>CM035131.1:109474857-111874857 GCA_020205605.1 Panax ginseng | reverse complement strand
GTGAGATTGCATGGCATACCAGTATCCATAGTTTCAGATCGTGACCCAAGATTCACTTCACGATTTTGGGTTAGTTTGCAGAAAGCTATGGGCACGGATTTACGATTCAGTTCGGCATACCATCCTCAAATGGACGTGCAATCAAAAATGACTATTTAAACTCTTGAGGATCAATTAAGACTCTTTGTCCTAGATTTCAAAGGAAGTTGGGATAAATACTTGTCATTATTTCTCCTACTTGCGCTCAACGTTTAAATTTGACTCCGGAGAAATTAGACTTTGACTTATCTGTTAAAACTCCGTTGGGAGAAACCTTCATTACATCCAATCGTTTTATAAGTCTTGTTTGATTCAAATCCAGAATCACTTACGTTACTGTCGATCTTATTTCTTTGAAAATACTTGCATTTGATGTGATTTTAGGGATTGATTAGTTAACTACTCATCATGCTAAAATCGATTATTTTCGTAAGTTTGTTAGCTTTCATATTCCTAACCAACCTATTATACGAATTCAAGCAACCAAACCACTAAAGTCAATCACTGTCATATCAAGCCATAAAGCTATTCGTTTATTGAAAAACGGATGTCAAGCTTTCTTAGCCCATGTCACATATTTAAATAAAAATTCGTCAGATTTGAATGATATTTCTATTGTTAATAAATTTTCTAACGTATTCCCTGAAGAACTTCATGGCCTACCCCCAGAGCGTGAAATTGAATCTTGTATCGACCTTGAATCCGGTACAAAACCCATTTCCAAAGCCCCATATCGAATGGCTCCTATTGAACTTCAGAGTTAAAAACCCAACCATGAGAATTGTTAGACATCGGTTTCATTAGGCCCTAAAGACGTCTCCTTGGGGTGCTCCTGTTCTTTTGTGAAGAAGAAATATGGAAGTATGCGACTTTGTATTGATTATCGGGAGTTGAATCATCTCACCATCAAAAATAGGTACCTGTTACCTCGTATTGATGATCTGTTTGACCAGTTTCAAGGCGCCAAATTCTTTTTAAAGGTCGATCTTCATTTAGGATATCATCGGTTGAAGATTAAAAGCGGCGACATTCCAAAGATCGCTTTCGGAACTAAGATGCGGGCATTATGAATTCTAGTCATGTCTTTTGGATTGACTAATTCTCCTCTTGCCTTCATGGACATGATGAACTAAGTATTCAAGGAATATTTGGATCACTTTGTGGTTGTTTCAGATTGATGACATCCTCATATACTCCAAAACCCGTGAAGACCATGAGCAACACTTGAGGCTGATACTCCAAAAGCTTCGTGAAAACAAGCTATATGTTGAGTTGAAGAAATGTGAGTTCTGGCTTGAGGAAGTTGCATTCCTTGGGCACGTGATATCAAATCACGGAATATCTGTTTACCCGGCAAAGATTGAAGCAATTCAAATATGGGAGCAACCTAAGTCAATGATCGAAGTACGTAGCTTTCTCGGCTTAGTTGGTTATTATCAGAGATTTGTAGAAGGGTTTTCTCGAATCGCTACTCCATTAACTCAGCTGACTCAAAAAGATATAAAATTCAGTGGGAGCGAGGAATGTGAGAAGAGTTTTCAAGAACTTAAGAGGAGACTCATTTCAAAGCACATTGCGACAATACTATCTCTGTTTGGAGGATTTGTCATATCTGTTGATTGCTTGAGCAAAAGGTTTAGGATGTGTTCTCATGCAATATGGGAAAGTCATAGCCTATGCCTCACGACAACTCAAAGAATATGAGAGGAATTATCCTACTCATGATCTAGAGTTGGCAGCTGTCATTTTTGCGCTTAAGATTTGGAGGTATTACCTGTATGGAGAGAAGGTGGAGATCTATACGGGTTATAAAAGCCTCAAATATTTCTTCACTCAAAAGGAACTCAATATGCGGCAACGACGATGGCTTGAGCTATTGAAAGATTTCAATCATACTATCCAATACCATCCTGTAAAAGCGAACGTGGTAGCTGATGCATTGAGTAGAAGATCATATACGGGTACGAGTGTGATATTGTCAACGTAAAGACCCATTTTGTATGACTTACAAAGGATGGAGATAGAGTTAAAGACTCCAGGGACCCATATGATGATGATGCGTGAATATCTGAGTAGAATGACTTTAATCGATAAAGTTAAAAAGTCGCTTCAAGCTACGCACGGACACAGACGATGCGTATGAGGAAGAAAGTGCAAGAAGGTGCTATTAGGAAGCAAGAATCGATGAAGAATGAATACTTGAGTCAACTCGCACTTTGTGTTCCTAACGATTCGACTTGAAGTATATAATCATGATGGAGGCGCATAAACACACGCTTGCAATCCATCCTAGGAGTACAAAATGTATCATGATCTTCGACATACATTTTAGTGGAGCAATATTAAGGGAGAGATAGCGGGATTTAGCTCATGGTGTCTAACTTGTCAACGAGTCAAGGCGGAGCATCAAGTGCCAAAATGTCCATTGCAACCACTTGAAATTCCAGAATGGAAGTGGGAGCACATTACCATGGATTTCATTACTGGTCTTCCCAAGGTTTCTCAAGGCATAGATGTAATTTGGGTCATTGTTGATAGATTGACCAAGTCTGCTCATTTCACCAAATCGAGAAACTTATACACTTGAACGTCTTGCTAGTATGTACATAAATGAGATTGTAAGATTGCATGGTATGCCAGTATCCATAGTTTCTAATCGAGACCCAAGATTCACTTCAAGATTTTGGGTTAGTTTGCAAAAAGCTATGGGCATGGATTTACGATTTAGTTCGGCATATCATCCTCAAACGGACTGGCAGTCAGAAAGGACTATTCAAACTCTTGAAGATTTATTAAGACTCTATGTCCTTGACTTCAAGGGAAGTTGGGACAAGTTCTTACCATTGGTGGAGTTTTCCTACAACAACAGTTACCAATCAAGTATTGTCATGGCTCCATTTGAGGCGTTGTATGGAAGAAAGTGTCGTTCTCTAGTATGTTGGGATGAGGTGGGTGAAGAAACGTTGTTGGGACCGGAGTTGGTACGTATGACTACGAAAAAGATTCAAACGATCCGATAACGTATAAAAACCTCACAAGATCGACAAAAGAGTTATGCTGATCTTCATCAAAAGGATGTGGAATTCAATATTGGAGATCATGTGTTGTTACATGTTGCTCCATGGAAAGGAGTTACGAGATTTGGAAAGAGAGGAAAGCTCAATCCTCGATTCATTGGCCCATTTATAATCTTCGAACGAGTAGGAACTGTGGCCTATAGACTCGCTTTACCGCCAAGTATATCTCGTGTTCATAACGTTTTCCACATATCTATGTTACGTAAATATGTGAAAGAACCGAACCACATTATTAAATTAGAACCAGACAAGATAGAGGAAGATTTAACGTATGAAGAGTTACATGTTAAAATCTTGGATAAGAAGGATCATATTCTACGCTCCAAGGTTATACCTCAAGTCAAAGTTTTGTGGAGAAACCACGATGTGGAGGAAATGACCTGGGAGTTAGAATCTGAGATGAAGTCAAGGTATCCTCACCTCTTCGACATACCAGGTATGCACCCTAATTTCGAGGATAAAATTTTAGAATGAGAGGTTGTAAGACCCCAACTTTTATGAATAAAGATTAAATTTTCTCGAAATATATATTATGGTGTAGATATGATATAATATTATAGTTTTGGGTAATATTTACAAATTTTGCAAAGTAAGCAAGTTGTTATAAAATATTCTATTGGTCAGGGAATATTCGTTTTAACTAGGAATATTCGTACCGCAAATCATTGGTAGACCCCACAACGGAAGTATTGTCGTAGTTAGAAAATGACAGAATTATCTTTTTATAAAAATAACGGCGAAAGATTTACCGTTAAATTGTTGAACTACGGTAGTAGTAAAAATACAATGTCTGGCGTGTGGTTGCATAGTAGCACATGGTATTGATTATTAATGCTTACGTGAGAAGTCACTCAGTTATACTCAATTATTGCTACAGTAATTGTTGCATCATATCTCTCATATTATTGATTCATCTCCTTTTAAACTATATGTGAGTTATTTGTACTTTTGACGTTTTCCTCTGCTCTAAGGTTATAGCCTAAGGTCTACCCCCACCTAAGGTTTCTAACCCTAAAGCTCTGATACCAAATTGTAACGCCCCCAAATTCAGATACTTGAAACCCGAACTCAGTGCATTACAATACCATTTCTATGAGCAAAAATAATAATATTTTCATAAATATCTAACTTAATTTACATATCAGAGTTTTCTAAATACCAGGTACGCGACCTTAAAACATTTTATTACATGATAGATAATAAATATAATCATCTTATCTAAGTCCAACTATTACATAAGATAACACAAACTTATTCGGGTAGCTTTCCTTTCCTTTTATTCTTCGCAGAGCCCTCTGATCGTTCATACTTAACTGAAAACATTTAAATTAAGCAAGGATGAGCATTTGAGTGCCTAGCAAGTAATAAAAATTATAAATATTAGCTGAAAGGATTAAATATTTTCTTTGTACTACCCTTCTACAACAAATCAAAAGTTGTGAAGTAATCAACCAAGATAATAATAACATAACAACTCTCTATCAAATTTTTGAAACTACGATCTTGACTATAAATAGGTTAAGGTGACATATTATGAACATTGTTTTTATTTTCGCTAAGGTTTAGCGAGAACTTCATCCATAAGAAACCGTCATAACTTACGGACGTGAGGGTGATCTCGCCTAATGTGCCTGTGATTGATCAATACTACATGCAAGAACGATATCATCGTTCACTCTATCCGCATTAGGCGATAAAAGTTTTCCCATTTAGGGATGTTCATACATAGTAATGGAATCCAAATCAAAATAATTTGATTAGATACACAAAGGTTTTATCATATTCAACGATATTTCTAAATCTGTGTCTAAGTTGATCAAATAGCTTAGAGGTATATATATATATATATATATATATATATATATATATATATATATCCGAATTACCATATAGTACCATGTTGATAATCAATGATCGGATATAACATATATAACAATAGGGTTAATAACAATACTACAATAATAATATAATTCTGAAACTCTCTTACTTCTGTCCATTGCATAAAGGAAATGCAAAAGTAGGATACTTGTCTGATCTGCTACTTATAAAATACAACTTAGTTTTATCTTTTATACTGAAACCTATCATTAATAAGATCATTCGTTCGATTAGAATAACATACTATAACACGCATAATTCTTTATGCGTAAATAAAGACATAACATATTCACATTATCACACATGTTCAACAGTCATTGAATCATAAACAAACATTACTACAATCAAAATATCTAAGTCCAGATCAATTTCTAAAACACGTCGGTGTACCGACGACTTTATCGGATAATTATCGAGTCTAAAACTTTATCCAGTAGTTCAATAACTGTAATTATCAGTCATAACATTTTTAAATGACTTATAATAATTTTTTAACATTTATTATAATTTATTATAAATTTTCAAACTCTGGAATCATTATTAACTGATTTAAATATTAAACAATTCTATTATCATTAATATTTAATTAATATTAAACTCTCAATGAAACCCTCGACAAAATATTAAAGTTATTTATAATAACTCGAAAGTATTTTTAAAGTATTAATATTATCCTTAAATGATTTTAAAAATTTAAAATCACTTTTAAACAATTACCATTAATATTTAAATATTAAGGTATTATTTATCAAAATATTAAAAGTCATTAATTATAACTTAAAATATTTTTAATTTATTTATATCCTTTTAAATGATTTTAAATCAATAAAACCATTTTTAAACTATTTATTTAATATTATTATTAAATAAATCTAACATCATTAATATTAAATAATTAATGAAATTTATCTTTAAATATTAATAGTTATATTTTATAACTTAGAGTATCTTTAAACTCTTTATTTTTATTTAGAATGATTTTTAAAATATTAAAATTATTTTTAAACTAATTTATTTAATATAATTATTAAATAAATTTAATATCATTAATATTAAATAATTAATGAAATTTACATTAAAATATTGAAGGTTACATTTTATAACTTAAAATATTATTAAATACCTTATTATCATTTAAAATAATTTTAATATAATAAAATCATTTTTAATTAATTTATTTAATGTATTTATTAAATAAATTAAATATCAATAATATTTAAATAATTACTAATATTTATGGAAAATATGTCAAATTATTAAAAGTTAATTTTATAACTTAAAATAATTTTTAAAACTAATTTTATAATTTTTGAAATTAATTTACTATTTTTAAATGATTTTTAGAAATTTAATTAATTAAAATTAACTAAGTCTGTCTTTAAAGCCTTTAAGCGATGTAAAAGCGTCTTTTAGGTGTTCTTGAGGCTCAAGAACATTCATAGGCAGTGATAAAGGTGCCTACTTTGACTCATAATAATTCCTTGTATAAATTATTTCTGGTCATGGTAAGACATTGATCATGTAGTATTGTTGTAATACTACATGAATCAATCATAAACAGGATCAAAACATAACATAGTTGTAAGATCTAGTGGCTTAAACTTTCTGTCAGACGTGTTCATAATGATTCAACGCTTGAGAATCATAAGTCATGCTTTGGCCAACGCTTTTATTGACCTTATATCGTGAAATCTGTTCATGGTAATTGTGTTCTAGACGTAGGGATATGAAGAGAAACTAACATAGAACATGTGTTGAACAATAGTCAAGTCTAAACATCCTTAACCAGAAATATCTAAGCCTCAAAAAATCGTGTCAGAGGCTGCTCTGGGTTTTCTGGGCAACCCAGAAACCCAGGCAGTTCGAGTGCCTACTTTCTAGCTCATTTTAATCTATGATCTGGTGGGTCTCATGATTCTAACATATAGTACACATATAAAACAACACATACCCATCAATATATCAGTCCAAACACATCGTATCCTCTAGATCTAGCCTGGTCAAACGCTGTCAGAAGGCGTGTTCTTCCCGTTTTTGGAATTTCCAGAAACTGTACTTCGTGATCGTATGGTCTAGTTTGACCATCTACTATACTTAATCTATTGACTTTTTATGGGATCTAAAACCATGGATATAAAGACCATATAACAAACTATAATCTAGATATAACAAAATCATCAAACAACATTACACCTGACAGATCTCAGGCTAACAAAATCATGTCAGGCACTGAAAACGAGTTTCTAGGTTGCCCAAAAACTCTTGGTCATGCTCGGTCAATGGATTTTGACCAAGAATAACATGAAACCTAGGCATGTAATGGCTGTTATTACACTTCCAGATCACAGACCACATATCAAACTACATATCTAACACATAAAACAACAAAACTCATGATGAAGAAAGAATCTAGAGCCACTGGCATTCGTTGTCAGACCTCAGTTTTAAACTTTTTTCAGATTTCTAAAATCATCAATTTCGAGCATCTAAGTGTTATGGATCTGAGTTATAACAACCCAGATCACTAAATGGCACCTTCTAACATAACTCTAAACAATAAACAACAACAAATAACATGAATCACATAAATTTCTAAGTTTAGGGTTTTATACCTTTTTAGCTTTGATCCTTGAATCGATTTTTTGATTTCGATCCTTGGCAAGCTATGAAGTGTTTCGAACTTTGTTTCTAACTCACTACCACTCAAAATTTTCGGATGAGAGAGAGAGAAGACTTGGATAGGTTGAGAAGTAAAGTAACTTACTTTGCTTGCTTGTATGCTTTTAATTCGTGATGCAATGTAATTAATCTAGTAAGTTGGATGATTAAAGTTGCTTACTAGACCATGTGGCTAGCTAGAGTTGGTCACCAACTCCTTATTAGGGCTAGATCTACACTCCACCTTATTAAAGTAATCAAAATGGTAGTTTGGTCATTTGACTTATAAAGTGAATGGCAACTTGGTAACTTCTCACAACCATTAGGGTTTAACCCTAGGGTTTCATAAGCTTATTTTCTAGAATTGTGTATTAAGGGCATATATGAAAATCTTAGTTTCTAAAAATATTGATTAGGGTTCCCTAATTACACTAGGTTTCCTAATCACCTAGAATTTATAAATTAGCCTTTATAATATATTAATTACCATTATCCGTACTAAATTAATACTTAGGGTTTATAACTTAGCAATTAGGGTTCTAATTTAGTAATTAGGGTTTCTAGATATTAATTAAGGTTTACCTAATTAACAGTAAACATAATAATGGTCATTAATTACATAACATTCAACTTAACAAATTCAACAGTCATAACTGACTTCTGTACTATAGTTTATCAGTAATGCTAGGGTTTGTACTGTGTTACTATAACTGATCTACAAATTAACATTACACACATATCAGACATATTTATATCACTGAAATATAAATAATATTATATTATTATTTTCATTCCTTATTCAAAATCTAGACTTAGGGTTTTGAATTCATATAAGACATAACCTTCATACATACCATCATTAATTAAATTAAAATAATTAACCTAACCAATATAATAAAATACATATCATAATAATCCTAATAATCATATCATATATACCATAATTATATTTTTATGAAAATAAATAATAAATATTTTTATTACAAAATTAATTTATTATAAGAATATAATCTATAATGATCAATAAGTCTAAAAAGAAATTATTTACATCTACTAAATAATTTTATTTATCATATAGATATATATACTTTACTTTGCAAATATTTTTACCTTTATATATATAAAAAAAAAATCCTAAAATTTCTTATTGAAAATATTGGGTTATTACATCATTTGCATAATATTTTATATTATTAAATCAATAATTGAGACGACAAAGTTATTCATATTATTATTTGCAATATTGACAATGTCTAGAAGTTCTGTCAATGAGAGGTTTGGTCACCTAATTGAGCGCAAATAATGAGAAATCCTTATCGAAAAGCCCCCTCTTTCTTGGGAATGACGTGGTTGTTAAATATTATGAGTTATAATATTAATGATGAATAAGTTCGTGTTAATTAAAGATGAAATTGATAGCTCTATTGTGTTGGGATTATTAGTCTTCGTGGAAATTGACATCTATTTCGATAATAATGGATGTCTGGAGGTTATATTGACCAATTGGATAATTAATCGGATAAATGAACAATTAATGGCTATTAATTCACATGCTTATAACTATTTGTTCATATGTGTGTACTATTGATTCACATGCATGTACTATTAAGGGAGGTGGTGCAAGTTTGATAATATTTGCATGACTAAATTAAAAATTGAGGTCTAGATGAAGGTACTATACTGTAATTTTTTTTTTTCACATGATTGACTATTGATTCACATGAATGTACTATTAATTCACATGATATACTATTAGGGGAGGTGGTGCAAGTTTGATAATACTTGCAGTACTAAATTAAAAATGAAGGAAAAGACGAAGGTATTATACTGTAATATTTCGAGCCCCAAAACTTACAATTATTGAAACTATATTTTCCTATAAATAGAAGCTCATTCTTCCTTCATTCTCACCAATTCACTAAGTTTCACAAGAGCATTTATAGAGATAGAAGCTATAGAGAGAAAAAAGAAAAGAAGTCTGCTACCTTACTATTCCAGTATCCAATCTTCTTCTAAGGTAAGAGATATTATTTTGTTCAGTATTCATAGGAATAATATTTTCTTCCATACTTTTTAGTATGTGAGTAATATTATTTCATCTCGTATTCCTGATTATACTCTCATCTTGTTAAAGTATTGCTTCTATACTCCGTGAAATTAGTAGACTATCCTTAAAATTTACGCTTCATCTAGTATCGTTTCACAAGGATATTTTCTGCACATTCTTGTTAAATTTTAAGCTTTTCATGCCGGAGTACTGTCCATGAGTACTATTCATTTATACAGTACTATTCACAAAAGTGTTATTCACGGGTACTATTCACAAAGTACTATTCATAAAATACTATTCACGAGTACTATTTACGGGGTACTATTTCCAAAGTACTATTCATGGGGTACTATTCGCCCAAAGTTTTATTCATGACAAAAAATTGATTTTTTTCGGTCCAAATCATTTTTGATATAATATCATTCTTTAATTTTACTCCAGAAAGCAGTATCATGTTAGCAATTTGAACATTATTGAATTCTGGATAAATTAAATTATAAATCATTAAAAATTTATCCTTTGTTTCTTTTAATTGAATTCTTATATCATTATCATCATCCTCATGCTTATATTGTAATGAAAGTCATCTTTGGCTTACATGCATAGATGAACTGTTGATTGGTATGATTATGACCAGGGATCATTCGGTATAATCATGACCCGTAATGTTACAAATGATATGGTAAAAGTCCTCATTGGCCTGTAATTCATTGATGGATAGTTGTTGGTATGATTATGACCAGTGATTATTTGGTATATTCATGACCATTGATGATTACATGAATATCCTAGGTCGTGGTGTAGGGATGATTCGATGATGTGGTTTATTTATTAAATTGAGTCTCAACGATAAAATTGATGAAAATCTTTTTAAATCATAGAAGATAGTAGATATCATGCTCTACTTGACTCTTCTAATGGATTGCTTGTTCCGCTGCAGTTAAACTTGTTGTCTATTATATTCTATCAGTTTAACATTATTGAAAACTAACGATAACTTATTCTGCATTATCTTAGTCATAATATTCACTACTACAAAACAGTAAATAGATAATGCGGAAAAAACGTTGTTTCAATCAGAAAAACGTCGTGGTTAAGGGTGTCATCTATTTGACACCCTTACATAACGTTTTTAAAACGTTGTAGTTAAGCACATTCTACAATGTTTTTTTTTTAAAAAAAATGTTGTAGATTTATTTTTCATAAATTAGCAGATGCTTGAAAACGTTGTAAAAAGTATAATTCCACAACATTTTCTGGTTAAAAATGTTGTAGTTTAATATATAAGACAACGTTTAGACACATATATACAATGTTTTAAAAATATTGTAGACAACATTTTTAAAAAGAAAAAATAAGTTATGATTCACCTATATTACCAGTCACTTGCAATCTGCTAATGCCATGATATATAGCTAAAAAATGTCTAAATTCTCATTTAAATTTAAAGCCAAAATCTATCAACCATTCAAAATACATCCCAATAATACCATTCGCTTACAGTTTCAAATTACTACATCCACAAAATATATACCAAACTATCCATAAATACATCTCAAATTCACTTTTCAATATAAATTATTATTATATTGAATTGTAAATTACTACTGTAAAGAGAGGTCTCAGTCATTGTTGGATGTTCACCATAAAGCTTTATTTGCCCAGTCTCTGCCGTAGCTTTAAGAAACACTTGTGGTTAAAAAAAATGCAAATAAGTAATCATAAACTGCAAATAAGTAACATACATTATCAATAAAACTCAACGTTATATTGTGTCAATCAACACTATAACAATTTCATATACTTTTATTCACATCATATGCTAATCACATATTCCATACCAAAAGGTGAAAAATCAACTGTTTATCTCACATAAGCCCTTAAAACTCAAAAATTGTATAATAACAGCTAAATGTATACATAGCAGAACATCATTAAAGTAAAAAAAGCTTACTTCCAGTGGATTCTGTTCTTGGTCTCCAAGTCTCCAACCTTTCTATTTTCCAGCAGTGTGTTTAGCCTTGTTATGGGAGTCTAGAGCATTCTCCGATTTGAACGATCTGATTGGAGCTTACAATAGTGATGCATTAGGGTGAGCTCATATTGACTTGAAAATTTACCAACTCAAAGACTTACCTATTGCAGGACTTGCACGAATGGGATCCCTCAGACTTTGGAGTCTGCTTGTTTGACTTGTTAGCAGGAGTCTTCCCAGCCTGTTTTGACAGGTGGGGGGTGTAGCAACATGGACACTTCCTTTCTTGCCATCTACATCAACAAACATGACATCTCTAAAAAATATTAGTATTTAGTTTAAATTTTGTAGTAATTTTTCCAGGTTAAATTTTGACATCTCTAAACTAGTTGTAATATTAGTATTTAGTTTACATACATATTTTGCCAGGTTAAATTTCATTTACATACAAGTATCTAGTTGTACTTTATTTATCCATCTCATGTAGTATTTAGTTGTGTACGCAACATATATTAGGATATACTAGTACCATCTTATTACCATCCTCCTTGTGGCAAATGCTCAGGCTGCGCTGCAGAAATGGAGAATCCCAAGCAGATCTCAACCGTGCTTGCTTGCTTGAATGATTGCATTCTGGAGAAACAAAAATGCAGCAGGCACCTCAAACTACACTCTGCAGAAATACTTCAATGACTGCAACAAATAGTCATATGAAGATTAGTCAATAAGAGAATATTAGGAAACACTTAGCTATTGTATTCGTCCCAACAGAAAAAATAGAAACCAGAAATTCATGTAGATGAGCTGCAAAAGTACAGGACAATGAACTTAACACCCAAAAGGTTCAAGGTAAACATGCCTACTTTTAAAGGCTCAAGATACATAAGAAACCACGCATTTCAGCTGCCATAAGAAACCATGCATTTCAAGGTAATCATGCTCACTTTGATGCATGTGGTTCCTCCTGAAGTTTTTGACGCAACTCATCAACCTAAGACTGTGCAAGATCTCTTTGAAGCGTCAGTTCTTCAATTTCCTTCTCCATCTAAGTAATTAAAATGGTTCGTAGCACATGTAAATTTTGATACTTCAATAAATTTTTTAAACAAAATAGGGGGGACAATAAGTGATGGTGTACCTACTGAATTTTGTAATCCTTTTCACTCAATGGCTCTGGTGTTCGTAGCTCTGCTTCTAGTCTGGCTACTTCCTTCTGCAAATGCTTAACAAGCTGTTTGTCTGAAACAACCTGATCATAATTTTCATAAAACAAAACATTTCCATTATGTTTGTTTAATCTTTTTCAAAGAAAAGGTAGTGTGCAATTTCTCGACAGTGTAGAACATGAACAAATACAAATAGTTCATACCATGTTTACTTGGGCATTGTTTGTCACTTCCTTGGCTCGGGTAGCGAAGAAAAGAGTATTCCGAGATTGTTCCACATGGCTGGATGCTGGATTCAAAGTGCAAATGATGGCGTGCAAAGCGATTACCACCTAGTGAGTGCTGCAATATTCGTGTGAGCTTTGAGTCTCGGTATGGTATATGACCACTTCTTTTTCCAACACTACCAAGAAATAAACAATAATCAATAAGATTAAAAGTTTATTCGATGAAAAGAAGTTCCATGAAGAATTGTAAATATGCACGAAACTACTATGGAAATAAAAGCAGTGCAATATGTTAATGTTCCAGGTCAACCGAGGAAGATGTCTCATTAATGCACTGTGACTAAATATAATACAGTCATACCAAACACATCAATAAGCAGTGATTTTTAGTTCCTAGAAACACCTATATTCACTATTCCAATAGCACTTCATTTCTACGAAATGATAACCACCACTCCATAGTTTCCTTCTCATTATATTGACTCTAATACAGAGATAATAATATTCTTTACCATTCTCATACCACTTAATATGAACAAAATAACACCCCAACTAGTTAATTGTTCCTTCTCAATAGAGAAACTTAAATGAAAGGAGTAGCTATAGGAATATTAGGAAGAAAAAAAACCCATAAAGATAATAAATGCATAAACTGTCAAAGGAAAGCAGCATTCCTTTCGCAGAATAAAATCAGCCTTTCATTTTACCTTGATGGATCAGTTTTCAAACAGAGGCTATAAGTAAATACATACCTAAGCTTCCTGATTACAGTTGTAAGAGTCATCAAACTGAGGTTAATATGGCAACCTTCCCTGAGCCTAACACCATCTGAGTTTGTCTGTGAGGCTCTTTCACTTCCGGCTAAATCTACAAAGTTCTGCATATAACATCAATGTAAACAGTTATTCTCATGACTTTATCATCACTCTTTCAATTATTTTTAAATGACTAGGAGGAAATGTTTGTTTTGCATACCAAGCTAGCAACAAAAGACCTCACACAATCTGAATTGTCACGGAGTGTACTTTCTATTGTCTGCGTGCAAGCATAATAATTATAATGAGTTGCCACATTATCATTTGCAAGCATGAAACATCATTTTACGCTATTTAACTAACCAGCCTTATTATCTGGTGTGACCGTGAACTACTATCATTTAGGGCAGTTTTACCCACTTTTCTTTGGGCGCAAATCTGCACCCCATAAATAAGTGTCAATTTCCAAATCCAAACCCATAGGATGTACTGATTCAGGAGTGTTAGAACAGAGTTCCAGTAGAAACAATCTTAAAACATAAATTATTCCATTGAAGAGATTACAGCTAGACTTAACTACATGGGAAAAACAATCACTTCACCAGAGGCAAGCTTCAAAAGATTGAGACGCTCCACATTCGCGATCTCAACACCAGGGATGTTGCGGAAGGCCTTCAAGAGCTTGGAGTCCTCAGTCCCGTAAACAATCAGTGGTCCCTAGCGAGAAATGTAACGACGGTTGCGCATTTTCCCCTTTCCAGGACAAGGGAGGGAGTTGTGGCGGCGGGGCCGTCGGTGGCCATGTCGGATTCAAGGGTTTGAATCGAAACCAGGGGGC
The DNA here is from genome assembly GCA_020205605.1 of Panax ginseng. Lineage (NCBI taxonomy): Eukaryota > Viridiplantae > Streptophyta > Magnoliopsida > Apiales > Araliaceae > Panax > Panax ginseng. Next base: position 111,860,194 of record CM035131.1, on the reverse strand, counting down.
GACAGCGGCGATGGCCATTTCTGATGGTTGCGGAGGTAGGGAGTGAGAGAGAAGAGAGTATAGGGTTTTGGGCTACAAGAGAGTGAAATGCGTTTTATTTTAATTTCAAATTCACTTCTGCATTTTTTTGTCCTCCGTGTTTTTACATATATTTAAAAACGTTATCTATTTAAAATTAAAAATTATCCTTATAAATATATAACGTTTTTTTTATATGTATCTACAATATTTTGTTAAAAAACGTTGTAAAAAAAATCACAACGTTTTTTATAAAAATATCATCTTTTAAGTGTTGTCTTTTTATAGTTTTGTAGTAGTGATTTCTTATTAGGCTATTTGAGCTCATCCTTTGCTTTCATTGTTCTCTTCAAGAAATGAGAAGATAGCTAGGACTAGTCGAGAAATGGAGTGACGGTCCAGATGATAGCATTAATAGTCCTCACTATTCTGTTAAATAGTGTGATAATAAATGTAATGAGGACTCCATTTGAATTTGAATACTATCTAGAAGACAATATTCGTATTAAAACTCACAGTTTATGTTTTGTCGTATTTTACACGACAATTGTATTATTAAGTTATATTTGAATTTTGTACCATGTATTTGGCGACTCAAGATGGGTGATGCATACCTATTTTGGGGGCGTCACAGTTGGTATCAAAACTTAGGGATATGATCCCTGGCTGAGATGTGAGACAAGAACTAGGAGGGGAGAGACGGGGAATTTCTTCGCTAGTATGACCTACCTAAGTTTATTTGATATTTATTTGGTCGGTCAGAGTATAGGGATAATATGTGACATGTCAATTAACCCTTGTTTTGTGGCAGTATTTGAATATGGCATCCGAAAATGTTGAGATAAACAATGAAGCACATAAGACCATTGAGTCACCAATGATCAATACCCAGGATAATATGCAACAGGAAGACAATAATCCTCAGGTAAACAATAACATCGATGAAATGGTGAACGATGGGATGTTCAGAGGCTTTATGCAATTCATGAAACATCGAGTGAGAGGCTCCCTCGCTCAAAATGCAGGTGGAATCACTGGCAACTCTCGGACGTGGTCATCGCTAAGCAGATTCAAGGAGTTGGGACCACGAGTTTTTAGAGAGCCAAACCACTTAAGGCTTAAGATCCGGATAAAGCAGATCACCAAGATATTTGATGTCTTAGGATGCTCCGAGGAGCAAGGTTTCCTTTGCCACCTTTATGTTCATGACAGAGGCAGACATTGGTGGGAATCAGACGAAGTGTACTCAACTCACTGATGAAGATGTCTTGGGAGAAGTTCTAAGAAGCATTCAACGACAAGTACTTTCCGAAAGTATTCGTCACATGAAGGAGGTAGAGTTTATCAAGTCGGAGCAAAACATGATGTGATGTCACAAAGACGAAGCTAAGTTTGCCGAGTTGTCGGTTTGCATCTCATCTCATTTGGTGATAATGAGGAGAGAATGACGCGGATGTTTCTAAGAGGTTTGAAACACGAGATACGTCAATACCTCATTTCTCACAAACTTTGCTTGTATTAGGATGTTATAAATAGGGCTCAGTTATTGGAGCGCGATAATGAGTCAACCCAACTAAGAGAGAGCAGCCGACAAATCGTTAATACCAGTGGTAGCAGTCATCGAAGCAGTGACAACAAGTGTAGAGGGAATCAATAGGCCAAAAATGGTAACCACTTTGGTGGTAATCATGGCCAAGACAATAAGAGTGGACATTTCAAGAAGAGGAGATTCAACAATGATGGAAAGACGCCAAGACCAAAGACCCGTTGTTAAGGAAGGAGGCCAAATCACGATCAGATATGTTACAAATGCGGAGGGAGGGACATATCGGTCAAAGCTGCGTGATGCGGTCCAAAACATGTTATAATTGTGGAAGAAGGTCACCTAGCCCGATTTTATCGTGCACCAAAGTCAAGTCCAAATTGGAATGGAGGCATCAAAGGTCAGTCCTGCATAAGACAAAACCTAGTAGTTCAAGGAGAAGCGTTTGTCGCAACCTCAAAAAGCGAGGAATCCAAACGAGGTGATCACGGGTAAGCTAATCATAAACTCTAGCGAAGTATATACCTTATTTGATACCGGTTCTACCCATTCTTTTATTTCTCCTACTTGCGCTCAACGTTTAAATTTGACTCCGGAGAAATTAGACTTGACTTATCTGTTAAAACTTCGTTCGAAGAAACCTTCATTACATCCACTGTTAATAAGTCTTGTTTGATTCAAATCGGTAACCGTACATTACCTGTCGATCTTATTTCTTTTAAAATACTTGCATTTGATGTGATTTTAGGGATTGATTAGTTAACTACTCATCATGCTAAAATCGATTGTTTTCGTAAGATTGTTAGCTTTCATATTCCTAACCAACCTATTATACGAATTCAAGCAACCAAACCACTAAAGTTAATTACTGTCATATCAAGCCATAAAGCTATTTGTTTATTAAAAAACGGATGTCAAGCTTTCTTAGCCCATGTCACGGATTTAAATAAAAATACGTCAGATATGAAAGAGTATATCCTACGCATAAAGGTTATACCACAAGTCAAGGTTCTGTGGAGGAACCATGCTATTGAGGAATGACCTGGGAGTTGGAATCGGAAATGAAAGTGAGGTACCCTCACGTTTTCGAAACACCAGGTACATACGCAATTTCAAGGACAAATTTCATAAGGAGGGGAGGTTGTAAGACCCCAACTTTTTAATAAATAAAATTGAATTTCCTTTATTCATTATCTTGAAATAATAAGGAGTTAATTTGATATAATACTTTGGTTATGGGTGAAATGTGCAAATTTTGAAAAATAAGCAAGTGGTTATAAAATATTCATTATTGTCTGGGAATATTCGTTTGGTCGTGGAATATTCTTGCTTTCGGGGAATATTGAGTTTTTATAAATAACGGCGTAGTTGTAACCGTTAACACTGTTGGAATACTCGGTGGATAAAATACAGTTGTTGACGTCGAGATTTTTATTTATCCCTTTTTTGTTCTTGTTCTTTGGTGTTCTCATGTTATGTGAGATTTGTTTGAAAAAACAAGTGAAAAAGGTCCGACATGTATATGTCGACGATTTGACTGTAAGAGTCGTCAGTTGGTGTTTTAACTAGTTTCACCAATGCAACCGAGAAAATGTTTGCACATTGACCCAATGATGTGACACTGCTAAACGAGTTTGTGAAACCGAGATTCATTTGGGTTCGGGGGCTTGATTATGCGGAGGAAAGGTGTTAGGCACCCCCCGACATCCGTGTTACCACGGGGACCGCCACTTTTCAAGAAACTGTTATATGAATGTGTGTGTGTGTGGGTTAATGTGTTGTTATTTGGAAGTAGTGTGAGGCCTCGTTCGCAGCTATATACAAAGGGTTTGAATTTTTATGAAAAATTCAGCTTTTAAAATATGATATATAGCGTGTGAGGTTTTTAAAAGATGTTTTTCAAATCAAGCTCATCGGACAAAGTCCCCAATAAATATGATATATATATATATATATATATATATATATATATATATATATATATATATATAGAGAGAGAGAGAGAGAGAGAGTCCGGCCTTAGGTCCGAACGCCTAGCATTTTTAGTAGCGTCTGGACCTTTCTTTTTTTTTGCTTTTTTTTTATATAACTAAAAAAATAAAATTTATGGAACTTGAATTTTACATAATATGAGAAGGCGTGATTTGGATACATATATCAAAACATGTCTGTACAGTCTGTACATACATTTTTTGGTATAGGTATCCAAATCACGCCCAAAATATTATATTATGGAAAAATTTCAGTTCCATAATTTTTTATTTTTTTTTTAGTTGTTCTACAAAAAAAGAAATAGGGTCCGGATTTTGGACCTGTCCGGGAGTTCGGACAGGATCCATTGTGTGTGTGTGTATATATATATATATATATATATATATATAAGTATATATATACAGACTGAAATAAAAACCATGGACCGAAGTCCGGACATACACACACGATACGACTCTCAATGTAAAGAAGAGTGTGTGCAAAGATGAAAAGAAAGGCTTTATGGTGTGTAAGAATGCTTATAGTGGGCTGCCAAAGAAGACTTCTATGACTTTAAGTGGATGAACACTCGGCTCCCGCCGATAAAAATATAGCTATATATGAGCTCACAAGTGTTTAAAATGAGAAAGCACTCAATATAGGGTGTGTACAAAGCAAATTTGACAGGGCTTCATCGCCTTTTTTCTCTTTAATATGGCCATCCCAAGCCCTATATTTATAGAGCTAGGAGCTGCAGGTGTATTTACTGTATTGGTGAAGCCGCAGATGCACTTCTTGGTCATTGCCGGGTGCCGGGCTCTGCGGGTCCCACCGTCTCGAAGTATATTGATGCGTGTAACGTGATGTCCTCTCGAACTTGTAGAACTTCAATCCGAGCATCCGATTGAGGTGTATAAGACCTATTTCGGACTGCTGTTGTTGAGAGCTATGCAACGACATGGGATTAGAGGTCAGACTGAAGTCGGGGAAGATGGAACCATGTCTATCTCTTGAGAGCTTCAAATTTTATCCAGGTTTACGCCTTGCATAGTAGTCACTCGGGATTGCAACTCCTTGGTTCTTGTGGGACATTATTTTGTAGAATGTATATTGATTTTTTTTTTGAGACGACGCCATGTGGGGTTGAGGTGACAATTTGACGACTTTGCCCTTTATCAGGGTTATCTCCGATTTTGGCTGATAAAGCAGACGTTGTTCAGGGTTATCTCTAAGATTGGGCTGCTGCAAGTGTTGACTGCCCTCATGGTTGTCTCTGAGGTGTGCCTGTCCTCCTGGGTTTATCTCCGGGTTTGTGAATTGAGTACCTCGATGTGAGTTCCGAGGTTGAAGCTGACTGCATGGGTTGAAACGAGCATCTTCGGGGTTATCTCCAGAACTGCAACTACAATCCTTGGGGTTATCTCCAAGGTTGATATTGTCTTTCCCAGTGTTGTTTCCGATACTGTGACTAAACATCTCGGGGTTATCTCTAAGATGAATCGGCCTTCTTCGATGGAATTTCTGGTATTTACACTGCTATCCTTGGGGTTATCTCCGAGATGGGAAATGATGCTCCTGGTGTGTTTTTCGGGGTTGAAACTGAACTTCCGGTGGTATTTCCTGGATTAAGCTGAGCTGTCTTCCAGGGTTATCTCTGAAAGAAGATTCTACACTTCCTGCAATGTTAGTAACAGGTAGGCAGAAAATTTCGAGTGTCTACAGATGCCCCTCTTTATCATATTCATGCAATGCAATGGTATGGATAGGATAAAGAATACTAGACACTTGAAATGCAACAAGATGATTATGATGTAATGCATGACAACATGATGCAAATGTATGTGGTTTGTTGGATTGTTCTCCAATATGATGGGATGATTGTCGGCTCCATGTTGCTTCTACCGGGGGTGGCGATAAATGACCAGCCTGATGAACTATCTTGGATGCGTGATCCACAGCTACCAGGAATCTTTAGGATTGTTGACGTTGGGGTTATCACCAAAGTCTTGAATCCTTGATACAGACTTTATCCTGAAGATACATCTCTCATGTATAAGAGATTCTGTGGGGATAGAGCTTTGTCTGTTGAGGATGTGTATAACATATTCTATCATCGGTCCTCCCCGATGAGGATGTTTTCCCCTAGTTTGTATCGCCAGGTCTTTCCGCTATTCTATTGGAGTTACTGCCAACAGTTGGTGTTGTCAGGGTTGCCTGACCTTCATTGACATGTGTATCAACGGATGAGATCCCTGATGGGGATAATGTCAAGGATGCTTGACCTTCATTGACATGTACATCAACGGTTGAAAATGCGTAACGCCCCCGCCGGGGACCATGTCAAGGATGCTTAACCTTCATTGGCGTGTACATCAACGGTTGAAAATGCGTGACGCCCCCGCCGGGGACCATGTCAAGGCTGTTTGACCTTCATTGACATGTACATCAATGGTTGAAAATGCGTGATGCCCCTGCCGGGGACCATGTCAAGGCTGCTTGACCTTCATTAACGTGCACATCAATGGTTGAAAATGCCTGACGCCCCCGCCAAGGACCATGTCAAGGCTGCTTGACCTTCATTAACGTGTACATCAACGATTGAAAATGCGTGACGCCCCCACCGGGGACCATATCAAGGCCGCTTGACCTTCATTGACATGTACATCAACAGTTGAAAATGCCTGGTGCCCCCGTCGGGGATCATGTCAAGGCTACTTGACCTTGAACTGATGACATCGGACCTTCGTGAGGTATTATCGAATGTAGTTTGAAACAGCTGAGATCATTGGTATAGTATACCCTGTGTTTGGGCGAAGACCAATGAATGTTATGTAAAGCCACATTTTGGCCCGTGAAAACCAGGATTTCAGGCTATTCTGCTTAATCGCGTAGCATTTTTATTCCTGATTTGGCCTTTTCAGCTTGTAAGAACTCCTTTTCAACTTGCATTGGACCAAGCCGGAGGGGTGGGACCCATATAGGGTGTCATGGTACACTGCGCAGTAGCCATGAGTGGACTGCTACTTAGTAACCGCGGATCGCCTTAAATGGGCTGGTTGCTTTCCCAAGTCATTTTCAAGCTGCATCGCGAAGGAAATCTGAGAGCTCTTCTTCAGATCTGCTGAGTTCAGACGACTTTCTACAAATTCTGTCACCATACAAGTGTTCTACACTATCCTGGTAACGTATGCATGTCTTCTTTTCTAGTTTTCATCCGTTGGAAAATGAAATATCACATGAAATGCATCTAAACACATAGTAGTGATTATGCATGCTGAAATGACTTGTTAAAAAATATTCAACATAGTAAATGTTAGTATTAAACCATACTAAACATAATGATGTGAAAAAATTTGACTTTTGAAACAGTCAATTTGACACCTTTTTCTACTATTTCGTATCCTATTTGAGGACAAATGAGCAAAGGTGAAAAAGCAAAATAATCCTGGTAATTAGGCTACCCTTACAAATTTTCTACTTTGATGTATTAATGCATGTAGGGTGTATATGACTTTGGGTAGGTGTGCTACTAAATGACCACCTAGTCATGCCTATGTGCATGTGGATAGTCCTATTTACAAAGGGGACTATGGCAAAAGTTTTCCAAAATGTAGGCATTGGGTAGTCATGCATTTTTAACTCTACTGTAGATGTATGTTAAAATAATGCATGCATGCATGTTGTCATAAAACTGCTTTTTGAAAAGCTCCAAGTTAGAATTTACCACACCCTTTCTGAGGTGATTTGGAGACTTGTTGTCCAGATATATGGATTCGGATCAGCTGAGTTGTTCCCGCAGGACCACTTCTGGTGTGCGGAGGAGGGCTTTTGAAGTGCCTCGACCCCGTTCTGTTAGACAGCCTCGTCGTTTGGCGGAGGCGGTGATACGTCATGTTCGGGTTGATATACCGGATGTGGAGGACGAGGAGAAGGATGTACCGGTTGAGGCTCGCACTCCTGCTGCACATGTTGGACCGGGCACATTTCTTTATCTGGCACGTGGGCAGAGATCCTTCAGAGGCAAATACTTTTGATCCTTCCAGCTCGTCACCGGGCCCCTCAGTGACCCATATGGCTTTGCCAAAGTCAGATCCTCCTCATATAGGCTCGACATCCCTGTGGATAGAGATCCAGTGACTTAGGAGGAGTTACATCAGGTGGACAGGATTGATGATATAGACATTGACACCATTGTCTTCTTCTGATGTATATTCTCATTATCTCTTTTGATAGGCCTCTGTTAGACATTAGGTGGCTTCGCCCCATTCTCGCTATATCTTTTGATAGGTCTCTGTTAGATGTAGGGCGTCTATGCCCCATTTCCCTATATTTCTAGTTGTATAGAGATGTATTAGATTATAATATACTTAGGAATGTATGTATATTTTTCCATTCCCTATATCATATTGCCTTATATTGTTCATCATGCATGTATTATGTTATGCATATATATGTATGTCCAGAGATATTTAGCATTGACCCCTGGATGGTCTTATGACATGGCCTGTACAGATGTCTTCTTCGACAGTTAGCCGTATTGATAATATCCCACCAGTGTTGATAGTCTTAGTACAACATAATAGATTTTAAACAAAAAGGAACAAGCTAGTCGGTAGCCTTGCCCTTGCCGTTGTCTGTTCTAGAGACACCGCCCTGTTCCTCCTTAACTGAAAGGTTTTAAATAAGCAATGATGAGCACAAATTGCCCAGCAAGTAATATACAACAAGGGTGTAGGATATAATATCACAAGGTTTGACATATCGAAGTGTCATTTCTAGGATAGTTCAAAGTGTCAGAATAATATCATGGATAAGAAATATCAACAATTCTTTGAAAAGGAATGATAATTCAATATAAATCGACAAATGTATATGAATTCAACGACTATCACGGTATCCAACTGAATAACAATTTATACTGAGCAGCCACTAAGGACTATTGAACTTCCACTAGGGTTACCGATATTAAACTGATAGCCCAAAAATATCAAGTACTATAGATGATCAGTATACAATACTTTACGTTATGCATAACACTACAAGAATATTTATTCATGTGTTGGGGTTTCCAACAACATACACTCCCCCTTACCAAAAGGGTTGTCCAACTCGATTTTCAAGATTTACGCATTCAATCAATTGGTTTGGGCGTTTTTATAAACATGCATATAGTCTAGCCGAATCAAATGGCATCGACTCTTTCACAATATTCAAGGACAATACCAATTTCAACATGAATAATAGCTTTCACAAGGGTTTAACATACTAGCTCATTTAAACGAGAAAGTAATGTAACTTATATTCAAAGGGATAAGCTTACGATATTTGTCAAATAAAATAATGCAAGGGTTTAGGATACTTGCACAACATAAATTTGAGTAAGGTTAGAGAAACTTGCATTAAGCGTAGTTTATCCACGTTAATAAATCAACACTTTCGAATCCTATTTATAGCGTATTATATGATCAAGATACTCATTAGCTAACACAATTTTTAAACAAGTTCGACACGATACAAGTATGCACATATTGTACAAAATCAGTTTATAAGTCATCATGAATCAACTACTTAGTTACTTCATAAGCAAGTCAAGAATGCTAAAGGTTAAGACCTCCTACTTATGGACTTTTCATTTCAATGCAACACCGACTTATTAATAAGGCATCACTCACATATATATATATATATATAGCAGTAGGTTTTAGATCACATTTAGCATCATAAGTATCACGTAGTTACTGTCCAAAAGATTAGACCTCACTATCTGGGATTCCAGATCGGCATACAATTGCGCCATGGCTAAGCTTTAGGACCAACGCATTCATTGGCCCCTGACTCCAAACCAAAAACTCATTTCTTTGCCTTGTGATCTCTGTTTGACTTGAACACACAATCATATTTTGTCATGTTAAAGGCTTTCACATGCTTCTTAGATCAATCTAGGTCCCTTCTTGCATAACATGGTTCTAAGTTCGATCATTTCAACAATTTAAGGTCATGAAACCACAAAGTCTAGTATTCTTGCTTTCTAAACATACAAGATAGTTATAAAACTCATATTAGGCATGCTTGGGTGTATTCATAACACATACGTGACACTAACACCGCTTTAGTTAAAAAATAGGCTTTGTTCATGCTTTTCTCGAAACGTGATACACAAGTAAGGTATATATACGTTTATACTATATGAGTGAGTCTAAGAGAGTCATCAAACATGATCACAATTGCCAGATTCTAATCCTCAAGGTAGCATGTGAATATTCATGGTCAAAGCTTACTAGTTAGTTCAATACATTCATGCTTGCCTACAAACCTCATATATACAAGCTAAAAGTTTATTCATGCATTTCTAAGTCATGCTATCATGTTGGCCAAGTCAAAATATACATTATGTAGAATCATGCATGTTAGCTCGCTAGACTAAGTTTTCTTAAAGACTTCTTTAACATAAATCCTAATAAGTTTGGTCATGAACAAGGAATTAAGAGTCATACATCATGCATGTCTAAATCATATCAACGTGCTTGTGGGTCAGTGCATAAACATGGCACTCATACTCATCAAGTTCATTGCTAAAGTTTCTAAATTAATTTCAACTACACACTTTCGTTAATCATGTTAATGCTAGTCTAACATACTCACATTAGGTCCATATAGCTATATATACCCTTAAAACATGCTTGCATGCTAGTACACTACATAACACTTCACAATCTGCAAAATAGAAGCTCAAAACAAATTTGAAGTAGGTAGGCAATTGCACTTCATACTCGATTGTAAATCCGAGAATTTAGCGCCGTATGCAAGTTCAGACCAGAACAAAGTGAAACTAAATCAATTATTTAGCCCAAACACAAAAATTACTCACGAAACCATTCCTAAACACTCTTATAACAGTCTAAACATGCTTGTAAGGTCATATAACAACAATGTGAACATTACTCATCCATACTAACATCCAATTCTATGAATTCAAGAAATTAAAATTTCAACACTTATGAACTCTGTTAACAGAAATGAAAATTGAAAGCGAAGAATGGAATTATACCTTTGTAATATGCAATGAACTTGATCTAACTAAACTCTCAAGCCCTTAGAATGCTCTCACTCTACTACTTAGCAATTTATCAGACAATTCTCAGCAACAAGAAATGAAGAAGTATACTGCTATTTATAGAAGAACACAAAACCAGACATTGCATTTTCCCATTGAATCAAACCCATGGATTGTAGGATTGTATAAAGGTTATGGAGGAGTTAGTAACTAGTGGTTGGTTTGCATCATGAACACCACTCCCCCCCCATGATCACTAGCTAGAAGCTTGGAATAAAATATAATAGGCCATAGCCTTTATGTGTTTCACGTGACCGAGGAAAGAGTAATTGTGACTCTCAATTTGGGACAATCCCATTTATCTCAGCATGCTTGCATACTCCTACACACTTTCACCCTTATGTTGCATTTTAATACACATATCCATCATATATTATAACCTACTGTCACACTATAACTTAACATTTCAAAGTAGTAGGTGTTATGTACTATACATATAATCCATGTACATTTTATGTTAATGTCTACCCACATGCATATGGTTACATACACATCTCATAATGTATTTTTAACATATAGTTTTAATATGCATAATCACATGGCTTCATTCAATTTGGTTTTATAATACTTAATATATATATAGTCACATAAATGTCACACCATACTATATAGTTATATTTGTATTATTGTTCACATGCACATAACTATCAATATAATATTATTATATTAATAACTCACTTAATTATGTTAAATAAATAACCATGCTCTTCCTTAATTAATTAACACTAATATTAATTACTCCAACCATTGATTAATGTAATTATGGACTTTCACAATCATTATTCATTGATAATATTCTCATTACATTTATAGGTATATTGCAAATAATAATAATCGTATATTACGAATTAATTACCAAGTAACCCATATTCCACCACAATTAATTAATATTAATTAATGGATTAATAATTCCGTTGTTGGACATAACATATTGCAATATACTCATATCATATGGTTTCATCCATGTTACACATATCACATTAATATCCCCAATTCGATTACTGCTACAAGATGAAAGTAACCAACTCCACATTCGATGGTGCGGTGTCTTTAGTTTGTCTTTGCTTGGGCCGGCCTTGTAATGGTAAGTAGTACAGCAAATTGCAAGACTGGTGCAACTTCTACTCGTGCCAGTTTTTAATGCTAACTTGTTATACATGACATGAATTGATCTCCACATGAGTGTTACTACGAGTCTATGAGTGTATTGATTACTTATACGAAATCACATGATCGACATGATTAATCCTCCTAATTCCCGTTTTAATTCACTTACTGAATTTTCTCGTTTCGTATTATGCCACAGAAGGCATTTCACACTTTTCATTGTCAATTCACATTTCTTAATACGCATTGATTTAATACCAATCAATTATATTAATTGACTCATAAAACAATAACACTTATTTTCACATAAATCGTATTTCCATTAATATATTCATTTTATAATACGTGGAAATTCTCGGGTATTACAGTTATTATAGCATACTATGACTCTCCTGATGTTTCAGGTTCCCGTAGGCTTCATAGAGGGTATGCTGGAGCATTGGATACCAGAGAGGCAAGTCTTCTAGTTTGGCATCCACGAGTTGACTCCTACTCTGGAGGAGTATGCACGGTTGATGGCGCTTCCTTTGGACAGACTTTGCGCGCATATGGCCATCGGCGACATGAGCCGACAGTTTATGACTCTCACCGGGCTGAGGCGGAGAGTTGTGCAGGATGAGATCACATCTGATCATATTGTATCCCAACATTTTCTGATGGACAGATTTGGCTCTGAGGATAGTTATGCACGGCACTCTGGGGACTTCACCACGCCGGAGGATCATTGGCACTCGGCCAAAGTAGATGTATTTCTACTGTGCGTATTGTCATACGTATACATGCCATGGTACATGGATGAGCTAGATATTAGTGTCATCATGGCATTGAGAGCTCTTAGGGAGGGCCACACCATTGTACCGACGATCATCACAAAGATGCTAAGGTCAGCCACATATTGCAGCACTTACCCTGCAGGGGTATTCACAGGCAGCTCAGTCATATTGTACGTGTGGTTTATGTCACACTTGAGACCGATTGGCACTTTTAGACGGCACGGGTATTGTTTCACCCATGATATAGCTATGTCATACTCCTTCCAGCCTGTGGAGTGTACAGATCCTGCATTTTGGTCCATTTTCCTAGCAGGGATCGAAGATCCGTTTGATATATTACCGTGTTCAGGGCTCAGCTCACCCTACAGCTTCATCACTCATGCTCCGGGCATGGATTATCTCCCTCTAGCTGGTTTGAGGGGCATGATTACTTACCACCCACTGGTCATGATGTGTCAGTTTGACCAGTTCCAGGACTTCCATCCTTTTGAGGGGGCATTGAGTAAGCATTTAGCTTCTCGCCACTTATTAGCAGAGGATAGGTCCATGTTGTATGCCTATTGGGATTAGCATGAGCTAGCTGAGTTTTCCGTCAGCCATTCGGGTTGTTCTGCAGAGTATTCTGCATGGATAGAGACAGAGACGACATTGACTATGGCAGTATCCACAGTGCAGGGGATTGATTCCGACGGTGGGGAGCCTATGGAGGAGACTTATATTCCCATCGAGGAGGATTTGTCTACTTTGCCAGTAGTTATGATGGATTCTCCCACTACGAGTGTTACTATGATTTAACATTCAACATAGTATCTAGAGCAGAGTCTACATCTGATGACCTTTGAGAGAGATCAGGTTAGGGCCTTGATGTTGACAACTCTTGATGGGAGATACGTCGCTTTATTAGAGAGGGACAAGGCCAGATCAACCATAGATGCATTGATTATAGAGAGGGATGCTGCCCTATCTGCCCGGGATGTGGCCGTCACAGATAGTACTTCAGTGAGATCCCTTACGACTGGCATCTGTGCTGATATGAGTGCATACATTGATGAGCATCATGCCACCATGCAGTTAGCCTCAGATCTGCTAGCTCGTGTAGATACCATTGGGAAGGATCTTGCAACGTTACCTCATTCTTTGGAGAGAGATGCTATGTTAGATCTAATAGTACGCATACATACAGATCCATAGATAGACTTGTATTTTTCTGCACAGACTAGCTTAGCCATTTTTTTATGTACAACACATATTGTACATATCAAACAACATTATATATATAGTAGGGAAATATATTTTGATTCACTTCCCTTTCAAGTGTGCCTTGATACTTGCTTGATATTTGCCTGTTTCTTCAGGGCTTGTGATCTTGATGCATTCTGAACTCATTCTTGATGTGTGGACATTGAGACGTCACTAGATCTTTCAGAATACATCATTGATCTGTGTGTATCCCTACCATCTTTGGTGTCTTGGGACTGGTGTCTATATGTAGATGTGGAGAGGAGTGTGGCTTTTCCTCTCTGAGATTGACCACACCACAGATGGTCGCCAATACTCCTATTTAAGAGGAGCCTAGTTAATTCCATCTCTTATGGATTGGTGTTGCTCTTTGAGGCACAACCGTAGCTTAGATAGCTGCCGGATCTCCTATTTGTGAGGAGAGGTCAGGTAGTTCCATCCTTTTGGTCTGAAGCCGATGAAATGTGGCGGATTGAAGTTTGATCCTAATACCATTGACAAGTATTTATGTTTTGGTAGGGAGTTAGACCAAAGAAAAAATGGCTGCCTACGTACTCCTATTGAAGAAGAGATCAGGTCTGCGTAGTTCGAACCTGGTGTAAAAGGTTCAACGCTGAATGGTGTAGAAGGGTGTATGAATGTTTTTGATGTTTTTGTTTTTGTAGAGAAAGGGCAAAAATGTTTTTGTTGTTTTTGTTTTTGTAGAGAAAGGGCAAAAATGTTTTTGTTTTTTTTATTGCAACCAGGCCATATAGAATATGGTTGCCTACGTACTCCCGGGTATCAGGGAGATCAGGTCAATGTAGTTCGCCCCTCAGGACGATTTGCGACTAAAAAGAGAAGTCCGAATCCCATATATGCAAGGCTAAAGCGTGGGGAAAGAAAGTTTGATCCCATGTTTGGGACAAACTGCAGGTGTGAAAAAGTTTGATCCTAAGTTCAGAACAAACTGTAAGTGTGAAAGGTTCAATCCCTGGTGGGATAACCGAAATCGTATGAAAGGTTTGAAATGAGGTGAAACCAGGCTGCTGGCTTGAAGTGTATGTTTCCTTGAGGGGCAGAAGAGTATGCAGAAGATTTTGTATGTAAGAAAGGGTTAGAAAACCTGAATGACTGGTGATATGATGATCCAAAACCAAGATGTTTTCTTGATGGTAACCTTATACCTAATACCGTTTCACGGTGTCTGAGTTATTGAGTTGTGGAAATTCATCGCCATCCATTTCCTGTAGTCTGAGAGTGCCTTCTGTTAATACCTCCTTGACAACAAACAGGCCTTCCTAGTTTGGAGCAAATTTTCCATTAAATTGATCTTGGTTGTCAATGATCTTTTTCAAAACCAAGTCATGTTTTTTAAACTGTCGTAGCCGGACTTTTCTGTTATAGGATCTGGAAATCCTTTGTTGATATAATTGACCATGGAAGATAGCCGCGATTCATCTTTCGTCTATTAGAGACAATTGGTGATACCTGTCTTGTACCCATTGGTCTTCATCCAGCTGAGCGTCCATCAATATTCTGAGGGATTCCATTTCTACCTCTATGGGAAGCACTGCTTCCATCCCATAGGCTAATAAGTAGGGGGTTACCTAGTGGAAGTACGCATTGAAGTTCTATAGGCTAATAAAGTCAGAGGCAAGAGGTTAGGCCATCCTTTGTGATTAGCGGACATCTTCTGCAAGATCTTCTTGATGTTTTTATTAGCTGCTTCAACAACACCATTCATCTTTGGATGATAGATGATGGATTTAAGGTGTTTGATGTGGAATTTACTGCATAACTCCTCCATCATTTTGTTGTTGAGGTTCTTAGCATTATTTGACACAATTACCTCCGGTTGTCCATACCGACAAATAATATTGTTTCTGATGAAAGCAATGATGACTTCTTTGGTAACCCTGGGGAAGGAGGCTGCTTCTACCCATTTGGTGAAGTAGTCGATCATGGTGAAGAAAAATCGATGCCCATTACTGGCTTTGGGCTCAATGGGCCCAATCACATCCATTCCCCATATTGAGAAGGGCCAGGGTGAACTCATATTGTGGAGTTCCCTTGGAGGGGCGTGGATAGCATTCCCATAAATTTGGCATTGATAGCACCTCCTGACGTGATCATCACAGTCAGCTTTAAGCGTAAGCCAGTAATGCCCTGTTCTGAGGATTTTCTTAACAAGTAGGGGTCTGCTCATGTGTGGGCCACATACTCCACCATGGATTTCATCCATGAGCCTCGGAGCTTGGTCTTTTTCCAGACATCTAAGAAGACCAAATCTTGCATCTCTTTTGTAGAATGCATCTCCGCTCAGGTAGAATTTCATAGCCATTCAATGGATCCACCTTTTTCAGTCGGGCTCGCCTCAGCGGGTGTAGATCCATCTCATAGATACTCCTTGATATGCTGATACCAAGGGTGTTGGATGGGAGGTAGCTCATCCGATACTTCTCCAATGTAATTCCCATAAGCTGGAGCCTTCTGTAGGGAAAATGGGATGCTTGGCATGTTTTCCTTGTCATGTATGTTGATCAAGGAGGCCAAAGTTGCTAGCGCATCTGTAAAATCATTTCTACTCCGAGGAATGTGGAGGAAGTTTACTTCTTCGAACTTTGAAGCCATCTGTAAAACTTGTCGATGGTAAGGCATCAAATGTAGCTCTTTGGTTTGATAGATTCCCGTGGTTTGTTTGATTACCAACTCTAAATCCCCAAAGATAGTTAACCGTCTGATACCCATTGATTGGGCCAGTTTGAGTCCCATGATACAGCCTTCATACTCAGCTATATTGTTGGTGCTGACAAATTGCAATTTGGCGGCAATGGGATACTGCTCCCCCGTACCGGATACTAGAACTGCTCCAGCTCTAGAACCTTCCATGTTAACAGCTCCATCAAAATACATTTTCCACGTATGGCATGCATCGTACTGATGGTGTTGCTGAATTTCCATGACCCCTTCATCAGGGAAGTATGTCTCTAAGGGTTTGTAATCCCCTGCTGGTGCGACGGCCAGTTGATCCGCAATTTCTTATCCTTTAATGGACTTTTACGTCACGTAGACGATGTCAAATTGTTACAGAATCAACTGCCATCTGGACAGCCGACAATTCAGTATGGGTTTGCTGAACATGTATTTGAGAGGATCCACGTGAGATATAAGATGGGTTGTGTGACCATGGAGGTAATGTTATAACCTCATGGAAGCCCATGTTAAAGCACAACAAGTCTTCTCAATCACAGTGTACTTGTGTTCACTGCTGCTGAATCTTTTACTGAGATAATAGATAGCTCGCTCTTGGCCTCTATCATCTTTATGTCCCAGTATGCATCCCATAACATTGTCATTAATGGACAGGTACATGAACAGGGGAACATCATCCCTGGGAGGTACCAAAATAGGAGCATTAACCAACTGCTCTTTGATTGTAAGGAAGGCTTTCTGACACTCATCATTCCATTTCATGGAGGAGTTCTTCCTTAATAGCTTGAAGATGGGCTCACAGGTTGCTGTGAGTTGAGAAATAAACCTGCTAATGAAGTTGATTCTTCCCAAAAATCCCCGTATTTCCTTCTTTGTTTGAGGAACGAGCATTTCCTTGATGGCCTGGATTTTGGTAGAATCCAGCTTAATCCCTTTGTGGCTGACTAGGAAACCTAGCAACTTGCCTGATTTAACACCAAAGGCGCACTTGTCTGGATTCAACTTCAAGATGTATTTACGCAACCTGTTGAAAAGCTTTCTGAGATGGTCTAAGTGGTCTTCTTCCCTTCAGGATTTGACAATGATGTCATCCACGTAGATCTCTATCTCTTTGTGCATTAAGTCGTGGAAAAGAGCCATCATATCTCGCTAATAGGTTGCTCTAGCATTGATTAGGCCAAATGACAACCGTCTATAACAAAAGGTTCCCCAAGGCGTGATGAAAGCAGTTTTCTTATGATCCTCCTCAGTCAATCCGCAAAGGAGTACATGCCGTATTGAGCAGTATTGTCAATGAGAATGTGGATAAATGGCACAGGAAAGTTATCCTTAAGGCAAGCTTGTTCAGATCCCGATAATCCATGCAAACTCGCACCTTTCCTCCTGGTTTAGGCACGGGGACTATGTTTGATAACCACTCAGTGTATGTAGACACCATGATGATGCCCGATTGAAATTATTTCACAATTTCTTCTTTAACCTTTAAACTCCACTTAGGTTTCAATCTCCTGAGCTTCTACCTGACTGGCTTGAATCCCTCTTTAATGGGAAGGCGATGAAGGAAAATGTCAGTGGACAAACCCACCATGTCTTCATGAGACCATGCAAAAATATCCTGGAATTGGGTTAATAGTGCAACCATGTCATTCCGTTGGTTTGGAGTGAGGTCTGAACCAATCTGGATTAGCTTAAGGTTTTCTAAGGTTCCGAGATTGAAAGAGGTGGTTTGATCAAGATTAGGTTTAGGTTTTTCTTTGATCCATTCCTTAATCTCCTGAGGTATCTCAATGTCCTCTTGTACTTCCATCAAGTCTGAGTTCAACTTTTCATCAAAGTTACAGTCCTTGTGGAGAAAAGGCACCTCATTAGAAAGTACAGGCACATCTAAATTCAGAGTCCTGAAACAAAATATGTTTTCACTTAATATATGAAACTGTTAAATCATACAAAGTGTTAGCATGTATTGATAAAACAACTGCTAATATTGTACATAAAAGTAAGCAGTTAAAGTTATCTACATGACAGATGGAATTCCTGCTCGTTTTACCCTCGTCGACCAATGCATGGAGTGCTGCTCCAATTGTCGAGGGTAAAGTGATGAACTGCAGTGATGGAAGGTTTATCATCGTCCTCCTTCTCCCTAATGATGACCATGATATCTGGGCAATCATCGTCGGGGGTGTATCTGTTTGTATGCTCACCATGGACAATGATGCATATACCTGCCATCATAAGGGCGATGTCTTGTTTACGTCTTCGTTCCCTTTCTTCCACTTTGAGATCAGGAATCAGGACCTCTTTTGCTTTAACCAGTACTGGTTTGGGAAATAGTATACCCATAATATGGGCTGACACCTTTACCGGAGACTGTATTAGCTCAGGAGTTGCAGGTGGAGAAAATCATCGTATAGCGGAAGTTTAAGGAATCTGTTTGTGCTTATGAGGATTCCTGTGACTGGAGCTAGCAGAATAGATTAATCCAGCTGTCCCTATTTGACTGAACACTTGAATTGGGTGCTTAATACCTTGATGCTCTTTGCCCAACCTTGTCCAGGTTGATGACCCGATGACATCATCTCTTAAGTGGCCGACATAACTTCGGAAGAAATCTTGGGTGTAAGAAGTGGCGCCCCAATGGGATGGTAATGAGTGTTGCTCACCTCCAGGGCGTGGAAACTGACCAGCTCAATTTCTGAATTGAAGCTGATTAGTGGCATGTGACTTTATTCCAGACATTCCGGCTCAGCATTAACAGTGACTAGGCTATTGTTGATAATGTACTTGAGTTGCTGATGAAAGGTGAAAGGGATAGCTCCGGCCATATGAATCCATGGTCTTCCCAACAGCAGGTTGTATTCCGTGGCTATTTTGAGCACGTGAAAGGATACACTAAATGTATGTGGACCAATCTCCACGGTAATTCAATTACTCCAACGGCATTTCATCTGGACCCATCAAAAGCTTTGATAACCGTATGGCTGCTTTTGATCCTCTTGGGGTTGATATTCATCTTTTCCAAGGTAACATAAGGATAGATGTTAAGAGATGGACCTCCATCTATCAAGACTCCTCTTACCATGTATCTGAAGGACAAAACCGCTATGTGCAACGGCTTGCAATAACCGGTCCCTTCAACGGGTATATCGTCATCAGTGAAAGATATCACATTGTTATTGAAAATGTGATCAACCAGATATTGGAATATTTACACATCCACTGATTTTGGTAAATGGGCTTCTTCCAAGACCCTTAGCAATATCTTCCTATGATCTTCGGAAGTAAAAACCAAGTCTAATATGAAAATTTGCTGTGGAGCTTCTTTGAAGCTTAAAACCACTTTGGCTTCGTTATGGCCCATGATACAGAGAAATTCTTCAATCTTCTCCGTGGGAACTTTCCCATTTAATTTGATGGCGGGCTTCATCACCCGATGGGGAAGATACAATGGATTCTCCTTCGACACTTCAGCAGTAGTATGTGATGTAGATCCTTCATTCTGCCCATAATTCCATGGGACTTTGTGTAGGCTGACAACAGGATACTATGGTCTGAATGGTAAGTTAATTGGCTCTGGTGTAGCCACTTTCAAAGGATTGTTAGCTCCTTTGAGTTGGATTGTGGGTGGTTTAGCAGCCCCATCATCCTCAGCAGAGATAACTGCTACGCTGTCCTTCCATTTTGTAGGACATGTGTTCCCACTCTCGAGTAACAAAGTTTCATCGTCTGCCATTTGCAGGACACCACTGTCAATTCAATTCTGAATGAGATGGCGGAGTGCCCAACATTCTTCTGCGCTGTGACCGCGAGAGTGGGAGTGATATTGGCATACTCTCTCATAATTAAACCATCTGGAATGGAGATTGATTGGATGTAGAAGGGATGTGATTCTTCCTTCATTGATCAACATTTGAAATATCTCCTCCATTGGTTGGCCAAGATATGTAAATTCCCGTTTGTTGGCAAAATCCCGATGGGCTTTTGCACTTGCTCTTTTCGCAACTTTATCCTCTAGTGTTTCACTTTCTGAAGGCGAGGATGGAATATTGATGACAAAAGGAAAGAGACTAGCATGCTCCTGACTGATTAATTAGCGTGTGACTTGGTGTTGATGAATCACCAGTTTTGCCAACTGATCTACTTGTTTGCAAAGAGCCTTAATCTTTCGCTCCATCATAAACTGAATCGCAAGATAATCCCATCGTCGCGACACCGTCTTTCTTTGGTGCCGGGAAGATTCAACAACGTAATTGGAACTCTATCCACTGCTCCAATTAATCATATTGACCTCTCCTTCTTTGTGTTGAGGAAGAGGATTGTCTTGCCAATGAGGTTGGTCGGGTTTAGTCACGACAATCTCTTCATTGTTAATTAAGTCTTGGATCTTGTGTTTCAAGGCCCAGCAATCCTGCGTGTCATGTCCCGGTGCCCCGGCATGATAAGCACACTTCCGAGTAGCATTGAAACCCTTCTCATTTGGGTTGGTTGGTGGAAGAAGATGTGTAATTTTCTTCTGAGTAGTCAAAAGAGTAAGGATATTCTAGAGCGAGTCCCCTAAGGGTCTGAACACTCGGGGGCATCTGACTTCTCCACCTTTAGGCAATGGAGGGTTTGAAGACTGTGCTTGCAAAGGGGGGAAGTTTCTCATCTGGATAGGCATATTTTGACTGCCTTTTTGACCTTGTAGTATCAAGGAAACATCTTCCTCTTTATTTTTATGGACTCTACGGGGGTTATTTCCATAAGTTCCAGACTGGATGTGCTCAGCAACTGCTTTAAGAGCGGCTAGGTCTTGAATCTTTCCTGACTTCAATCCCATCTCAGCCATCTCTCCGTGTTTGATCATTTCAGAAAATGGCTTGCCAATGAAAGCTAAGACTATTTCATAGAAAGGAGCTTCTTGTATGTCTATGAAGGTTATGACCATTTCTGATTCCGTCATGGAAGGAATAACTTGAGCAGCAAGGCGCCTCCACCTTTGGAAATATACTCCGAAAGACTCATTAGATTGTTTCTTGACCTTGTGTAACTGACACCGGTCAGGAGCCATTTGAGTTTGGAAGCTGCACTGAGTGAGGAAGGCATGAGCTAGTTCCTCCCAGCTATGGATCTTTGAGTTGTCTAATCTGCTATACCACAATTGGGCTTCTCCAGTCAGACTCTTCTGGAACAGTTGCATTCTGAGCTTCTCTCCTCTGCATAAGATCCAAGTTCTCCAATGAACAACTTCAAATGTGTATAAGGATCCCATAATCCATCATACTTTTTAAAGTTAGGGGTTTTGAACTTCTCTGAACACTAGGGAATGTACAAAGATCAGCATAGGAAACACTCTCGTGTGCTCTAATTCCTTTAATAGAACGGAGGGTTTCCTCCATTTGAAGGACTTTCTTCCTAATATCACCAGTGTCTGGATCTTCTTTAAGATGGGTGTTTTCAAGAGTTTTGTTGGTCGTATCCAACTGCAGTTCAAGATTTATTTTATCTGAACCTTGTGCTCCTCCTTGTGCAGAGGATTCTATATGTACGGGTATTTGCGAACCCTGAGTAGATTGGTGTAATTCATTAAGCAGAACAACGAACAACCAAATCCGTAATTTGCTTGCTTAATCCGTTAAACTCTTCTCGAGAGACAAGAGCAGGATTAGATTGGTCAGATGAAGACATGATTGGCTGTAGGCTCGTGGCCTTTTTGGATTTTGAGCGGGTAATAGGCCCAATTGTTTCCCTACAAAAACTTATATAGTTTAGTCTTAGGGAATGTATAAATGTTTACATGCTATCATAATGTGTCCATTTTAGGAATATTAT
The DNA here is from genome assembly GCA_020205605.1 of Panax ginseng. Classification (NCBI taxonomy): domain Eukaryota; kingdom Viridiplantae; phylum Streptophyta; class Magnoliopsida; order Apiales; family Araliaceae; genus Panax; species Panax ginseng. Next base: position 111,837,927 of record CM035131.1, on the reverse strand, counting down.
CCTGCAAAACGGGTGTCATTTGATAGGATGTCATATATTAATATGCATGTGCAAATATTCTTCATATTTTCCATTACATAAAGATGAACATGGAATAAAATTACAAGTAATTTTCTTTACAAGTAATTAAAAATGGAAAGAATGAAGGGACTTTCCTCCGCATTTGGTTTATCAGAGGCTGACCTATCTTAGGTTACTCTCGCGGCTTTTTGGCATGAAGGTTCTCAGATCATCGCAATTTACTTGACGGGAAGTTAATCCGGTCTTTTAACTGGAGCGAATCTGGGTGGTGCCTTTCCCGAGCCTCGTTGGAATTAGTCTTCTTACGAGTCCAGTAATCAAACACCGACATGATAGCCTCCTAGTGGAGGAACTACACAACATACATTCACATACAACGTGTCTCACCGTTTATGAAAATGATGACATGTGCGAAGCACTAATATCACAGATAGATATTTTGCAGTGCAGTAAGTAAAATGCATTCGTACACATTCATCAAAAAATATAAATGCAACATTCACACACAAGCGTATATCAGTTTTGAAAAGCTTATAGTAGTGGCTTAAGCCCTCTTACTGGTGTCCCCAATAGAGTCGCCACCTGTCGACGTCGGGAATTTTATTTATCCCTTTCTGTTCTTGTTCTTTGGTGTTCTCATGTTATGTGAGATTTGTTTGAAAAAACAAGTGAAAAAGGTCCGACATGTATATGTCGATGATTTGACTGTAAGAGTCGCCAGTTGGTGTTTTTAACTGGTTGCACCAACGCAACCGAGAAAAGGTTTGCACATTGACCCAGTGATGTGACACTGCTAAACGGGTCTGTGAAACTCAGATTCATTTGGGTTTGGGGCCTTAATTATGCGGATGGAAGGTGTTAGGCAACCCCCGACATCCGTGTTACCACGGTGACCGCAACTTTTCAAGAAACTGTTATATGAATGTGTGTGTGTGTGTGGGTCAATGTGCTGTTATTTGGAAGTAGTGCGAGGCCTCGTTCGCACCTATATACAAAGGGTTTGAATTTGTATGAAAAATTTAGTTTTAAACATGATATAGTAGTGAGGTTTTGTAAAAGAGGTTTTTCAAACCCTGTGCTCAATAGTAATTGAGACCTTTTCATACTTCCATTTTATTATTAAATGTTCGGCTTGATTGCTTTTATTTTCGAGATGCGAAACATCTTCGAGAAAATAATATATAGCAGTGTCAAACTCCTCATGGGCATGAAAGCCATCTAAGGAAATTCAAACACCGTGAATAATTTACAAGCTGCTTACAGCTGAGAATATCCATCACGGGAACCAAATCTAGATTCAAGAGATCTGAATCGTGATCACATGATTCCTAGGCCTCAATGATGCAAGAATTTATATGAAAAGTAGTAAGCCAGTTATATATATATATAAGTTGTAAATATATATATACAGGCATGATCAACCACCACGAAGCACCTCCACGGGGGATCAGAAATGTAGATATATAAAAGCGGTAAATATATATATATAGAGACATGATCAACCACCATGAAGCACCTCCATGGGGGATCAGAAATGTAAATAAAGCAATAAATGCTATCAACCACCACGAAGTAAACTCCAGGAGAGAGTGAATGTAAAGAAAGCAAGAAAAGCGATGAACGTACCACTTAAGTAAACTCCAAAGTGACGAAATGTAAATAAAGTAATAAAAGGCCACGTAAGTAAACTCCATGCTCGACATGTAAATGTATATATATATATATATATATATATATATATAATGATAAACGCACATGATATATATTGATCCGCTTCGGTTTATCATTTAAATGATTTGTCGCTATATATATATATAAAAGCGAGAACGCATAGGATATAAAATCTAGGCTCATTTGACAAAGTCCGACAACACGATTATATATATATATATATATATATATATATATATATATATATATATATATATATATATATATTCTTATATATATGATAATTTATGAACTTGTTCGATGAGCTCGATTTTATATATTCTTATATATATGTAAAATCTGTGCTCATCGAACAAAGTTCGACAACAGTTCATATATATATATATATATATATATATATATATATATATATATATATATATATATATATATATATATATATATATATAAGCAAATAAATGCTCCGGACATAAGTCCGTGCTCAATCGAGACATAACTCGATAATGTTAGTCCATATATATAAAATATATATATATATATATATATATATATAAGTATATATATACAGACTGAAATGAAAACCACGGACCGAAGTCCGGGCATACACACACAACACGACTCTCAATGTGAAGAAGAGTGTGTGCAAAGATGAAGAGAAAGACTTTATGGTGTGTAAGAAGGCTTACAATGGGCTGCCAAAGAAGACTTATATAAATTTAAGTGGATGAACACTCGGCTCCCGCCGGTAAAAATATAGCTATATGTGAGCTCACAACTGTTTAAAATGAGAAAGCATTCAATATAGGGTGTGTACAGAGCAAATTTGACAGAGCATCCTCGCATTTTTTTCTCTTTAGTATGGCCACCCCAAGACTTATATTTATAGAGCTTGGAGCTGGAGGTGCACCTGCGGCTGCCCGGGGTGCCACGGGCTCTGCGGGTCCTACCGTCTCGAAGTACGTGCACGCGTGCAACGTGATGTCCTCTCAAACTTGCAGAACTTCAATCCAAGCATCCGATTGAGGTGTATAAGACCTGTTTTGGACTGTTGTTGTCGAGAGCTACGCAATGACATGGGATTAGAGGTTGTTCGAAGTCAGGAAGATGGAACCATGTCCTATCTCTTCAGGCTTCAAATTCTATCCGGTGTTCTGCCTTGCGTAGTAGTCACTCGGGATTGCAACTCCTTGGTTCTTGTGGGACATTTTTGTGTAGAATGTATGTTGATTGTTATTTGTTGAGACGGCTCCATGTGGGGTTGAGGTGGAAATTTGACGACTTTGCCCTTTATCGGGGTTATCTCTAGTTTTGGTTGATAAAGCTGATGTTGCTCAGGGTTATCTCTGAGATTGGGCTACTGCAAGTGTTGACTGCTCTCAGGGTTGTCTCTGAGGTGTGTCTGTCCTCCCGGGGTTATCTCCAGGTTTGTGAATTAAGTGCCTCGGTGTGAGTTCCGAGGTTTGAAGCTAACTGCATGGGTTGAAACGAGCATCTCTGGGGTTATCTCCGGAACTGCAACTGCAATCCTTGGGGTTATCTCCAAGATTGATATTGTCTTTCCCAATGTTGTTTCCGGGACTAAGACTGAACATCTCAGGGTTATCTCCAAGATGAATCGGCCTTCTCTGGTGAAATTTTCGGCATTTGCACTGTTATCCTCAGGGTTATCTCCGAGATGGAAAATGATGCTCTCGGTGTGTTTTCCGAGGTTGAAACTGAACTTCCGGTGGTATTTTCGGGATTAAGCTGAGCTGTCTTCCAAGGTTATCTCTGAAAGAAGATTCTGCACTTCCTGTGATGTTAGTGAATGGTGGCAGAGAAAATTTGATGTCTACAACAAAGAATGTCTGTGGTCGCACAAAGAGATGGCACCCAGATTGCACAATATTGTTGGATTATTGATTCTTACGTAAGAAGGCACTACTCAATAATTGTTACAGTAATTACTGTTCAATATTTTATTTTATTAATTCAATAATTGTCACTACACAGTATTTTCATTATCAGATCAATAATTCATATTATTTGAATAATATTATTAGATAGCATTATTGGTAATGTCTAAGGAAGTTCTGTCTAGGAAAGGGGTTTGGTCACCTAATTACGTGCTAGTAAGGAGAAATCCTTATCGAAAAGCCCCCTCTTTCTTAGGAACGACCTGGTTGTCATAATTATGATTCTGTAATATTATTTGTGAATAATTAATTATTGATTTATATGATAAGGAAATATTTATTTTATGTGGATATAAATGATGGGTAGGAAAATATTTATTTTGTGTGGATATAAATGAAGGAATTAATGTTGAAGTATTTTATCAGTATTTTGTCAGAATAGAGGTATTAAAAACCATCTGTATGTGGATTTCAGACATTTTCTGTTTGGAATTTGGAAAAAATTTCTTCTACAAAGTTGTAGATAATTTAATTTCCTATGCAATGAACATAAAATTCGTACTTTTCTGATAAAAGGGCTATTTATTATGAATTATTGAAGCTTCAGAAATAATTTTTTTTATTTAAAACATGGGTGGGCCCCACTTTTGGTTGGTGTAAAAAATTTGAATTTTTGTGGGCCCCACTGGTGGTGGCTGAATTTTGGTCCAAGAGGTGTGCGTAGAAAACTTTTGAAAAAAATATTATTTTATTAATTTAGTCTACTTTGGCGTTCTGGCATTTTCCTATAAATAGGTGCTTAGGTTAGAATTGAAAATCACACCAGAATATGAAGTTTTCTTTCTCTATATTATCGAGCGTATTCTTGTGAGTATTTAGATACTTTGAGAGTTGCTATTCAATGCAAGTTTCCTTCAGCATTACATTCGATATTCCAGTCAGAAGTAATGTTCTTTTGAGGTAAGGGATGTTATTTTCTTCGTAAATGATGTCATTCTCTCAATTTCATTATACCAAAATATTGGTATGAATTTTATTATAAAAGTTTTATCTTTTCATGTCAAGGTTACTATTCACGTATACGGCACTATTCACAAATACGGTACTATTCACGAGTACTATTCACGAAGTATGATTTTTCTTGTGAAATTTTTACCTTTTCGTGTCGGGATTACTATTCACGTATACGATACTATTCTCGTATACGACACTATTCACAAATACGGTACTATTCACCGAAAAATGAAATTTACTCTTCTTTGTCCCGGATGTCTATTATGGTTACTATCTTTGATTGTATCCATGTTTTGATCTCCATTCTTGAATTTTACTCCACTATGGTTTATTATGGAGCATTTTTAAACTTGGACTATCTAAAGTACGAATATCTAATCTTTGTCCTTTTATCTCGCTGGATTCGTTCTTTAAAATATTTTTCATCATCCTCAGTCCTTAATGGTGATACTTGATGAATATCTTTGTCTGTAGTGCGAAGAAAGATGAATAATTACTCGATGAATATCTTTGGCCCGTAGTGCAAAGATGGATGGACAGTGTTGAGATGAATATGAATAATTTGGTGATACAAATGAATATCTTTGGTACGTAGTGTAAAGATGAATATTTGATTCAAGATGTATATTGATTGATGTTACAGGGATAAATTATTGATGATGAACTTTTAAATTCATAGATGATAGTAGATTTCATTCTCTACTAAATTCTTTTAATGAATTGTTATTTCCGCTGCGAATATTGATCTAAAACTTGTTGTCCATTATATTTTATCTGATTTGTTGAAGGTTAACGATAATTTGTTTTTCATTATCTTAGTCATAATATTCTTTACTAGGCTAGTTGAGCTCACCCTTTTCCTTTTTGTTCTATTTTTCTTCTCAGAAAACGAGAATATAGCCGGAACCAGTCGGAGTATAGAGTGATGGTCCTAGACAGTTGTTTTAGCAGTCCTCACTATTTTTTGTAAAATAGTGTATCAATAATTGTAATGAGGACTTATTTGAGTGTGGATATTGTCTAAAAGATAATATTTGTATTTAAACTCACAGATTTTATATATGTCACGTATATTTCTTGCGACAATTGTATTAATGAAGTTGTAGTTGTTTCTGTACCATGTATTTGGCGTCTCAGAATGGGTTATTTATACCTATTTTGGGGGCGTCACAATAAATAAGTAATACTTCCTCCGTCTCTTAATATAAGACGTTTTAGAGAATTTTTTTGTCCCTTAATATATTACGTTTTAGAATTCCAAGTAAGTATTAATTGCTTAGTTTTCAATATTATCTCAAGTATTAAATATAATTTTAGTTCTCTTATTATTTTTTGCCCAATAAATAATAATTTCTTCTTTTAATAAAAAAATAATATAGATATTTGATATTATATTTAATACTATATAATTATTTTCTTAATACTTATACATAATTCTAAAAAAGTCATTAAAGAACGAACGGAGTATATAATATATAGAGTACAAGAGGAGCAATGATATTTCACATCTCTTTCTATATATAGATTATTAATAACTTCATTTACCTTGGAATAATGCATGATTGACCCTAAATTCTATGCATTTTCATATCTTTTATGAATGTTTACTATTCCCAATAATCTGCATGCTTTGAACTCAAGTTAATTGCTCCTATTATAGACCAAAAATAGCTTTCTAAGACCAATATTTGATAATGGATATCAATCTAGCTATGCTTGTCTATAATAAGTGGGGATCTCAATTTAAGTCGAGTCTTGATTAATTAGAGTCAACTTCATTAGTACGATTTATATATTTTATGGAGTTATATATAAAATAAATCGATTTAGTTTTGTACGAGTTATAATCTCTAATTTGGATTATAAAATTAAAGAGTTATGATCCTTCATAATAAAGACTTTTATATTGTTATTTATTATCTTAGATCTATGTATTTATTTATGATAAACCAATTTGAGTTTGTCATACGTTCAATTACGTAAAAATTAACTGAGTTAATTTTGTTTTGTACGAATTATAATCTCCAATTTGAATGATAAAATCGAAGAGTTGTGAGCCTTCATAATCTAAAGACTTTCATATTCTCATTTATTGTCTTGGATCTATGTATTTATTATGATTAAAATTCTAAGCGCATATCAACATGTTTTCATGTCAATATAAAAATAATAGTGCTGTTAATTTTTTGTTTTTTTCTAAAATTCAACAACAATTTTTTCTCCTCGACCACTAATATTTATATGTACAAGAGAATTGATATATTTTGGGCCGGAATTGATATGCATAATTAGCATCCAGGTCGTACTACAAAGCTTATCTAGAGAAGAAAAAAAAAGGAGTATTAGTTGGTGTGACCAAGAGAATTGTTATAGTACTACTTATGCACATTGTCTTCTCATTTTGCATTAAAAATCTTCTTCAAAAGAGGTAGTGGTGCAAAATACACGCTAACAGGTAAAAAAAAATATTATATTTTTTTAGAATAATTGATAATATTGATTTTTTGAAACATGATGAATGAAATTGATAGTTAAATTATATTCTTAGTTGTTGAAAAGTGAATTCTATTATTTTACCAACTATTTTATAAATTTGTCCGTGCAGGGATACCATGCTTGTACTAGTAACATGCAATTTACCATGCATGTCAACTTTACCCAAAATTCCATGTGAACACCTATAATTCTAAAAACTACAAAAAGTGACCTGTAATTTTAAGTTGAGTGAAACATACAGGTGTTCGATCGTTTGGCGGAGCAGTGTGATTTAAACACTTCAAAATTTAGAGCTTTCATAGAGTTAAAACTTAATATACTGTCAGCGGTCTGGATCTTAAGTTCACCTCTTATTTAGCTCATCTTGTTCACCTTTCTTTAGCGATAGACCGAGTGACGATTCGGTCCGTCGCTATTTATAAAACCGTCGTCTTAACTTTTAGCGACGGACAACATATAGCGACAGACCGAACATATAGTGACGGACCGAATTGTCGCTTGGTCCGTCGCTAAAGGGGGGTGAGCAAGGTGAACTAGATAAGGAGTGAGATTAAGATTCGGATCGATACTGTCAGTGTATATTCCAACAATTAATGTTAAGATAATTATGAAATATCATTAATAATGTACTTATGTTGAACAAAATTATTTTTATTTTAATGATGTGTTATATTCCTAACACCGCTTGTATGTAGACATGTATCAAATTTAAAATAAAAGTACATTTAGGAAAATGTTAAAATAGTGTTTGATTACATAATTGAGAAAGTACTTTTAAAAATATTAATGCCAAATGTAAGGTAATTGCGTGATAGATAAATGCACAAATTTTTACTTCCGTCAAAAATACTTTAAAACACAAATCTAAAACTCTTTGAAAGTGATTTCGGAAGCATTTCTATTTTTACTAAAGAAATACTTATAATTCACCCAAAAACTTTTCCAAACAGACTCTTAAAATAATAAAATCGCATTTATTCTTATGAAGTGTCATTAATTAATCGATTGCGAGATACTTAGCTCAACATGACATATATTTTTTTTATCCTATTATTTTCTAAATATATAATTTATAATTTTTGGACCATGCCACAACAGATTTTGAAGATATGTTTGGCATGAGGCGCATTGTGCTCTCATAAGTTATAGTAATGTTTGGTTGGTGCTTTTAATTGAAAGCAGTAAAAAGGGTTGCCTGTTTTTAACATAACATCAACCGGGATGATATAATTACTTTGTCGGGGCACGGCAGAAGATAGAAAAGGAGAGAACAAACTGGATAATGGATATACAGAGACAATAGAGTAGTGTTAATTTGGGACAATATCATCTTTTCCTCATAATTGACTGTTTCCGTATAGAACAGAAGACTGGCATATAATCTCTAAATTGGTATTTTATAAAAAGAAAGAAAATTAAAAGCTAAAATAAATGTAAAGAAAAAGAAGAAAGAACAAATTATCTTCATTAATATAAGTGCATGTATTTACTTTATTAAAAATCAAATATTATACTCCCTTGTTTATATATAAGAGTCTCATTTGTCAATTTATTTATATTTTTTATAAAAAGAATTTTATTTTTATAGTAATATAAAATGACAGAATATTTTCAAATTTGTCATCAATTTTATTATAATGTCACCACTAATAAGCTAACGACATATTAATATTAAGGGTAAACATGAAATGCAAACACAATTTTAATGTGTTAAACTTTTTTGTAGAATATAGAGAATATTAATGTATGATCAAGAACAATTTTAAACGTTAGTGGATGGTTAAAAAAGTTTCAATATTTTTTAAACATATACTAAAAAAATTATGCTTTAATTAATGTCAGTTTTTGATGCACATAGGAACAAAAAAGGACATCAAGATCCAGATATGTCGAGCTTGTCACCCAAAATCAACCTTACCCCTAGTATATATAAGTCTCACTAGACAATTTGTAGGGTTTGAAAAAATCATGCATTAATTGATATGGTTAATTAAATATATAATTTCAAGGTGTTAGAAGTCTAGATATAAAACTTGTAGAACTGAAGTATAATAATATTGTGATGATGTGCTTGATGCTTGTACTATCGACAACCTTGAAAGGTATTTAAAAAAAACCTCGAAAAGAGTGACCCCAATCAACCCTAATTCAAGTTTTACTAGTTTAACAGAAGATAGATACAACTGTTTTAATAATAGTAATAATAATAATAACAATAATAATAATAACTCGCGGAGATACCCTAGGGTATATAAGTCGTATGCCTTAATTTTATAAATTGAGTTTATCACAAGATTTTTAGTAAAATTTAACCTTATGCGTGGATAGATCATATAAAAATATGAGTAAACGTAAATTTTATTTAATTTGAGGTTATGTAATATTATTATTATAATATTATAAAATAAGTATATTTTTTGATTATTAAAATTAGTTGAACTTTCATGACCATAAAGTCAATAATAAAAATCATTAAATCATATGAAAATTCCTACGTTCAAATATTTTGTTGTGTTATTTTAATCCTTATGGTTGGATTTATCTAGAAAACCCTAAAAATGAACGTATCAACCATGTGGTATACTAGTTAGATACCATCCACAGTATATTCCTTTTTTACTGATAATAATAATACTCTTTCTATTCCATAATAATATTCTATTTAATTTAGAAAGTAAAATTTGTTCTAATTTATGTGCATGCCGTTTGTAATTTTCTAAGACAATAAAATATTATTTACTTTGCTATATAGGCTTAATGTTCATCAGTCTACAATATTATCTTGATATGTTTATCCCTAAATTCTTTTATTTTTTTCAAGAAAGCCTCTTTTGTATTATTAGTTCTCAACTTCTAATAAAAGGGTAATGATTAAATTTTACACAAATTTTAATTATTAAATAATTTTCTTAATTTATGTTTATAATGTTAAAAGGACAATTAATTATTATTGAATTGAGGGAGCAACATGTGAAAGAAATTAAGAAGATACTATGTTGGTGCATTATAGGGAAAGTGTGCAAGACTTGGAGAGGCCTATATAGCTGTTATAGTTTTGCCTGATAAATCCCAAACCAAAATAATAAATGTGTTTCAACAATAAGAGGAAGACTGTTCCTTGTATGAGTTGCATGACAAGACCATTTCCTTGAGTAAATCCCCAAATCCACCCTTTTTACCTGTTTGGAGGACATTTACTAAAACCTCTATATATATATATATATATATATATATATATATATATATATATATATATATATCGGGTTCCATCCACATGAAACCCCCTTTTTTTGGCTCATTGAATTTTTTTTTTTTTGCTCAATAGAAATTTCAACATGCCAAAAAAGGGGTTGCTTCACAGCAACCGGTTACTGTAGATGGAACCCCTATATATATATAATATTTTTTTAATTTTATTTTATGGTTAGCATAGTATTATTTTTGTAATACTCAGTAAAATAAATAAATAAATAAAAATTTAATAATAAAAATTGTTTTGTTTTAAAATATATTAATTAGACTTTGTTTTTATTTGGGTCAAATCGTATTTAGTTTATGTGGACTAAGTAAGGAATTTCATTAAATTGGGCCTTAAAATTAATTGAGTTTTAATTCATATTTGGGTAATATTAAATTCTATTATAATTAAGAAAATTTATACGATATTTTAATAAATAAATAGATAAGTAAAACCTAATTCTATTGGTCATTAGTTTTGATACGTAAAAGAACAGAGGAAGAGAGAAAGAGAGGAAGCAGCAGCTGTGGAAGAACAATAAAGAAAAAGAGGAAATTTCCTGCAATTAAGGTAGTATTATTACTCCTTCTTCCATACCATATGCCTTATATATTATTCATGAATGGTAGACTAGATTCTAATGAAATCATAGCATATGAGCCCACCATCTTCTCATCAATTCTATTATTTTTTACTATTTTCAATTGCGCAGAAACAAAAGGATTGGTTAATTAATAAATTAATAGAGGTGAATTAATTGACAACAATTTTAGTCATTTATTCTTTTTAAATTTTGATAACTGTTATGGGCTGCGTAAAGGAGTAATGTAAATTGATTTAATAAAAAAAGTTTATGACGCCCCCAAATTCGGGTATCTTCCAACTCGACAGATGGTGTTCCACGATGCTACAGTTTACACAAATATTCAATCGAAAAGCCTCAAAAGAATGAATATGTCTTATATATATTGCAAATCAATATTACCATTCTCCAGGTTCTTTATAACCGTTACAATTGTTCTTGTCATGATATCAAATATTATCATTACAAACCTATACTATTACATAGGTAAATCTATAGGTTTGTCTTCGCCTTTCCTTTATCCTTGCCGGATCCTTCGGTCTGTTCAGTCATAGCTTCATTCATATGGTTCAAGCAAGAGTGAACATGACTAGCTCAGCAAGTACAACAATTTTATTAACAATATGCTTGAATCATACAAATCATATATCTTCAATAACTGAACAATAGTTATGAAGTACTATCGATAATTCAAAATAGCACTTTTCTTTTCTTTAAAATGTTTTACAATGATAATATTCAGTAAAACATCAATCCCGGTCCAAGACCTTGAGCATTTCATACTTTCTTTAAAAAGGACATCCCGGCACAAAGTCCGTAAGTCCAACATTTCTTACGAGAACGTCTAGGTGATCAGCCTATAGTACTCTATGTTGATCAACACTGCATTCATTAAACGTATGTACGTTTAAGTTGTGGAAACCTCACGTGCCTGTCATTTTGACGATAAAACATTTTTAGCATACTCAGTCTTCGTTTGAAAACCACACTAATATAGCTTGGTAAAACATTAACCATACATCAATAGATTCTATGAAATCCAAACATCTTAAGTCCAGCTGAAAGAATTGGCTTTGTCTTCATCATACAACAATTCATGCGTAAGAATACATGAACCACAAAACTTGTCTAGATTGAACATAGACAAGGGTTAGAATACTTGCCTTCAGCGTCTGCTATTGGTTATTACACGTTCACTTTAAGTCTTTAAGGTCTCTACAGTAGATAATCACATCACATGACACATTAGATCATGAATAACATACATGGTTCCTAAAGAATCTTACCCTTCTTCTCAATCTAATCATGTATTAGACTTGTTACTATTGGTTCCGGCTTTCCGTTTATAGTTCACATTGTCATTACGTTCATGTTTGATTACTTATCTTTAACCTTTATGTATCATAATTAAGGTTTAACAATGCCTTATAATGTTATAATTAATCTTTTACTTCATTGTTAAACAACTACCATTCTTGCTATACTTGTAACCCTTCCTTACTATGCATTCCTTTGCGTCGGGCATCATGGGCTACCAAATATCTATATATCAACTTCATGACATGCATGGGTTCATGATTGTGAGCAAGCCTTGGTCTCATTGCGCTACACACATATTTCATTCACATGGCAGCCTTCATGATGACTCTGATGAGGTGCAGGCATGCACACCATGGCCGTGCAGAATACCACTTTAAGCCTCAATGGCTCAGCTCATGATAGCTCTACTGTGCACCCGAGATAGTTAGCGATTTTGATTTGCACAACGAACTTCTCTGACTCCAAATTTGATTATTTTAAGTCCAAATTGGCTCGTTCAAGAGCCATTAGCTCACAAATCACATACTATACGTGTACATGCAATAATTTTATATTTTTGACTTCGTTAACTCAAAATTCACCCATTAGTTCATTTTTAATGAAAATAATAAACATCCGTGAACGTTCAACGCTCGTTTCTTCGTTCTAAGTCAGAATTCGGCCATTTTTGAGTCCGCAACTCTATAAAGCCAAATAAGACTTGTTCCCATCGAAAACCAATGTTTCCGAGCTCAATATCAAAATTTGATCTCTAATCCGAGAATTTCACGAATTTAACGATTATCGTCCAATCGTGAAAATTCTGGCATAGCTTCGTTACTTATGATTTGATTATCATTTCAAATGATCTCTATCCATTATATTGACATTTCAACCTATATATTATATCAACTTATTTTCATGATAAGTTATGGCTTATTCTTCTTGAGTTTATAACTTATCATAGTATAAACTACATATAGTTCAATTCTCATGACTTATGATAGTTTAAGTCTTCTATCCATCATTCTTACATACTTTTAACATACCAAATTCATTCATGTAAACATGATACAATTCTTACAAGTTCTTAATTAATTCATAGCTTATCTATGAACAAAGTGTGTATTCTCGGCTTATTAGGACTTAAGTCCTTATTTTATTCATTCCTATCATTCTTAGCATACATGATCATTAATCCACACTTCTCTTATCAACCTATAGTGGTAGAGATGGAAGACTAATGACATAAGATCATTACCTTTGTTGAACTAGCTTTTCTTCTTCTTTTCTAACAATGGAGATTTAACTTATTCTTGCTTAATCTCTCTAACCAATAAGTAAAAAAGTGTTGGATGAAAAAGAACAAGCAACAAATGAAACCCATTGGATCATAGCTTGGGCTTAGATTAATTAACTTAACTTAAGCTTTTGGGCTTTAACATTTCTCTCACTTGGGCTTGCACATTATATTCCATTGGACTCTACAAATTACTAAACAATCCCATAATTCCATTTCAATTGGCTAAAAGCCTTAATACATATTGTTTACATATTATTCTCGTATACTCATTCATAATATACGATATCACATTCTTCATACATACTCGTATCATACACCGTGTCATACTCGTATTCGTTATCTCGTATAATACATACGTATCATACGATCATTGCATTCACTTCCTTAACGCTTTATTTTTCTTAACATTCTCGAATTAAGTCCGCATGCAAAAAATTACGTTTTTCATACTTAAATTATTATTACATAATCCAATTCACTTCGATATTCTATCGTTACATATTTCTCGGAAGTTCAAAAATAATTCCCGAGCAAAAATGGATGAATAGTGTTTTTTAAAAAATTTCTCAGAAATTTTTTATTTTCATCTTGGAAATTCAAACACTTTAATTCTCTCACGTAGTTAAAATACTACTAAGTTCCGACGTTTATAGGTTATAGAACGACATTCATCTTACTAACACGTAATAATAACAAGTAATATAATTTTATTCTTTATTTTATTAAATAAAATTATTTTACAAAAGATCCGAATTTCTCGGTCGTTACATTCTTCCCCCCTTATAAAGATTTTGTCCCCAGAATCTCGACTCACATTACGCAAATAATTGAGGGTAATCCTTCCTTATCTTTTCTTCCAATTCCCACGTTGCCTCTTCTTTATCGTGGTTCTTCCATAACACCTTCACGGAAGGTATGACTTTGTTCCACAGAACTTGCTCTTTTCTATCAATAGTTTGAATCGACATCTCTTTATATGTTAAGTTCTTCTCGATAAGAATAGGCTCATACTCTATTACGTGCTTATAATTCGGCTTATAAGGGCGTGACACAGATACGTGAAACACATTATGTATTCGTTCTAAGTCGGGAGGTAATGCTATCATATAAGCTACCTCACCTACCCGTTTTAATACTTCAAAAGGTCCTATAAACCTTGAACTTAACTTTTCTTTTTTTTCGAAAGCATATCTTTCCTTTCCAGGGAGATACCTTTAGAAACACATAAGAGCCTGCTTCAAACTTCCTATTTCCTCGATGTGAGTTCGCATACTTCTTCTGTCTGTCTTGAGCTGTTACGAAACTCATTCGTATCAACTTCACCACATCCACTATTTGCTGCACCAGTTCTAGCCCTAGCATCTGGCATTCTCCCACTTCGTCCCAACATAATGGTGTTCTGCACTTTCTTCCGTATAAAGCTTCGTAAGGCGGTATACCTATGCTTGTATGATAACTATTGTTATACGCAAACTCTACTAATGGTAGATGATCATCCCAACTACCCTTGAAATCCATGACGCAAGATCTTAACATATCTTCTAACGTCTAAATTGTTCTCTCGCTCTGTCCATCAGTTTGTGGATGATACGCCGTACTCAGCTTTAACTGCGTTCCCAACTACTCATGCAGACTCCTCCAAAAGTTTGATGTGAATCGTGGATCACGATTTGACATAATCGATACCGGTACTCCATGTCTGGAAATTATTTCCTTAACATAAAGTTTAGCTAACTGGTCCAAGTTATACTTGACCCTAATTGGCAAAAAGTGAGCCGACTTCGTCAACCGGTCCACTATTACCCAAATTGCATCATACCCTTTCGTTGTAGTCGGAAGTCCCACCACAAAGTCCATCGTGATATGCTCCCACTTCCACTCCGGAATCTCCAATGACTGTAACAAGCCACTTGGTCATTGATGTTCGGCCTTAACTTTCTGACAAGTTAAGCACCTACTTACATACTTTGCTATTTCTCTTTTCATGTTCGGCCACCAAAAACTCTGTCAAAGGTCTTGATACATCTTAGTACTCCTAGGATGAACCGAGAACTGAGAACCTCGAGCTATGAGTCTCATGTAATATTTGCTCCTTTAATTCGGTCTCATTCGGAACCCAAATTCTTCCTTCAAATCTTAATAACCCCTTGTTATCAAGACTATACTTAATATCTTTTTCATTGGTTAACCGCTCTTTTATACGGTCACACTCATCAGGTTTGAGCTACACCTCCTTGACTCTCTCTACAATAGTAGATTGAATCTCTGTCACAAACAGTCTCTGTCCTGATTCACTCAGCAACTTCACTTCTATTTCCATCCTATCCATTTCTATTATTAACTCAGTTTGAGCCGTTAACATAGACAACTTCTCCCGACCCTTTCTACTTAAGGCATCGACAACTACATTGGTTTTTCCAAGGTGATACAGGATTTCACAGTCGTAATCCTTTATCAACTCCAACCATCCCTTCTGTCTCATATTCAACTCCTTCTGTGTGAAGATATATTTTAGACTCTTATGGTCCGTATATATCTCACATTTCTCTCCGTAAAGATAATGTCTCCATATCTTTAAGGCAAAAAACCTCTATGACGAGTTCGGATCATGAGTAGGGTAAACTTTCTCATAATCCTTCAATCGCCTTGATGCATCTGCAATAATGACCTTGTCATGCTTTGCATGCATGAAACCGCAACCAAGTCCTTTATGCGAAGCATCGCTATAAACTATGAAATTTCCTGTGTCATCGGGTAATGACAAAACAGGCGCTGCACTCAACCTCTTCTTCAGTTCTTGAAAACTATCCTCGCATTTACCAGTCCACGCGTATTTCACCGTCTTCCTTGTCAAATTAGTCAACGGAGTAGCTATCTTCTAAAAATCCTAGATGAATCTCCGATAGTATCCCGCTAACCCTAGGAAACTCCGCACCTCAGTAGGCGTTCTCGGTTATTCCCAATTCATCACGACCTCCACCTTCTCTAGATCTACTGAAATCCCCTCATGGTCAATGACATGACTTAAAAAATGTACCTTTTCCAACCAAAATTCATACTTAGTGAACTTTGCATACAACTTCTCCTTCCTTAGTGTCTCCAACACTATTCTTAGGTGTTCAACATGATCTTCTGGCATCTTAGAATAGACTAGAATATCATCGATAAACACCATGACAAACTTGTTCAAATATTGTTTGAATACTCTGTTCATCATATCCATAAATGCAGCTGGTGCATTAGTCAATCCAAATGACATTACCAGAAACTCGTAATGACCATAACGAGTTCTGAATGCCGTCTTTGGTACATCTTCCTTCCTAACCTTCAACTGATGATATCCATTCCTTAAATATATTTTAGAAAAATACTTAGCCCCTTTTAATTGATTAAAGAGATCATCGATCCTGGGCAATGAGTATTTATTCTTTATTGTTAACTTGTTCAACTCTCTATAGTTGATACAAAGTCTTAACGATTCGTCCTTCTTCTTTACAAATGGTACCAGTGCTCCCCACGGTGAAACACTCGATTGTATGTACTTCCTGTCCAACCGTTCTTGTAACTGTACCATTAACTCCTTCATCTCCACTACCGCCATAAGATACGGTGCCCTAGAAACTGGTGCCGCTCTTCATACATTGTCTATTATAAACTCGGTCTCCCTATCCGGTGGAAGACCCGGTAATTCACTCAAAAATACATCCGCGAATTCTCTAACTATAGGTATTTGTTCCATGGTAGCTACCACTCTCTGGGTATCGACAACATGGCACGGATAACCTATACATCCGTTCCTCAATAATTTCCTAGTTTGTGTCATGGTAAGACAACACAAACGCTCTGGCGATCTATTCCCATAAAATACTACCTGAGGTTGTCTTAACGTTCTAATATTCACACATTTCTTCTAACAATCTATAATTGCCCCATGGTTAACCAACCAATCCATTTCGAGAATTACATCAAATTCTCCTAACTTTATCGGTATCAAATCTACCGATAATTTACAACCCCGTATGTCTACGCAACAACTCCTATGAATATTTTCAACAGGAATTATCTCTTCGTTTGCTACCTTAATAATTAAAGGTATAGGCAACTTTTTGGGAAGTAATTCTAATCATCTAGCAAAATCACATGCTATAAACGAACAAGTAGCACCCGAATCAAACAGCACGTAAGCATTTATGTCGTTGATCAAAATAATACCTGCGACTACGTCCCCTGATGCAACTGCATCTTGGACTGTCATGTTAAAGGTACGGCCCATCAGCATACCTGGCTGCGCTGGACCACTAATAGCTAATTTACCGCTATTAGTGCCCCGATTCCCATCCGTCCCCTTCTTCGGGCAGTTCTTTGCCATGTGGTAAGTTGACCCGCACACAAAGCATCTGTGGTTCTTCTTCAGACTTGGAAAGTTAGGCAAAATGTGCCCTTCATGTCCACAGTTGTAGCATACGACCTTCCCCTTGAGACAGACTCCCAGATGAGTCTTTCCACAGGTTTTGCAGGCCTCTATTCTCCTATTTGGATCTCCTTGCTTCACTTTGGTATTCCCAGAGTTAAACACTTTCCGTTTTTATCCCTCGCCACTTCCGCTGGCTCTTTCCATTTTCACTCCCCCATCAACCTTCCCCTTATTCTTCTTGTCTTTGTGGTACTGGTTTAGAGCCTCGCTACCACCTTCGGTGATTATTTCCTTCCCTAAAATAGTCCCAAATGTAGTACTTTGAAACATAGATATACGGTTGTAGAGCTAGGGTTTCAAGCCCTGCTCGAACCGTCGAGCTTTTCTAACCTCAGTGTCCACTTGGTGTGGATCAAACCTTGCTTGTCCATTAAACTTGGCAGCATATTGGGGAACCGTTATGTCCCCTTGTTTCAAGTCTAGAAACCGCATCTCCATCCTTCCCTGCATACTCATGGGAAAGTAGTTCTCGAAGAATATCTCCTTGAACCTCACCCACGTTAGGTTCTCTATACCCGCCCTAGCCTGGTTAGCCTCCCACCAAAAATTGGCTTCACCTTTTATCATATAGGTTGCAAAGGCAACCTTCTGAGCATCTTCGACATTTGCTATGACAAATGCCTTCTCAATTTCCTTTACCCATGTCTGGGCTTCTATGGGGTCCGTAGTTCCTTTGAACTCTAGCAGACCGCCACTTTTAAAATCCTTGAAGGTAGTAGCTCGTGCTACTCCCAGATTTACGGGGATAGTAGCCACATTTCTATTAAACGTGGCTATTAATAAGTTATCAAATTCCTGCATTGGGTTAACCGGACCTCCTTTCAGTTGATTTATGTTAGCGCCTTGATTTCGTTGCCCTCTTCTTGGCGACATTTTGCTGTTACAATAAATAACACATTTCGTTATTATTCCCTTCTTATTGGTTAGTTATTATTCAAGATTAAACAATAACTTCAACATCCATTACTCAACATTTTACGTAAAAAGGCTTATATTGATTCATTCATTATAGTATAATACTACATCGTTTCATTACACATCCTAAGCTGATTACATTACCATCCCGCAATTGCTTTCCAAAAATTGGGATTTACAAAAGACTACCCTTTGATATACAAAAGAGGGTTTTACGTCACTACTAGATACACAATATTTACATATCTAAAACTACTCTAGCTTCTACTAGATTACATTTGCTTTAAGGCATTATTAAAATCTGTTGTGGCCAGACCAGTGATAACATCCCGGTTGATAGTGTGCCGAGTCTGCCCAGCCTCTACTAGGTATCCAGCTACCTGTTGCTGGAAATCCTGATGAGAACTCCTATGGATATAGGACATTCTCCCTATCTTTTGCCTCTTAATCTTTAGCTCCCCCTTGAGCTCAAAAACCTCATGCTTTAGCTCATGGACCTTGTCCTTGGCTAAAACCCGCTCATCGTGTTCCTGTTCCCACATCGACTCCATATCTGTCTTATAAGACCCCAAATTTTATGAATAAAGAATAATTTTCTCAAAATATATTTTTGAATATTATGGTGTGGATTTGATATAATGTTATAGTTGTGGGTAATATTTACAAATTTTGTAAAGTAAGCAAGTGGTTATATAATATTCGATTGGTGGGGAATATTTGTTTTAACCGGGAATTATTCGTACGATGGCACAATCATTGGTGGACCCCACAACTGAAGTATTGTCGTAGTTAGAAAATGACAGAATTATCATTTTATAAAAATAATGGCGAAAGTGTAACCGTTAAAACTGTTGAACTACCCGGTAGTAAAAGTATAATAATACGCGTGGTTGCATAGTAGCACACGGGATTGATTATTGATGCTTACGCGAGAAATCACTCAGTTATACTCAATTATTGCTACAGTAATTGCTGCATCATATCTCTCATATTATTGATTCGATTATTGTCACAGTATCATCTGCATAATATGATATATTATTAAATCAATAATTGAGAGGACAAAGTTTTTCATATTATTAAATTGCAATATTTACAATGTCTAGAAGTTCTGTTAAGGAGAGGTTTGGTCATCTAATTGCGCGCTAATAAGGAGAAATCCTTATCTGAAAGCCCCCTCTTTCCTGGAAACGACCTGGTTGTTAAATATTGTGAATTATAATATTAATGATGAATAAGTTCGTGTTGATTAAAGATGAAATTGATAGTTCCATTGTGTTGGAATTATTAGTGTTAGTGAAAATCGACATTTATTTCGATAATAATTGATGTCTGGAGGTTATATTGACCAATCAGGTAATTAATCAGAAAAATGAGCAATTAATTGCTATTAATTCACATGATTATAACTATTTGTTCACATGTGTATACTATTAATTCACATTCTTGTACTATTAGGAGAGTTGGTGCAAGATTGATAATACTTGTATGACTTTTCGCAACAAATACATTGATAGCGCGACACCAACATTCCAATGATTATCAATGTGTAAACTGAGTGCAAGCACAAAACCCTCGCCCATACAAAGATTTGTACAACTCAACCATCACATGAGTCCTCAATTGAAATCCCACCTAACTCTATCTTGCTTATAACTTGCTCTTTGTTCGATACGAATTCCTCATATCACTTCATCTATAACTCCTCGTGAGTTATCTCGTAATATTTCATAGTACATCATCTTCATAGCATCAAGCTATAATTATTCAAACATTACAGACCATCTTTCTTTATAACTTAAACTGATCACGTCGTGATCTTATTCTATAATCATCTCCCTTAAAATTCTTTTATTAACTCGTGATCATTTTGTTTTACGATTCTCTTTCTTTCCTTTTTCATCATACGTATCCATTTTCTATACTTGGTACACTCCAAGTCTCTAACAGTTTCAATATTGTACGCTGAGTGGATTCCCACAAACAACCAACAAACTAGGTTTCGAGTTGCTAGTTCGTATATACCTCCACTCCATGAAGGAATCGTTTAGCCCAGATACCATACATTAACTATACTATAATTCGTATTTTCACATGATTATAACTATTGATTCACATGATTAAACTATTAATTCATATTATTTACTATTAGGGGAAGTGGTGCAAGTTTGATAATACTTGCATGACTAAATTAAAAATGAAGAAAAAGAGGAAGGTATTATACTGTAATATTTCGAGCCCCAAAACGTGCAATTATCAAAACTATATTTTCCTATAAATAGAAGCTCATTCTTCCTTCATTTCTCACCAATTCACTAAAGCTATAGAGCAATTATTATAGAGAGAAATTATAGAGAGAAAGAAGAAGAGAAGTCTACTACCTCTCTATTCTAGTATCCAGTTTTATTCTAAGGTAAGGGATATTATTCTTTCGTATTCATGAAGAGAGTTATTTTCTTTTAATACTCGTAAGGGTTGTTATTCAATTCTTTATTATTATATTGAAATAACCTATCTATGCGAAGTACTGCATACATGGTGAATTCTGTTGTTATTTCATTCTTTATTATTCTGTTGGAATAACCTGTCTGTGCGGTCTATCGCATGCCTGGTGAATTCTGTTGTTATTCCATTCTTTATTATTCTGTTGGAATATCCTGTCTGTGTGGATTACGCATGACCTGGTTCCATTCTTTATTATTACATTTGGAATATCACATTCTGTGTGCGGATTATGAATGACTGGTTCCATTCTTTATTATTCGTTGAGAATAACACATGCGTGGTGGTCTATCGCATGCATGGTGAATTCTTACGTTATTCCATTCTTTATTATTCTGTTGGAATAACTTGTCTATGTGGATTACCGCATGCATGGTGAATGATCCTTTGTATTCATTCCTTATTAAATTGTGGAAATGATCTGTCTACGTGGATTACCGCTTGGCGGGCGAAAATCCATTTGTAGTTTCATATATTCTATTATACTCAGTTGGTTAAAGTTTTGGCTTCTATACTCCATGATATTAGTAGAATATCCTGGATATTTGCGCTTCATCCAGTATCTTTTCATGGAAATATTCTTCTGAGCATTCTTGAATTTTACTCCACAAAGTAGTATCATGTTGACAATTTGGACGTTATTGGTTCCTGGATAAATTAATTTATAAATCTTTAAAATTTATCCTTGAACCTGTTTTATTGAATTATTATGTTATTGTCAATATCCTCATGCTTATATTGTGATGAAAGTCATCTTTGGCTTACGTTCATAGATGGACTTGGTATGATTATGACTAGGAATTATTCGGTATAATCATGACCGTAATGTGACGAATGATGTGGTGAAAGTCCTCATTGGCTTGTAAATCATTGATGAACAGTTGTTGGTATGATTATGACCAGGGATTATTCGGTATAATCATGACCATTGATGATTACATGAATATCCTTGGTCGTGGTGCAAGGATGATTTGATTTGATTTATTAAGCTGAGTCTCAGCGATAAAAATTGATGAAAACATTTTAAATCATAGAAGATAGTAGATATCATGCTCTACTTGACTCTTCTAGTGGATTGCTTATTCCACTGCAGTTAAACTTGATGTCTATTGTATTTTATCAGTTTAACATTGTTGAAGGCTAATGATAATTTATTCTGCATTGTGACGCCCCCAAAATAGGTCCATTCCATCCAACCTATTCTGAGTCGCCAAATACATGGTACAGAAATAACTACAACTTTATTATTACAACATATAAAGCTGTGGGTTTAAATACGAGATATTTCCATCTAGACAATATCCACACGCAAATAAATCCCCATCATAATTATTGATACATTATTTTACAAAAATGGTGAGGACTACTAAACAACTCTCTAAAACCATCATTCCATACCCCAGGCTCGTACTCGCATTACATTCTCGCCTCACGAGAAGAAAAATGGAACAAAAGGAAAAGAGTGAGCTCAACTAGCCCGATAAAGAATATTATGACTAAGATAATCTGAGAACAAATTATCGTTAGTCTTCAACGAGGAAAAATCTAATAGAATACAATAGACAACAAGTTTTAAATCAATACTCGCAGCGGAAAATATTAATTCATAGAAGAGTTACGTAGATGATGAAATCTACTAATATATATGAATTTAACGAGTCCATCATCAATATTTTTATCCTCAGTAACATCAATCAATATATATCCGGAATCATATATTCATCCTTGCACTACTGAGGCGAGGACATTCACCGATTGGTCATGTTCATCTAAACACTGTTCATCTTTGCACTACGGGCCAAAGATATTCATCAGAAATCATTCATCTTTTGCACTCTGGGCCAAAGATATTCCATAATATCATCATTTAAGACTGAGGATGATGAAAAATATTTTAAAGGAAACCGAATCCGGTGAAACAAAAGAACAAATATTAAGGATTCGTATTTTAAACAATCCAAGTTCAAAAATACTTCATAAGTAATCAGAGTGGGGTAAAATTCAAGAATGATGAAAACATGGATACAATCAAAGCTAGTATCCAAAATAGATATTTTGGACAAAAAGAAGAAATTTCATTTTTAAATTGAATAGTCATGAGTATCGTGAATAGTAACTCAGACACCAAAAGATAGAAATTTCACAAAAAAAACATCTTCACGCTCGTGAATAGTACTCGTGAATAGTAACTCGTGAATAGTAACTCATGAATAGTAATTCATGAATAGTAACTCGTGAATAGTAACTCATGAATAAGTAACCTTGAGACATGAAAAAGTTCCAAATTTGATAAAACTTCCAACCAATATTTCGGCATAATGATATTGAAGAAATAATATCATTTGAGAAGAAAATAACATCCCTTACCTCGAAAAAGAAGACTTCTTAGAAAAACTAGGATATATAGGCTATGACTTGAACTTGCACCGTATAGCAATACTCAAAGTATACTCAAAATACTCACAAGAATATGCTCGATAATATAGAGAGAAAACTTGGTTTCGGTGTGATTTTCAATTCTAACCTAAGCACCTATTTATAGGAAATTGCTTAGAACACCAAAGTAGAAAATTTAATATAATAATATATATATATATATATATATATATATATATATATATATATATCTTCTACGTACTCATTCTAGATTTCAATTTCAAACATTTCACATGCTCCCTTTCAGAACAAGTAAAAAAACGTTTTTCTTTTATAAAATAATTTAAATTTCTAAAAATCAATTATTTGAACTCAAGAACTTCAATAATTCATAATAAATAGCCCTTTTATCGAGAAAATTGAATCTTGCGAAGTTTTTATAGGAAATTCAATTCTCTACAACTTTGAGAAGAAAATATTTCCAAATTCCAAACAAAAATTGGCCAAGAAATCCACAAACAGGACGATTTTAAAAGCTATAATCAAATTTCGGTCAAAAATGGGTCTACCGACACACAAAATCTGCTTTTTAATATTTATTGCAAACAAAATACTCTTTCTCCTCATAAACTCATATATCCTCCATTCATTATAAAATATCACCATTATTATATTATTAAAAATATATATATATATATATATATATATATATATTTAAATGAATTATTTCATCGAAAAAGATAAAATTTCAATTTTCAACAATTGTCACATTAAAATTTTCTCCATCTATATCCACATAAAATTAATATTTTCCTCATCATATAAATCAATAATTAATTATTCACAAATAATATTACGAGAATCACAAGATCTTTGCAACTGGTAGTTCCCACGAAAGAGAGGGGCTTTCAATAAGAATTTTTCCTTCTTGGCCGCAATTAGGTGACCAAACCTCTCCTTAGATGAGAACTTTCTAGACATTGCCAATAATGTTATCTAATAATATTATTCGAGATAATATGAATTATTGCTTCGATAATGAAAAAATCTTGTGTAATGACAATTATTGAAACAACGGTAATATAAAATATCAATGCAAAGAATTATTGAATCAATAAAATAAAATCTTGAGCGGTAATTATCGTAACAATTATTGAGGAATGCCTTCTTACGTAAGAATTAATAATTGATGCAATACAGGTGTGCTATTATTGCAACAACGCGTATTACTTATGTTTTAACCAAGGGTATTCCAACAAATATAAGCAGTATAACTACGCCTAGTTATTTATAAACAACTTATATTTGTCGCTTTCTTCATCCAATCGCTTTTCAGGTTATGGGGCCCACAAAAGATCGTCGTCGCATGCGAATATTCCCCAACGAGACGAATATTCCACGACCAAACGAATATTCCCCGACAATAATGAATATTTTATAACCACTTGCTTATTCGAAATATTTGCGTATTTTACCCATAACTATCCACATTAATCAAATCAACCCTTACTATTTCAAAATAATAAATAGAGGAAAATAAATTTCATTTATTAATAATTTGGGGTCTTACATGCATTATCTTAGTCATAATATTTCTTACTGGGCTAGTTGAGCTCACCCTTTTGCTCTCATTGTTCTCTTCAGGAAATGAGAACGTAGCCGGGACTAGTCGGGGAACGGAGTGATGGTCGGAGATGGTGTTATAGTAGTCCTCACTATTCTATAAAGTAGTGTGACAATAAATGTAATGAGGACTCTATTTGAGAGTGGATATTGTCTAGAAAGCAATATTCCTGTTTAAACTCTCAGCTATGTTTTATCGTATATTACACGACGTTTGTATAATTAAGTTTGTATTTGTATTATGTACCATGTATTTGGTGACTCAAGATGGGTGATGTATACCTGTTTTGGGGGAGTCACAGTTGGTATCAAAGCTTAGGGATATGATCCCTAGCTGAGATGTGAGATAAGAACTAGGAGGGGAGAGACGGGGAATTCATTCGCTAGTATGACCTACCTAAGTTTATTTGGTATTTAATTGGTCGGTCAGAGTATAGGGATAATATGTGATATGATAATTAACCCTTGTTTTGTGGCAGTATTTGAAAATGGCATCCGAAAAATATTGCGATAAGCAATGAAGCACATGAGACCGTTGAGTCACCACAGATTAATACCCAGGATAATGTGCAACAGGAAGACAATAATCCTTAGGTAAACAACAACGATCAAATGATGAACAATGGGATGTTCAGAGGTTTTATGCAATTCATGCAACATCAAAGTAAGGCGGCTCTGGCCCAAAATGCGTGTGGAACATCGATAACTCTCTGACGGCCACCGTTAAGCGATTCAAGGAGCGGGGACCCACCGGAGTTTTTGGAGAGCCAAAACCACTTAAGGCGAGAGATGTGGATAAAGCGGATCAACAAGATATTTGATGTCTTGGGATGCTCGAGGAGAAAAAGTTCCCTTGCCACCTTCATATGTTGAAAGCGAGAGTGATTCATGGTGGGAATCTATAAAGCGTATTCAACTCCTTGCCTTTGAAGATGTCTTGGGAGAAGTTCCAAGAGCTGTTCAACAACAAGTACTTTCCTGAAAGTATTCGTCACATGAAGGAGGTAGAGTTCATCAAGCTTGAGCAAAATAATATGACCGTGGCGCAGTACGAAGCCAAGTTTGCCGAGTTATCTCGGTTTGCGTCCCTCTTGGTTGATAATGAGGAGAGAATGATGCGGATGTTTCTAAGAGGTTTGAAACCTGAGATACGTCAATACCTTATCTCTCATAAACTGTGTTTGTTTTCAGATGTTGTGAATAGGGCTCAGTTATTGGAGCGCGATAATGAGTCAACCCAACCAAGACAGAGCAGCCTAGAAGTCGATAATACTAGTGGTAGCAGTCATCGAAGCGGTGACAACAAACGTGGAGGCAATCAACATGCCAGAAATGGTAATTACTTTGGTGGTAATCATGGCCATGACAATAAGAGTGGACATTTCAAGAAGAGGAGATTCAATAATGATGGTAATAGGTCAACACCAGCACCTGTTGTTAAGGAAGGAGAACGACCACCGGTCGTATGTTACAAATGTGGAGGGGAAGGACACATAAGTCCAAACTGCACGATGCAGTCCAAAGCATGTTATAATTGTGGAAAAGAAGGTCACCTAGCTCGATTTTATCATGCACCAAAGTCAATTCCAGCTGGGATGGAGGCATCAAAGGGTGTCCCAGACAAGACAAAACCGATAGTTCAAGGGAGAGCATTTGTCGTAACCTCCCAAAAAGCGAGGAATCCGAATGAGGTGATCACAGGTAAGCTAATCATAAACTCTAGTGAAGTTTATACTTTATTTGATACCGGTTCTACCCATTCTTTCATTTCTCCTACTTGCGCTCAATGTTTAAATTTGACTCCGAAGAAATTAGACTTTGACTTATCTGTTGAAATTCCGTTGGGAGAAACCTTTGTTACATCCACTGTTTATAAGTCTTGTTTGATTCAAATCGGTAACCGCACGTTACCTGTCGATCTAATTTTAGGGATTGATTTGTTAACTACTCATCATGCTAAAATCGATTGTTTTCGTAAGGTTGTTAGCTTTCATATTCCTAACCAACCTATTATACGAATTCAAGCAACCAAACCACTAAAATCAATCACTGTCATATCAAGTCATAAAGCTATTCGGTTTTTAAAAAACGGATGTCAAGCTTTCTTAGCCCATGTCACGGATTTAAATAAAAATACGTAAGATTTGAAATTGAATTTTGTATCGACCTTGAATCCGGGACAAAACCCATTTCCAAAGCCCCATATCGAATGGCTCCTATTGAACTTCAGGAGTTAAAAACCCAACTACAGGAATTGTTAGACATCAGTTTCATTCGTCCTAGTACGTCTCCTTGGGGTGCTCCTGTTCTATTCGTGAAGAAGAAAGATGGAAGTATGCGACTTTGTATTGATTATCGGGAGTTGAATTATGTCACCATTAAAAATAGGTACCCGCCATGCCTTCATTGATGACTGTTTGACCCGGTTGTAAGGAGCCAAATTCTTTTCAAAGATTGATCTTCGTTAGGATATCATCATTGAAGATTAAAACTAATGACATTCCAAAGCGCGCTTCGGAACACCAGTACGGGCATTATGAATTCCTAGTCATGTCTTTTGGATTGACTAATGCTCCTGCTGCCTTCATAGACATGATGAACCGAGTATTCAAAGAATATTTGGATCACTTTGTGGTTGTCTTTATTGATGACATCCTCATATACTCCAAAACCTGTGAAGACCATGAGCAACACTTGAGGCTGATACTTCAAAAGCTTCGTGAAAACAAGCTTCGTGAAAACAAGCTATATGCTAAGTTGAAGAAATGCGAGTTCTGTCTTGAGGAAGTTGCATTCCTTGGGCACGTGATATCAAATCATGAAATATGAGAGGAATTATCCTACTCATATTCTAGAGTTAGCAGCAGTCGTTTTTGTGCTTAAGATTTGGAGGCATTACCTGTATGGAGAGAAGGTGGAGATTTATACGGATCATAAAATCCTCAAATATTTCTTCACTCAAAAGGAACTCAACATGCGGCAACGACGATGGCTTGAGCTGTTGAAAGATTATGATCATACCATCCAATACCATCCTGGAAAAGCGAACATGGTAGCCGACGCATTGCGTAGAAGATCATATGCGCGTACGAGTGCAATATTGTCAATGCAAAGGCCCATTTTATATGACTTACAAAGGATGGAGATAGAGTAAAAGACTCCAGGGACCCATATAATGATGGCGAATATACGAGTAGAACCGACTTTAATTGATAAAGTTAATGCTGCTCAAGCTACAGACTTGGAGCTGATGCGTATGAAGAAGAAAGTACACGAAGGCGCTATTCCGGAAGCAAGGATCGATGAAGAAGGAATAATTCGAGTCAACTCCAGACTTTGTGTTCCTAACGATTTTGACTTGAAGTATAAAATCATGATGGAGGCGCACAACACACCATTTGCAATCCATCCTGGGAGTACCAAAATGTATCGTGATCTTCGACATACATTTTGGTGGAGCAATATAAAGAGAGAGATAGCGGGGTTTATCTCAAGGTGTCTAACTTGTCAACGAGTCAAGGTAGAGCATCAAGTGCCAAAAGGTCCATTGCAACCACTTGAAATTCCAGAATGGAAGTGGGAGCACATTACCATGGATTTCGTTACTGGTCTTCCCAAGGTTTCTCAAGGCATAGATGCGATTTGGGTCATTGTTGATAGATTGACCAAGTCTTCTCATTTCTTACCGATACGAGAAACTTTTATACTTGAACGTCTTGCTAGTATGTACATAAACGAGATTGTAAGATTTCATGGTATGCCAGTATCCATAGTTTCTGATCGAGACCCAAGATTCACTTCAAGATTTTGGGTTAGTTTGCAAAAAGCTATGGGCACGGATTTAAGATTTAGTTGGGCATATCATCCTCAAACGGATGGGCAGTCGGAAAGGACTATTCAAACTCTTGAAGATTTATTAAGACTTTGTGTCCTTGACTTCAAGGGAAGTTGGGACAAGTTCTTACCATTGGTGAAGTTTTCCTACAATAATAGTTATCAAGCAAGTATTGGCATGGCTCCATTTGAGGCGTTGTATGGAAGAGAGTGTCGTTCTCCAGTATGCTGGGATGAGGTGGGTGAAGCAACGTTGTTGGGACCGGATTTGATCTGATAACGTATAAAAACCTCACAAGATCGATGAAAGAGTTATGCTGATCTTCATCGAAAGGACGTGGAATTCAATATTGGAGACCATGTGTTATTACGTGTTGCTCCATGGAAAGGAGTTACGAGATTTGAAAAGAGAGAAAAGCTCAATCCTCGATTCATTGGCCCATTTTTAATACTCGATCGAGTATGAACTGTGGCCTATAGACTCGCCTTACTGCCAAGTATGTCTCGTGTTCATAATATTTTTCACATATCTATGTTACGTAAATATGTGAAAGACCCGAACCACATTATTGAATTAGAACCAGATGAGATAGAGGAAGATTTAACATATGAAGAGTTACCTGTTAAAATCTTGGATAAGAAGGATCATATTCTACGCTCCAAGGTTATACCTCAAGTCAAAGTTTTGTGGAAAAACCACGATGTGGAGGAAATGACCTGGGAGTTAAAATCTGAGATGAAGTCAAGATATCTTCACCTCTTCGATATACCAGGTACGTACCCTAATTTCGAGGATGAAATTTCGTAAGAAGGGGAGGTTGTAAGACCCCAACTTTTATGAATAAAAAATAATTTTCTCGAAATATATTTTTGAATATTATGGTGTGGATTTGATATAATGTTATAGTGTGGGTAATATTTACAAATTTTGTAAAGTAAGCAATTGGTTATATAATATTCGATTGGTCGGGGATGTGACGTCCCCAAAATAGGTATACATCACCCATCTTGAGTCGCCAAATACATGGTATAAAATTCAAATACAACTTAATTATACAACAGTCGTGTGAAACACGTCAAAACATAATCTAAGAGTTTTAATAAGAATATTGTCATCTAGAAAATATCCGCACTCAATGGAGTCCTCATTACATTTATTGTCACACTATTTAACAGAATAGTGAGGACTACTAATGCTATGATCTGGATCGTCACTCCGTTCCCCGACTAGTCCCGGCTACGTTCTCATTTCCTGAAGAGAACAGTGAAAGAAAGGGTGAGCTCAACTAGCCCAGTAAAAAATATTATGGCTAAGATAATGCAGAATAAATTATCATTAGTCTTCAATAATTTTAAACTGATAAAATACAATAGACATCAAGCTTAACTGCAGCAGAATAAACAATCCATTAGAAGAGTCAAGTAGAGCATGATATCAACTATCTTCTATGATTTAAAATGTTTTCATCAATTTTTATCGCCGAGACTCAGCTTAATAAATAAACCACATCATCGAGTCATCTCTGCACTACGGGCCAAGGATATTCATTAAATTATTAATGGTCATGACTATACCGAATAATCTCTGGTCATAATCATACCAAAAAGCGGCCCATCAATGCACTCACAAAGCTACCGAGGACTTTTACCACATCATTTATAACATTACAGTCATGATTATTACGAATAATTCCTGGTCATAATCATACCAAGTCTTTTACCACATCATTTATAACATTACAGGTCATGATTATACCGAATAATTCCTGGTCATAATCATACCTAGTCCATCTATGAACGTAAGCCAAAGATGACTTTCATCACAATATAAGCATGAGGATGATGACAATGACATAATAATTCAATAAAATAAGTTCAAGAATAAATTTTAAAGATTTATAAGTTAATTTATCTTGAAATCAATTACGTCCAAATTGTCAACATGATACTGCTTTGTGGAGTAAAATTCAAGAATGCTCAGAAGAATATTTTCATGAAAAGATACCGGATGAAGCGCAAATATCCAGGATATTTTACTAATTTCATGGAGTATAGAAGCCAAAACTTTAACCAAATGAGTATCATAGAATATATGAAATTGCAAATGGATTTTCACCCGCCATGCGGTAATCCATGTAGACAGATCATTTCCACAATTTAATAAGGAATGAATACGAAGGATCATTCACCATGCATGTGATAATCCACATAGACATGTTATTTCAACAGAATAATAAAGAATGGAACAAGGTCATGCGTAATCCGCATAGACAGGAAATTCCAACATAATAATAAAGATTGGAATAACATAAGAATTCACCATGAAGGCGATAGGCCATCGCAGATGA
Source organism: Panax ginseng (assembly GCA_020205605.1). Taxonomy (NCBI): domain Eukaryota; kingdom Viridiplantae; phylum Streptophyta; class Magnoliopsida; order Apiales; family Araliaceae; genus Panax; species Panax ginseng. Next base: position 111,806,335 of record CM035131.1, on the reverse strand, counting down.
GTTATTCCAGCGTAATAATAAAGAATGGAACCAGTCTCAGCGTAATCCGCATAGACGAGGATATTCCAATGAATAATAAAGAATGGAATAACAAAGAATTCACCATGCATGCGATAGACCGCATGCAGAAAAGTTATTCCAACGAATAATAAATAAAGAATGGAGCGAGGTCACGCAGTAATCCGTAGGCGAGGATATTCTAACAGAATAATAAAGAACGGAACCATGTCATGCGTAATCCGCACAGACATGATATTCCAACATAATAATAAAGAATGGAATAATAGAAGAATTTAACCATGTCTACAGTAGTCCGTGTATACAGGTTATTCCAACAGAATAATAAGGAATGGAATAACAATAGCCCTCTTCATGAATACAAAAGAAATAATACCCCTTACCTTAGAAAGAAACTGGATACTAGAGTAGAGAGGTAGCATACTTCTCTTCTTCTTTCTTTCTTATAATTTCTCTCTATAATAATTGCTCTATAGCTTTAGTGAATTGGTGAGAAATGAAGGAAGAATGAGCTTCTATTTATAGGAAAATATAGTTTCGATAATTGCATATTTTGGGGCTCGAAATATTATAGTACAATACCTTCAACTTTTCTTTCATTTTTAATTTAGTCCTGCAAGTATTATCAAACTTACACCACCTCCCCTAATAGTAAATAATGTGAATCAATAGTTCAATCATGTGAATCAATAGTTATAATCATGTGAAAATACGAATTACAGTATAGTACCTCCATCTATACCTCCATTTTTAACTTTGTCATGCAAGTATTATCAATCTTGCACCAACTCCCCTAATAGTACAAGAATGTGAATCAATAGTACACACATGTGAATAAATAGTTATAATCATGTGAATTAATAGCAATTAATTGCTCATTTATCCAGTTAATTACCCGACTGGTCAGTATAACTTCCAGACATCAATGAAACTATCAATTTCATCTTTAATCAACACAAACTTATTCATCATTAATATTATAACTCACAATATTTAACAACCAGGTCGTTCTTAGGAAAGAGGGGGCTTTTCGATAAGGATTTCTCCTTATTGGCGCGCAATTAGATGACCAAACCTCTCCTTGACAGAACTTTTAGACATTATAAATATTGTAATTTAATAATATGAATAACTTTGTCGTCTCAATTATTGATTTAATAATATAACATATTATGCAGATGATATTGTGACAATAATCGAATCAATAATATGAGAGATATGATGCAGCAATTACTGTAGTAATAATTGAGTATAACTGAGTGACTTCTCACGTAAGCATCAATAATCAATATTGTGTGCTACTATGCAACCACACGTATTACTGTACTTTTACTACCGGGTAGTTCAACAATTTAACGGTAAAACTTCCTCCTTTATTTTTATAAAAAGATAATTCTGTCGTTTTCTAACTACGACAATACTTTTCGTTAATGAGGGTCCACCAATGATTGTCTTGGTAAATTGAATATTCCCGACCAATCGAATATTATATAACCACTTGCTTACTTTTGCAAAATTTGTAAATATTACCCACAACTATAACATTATATCAAATCCACACCATAATATTCAAAAATATATTTCGAGAAAATTATTCTTTATTCATAAAAGTTGGGGTCTTACAACCTCCCCTTCTTATGAAATTTCATCCTCGAAATTAGGGTGCGTACCTGGTATGTCGAAGAGGTGAGGATACCTTGATTTCATCTCAGATTCTAACTCCCAGGTCATTTCCTCCACATCGTGGTTTCTCCACAAAACTTTGACTTGAGGTATGACTTTAGAACGTAGAATATGATCCTTCTTATCCAAGATTTTAATAGGTAACTCTTCATATGTTAAATCTTCCTCTATCTCGTCTGGTTTTAATTCAATAATATGGTTCGAGTCTTTTACATATTTACGTAACATAGATATGTGAAAAACATTATGAACACAAGACATACTTGGCGGTAAGGCGAGTCAATAGACCACAGTTCCTACTCGTTCAAGGATTAAAAATGGGCCAATGAATCGAGGATTGATCTTTCCTCTCTTTCCAAATCTTGTAACTCCTTTCCATGGAGCAACACGTAACAACACATGATCTCCAATATTCAATTCCATGTCTTTTCGATGAAGATCAACATAACTCTTATGTCGATCTTGTGAGGTTTTTATACATTGTTGAATTGTTTGAATCTTTTTCGTAGTCATACGTACAAAATCCGGTCCCAACAACGTTGCTTCACCCACCTCATCCCAGCATACTGGAGAACGACACTTTCTTCCATACAACGCCTCAAATGGAACCATACCAATACTTGCTTGATAACTATTATTGTAGAAAAACTCCACCAATGGTAAGAACTTGTCCCAACTTCCCTTGAAGTCAAGGACACAAAGTCTTAATAAATCTTCAAGAGTTTGAATAGTCCTTTCCGATTGCCCATCCGTTTGAGGATGATATGCCAAACTAAATCGTAAATCCGTTCCTTTAGGTTTTTGCAAACTAACCCAAAATCTTGAAGTGAATCTTGGGTCTCGATCAGAAACTATGGATAGTGGCATACCATGCAATTTTACGATCTCATTTATGTACATACTAGCAAGACGTTCAAGTGTAAAAGTTTCTCGTATCGGTAAGAAATGAGTAGACTTGGTCAATCTATCAACAATGACCCAAATCACATCTATGCTTTGAGAAACCTTGGGAAGACCGATGCTTGAAATCCATGGTAATGTGCTCCCACTTCCATTCGGAATTTCAAGTGGTTGCAATGGACCTTCGGCACTTGATTCTCGCCTTGACTCGTTGACAAGTTAGACACCTTGAGATAAACCCTATCTCTCTCTCTTCATATTGCTCCACCAAAATGTATGTCAAAGATCACGATACATTTTGGTACTCCCGAGATGGATTGTAAAGCGGTATGTTGTGCGCCTCCATCATGATTTTATACTTCAAGTCGAGATCGTTAGGAACACAAAGTGCGGAGTTGACTCGAAGTATTCCTTTTTCATCGATTCTTGCTTCCGGAATAGCACCTTCTTGCACTTTCTTCTTCATACGCATCAGCTCCAGGTCTGTAGTTTGAGCAACTTTAACTTTATTGATTAAAGTCGGTTCCATTCGTATATTCGCCATCATCACATGGGTCCCTGGAGTCTTTAACTCTATTTCCATCCTTTCCAAGTCAAACAAAATGGGTCTTTGCGTTGACAATATTGCACTCGTACCCGCATATGATCTTCTACTCAATGCGTTAGCTACTACGTTCACTTTTCTAGGATGGTATTGGATGGTATGATCATAATATTTCAAAAACTCAAGCCATCATCATTGCCGCATGTTGAGTTCCTTTTGAGTGAAGAAATATTTGAGGCTTTTATGATCCGTATAGATCTCCACCTTCTCTCCATACAGTGTAATGCCTCCAGAATCTTAAAGTCAAAAGCATCGGGCCGCTTAACTCTAGATCATGAGTAGGATAATTCCTCTCATATTCTTTGAGTTGTCGAGAGGCATAGGCTATGACTTTCCCATGTTGCATGAGAACACATCCTAACCCTTTGCCTGATGCATCACTGTAGATGACAAATCCCTCCGAGCCAGATGGTATTATCAGAACAGGTGCTGAAATAAGTCTCCACTTGAGTTCTTGAAAACTCTTTTCACATTCCTTGCTCCAACCAAATTTTGTATCTTTTCGAGTTAGATGAGTTAATGGAGTAGCGATTCGAGAAAACTCTTCTACGAATCTCCGATAATAACCAGCTAAGCTGAGAAAGCTACGTACTTCGGTCATTGACTTAGGTCGCTACCAGCTTTGAATTGCTTCAATCTTTGTCGGGTCAACAGATATTCCATGATTTGATATCACGTGCCCAAGGAATGCAACTTCCTCAAGCCAGAACTCGCATTTTTTTCAACTTGGCATAAGCTTATTTTCACGAAGCTTTTGGAGTATCAGCCTCAAGTGTTGCTCATGGTCTTCGTGGGTTTTGGAGTATATGAGGATGTCATCAATAAAGACGACCACAAAGTGATCCAAATATTCCTTGAATACTCGGTTCATCATATCCACGAAGGCAGCAGGAGCATTAGTCAATCAAAAAGACATGACTAGGAATTCATAATGCCCATACCGAGTTCTGAAAGAAGTCTTTGGAATGTCATCAGTTTTAATCTTCAACTGATGATATCCGGAACAAAGATCAATCTTTGAAAAGAATTTGGCTCCTTGCAACTGGTCAAACAGGTCATCAATGCAGGGCAATGGGTACCTATTTTTAATGGTAACATGATTCAACTCCTGATAATCAATACAAAGTCGCATACTTCCATCTTTCTTCTTCACGAATAGAACAGGAGCACCCCAAGGAGACGTACTAGGATGAATGAAACCGATGTCTAACAATTCCTGTAATTGGGTTTTTAACTCCCGAAGTTCAATAGGAGTCATTCGATATGGGGCTTTGGAAATGAGTTTTGTACCAGATTCAAGGTCGATACAAAATTTAATTTCATGCTCTGGGGGTAGGCCAGGAAGTTCTTCAGGGAATACGTCAGGAAATTTATTAACAATAGAAATATCATTCAAATCTGACGTATCTTTATTTAAATCTGTGACATGGGCTAAGAAAGCTTGACATCCGTTTTTCAATAAACGAATAGCTTTATGACTTGATATGAGCGATTGATTGATTTTAGTGGTTTGGTTGCTTGATTAAGTATAATAGGTTGGTTAGGAATATGAAAGCTAACAACCTTACGAAAATAATCGATTTTAGCATGATGAGTAGTTAACCAATCAACCCCTAAAATCACATCAAATGCAAGTATTTTCAAAGAAATAAGATCGACAGGTAACGTGCGGTTACCAATTTGAATCAAACAAGACTTATAAACCGTGGATGTAATGAAGGTTTCTCCCAACGAAGTTTCAACAGATAAGTCAAAGTCTAATTTCTCCAGAGTCAAATTTAAACGTTGAGCGCAAGTAGGAGAAATAAAGGAATGGGTAGAATCGGTATCAAATAAAGTATAAACTTCGCTAGAGTTTATGATTAGCTTACCCATGATCACCTCGTTTGGATTCCTCGCTTTTTGGGAGGTTACGACAAACGCTCTCTCTTGAACTACCGATTTTGTCTTGTCTGGGACACCCTTTGATGCCTCCATCCTAGCTTGACTTGACTTTGGTGCACGACAAAATTGGGCTAGGTAACCTTCTTTTCCACAATTATAACACGCTTTGGACTGCATCATGCAGTTTGGACTTATGTGTCCTTCCCCTCCACATTTGTAACATACGACCGGTCGTCGTTCTCCTTCCTTAACAACAGGTGCTGGTGCTGACGTCTTTCCATCCTTGTTGAATCTCCTTTTCTTGAAATGTCCACTCTTATTGTCATGCCCATGATTACCACCAAGTGATTATCATTTCGGCATGTTGATTCCTCCGTTTGTTGTCACCGCTTCACGATGTTGCTACCTTTGGTATTATCGACTTGTCGGTTGCTCTCTCTTGGTTGGGTTGACTCATTATAGCACTCCAATAACTGAGCCCTATTCACAACATCTGAATACAAAGACAGTTTGTGAGAAATTAGGTATTGACGTATCTCAGGTTTCAAACCTCTTAGAAACATTCGCGTCATTCTCTCCTCATTATCAACTAAGTGGGACGCAAACCGAGATAACTCGGCAAACTTAGCTTCGTACTGCGCCACGATCATATTGTTTTGCTCAAGCTTGATGAACTCTACCTCCTTCATGTGACGAATACTTTTAGGAAAGTACTTGTCATTGAACAGCTCTCAGAACTTCTACTAAGACATCAAATATCTTGTTGATCTACTTTATCCACGTCTCTGCCTTAAGTGGTTTTGGCTCTCTAAAAAACTCCGGTGGTCCTAGCTCCTTGAACTGCTTAGCGGTGACCGTCCGAGAGTTGTCAGTGTTTCCACCTGCATTTTGGACAGGAGCCACTTTTGCCTGATTTTGCATAAATTGCATAAAGCCTCTAAACATCCCATCGTCACCATTTCATCGGTGTTATTGTTTACATGAGGATTATTGTCTTCCTGTTGCACATTATCCTGGGCATTAATCTGTGGTGACTCAACGGTCTCATGTGCTTCATTGTTTATCTCAACATTTTCGGATGCCATTTTCAAATCATCACAAAACAAGGGTTAATTAACATATCACATATTATCCATATACTTTGACCGACCAATTAAATACTAAATAAACTTAGGTAGGTTATACTAGCGAAGGAATTTCCCGTCTCTCCCCTCCTAGTTCTTGTCTCACATCTCGGCGGAGGATCATATCCCTAAGCTTTGATACCAAGCTGTGGCGCCCCCAAAATAGGTATACATCACCCGACTTGAGTCGCCAAATACATGGTACAAAATTCAAATACAACTTAATTATACAACAGTCGTGTGAAATACGACAAAATATAATCTAAGAGTTTTAATAAGAATATTGTCATCTAGACAATATCCACACTCAATGGAGTCTTCATTACATTTATTGTCACACTATTTAACAGAATAGTGATGACTACTAATGCTATCATCTGACCGAATCACTCCAGGTTCCCCGACTAGTCCATTACGTTCTCATTTCACGAAGAGAACAGTGAAAGAAAGGGTGAGATCAACTAACCCAGTAAGAAATATTATGACTAAGATAATGCAGAATAAATTATCATTAGTCTTCAATAATGTTAAAATGATAAAATACAATAGACATCAAGTTTAACTGCAGCGGAATAAGCAATCTATTAGAAGAGTCAAGTAGAGCATGATATCTACTATCTTCTATGATTTAAAATGTTTTCATCAATTTTTAATCTTTGAGACTCGACAATAAATAAACCACAACATCGAGTCATCCTGCGCACTACTGAGCCGAGGATATTCATTAAATCATCAATGGTCATGATTATACCGAATAATTCCTGGTCATAATCATACCAAAAACAGTCCATCAATGCACTACATCCTACTGAGGACTTTTACCACATCATTTATAACATTACAAGTCATGATTATACCGAATAATCCCTGGTCATAATCATACCAAGTCCATCTATGCACGTAAGCCAAAGATGACTTTCATCACAATATAAGCATGAGGATGATGACAATGACATAATAATTCAATAAAACAAGTTTAAGAATAAATTTTAAAGATTTATAAGTTAATTTATCTTGAAATCAATTACGTCCAAATTGTCAACATGATCTTTGCTTTGTGGAGTAAAATTCAAGAATGCTCGGAAGAATATTTTCATGAAAAGATCTGGGATGAAGCGCCAAATATCTAGGATATTCTACTAATTTCATGGAGTATAGAAGCCAAAACTTTAACCAAATGAGTTTCATAGAATATATGAAAGCGCAAATGGATTTTCACCGCCATGCGGTAATCCGTATGAGGCGAGATCATTTCGACAATTTAATAAGGAATGAATACGAAGGATCATTCACCATGCATGTGATAATCCGCATAGACAAGTTATTTCAATAGAATAATAAAGAATGGAACAAGGTCATGCGTAATCCGCACAGACAGGATATTCTAACAAAATAATAAAGAATGGAATAACAGAAGAATTCACCATGCATGCGATAGACCGCATAGACAGGTTATTCTAACAGAATAATAAAGAATGGAACTAGGTCTAGCGTAATCCGCACAGACAGGATATTCCAACAGAATAATTTAGAATGGAATAACAAAGAAATCACCATGCATGCGATAGACCGCACAGACAGGTTATTCTAACAGAATAATAAAGAATGGAACCGAGTCTAGCGTAATCCGCTGAAGAGCAAGATATTCCAGCGAGAATAATAAAGAATGGAATAACAAAGAATTCACCATGCATTCAATAAACCGCCGCATGGACATGTTATTCCAGCGAGAATAATAAAGAATTGAACGGTCATGCGTAATACGCACGCAGACGGGATATATTCAGCGAGAATAATAAAGAAAAGAGAACCCGGTCATGCGTAATCCGCATAGGCAGGATATTCAACAATAATAAAGAATGGAATAATAGAAGAATTTCACCATGTCTACGGTAGTCCGCGTATACAGGTTATTCCAACAGAATAATAAGGAATGGAATAACAATAGCTCTCTTCATGAATACGAAAGAAATAATACCCCTTACCTTAGAAAAAAAACTGGATACTGGAGTAGAGAGGTAGCATGCTTATCTTCTTCTTTCTTTGTTATATTTTCTCTCTATAATAATTGCTCTATAGCTTTAGTGAATTGGTGAGAAATGAAGGAAGAATGAACTTCTATTTATAGGAAAATATAGTTTCGATAATTGCATATTTTGGGGCTCGAAACATTACAGTACAATACCTTCAACTTTTCTTTCATTTTTAATTTAGTCCTGCAAGTATTATCAAACTTGCACCACCTCCCCTAATAGTAAATAATGTGAATCAATAGTTCAATCATGTGAATCAATAGTTATAATCATGTGAAAATACGAATTCTGATATAGTACCTTCATACATACCTCCATTTTTAACTTAGTCATTGCAAGTATTATCAATCTTTTTGACTCCCCTAATAGTACAAGAATGTGAATCAATAGTACACATGTGAACAAATAGTTATAATCATGTGAATTAATAGCAATTAATTGCTCATTTATCCAGGTTAATTACCCATTTGGTGAAATTATAACTTCCAGGACATCAATTAATATCGAAATAAATGTCGATTTCCACTAACACTAATAATTTCAACACAATGGAACTATCAATTTCATCTTTAATCAACACGAACTTATTCATCATTAATATTATAACTCTGATATTTAACAACCAGTCGTTCCGGAAAAGGAGCTTTTCGATAAGGATTTCTCCTTATTAGCGCGCATGATTAGATGACCGAACCTCTCATTGTGAGAACTTCTAGACATTATAAGTATTGTAATTTAATAATATGAATAAATTTTGCATTATCAATTATTGATTTAATAATATAACATATTATCTGAGATGATCTTGTGACAATAATCAAATCGATAATATGAGAGATATGATCGAGCAATTCTTTGTAGCAATAATTGAGTATAATGAGTGACTTCTCACATAAGCATCAATAATTAATCTGGTGTGCTACTTATGAAACTACGCATATTATCGTACTTTTACTCTTAGGGTAGTTCAGCGGTTTAACGGTAAAACTTCCTTAGATTATTTTTATAAAAGATAATTCTGACGTTTTCTAACTACGACAATACTTCCGTTGTGGGGTCCACCAATGATTGTGCCATCGTATGAATATTCCCTGACCAATCGAATATTATATAATCACTTGATTACTTTTAAAAAAATTTCAAATATTACCCACAATTATAACATTATAACCAATCCACACCATAATATTCAAAAATATATTTTGAGAAAATTATTCTTTATTCATAAAAGTTGGGGTCTTACAGGAGAATATTCGTTTTAACAGGGAATATTCGTACGATGGCACAATCATTGGTGGACCCCACAACGGAAGTATTGTCGTAGTTAGAAAACAACAAAATTATCCTTTTATAAAAATAACGGCAAAAGTGTTACCGATTAAAGCATTGAACTACCCGGTAGTAAAAATACAAGATGTCTGGCGTGGTTGCATAGTAGCATTACGGTATTGATTATTGATGTTTACGTGAGAAGTCACTCAGTTATACTTAATTATTGCTATAGTAATTGCTGCATCATATCTCTCATATTATTGATTCGATTATTGTCACAGTATTATCTGCATAATATGATATATTATTAAATCAATAATTGAGACGAAAAAGTTATTCATATTATTAAATTACAATATTTACAATGTCTAGAAGTTCTGTCAAGGAGAGGTTTGGTCATCTAATTGCGCGCCAATAAGGAGAAATCCTTATCGGAAAGCCCCCTCTTTCCTGGGAATGACCTGGTTGTTAAATATTGTGAATTATAAAATTAATGATTAAGAAGTTCGTGTTGATTAAAGATGAAATTGATAGTTCCATTGTGTTGGAATTATTAGTGTTAGTGAAAATCGACATTTATTTTGATAATAATTGATGTTTGGAGGTTATATTGACCAATCGGGTAATTAATCGGATAAATGAGCAATTAATTGCTATTAATTCACATGATTATAACTATTTTTTCACATGTGTGTACTATTGATTCACATTCTTGTACTATTAGGGGAGTTGGCGCAAGATTGATAATACTTGCATGACTAAGTTAAAAATGGAGGTATAGATGGAGGTACTATACTCCAATTCGTATTTTCACATGATTATAACTATTGATTCACATGATTGAACTGTTGATTCACATTATTTACTATTAGGGGAGGTGGTGCAAGTTTGATAATACTTGCAGGACTAAATTAAAAATGAAGAAAAAGAGGAAGGTATTATACATGTAATATTTCGAGCCCCAAAATGTGCAATTATCGAAACTATATTTTCCTATAAATAGATGCTCATTCTTCCTTCATTTCTCACCAATTCACTAAAGCTATAGAGCAATTATTATAGAGAGAAATTATAGAGAGAAAGAAGAAGAGAAGTCTGCTACCTCTCTATTTCAGTATCCAATTTTATTCTAAGGTAAGGGGTATTATTCTTTCGTATTCATGAATAGAGTTATTTTCTTTCAATACTCGTAAGGGTTGTTATTCCATTCTTTATTATTATGCTGGAATAACCTATCTATGCGAAGTATCACATACATGGTGAATTACGTTGTTATTCCATTCTTTATTATTTTGTTGGAATAACACATTCTGTGCTGGATCTATCGCATGCACAGTGAATTCTGTTGTTATTCCATTCTTTATTATTACATTAAAATATCACATGCATGCGGATTACGCATGACTGGTTTCTATTCTTTATTATTCTTTGGAATATCTGCCTATGCGGATTACATGACCACACTTTCCATTCTCTATTATTCTCGTTGGGAATAACTTTGTTTGTGCGGATACATCGCATGCATGGTGAATTCTTACGTTATTCCATTCTTTATTATTCATTGGAATAACTTTTGTCTATATGGATTACCGCATGCATGGTGAATGATCCTTTGTATTCATTCCTTATTAAATTATGGAAATGATGCATCTCACGTGGATTCTTGCATGGTGGCGAAAATCCATTTGCAGTTTCATATATTCTATTATACTCGGTTGGTTAAAGTTTTGGCTTCTATACTCCATGAAATTAGTAGAATATCACGGATATTTGCACTTCATCGAAAGATCTTTTCATGGAAATATTCTTACGAGCATTCTTGAATTTTACTCCACAAAGTAGTATCATGTTGACAATTTTGACGTTATTGGTTTCTGGATAAATTAATTTATAAATCTTTAAAATTTATCATTGAACTTGTTTTATTGAATTATTATGTCATTGTCATCATCCTCATGCTTATATTATGATGAAAGTCATCTTTGGCTTACGTGCATAGATGGACTTGGTATGATTATGACCAGGGATTATTCGGTATAATCATGACCGTAATGTGACGAATGATGTGGTGAAAGTCCTCATTGGCCTGTAGTGCATTGATGGACAGTTGTTGTTATGATTATGATTAGGGATTATTTGGTATAATCATGACCATTGATGATTACATGAATATCCTTAGCCGTGGTGCAAGGATGATTTGATTTGATTTATTAAGCTGAGTCTCAGCGACAAAAATTGATGAAAACATTTTAAATTATAGAAGATAGTAGATATCATGCTCTACTTGACTCTTCTAATGGATTTCTTATTCTGCTGCAGTTAAACTTGATGTCTATTGTATTTTATCAGTTTAACATTTTTGAAGGCTAATGATAATTTATCCTGCATTATCTTAGTCATAATATTTCTTACTGGGCTAGTTGAGCTGACCCTTTTGCTTTCATTGTTCTCTTCAGGAAATGAGAATATAGCCGGGACTAGTCGGGGAATGGAGTGATGGTCCGAGATGGTGTTATAGTAATCCTCACTATTCTATAAAGTAGTGTGACAATAAATGAAATGAGGACTCTATTTGAGAGTGGATATTGTCTAGAAGGCAATATTCCTGTTTAAACTCTCAGCTATGTTTTATCGTATATTACACGACGTTTGTATAATTAAGTTTGTATTTGTATTCTATACCATGTATTTGGCGACTCAAGATGGGTGATGTATACCTATTTTGAGGGTATCACATGTCTTATCCTATAAGACAGGCTGGAGCTCCGCTCTTAACTCCTTCATCTCCTGACAATAATTGAGGTCCTCTGAGTCTCCAGACTCGATCACTACTATCTCTGGCTCCTCTTCTATTGGATTCGGTATAACCACTATCTGGTTAACCGGTTCTTCACTAACTGCATGTACCTCTATATACATTCCATTTCCATCTGACATCTACACAAAACAATTAAGTTTAATTAGTACACGTCAGTAGAATAATAAAAACACATAACATATATATATATAATGCATTTTTATAGGGTTAATTTCTTTTTTTACTTCTTCGACTTCTCTTAAGGTTATGACTTAAGGTTTTAATTTCCCCCCTTAAGTTTTATAACCTAATGCTTTGATACCAACCTGTGACGCCCCCAAATTCGGGTATCTTCTAACCCGACAGATGGTGCTCCACGGTGCCACAGTTCACACAAAAATTCAATCAAAAAGCATCAAAAGAATGAATATGTCTTATATATATTGCAAATCAATATTACCATTCCCCAGGTTCTTTATAACTGATACAATTGTTCTTGTCATAATATCAAATATTATCATTACAAACCTATACTATTACATAGGTAAATCTATAGGTTCGTCTTTGCCTTTCCTTTATCCTTGCCGGATCCTTCGGTCCATTCGCAAGAGTGAGCATGACTAGCTCAGCAAGTACAACAATTTTATTAACAATATGCTTGAATCATACAAATCATATATCTTCAATAACTGAACAATAGTTATGAAATACTATCGATAATTCAAAATAGCACTTCTCTTTTCTTTAAAACGTTTTACAATGACAATATTAAATAAAACATCAATTCCGGTCCAAGACCATGAGCATTTCATACTTTCTTTAAAAAGGACATCCCGGCACAAAGTCCGTAAGTCCGGCATTTCTTACGAGCACGTCTAGGTGATCAGCCTATAGTACTCTATGTTGATCAACATTACATTCATTAAACGTATGCACGTTTAAGTTGTGGCAACCTCACGTGCCTGTCGTTTTGACTACAAAACATTTTTAGCATACTCAGTCTTCGTTAGAAAACCACACCAATATAGCTTGGTAAAACATTAACCATAAATCAATAGATTCTACGAAATCCAAACATCTTAAGTCTAGCCGAAAGAATTGGCTTTGACTTCATCATACAACAATTCATGCGTAAGAATACATGAACCACAAAACTTGTCTAGATTGAACATAGACAAGGGTTAGAATACTTGCCTTCAGCGTCTGCTATAGGTTATTACACGTTCACTTTAAGTCTTTAAGGTCTCTACAGTAGATAATCACATCACATGACACATTAGATTATGAATAACATACATGGTTCCTAAAGAATCTTACCCTTCTTCTCAATCTAATCATGTATTAGACTTGTTACTATTTGTTAAAACTTTAGTTTATAGTTCACATTGTCATTCGTCCATGTTTGATTACTTATCTTCAACCTTTATGTATCATAATTAAGGTTTAACAATGCCTTATAATGTTATAATTAATCTTTTACTTCATTGTTAAACAGCTACCATTCTTGCTATACTTGTAACCCTTCCTTACTATGCATTCCTTAAAATTTTGTATTGCATTAGCTGATCATCTATCTACAACTTCATGTTGCGACACGGGTTAGCGATGGCGAGCGAACCTTGGCCTTTCTGTATTTCACACATAGCTCATTTGTCCACGCCGTGGCGTGACTCTGATAGAGGTGCAGGCATGGTGCCGTGACTTGATATGCTTTAAGCCTTTAAACCTTTTGGCTGGCCCTTGCATGGCTGATTCTCAATGCACCGAGATAGTTGACAATTTTGATTTGCACAACGAACTTCCCGGATTCCAAATTTGATTATTTTAAGTCTGAATTGGCTCGTTCAAAAGCCATTAGCTCACAAATCACATACTCTACGTGTCCATGCAAGAATTTTATATTTTCAACTTCGTTAACTCAAAATTCACCTATTAGTTCATTTTTAACAAAAATGATAAACGTCCGTGAACGTTCAACGCTCGTTTCTTCGTTCTAAGTCAGAATTCGACCATTTTTGAGTCCGCAACTCTATAATGTCAAATAAGACTTGTTCCCATCGAAAACTAACGTTTCCAAGCTCAATATCAAAATTTAACCTCTAATCCGAGAATTTCAAGAATTCGACGATTATCGTCCAATCGTGAAAATTCCGGTATAGCTTCGTTACTTATGATTTGATTATCAATTCAAATGATCTCTATCCATCATATTGACATTTCAACCTACATATTACATCAACTTATTTTTATGATAAGTTATGGCTTATTCTTCATGGGTTTATAACTTATCATAGTATAAACTACATATAGTTCAATTCGCATGACTTATGATAGTTTAAGTCTTCTATACATCATTCTTACATACTTTTAACATACAAAATTCATTCATGTAAACATGATACAAGTTTACAAGTTCTTACTTAATTCATAGCTTATCTATGAACAAAGTGCTTATTATCGGCTTATTAGGACTCAAGTCCTTATTTTATTCATTCCTATCATTCTTAGCATACATGATCATTAATCCACACTTCTCTTATCAACCTATAGTGGTAGAGATGGAAGACAAATGACATAAGATCATTACCTTTGTTGAACTAGCTTTTCTTCTTCTTTTCTAACAATGGAGATTTAACTTATTCTTGCTTAATCTCTCTAACTAATAAGTAGAAAAGTGTTGGATGAAAAAGAACAAGCAATAAATGAAATCCAAAGCTTAGTATTTATAGGATTTGCTATGTTAGGGTATTTTAGACAATACTCCAATACCACCTCCTTACTATTCATTACTTATGTACTAAGTTAACTTGCCCAACAAATTAAATACTTGGCCATCACACTAATATCTTGGTCATCACATAATTGTCTTGGTCACCAAGAATAACCACATGTTCATGGGTTGCCCCATGAACCACCCTAACCCATTGGATCATAGCTTGGGCTTAGATTAATTAAATTAACTTAAGCTTTTGGGCTTTAACATTTCTCCCACTTGGGCTTGCACATTATATTCCATTGGAATCTACAAATTGCTAAACAATCCCATAATTCCATTTCAATTGGCTAAAAGCCTTAATACATATTGTTTAGGTATTATTCTCATATTCTAACTCGTATACTCATTCATAATATACGATATCCCATTCTTCATACATACTCGTATCATACATCGTGTCATACTCGTATTCGTTACCTCGTACAATACATATATATCATATGATCATTACATTCACTTCCTTAACACTTTATTTTCCTTAACATTCTCGAATTAAGTCCACATGCAAAAAATTACGTTTTCCATACTTGAATTATTATTACATAATCCAATTCACTTCGATATTCTATTGTTACATATTTCTCGGAAGTTCAAAAATAATTCCCGAGCAAAAATGGATGAATAGTGTTTTTCGGAAAATTTCTCGAAAAACTTTTATTTTCGTCTTGGAAATTCAAACACTTTAATTCTCTCACGTAGTCAAAATACTACTAAGTTCCGACGTTTATAGGTTATAGAACGACATTCATCTTACTAACACGTAATAATAACAAGTAATATAATTTTATTCTTTATTTTATTAAATAAAATTATTTTACAAAAGATCCGAATTTCTAGGTCGTTACAGAGTTACTATTTTTTTTGGAAGTTGAATGAAAGCATGCTTATGTTATTATATATATATATATATATATATATATATATATATATATATATTATTTTAATAAGTATTTAGTCATGAAACTTATAAATCGGAATTGGTAAATCAATTTGAAATTATGTATATTAATTTAAATTAATTAATTTTGCCGACATAGTTATAAAAGTTCTTAATAATAAATGTAATAGTATTATGTTATTATTGATTGGATTGTAATAAAAACTTATTAAATTTTTTAGATTGAACGGAGAGTGCATAAACAATTTTTTGGAATATACTTTGGGTATTACATTGCTTAATCCAAGTATGGATTCCGTACTCTTTCAGCGAGACTCTTTTGTTTTTAATTTGTTCGTTTCGTTATTCGTTTTGGAATTTAGTATTGCCTCTCACAATTATTCCTTGTCAATTTATTGTGATAGTTTTGTTTTGGCGTTGTATTATAACTTATATTTGTACTCTTTAGACTAGTGTATCATGTCTAAATTTTTTTTTGATATTTGTAGTGACGTACATGTTAATATATATTTTGGAGACTGTGTTTTTGATTCGGTTCAATTTAACATGTACATATTAGAACCCTTTGTGTTAATATTATGTTGCATATATATTGACGTGATATTTTTGTTAGAATATTGTAGACACTCAAAATTTTGCATTTTTCTGTTACTAACCTGGCAGGTGGGCAGAATCGTCTTCCAAAGATAACCCTGAAAGTCAAATCAACTCAATTCCGGAGATAACCCCGGAATCCTCAATTTTCCATCTCGGAGATGACCCCGAGATATCCAGCTCCAGTCTCGGAAATAACACCGGGAGTCTCAGTTTCAACCTCGTAGACAACCCTGAGGAATACAGTTCCAGTTCCAGAAATAACGCCAGAGAAGGCAGTTCCATCTCGGAGATAACTCCGAGATACTCAGTTCCAGTCCCGAAAACAACACCGAGAGTTTTAGTTCCAACCTCGAAAATAACACCAAGGAGTGCAGTTATAGTTCCAGAGATAACCCCGGATAAGCTCATTTCAACCTTTGTAAACAACTTCAACCTCGGAGATAATCCTAAGGCACTCAGTCCCAAACCTAGAGATAACCCCAGGAGGTCAGGCACACCTTAGAGATAACCCTGATGATATCCAGTACTTACAACAACCCAATCTCAGAGATAACCCTGAGCAACGACTGCTTTATCAGCTCAAACCGGAGATAACCCCAGTGAGGGGCAAAATCATCATTTTTCCACCTTGATCCCACATGCGCGCCATCTCAACACATTTCAACATACATTCTACACAGCAGTGTCCTACAAGAACAAAATAGCTGTAATCCTAAGTGACTACTACACAAGACAGCACACCGAATGGAATTTGAAGCTTGAAGACCAAGGGCATGGTCCCATCTTCCTTACTTCTTACAACCTCTAATCCCATGTCATTTGTGTAGCTCTCGACAACAGCACTCCGAAACAGGTCTTATACACCTCAATCGGATGCCCGGATTGAAATTCTAAAAGTTCGAGCGGACAACACGTTGCATGCATGCACGTACTTTGAGATAGAGGGACCCGCGGAGCCTGGGGCACCCCGGGTAGCCGCAGGTGCACCTGCGGCTCCCCCCCTCTATAAATAGAAGGTTTGTGGTGGCCATTTTGTAAGAGAAAATGGCGAGGAAGCCATGTCCAATTTGCTCTGTACACACTATAAACTGAGTGCTTTCTCATTTTAAACACTTGTGAGCTCATATATTGCTATATTTTTACCGGTGGGAACCGAGTGTTCATCTATTTAAAGCTATAGAAGTCTTCTTTGGCAGTCCACTGTAAGCCTTCTTACACCTTTCAAAGCCTTTTATCCACATTTTGCACACACCATTCTTCACGTTGAGAGTCGTTTTGCGTGTGTATGGTAGGACTTTGATCAAGTGATTTTTATTTAGATATATATATATATATATATATATATATATATATATATATATATATATATATATATATATATATAATTTGACATTATCGAGTTATACCTCGATTGAGCACAGACTCACGTCCAAAGTGTTTATTGCTTATATATATACTTGTATATAAATTATGGTCTAACTACATTCGATGAACCTAGATTTTATATACGGATCGTTTTTGCTTTATATATATATATATATATATATATATATATATATATATATATACTTATATATAGAGACAAGATCAACCACCACGAAGCACCTCCATGGGGGATCAGAAATGTAAATAAAGCATTAAATACGATCAACCGCCACGAAGTAAACTCTAGGAGGGACGAAAATGTAAATAAAGTAGTAAAAGGCCACGAAGTAAACTTTAGGCCTGACAAATATATATATATATATATATATATATATATATATATATATAAGTGGTAAACGCACTAGATATTATATATAAATACTTGCCGATGAGGTGCCTTTTCTCCACAAGGACTGTAACTTTGATAAAAAGTTGAACTCAGACTTGATGGAAATTCAAGAGGACATTGAGATACCTCAGGAGATCAAGGAATGGGTCAAGGATAAACCTAAACCAAATCTTGATCAAACCACCTCATTCAATCTCGGAACCTTAGAAAACACTAAGCTAATCCAGATCAGTACTGACCTCACTCCAAACCAAAGGAATGACATGGTTGCATTGTTAACCCAATTCCAGAATGTGTTTGCATGATTTCACGAAGACATGGTGGGTTTGTCCACTGACATCATCATCCATCGCCTTCCCATTAAAGAGGGATTCAAGCCAGTCAGGAAGAAACTCAGTCGATTAAAACCTAAGTGGAGTTTAAAGGTTAAAGAAGAAATTGTGAAAAAATTTCAAGCCGGCATCATCATGGTGTCCACATACCCTGAATGGCTATCCAACATAGTCCCCATGCCTAAACCGGGAAGGAAGGTGCGAGTTTTCATGGATTACCATGATCTAAATAAAGCTTGCCTTAAAGATAGCTTTCCCGTGCCATTTATCCACATACTCATTGACAATACTGCTCAATACGACATGTACTCATTTGCTGACTGTTTTGCTGGGTACCATCAAATTATGGTTGCTGAAGAGGATCGTGAGAAAATTACATTCATCACGCCTTGGGGAACCTTTTACTATAGACGGTTGTCATTTGGGCTCATCAATGCCGGAGCTACCTACCAGCGGGCCATGATGGCTCTTTTCCATGACTTAATGCACAAAGAGATAGAGATCTACATGGATGACATCATTGTCAAATCCCAAAGGGAAGATGACCACCTAGACCATCTCAAAAAGCTCTTCAACAGGTTGCGTAAGTAAAACTTGAAGTTGAATCCAGCCAAGTGCGCCTTTGGCGTTAAATAAGGCAAGTTACTAGGATAACTAGTCAGCCACAAAGGGATTGAGTTGGATCCCACCAAAATCCAGGCCATCACGGAAATTCCCATTCCTCGAACGGAGAATGAAATACGGGGATTTTTAGGAAGGATTAAATTCATCAGAAGGTTCATTTCCCAACTCACAGCAACCTGTGAGCCTATCTTCAAGTTGTTAAGGAAGAACTCCTCCATGAAATGGAACGATGAGTGTCAAAAAGCCTTCCTTACAATCAAAGAGCAGCTGGTCAAAGCTCTTATTTTGGTACCTCCCAAGGATGATGTTCCTCTGTTCATTACATGTCCATTAATGACAATGCCATGGGCTGCATGCTGGGATAAAAAGATGATAGAGGCCAAGAGCGAGCTATCTACTACCTTAGTAAAAGATTCAGTAGCAGTGAACACAAGTACACTCTGATTCAGAAGACTTGTTGTGCTTTAGCATGGGCTTCCATGAGGTTACAACATTACCTCTATGGTCACATAACCCATCTCATATCCCGCGTAGATCCTTTCAAGTACGTGTTTAGTAAACCCATGTTAAATTGTCGGCTTTCCAGATGACAGTTGATCCCACAACAATTTGACATCGTTTACGTGACGCAAAATTCTATTAAAGGTCAAGGAATTACGGATCAACTGGCTGTTGCACCTTCAGGGGATTTCAGACCCTTGGAAACATACTTCCTTGATGAAGGGGTAATGATAGTGCAACAACACCATCTTTATGATACACACCAATCATGAAAAATGTATTTTGACGGAGCTGTTAATATGGAAAGTTCTGGAGCTAGAGCAGTTCTGGTATCTGATACGGGGGAGCACTATCCCGTCGCCATCAAATTGTAGTTTGTCAGCACCAACAACATAGCTGAGTATGAAGGATGTATCATAGGACTCAAACTTGCCCAACCAATGGGTATCAGGCGGTTAACTGTCTTTGGGGATTTCGAATTGGTAATCAGTCAAACAACTGGAATCTATCACACCAAAGAACTACATTTACTGCCTTACCATCGGTAAGTTTTATAGATGGTTACAGAGTTCGAAGAAATAACCTTCCTCCACATTCCTTGGAATAGGAATGATTTTGCGGATGCGCTAGCAACTCTGGCCTCCTTAATCAACATGTCTGACAAGGAAAACATGCCAAGCATCCAATTTACCCTACAAAAGGCTCCAGCCTATGGGAATTACATTGGAGAAGTATCGGATGAGCTACCTCCCATCCAACACCCTTGGTATCAGCACATCAAGGAGTACTTATGAGATGGATCTACACCCGCTGAGGCGAGCCCGACTGAAAGAAGGAAGATGCATCAACTGGCTATGAAATTCTACCTGAGCGGAGATGCACTCTATAAAAGAGATGTAGGACTAGGTTTCCTTAGATGTATGGACAAAGACCAAGATCAGAGGCTCATGGATGAAATCCATGGTGGAGTATGTGGCCCACACATGAGCGGCCCTCTACTTGTTAAAAAGATCCTGAGAACAGGGCATTATTGGCTCTCGCTTAAGGCTGATTGTGATGATCATGTCAAGAGATGCTACCAATGCCAAATTCATGGGAATGCTATTCACGCCCCTCCAAGGGAGCTCCACAATATGAGTTCACCGTGGCCATTCTCAATGTGGGGAATGGACGTGATTGGGCCCATTGAGCCCAAAGCCAGTAATGGGCATCAGTTCATCTTCACAATGATAGGCTACTTCACCAAATGGGTAGACGCAGCTTCCTTCCCCAGGGTTACCAAAGAAGTCATCATTACTTTCATAAAAAATAATGTCATTTGTCGATATGGAGAACCAAAGGTGATTGTGTCAGACAATGCTAAGAACCTCAACAACAAAATGATGGAGGAGTTGTGTAGTAAATTCCACATCAAACACCTCAACTCCGTCATCTACCATCCAAAGATGAATGGTGATGTTGAAGAGGCTAATAAGAACATCAACAAGATCATGCAAAAGATGTCCGCCAATCACAAAGGATGGCTTGACCTGTTGCCTCTGACTCTATTAGCCTACAGAACTTCAATGTGTACTTCCACTAGGGCAACCCCCTACTCTTTGACCTATGGGATAGAAGCATGTCTCTCCATAGAGGTGGAAATGGAATCCCTTAGATTGGTGATAGACACTCAGCTAAATGAAGACCAATGGTTATAGGACATGTATCGCCAATTGTCTCTAATAGACGAAAGGCGAAGTGATGCTATCTTCCATGGTCAATTATACCAACAAAGGATCGCCAGATCCTACAACAGGAAAGTCCGGCTATGACAGTTTAAACAACATGACTTGGTTTTGAAGAAGATCATTGACAACCAAGATCAGTCTAAGGGAAAATTCACTCCAAACTGGGAAGGCCCGTTTATTGTCAAGGAGGTATTAACAGGAGGTGATCTCAGATTACAGGAAATGGATGGCGATGAATTTCCATAGTTCATCAACTCGGACACCGTGAAACGGTACTATGTCTGAAGTTACCATCAAGTAAACATCATGGTTTTGGATCACCAGATCCCCAGTCATTTCAGGTTTTCTAACCCTTACTACATACAACCTTTCTTTATACCCATTTTCCCCATCAGGGAAACACACTCTTCAAGCCAGCAACCTGGTTCTGGATCAGCAGATCCTTCACACATCTTTGGTTTTAAAACCCTTCATTCAACTTCGGTTATCTCACCAAAGATTGAACCTTTCACACCCGCAGTTTTGTCCCACTACGGATAAGACTTTTCACACGTCCAGTTTATCCGAACAAGGGATCAAACTTTCCCCCCGCAGTTAGTCCTGAACATGGGATCAAACTTTTTCGGCTGCAAATCTTCCTAAACATACGGGCGAACTACGTCGACCTGATCTCCCCGATACCTGGGAGTATGTAGGCAACCATTTTATATGGCCCGATCGCAATAAAACAAAAACAACAAAAACATTTCTACACCCTTTTCATAAACAAAAAACAACAAAAACATTTCTACACCTTTCTACCCTTACACCATTCAGCATTGAACCTCTTACACCAGGTTCGAACTACGTAGATCTGATCTCCTCTTCAATAGGAGTACATAGGCAGCCATTTATGGTTCGGTCTAACCCCCTACCAAAATACAAAAACTTGTCAATGGTACTGGGATCATCCATCAATCCACCACATTTCATCGACTTCAGACCAAAGGGATGGAACTGCCTGGCCTCCCCATAAATGGGAGAGTTGGCGACCATCTAAGCTGCGGTTGATTCCTCAAAGAGAAACACCAATCCATAAGAGATGGAACTATTTGGGATCTCCACTTTAATAGGATTACTGACAACCATCTGTGGTGCGGTGAATCTCAGAGAGGAAAAGTCACAATCCTCTCCACATCTACATATAGAAACCAGTTCCAAGACACCAAAGAGGGTAGGGATACACACAGGTAAACAATCCATTCTGAAAGATCCTATGATATCTCAATGTCCACCCATCAAGGATGAGATCAGAATACATCCTTCTATATAAACAAAAATCAGAAAAACATTGCTACACCCTTCTATACAAACAAAAATCACAAAAAACATTTCTACACTTTCTACCTTTTCACAAAAGTGTTGAACCTCTTACACCAGGTTCAAACTATGCAGACCTGATCTCCTCTTCAATAGGAGTATGTAGGAAGCAATTTATGGTTTGGTCTTACCCCTACCAAAACAAATACTTATCAACGGTTCTGGGATGAAACTTCAATCCACCACATGTCATCGGCTTCAGACCAAAGGGATGAAACTACCTGACCTCCCCATAAATGGGAAAGTTGGCAACCATCTAAGTTGCGGTTGAGTCCTCAAAGAGAAATGTGACGCCCCCATATTCGGACCTCCAATTGGTCACTCAAATTCGGTTCATCAAGTGCTCAAAGTATTACCATAATAACTAAAATCATACATGCACAACGAAAAATCTAAATTAGAATAATATACAATGATTTATTATAATTATTCCTCCAAGTCTCGTAACCTACAGTACTTAATAGATTACATAATAGTATCGAATAAAGACCTATTACATAATCCTACTTAAGTTTAAACATAGTCTGCAAATAGTCTTAACATAACATAATAGTTTTTAAACATAAAAGGAACAAGCGAGTTGGTAGCCTTGCCCTTGCCCTTGTCTGTTCCAAAGACACCTCCCTGTTCCTCCTTAACTAAAAGGTTTTAAATAAGCAAGGATGAGCACAAATTGCCCAGCAAGTAATATACAACAAGGGTGAAGGATATAATATCACAAGGTTTGAAATATCGAAGTGTCATTTCTAGGATAGTTCAAAGTGTCAGAATAACATCATGGATAAGGAATATCAACAATTCTTGGAATAAGAACGACAATTCAATATCAACAGATATATATGAATTCAGCGACTAACAATGTATCCAACTGGATAAATAATTTATACTGAGCAGTCACTAAGGACTATTGAACTTCCACTAGAGTTACCAATACTAAACTGATAACCCAAAAATATCAAGTACTATAGATGATCAGTCTACAATACTTTACGTTATGCATAACACCATAATAATATCCATTCATGTGTTGGGGTTTCCAACGACATACACTCCCCTTACCAAAAGGGTTGTCCAACTCAGTTTTCAAGATTTTCGCACCAATCAATTGGTTTGGACAGCTTTTATAAACATGCATATAGTCTAGCCGAATCAAATGGCATCGACTCTTTCACAATAGTCAAGAAAAATACCAAGTTCAACATGAATAATAACTTTCACAAGGGTTTAAATATACTAGCTCATTTGAACGAGAAAGTATTATAACTTGTATTTAAAGAGATAAGCTTACGGTATTCAACGAATAAAGTAAGGCAAAGATACTTGCACAATAAGAGTAGGGTTCAGATACTTGCCTTAAGCATAGTTTATCCACTTTAAGAATTTAACACTTTTGAATCCTATTTATAGCGTATTATATGTTCAAGATGTTCATTAGCTAACACATATAGGTAAGTTCAACGTACACATAAACATTTAACTTGGATATAACTTCATACACATCGCTTATCCTATATTTTCATAGCACAATTCAGTTTGTAAGTCATCACAATTACTACAAAGTCTTGATTGCTTTATTTCATGAAAATATTCTTTGGACTTATCATTTGGAATTCATGATCAACATTTATCTCTATTACATAGCATTCTTCTTAACACATTACATAGTATTTTGGTCATGTAAGATAAGTTAAAGTAATCATATAGGCATGCTTCAAGCATCAGTTCAAAATCAGAATGTAGAACTCAAGATTCCAGAATTGGGTGGCAATTGCGTAGATCCTCGACCCGATAAAAAACTCAATTTGCTTCCTTGTGGTCTCTCGTAGAAGCTTGAACACACAATCATACATAATATATTTTGACAGGTTTAAGGCCTTCTCATGCTCCTTAAGTCAATCTAAGTTCCTTTTTTCACAATAAAATTCTAAGTTGATCATTTTAACAAGTTAAGACCATTCAAGGTTATGAGACCAAAAAGTCTATCATGCTTGCTCTTTAACCATATAAGATAGTTACAAGGCTCATATTAGGCTTGCTTGTGAGTATTCATAACACATGTGTGAAACTAACACCGCTTTAGTTGAAAACATGCTTTGTTCATGCTTTATTCTGAAATATGACACACAAGCATGGTATATATACATTTATACTACATGATTGAGTCTAAGAGTAACATCACACGCGATCACAAATGTCAGATTCTAATCCTCAAGGTAACTTGACAATATTCACATTCAAAGCTTTCTAGTAGGTTCAACATGCTCATGTTTCCTTACTATTCACATAAACCCAAGCAAATGGTTTATTCATATATTTCTATGTTATATTATCATGCTTGCAAAATCAGAACACACATTATGTAGAATCATACATGTTAGCTCACTAGGCCAAGCTTTTTCTTGAAAACATTTCTAACACAAGGCTTAATAAGTTTGGTCCTGCTCAAAGGAACTATGTATACTATAACATGCTCATCTAAGTGTAAAATCAGTCATGTATAGCTTACTAGGTTCAAAATTTGCAGAACATGATCTCTAACATAGTTTGTTTTTAAAACTTAAAGTCCAAATCTCCATCTAAACCATATGCTTTCGTTAATTATGCAAACCTATTAAAATATGCTCCACTTAGCATAATATACTTACATATACACATTACACATGCTTACATGCTATTATAAGTCATAATACTATATCAGATTGCAAAACAGAAACTAAAAATTGAACTTCGATAGCCGTGGCAATTCAACCGCTTCCTTAATACAATAATGGTAGGCATTGCTATGTAGTGCTTAGATTTAGGTCTTGAATGCAGGACTGCATTTTGCGAGTCTTGCCAACTCGATTTCCTTGACATCAAACATGTTCCAAACCATCCCTAAAGTGTTCATACATACTAGTAAACTCCTTAAACACATCTTAACATGTTAATTCATCATGCTTGACATAGAATTTCAAGAAATTACAAGAATCAAACAAAAACCCATCTCAAGAACATAAATAGAAATTATACCTTCTTGAGCTTAACTTGAACTTCCTACACACTGAATGGGCTTTTACAATGCTCAGCAACTTAGAACTCTCCACTTAAACAACTCTTAGCAACACAAAAATTTGAACTCGAGGTTGCATTTATAGAAAAATCATGGACTAGACATTGTCATTACATAATTTTGGAATCTATAGTGTATTATGAAGAAACAATGGTTCATGAAGGGTGGTTTAACAACTCCATACCAACTACATAGCTAGCAATGATCATCTAGGATTTAGCCTTGTGGAGAATACGTGTTTTCAATCTCAGCTAATGTTCATGTACTTGTGCCACTCATTTTGGGACAAATTGAAAAACTCAGCAATCTTATTATCTAGGCTTGGTTTGGTCTATTTAATTTCCACAATGAAATCTTAATGTACAATTATTACCATATTAGGAATTTTAGGGATAAATTATACACTCACATCATATAGTCCATGTACATTAAATATACGCAATAAAATAATGCAGTCGGATATTATTGTCCGAGGAGTTCCATAATTATTTCTACCACTCATATAACCATATTTTAAATGTCTACTCACATTCATATTGTTACATACACATTTCATGATATATTTATACCATATAGTTTCAATATGTTTAATTACCTTGCTTCTTACAATATAGTTTCATACAACTTAATATATAGTCATATAAATGCCATAATACACTATATAGTATAGTTGTATTATTGCTCCTATGCACATAACTGTCATATAATATTATTATATTACTAAATTACTTATTTTTGTCAAGTAAATAATTTATTCACTTCCTTGATCAACTAACCTCAACATTAATTAATCCAATCATCATATATTTACGGATTTCCATAATCATTATTTATCTATATAATGTATTGCAATTAATAGTAATCACACATTATTAGTTAATTACTAAGAATTCAATATTCTATCACAACCATTAACAATTAATTAATATAACAATTAACAATTAATATGACTTAATTGCGTACTTTATTTCATGGTTTATTAATGTCACACACACCACATAATTGCTTCATTTAATTTTCAAAGTAGAAAAATTAATTTTTTCTCCAATCGACCCTTTGGGCAATTTGCGCTTTGTTTGTCTTCTTTGAGACGGCGTAGCTTTCTGTAGATCCACAGACAGTCTCAAAGGCTAGTTTTAGCTTCAACCTGTGTCAATTTTAATCGCTAAACTCGCTTTATACGACATGAATTAATGTCCACAAGAGTGTTACTACAAATCTACGAGTGTATTGATTACTTATATGAATACACCTGATAAACACGATTAATCCTCTTAATTCTCGTTTTAATCTACTTAATGGATTTCCTCTTTTCACATTATGCCACACAAGGCATTTCACAAATCCCATTGTCACTTCACACATCTTAATACGCATCGATCAAATACGAATCACTTGATTTAACCGACTCATAAAATAATAACACTTATATTCACAGAAATATTATTTCCATTTATATATTCATTTAATAATACGTGGAAATTCTCGGGTATTACATCCTCCCCCTTATAAAAATTCTATCCCGGAATTGCTACAAGGTTACACAAATAGATGGGGATAATCCCTCATCATCCTATCTTCTAACTCCCACGTTGCCTCCTCGATATTGTGGTTACGCCAAAGTACTTTTACAGAAGAAATAACTTTATTCCTTAGGGTTTGCTCTTTCCTATCAAGGATTTGGATATGAATTTCTTCGTATGTTAAATTCTTCTCCACTTGAATGGGTTCGTAAGAAATCACGTGTTTATAGTCGGGCTTGTACGGACACAACATGGATATGTCAAACACGTTATGGATGTGCTCCAACTCAGGTGGTAATGCAACTTTATATGCTACTTCGCCCACTCGCTTCAGTATCTCGAATGGTCCTATGAATCTTGGACTCAGTTTTCCTTTCATGCCGAAACGAATTTTTCCCTTCCGTGGAGATACTTTTAAGAATACAAAACTGCCGACTTCAAAATCTCGGTCTTGCCGATGCAAGTCTGCGTACTTCTTCTGGAGATCTTGAGCTGCTACAAGTCTGGCCCTTATCACTTTCACCACATCCGCGGTTTGTTGTACTAACTCTAGTCCGAGTATTAGTCGTTCTCCGACTTCGTCCCAACATAACAGCGTTCTGCACTTCCTTCCATAAAGAGCTTCATATGGTGGCATGCCGATACTCGCATGGTAACTATTATTATATGCAAATTCGACTAAAGGTAGGTGGTCGTCCCAATTTCCCTTAAAATCCATCACGCAAGTCCTAAGCATGTCCTTTAGCATTTGTATTGTTCGCTCACTTTGTAAAATGCATGTCGAGGATGACAAGCAGTACTTAACCGTAACTGTGTTCCCATCCTTTCTTGCAAGCTTTTCCAGAATTTCAACGTGAAATGCGGATCTCGGTCAAAAACAATCGATACCGGCACTCCATGTCGTGAAACAATTTCCTTTACATACAGACTCGCTAATTGATTTAAAATGTAGCGGATCTTGATAGGTAGAAAATGTGTGGTCTTCGTAAGTCGATCCACGATAACCCAAATGGCATCCAAACCTTTCTGCGTGACTGGAAGTCCCACCACGAAATCCATCGTGATATGCTCCCATTTCCACTCTGGTATTTCCAATGGTTGTAATAACCCACTCGACCATTGATGCTCTGCTTTTACGCATTGACACATAAAACATCTACTAACATACTCTGCGATTTCTCTTTTCAGATTTGGCCACCAAAAATGTTGCTTCAAGTCCCGGTACATCTTTGTGCCTCCCGGATGAACGAAATATATCGTACTTTGTGCCTCGTGCAAAATCTCCTCTCTTAACTCGGCCACTGCCGGTACCCACACTCTCCCTTCGAATCTTAAGATACCGTCTTTATCTATTCAAAAAATTTCTTCCTCTTTTTCCGTGATCCTTCTCCTGATTTTCTCACATTTTCCATCATTTTCTTGGGCTTCCTTTACTCTATCCAACAATATCGGACAAACATCTATTATAAATAACTTCACTTCAGACCTTTAGGGTCCCTTCACCTCTATTTCCAACTTCTATGTATCTCTTATTAACTCTTCCTGAGTTGTCAGTTGAAACAATTTATCCCTTCCTTTCCTGCTCAGAGCGTCGACAACTACGTTTGCCTTCCCCGGGTGATAAAGAATCTCACAGTCATACTCCTTGATCAATTCTAACCACCTTCTCTGATGCATATTCAACTCCTTCTGTGTGAAGATATATTTCAGACTTTTGTGGTCCGTGTATATCTCACATTTCTCCCCGTACAAATAATGTCTCCATATCTTTAACGCAAAAACTACTGCCGCTAACTCTAAGTCATGAGTAGGGTATCATTTTTCAAAATCCTTCAATTATCGTGACGCATACGCAATGACCTTTCCGTGTTGCATAAGCACACAACCAAGTCCTCTATGTGATGCATCACTGTACACCACAAATCCTCCCGTATCATCTGGTAATGATAATACAGGTGCCTCGCTTAATCTCTTCTTCAACTCTTGAAAACTCTCTTCACATTTTTTGGTCCATAAAAATTTTACCGTCTTCCTCATCAAATTAGTTAACGGGGTCGCTATCTTAGAAAAATCCTGGATAAATCTCTGATAGTACCCAGCTAACCCTAAGAAACTTCTCACCTCCGTCGGAGTTTTTGGTTGTTCCCAATTACTTATCGCTTCGACCTTTTTGGGGTCTACTGAGATTCCATTCTCATCCACCACGTGGCCTAAGAATTGAGCCTTCTTCATCCAAAATTTGCACTTAGAAAACTTCGCATACATCTTCTCCTTTCATAGTGCCTTCAAAACAATCTTCAGATGTTCGGGGTGTTCTTCCTCCATCTTTGAGTAGATTAAAATATCGTCGATGAAAACTACTACGAATTTATCCAAGTATGGCTTGAAAACTCGATTCATCAAGTCCATGAATGCTTCCGGAGCATTAGTTAAATCAAATGACATTACCAAAAACTCATAATGTCCATAACGGGTTCTAAACACAGTCTTTGGTATATCTTCATCCCGCACCTTCAGTTGATGATATCCTGTCCTTAGGCCGATCTTCGAAAAACACTTCGCTCACTTCAGTTGATCAAATAAGTCGTCTATCCTTGGTAATGGATATCTGTTCTTGATCGTTACTCTATTCAATTCTCGATAATCGATACAAAGCCTCATCGATCCATCTTTTTTCGTAACGAATAACACTGGTGCTCCCCAAGGAGACACACTCGGTCGAATGTAACCTTTATCCAATACCTCTTGAAGTTGTATCATCAATTCCTTCATTTTACTGGCACCATACGATACGGAGCTTTCGAAATCGGTCCCGTTCCTGGTGCTAAGTCTATTACGAATTCAATTTCTCTGTGCGGCGGAAGGCCGGCGGATCAAATCGAAAACACATCACGAAATTCACTCACTACGGGTATATCTTTAATCTCTACTCCCTTTTTCGAGTATCCACGATGTAAGCTAAATAACCTACACATCCTTTCTTTAACAATTTCTTGGCCTGCATCATCGTAACGCAACACGATTGCTTAAGTGATGAGCTACCATAAAACACTACCTTAGACTTACACGGAGTTTGAAGGTTCACACACTTGTTACGGCGATCAAATTCTTTCTTTGCATGGTTATATAACCAATCTATCCCCAGTATTACGTCGAATTCTCCTAGTCTAATAGGAATCAAGTCTACGCTCAGTTCGTGTTCTCTAATGTTTGTGCGACAATTTCGATAGACATATTCTACAGGGATTATTTCCTTATTCTCAACTTCTATGTTCAAAGGATCTTCTAAACGTTCTCGGGGTGTACTAAGTTTACTAGCAAATTCTTCAGATACGAATGAACAGGTGGCACCCGAATCAAATAATACATAAGCTGTGACGCCCCCAAAATAGGTCTACATAACCCATCTCGAGTCGCCAAATACATGGTACAAAATTCAAATACAACTTAATAATACAACTGTCATGTAAAATACGACAAAACATAAACTGAGAGTTTTATTAAGAATATTGTCATCTAGACAATATCCACACTCAAAGGAGTCCACATTACATTTATTGTCACACTATTTAACAGAATAGTGAGGACTACTAATGCTATCATCTGGACCGTCACTCCATTCCCCGACTCATCCCAGCTATATTCTCATTTCCTGAAGAGAACAGTGAAAGAAAGGGTGAGCTCAACTAGCCCAGTAAGAAATATTATGACTAAGATAATGTAGAATAAATTATCATTAGCCTTCAACAATGTTAAACTGATAAAATACAATAGACATCAAGTTTAACCCGGTAAGGAATAAGCAATCCATTAGAAGAGTCAAGTAGAGCATGATATCTACTATCTTCTATGATTTAAAATGTTTTCATCAATTTTATCATTTGAGACTCGACAATAAATAAACCATATCATCGAATCTTCCACCGCACTCGGGCCAAGGATATTCATTAAATCATTAATGGTCATGACTATATAAGAATAATCCTGGTCATAATCATACCAAAAACCGTCCATCAATGCACTACAGGCCACTGAGGACTTTCACCACATCATTCGTCACATTACGGTCATGATTATACCGAATAATCCCTGGTCATAATCATACCAAGTCCATCTATGCACGTAAGCCAAAGATGACTTTCATCACAATATAAGCATGAGGATGATGACAATGACATAATAATTCAATAAAACAAGTTCAAGGATAAATTTTAAAGATTTATAATTAAATTTATCTAGAAATCAATAACGTCCAAATTGTTAACATGATAATGCTTTGTGGAGTAAAATTCAAGAATGCTCAGAAGAATATTTCCATGAAAAGATACTGGATGAAGCGCAAATATCCAGGATATTCTATTAATTTCATGGAGTATAGAATCCAAAAAATTAACCAACTGAGTATAATAGAATATATGAAACTGAAAATGGATTTTCGCCCGCCATGCGGTAATCCACGTAGACAGATCATTTCCATAATTTAATAAGGAATAAATACGAAGGATCATTCACCATGCATGCAGTAATCCACATAGGCAGATTATTCCAATAGAATAATAAAGAATGGAACAAGGTCATGCGTAATATGCACAGACAGGATATTCCAACAGAATAATAAAGAATGGAACCAGGTTATGCATAATCCGCACAGACATGATATTCCAACAGAATAATAAAGAATAGAATAACAACAGAATTCACCAAGCATGCGATAGACCGCACAGACAGGTTCCAACAGAATAGTAAAGAATGGAATAATAGAAGAATTTCACCATGTATGCGGTATCAGCTTAAGCGGAGTTATTCAACATAATAATAAAGAATGGAATAACAACCCTTATAAGTATTGAAAGAAAATAACTCTCTTCATGAATACGAAAGAATAATACCCCTTACCTAAGAAAAAATTGGATACTGGAATAGTGAGGTAGCAGACTTCTCTTCTCCTTTCTCTCTATAATAATTGCTCTATAGCTTTAGTGAATTGGTAAGAAATGAAGGAAGAATGAGCTTCTATTTATAGGAAAATATTGTTTCGATAATTACACGTTTTAGGGCTTAAAATATTACAAAATAATACCTTCCTCTTTTCCTTTATTTTTAATTTAGTCCCTCAAGTATTATCAAACTTGTATCACCTCCCATAATAGTAAATTATATGAATCAATAGTAAATCATGTGAATCAATAGTTCTAGACATGTGAAAATATGAATTACAGTATAGTACCTCCATCTATACCTCCATTTTTAACTTAGTCATGCAAGTATTATAAATCTTGCACCACCTCCCCTAATAGTATAAGAATGTGAATCAATAGTTGTGAGACCCCAAATTTTATGAATAAAGATTTAAATTTCTCAAAATATTTTTTTGAATATTATGGTGTGGATTTGATATAATGTTATAGTTGTGGGTAATATTTATAAATTTTGCAAAGTAAGCAAGTTGTTATATAATATTCGTTTGGTTGGGGAATATTCTTTTTGTCGGGGAATATCCGTACGATGACACAATCATTGGTGGACCCCACAATGGAAGTATTGTCGTAGTTAGAAAATGAGAGAATTATCTTTTTATAAAAATAACGGTTGAAAGTATTCTTTATTAAAAGCTGTTGAACTACCCGGTAGTAAAAGAAATGCGATGTCTGGCGTGGTTGCATCGTAGCACACAATATTGATTATTAATGCTTACGTAAGAAGTCACTCAGTTATACTCAATTATTGTTACAGTAATTGTTGCATATATCTCTCATATTATTGATTCAATTATTGTCACAGTATCTTCTGTATAATATGTTATATTATTAAATCAATAATTGAGATGACAAAGTTATTCATATTATTATTTGCAATATTGACAATGTCTAGAAATATTTGAAAATATTGAAAATTATTGACAATAATTATTTGCAATAATTATTCGACAAAATTATTGACAATCATATCTCTCATATTATTGATTCAAAATTATTTGCAATATTGACAATATTGACAATGTCTAGAAATCCATGTATATATTGTCAATATTGCAAATAATAATATGAATAACTTTGTCGTCTCAATTATTGATTTAATAATATATCATATTATGCAGATGATATTGTGACAATAATTGAATCAATAATATGAGAGATATGATCAAAGCAATTATGTAGTAATAATTGAGTATAAGCTGAGTGACTTCTCACGTAAGACAATAATAATCAATGGTGCAGCTACTATACAACCACGCCAGACATCTTTTTTCTTTTACTACCGGGTAGTTCAACGGTTTTAATCAGTATACTTCTCCGCCGTTATTTTTATAAAAGATAAATCGTCGTTTTCTTACTACAATACTTCCGTAATAGGGTCCACTAATGATTGTGTAGTCGTCATTTAATATTTCCTGTTAAAACGAATATTTCCCGACCAATTGAATATTATATAACAACTTGCTTACTTTGCAAAATTTGTAAATATTACCCACAACTATAACATTATATCAAATCCACACCATAATATTCAAAAATATATTTTGAGAAAATTACTCTTTATTCATAAAACTTAGGGTCTTACAACCTACCCTTCTTATGAAATTTGTAAAAACCCAAAACCCTAATAAGACTCGTATGTATAAAATCCCGTTATATAAATAAAATTTCTCCATTCTAAATGTGGTATGTGTTAATATATACTTTATTTAATAAATTTGACCAAATAAATTTTTGTCCGAAAAACGTTGTGCTTGACACCTCGTGCTTAATTTTTTTTTTCCGTAATTGGACTTTTCGGTAAATTTGTTGTGGCAAGTTGGTATGTCGTGCTTACACTAACAAAACGCTTTGTCGTGCTTATTAGGATTAGTGAGAAATTTAGGTTAACAACCCTAGATTAACAAAACCCTAACCCTAATTAGCAAAACCTAACCTTAATTAGCTAAACTAACCATAATTAGCTTATGTTAACACCTAATCGTGGTTAGTAAACTTCAATTAGGTACTAATAAACATCATTTAACAATCCTAACCATTAGAAACAAAACCCTAATCGAGATTAGTAAAGATTAAAGCCTAATTAAGCTACTAAACAAACCTAACTAGCTCACAAGTAGGTTAGGAGTCACCATTGCAAGTCCCTAGGCTACACATGACATGCTTGTAACTCCCAAGCATGACAATAGTCATTAGATCGGATATTTGTAAAGGCAAGTTGCACAAAAATGACCAAAAAGCCAAGTTAAAGAATTCTAGAAATAGGAACCTTAGGGGCTAAGCAAACTCACGAAATTCCTAAGCCTAGATACACTTATAAACTTACCAAATCAAGCCTGAGTGATAGCAGCAACAATATCGAAGCTAGAATCAAAAATCATTCAAGAAAAAGGTACAAACCCTAGTTCATAATTAGCTCTTTGATCCTATGTTAGATTTGTTGTTTAGATGTTTAGAATTAGTATGTTAGAAAGTATGATAGATTGGTAGAACACGTTTTCATAACATCTAGATGCCTTAATTAAGTGTTTTAAGAAATCTAGAAATTTTGAAAACTAAGTTTGACAACCGAATGTCAGGGCCTATAGATTCATATGTGTTTATGTTTTAGTCTGTTAATTGTTTGGTATTTGTAGCATGTTAGTAGGTCTTTAATCTGGAACATAAAATAGGTTCATTTGAACCATAGATTTCAAGTTATAAGCAGTCAAAGTGGGTTGACCGTTCATGGATTGCAGTTTTCTGGGTTACCCAGAAAACTCAAGAACAATTGAACCAACTACTTTGACCAACCTTTTTAATCATGTTCTGTTTGTTATTTTTGTAAGGTTTTGTTATAGATCAATACCCTGTAATATATACTACTTATATATGATCTCAAATTGCTAAAACAACTAATAGGATTACTGGAATTAATGGTCAAAAGTCGTTGACCGAGCTTGACCAAGTTTTACGGGTTGCCTGTAAAGCTGAAAATTTCTGAAGAACAACGTTTGGTACGTACTTTGACCAAACATAATTAGAGACCTTAGAGTTATGATTTGTTCAAGTTAATGTTATATATATGTACCACGACATATATACTACATGTTACAACTAACATCACACACATCTAATACTGAGAATCAAAGATATTCGAGCCACAAAGCCGTTGACCCGACCATGACTCTCTTTATTGCAGGTTACCCGAAACTCAAAACGACTCGGCGGTGACTTTGAGCCTCTATAACTTACGTTATATGTAGGTTAAAGCCTAAAATTTGTTTCATGTTGTCTTATTGTATGAGTACTACAACATCAACTCTTGACCAAACCAAAAATCATTATCGGTAACATTTTAATTAGTGGTCAAATTGGTCACTTTCGACCATGGCCCAAGGCTGATTGCCCGAACTCAAGAACACCCTCAATGACACTTTACATCACTACTAAAGGGCTTTAGCGACAGGACATAAATTATTTTTCTAAAAATAAATTATAAAAATTAGAAATAATTAATAAATAAATATAAAAATTGTTTTTAAAATTATATTAAATAAATATAATTAAATTTTGATATTTTACATAAATTTAACAATTATTTTATTTTATTTAGATATTATTAATAATTAACTTATTAATAAAGAAATTAGAATAATTATTTATAAGTACTAAATAATTATGGAAAAAATATTATTATTGATATAAAAATTATAATAAATGAATATAAATTATTTAAAATAATAATCAATGTTTTTGTAAAATTTTAAGTAAATATTAATTACTTATAAATAGAAATAAATGATTTAAAAATCATTTAAAAGATAAATAAATGTTTTAAATACTTTAGAATTTCTAAAAAGGTATTATAAAGGATAATTAAATTTATAAATAAAATTTAGTCCATTTATCAAAGGTATTTAACACGAAAAACTTAATTAGTCTAATCCGTTCATATGTAAATGATATAATTGAGTATTATTATAAATACTAACGTGTTGGAATTATATATATGAACATCGTAGGTATTTATTAACGATTGAATAGCATAACTTGACTGATCTACGCTCAGGCAAGTTTCCTAAACCCTACACTTATTTCTTTATTGCAAATTTTTTGAACCCTGTGTATTCATTAAACAAGATTACTATCTTGAATTACTTTTAATATGTTATACCAAACCTACAATTGAATTACCTTCTTATTGTAAAGTTATTGATATAGCTTCAGCATAACTAAGAAATGAATTGTTTATTCATATGATAATGTTTATTGAGCATAAACTGTTGAGTCAAACCAAATTGTTTTGGTAAGACATCCTATCTTTGAAGTTGGGTATCCGTAAAGGATCGAGATATGGTCAATGAATATATTGATACTAATATTGGGTGCGTTTGAGCACTGGTAGGATGAAGTGCATACTCCTAGGATGTTGAATATGCTGATCCCCCATCTCATATCTAAACAAAATTTCTAAGTCTGTGAGACTGGCAGAAATAAAGAAAAATTCCAGAAATGGTTGAAATAAATAGAAATCCAGAAATGGTAACAACTATCAGTCAAAATTTTGAATTGTTATGTTTCTTCAAATCATATATTATTATAAATACAAAACTTGCTGAGCATGTCATAGCTCACCCTTGCCAATTATTCCCTTTGCAGTTTTAGATGGTAATCCTGGAATATCTGGAGTAGATAAAGGGAAGCGTCCCTACATAGATTAGATTAGATTCTTGTTTATTTGAATACCTTATAATAAGAACTTGTTATGAGAATCATGTAATCGAATCTTAATATTATGATATATATATATATATATATATATATATATATATATATATATATATATATATATATATATATATATATATATATATAACATCTTTTAATTCTGCAACCGTGTTTTCTAACATATATAGATGTAAAATTAGACTTCTTCGAATCTAGTTGAGATCCTTAGGAACTATTTATCTGAGTGATGGTATTAATAGCATGGACTATTCATGTTATTATTAATACTCTGAATTTCGGATAGATAGTTACTATCGATACGATAATATAAATTCGTTTGGCATAGACTATACATCTGGGTGAGGGTATTGGTAATATGGACTGTTCATGTTATTACTGGTACTCTGAATTTCAGATAGATAGACTCTAGTCACAGATACAGTTCATATATCTAAGTGAGGGTATCCAAACACAGTAATAGTTCTCTTGAGAATTTACATCTGTTATGGGATACTGTGAATTTTGGATATATGGGAATTATATCTTATAGTCCCTCTATTTAATGTAATCTTATAATCAGATACCACGGGTGTATAGATTTAAATGCATTATGTTGATTTTTTGTAAACACCATATCAGATACCGTGGAAGTATAGATATTGGGGAGTTACAATTTTGGTATCAAAGCTCAAGGCTATAGATATAAGAAAGAGAAATCTTAGTATATAGTCTTCGAGTCCGTAAAAATTTTAAAAGTGCACATAAAATATAACATTAAAACTATTATGTTGTGTAAATTTATATACAGTATTAAAGGAGTTTTCTTTTATAGATGGCCAACTCCAATGCTAAAGAAATGGTAATAGCCAATAATCCACCACAAAGAGATTCATGCATAGCCAGTGATGCGGAAGATGAGGAATTGCTTCATGATCAACAACTGCTAGATGCTGAGGAAGAAGAAGATCCAGTAGCAGGACAATTAATGAGAATTGATGAACATGATGAGGCAATGGCATCACTGATGAAGACAACAGAATATGAGAATAATAAGATAAGGTTTAGGGCTGATATAGCTGAGGGAATGCTACAACATGAGAGGGGACATAGTCAACGACTAAAAGTACAACCGCACCATGCACAGAGGGGCAGGAAGGAAATTCAGTCAAGGCTTCTTAAATCATCTCTGGGTGTTCGAGATACTTTTAATGATTTACAGTGCCGTGTAGTTCGATATCCGGTAGAGGAGAAGAAAATGACTTATCTCATTGATCGATCTGTGGTTTGTCACATGATTCAGGATTCCTTAGATGATATCAATGAATTCTAGAGAGTAGCATAGGTGGTTGAATGCTTTATATTAGTATAATAAAGAAGCATTCAAAGTTTGTATTGTAATCAGTATTTTGTAAGATAGTAGTATGTTTAATTAAGAAGTTGTTATGTAAGATCGTTGTGATATATAAAATAAACAATATGTTGTATTGTATTATTCAAATTCTTATGTGAATTGTGGTTATTGTTTTATATAGAATCATGCCACCAACCAGAAGACCCCAAAGAGAAATGAATGATGATAATTCTACCCAGCAGTTAATAGACCTTATGCTAGGAGTTGTAAATAGACATGTGAACCAAAATACAACTTTTAAAGACTTTAAATTAGTTGGACCACCTTAGTTTAAAGGTACATTAGAACCTATAGATGCACAAATTTGGATTTCTGAGATAGATTTTTTTTTCCTAGTAATCAATGTTAATAATAACCGAAAGACAACTTTTACAAATTTTTCCTTGAAGGGTAAGGCTAATTATTGGTGGGAATCAACCAAAGGTCGGGTAGAAACTGAAATTGTTCCTTGGGATAGATTCAAAGAGTTGTTCTTTGAAAACTATTTTTCCCAATCCCTGAAAGACCGAATGAAAATAAAATTTCTGGACTTGAAATAAGGAGATCTTACTGTAACCCAGTATACAACTAAGTTTAATGAACTATCCAGGTTTGCTCTTCATCAAGTAACCACTGAACTTAGAAAGACTCATAGGTTTTAGGTGGGTTTAAAACCTCAGATTCGGAGTAAGTTGTCAGTACTTCAAATAAAAACTTTCTCTAAAATACTGGAGAAGGCCACTATAGCCGAAAGTGAGAATGAAAGTCTTGCTAAGTTTCATCAGGACAAGAAAAGTCAGAATGAAAAAGGAAAAATTAGGACAGAACCCAATTCAGGTGGGTTTAATAACAAGCGTAAATGGGATAATACTTTTTCTAACAACCCAGGGAAAAAGATAGGAAATACTAATAAGAACTTTAGTAATAATAATATTAAACCTTGTCTTAATTGCGGTAAGAAACATAAAGGAGAATGCTATTGTAACAAATGTTTTAATTGTGGACAATTGGGACATTTTTCTCCACAGTGTCCTCTTCCAAATAAAAATAGATGTTTTAATTGTGGTTCGTTGGACCATTTTTCTAAGAATTGTCCTAAACCCAAGAACCAAGGAGGAAAGGGGAATAGAGTACCAGAGAATAATCAATCAACCTTAGCTGCACTTGGGGTTCAGAATTGACCTACTGCTAGAACATTTAATACGTCGGTGAGGGATGCTGTTGCTTCACAGGACGTGGTGA
This sequence comes from Panax ginseng, assembly GCA_020205605.1. Lineage (NCBI taxonomy): Eukaryota > Viridiplantae > Streptophyta > Magnoliopsida > Apiales > Araliaceae > Panax > Panax ginseng. Next base: position 111,766,539 of record CM035131.1, on the reverse strand, counting down.
CAGGTATCATCCCTATCAACACTTTAAATGCATATGTGTTATTCGATTCTGGTGCTACATGTTCTTTTGTGTCTAAAAATTTCTCTACAAACTTGAATATACCTTGTGAAAATTTAGACAAACCATTTTGTGTAGAAATTACTAATAATGAAAGAATTCCGGTTAAGACCATATACAGAAACTGTAGTGTGGTAATAAAAGGACATAATTTTAAGGTAGATTTGATACCAATTCAGTTGGGAGAATTTGATGTAATTTTAGGAATGGATTGGTTAGTTAGTCATAACGCGATGATTGAGTGTCATAAAAAACGTATAAACCTTTTGACTGCTTCGAAGTCAAAGGTAGTGTTCAACAGTAGGTGTTCACCTAACCAATCTCGATGTTTGACTATAGTTCAGGCAGAAAGATTACTTAGAAAGGGTTGTTTAGGATATTTGGCCTATATAGTTGATACTCAATAGGAAGGAGTAAAACTAGATCAAATACCTATAGTTAAGGATTTTCCCAATGTGTTTCCGGATGACTTACCAGGTTTGCCTCCAGATAGGGAAATTGAGTTCGTTATTGATCTTGCACCAGGAACGACACCAGTTTCTAAGGCACCGTACATAATAGCACCTATAAAACTGAAAGATTTACTTATACAATTACAGGAACTCTTAGATAAAAAGTACATACAACCTAGTGTTTCACCCTGGGGAGCACCAGTATTGTTTATAAAGAAGAAAGATGGAACTATAAGGCTATGTATAGATTATAGAGAGCTAAATACGTTAACTATTAAAAATAAATATCCTTTACCAAGGATTGATGATTTGTTTGACCAATTAAAATGGGCTTAACATTTTTCAAAAATTGACCTTAGAACAGGTTATCATCAATTAAAGGTAAGAAAGGAGGATGTGCCGAAAACAGCATTTAGGACACGCTATGGACATTATGAGTTTCTTGTAATGTCTTTTGGATTAACAAATGCACCGGCAACATTTATGGATTTAATGAATCGAGTGTTTAAACCATGCTTGGACAAATTCGTTGTAGTGTTTATCGACGATATTCTGGTATACTCGAAAACAATGGAAGAGCATACTGAACACTTGAGAGTCATTTTGGAGATATTTCAAAAGGAATAACTTTATGCAAAGTTTTCCAAGTGTGAATTCTAGTTGAAGAGAGTTCAATTTTTAGGTCACGTAATTGACAAGAATGGAATATCTGTAGATCCAGCTAAGATCGAAACGGTTGTGAATTGGGAACAACCAAAAACTCCAACAGAAGTACGAAGTTTTCTCAGTTTAGCGGGTTATTACCGTCGGTTTATAAAAGATTTTTCAAAAAATAGCAACCTCATTAACTAATTTAACTCGAAAGACGGTGAAATACGTCTGGATAGATAAATATGAGGAAAACTTCCAAGAGTTGAAGAAGTGACTGAGCATGGCTCCAGTGTTATCCTTACCAGATGATACAAGAGGCCTTGTAGTATATAGTGATGCATCACACAGAGGTTTAGGGTATCTGTTGATGCAACATAGGAAAGTAATAGCTTATGCATCATGACAACTCAAAGATTATGAGAAGAGGTATCCTACTCATGATTTAGAGATAGTCGCATTAGTTTTTGCTCTAAAAATTTGGAGACATTACTTGTACGGGGAGAAGTGTGAAATATATACAGATCATAAAAGTCTGAAATATATTTTTACAGAAAAGGAATTAAATTTAAGACGGAGACGGTGGTTAGAACTGATAAAGGATTATGACTATGAAATCTTATATCATCCCGGTAAAGCCAATGTCGTAGCTGATGTGTTAAGTAGAAAAAATCAGGAAGAATTGAATGTATTAACCACTAATGATAGGTTAATAAAAGATTTTGAAAATTTAGAAATTGAGGTGGAATGTCCAACTACCTCTACCCAAAAATTGTACATTTTAGAGGGAGTTTAATCTCTGCTTAGGAAAGTAAAAGAGATACAGGAAAAGGATGAAGAGTGTTAAAAATACATGTCTAATATAACTCATGACAAGTATAATAAATTCAGAATAGATAAGGATGGAATAATAAGATATGAAGATAGAATCTGGGTTCCGTTAAACCAAGCTTTAAAAGATGAAATTTTAAACGAAGCTCATAATTCTAAATTTTCCATTCATCCTGGCAGTACAAAAATGTATAAGGATTTAAGTCGACACTTTTGGTGGTCGAACATGAAAAGAGAAATAGCTGAATTGGTAAGCAAATGTCTCACGTGTTAAAGGGTTAAGGCTGAGCATAAAAATTCGAGTGGTTTACTTCAACCCTTACTAATTCCTGAGTGGAAGTGGGAACATATAACTATGGATTTTTTTGTTGGACTTCCAGCTACACAAAAGGGCCATAATGCCATTTGGGTAATAGTTGATCGTTTAACAAAATCAGCTCACTTTTTACCTATTAAAATTACTCATAACCTAGATCACATTGCCAAACTGTATATCAATGAAATTATTTCTAGGCATGGAGTACTTGTTTCCATAGTATCAGATCGAGATCCACGTTTTACCTCTAATTTTTGGAAAAGCCTTCAAAAACACTTAGGAACATAATTAAGATTGAGTACAGCTTATCATCCTCAGACTGATGGACAGAGTGAGAGAACCATACAAACATTAGAGGATATGTTGAGAACTTGTATCATAGACTTCAAAGGAAGTTGGGAAGATCAGTTACCCTTAGTTGAATTTGCCTATAATAATAGTTATCATGCTAGCATAGGTATGTCACCCTATGAAGCTTTATATGGAAGGAAGTGTAGAACACCTTTATGTTGGGATGAAGTCAGGGAAAGACAAATGCTAGAACCTGAGATAATTCAACAAATAACTGAAATTATCAGAATTGTTTGTCAACGATTACAAGCATCTCAAGATCGACAAAGAAAATACGCTGATCCACATCGTCAACAACATAACTTTAACATAGGAAGCCATGTATTCTTGAAGGTATCTCCTTGGAAGGGCAAGATACGTTTTGGCAAGAAAGGAAAACTAAGTCCTAGATTTATTGGACCTTTTGAAATTTTGAGGAGGGTTGGTGAAGTTGCTTATGAAATAGAACTACATCCTGAGTTGAATCATATTCATAATGTGTTTCATGTGTCTGTATTACAACCATATAAACCTGATTATAAACAAGTTATACAATATGAGCCAATCCAAAGAGAAAAAGATCTTTCTTATGTAGAACAACCTGTGCAGATCGTCGACCGTAAAGATCAAGTCTTGAGAAATAAAGTGATAGCATCGGTCAAATTAATCTGGAGAAATCATAACGTTGAAGAAGCCATATGGGAACTTGAAGATAAAATGCGCGAGAATTATCCTCAATTATTTACTTGACTTGTACTGTAATTTTGAGGATGAAATTCTTATTAGTGGGCGTGAATGTAAAAACCCAAAACCCTAATAAGACTCGTATGTATAAAATCCCGTTATATGAATAAAATTTCTCCGTTCTAAATGTGTTGTGTTAATATATACTTTATTTAACAAATTTGACCATATAAATTTTTGTCCAAAAAATGTCGTGCTTGACACCTCGTGCTTAAATTTTTTTTCCCGTAATCAGACTTTTCGGTAAATTTTTTTTGGCAAATTGCTTTGTTGTGCTTACACTAACAAAACACTTTGTCGTGCTTATTAGGATTAATGAGAAATTTAGGTTAACAACCCTAGATTAACAAAACCCTAACCCTAATTAGCAAAACCTAACCCTAATTAGCTAAACTAACCCTAATTAGCTTATGTAAACACCTAATCATGGTTAGTAAACTTCAATTAGGTACTAATAAACATCATTTAACAATCCTAACCATTAGAAACAAAACCCTAATCAAGATTAGTAAAGATTAAAGCCTAATTAAGCTACTAAACAAACCTAACTAGCTCACAAGTAGGTTAAGAGTCATCATTGCAAGTCCCTAGGATACACATGACATGCTTGTAACTCCCAAGCATGACAATAGTCATCAGATCAGATATTTGTAGAGGCAAGTTGCACAAAAATGAACAAAATGCCAAGTTGAAGAATTTTATGAATAGGAACCTTAGAACTAAGCAAACTGACGAAATTCCTAAGCCTAGATACAGTTATAAACTTACCGAATCAAGCCTGGGTGATAGCAGCAACAATATCAGAAGCTAGAATCGAAAATCATTCAAAAAAAAGGTACAAACCCTAGTTCATAATTAGCACTTTGATCCTATGTTAGATTTGTTGTTTAGAATGATGTATTAGTATGTTAGAAAGTATGATAGATTGGTAGAACACATTTTCATAACATCTAGATTCCTTAATTAAGTGTTTTAAGAAATTTGGAAATTTTGAAAACTAAGTCTGACAGCCGAATGTCAGGGCCTATAGATTCATATGTGTTTATGTTTTAGTCTGTTAATTGTTTGGTATTTGTAGCCTGTTAGTAGGTCTTTAATTTGGAACAGAAAATAGGTTCATTTGAACCATAGATTTCAAGTTATAAGCAGTCAAAGTGGGTTGACCGTTCAGGGATTGCGATTTTTCGGGTTACCCGAGAAAACTTAAAACGATTGAGCAAACTACTTTGACCGATTTCTTTTTAATCATGTTCTATTTGTTATTTTTGTAAGGTTTTGTTATAGATCAATGCCCTGTAATATGTACTACTTATATATGATCTCAAATTGCTAAAACAACTCATAGGATTACTGGAATTAATGGTCAAAAGTCGTTGACCGAGCTTGACCAAGTTTTCTGGGTTACCCAGAAAACTGAAGAACACGAAGAACAGTGTTTGGCTGTACTTTGACCAGCATAATTAGAGACCTTAGAGTTTTTATGTGTTCAATTTAATGTTATATATATGTACCCTGACATATATACTACATGTTACAACTAACATCACACACATCTAATACACAGAATCAAAGATATTCAAGCCATAAAACCGTTGACCGGCCATGACTACTGTTCTGGGTTACCCAGAAACTCAAGAACAGCTCTGACAGTGACTTTGAGCCTCTATAACTTCTTGTTATATGTAGGTTAAAGCCTAAAATTTATTTCATGTTGTACTATTGTATGAATACTATAGCATCAACTCTTGACAAAACAAAAAATCATTATCAGTAGCATTTTAATTAGTGGTCAAATTGGTCACTCGACCATGACCGAACTGATTTCCCAGAACTCAAGAACACCTATAGCGACACTTTCTGTCACTGAAGAGCTTTAGGGACAAACATAAATTATTTTTCTAAAAATAAATTATAAAAATTAGAAATAATTAATAAATAAATATAAATAAATTATGTGAATCAATAGTAAATCATGTGAATCAATAGTTCTAGACATGTGAAAATATGAATTACAGTATAGTACCTCCATTTATACCTCCATTTTTAACTTAGTCATGCAAGTATTATCAATCTTGCACCACCTCCCCTAATAGTATAAGAATGTGAATCAATAATTGTGAGACCCCAAATTTTATGAATAAAGATTTAAATTTCTCAAAATATTTTTTTGAATATTATGGTGTGGATTTGATATAATGTTATAGTTGTGGGTAATATTTATAAATTTTGCAAAGTAAGCAAGTTGTTATATAATATTCGTTTGGTTGGGGAATATTCTTTTGTGTAGGGAATATCCGATGCGATGACCACAATCATTGGTGGACCCCACAATGGAAGTATTATCGTAGTTAGAAAATGAGAGAATTATCTTTTATAAAAATAACTACGAAAGTATTCTTGTTAAAACTATTGAACTACCCCGGTAGTAAAAGTACGATGTCTGGCGTGGTTGCATAATAGACACACAGTATTGATTATTAATGCTTACGTAAGAAGTCACTCAGTTATACTCAATTATTGCTACAGTAATTGCTGCATCATATCTCTCATATTATTGATTCAATTATTGTCACAATATCTTCTGTATAATATGTTATATTATTAAATCAATAATTGAGATGGCAAAGTTATTCATATTATTATTTGCAATATTGACAATGTCTAGAAATATTTGACAATATTGAAAATTATTGACAATAATTATTTGCAATAATTATTCGACAAAATTATTGATAATCATATCTCTCATATTATTGATTCAAAATTATTTGCAATATTGACAATATTGGCAATGTCTAGAAATCCATGTATACATTGTCAATATTGCAAATAATAATATGAATAACTTTGCCGTCTCAATTATTGATTTAATAATATATCATATTATGCAGATGATATTGTGACAATAATTGAATCAATAATATGAGAGATATGATGCAAAGAATTATCGAAAGCAATAATTGAGTATAATGGTGACTTCTCACGTAGTTAGAATAATAATCAATACCGTGGTGCTACTATGCAACCACACACGTGACATCGTACTTTCTTTACTACTAGGTAGTTCAACGCTTTTAACGGTAACACTTCCGCCGTTATTTTTATAAAAAGATAATTCGCTTTTTTTACTACAATATAATACTTAATAGGGTCCACTAATGATTGTGTGCCAGACGTAATATTTCCCGTTAAAACGAATATTTCCGACCAATTGAATATTATATAACAACTTGCTTACTTTGTAAAATTTGTAAATATTACCCACAACTATAACATTATATCAAATCCACACCATAATATTCAAAAATATATTTTGAGAAAATTACTCTTTATTCATAAAACTTAGGGTCTTACAACCTACCCTTCTTATGAAATTTGTAAAAACCCAAAACCCTAATAAGACTCGTATGTATAAAATCCCGTTATATAAATAAAATTTCTCCGTTCTAAATGTGGTATGTGTTAATATATACTTTATTTAATAAATATGACCAAATAAATTTTTGTCCGAAAAACGTTGTGCTTGACACCTCGTGCTTAATTTTTTTTTTCCGTAATTGGACTTTTCGGTAAATTTGTTGTGGCAAGTTGGTTTGTCGTGCTTACACTAACAAAACGCTTTGTCGTGCTTATTAGGATTAGTGAGAAATTTAGGTTAACAACCCTAGATTAACAAAACCCTAACCCTAATTAGCAAAACCTAACCTTAATTAGCTAAACTAACCATAATTAGCTTATGTTAACACCTAATCGTGGTTAGTAAACTTCAATTAGGTACTAATAAACATCATTTAACAATCCTAACCATTAGAAACAAAACCCTAATCGAGATTAGTAAAGATTAAAGCCTAATTAAGCTACTAAACAAACCTAACTAGCTCACAAGTAGGTTAGGAGTCACCATTGCAAGTCCCTAGGCTACACATGACATGCTTGTAACTCCCAAGCATGACAATAGTCATTAGATCGGATATTTGTAAAGGCAAGTTGCACAAAAATGACCAAAAAGCCAAGTTAAAGAATTCTAGAAATAGGAACCTTAGGGGCTAAGCAAACTCACGAAATTCCTAAGCCTAGATACACTTATAAACTTACCAAATCAAGCCTGGGTGATAGCAGCAACAATATCAGAAGCTAGAATCAAAAATCATTCAAGAAAAGGTACAAACCCTAGTTCATAATTAGCTCTTTGATCCTATGTTAGATTTGTTGTTTAGATGTTTAGAATTAGTATGTTAGAAAGTATGATAGATTGGTAGAACACGTTTTCATAACATCTAGATGCCTTAATTAAGTGTTTTAAGAAATCTAGAAATTTTGAAAACTAAGTCTGACAGCCGAATGTCAGGGCCTATAGATTCATATGTGTTTATGTTTTAGTCTGTTAATTATTTGGTATTTGTAGCATGTTAGTAGGTCTTTAATCTTGAACATAAAATAGGTTCATTTGAACCATAGATTTCAAGTTATAAGCGGTCCAAAGGGGTTGTGGTTCATGGATTGCGCTCGGGTTACCCAGAAAACTCAAGAACAATTGAACCAGCTACTTTGACCAACCTTTTTAATCATGTTCTGTTTGTTATTTTTGTAAGGTTTTGTTATAGATCAATACCCTATAATATATACTACTTATATATGATCTCAAATTGCTAAAACAACTAATAGGATTACTGGAATTAATGGTCAAAAGTCGTTGACCGAGCTTGGCCAAGTTTTCTGGGTTGCCCAGAAAACTGAAGAACACGATGAACAACGTTTGGCTATACTTTGATCAGCATAATTAGAGACCTTAGAGTTATGATTTATTCAAGTTAATGTTATATATATGTACCCTGACATATATACTACATGTTACAACTAACATCACACACATCTAATACACAAAATCAAAGATATTCAAGCCACAAAACCGGCTATTGGCCATTGACTCATTGCTCAGGTTACCCAGAAACTCAAGAACAGCTCTGACAGTGACTTTGAGCCTCTATAACTTCTTGGTATATGTAGGTTAAAGCCTAAAATTTGTTTCATGTTGTACTATTGTATGAGTACTACAACATCAACTCTTGACCAAACCAAAAATCATTATCAGTAGCATTTTAATTAGTGGTCAAATTGGTCACTCGACCATAACCGAACTGATTGCCCAGAACTCAAGAACACCTACAGTGACACTTTCTATCACTAGAGGGCTTTAGCGACAGACATAAATTATTTTTCTAAAAATAAATTATAAAAATTAGAAATAATTAATAAATAAATATAAAAATAGTTTTAAAAATTATATTAAATAAATATAATTAAATTTTGATATTTTTACATAAATTTAACAATTATTTTATTTTATTTAGATATTATTAATAATTAACTTATTAATAAAGAAATTAGAATAATTATTTATAAGTACTAAATAATTATGGAAAAAATATTATTATTGATATAAAAATTATAATAAATGAATATAAATTATTTAAAAATAATAATCAATGTTTTTGTAAAATTTTAAGTAAATATTAATTACTTATAAATAGAAATAAATGATTTAAAAATCATTTAAAAGATAAATAAATGTTTTAAATACTTTAGAATTTCTAAAAAGGTATTATAAAGGATAATTAAATTTTATAAATAAAATTTAGTCCATTTATCAAAGGTGTTTAACACGGAAAACTTAATTAGTCTAATCCGTTCATATGTAAATGATATAATTGAGTATTATTATAAATACTAACGTGTTGGAATTATATATATGAACATCGTAGGTATTTATTAACGATTGAATAGCATAACTTGACTGATTTACGCTCAGGCAAGTTTCCTAAATCCTACATTTATTTCTTTATTGCAAATTTTTTGAACCCTGTGTATTCATTAAACAAGATTACTATCTTGAATTACTTTTGATATGTTATACCAAACCTACAATTGAATTACCTTCTTATTGTAAAGTTATTGATATAGCTTCAGCATAACTAAGAAATGAATTGTTTATTCATATGATAATGTTTATTGAGCATAAACTATTGAGTCAAACCAAATTGTTTTGGTAAGACATCCTATACTCAAGTTGGGTATCCCGTAAGGGATCGAGATATGGTCAATGAATATATTGATACTAATGTTGGGTGCATTTGAGCACTGGTAGGATGAAATGCATACTCCTAGGATGTTGAATAGGCTGATCCCCTATCTGGTATATCGAAGAGGTGAGGATATCTTGACTTCATCTCAGATTCTAACTCCTAGGTCATTTCCTCCACATCGTGGTTTCTCCACAAAACTTTGAATTGAGGTATAACCTTGGAGCGTAGAATATGATCCTTGTTATCCAAGATTTTAATAGGTAACTCTTCATATGTTAAATCTTCCTCTATCTCGTCTGGTTATAGTTAAATAATATGGTTCGGGTCTTTCACATATTTACGTAACATAGATATGTAAAAAATGTTATGAACACGAGACATACTTGGCGGTAAGGCGAGTCTATAGGCCACAGTTCCTACTCGATTGAGGATTATAAATAGGCCAATGAATCAAGGATTAAGCTTTCCTCTCTTTCCAAATCTCGTAACTCCTTTCCATGGAGCAACACGTAACAACATATGATCTCCAATATTGAATTCCACGTCCTTTCGATGAAGATCAGCATAACTCTTTTGTCGATCTTGTGAGGTTTTTATACGTTATCGGATCGTTTGAATCTTTTCCGTAGTCATACGCACCAACTCTAGTCCTAACAATGTTGCTTCACCCACCTCATCCCAGCATATTAGAGAACGACACTTTCTTCCATATACAACGCCTTAAATGGAGTCATGCCAATACTTGCTTGATAACTATTGTTGTAGGAAAACTCCACCAATGGTAAGAACTTGTCCCAACTCCCCTTGAAGTCAAGTACACAGAGTCTTAATAAATCTTCAAGAGTTTGAATAGTCCTTTCCGACTGCCCATTCGTTTAAGGATGATATGCCGAACTAAATCGTAAATCCGTGCCCATACCTTTTTGCAAACTAACCCAAAATTGTGAAGTGAATCTTAGGTCTCGATCAGAAACTATGGATACTGGCATACCATGCAATCTTACAAACTCGTTTATGTATATACTAGCAAGAAGTTCAAGTGTATAAGTTTCTCGTATCGGTAAGAAATGAGCAGACTTGGTCAATCTATCAACAATGACCCAAATCGCATCTATGCCTTGAGAAACCTTAGGAAGACCAGTAACAAAATCCATGATAATGTGCTTCCATTTCCATTCTGGAATTTCAAGTGGTTGCAATGGACCTTTTGGTACTTGATGCTCTGCCTTGACTCGTTGACAAGTTAGACATCTTGAGATAAACCCCACTATCTCTCAATTCATATTGCTCCACCAAAATGTATGTCGAAGATCACGATACATTTTGGTACTCCCAAGATGGATTGCAAATGGTGTGTTGTGCGCCTCCATTATGATTTTATACTTCAAGTCAGAATCGTTAGGAACACAAAGTCTGGATTTGACTCAAAGTATTCCTTCTTCATCGATTCTTGTTTCCGAAATAGCACCTTTTTGCACTTTTTTCCTCATACGCATCAGCTCCAGGTCGGTAGCTTGAGCAGCTTTAACTTTATCAATTAAAGTCAGTTTTACTCGTATATTCGCCATCATCATATGGGTCCCTGGAGTCTTTAACTATATCCCCATCCTTTATCAAAATGGGCCTTTGCATTGACAATATCATACTCGTACCCGCATATCAGCTACCACGTTCGCTTTTCTAGGATGGTATTGGATGGTATGATCATAATCTTTCAACAGCTCAAGCCATCGTCGTTGTCGCATGTTGAGTTCCTTTTGACTAAAGAAATATTTGAGGCTTTTATGATCCGTATAAATCTCCACCTTCTCTCCATATAGGTAATGCCTCCAAATCTTAAGCGCAAAAATGACTGCTGCCAACTCTAGATCATGAGTAGGATAATTCCTCTCATATTCTTTGAGTTATCGTGAGGCATAGGATATGAATTTCCCATGTTGCATGAGAACACATCCTAACCCTTTGCCTGAAGCATCACTGTAGATGACAAATCCCTCCGAGCGGATGGATGGTATTGTCGAGCAGTCTTTGAAATGAGTCTTCTCTTGAGTTCTTGAAAACTCTTCTCACATTCCTTGCTCCAACAGAACTTTGTATCTTTTTGAGTCAGCTAAGTTAATGGATTAGCGATTCAAGAAAATCCTTCCACGAATCTCCGATAATAACCAGCTAAGCCGAGAAAGCTATGTACTTCGGTCATTGACTTTGGTTGCTCCCAGCTTTGAATTGCTTCAATCTTTGCTGGGTCAACAGATATTCCATGATTTTATATCACGTGCCCAAGGAATGCAACTTCCTCAAGCCAGAACCCACATTTCTTCAACTTGTTATATAGCTTGTTTTCAGGAAGCTTTTGGAGTATCAGCCTCAAGTGTTGCTCATGGTCTTCACGGGTTTTGGAGTATATGAGGATGTCATCAATAAAGACGACCACAAAGTGATCCAAATCTACCTTGAATACTCGGTTCATTATGTCCATGAAGGCAGCAGGAGCATTTGTCAATCCAAAAGACATGACTAGGAATTCATAATGCCCGTACCGAGTTCTGAAAGCAGTCTTTGAAATGTCATCAGTTTTAATCTTCAACTGATGATATCCGGAAAGAAGATCAATCTTTGAAAAGAATTTAGCTCCTTGCAACTGGTCAAACAAGTCATCAATGCGAGGCAACGGGTACCTATTTTTGATGGTGACATGATTCAACTTCCGATAATCAATACAAAGTCGCATACTTCCATCTTTCTTCTTCACGAATAGAATAGGAGCACCCCAAGGAGACGTACTAGGATGAATGAAACCGATGTCTAACAATTCCTGTAGTTGGATTTTTAACTCCTGAAGTTCAATAGGAGCTATTCGATATGGGGCTTTGGAAATGAGTTTTGTACCGGATTCAAGGTCGATGCAAAATTCAATTTCATGCTCTGGGGGTAGGCCAGGAAGTTCTTCCGGGAATACGTCAGGAAATTTATTAACAATAAAAATATCATTCAAATCTGACGTATTTTTATTTAAATCTGTGACATGGGCTAAGAAAGCTTGACATCCGTTTTTCAATAAATGAATAGCTTTATGGCTTGATATGATAGTGATTGATTTTAGTGGTTTGGTTGCTTGAATTCGCATATTAGGTTGGTTAGGAATATGAAAGCTAACAACCTTACAAAAACAATCGATTTTAGCATGATGAGTAGTTAACCAATCAATCCCTAAAATTACATCAAATGCAAGTATTTTCAAAGAAATAAGATCGACAGGTAACGTGCGGTTACCGATTTGAATCAAACAAGACTTATTAATAGTTGATGTAATGAAGGTTTCTCCCAACGGAGTTGCAACCGATAAGTCAAAGTCTAATTTCTCTGGAGTAAAATTTAAACGTTGAGTGTAAGTAGGAGAAATAAAAGAATGGGTAGAACCGGTATGCTAGTGGTATAATAGTTGTGTGGTAGTTGAGACTCCGCCCCTTCTTCTTCAGTAAAGCCGAGCCCTTCTATTGATTACGCCAAACATAGCTTTTTGGAGAAATGATACAAAGAAGGATGTCCTTGCCCACACTAGAAAAACTCTCTTCGGATGAATTGTACAATCATTGGATTTATACTAACAAACAAAAAAAGAACAACTTAAACAACGAGTTTTTAAATAGAATTAAGTTTATGATTAGCTTACCCGTGATCACCTCATTCGGATTCCTCGCTTTTTGGGAGGTTACGACAAACGCTCTCCCTTGAACTACCGGTTTTGTCTTGTCTAGGATGGCCTTCGATGCCTCCATCCCAGCTGGACTTGACTTTGGTGCCCGATAAAATTGGACTAGGTGACCTTCTCTTCCACAATTGTAACATGCTTTGGGATCAGTATCACGCAGATTTGGATTTGTATCATGCTGATTTGGTGATATGTCCTCCCTTCAAGCATTTGTAACATCGACCGGTGCCGTCGTTCTCCTTCCTTAACAACGGTCTTTGGTCCGACGTCTTTCCATCATTGTTGAATCTCCTCTTCTTGAAATGTCCACTCTTATTGTCATGGCCATGATTACCACCAAAGTGATTACCATTTCTGGCATGTTGATTCCCTCCACGCTTGTTGTCACCACTTCGATGACTGCTACCACTGGTATTATCGACATGTCGACTGCTCTCACTTGGTTGGGATGACTCGTTATCACGCTCCAATAACTGAGCCCTATTCAAAACATCCGAATACAAACACAGTTTGTGAGAAATTAGGTATTGACGTATCTCGAGTTTCAAACCTCTTAGAAACATCCGCGTCATTCTCTCCTCATTATCAACCAAGTGGGATGTAAACCGAGACAACTCGACAAACTTTGCCTCGTACTATGCCACAGTCATATTGTTTTTCTCAAGCTTGATGAACTCTATCTTCTTCATGTGATGAATACTTTCAGGAAAGTACTTATCGTTGAACAGTTCTTTGAACTTCTCCCAAGAGATCTTGGTCTGGCGGAGTTGAGTCACGCTTTCTGATTCCCCACCAGTAATCACGCCTCGCCGCATAATATAAATGTGGCAAAGGAAACCTTCTGCTCCTCGGAGCATCCCAAGACATCAAATATCTTGTGGATCTACTTTATCCACGTCTCCGCCTTATGTGGTTTTGGCTCTCCAAAAAACTCCGGTGGTCCCAGCTCCTTGAACTACTTAGAGGTAACCGTCCGAGAGTTGTCCGTGTGTCTACCTGCATTTTGGACAGGAGCCGCCCTCGCCTGATGTTGCATGAATTACATCGTTCATCATTTGATCGTTGTTGTTTACCTGAGGATTATTGTCTTCCTGTCGCATATTATCCTGGGTATTAATCTATGGTGACTCAACGGTCTCATGTGCTTCATTGCTTATCTTAACATTTTTGGATGCCATTTTCAAATACTGCCACAAAACAAGGGCTAATTAATATATCACATATTATCCCTATACTCTGACCGACCAATTAAATACCAAATAAACTTAGGTACGTCATACTAGCGAAGGAATTCCCCGTCTCTCCCCTCCTAGATCTTGTCTCACATCTCAGCCAAGGATCATATCCCTAAGCTTTGATACCAACTTTGACGCCCCAAAAATAGGTATACATCACCCATATTGAGTCGCCAAATACATGGTACAAAATTCAAATACAACTTAATAATACAACTGTCGTGTAAAATACGACAAAACATAAACTGAGAGTTTTAATAAGAATATTGTCATCTAGACAATATCCACACTCAAAGGAGTCCTCATTACATTTATTATCACACTATTTAATGAATAGTGAGGACTACTATTGCTATCATCTGGACCAAATCACTCAGATTCCACGACTCGTCCGACTATATTCTCATTTCAAGAGAAAGCGAGTGAAAGAAAGGGTGAGCTTAACTAGCCTAGTAAGAAATATTATGACTAAGACAATGCATAATAAATTATCATTAGCCTTCAACAATGTTAAACTGATAAAATACAATAGACATCAAGTTTAACTACAGTGGAATAAGGAATCCATTAGAAGAGTCAAGTAGAGCATGATATCTACTATCTTCTATGATTTAAAATGTTTTCATCAATTTTATCATTTGAGACTCGATTTTAATAAATAAACCATATTATCGAATCTTCCCCTCGCTACTATGGGCCGAGGATATTCATTAAATCATCAATGGTCATAACTATCTAGAATAATCCACGGTCATAATCATACCAAAATTGTCCATCAATGCACTATGTGCCACCGAGGACTTTCACCACATCATTCGTCACATTACGGTCATGATTATACCGAATAATCTCTGCTAATAATCATACCAAGTCCATCTATGCACGTAAGCCAAAGATGACTTTCATCACAATATAAGCATGAGGATGATGACAATGACATAATAATTCAATAAAACAAGTTCAAGGATAAATTTTAAAGATTTATAATTTAATTTATCTAGAAATCAATAACGTCCAAATTATCAACATGATCTTTGCTTTGTGGAGTAAAATTCAAGAATGCTCGGAAGAATATTTCCATGAAAAGATCTTTGGATGAAGCGCAAATATCCGAGGATATTCTACTAATTTCATGGAGTATAGAAGCCAAAACTTTAACGGTATTTGAGTATAATAGAATATATAAAAGCGTAAATGGATTTTCGCCCGCCATGCGCAGTAATCCATACGCATGATCATTTCCACAATTTAATAAGGAATGAATCTGAAGGATCATTCACCGTGCATGCGTAATCCACATAGGCGTGTTATTCCAATCGAATAATAAAGAATGGAACCAGTCATGCGTAATCCGCATGCATGAGGATATTCCAACGATTATAATAAATAATGGAACCAGGTCATGCGTAATCCGCACAGACAGGATATTCTAACAGAATAATAAAGAATGGAATAACAACAAAATTCACCAAGCATGCGATAGACTGCACAGATAGGTTATTCCAACAGAATAATAAATAATGGAATAACAGAAGAATTTCACCATTTATGTGGTACTTCGCATAGACAGGTTATTCCAACATAATAATAAAGAATGGAATAACAACCCTTACGAGTATTGAAAGAAAATAACCCTCTTCATGAATACGAAAGAATAATGCCCCTTACCTTAGAAAAAACTGGATACTGGAATAGTGAGGTAGCAGACATCTCTTCTTCTTTCTCTCTATAATTTCTCTCTATAATAATTACTCTATAGCTTTAGTGAATTGGTGAGAAATGAAGGAAGAATGAGCTTCTATTTATAGGAAAATATAGTTTTGATAATTACACGTTTTGGGGCTTAAAATATTACAGAATAATACCTTCCTCTTTTCCTTTATTTTTAATTTAGTCCTGCAAGTATTATAAAACTTGCACCACCTCCCCTAATATTAAATCATGTGAATCAATAGTAAATCATGTGAATCAATAGTTCTAGACATGTGAAAATATGAATTACAGTATAGTACCTCCATCTATACCTCCATTTTTAACTTAGTCATGCAAGTATTATCAATCTTGCACCATCTCCCCTAATAGTACAAGAATGTGAATCAATAGTACACACATATGAACAAATAGTTATAATCATGTGAGTTAATAGCAATTAATTCCTCATTTTTCTGATTAATTACCCGATTGGTCAATATAACCTCTAGACATCAATTATTATCGAAATAAATTTCGATTTCCACTAACACTAATAATTACAACACAATGGAACTATCAATTTCATCTTTAATCAACATGAATTTATTCATCATTAATATTATAACTCATAATATTTAACAACCAGGTAGTTCCCAGGAAAGAGGAGGCTTTCCGATAAGGATTTCTCCTCATTGGTGCGCAATTAGGTGACCAAACCTCTCCTTGACAGAACTTCTAGACATTGTCAATATTACAAATAATAATATGAATAACTTTGTCGTCTCAATTATTGATTTAATAATATATCATATTATGCAGATGATACTGTGACAATAATTGAATCAATAATATGAGAGATATGATGCAGCAATTACTATAGCAATAATTGAGTATAACTGAGTGACTTTTCACGTAAACATCAATAATCAATACCGTGTGCTACTATGCAACCACGCGTATTACTGTACTTTTACTACCGGGTAGTTCAACAGTTTTAACGGTAAAACTTTCGCCGTTATTTTTATAAAAAGATAATTCTGTCATTTTCTTACTACGACAATACTTCCGTTGGGGGGTCCACCAATGATTGTGCCGTCGTACGAATATTTCATGTTAAAACAAATATTTCCCAACCAATCGAATATTTTATAACCACTTGCTTACTTTGCAAAATTTGTAAATATTACCCACAACTATAACATTATATCAAACCCACACCATAATATTCAAAAATATATTTCAAGAAAATTATTCTTTATTCATAAAAGTTGGGGTCTTACATAAACATTTATATTATTGTTTAGGATTATACCTGACACCATGTTCTTTGTAGCTACGGTGTCTTGGACGGTCATGTTAAAGGTTCGAGCGGTCGATCGGTTGGGTTGCGCAGGTCCACCAATCATTAACTTACTTCCTCCTCCCTGGCTTCCGGCAGCTCCACCGCTTCCTTTCTACGGGCGTTCCTGTATATAGTGCTCTGTTGATCCATAAGCAAAACATCCTCTGATCTTCTTCGGCTTTGGGGAATTTGGCTATATGTGCCCCTCTTGGCCGCAATTATAGCAGGTGTTTTTCCTCTTCCAGCATTCTCCCTAATGACTTCTTCCACATTTGTTGCAAGCTTCGGTCCTCTTCTTGAAGTTTCTCTGGTGACTCCCACCTTGGTTATTGTTTATATTGTTGTTATTGTTTTCCCATTTCCTTTTTCCGGAGTTACTTCCTCCGCTGCTGCTCCCTCCACGATGCTCACTACCAGCGTTCTTGTTCTTCTTCTCCTTATGATATAGACTTAAGGCCTCACTGCCACCTTCTGCATTGATTGCCTTCTCCAACAACATTTTAAAGGAATCAATCTGGAAGATTGATACCTTATTATACAACCATGGCTTCAACCCTTGCTCAAAATGTCTTTCCTTCCTCTCCTCATCCACAACTTGATGCTCCGTAAATCGCGCTAGTTTATTGAACTTGGCTGCGTATTGCGCCACTGTCATATCACCTTGTTTTAATTCTAGGAATTTCACTTCCATCCTACTCTTCATACTCTTCGGAAAATAATTCTTGAAAAACAGTATCATAAACCTCTCCCATGTTATCGTTCCTTTCCCCGCTCTCTGCTGATTAGTTTCCCGCCAATGTATGTGGCAACTACTGTCTTATGGTCTTCACCCACGCGAGCTATAGTGAAGGCCTTCTCCATCTCCTTGATCCAGGTTTGTGCAACTATCGGGTCAGTGGTTCCCGCGAACTCTGGGGGTTCTACACTCTTAAAATCATTGAAGGTTGTTACTGGGATAACTTGGGGAACGGGAGGTACAGGTTCGTTTCTTCCCCTCAGAACTTCTCCCAATAAATCTACAAGTCTCTGTATCGGATCTACAGGACCTTTGGCATCATTAACTGACTATTCTGGGATAGTTATTCTACGTCTGGGCGACATTTTCTGCATCACAAAATTTTTCACTTTATTATCTAATTATAATACTTAGACATTTCTTAATAGAATGAACTATAGGTTTATAACACATTTCTGAAATAAGATCATTTATATTCATATGCCAAAGGGTTACATTACATGTTCTTTTCTAGCATACTGCTATAAATGATAGCACATATCCCCTAATATCACAAAAGACGGGGACATACTAACTTACTACCCCTCTAACACTCTTCAGAAGTTTGGGGGTTTACCACTATCTCACATCTTAAACAAAAGACTGAGATTACAACAACATTTTAATAACACATAAATAAAAATACTACACTACTAAGCTTTTCCCTCTAGACTCAATCTAACATCCCACGCTCAACGGTGCTCTGATATTCCTTCTGTGTGATGTGCACTACCATGTCTCGACTTATGGTATGCAGTGCATCCTTGCTTTCATTTGGGTAGTGATGTACCCCATCGATCAATCTCTCCATGGCGATGCGTGAGAGCATAGCCCATCTTGTTCATCTTCCTTCTTTTACACCGCACTTTGTCTTCTAGGTCATCTGCCCTATCATTGGCTTCCTTCCACTCCTTCTCGAAGTGAATCCTATCCATCACCTCGATTTCTAACTGAGTTCGGAGAGCTTCCTTCTCCGTCCTCTCACTCAAAACCTTCTACTCTAATTCCTCTAGCTTTCCTGCCACCTCAACATTCCTCGCCACCGCTCGGTGAAACTAAGCTCCCAACTGGATCCCTGCCTCCTTACGGTGAGCAATTTCCACCTCCATCTCCTGCATCAGTAGTTTCCTCTGATGGTCCTCGTCCCTCAACTTTTGGAACGCAGACTCCCTGTCCCTAGCCTCAGCCTTTAACTCCTCTACTCTACATCCCAACTCCAATATCTGCTCCTCATACTCTCCTAACATCCGATCCTCAAAATTAGCCTCATCGGAGTCCTCCATTGGCTCGGGCTCCTCCTCCGGATCAGACTCCACCTCTTCCTCATCATCATTATCAACCATCGGGGCCACTACTGAAATAGGCTCTGGAGGAGGAGCCTCCATTGTATAGAATGTTAAACAAACATAAGTCCATTCTATAGAATGAAGTTACATTTTATAACACACTAAGTCTCTCAAGGAAAACTCTACATGAGTTTTTTCTCCTTTCTAACTTCTAAGTTTTCTTAAGTTATAATCTAAGGACACTCGCTCCTAAGGTTTATAACTAAAGCTTTGATACCAACCTGAGACGCCCCCAAATTCGGACCTCCACTTGGTCACTCGAATTCGGTTCATCACGTGCTCAAATTATTACCATAATAACTAAAATCATACATTCGCAACGGAAAATCTAAATTAGAATAATATAAAATGATTTATTATAATTATTTCCCCAAGTCTCGCAACCTATAGTACTTAATAGATTACATAATAGTATCAACTAAAGACCTATTACATAATCCTACTTAAGTTTAAATATAGTCTGCAAATAGTCTTAACATAACATAATAGTTTTTAAACATAAAAGGAACAAGCTAGTCGACAGCCTTGCCCTTGCCCTTGTCTATTCCAGAGACACCTCCCTTTTCCTCCTTAACTGAAAGGTTTTAAATAAGCAAGGATGAGCACAAATTGGCCAGCAAGTAATATACAACAAGGGTGAAGGATATAATATCACAAGGTTTGAAATATCGAAGTGTCATTTCTAGGATAGTTCAAAGTGTCAGAATAACATCATGGATAAGGAATATCAACAATTCTTAGAATAAGAACGACAATTCAATATCAACAGATATATATGAATTCAGCGACTAACAATGTATCCAACTAGATAAATAATTTATACTGAGCAGTCACTAAGGACTATTGAACTTCCACTAGAGTTACCAATACTAAACTGATAACCCAAAAATATAAAGTACTATAGATGATCAGTCTACAATACTTTACGTTATGCATAACACCACAATAATATTCATTCATGTGTTGGGGTTTCCAATGACATACACTCCCCTTACCAAAAGGGTTGTCCAACTCAGTTTTCAAGAGTTCCGCACCAATCAATTGGTTTGGACAGCTTTTATAAACATACATATAGTCTAGCCGAATCAAATGGCATCGACTCTTTCACAATATTCAAGAACAATACCAAGTTCAACATGAATAATAACTTTCACAAGGGTTTAAACATACTAGCTCATTTGAACGAGAAAGTAGTATAACTTGTATTTAAAGAGATAAGCTTACGGTATTCGCCGAATAAAGTAAGGCAAAGATACTTACACAATAAGAGTAGGGTTCGGATACTTGCCTTAAGCATAGTTTATGCACTTTAAGAATTCAACACTTTAGAATCCTATTTATAACGTATTATATGTTCAAGATGTTCATTAGCTAACACATATAGGCAAGTTCAATGTACACATAAACGTTTAACTTAGATATAACTTCATACACATCGCTTACCCTATATTTTCATAGCACAATTCAGTTTATAAGTCATCACAATTACTACAAAGTCTTGATTGCTTTATTTCTTGAAAATATTCTTTGGACTTATCATTTGGAATTCATGATCAACATTTATCTCTATTACATAGCATGCTTCTTAACACATTACATAGCATTTTGGTCATGTAAGATAAGTTAAAGTAATCATATAGGCATGCTTCAAACATCAGTTCAAAATCAGAATGCAGAACTCAAGATTCAGATCGTGGGTGCGTGCTGCCCCTCCTCGACCAAACAAAAACTCACTGCTTTGCCTTGTGGTCTCTGTTCGGCTTGAACACACAATCATACATAATATATTTTGACAGGTTAAAGGCCTTCTCATGCTCCTTAAGTCAATCTAAGTTCCTTCTTTCACAATAGAATTCTAAGTTGATCATTTTAACAAGTTAAGACCATTCAAGGTCATGAAACCACAAAGTCTATCATGATTGCTCTTTAAACATATAAGATAGTTACAAGGCTCATACTAGGCATGCTTATGAGTATTCATAACACATGTGTGAAACTAACACCGCTTTAGTTGAAAATATGCTTTGTTCATGCTTTATTTTGAAATATGACATACAAGCATGGAATATATACGTTTATACTACATGAGTGAGTCTAAGAGTAACATCACACGCAATCACAAATGTTAGATTCTGATCCTCAAGGTAACTTGATAATATTCACATTCAAATCTTTCTAGTAAGTTCAACATGCTCATGTTTCCTTAGTATTCACATAAACACAAGCAAATGGTTTATTCCTGTATTTCTACGTTATATTATCATGCTTGCAAAATCAGAACACACATTATGTAGAATCAAGCATGTTAGCTCACTAGGCCAAGCCTTTTCTTGAAAACATTTCTAACACAAGGCTTAATAAGTTTGGTCATGCTCAAAGGAACTATGCATACTATAACATGCTCATCTAAGTGTAAAATCAGTCATGTATAGCTTACTAGGTTCAAAATTTGCAGAACATGATCTCTAACATAGTTTGTTTTTAAAACTTAAAGTCCAAATCTCCATCTAAACCATATGCTTTCGTTAATCATGCAAACCTATTAAAACATGCTCCACTTAGCATAATATACTTACATATACACATTACACATGCTTGCATGCTATTATAAGTCATAGTACTATATCAAATTACAAAATAGAAACTAAAAGCGAATTCAAAGAATCATGGCCTTGTTTACCGCGCTACTAGTAATAATAATGATAATGGCAATTGCTGTGCGTGCAGATTCAAGTGTGTATGCACTCTATTTTGCAGAGTCTTGGCCAACTAGATTTCCTTGACATCAAACATGTTCCAAACCATTACTAAAGTGTTCATACATACTACTAAACTCCTTAAACACATCTTAACATGTTAATTCATCATGCTTGACATAGAATTTCAAGAAATTACAAGAATCAAATAAAAACCCATCTCAAGAACATAAATAGAAATTATACCTTCTTGAGCTTAACTTGAACTTCCTACATACTGAATGGGCTTTTACAATGCTCAACAACTTAGAACTCTTCACTTAAACAACTCTTAGCAACACAAAAATTTGAACTCAAGCTTGCATTTATAGAAAAATCATGGGCTAGGCATTGTCATTACACAATTTTGGAATCCATGGTGTATTAAGAAGAAACAATGGTTCATGAAGGGTGGTTTAACAACTCCATACCAACTACATAGCTAGCAATGATCGGCTAGGATTTAGCCTTGTGGAGAATACGTGTTTTCAATCTCAGCTACTGTTCATGTACTTGTGCTACTCATTTTGGGACAAAATGAAAAACTCAGCAATCTTGTTATCTAGGCTTGGTTTGGTCTATTTAATTCCCACAATGAAATCTTAATGTACAATTATTACCATATTAGGAATTTTAGGGATAAATTATACACTAACATCATATAGTCCATGTACATTATGTACATTAAATATACGTAATAAAATAATGCAGTCGGATATTATTGTCCGGGTAGTTCCATAATTATTTCTACCACTCATATAACCATATTTTAAATGTCTTCTCACATTCATATTGTTACATACACATTTCATGATATATTTATACCATATAGTTTTAATATGTTTAATTACCTTGCTTCTTATAATATAGTTTCATACAACTTAATATATCATCAGATGAAGACTCTGCTCTAAATACTGTTCTGAATGATGGATCACAGTAGCACTCGTACTGGGAGAATCTACAAGAGTTGCTGGCAACCTAGTGAATAGCTCCTCCTTGGTGGGAAGATCAATGTCCTCTATGGGCTCCCCATCATCAGAATCAATCCCCGGCACTGTGGATACTACCGCAGCCGATGCTGTCTCTGTCTCTATCCGTGAAGAATACTCTATCGAACAGCCCGGATGGCTAACAAAAAACTCAGCTAGCTCACGTTGATCCCAACCAGCATACAACATGGATTTTATCCTCTACTAATAAGTGGCAGGAATTCAAACGCTGACTCAATGCCCCCTCGAAAGGATGGAAATCTTAAAATTGGTCGAACTGCGACGTTATAGCCAATGGGTGGTAAGTAGTCATGCCCCTCAAACCAGCCAGAGGGAGATAATCCATGTCACGAGCATGAATAATGAAGCTATAGGGTGAACTGAGCCCTGTACATGGCAAGATACCGACCAAGACATAGCGTATCTACACTCCGATGGCTGAAAGTAGTAAGACATGGCTATCTCATGGGTAAAATAATACCCGTGCCATCGGAAGGTGCCAATCGATCTCAGGTGTGACATGAACCACGTGTACAACATGACCGAGCTACATATTAATACCCCTGCATGGTAGGTACTACAATATGTGGTCGATCTCAACGTCTCTGCAACAATCATCGGGACAATGGTATGACCCTCCCTGAGATCTCTCACTGCCATAATGACGCCAATGTCCAGCTCATCCATATATCGTGGCATGTAAACGTATGACAATACATACATCAACAATACGTCTACTCTGGCTAGACTCCACTAATCCTCCGGCATAGTAAAATCCCCAGAGTGCCGTATATAACTATCCTCTGAGCCAAATCTGTCTATCAAAAAATGATGGGATATCACATGGTCGAATGTAATCTCATCCTGTACTACTCTATGCCTCAGCCCGGTGAGGGTCATAAACTATCGGCTCATGTCGTCAATAGCCATCCGTACGCAAGGTCTGTCTAATGGAAGCACCGTCAATCATGCATACTCCTCTAAGGTGGGAGTCAACTCAGGGATACAAAACCAGAAAACCCGCCTCTCTGGTATCCAGTGCTCTAGCATACCCTCTACAAAGCCTACGGGAACCTGAAACATCAGGAGGGTCATAGAATGCTATAATAACTGATCTACGGTCACCCTGTCTGGAGGTGACATACTATCATACCATGACCTCAGACGGGAGGCTACTAATACTGGTGGGGTGTGATCAATGCAGCTGACTGTCGAAGAAGACATCTATGGGGGCCGTATCACAAGACCATCCAAAGGTCAATGCTGAATATCTTTTGACATACATATGCATAACATGATACATGCATGATAAATAATAGATGGCAATATGATGTATGGAATAACTGTAACACCCCCAAAATAGGTATACATCACCTATTCTGAGTCGCCAAATATATGGGACAGAATACAAATACAATCTTTAATATACAACAAAAGAGCTGTGAGTTTTAATACAATTATTGTCTTTTAGACAATATCCACTCTCAGAATAAGTCCCCATTACATTTATTATCACACTATTTAACAGAATAGTGAGGACTACTAATACTATCATCTCGGATCGTCACTTCATTCCCCGACTAGTCCCGGCTACGTTCTCATTTCCTGAAGAGAACAGTGAAAGAAAGGGTGAGCTCAACTAGCCCAGTAAGAAATATTATGACTAAGATAATGCAGAATAAATTATCATTAGTCTACAACAATGTTAAACTGATAAAATACAATAGACATCAAGTTTAACTGCAGCGGAACATGCAATCCATTAAAAGAGTCAAGTAGAGAATAAAATCTACTATCTTTTATGATTTAAAAGGTTTCTCATCATTTTTATAGCTGAGACTCAGCTTAATAAATAATCCACATTATCCTTGCACTACGGCCAAGGATATTCATTAGTATCACAACCACACATTATCCATGCACTACGGGCCAAGGATATTCGTGTATTCATCAATGGTCATGATCATGCCAACAACTTTCCATCAATGCACTACGGGACAATGAGGACTTTTACCACATCATTTGTAACATTACGGTCATGATTACACCGAATAATCATGGGTCATAATCATACCAAGTCAATCTACGCACTACAGGCCACAGATGACTTTCAACAAAATATAAATATGAGGATGATGACAATGATATAAGAATTCAATAAAATAAGTTCAAGAATTAATTTATTCAGTAACTAATAACGTCCAAATTGTCAACATGATACTTCTTTGTAGAGTAAAATTTAAGAATGCTCAGAAGAATATTTCCACGAAAAGATACTGGATGAAGCGCAAATATCAAGGATATTCCACCAATTTCATAGAGTATAGAAATCAAAACTTTAACCAACTGAGTATAATAAAGAATGGAATAACAAAAGAAATCACCATGCATGTGGTACTTCGCATAGACAGGTTATTCCAACAGAATAATACATAACGGAATCAGTCCGGGCGAAAGCGCCTGAACGAGATATTCCAGCGAGAATAAATAAAGGCGGAACCGAAGTCCGGCGTAAAAAACGCATGCATGGATGTTCCAACGAGTAATAATAACGAATGGAATAACAAATGAAATCACCAAGTATAGGGTAGATCAAGGCGTCTACAAAGTTATTCAACAGAATAATAAAGAATGGAATAACAGAAGTTCTCTTCATGAATATGAAAAAAAATAAAATTACCCCTTACCGTAAAAGAAGAGTACTCCGACTGGTAGGGCGAGGATTTTCTTGAAGAAAACTTATACTGCTTTCAACGCTCAAAGCTTCTTAAAACTCTAAAGAAATACGCTCAAGATTGTAGAATAAGAATTCTCTGAATTTCTAGTGTGGTTTCTATTCTAACTAAGCAACCTATTTATAGAAGAATTGAAGGGACATTGTTTAATCCGTGTGTACCAAATGATTTCATGGATGAATTATTTTTGTTACCTACAGATGCAATTTGTCAATCATACAACCAATAAGAATAAAGCAAAAATATAATACATATATATATATATATAACATACATACACCCACATTAATATTATATATATATATATATATATATATATATATATACTACTCCACCATTCCCACATTCCACCCAATTTACGGGTGGAATTCCTCCCACCAAAGAATCCTTTCATTCCCCCACTAAAAGAATCCTTTCATTCCCCCACCACTTATATATATATATATATATATACACCGAATGATTATTTTGAAAAATGGGTAAATGGGGGTCCATAAAATACGTCAAAAATTATAATAATTACTTCATAAAAATACCTCAATATTTTTAACAACATTTATCATCATTATTATAATTCACAATATTAATCGACCAGGTCGTTCCCAGGAAAGAAGGGGCTTTCCAATAAGGATTTCTTCCTATTGGCGCGCAATTAGGTGACCAAACCTCTCCTTGGCAGAACTTCAAGACATCGTTAATATTGCAAATAATAATATTAATAACTCTATCATCTCAATTATTGGTTTAATAATATATAAAATATTGACAATAATTGAATTAAATAACGTGAGATACTATTCAACAATTACTGTGGCAATAATTAAATAAAATTGAGTGACTTCTCACGTAAGCATCAATAATTAATACCGTGTGCTACTATGCAACCACGCAGTATTCACGCATTTTTAACACCGGTGTTTCAACGATTAACTCAGAAAACTTCCGATTATTTTCATAAAAATATTTTTTCATTTTCTCAATCCGACAATAATTACATTATGGGGTCCACTAATGATTGTGCCGTGCATCGAATATTCCCTGACAAATCGAATATTATATAACAACTTGCGTACTTTGCAAAATTTATAAATATTACCCACAACTATAACATTATATCAAATTCATTCCATAATTTTTTAAAAATGATAATTATAGAAAAATTCATCTTTATTCATAAAAGTTGGGGTCTTACAATCTCCCCTTCTTATGAAATTTTTCCCTCGAAATTAGGGCACGTACCTGGTATGTCAAAGAGGTAAGGATACCTTGATTTCATTTCAGATTCTAACTCCCAGTTTATTTCCTCAACATCGTGGTTCCTCCATAAAACTTTGACTTGAGGTATAACCTTGGAGCGTAGAATATGTCCCTTCTTATCCAAGATTTGAACAGGAACCTCTTCATACGTTAATTCTTCCGCTATTTGGTTCTAACTCAATAATGTGGTTCGGGTCTTTCACATATTTACGTAGCATGGATATATGAAAAACGTTATGAACACGAGACATACTTGGCGGTAAAGCAAGTCTATATGCTACTGTCCCTACTCAATCGAGGATTAAAAATGGGCCAATGAATCGAGGATTGAGCTTTCCTCTCTTTCCAAATCTCGTAACTCCTTTCCATGGAGCAACGCGTAATAACACATGATCTCCAATATCAAATTTCACGTCCTTTCGATGAAGATCAGCATAACTCTTTTGTCGGTCTTGTGAGGTTTTTATACGTTGTCGGATCGTTTGAATCTTTTTCGTAGTCATACGTACTAACTCCGGTCCCAACAATGTTGCCTCACCCACCTCATCCCAGCATACTGGAGAACGACACTTTCTTCCATACAACGCTTTGAATGGAGCCATGCCAATGCTTGCTTGATAACTTTTGTTATAGGAAAACTCCACCAATTGTAAGAACTTGTCCCAACTTCCCTTGAAGTCAAAGACACAGAGTCTTAATAAATCTTCAAGAGTTTGAATATTCCTCTCTGATTGTCCATCCGTTTGAGGATGATATGCCGAACTAAATCGTAAATCCGTGCCAATAGCTTTTTGCAAACTAACCCAAAATTGTGAAGTGAATCTTGGGTCTCGATTAGAAACTATGGATACTGGCATACCATGCAATCTTAAAACCTCGTTCATGTACATACGAGCAAGACGTTCAAGTGTATAAGTTTCTCGTATAGGTAAGAAATGAGCAGACGTGGTCAATCTATCAACAATGACCCAAATTGCATCTATGCCTTGAGAAACCTTGGGAAGACCAGTAACAAAATCCATGGTAATGTGCTCCCACTTCCATTCTGGAATTTCAAGTGGTTGCAATGGATCTTTTGGTACTTGATGTTCCGCCTTGACTCATTGACAGGTTAAACACCTTGAGATAAATAGCGCTATCTCCCTCTTCATATTGCCCCACCAAAATGTATGTCGAAGATCATGATACATTTGGGTACTCCCAAGATGGATTGCAAACGGTGTGTTGTGCGCCTCCATCATGATTTTATACTTTAAATCAGGGTCGTTAGGAACACAAAGTCTGGAGTTGACTCGAAGTATTCCTTCTTCATCGATTCTTGCTTCCGGCATAGCACCTTCTTGTACTTTCTTCCTCATATGCATTAGCTCCAGGTCTGTAGCTTGAGCAGCTTTAACTTTATCGATTAAAGTCGGTTCCACTTGTATATTTGCCATCATCACTTGGGTCCCTGGAGTCTTTATCTCTATCTCCATCTTTTGCAAGTCATACAAAATGGGCCTTTGCGTTGACAATATCGCACTCGTACCCGCATATGATCTTCTACTCAATGTGTCAGCTACCACGTTCGGTTTTCCAGGATGGTATTGGATGGTATGATCATAATATTTCAACAGTTCAAGCCAACGTCACTGTCGCATGTTTAGTTCCTTTTGAGTGAAGAAATATTTGAGGCTTTTATGATCCGTAAAGATCTCCACTTTCTCCCCATACAAGTAATGCCTCCAAATTTGAAGTGCGAAGACAACAGCTGCCAACTCTAGATCATGAGTAGGATAATTCCTCTCATATTCTTTGAGTTGTCGAGAGGCATAGGCTATGACTTTCCCATGTTGCATGAGAACACATCCTAACCCTTTGCCCAAAGCATCACTGTAGATGATAAATCCCTCTGAGCCAGATGGTATTGTTAGAACAGGTGCTGAAATGAGCCTCCTCTTGAGTTCTTGAAAACTCTTTTCACATTCCTCGTTCCAACCAAATTTTGTATCTTTTCGAGTCAACCGAGTTAAGGGAGTAGCGATTCGAGAAAACCCTTCTACGAATCTCCGATAATAACTAGCTAAGCCGAGAAAGCTACGTACTTCGGTCACTAATCTAGGTTGCTCACAGCTTTGAATAGCTTCAATCTTTGCTGGGTCAACAGATATTCCATGACTTGATACCACGTGCCCAAGGAATGCTACTTCCTCAAGCCAGAACTCGTATTTCTTTAACTTGGCATAAAGCTTATATTCACGAAGCTTTTGGAGTATCAGCCTCAAGTGTTTCTCATGATCTTCACGGCTTTTGGAATAAATAAGGATGTCATCAATAAAGATGACCACAAAGTGATCCAAATATTCCTTGAATACTCGGTTCATCATATCCATGAAGGCAGCAGGGGCATTAGTCAATCCAAAAGACATGACTAGGAATACATAATGCCCGTACTGAGTTCTGAAAGCCATCTTTGGAATGTCATCGGTTCTAATCTTCAATTGGTGATATCCGGAACGAAGATCAATCTTTGAAAAGAATTTGGCGCCTTGCATTTGGTCAAACAGTCATCAATACGTGGCAATAAATTTTATTTTGATGGTGACATGATTCAACTCCCGATAATCAATACAAAGTTGCATACTCCCATCTTTCTTCTTCACGAATAGAACAGGAGCACCCCAAGGAGAAGTACTAGAACGAATAAAGCCAATGTCTAACAATTCCTGCAGTTAGGTCTTTAACTCCTGAAGTTCAATAGGAGCCATTCGATATGGGGCTTTGGAAATGGGTTTTGTACCGGGTTCAAGGTCGATACAAAATTCAATTTCACGCTTTAGGGGTAGGCCAGGAAGTTCTTCAGGGAGTATGTCAGGAAATTCATTAAAAATAGAAATATCATTCAAAACTGACGTATTTTTGTTTAGATCCGTGACATGAGCTAAGAAAGCTTGACATCCATTTTTCAATAAACAAATTGCTTTATGGCTTGAGATGACAATGATTGATTTTAATGGTTTGGTTGCTTGAATTCGCATAATAGGTAGGTTGGGAATATGAAAGCTAACAACCTTACGAAAATAATCAATTTTTGGCATGATGAGTAGTTAACCAATCAATCTCTAGAATTACGTCAAATGCAAGTATTTTCAATGAAATAAGATCGACAAGTAATGTGAGGGTACCGATTTAAACCAAACAAGACTTAAAACAGTGGATGTAATGAAGGTTTCTCCCAACGGAGTTTCAACAGATAAGTCGAAGTCCAATTTCTCCGGAGTCAAATTTAAACGTTGAGCGCAAGTAGGAGAAATAAAGGAATGGGTAGAACCGATATCAAATAAGGTATATACTTTGCTAGAG
This sequence comes from Panax ginseng, assembly GCA_020205605.1. Classification (NCBI taxonomy): domain Eukaryota; kingdom Viridiplantae; phylum Streptophyta; class Magnoliopsida; order Apiales; family Araliaceae; genus Panax; species Panax ginseng. Next base: position 111,735,915 of record CM035131.1, on the reverse strand, counting down.
TTTATGATAAGCTTACCCGTGATGACCTCATTCGGGTTCCTTGCTTTCTGGGAGGTCACGATAAATGCTCTCCCTTGCGCTATTGGCTTTGACTTTTCTGGGGCGTCCTTTGGTGCCTCCATCCTAGCTGAACTTGTCTTCGGTGAATGACAAAATCGGGCTAAGTGACCTTCTCTTCCACAATTATAATATGCTTTGGACGACATCACACAGTTTGGACTGATGTGTATCTCCCTCCGTATTTGAAGCATATGATAGGTGGTCGTTCTCCTTCCTTAACAACAGGTGCTGATGCTGACGTCTTTCCATCATTATTGAATCTCCTCTTCTTGAAATGTCCATTCTTATTGCTTTGGCCATGATTACCACCGAAGTGGTTACCATTTTGGCATGTTGATTCCTCCACGCTTATTGTCCAGCTTCGAAGGATTATATCAATCGGTATTATCATTTGCGAAATTTGCTCTCCTTTGGTTGGGTTGACTCATTATTGCGCTCCAATAACTGAGCCTTATTAACAACATTTGAATACAAACACAGTTTATAAGAGATAAGATATTGACGTATCTCAGGTTTAAAACCTCTTAGAAACATTCACGTCATTCTCTCCTCATTATCAACCAAATGGGGCCATAAATAAGGAATGACTCGGCAAACTTGGCTTCAGATTGCGACACGGTCATGTTGTTTTGCTCCAGTTTAATGAACTCTACCTCTTTTATGTGACGAATACTTTCGGGAAAGTACTTGTCGTTGAATAGTTCTTGAAACATTTCCCAAGACATCTTCAGTGCGGCAAGTTGAGTACACTTTACAGATTCCCACTAGTAATCTTCCTCTGCCCGCAACATGAAGGTGGCAAAGGGAACCTTTTTCTCCTCGGAGCAACCCAAGACATCAAATATCTTGTTGATCTGTTTTATCCACGTATCCGCCTTAAGTGGTTTTGGCTCTCCAAAAAACTCCGGTGGTCCCAGCTCCTTGAACTGTTTGGCGATGACCGTCCGAGAGTTGCTAGTGTTTCCACCTGCATTTTGGACAGGAGCCGCTCTCGCCTGATGTTGCATGAATTGCATGAAGCCTCGGAACATTCCATCGTTCATCATTTTGTCAGTGTTGTTGTTTGCATGAGGATTATCGCTTTCCTGATGCACATTGTCTTGGTTATTGATCTGTGGAGACTCAACGGTCTCCTGTGCTCTATTGATGTTCTCAACATTCTCGAATGCCATTTTCAAACACTGCCACAAAACAATGGTTAATTAACATATCATATATTATCCCTATACTCTGACTGACCAATTAAATACCAAATAAACTTAGGTAGGTCATACTAGCGAAGGAATTCCCGAATCTCTCCTCCTAGTTCTTGTCTCACATCTCTCACCTGGGATCATATCCTAAGCTCGATACAAACCTGTGACACCCCCAAAATAGGTATACATCACCTATTCTGAGTCACCAAATACATGGGACAGAATACAAATACAATCTTTAATATACAACAAGAAAGCTGTGAGTTTTAATACAATTATTATCTTTTAGACAATATCCACTCTCAGAATAAGTCCTCATTACATTTATTATCACACTATTTAACATAATAGTGAGGACTACAAATACTATCATCTCGGACCGTCACTCTATTCCCCGACTAGTCCCGGCTACGTTCTCATTTCCTGAAGAGAACAGTGAAAGAAAGGGTAAGCTCAACTAGCCCAGTAAGAAATATTATGACTGAGATAATGTAGAATAAATTATCATTAGTCTTCAACAATGTTAAATTGATAAAATACAATAGACATCAAGTTTAACTACAGTGGAATATGCAATCCATTAAAAGAGTCAAGTAGAGAATAAAATCTACTATCTTTTATGATTTAAAAGGTTTTTCATCATTTTATATTTGGAACTCGACAATAAATAATCCACATCATCCCCACCACTACTGCCAAGGATATTCATTAGTATCACAACCACAAATTATCCATGCACTACGGGCCAAGGATATTCGTGTATTCATCAATGGTCATGATCATGCCAACAACTATCCATCAATGCACTACGGGCCAATGAGGACATTTACCACATCATTTGTAACATTACGGTCATGATTACACCAAATAATCCCTGGTCATAATCATACCAAGTCCATCTATGAACTACAGGCCACAGATGACTTTCATCTAGACAATATCCACACTCAATGGTGTCCTCATTACAATTATTATCACATTATTCCGTGGAATAGTGAGGACTACTAAAGCCATTTATCCTGGACCATCACTCCATTCCCCGACTCGTCCCAGCTATATTCTCATTTCCTGAAGAGAACAATGAAAGCAAAAGGGTGAGCTCAACTAGCCCAGTAAGAAATATTATTACTAAGATAATGTAGGATAAATTATCATTAGCCTTCAACAATGTTAAACTGATAAAATACAATGAACATCAAGTTTAATCTGCTTGTTGAATAAGCAATTCATTAGAAGAGTTAAGTAGAGCATGATATCTACTATCTTTATGATTTAAAATGTTTTCATCAATTTTTATCATTTGAGACTCGACAATAAATAAACCACATCATTGAATCATCCATGCACTACGGGCCAAGGATATTCATTAAATCATCAATGGTCATGACTATACCGAATAATCCACAGTCATAATCATACCAAAAGCGTCCATCAATGCACTACAAGCCACCGAGGGACTTTTACCACATCATTTATAACATTACAGTCATGATTATCTAGAATGATCTCTACGGTCATAATCATACTAAGTCCATCTATGCACGTAAGCCAAAGATGACTTTCATCACAATATAAGCATGAGGATGATGACAATGACATAATAATTCAATAAAACAAGTTCAAGAATAAATTTTAAAGATTTATAAGTTAATTTATCCACGAAATCAATTACGTCCAAATTGCCAACATGATCTTTGCTTTGTGGAGTAAAATTCAAGAATGCTCGGAAGAATATTTCCATAAAAGATCTTTGGATGAAGCGCAAATATCCGAGGATATTCTACTAATTTCATGGAGTATAGAAGCCAAAACTTTAACCAACTAAGTATAATAGAATATATGAAGCGTAAATGGATTTTTTGTTCGTCATGTCATAATCCACGTAAACAGATCATTTCCACAATTTAATAAGGAATGAATCGAAGGTTCATTCACCCATGCATCATGGTAATCCACATGGACGAGTTATTCCAGCAGAATAATAAAGAATGGAATAATGAGAAGAATTCACCGAGCATGCGATAGGCCCGCGATGCAGTTATTCCCAATGAGAATAATAAAGAATGGAACCAGTCATGCATGTAATCCGCCTGCATGAGGATATTCAATAGAATAATAAAGAATGGAACCAGTCATGCGTAATCCGCATGCATGACGGATGTTCCAATGAGAATAATAAAGAATGGAACCGGGTCTTGCGTAATCCGCATACGACATGATGTTCCAACAGAATAATAAAGAATGGAATAACAACAGAATGCGCGGGGCATGCGATAGACCACAAAAGGCGAGTTATTTTAACGCGAATAATAAAGAATGGAATAACAACATAATTCACCATGTATGCGGTGCCAGCATAGGCGAGTTATTCAACATAATAATAAAGAATGGAATAACAACCCCCTTACAGTATTGAAAGAAAATAACTCTCTTCATGAATACGAAAAAATAATACCCCTTACCTTAGAAAAAACTGGATACTGGAATAGTGAGGTAGCAAACTTCTCTTCTTCTTTCTCTCTATAATTTCTCTCTATAATAATTGCTCTATAGCTTTAGTGAATTGGTGAGAAGTGAAGGAAGAATGAGCTTCTATTTATAGGAAAATATAGTTTCGATAATTGCACATTTTGGGGCTTAAAATATTACAGAATAATACCTTCCTCTTTTCCTTTATTTTTAATTTAGTCCTGCAAGTATTATCAAAGTTGCACCACCCCCCTTAATATTAAATCATGTGAATCAATAGTAAATCATGCGAATCAATAGTTCTAGACATGTGAAAATATGAATTACAATATAGTACATCCATCTATACCTCCATTTTTAACTTAGTCATGCAAGTATTATCAATCTTGCACCAACTCCCTTAATAGTACAAGAATGTGAATCAATAGTACACACATGTGAACAAATAGTTATAATCATGTGAATTAATAGCAATTAATTGCTCATTCATTTCCGATTAATTACCCGGTAGTCAATTATAACTTCCGGACATCAATTAATATCGAAATAAATGTCAATTTTCACTAACACTAATAATTCCAACACAATGGAACTATCAATTTCATCTTTAATCAACACGAACTTATTCATCATTAATATTATAACTCACAATATTTAACAACGGTCATTCCCGGAAAGATGGAGCTTTAGATAAGGATTTCTCCTTATTCAGTAGCGCAATTAGGTGACCAAACCTCTCCTTGTGAACTTCTAGACATTGTCAATATTGCAAATAATAATATGAATAACTTTGTCGTCTTAATTATTGATTTAATAATATAACATATTATGCGAGATGATCTTGTGACAATAATTGAATCAATAATATAGAGAGATATGATGCAACAATTATAATTGAGTATAACTAAGTGACTTCTTTACGTAAGCATCAATAATCAATACTGGTGTGCTACTTATGCAATACAGCGTATTCTTTGTACTTTTACTATCGGGTAGTTCAATAGTTTTAACGGTAACACTTTCGTCGTTATTTTTAATAAAATATAATTCTATCGTTTTCTTCCTATGACAATACTTCCGTTGTGGGGTCCACCAATGATTGTGCTGTCGTGCGAATATTCCCTGTTAAAATGAATATTCCCCGACCAATCGAATATTATATAACCACTTGCTTACTTTGCAAAATTTGTAACTATTACGCACAACTATAACATTATATCAAATCCACACCATAATATTCAAACAAATATATTTCGAGAAAATTATTCTTTATTCATAAAAGTTGGGGTCTTACAGTTAGGACCACCAAATTTCTGGGAAAGCTCGATCCGATTAAGGTGGAAATGTGGGTTAAGCAAATTACCAAGATATTCGATGTCGTAGGCTGCACGGAGGAACAAAAGGTTCCATTCACCACCTTTATGTTTCGTGGTGAGTGATTCTTGGTGGGAATCATGAAGCGTACCCATTGCTTGCGCTTTTCAATATGTCTTGGGAAATGTTTTAGAAACTGTTCAATGACAAGTACTTTTCTGAAAGTATTCGTCACATGAAGGAGGTAGAGTTTATTAGACTAGAACAGAACAATATGACGATGTCCCAATACGAGGTGAAGTTCGCGGAGTTATCCAAGTTTGCACCTCATTTGGTGGAGAATGAGGAACGTATGACGCGGATGTTTCTGAGAGGTTTGAAACCTAACATAAGTCAATATCTCAGTTCTCATAAATTTTCTCTATATTCAGATGTTGTGAATAGGGCTCAGTTATTGGAGGCGCGATAATGAGTCACTCAAACCAAGAATAACGACCAACAACTTCGATGATAATCGTCTTTAGGTAGCGGTCATCGAATAATGATAACCATCGTGGAGGAAATTATCATGCTAGAAATGGTAACCACTTGATTGGTAATCATGGCCAAGATAATAGAAGAAATAATTCAAGTGGAAAATTTAAGAGAGAAGATTTAACGTGATTTGAAGGGAAGGCGTCGGCGGCAATGACGACACAAGAACAAATTCTAAGGGAGGAGAACGACCTTGATTAGATCTACAAATGCGGAGAGGAGGACATAAAAGTCCAAAGCTGTTCACTGACCTTCAAGGTATGTTTTAGTTGTGGAAAAGAGCGGTCATACTGACTCAATTTTGTCCTGTAGAGAGAAATCAAGTCCAAATTTGGGACGGTGACACCAAAAGCGGATCTGAGACAAAAACAAAGTCGGCGGTTCTCGGAAGAGCGTTTGTCGTGCCCGCCAAAAAATAAAGTAAAGCTGAACGAAGTTAGCACGGGTTAGTTAATTATAAATTCTTACAAAATCTATACCTTACTAGATACCGGTTCTACCAATTCTTGTATCTCTCCTACTTGTGATCAACGTTTAAATTTGACTCCGGAGAAATTGGACTTGGACTTATGTGTAGAGACTCCGTTAGGAGAAACTTTCGTTACATCCACTGTTTATAAATCTTGCTTAATCCAAGTTGGCACCATCACATTACTTGTTGATCTTATCTCTTTAAAGATACTTGCATCTGATGTGATTTTAGGGATTGATTGTTTAACTACTCATCATGCCAAAATTAATTGGTTTTTATATTCCTAACCAACCTGTTATGCGAATTCAAGCAACCAAACCATTGAAGTCAAACACTTTCATATCAATCCATAAAGCTATTCGTTTATTGAAAAATGTATGTCAAGCTTTCTTAGCCCATTTCATGGATTTAAATAAAAACTTGTTAGATTTGAATAATATTTCTGTTGTTAGTAAATATCATGACGAATTTCCTGAAGAATTTCTTGGCCTACCCCCAGAGTGTGATATTGAATTTTGTATCGACTTTGAACCCGGTACAAAACCCATTTTCAAAAAATCCATATCAAATGACTCCTATTGAACTTCAGGAGTTAAAAACCTAAGTACAAGAGTTGGTAACCGAGCCTCTATCTGGTGACTTCCTTTGTGGAATGCACCAAAGCCAGACTCTCCGTAGGGGACTCTATATTTGTGTGGTGGTAAAACGATAGGTGCCATTGTGACGTCTTATCCAAGATTGGCATATGAATCCTGAGTTGAGAGCAAGCAGGAAAATCGGTGACCAAAATGCGTAACTTTGGCTTTTGGTTATTATCAGAGATTCGTGGAAGGATTTTCTCGAATCGCTACTTCGTTAACTTAACTGACTCGAAAAGATAAAAAATTCGTATGGAGGGAGGAATACGAGAAGATTTTCCAAGAGCTCAAGAGGCGATTCATTTCGGCACTTGTTCTGACCATACCATCCTAAAAAAAGCGAACGTGGTAGCTGACGCATTGAGTATAAGATCGTATGCGAATACGAGTGCGATATTGTTGAACACAAAGACCTATTTTGTATAATTTATAAATGATAAAGATAGAGTTAAAGACTCTAGGGACCCACATTATGATATCAAATATACGAGTAGAATCGACTTTAATTGATAAAGTTAAAACCGCTAAGGCTACACACCGGAGCTGATGAATATAAAGAAGAAGGTGCAAGAAGGCATTATTCTAGAAGTAAGAGTCGATGAAGAAAGCTCAAACCTTCGATTTATTTGAAATCCTCGATCGAGTGGGAGCATGGCCTATAGACTACGCATTTAACGCTTAAGTATGTGGCGTGTTCATAACGTTTTTCACGTATCGATATTATGTAAATATGTGGACGAACCAAACCACATTATTGCGTTAGAACCAGACGAGATAGCCGAAGACTTAACGTACAAGGAGGTACCTGTCAAGATCTTGGATAGGAAATAGCATTTTCTACGCACAAAGGTTATACCACAAGTTAAGGTTTTGTGGAGGAACCATGCTATTGAAGAAATGACCTGGGAGTTGGAATTAGAAATTGAAGCGAGTTATACTCACCTTTTCGAAACACCAGGTACGTATGTCAATTTCGAGGACAAAATTTTATAAGGAGGGGAGGTTGTAAGACCCCAACTTATTATAAATAAAATTGAATTTTCTCTATTTATTATCTTGAAATAATAAGGATTTAATTTGATATAATACTTTTGGTTGGTGAGAAATGTGCTCAAATTTTATTTCAAATGTGGTGGGTGGCAATAGTAGCAGGTTAAGCCATCAGGTAGCAAGTCAAATCTGCTTCGGCGTGCTAGCATTTTCTTATAAATAGGTGCTTAGGTTAGAATTGAAAATCACACAAGAAACATAAGCTTTCTCTCTTTCTCTCTCTATATTATCGAGCGTATTTTGTGAGTATTTAGATACTTTGAGAGTTGCTATTAATACAAGTTTCATTCAGCATCACATCCGACCTTTCATTTCGAAATACTGTTTATTTGAGGTAAGGGATGTTATTTTCTTCTTAAATGATATTATTTTCTTCAATATCATTATGCTGAGATATTTTCATGAATTTTATTATGGAATTTCTATCTTTTTGTGTCGGGGTTACTATTCACGTATACGACACTATTCACAAATACGACACTATTCATCGAAAAATGAAATTTTCTCTTTTTCGTCCCAGATGTCTTTTATGGTTACTATCTTTGATTGTATCCATGTTTTGATCTTTATTTTTGAATTCTACTTCACACTTGGTTATTATGGAGTATTATTGAATTTGGATAAACCGAAATACGAATCCCTAATAGTTGTCCTTCTATCTTACTAGATTCGTTCTCTAAATTATTTTTCATCATCCTCAGTCCTTAATGGTGATACTTGATGAATATCTTTGGCCTGTAGTGCAAAGATGAATGATTACCTTATGAATATCATTGGCCCGTAGTGCAAAGATGAACAGGTGTTGAGGTGACCATGATTATTTGGTGATACAAAATGAATATCTTTGGCCCGTAGTGCAAAGATGTATATTGATTGATGTTACGAGGATAAAATATTGATGATGGACTTTTTAAATTCATAGATGATAGTAGATTTCATTCTCTACTTAACTCTTCTAATGAATTTTTATTTCACGCGAGTTGTTGATCTAAAACTTGTTGTCTATTATATTCTATCATATTTTTCCTGTTGAAGACTAAGGATAATTTGTTGTATATTATCTTAGTCATAATATTCTTTTCTTGGGCTAGTTGAGGCTCACCCTTTTACTTTTTGTTCCATTTTCTTCTCGAGAGCGAGAACATAGCAGGAACTAGTCGGGGTGTGGAGTGATGTTTCAAGATAGTTGTTTTAGTAGTCCTCACTATTTTGTAAAATAGTGTATCAATAATTGTAATGAGGACTTATTTTTGCATGGATATTGTCTAGAAGATAATATTTGTTTTTAAACTCACAGTATATGTGTTGTTGTATTTTGCACGACAATTGTAATAATAAGTTGTAGTTATTTCTGTACCATGTATTTGGAAACTCAGAATGGGTTGGGTGGAATGGACCTATTTTGGGGGCATCATAGCAGTGTCCTACAAGAACCAAATAGCTACAATTCCAAATGACTACTACACAAGACAGCACACCGAATGAAATTTAAAGCATGAAGACCAAGGGCATGGTCCCATCTTCCTGACTTCTTACAACCTCTAATCCCATGTCATTTGTGTAGCTCTCAACAACAACACTCTAAAACAGGTCTTATACACCTCAATTGAATGCCCGGATTGAAGTTCTAAAAGTTCGAGCGGACAACACATTGCATGCGTGCACATACTTTGAGACAGCAGGACACGCGGAGCCCAGGGAACCCCGGGCAGCCGCAGGTGCACCTGCGGCTCCCCCCTCTATAAATAGAGGGCTTATGGTGGCCATTTTGTAAGATAAAACGATGAGGAAGCCGTGTCCAATTTGCTCTGTACACACTATAAACTGAATGATTTCTCATTTTAAACACTTGTGAGCTCATATATTGCTATATTTTACCGGTAGGAACCGAGTGTTCATCCATTTAAAGCTATAGAAGTCTTCTTTTGTAGTCCACTATAAGCCTTCTTACACCTTTCGAAGCCTTTTCTCCAAATTTTGCACACACCGTTCTTCACGTTGAGAGTCGTGTTGCGTTTGTATGTAGGACTTGATTAGAGAGGCTTTTTTATTTCTTATATATATATATATATATATATATATATATATATGGACTAACATTATCGAGAGGATATATATATATATATATACTTATATATAAATTGTAATTGAACTCTATTAGATGTACTGGATTTATATCAGGAGCGTTTATTATATATATATATATATATATATATATATATATATATATATATATATATATATATATTTACATTTTATCGGAACTGGAGTTTACTTCATGGCGGTTGATTATATTTATTGCTTTATTTACATTTTTGATCCCAAGTGGAGGTGCTTCACAGTGGTTGATCGGTAATATATATATATATATATATATATATATATATATATATATATATATATATATATAAGATCCCAAATAATTAATAAATGAAATTTAATTTCCTCTAATTATTATTTTGAAATAGTAAGGGTTGATGTGATTAATGTGGATGAATTTACGGGTAAAATACATAAATATTTCAAAATAAGCAAGTGGTTATAAAATATTCATTGTTGTCCGGGGAATATTCGTTTGGTGCGTGGAATATTACGTCTTTGTCGGGGAATATTAAATGCAATAGTATGACCATGTGTGGAGCCCCATAACGAAAAGCGATTGGAGGAAGAAAATGACAAATATAAGTTGTTTAAAAAACTTGGCGTAGTTATTCTGGTTTTACAATTGTTGGAATACCCGGTGGTTTAAAACACGATGTCTGGCGTTGTTGAGCGGTAGCACGCGGTATTGCACCAATTATTGACTCTTACGTGAAGAAGGCACTACTCGATAATGGTTACTGATAATTCTTGATTCGATGTTTTATTTTATTGATTCAATAATTCTGCGTTGATATTTTATATTCTTTGTTGTTTTAATAATTGTCATTACACAAGTATTTTTCATTGTCGAAACAATAATTCATATTATCTGAATAATATTATTAGATAACTTTATTGGCAATGTCTAGAAAGTTACATCTAAGGAGAGGTTTGGTCACCTAATTGCTTGCGCGATGAAGGAGAAATTCTTATTGGAAAGCCCCTCTTTCCTGAGATTGCTGGTTGTCAATATTGTGATTACGTAATATTATTTGTTAATAATTAATTATTGATTCATATGATGAGGAAAATATTGATTTTATGTGGATATAGATGGAGAAAATTTTTAATGTGACAATTGTTGAAAATTGAAATTTTATCTTTTACGATAAAATAATTCATTTAAATATATATTATTATATTTTAATAATATAATAATGGTGATATTTTACAGCGAATGTGGGATATATGAGTATCTGAGGAGGAAGAGTATTTTTGTTACAATAAATGTTTAAAACATGTTAAACATGTCGGTGGACCCCATTTATTATTATTTGAAATTTGATTATAGCCTCTAAAATCACCCGTTTGTGGATTTGGTCAATTTCATTTGGAAATTTGGAAAAACTTTCTTACGGAAAGTTGTGAAATTGAATTTCCTATAAAAATTCATGAGATTGAATTTTCTGATAAAAGGCTATTTATTATGAATTATTGAAGTTAGAAGCTCCAAAATAATTGATTTTTGGAAGTTTAAATTATTTTAAATTAGAAAAACATTTTTTTTATTTTTTTCTAGAAGGTTGGCATGTGTGAATTCTTTGAGATTAAGATTTCAAGGAATCGTATAATATTTTTATATATATTAATATTATATTAAATTTTACGCTTTGGTGTTACTAAGCGATTTCTATAAATAGGTGCTTAGGTTAGAATTGAAAATCACACGAAGCTGAAGTTTTCTCTCTATATTATCGCGTATTCTTGTGAGTATTTTGAGTATACTTTGAGTATTGCTATACGGTGAAAGTTCAAGATATAGTCTATATCCGATTATTCCGGTTAAATCTTGATCTTTCGAGGTAAGGGATATTTTTTTTTTAAGTAATGATATTATTTCTTCAATATCATTATCTTTGAAATATTGATCTGAAGTTTTTATCAAATTTGGAACTTTTGGTGTCGGGTTACTATTCACGTATCTGCCTTTATTCACGTATCTGATCTTATTCACGAATCGGCCTTTATTCATTGAAAAATAAAAATTTTCTTTTCGCCGTCAAAATATCTATTGTGGATACTAGCTTTGATTGTATCCATGTTTTGATCATTCTTGAATTTTACGCCCACTATGATTATTTTTGAGGTATTTTTTGGGCGTGGATAAAACAAATCACGAATCCTTAATCCTTAATCCTTGTCATTTTGATTCCTTTGGATTCGTTTTTTTTAAAAATATTTTTCATCATCCTCGGTCTTAAATGATGATATTATTGAATATCTTTGGCTGTAGTGCAAAGATGAATAATTTATGATGAATATCTTTGGCGATGGTGCGAAGATGAATGATTTCGATGAATATCTTTGGCGCGTAGTGCAAAGATGAATGATTTCGATGAATATCTTTGGCGTAGTGCAAAGATGAGCAGTGTTTAGATGAACATGACCAAGCTGGTGAATGTCCTTGGCTTTTAGTGCGAGGATGAATATTTGATCGAGATATATATTGATTGATATTTACGGGGATAAAAATAGGCGATGAACTTTAAAATTCATACATAGAAGATAGTAGTTTGCATTCTCTACTTAACTCTTCTAATGAATTATTATTTCATTGCGAATATTGATTTAAAACTTGTTATCTATTGTATTCTATTATATTTTTCCTGTTGAAGACTAACGATAATTTTGTTGTATATTATCTTAGTCGTAATATTCTTCTTTGGGCTAGTCGAGCTCACCTTTTCCTTTTTGTTCCATTTTTTTCTTCTCGGGGAGGCGAGAATATAGCAAGAAGTCACAGTGGGGTATGGAATGAAAGTTCTAGGGAGAGTTGTTTAGTAGTCCTCACCATTGTTGAAAAATAATGTATCAATAATTATGATGAGGATTTATTTGTATGTGGATATTGTCTAGATGGCAATATCGTATTTAAACTCACAGTTTTACTATTGTAATAATAAAGTTGTAGTTGTTTACATGCAAGTGTATTGACAACTCGGAATGGGGATGTAGACCTATTTTGGGGGTGTCACGGTTGATATCGAGCTTAGGGATATGATCTCTGGCGGAGATCGGGAATAGAACTAGGAGGGAGAGGCAGTAAATCCTTCGCTAGTGTGTCCTACTGAAAGCTTATTTGATAGTTGGTCGGTATATAGGGATATTATGTGATATATTGATTTCCTTAATTAACCCTTGTTTTATGACGGTATTTGAGAATGTCGTGAGAATATTAACAATGGAAATGAGACAGTGGAGCCTTTGTACTCACCAGCGAGGAGAGCGTGCAACAGTGGCAATGTTCCTCTGTGAACAACACCTTGAAAGCGAGATGATGAGCGAGGGATATTTAGAAGCTTTTTGCGGTTCATGCAAAAATCAGACGAGGAGACTCGTGTTCAAAACATAGGAGGAAATGATAGCAATTCACGGGTTGTCACAATGGCCGATCAAAAGAGTTGGGACCACCACGAATTTAAGGGAAAGCGGATCCGATCATGGCGAAACATGGGTCAAACAAATTACCAAGATATTCGATGTCTTGGGATGCGCGAGAGGAACAAGGTTCCATTCGCCACCTTTATGTTCCGTGGCGAAGCGGATCTCTTGGTGGGAGTGCGTGAAGCGTACCCATCCGGTGGCGCTTCGGCATGTCTTGGGAGGCGTTTGAAACTATTTAATGACAAATACTTTCCTAAAAGTGTTCGTCATATGAAGGAAATGGAGTTTATTAAATTGGGCGAGAACAACATGGCGGTGTCTCGATGTCTGCGAAATTTGCGAGTTATCGGTTTGCACCTCATTTGGTGGAGAATGAGGAAGCGTATGACGCGGATGTTTACGAGAGGTTTAAAACCGGCATATCGTCGGTATCTCATCTCTCATAAATTTTCTCTCTATTAGGATGTTGTTATTGAGGCTCAATTGTTAGAAGCGAGATACTTGAGTACGGTCAATAGAGGTACCACAATCGAGGATCATACGTAGAGATAGCGATCAACAAAACAACAATAATCGGTGGAGAAAGAAAAAAGCGGACAAAAATGGTAACCACTCTGGTGGTAATCATAGCCATGAAAATAGAAGAAGCGAGTCGGGAGGAGATTTTAAAAGAGGAGATTTAACAACGACCATGTGAAGCAGCGATTGCAGCTGAGAAGAGCTGGTTCCAAGGAGGAGAAGCGACCACCGGTCGTCATATGCTATAAATCTGCGGAAAAAGAGGACATATCGGTCAAAGCGCCACAGCAGTTCGGTATGCTATAATTGTGGAAAGGAAGGACATATCGCTTTCGAGATTGCCGGTAGCTAAACCTAGTTCAGTGAGGATGGTGACTCAAAAAACATCCCCGAGAAAAGTCAAAGTCAGCGGTTCTGGAAGGCGTTTGTTGTATTTGGTCAAAATCGAGGAACCCAAGCGAGGTGATCACGGGTAAGCTATTTATAAATTCTTGTGAAGTTTATACTTTTACTAGATCAACGGTGCTACCCATTCATTTATCTCTCTGCTTGTGCTCAGCGTTTAAACTTGACTCAGGAGAAATTAGACTTTGACCTGTCTGTGGAAACTCAGTTAGGAGAAACTTTCATCACATCCACTTGTTTATAAATCTTGTCTAATCCATGTTGGCACCCTTATCTTTTATTGACCTTATCTCTTTAAAGATACTTGCTTTTGATGTGATTTTAGGATTGATTGGTTAACTACTCATCATGCCAAAATTGATTGTTTTCGTAAGGTTGTTAGCTTTCATATTCCTAAACAACTTTGTTATTGAATTCAAACAACTAAACCATTAAAATCAATCAACATCATATCTAATCATAAAGCTATTCGTTTATTAAAAAGCGGATGTCAAGCTTTCTTAGCCCATGTTATGGATTTGAATAAAGACACGTCAAAATTGAATAATATTCTGTTGTTATTAACTTTCTGACGTATTTCACGAAGAACTTCGGTCTACCCCAGGCGTGAAGTTGAATTCTTTATTGACCTTGAACACTGTACAAAGCCCATTTCTAAAACCCCATATCGAATGGCTCCTATTGAACTTGAGAGTTAAAGGTCCAACTTCGGGGAGTTGTTGGACATTGGTTTCATTAAATCCTAAGTACATCTCCTTGGGGTGCTCTGTTTTATTGTAAAGAAGAAAAGGCGGGAGTATGCGACTTTGTATTGACTATCGGGAATTGAACCATGTCACTATCAAGAATAGGTATCCTCTACCTCGTATTGATGACTTGTTTGACCCGGTTGCAAGGAGCACAATTCTTTTCAAAAATCGATCTTCGTTCGGATATCATCGGTGAAGATTAGGCGAGGATATTCAAATGCGCCTTTAGAACTTCGATGCGGGCATTATGAATTCTTAGTTATGTCTTTGGATTGACTAATGCTCTGCGGCTTTCATGGATATGATGAAGCGAGTATTCAAAGAGTATTTGGATCGGTTCGTTGTTGTCTTTATTGATGACATCCTCATATATTCCAAAAGCCGTGAAGATCATGAGCACCATTTGAAATTTGGTACTCCAAAGGCCGTGAAAACAAGCTTTATGCCAAGTTAAAGAAATCGAGTTCGGCTTGAGGAAGTAGCATTTCTTGGGCATGTGGTGTCAAAACATGGAGTATCATTGACCCGCGAAGATTGAAGCAATACAAAGTTGGGAGCAACCAAAAGTCGGTGGTGGAAGTACGTAGCTTTTGGGCTTTAGTGGTTATTATCGGAGATTCGTGGAAGGGTTTTCTCAATCGCTACTCGTTAACTCATCTAACTCGGAAGGATACAAAATTCGTTTGGAGCGAAGAGTGCGAGAAGAGTTTCAAGAGCTTAAAAGGAGACTTATTTGACTGTTCTAACAATACCATCTGGTTCGGATGGATTTGTTATCTCTGATGATGCTTGGGCGAAAGGGTTAGGATGTGTTCTCATGCAGCGTGGGAAAGTCATAGCCTATGCCTCGCGACAACTTAAAGAATATGAGAGAATTATCCTACTCATGATCTAGAGTTAGCGGATCGTCGTTTCAGCGCTAAAGATCTGGAGGCACTATCTATATGGAGAGAAAGTGGAGATATATTGAGACCATAAAAAGCCTTAAGTATTTCTTCACTCAAAAAAGAACTTAACATGCGGCGTGACGTTGGCTTGAGCTATTGAAAGACTACGACCACACTATTCAATACCATCACGGAAAAGCGAGCGTGGTAGGCGTAGCGTTGAGTAGAAGATCATATGCGAGGAGCAGTGCGATGATGTCAAATATCGCATAGAGCCCAACTTTAATAGAAAAAGTTAAGGTTGCTCAAGCCACCGAAACATATGAAGGCCGATGCATATGAAGAAGAAAGTACAAGAAGGAGCTATTAGGAAGCGAGAATTGATGGAGGCACAATACACCATTTGCAATCCATCCAGGAAGTACTAAAATGTATCGTGATCTTGACATACATTTTGGTGGAACAATATGAAGAGAGATTGCAAAGTTTATCTCAACATGTTTAACTTGTCAGCGTGTAAAAGCGAGCATCAAGTGCCTAAGGGACCATTGCAACCACTTGAGATTAGAAATGGAAGTGGGAACACATTACCATGGATTTCGTTATGGGACTTCCACGGTTTCTCAAGGCATAAATCTATTTGGGTTATTGTTGATAGATTAACCAAGTACGCTCATTTCTTGCCAATCTGGAGACTTATTCCTTGAGCGTCTTGCTCAAATGTACGTAAATGAGATTGTGAGATTGCATGGCATGCGAGTATCCATAGTTTGGATCGTGACCCAAGATTCACTTCAAGATTTTGGGTTAGCTTGCAAAAAGCTATGGAGTGCGGATTTAAGATTGATTGACGCATACCATCCTCAAGCAGACGGACAATCGAGAGGACTATTCAAACTCTTGAAGATTTATTAGGACTCTGTGTCCTAGACTTCAAGGCGGTTGGGATAAGTATTTACCATTGGTGGAATTCTCCTACAACAACGAGTTATCGAGGCAAGTATAGGTGTGGCCCCATTGAAGCATTATATGGATGAAAGTGTCGGCTCTCCATATATGTTGGGATGAGGTGGGTGAAGCAACATTGTTGGGACCGAGTTGAGTCGTACGATATGACTACGAAAAGATCCAAATGATTTGACAAGCGTATACAAAGCGGCACAAGATCGACAAAAAGAGTTATCGGATCTTCATCGAAAGGATGTGGAATTTAGTATAGGGGATCATGTATTGTTGCGTGTTGCCCCATGGAAGGGAGTTACAAGATTCGGGAAGAGGAAAGCTCAGTATCCTCATCTTTTGAAACACCAGTCGTCGTCAATTTAGAGAACGAAATTTCATAAGGAGGGAGGTTGTAAGATCCCAAATAATTAATAAATGAAATTTAATTTCCTCTAATTATTATTTTGAAATAGTAAGGGTTGATGTGATTAATGTGGATAATTACGGGTAAAATCATAAATATTTCAAAATAAGCAAGTGGTTATAAAATATTCATTGTTGTGGGGAATATTCGTTTGGTGCGTGGAATATTAAATCTTTGTCGGGGAATATTAAATGACGTATGACCATGTGTGGGCCCCATGAAAAGCGATTGGAGGAAGAAAATGACAAATATAAGTTGTTTAAAAATAATGGCGTAGTTATTACAGATTTACCTTTGTTGGAATACAAATTGGTTAAAACACGATGTCTGGCGTTGTTGAGCGGTAGCACTGCGGTATTGCACCAATTATTGACTCTTACGTGAAGGCACTACTCGATAATGGTTACGATAATTCTTTATTCGGTGTTTTATTTTATTGATTCAATAATTCTTTGCGTTGATATTTTATATTCTTTGTTGTTTTAATAATTGTCATTACGGTATTTTTCATTATCGAAACAATAATTCATATTATCGAATAATATTATTAGATAACATTATTGGCAATGTCTAGAAAGTTACATCTAAGGAGAGGTTTGGTCACCTAATTGCGGCTTGATGATGAGGAGAAATTCTTATTGGAAAGCCCCCTCTTTCTGAGGAGCGCTTTGGTTGTCGATATTGTGATTACGTAATATTATTTGTGAATAATTAATTATTGATTCATATGATGAGAAAATATTGATTTTATGTGGATATAGATGGAGAAAATTTTTAATGTGACAATTGTTGAAAATTGAAATTTTATCTTTTTACGATAAAATAATTCATTTAAATATATATTATTATATTTTAATAATATAATAATGGTGATATTTTTACAAGCGAATGTGGGATATATGAGTATCTGAGGAGGAAGAGTATTTTTGTTGCAATAAATGTTTAAAACATGTTAAACATGTAAATTGGACCCCATTTATTGGTGAAATTTGATTATAGCCTCTAAAATCACCCGTTTGTGGATTTGGTCAATTTACATTGGAAATTTGGAAAAACTTTCTTACGCAAAGTTGTAGAGAAATTGAATTTCCTATAAAAACTCGCATGAGATTGAATTTTCTGATAAAGGGCTATTTATTATGAATTATTGAAGTTAGAAGCTCAAAATAATTGATTTTGGAAGTTTAAATTATTTTAAATTAGAAAAACGTTTTTTTTATTTTTTCTAGAAGGTTGGCATGTGTGAATTCTTTGAGATTAAGATTTCAAGGAATCGTATAATATTTTTATATATATTAATATTATATTAAATTTTACCTTTGGTGTTCTAGCGATTTCTATAAATAAGTGCTTAGGTTAGAATTGAAAATCACACGGCTGAAGTTTCTCTCTCTATATTATCGGCGTATTCTTGTGAGTATTTTGAGTATACTTTGAGTATTGCTATCGGTGAAAGTTCAAGATATAGTCTATATCCGATTATTCGGTTAAATCTTGATCTTTTCGAGGTAAGGGATATTATTTTTTTCGTAATGATATTATTTCTTCAATATCATTATCTTTGAAATATTGATCTGAAGTTTTTATCAAATTTGGAACTTTTTGGTGTCGGGAGTTCTTATTCACGTATCTGGCCTTTATTCACGTATCTGATCTTATTCACGAATACGGCTTTATTCATGAAAAATAAAAATTTTCTTTTCGTCCAAAATATCTATTGTGGATACTAGCTTTGATTGTATCCATGTTTTGATCATTCTTGAATTTTACGCCACTATGATTATTTTTGAGGTATTTTTGGGCGTGGATAAAACAAAATCTACGAATCCTTAATCCTTAATCCTTGTCATTTTGATTCTTTGGATTCGTTTTTTTTAAAAATATTTTCATCATCCTCGGTCTTAAATGATGATATTATTGAATATCTTTGGGCTGTAGTGCAAAGATGAATGATTTATGATGAATATCTTTGGCGATGGTGCAAAGATGAATGATTTCGATGAATATCTTTGGGCGTAGTGCAAAGATGAATGATTTCGATGAATATCTTTGGGCGTAGTGCAAAGATGAGCAGTGTTTAGATGAACATGACCCAGGTGGTGAATGTCCTTGCTTTTTGTAGTGCGAGGATGAATATTTGATCCCGGATATATATTGATTGATGTTACGAGGGGATAAAATAGGCGATGAACTTTAAAATTCATACATAGAAGATAGTAGTTTGCATTCTCTCTTAACTCTTCTAATGAATTATTATTTCATTGCGAATATTGATTTAAAACTTGTTATCTATTGTATTCTATTATATTTTTTCCTGTTGAAGACTAACGATAATTTTGTTGTATATTATCTTAGTCGTAATATTCTTTCTTGGGCTAGTCGAGCTCACCCTTTTCCTTTTTGTTCCATTTTTCTTCTCGGGAGGCGAGAATATAGCAAATGCTGAGTCGGGGTATGGAATGAAAGTTCTAGGGAGAGTTGTTTAGTAGTCCTCACCATTGTTGTAAAATAATGTATCAATAATTATGATGAGGATTTATTTGTATGTGGATATTATCAGATGGCAATATACGTATTTAAACTCACGGTTTTACTATTGTAATAATAAAGTTGTAGTTGTTTACATGCAGGTGTATTGACAACTCGAGAATGGGGATGTAGACCTATTTTGGGGGTGTCACTTTTATATAAAATTCAAACCCTTTGTATATTGGTGCGAAGGAGGCATAGTATTACTTCCAAATAATTGCACATTGACCCACACACACGCACACACATTCATATAACAGTTTAATTAAAAATTGGCGGTCACCGTGGCAACACGGATGTCAGGGGGTGTCTAACACCTTCCCTCCACATAAGCAAGTCCCCGAACACTAATGAATCTCGGTTTCACAGACCAGTTTATCAGCATTACATCACGTGGTCAATGTGCAAACCTTTTCTCGGTTGAGTTTGTAAGACCCTAACTTTTATGAATAAAGATTATTTTTTTCTCTAAATATTATTTTTGAATATTATGGTGTGGATTTGATATAATGTTATAGTTGTGGGTAATATTTACAAATTTTGCAAAGTAAACAAGTTGTCATAAAATATTCGATTGGTCGGGGAATATTCATTTTATCAGGGAATATTCGTACGATGGCACAATCATTGGTGGACCCCACAACGGAATTATTGTCGGAGTTAGAAAATGACAGAAATATCTTTTTATAAAAATAACGGCAAAAATTTTACCGTTAACTGTTGAAATACCCGGTGATAAAAGTACAGTAATACTCGTGGTTGCATAGTAGCACACGGTATTGTACAGTATCTTTGATTATTGATTCTTACCTGAGAAGTCACTCAGTTTTATTCAATTATTGCCACAGTATTTGTTGCATAGTATCTCATATTATTGATTCAATTATTGTCACAGTATCATCTGCATAATATTTTATATTATTAATTCAATAATTGACACGACACAATTATTCATATTATTAGTTAGCATTATTGGCAATGTCTAGAAAATTCTGTCGAGGAAAGGGGTTAGGTTATCTAATTGCGCACCAATAAGGATAAATCCTTTATCGGAAAGCCCCTTCTTTCTTGGGAATGATCTGGTTGTTAATATTGTGAGCTTATAATATTATTTATGAATAATTATTATGTGGTGGATATTAGTTCAATTTTAATATTAATAAAGGAATTTTGCATGAATAATTTGTTAAAAGTTTAGCAATTATTTTCTCCGATAAAATATTTATTTAAATATATTATTATAATATTACATTGTAATAATGTGATAATATAATAATATAAATTTTTTATATATAATTTTTATGGTATTATTATTATAATATATTTTAGCACGCAAATTTGTTAAGGGAAAATAGAGGTGAGAAGCTTGGTATATTTCCTTGATTTTCAGATTAGGTGTGCTACATTTTGTTTCAAACCATGTGTTGGTGAAAATTCTTCCATAGAACCACTTGATTAATTGGTGGAGAAACTTTCCTGCAAAACATTTTTCAAAGGGTGTCCCTACCCATATGAAAATATGAAATGTTAGGCATGATGTTAGGCAGAGGAGAAAAGGAGAAATGTTAGGCGCTATCTGTTTTATTTTTCTTCTTCCTTTGTTGCTATAAATAGGGGTAACCCCTCCTTCCTAAAACACACCATTTCAATATCAAAAATTCTTATTCTATAATATTGTGATTATTTTCTTGAGTATAAGGATACTTTGAGTGTAATTTTTTTTCTGCAAGATTTTCTCAGAATAATATCCGATATTCCAGTCAAATCCAGTTTCTACTGAGGTAAAGGATATTATTTTATTTCAATAATCGTAAGAAATATTATTTTCTTTCATACTCCATAGTATGGAAGGGATATTATTTCATTTCATATTCCTAAATTTAAACTTACGATGGTAAGTATTGTTTCTATAATTCTTAAAATTAGTAGAATATCATTGATATTTGCGCTTCATCCAGTATCTTTTCATGAAAATATTATTATGAGTGTTCTTGATAAGTTTTAACTTTTTCATGACGGAGTACTATTCACGGGGTACTATTCCTAAAGTACTATTCACAGGGTACTATTCACCCGGGGTACTATTCATGACAAAAATTGAATTCTTTTCGGTCCAAATCATTTTTGATAAAATATTATTCTTGAATTTTACTCCAAAAAGAAGTATCATGTTGACAATTTGGACATTATTGAATTCTGGATAAATTAAATTATAAATCTTTAGAATTTATCCTTTGCTTGCATTTAATTGGTTTCTTATATCATTGTCATTATCCTCATGTTTATATTGTTATGAAAGTCATCTTTGGCACGTAGTGCATAGATGGACTGTGGGTTGGTATGATTATGATCAGAGATCATTCGGTATAATCATTACCCGTAATGTTACCAATGATGTGGTAAAAGTCCTCATTGTCCCGTAGTGCATTGATGGACAGTTGTTGGCACTATCATGACCGTTGGTGATAATAATGAATATCCTTGGCCCGTAGTGCATGGATAATTCAGTGATGTGAATTATTTATTGAGCTGAGTCTCATCGATAAAATTGATGATAAACTTTTAAATCATAAAAGATAGTAGATATCATGTTCTACTTGACTCTTCTAATGGATTGTTTGTTCCCCTGCAGTTAAACTTGTTGTCTATTATATTCTATAAGTTTAACCATGTTGAAGGCTAATGATAATTTATTCTGCATTATCTTAGTCATAATATTCTTTACTGGGCTAGTTGAGCTCACCATTTGCTTTCATTGTTCTCTTTAGGAAATGAGAATATAACCGGGACTAGTCGGGGAATGGAGTGACGGTCCAGATGGTTGTTTTAGTAGTCCTCACTATTCTATGAAATAGTGTGATAATAATTGTAATAAGATTGAATTTAAGAGTGGATATTATCTAGAAGACAATATTCGTATTAAAACTCTTAGCTTATGTTTTGTCGTATTACATGACAGTTGTATTAATTAAGTTGTATTTGAATTTTGTACCATGTATTTGGCGACTCAGAATGGGTGATGTATACCTATTTTGGGGGCGTCACAGAGTTGGTGCAACATTTAAAAATTCCAACTGGCGACTCTTACAGTCCAATTGTCGACATATAAATGTCGGACCTTTTCACAACTTGTTTTTTCAAACAAATCTCACCTAACCTGAGAACACCAAAAGAAAAGAATAGAAAAGGGACAGTAAAAATCCTGACATCGACAAATACCATAGGGTATTCCTGAGCTATAACTGTAATGTCCGTGAATTTTAAACTCCTTATTAATTAAATATGAGATTTAATTTTAATGAGTTAGTTTTGTGAGCCTATTTAAACCTTAAGTGGTTATGTGAATTTACGAAATGATTAAAGGGAGTCACTAATAGTTTATTTAAATTAGTGGACTAACCCTAAGGTTTTAATATCAAGAAATTGATATGATTCTTAATGATTAAATATTCAATTTATTTGAATATAGTGGCTAGAGTTGAACATATTGATTTATGTCAAGTATGGATATATCACCATTGAAGAAGTTAAATTACCTCATATAGGACTTATGTGGTGATAGATATTTGAGGCTGCTTGAAGCTAACCCATTTTGGCCTGTCATCGGGGACCCGGTAGCAAGGCCAAAGGTCCAAATTTAGAAAAATTAGTTCTGGTATAGAAAATGAATTGGAACCTTTGTGTAATGTGTGACATGCATAGAATCTTATAATAAGAATACCTTCTAATGGTATGAAGTATCAAGTAGTGCAATAAAATCATAAAGTGATTTTTAAACAGAAATAATTAAATATTTGTGTATTCCAAAAATTGGTAAAAGAAATTATGTGTGTACACTGGATAGATAATATTAAATAATGTTATGATATGGCTAGGTGAGTAGTAGAGATAATTATGGAACTACCCGGTCAATAATACTTAACTGTGTTATTTTAATTGCGTGTATTTAATGTACATGGGTTATATGATGTGGGTACATAAATAATCCCCAAATTTCCTTTATGTAGTAGTAGTAACACATTTATATTACATTATGGGAATTATAGTGTCCAAACCGAACCTTAGAATAACAGATGCTGAGATTTTGCTCTTGTCCCAAATTGAGTGTCACCAAAGTACATGAATAGTGGACAAAAGCTTGTTTATGTATTCTTCAAATAGCTAAACTTAGGTGATCATTTGCTAGCCAATGGCTGGTGGTGGGTTGCTCAACCACTCCTTAGCAACCAATGTGTCTTTCCTTTGCACCATGAGCTCTAACATTAGGATATGTGATTGTCCAGTTAATAGTTCCCTTATAAATACAGGCTCCAAATTCAG
Source organism: Panax ginseng (assembly GCA_020205605.1). NCBI lineage: Eukaryota > Viridiplantae > Streptophyta > Magnoliopsida > Apiales > Araliaceae > Panax > Panax ginseng. The sequence continues at coordinate 111,711,881 of CM035131.1, read as the reverse complement.
ATTTTGTGTTATTGGTAAGTTGTTGATAGCCTAATTAGAGAGTTCTAAGTTGCTGAACAATTGTAGAAGTATACTCAACGTGTAGGAAGTTCAATCCAACCTTAAGAAGGTATAAGTTCTAACTATGCTCTTGAAATGGGTCTTGTTTGATTATTGGAATTTCTTGAATTCATTTGTTAATTAATATGAACAAGCATGTTATAAGGTGTGTAAGAAGTTTTCTAACATGTATGAACACTTTAATAATGATTTGGAGCATGCTTGAATTGTTGGAAAACAAGTTGGTAGTTACTCTGCAAAACAGAGTAACCTTACTACTTCTGGTGCAAGCATGGCGAGTCAGCGCCTCTATTTGTAGACTAGGAAAAGACAAATGCTGCCAATACTCGAGATCTATTTGATGGTTTCTGTTGGTTATATGTGTTACTAACTTGAAGTTATGACTTTGATACATACCTATAGAGGAGTATAACATGATATATAAGGTTTTCTTGTGTAGTATGAAGTGATCAACACATTTTAGTAAGAGATTTGTAATGAAAACTTAAAGTTTAGAAAACAAACTTTGAAGTAATATATGTCTTACAATTTCTGAACTTATGAGGCCATATACATGACTGATTTGGAACCTAAATGATCATGATATGTGATTTATAGTTGTTGAATCCATGACCAACTTGATAAGCTTTGTGCTAGAACTTAGTTTGAAAAGAAAAGCTTAGTTAAGGCTAATGAACATGTTTTCAAACATAAGTTTCACATTATGTGAGTACTTAGATACTAAAGTAGTAAGATGTCATATTATGGCTATAATACTCCTAAGCATGATACATATGTATTGAGCATGATGGTTACATGATTTTTATATTTTAATGACATATAAATTGTAAGTTAAACTTGTGGTAATGAACTCAAGTATGGTCATGTGTTATATGTGAAACTCTAGCATGTATATATGTTAATATGCTTGTATAGGTGTATGTTAGAGTTGGACTGAAGTCAGGAAGTGCAGAAGCTCAACCTTGAGTGCAGCGAGGGACAGTAAGAACAAGCGCCATCCCTAAGCCTAGACCGGTAGCAGTTCTTGTAATCTTCTTGCGATCTTGCCAAGATTCTGTTTTTGGTTCTGAAATTTAAGGCATGCTTATATAATTTCTTTACCTTGTAATATATGACCAATATGCCATATAATGTGTTGAGAAGCATGCTATGTGAAGACTTGTTTATTGTAAGTGTAGACGCATATTAGTTTACACATACTAATTGAAAGACCAACTTGTTAATGTTAGGTCATTTCAACGCGAGTTAGTTAAAGCTAGTATTATATTATAGCTGAGCAAACAGGCAAGTTTCTGTGAACTTCACTCTTTGATTATGCAAGTTTCTTAATTCTTACTCTTTTACTTTAGCAAGTATATGAACAATATTTTATTGTGTTGCAAGTTTTCCTAAACTTACTCTAATTATTATTGAGTAAGTTTCCTGAATTCTTACTCTTTTACTTGAGCAAGTTTCCTAACTTACACAAACTTTGGATTTTGTGCAAGTTCTTGAATTTCATGCGATTCGTATGTTGAATGCAAGTTTCCCTAAACTTACTCCAATTATTATTGAGCAAGTTTCTTTGAACTTCACTCTTTGATTGTGCAAGTTCCTTAATTCTTACTATTTTATTTGAGCAAGTATTCGAACACTATTTCATTGTGTTGCAAGTTTCCAAACTTACACAACTTTAAGTTTGTGAAAGTTTTGTATCCTTCTCATATTGTATTGAGCAGGTTATTGTTGAATTGATAGTTATTCATTTAAGCTTGAATCTTATTTCCAAGCATGTTGTTAAGTGGTTTAATTACCTTAAAATTATTCCACATCGATATTATTGATATTCGCACTTAGTGCACTTGAGTTCGTACAGTCTTGGACTTCTACATCATTTAACGTTCAATAATTCTTGAACTGTGATAGATAAAGTCTGAACCTTTGTTCGGTCAGACAAGCATATGATGTTTTATAAAAGCCATCCAAACCAATTGATGGTAAGGATTCTTAGACTAAAAGAACACCCCTTCTATGATAGGGGAGTACCCCAAGTATCTAATATAAGATACATAGAGCAGATTTAAATGTTATGCATATACATAGAGTACGTGAGGCTGATCCCCTCAAGTACTTATTTTGTAGCCAGTAACCAAAGGGTCAATTAGCTATTGATTCAATTGGAGTGATATAGTTTAAAGTCTACTCGACTAGCAGTTATTCTAAAAGCAATCATTATCTTTGCTTATGATATTCATATTGTTGAATCCTTCAGATATTCATATTGTTAAATCCATTGCCAGATATTTTTCCATTCATCATGATATATTCTTATTGTTGTATTTAAATTTGTTGAGCAAACTTGTTTCTCATCCTTGCTATATCATGAATATATTACTGCTAAGCCCGAGACCTCAAGGAAGGACAAGGGTAAAGGAAAGATGTAGAATAGTGGCAAGGAGCAGACTTTACCTTGCGCTTATTTTAAATTACTGTTATGTAATATGAACCTTAATGATTATTTTAGGGTATGTTTGTAAGATGATATTAAGGTTATCATATCTCGGGACCAGAAACACCTTTTGAATAAACGACGTACGTTTATTATATTCCGCATTTTAGTTATCGTATGTTGTTTAGAGGTGGATGTTTGTATTTTATTCTGATGGCCGAACCGGGGTCAGAGGACCCATATTCGGGGGCGTCACAATAACCACCTACGAGGGTACCACAGGCATGTCCTCTTGACACCGAGGCATGACACCTTCCGTGGCAGTATGTTCACTCCACGATGTCTCTGTTTTGTGCTCCGGTGGGAGTTGACCATTTGGTGTTTTATTGTGGGAGGCGTATGGGTCGACCCTAGTTTTCTGTTCTATTCTGTTCTGTGGAGTTGTGATTTTTGTTCCAAACATGCCTTCCGATTTTGCATGCATCTGGATTGCGCAGTCCGATGTGTGATTGCCTGTGTGGTATTATTTTGATTGCCTTTGTGGAATTATTTGACTTGCTTGTGTGGCAAGGTATATTACTATTTGTTTTGAGCTCGGTATGTGTAAGACCTTGAATTTTATGAAATAAAAGTATTCAATTTTTTTCTTTAATAAATGGTTAAATTGATAAAAGGTTAAAATTAAGGGTGATATTTGAAAATTTTGTAAAGTAAGCAAGTTGATATAAAAATATTCACTGTGTCGGGGAATATTCGTTTTAACAGGGAATATTCGTACGACAGCACAATCATTGGTGGACCCCACAACGGAAGTATTGTCGTAGTTACAAAAAGACAGAAATAATCTTTTTATAAAAATAACGACAAAATTTTTACCATCAAACTGTTGAAATACCCGGTGGTAAAAGAACAGTAATACGCATGGTTGCATAGTAGAACACGGTATTGATTATTGATGCTTACGTGAGAAGTCACTCAGTTATACTCAATTATTGCTACAGTAATTGCTGCATAGTATCTCATGTTATTTGATTCAATTATTATTACAGTATCATCTGTATAATATTTTATATTATTAAATCAATAATTGAGACGACAATGTTATTCATATTATTATTATTTGCATTATGGACAATGTCTAGAAAGTTCTGTTGAGGAAAGAGGTTTGGTCACCTAATTACGCGCTAATAGGGAGAAATCCTTATCGGAAAGTCCCCTCTTTCCTGGGAATGATCTGGTAGTTAAATATTATGAGTTATAATATTAATGATGAATAATTTTTGAAAGATTAAAAACGTGTTGATTAAAGATAAGTTATTTGTGGTAAATATGTATTCAATTTTTGATATTAATAGAGGGGTTTGTTATGAGGTGTTTGTTATAAGTTTGGCTTATTATTCCATGAGGAGATGTGCTAATTTTTCAGACCGTTGGTTGAAGTTATAATAGTAAATCAATATGGATCGTTGATTGAAGATATAATAGTAAATCATTATGGACCGCTGGTGGAAAGTTATAATAGTAAATCAATATGGATCATTTTTTTAAAGTTTTAATAGTAAATCAGTATGGATCGTTGCTTTAAGTTTTAATAGTAAATCAATATGGACCATCCGTTTAAAGGTAAATTAATCTGGGCCGTTCATGAATTAGTTACTATTTAGTCCTTTTTCCTATAAATAGAAGCTCATTCCTTCATTATTTCTTACGAATTCACTAAAACTCTAGAGAGAGAAACTATAGAAAGAAAGAAGATGAGTATTCTGGTATTACACTAGTGCAGTCTCCAAATTTTTATTAAGATAAGGGGTGTTATTTATTTTGTATTCATAAGGGATATTATTTGTTGTATTCGTAAAGGGTATTATTTATTTCATATTCACTTACGATATTATTTTTCGTATTCATAAGTAATATTATCTTTGTTCAATATTCGTAAGGGATATTATTTGTTGTATTCGTAAGGGGTATTATTTCTTTCGTATTCATGAAGAGAGTTATTTTCTTTCAATACTCATAAGGGTTGTTATTCCATTCTTTATTATTCTGTTGGAATAACCTGTCTACGCGGACTACCACATGCATGGTGAAATCCTTTTGTTATTCCATTCTTTATTATTCTATTGGAATAAACTGTCTACGCGGACTACCGCATGCATGGTGAATGACCCTTCGTATTCATTTTTATTAATCTGCGGGAGTAACATGTCTACGCGGATTACCGCATGCATGGTGAATGACCCTTCGTATTCATTCTTTATTAGATTTTGGAAACGATTTGTCTACGTGGATTACTGCATGGCGAGTGAAAATCAATTTGCAATTCGTATATTTTTTTTATACCCGTATGAGATATCATTTCTTTTGTACTCGTCATGGAATATCGTTTTTGTGACAACCCGAATTTTTATAGGTTAGTAAAATAGGAATTTAATAATTAAAATTTATATTATGAGATATTTTGAGTTTGAGTATTTATATATATGTGCTATATATTTTGAAACATGTGATCTGGGGTGAAGAAAAATATATATTCATATATTGGGAAGGGTGGGTTAATAGTTAAGTTAACTATTGAAGGAATTAAATGAATTTTGTAATTAATTTTAAATATTTATTAAATTAAATAAATATTTTAATTTATTTATTTATTGAGATAAATAAATAATTGATGAATTTTGGTGAATTAATTTAGTAACTAAATTGATTAGTGTTAATTAAATTGAGTGATGATAATTTTATACGAATGATTTAATTTAATATTTAAATTAAATCAATTGCTTAATATTTAAGAAAATAATTAAATTAAATGAATTGTTTAATTTAAAAGAAATAAATAAATTAAATAAAGTTATGTGTCTAAATTATTAATTAAATTAGATATATAATTATAATAGAAATTATTTTAATTACCATTACAAGTTATTTAAATTAATTGAGCTAAAGTTATTTAATTAACTAAAGGTGTGACATGAAACTATATAATATAAGATTATTTAAATAATTTAGTTTGGGGAAATTTTTGGTTAGCCAAACAAGGCCTTGTGGCCTTTGGTTTTTTTTTCAACTGACGTCTTTTATTTTTTAAAACTGATGAGTACGTGGGGTGAGGGAGGTCAGTTATTTTTTTTTCTACGCTTCTTATTTTCTCCTAAGGCTAAATTATAGAACTACAAGAGAGAAACACAGATATTAGAGAGAGAGAGATTGATGAGAAGAATTACAGTGATTTTGAGAAGAAGGGTTTTTGGAGAAAAAGGATTGCTCTCAATTTTGCTAGCCAACAATCAAAGAATAAGGTATAATCAATTCTAATTTTTTACTCTTGTTTTCTTAAAATTTCTATTGATAGTGGAGTTAGATTGATACATATATATGTATCTATGATTTATAATCTGTTATCTATCATATGTAAGTGATATTTGATGATTAAAAACATGAAATTGGGTTGTAGTAGAAAGAGTTCATATATATAACAGTGTTTATGTTGTTGGCTATGGCTTAGAAAGTACCAAATTTTGTGCCCTATATGTGTTGTAATCTGCAAATTGAAGTTAGAATATGTTTGTATATGAAAAAATGAAAACAACACAGTTTAAATCGTGTCAATTGATTACGAAACGAAGTCGTGGCGATCGAATTCGCTAGAGATGTTAAAACATAAAAATATAGTATGAACATGTGTTTTGGGTCAAATTTTAGGTTGGTTAATGTTTTTCATAAATTGTTAGAATTCTAGTATGTTGTAGTTCTATGAATTACGAATCCATTGAATCGAAAGCGGACTAATTTGGATGTGTATAACTCATGTTATGAAGATTAGTAGGAGAAAAGGGTCAAAAATCGCAAAACACTATAATCTGGGCATAGCCAAGCACGACCGCGTGTTCCAAGAGCACGCAGGTAGCAATGATCGCCTTCAATCGCATGTAGCTACTGAAACTATGAAAGAATTGGGCGCGGCCACGCCCCTAGTGTGCAAGGTGTGACTACTTTGACCTAGTTTGGTAAAATAGCCATAACGTTTTCATATGAATTTCGATTGAGGTGATTCAAGATGATCCGGAATGAGGACGAATAGACCTATAACTTTTATTCTTTAAGTGTTTCAATTTGAGGTCGGGAACAGTAGTCAAAATGGTCATGTTTGTGACTGATGCGTATTCGGAGGCAATCGAAGGGCGTCGGACATACACATACACAAGTATAGTGATGTCGACGATAATAGATGTTGTTATAAGTTATAGAAAATGAATATTATGAAGTATAATGATTCTTAACATTAATAAATGATATATTAGATAAGTTGAATACGCATACTAAGCACACACAAGAGAGACAAATTGGGCGTGTGACGAATAAACGTCAAAACGCCGTGATAAGTGATAATGAACGTAAAAAGTGTTTTAAATCAAATGAAATGAATATAATAAGATATTAAATAGTGTTAATATTAGACCAATAATGATTCCTAGCAAGACTTAAACACTTGAATAAACTTTAAATATGAAATACAGTGAGATATAAGTTGAAAGTTAACACAATCAAATTGAACATTGTGTATTTATGATAGGAAGCGTTATGAGATGTAAATTAAAGTTTACATTACAACTACTATGCGTTGCTATGTGACTAATAGTTGATGTGCATGATTATATAATTGTGTAGGGCACGTGAAGTGCAGATAACTGTAAGCTGTTACACTGTTATTGGTAAAAATGATCAAGGCAAGTCTTTCAGTTCCTATTTTCTATGTGAATTTGATTGTTTTAAATCTTTATTGCGAAGAGCATGAGGTGTTATATATATGTTGAGTGTATGAAATTTTAAAGTCAACTTATGACTACGTTGATTGATTAAAGCATGCTGATTGAGTAAGGAACTCAATCTTTATACTTGTTTTATGAACTGTAACATGTTTGTTATGTTAGTCCAATGTTTATGAGATATATGTTGAGCATGTTATTATGTGCTACGTGATGCATGAAAACTGTTAAATTTGTTGGGCTGTCGAGCTCAACCATTTTTGCAGGCTAAGGATTGAAGGTAACACTATGTGCTACTTGAATGACGTGGATCAAAAATAGTACACGAAGATTAATATTTTAGCTAAAGTTGCTATTTCTTTATACCATGATTAAGATTCATGAGATGTACTAAATATTTTATGATGTATAGTTTAATGTTGAGTTATAAAGCTAAAGTTAGAGTTATCTGATATGTAAAGGTTATCTGATTGAAATGTAAAATTTTATATAATAACAGTGTTAAAGTGAATCATAAAATAAGATTGATTCAAAGACATGTAGATGATAAAGGTTTTGATTCAGGGAATTAAAGTAAGGAAGACATCGAATAATGATGTAAAATCAGAAGTTAGACGTATTATTAACGACCGAAGTTAATAATTAAATTGTATGAATTTTTGGGTCGTTACAGTTTTCTTTTGTATTTTCCTTTTATGAGTACTATTCACAGGTTACTATTCATGTATACAGCAGTATTCACGTATACGGTACTATTAAAGAATTAATATTCATGAGTTACTATTCACTGGGTACTATTCATGACAAAATTGGTTTCTTTTTCTGACCAAATTATCGTTGATTTATTAATCTTACTCTTGAAATTAAATCCATGTTTTGATTAAATTATTTTTATAACCCTAGTGTTGAAATTTCTCTTTCACTTGAGTGTAAAGATGGGTAGATTATTGGTATGATTGTGACTATGGGTTCTCTTTAGCCAATAGTACAAAGATGATTTGATGACTGGTATGATCATGACCATTGAATTTATAATTGAATATCTTTAGCTTAAATGCAAAGGTGAATTGATCAACATGGTTATAATTATTATTTATATAAATTCTAAAATGATTATATATTTTTTTGAGATATTAATATCTTTGGACCATAGTGCAAAGATGACCTGTTGTTGAATATCTTTGGCTCGTAGTGCAAAGATGACCTATTGTTGAATATCTTTGTCCTGTAGTGCAAAGATGAACTGTTGATGACTATATTTGGCCCGTAATGCAAAGACGAATTTATTAGTATGATTATGAAAAGGAATTGTGATTTAGTATAACCATGATCTTTGATGTTTTAGGTAAAGACAGGTAATAAAAATTATCTTCGTCTTGGATGAGAAGAGGAATTTAGAACTACAATTATAATTATGAGCTATTCACATAATTGTGGACAGGAACTGTTGATTGATGTTACAGGGTTAAAACATTATTGGTGGACTTTTAACATGGAGAAGATAATAGACTTTATGGTCTATTTGACTCTTCTAATGGATTTCTCGTTCCGCTGCAACTATGGTTGAAAAGTTTTATTATCTCCCATATGTCCTAAATCTCTGATTCATTACTGATGAAGGCTATTGATAATTTAATTATCTTTAGTCGTAATATTCTTTATTAGGCTAGTTGTGCTCACCCTTTTGTTTCACAATTCCTTTCAGGTAATAAGAGTGTAGCTGGGTCGAGCGGGGTTAACAAGGGAATAGAACGATGGTCTATAGCTATTGAGGTTTTCCCTAAAATAGTATAGAAATAATTTTATTGAGAATTTTAGATAAGTGTGTCATATTTTATACATCATTTAACCGTTGATTTTGGTAAATCGAATAGGGTGAGGTGAACCCAACTTTGGAAGGGTGTTTTTCCACTATCATACAAGATGTCTAATGACCTACGACTTCATGTTATCATAAGACGGGGTTATGCACATCCACTTGTTGATTATATCTACGAGCACTACTTATATAATCTTGGAGTTTGGTTGAAATATAATTCTCAATTGGAGACAATGGAGATAATTATATGTCAAGAGAAGACTCACCATTGGAAAGAACATGATAGCAATCTTCTCGTTTTTCTTTGGGGTCTATTGGGTCAACCAAGTATAATTCTCAAGTCATATGATATCTATTATAACTTAGATGCATGGCTTCCCATGTATGAAGGTTTTCTGGAGCATTTTCCAAAGATTTTAATTTCTAAAATAGTTATGGATTGTACCTTTATGTAAGGTACTATTGTAAAGTATCACTGTAAGGTGTTATCCAAGTAAAGGGATGAGAGTCACAGTTGGTATCCACAGCATATGTGTTGTCGTATTTCGCACGACAGTTGTATGAGGAAGTTTGTAGTCGGGGGAAGAAGTGATGGTCCAAAATGGTGCCTATAATAATCCTCACTGTTCTATGAAATACTGTGATAATAAATGTAATGAGGACTCCATTCGAGTTTGAATACTGTCTAGAAGATAATATTCGTGTAAAAACTCTCAGCTCCGCTTTTGTCGTATTGTATAAAAGAAGTTTGTATTTGATTATGTACCGTGTATATCTGGAGACTCAGAATGGATGATGTTACCAATTTTGGGGGGCGTCACAGTATAAAATAACACCCAACAATTTGATTCAGCCTATCATTTCATTGTGTTAGTTTTGTTCGTATAGTTCAGTTCATTTAATTGTGTTAGTTATTTCCATTCATGATTCTTTTATTCTATATCCGTACTAGGAATTTGGCTAATGCTATGTTTTTCTTCTGGCAGGTAATCAGGGGGATCAAGGGAAAGTGTGACGAGAGCTCCCTTTTATCCAAATGGTTTAGATATATTATGTTTAGGTTGTTGTAACGACCCCAAAATTCATACAATTTAATTCTCAACTTCGGTCGTTAATAACACGTTTACCTTCTGATTTTATATCATTATTCAATGTTAAACTTTATAAAATACGGAATAATTTAAACTTTTATGTCTTTTTACTTTAATTCCCTGAATCAAAACCTTTATCATCTACATGTTTTTGAATCAATCTTATTTTATGATTCACTTTATCACTGTTGTTATATAAAATTTTACATTTCAATCCGATAACCTTTACATATCAGATAACTCTAACTTTAGCTTTACAACTCAACATAAAACTATACATCATAAAACATTTAATACATCTCATGGATTTTAATCATGGTATAAAGAAATAACAACTTTAGCTAAAATATTAATCTTCGTGTATTATTTCTGATCCACGTCATTGAAGTAGCACATAGTGTTACCTTTAATCCTTAACCTGCAAAAATGGTTATTTGCAAGGTTGAGCTCGACAGCCCAGCAAAATCTAATAGTTTTCATACATCACATAGCACATAATAACATGCTCAACATATATCTCATAACATTAGACTAACATAACATACATGTTACAGTTCATATAATCAAGTATAAAGATTGAGTTCCTTACTCAATCAGCATGATTTACTCAATCAACGTAGTCATAAGTTGACTTTAACATTTCATACATTTAACATATATATAACAGATCATGCTCTTTGCAATAAAGATTTAAAACAGTTAATCACCAAGTTCACATAGCAAATAGGAACTAAAAGACTTGCCTTGATCGTTGTTTACCAATAAACATTTAACAGCTTACAGTTATCTGCACTTCACGTGCCCTACACAATTATATAATCATACACATCAATTATTAGTCACATAACAACACATAGTAATTGTAATGTAAACTCTACTCCACATCTCATAATCTTTCCTATTAGTTAGCACACAATGTTCAATTAAATTGTGTTAACTTTTTGACTTATGTAATATTTGAAATTCATTCAAGTGTTTAAATCTTGCTAGGAATCATTATTGGTTTTATATTAAACTCATTTCATATTTTATAATATCTATTTCATTTGACTCAAAACACTTTTTACGTTCATTAACACGTATCACGGCGTTTCGACCTTTATTCGTCACACGTCCAATTTGTCTCTCTTGTGTGTGCTTAGTATGCATATTCAACTTAACTAATATATCATTTATTAATGTTAAGCATCATTATACTTCATAATATTCATGTTCTATAACTTAGAACAACATCTATTATCGTCAAGATCACTACACTTGCATCGTGCAAAGCTCGCATCTCAGATTGCCTCTGAAAACACAACAGTCCTAAAGATAACCATTTTGACCCTTCCTAAAACCTCAAACTAAAACCCTTAAAGAACAAAAGTTGTAGGTCTATTCGTCCTCGTTTCAAATCATCTTGAATCGCCTTAATCAGAGTTTGTATGAAAAAGTTATAGCCGTTTTACCAAACTAGGTCAAAGTAGTCACAGTCAGCAGACATGGGGCGCGTAGTGCTTTTCCGTCAAATCACCCTCGCTGAATTTACCCAATTGGCTACAACAAGAAAGCTTCAGTACAAAAACAATTTTTTCAATGTACAAACTTCAAATCTTCATAACTTCTTCATTTCAAGTCAGAATTAGTTGATTTTTGATTCTATGAACTCGTTAAACACTGAACTACTCATCTATAGAATAATTTTAACATTTCAAAAACTTTAAAAAATCAATTTAAAGGTTCCAATTCAATGTTCATGCTATATTTTCATGTTTTAAACACATCAGCGAATTCGATCGCCACGGCTTCGTTTTTTAACCAAATGACATGATTCAAACTATGCCGCTTTTGTTTCTTAACATACTAACGTAATCCAACATCAATTCGCAGATTATAACAAGTATTGACCATGAAATATTGTACTTTCTAAGCCATATTCTGTAATATATACACTGTTATTTTACCTTTCTTCCTACAAACCAATTCTCACAAATTTGAACATCAACCAAGGATTATAGATGATAACTAACAAGTTTAGCAACAACATACAAACATAGAATTCGACATCTTAACCCTATCCAACGAAATTTTCAATTAACAGAGAATAGGTATTGCAAAGAAAATTAGATAAATTATACCTTTAATCCTCTAGATTATAGGTTTAGCAAAAAGATGGTGAATCTCCTTCCTCTTGGCCAAAATCTCATAGGCTTAATCTCTCAATTTCCATTGTATTTCCTCTCTTCTTCCAAGCCCTCTTTCTAAACCTCTGTTATTTCTCCTTAGAAAATAAGATGCGTATAAGAAACTGGCCACCCCACGTACTCTTCCGTTAGAAAATAACAAAAGACGTCAGTTGAACAAGCCAAAGACCACAAGGCCTTGTTTGGCTACCACCCTTTTCCCCCCCAAACTAAATTATTTTTATATTATCTTATGTTATATAGTTTCATGTCACACCCTTAGTTGATTAATTTAAATAACATAGTTTAGTTAATTTAAATAACTCATATTAATAATAAAATCTTATTATCATTATACTTATAATTAATAAATAATTATATATCTAATTTAATTAATAAATTAGAAACATCACTTTATTTAATTTATTCATTCCCTTTAATATTAAACAATTCATTTAATTTAATTAATTCATTAAATTAAATCTTCAAAGAATAAAATTTACCTTTGCTTTAATTTAATTATCATACACACATAACTAAATTATTATACCATAATTTCATAAATTAATTATTTTTCTCAATAAATAATTTATTTAAAATATTTATTTAATTCAATAAATATTTAAAATAATTACCAAATTCATTTAATTTCTTCAATAGTTAACTTAACTATTAAACCTCACTTTTCCAATATATGAATATATATATATATCTCTTCACACCAGATCACATATTTCAAAATATATAGCACGTATATATACCTACTCAAACTCAAACAACTCATAATAAGAATTTTAATTATTAAATTCTTATTTTAATAATTTATAAAAATTTGGGTTGTCACAGTTGTGATACATTAGCTTGTTCAGAATTATAATAATTATTTTAGATGGTGGTTTGAGCCAGTTTGACATTTATTATGGTTGACTTGTGGTATTTATCAGATATTAAGACTATTATTTTGTGGTTTAGAGGCTCGTTATATATTCTTCAGTTTTGTTATGTTTTGAGTAACCTCTCTTTCTATTTCAGAAAGGGGGTGTTACAGAGTTGGTATCTAAGCTTAGGTTCTTTCTTGTAGAAAACTTATTTAGGTTTGACCTGTGAGTTATGGGTAAACTTCTGGGTTAGGTTTTTGTTCTATTTGACTTTCTATTCAGCTATTATATTAGCTATATTCGAATGTCTCTAATCTACTTTGTTTATATTTGTGATCTCTTTCTTAGATGGCTCGTAGATCCGCTAGGAGTTAACAATAGAGGAAGAGGTGAGGTTCAGTCCAATAAGCAACCTAATGATCAGATTAATGCTTAATTGGCTACCTTGGTGAATCAAAGTGATGAATCGGGCCAGGCACAAGTTATCTGAACGATGCAGAGCATTGCCATAAAAATTCATGAAAGCGAGGAATCAAGGGAAATAATGGCCAGCATGTAAATGTCGAGGAAGGGAATGCAGATGGTCATGATGAGCAGGTGGTTCCAATGTATATATGGTTGGAAAGGTTTCAGAAGTAGAAACCACAGTCATTTAGTTCAACTCCAACTCCAATTGATGTAGAGAATTGGATTGCCCACCTAGAGAAGGTTTTTGATGTGTTGGGGTGCTCAGACAATCAGAAAGTGTTGCTTGCAGCTTACAAGCTAGAAGGGGATGCACAGAGGTGGTGGAAGATGGTGAAAGTAACAAAGGGAGATGATTATGTTGAGACACTTGGTTGGCCAGAGTTTTGTGAGGTCTTTTATCAGCAGTACTTCTCAGCTGCTGATAAAGAGACCTATGCTAGAGAATATATGTCTATTCGGAAGAAAGATGATGAGTCCATTACGGATTTTATGATGAGGTTCACCAGGTTGGCAGGCTTTGTGGGAACTTCTGCAAGGACTACAGCAGAACAGGCGAAGAAGTTCAAGTGGTGGATTCATTATAGGTATCGTCAGCATCTTATTAACACCAAGTTTGCAGATATGTCAGCAGTGGCCAATGCGGCCAAGAATATTGAGATGGAGCGACATGAATTTCGGTCTTCTAAACTAGAGAGGAGTTGAAAGAAGGACAGAAATGACCAGCAGGGTCAAACTTCAGGTCAGCAAGGAAAAAATCAGGGTGGTCAGTGGAACAAGAACCGTAGTGCCAACAAGGACAGTGGCGTGGCCATAATCAAAATAGGGTTTATCAGTAGATGCCTCAACAAGGGCAGAATCGTTAACTTCAGCTACCCTAGCATGGTCAGAATCATCAGTCGTGGCAGAATCATCAACAAGGGCTGAATCAGGGTCGTTATCTGGGACCAGCTGGTGGGGGTAACCTAAATCTTATTTTGATAGATCCTTGTGCTATTTGTGGGGCTAATCATCCGGGGAGGCAATGCCACAGACTTACCAGTGCATACTTCTTATGTAGACAGATGTGTCATATTTCTAGGGATTATACCGGTCCACACAATAATGGTATAGGTGGTGATAATGGTGGCAATGGAGGTCAGCGTCAGGGTGGATGAGTTTTTGCTTTGATGTATAACCAGACGGAAGGTGCACCAGGTACTGTTTCTGGCACTCTTTTAGTTGGCAATCGTGAGGCGTCTATTTTGTTTGATACGGGTTCTACTCATTCCGTTGTTGCTCAGTCTTTTATTCGACACCTGGGTGTGTCATCTCAGTCTTTAGATTCTATTATATCTATTGCTACCCCGATGGGGACTTCTATTGTTATTTCTGATTTATATCAAGGATGTGCGATTAGTTTTGGGGATAAGATTCGTAGGGATAATCTCCTTCCGATGGGTATGCACGATTTCGATGTCATTCTTGGTATGGACTGGTTGGATAAGCATCAGGCCACTATCGATTGTCAGGCGAAGAAGTTATATTTGGAGATGTTAAGTCTTCAGAGTTCGTGTTTCAAGGTTCACAGCCGAGTAGAGTGGTGAAGTTAATTTCAGCTCTGAAGGTTGGGAAGTTGGTGGCAAAGGGTTGTGAGGGGTATTTGGCGTTTATGAAAGATACCTCCAAGGGAGATTCCCTTATTAAGGATGTTCCAATTGTTCGTGACTTTTTCGATGTATTTCCTGAAGAGTTGTCAGGATTGACACCGCAACGAGAATTGGAGTTTGCTATTGAGCTTGTTCCTGATGCAAAGCCTATCTCTAAGGTGCCATATCGAATGGCGCCATTGGAGTTGAAGGAGCAGTTGTAGGAACTGTTAGATCGTGGTGTGATTCGGCCGAGTGTTTCATCGTGGGGTGCTTTGGTCTTGTTTATGAAGAAGAATGATGGGTCTATGAGGTTGTATATAGACTACAGGGATTTGAACAAGATTACCATCAAGAATCGGTATCCATTACTGAGGATTGATAACTTGTTTGACCAACTTCAGGGGGAAAAGTTTTTTTCGAAGATAGACTTGAGGTTGGGCTATCATCAGTTGAGGGTGAGGGATGAGGATATCCCTAAAACAACTTTTTGCACTCGATATGGGCATTACGAGTTTCTGGTGATGCCATTCGGGTTGACTAACGCTTCGGCGGTGTTTATGGATTTGATGAATCGAGTGTTCAGGGAGTACTTGGACCAATTTGTTGTTTTATTTATTGATGACATTTTTGTTTACTCCAAGTCTAAAGAAGAGCATAAGGAGCATCTTTGCACAGTGTTGGCAATTTTGCAGAAAGAGAAGTTGTATGCTAAATTCTCTAAATATGAGTTCTGGTTAGAGTAGTTTGCATTTTTGGGCCACGTTGTTTCTACTAAAGGCATTAAGATGGATCCTACGAAGGTTAAGGCTATCACTAAATGGCCGAGACCTACTACGGTGACAGAGGTTATGAGTTTCTTGGGTTTGGCAGGGTACTATAGGAGATTTGTGGAAGGGTTTTCGTTGCTTGGCCTACCATTGACTCAGTTGATGAGAAAGGGCATGAAGTTTGTGTGGAATGAGGAGCGCGAGAAAAGTTTTGAGGAGTTGACGAAACATCTTGTGACAACTCCAATACTTACCAGATTTATAGTGATTCTTCTAAGAAAGGTTTGTGGTGTGTTTTAATGCAACACGGTAAGGTGATTGCGTATGCTTCTAGACAGCTTAAACATTATGAGGTGAATTATCCCACACATAATTTGGAGTTGTAGTGGTGATCTTTGCCCTAAAGATTTGGAGGAATTATTTGTATGGAGAGGCTTATGATATCTTCACCGATAATAAAAGTCTTAAATACATTTTCACTCAGAAGTAACTCAATATAAGGCAGAGGCGTTGGTTGGAGCTTCTAAAGGATTATGATGCTAGAATTCAGTATCACCCAGGGAAGGAAAATGTGGTTGCAGATGCTCTTGGCCGAAAGAGTTCTGGGAGTGTAGTAGCCCTTATTACATAACCTCAACATATTTTGGATATGGAGCTACTAGAGTTGGAGTTTTATGTACAAGGTTCAGATGGGCATTTGGTAGGTATGAAAGTGGAGTCCTCTCTTATCTCGCGGGTCAAAGAAGCTCAAAAGGAATATGAGGAATTATGGATTATGACGCATAATTTAGAGGAGGGAAAGCAGTCCGAGTTTCGTATTGATGACCATGGTGTGATTTGTTTGGGCGAGCGGTTGTGTGTACCGTTGGATCCAATTATTCGGGAGGTTGTTTTGGCTGAGGCTCATAGGTCGCCATTTTCTATTCATCCAGGTTTTACAAAGATGTATAGGGTATGTTGGGAAGTGCCTCACTTGTCAATAAGTGAAGATAGAACATCAAAAAGCTAGTGGTTTGCTACAACAATTAGACATTCCAGTGTAGAAGTGGGAGGATATTATGATGGATTTTTTGACTGGTTTGCCAAAGACTTTTAAGAAGAATGATGTCATTTGGGTAGTGGTGGACCGACTGACCAAATCGGCACACTTCTTGGCTATCCATGAGGGTTACTCAGTTGATAGGTTGGCACAAATCTTTCAATAGGAGATTGTTAGACTTCATGGTACTCCGGTGTCTATTATTTTAGATCGGGACCCATAGTTCACTTCACAGATTTGGAAAGGGTTTCAACGAGCTTGAGGCACTCGACTCAACTTTAGTACTTCTTTTCACCCGCAAACTGATGGGAAATCCAAAAGGACTATTCAGACGTTGGAAGACATGTTGAGGTCTTGAGAACTTGAATGGTCGGGTAATTGGGATGATTACTTGAGCCTAGCTGAGTTTGCTTATAATAACAGCTGGCATGCAAGTATTGTGATGGCTCCTTTTGAGGCATTGTGTAGTAGAAAGTGTTGGGCACCAACTTGTTGCGATGAGGTTGGCAAGAGGGCCATAGAAGGGCCTGAGTTAGTTCAAATTACTACGAAAAAAGTAGCGGTGGCTAAAGAGAAATTGAAGTCAGCTCGATCACGGCAGAAGTGTTATGCTGATAAGCATAGCAGGACTTTAGAGTTTGAATCTGGTGAGCATATGTTTCTAAAAGTTTCTCCTTGGAAAGGCATTCGGCGATTTGGGTTGATAGGGAAGCTTAGTCCGCGTTATATTGGCGCATTTGAGATTTTGGAGAGGGTTGGTGAAGTTACATATCTGTTAGCTTTGCCTCCACAGCTAGCTCATGTGCACAATGTATTCCATGTGTCGGTGTTGAGGAGTTATTATTATCATCCGTTGTATGTGGTGAAATATCCGTTCGATAAGAATCGAGAGGATCTTACTTGTGAGGAACAAGCCGAGGCGATTTTGGATCGTCAAGAGCGAATTATAAGGAGGAAGAGTACTATTTCGTTTGTTAAGGTTTTGTGGAGAAATCATTCAGAACGGAAAGCTACTTGGGAGATGAAGGAGTCTATTCAAGCGGAGTATCCACATCTTTTTGATAATTAAGTACGCTCATTCTCTAATTCCGGGGACGGAATCCTTTTAAGGGGTAGGTGATGTAATACCCAGTAAAATAAATAAATGAATAAAAAATTAATAATAAAAATTGTTTTGTTTTAAAACATATTAATTAGACTTTCTTTTTATTTGAGTCAAATTGTATTTAATTTATGTGGACTAAGTATGGAATTTCATTAAATTGGGCCTTAAAACTAATTGAGTTTTTAATTCATATTTGGATAATATTAAATCCTATTATAATTAAGAAAATTTATAAGATATTTTAATAAATAAATAGATAAGTAAAACCTAATTCTACTGATCATTAGTTTTGATACGTATAATGAATTATAAGTTAAAAAATAAGTCAAAATTTAAGTTATTGTCAAACACTAAATAATAACAAATGACTTATAACTTAGTTTGACCAACTTATAAGTCATTGCCAAACACCCTCTAATTCAAGATATAAAATGAACCTAATATCTGATTATAAAAAAATTTACAAGTCAAGAAAAAGGAGAATTTAAAAAAGGGGAGTTAAAAATGAACTTACACACCATTGGTGCAACTTAATTGGTCTATGCCAGAACCATTGACGCGATTTAATCGGTGTAGTTTGGTCGATTTTTGGTGCAATTTCGGGAGCGATTTTGATTCCTTGCTCAGCCCTTGTCAAAAAGTATATATGTAAAATAATGAGTTACAAGAAAAATTCATATAAATTAAAATTAATTATATTTTTTTTCAAAATTATAAGTGAGCGAATATGATCATTATAAACTACATCCAATTAACTACAAACTTTAATTTTTGTAAATTTGAAAATATCTATATGTGCTCAATTTTAATTTCAAAAATTATAACTCTAAAAAAAATAAAATTGGGCATTTATTTTGAGACAGGCGGCGTGAAACATTTCACTGTATAAAATTGTGTCCAAATAAATAAAAAAATTGAAATGAAAAATGATGCGTTTTGGGGAAAAGAAGAGGTCGAAACATGCTTATTGGGTTTTTCTTAATTTTGGGCAACAATTTACTAGTCGTTGCAAAAAAAATGTATAAAATACACAACGGAAAAAAATTGTTGCCAATGAATGTGGCCTATATTAGGCAACAAAATATAGCAACAAAAAAGTTTTCGTTACCGGCAATGAGGAGAAATCTCATCGGCAACAAAAAAGTAAATAGGCAGTGGGTTTTTTTTTCCCGCCAACAATTTGGCAACGAACTTTTGCAATGACTTATGAATTTCTTTACGAAAAATGAAAGCCTTTCACAAACTGCAACGAATGATAAATTTCGTTTCTAAACATGTATTTTTAGCAACGACTTTATAAGTCGTTGCCCGAAAAATTGTTGTCAAATGTCTATTTTTTTGTAGTGGTAAAAGAACAGAGGAATAGAGGAAACAACGGCTGTGGAAGAACAATAAAGAAAATGAGGAAATTTCTAGCAATTAAGGTAGTATTATTACTCCTTTTTCCATACCATATGCCTTATATATTATTCATGAATGGTAGACTGGATTCTAATGAAATCATATCATATGATCCCACCATCTTCTCATCAATTCTATTGTTTTTCACTGTTTTCAATTGCACAAAAACAAAAAGTTTGGTTAATTAATAAATTAATAGAGATGAATTAATTGGTAACAATTGTAGTCATTTATTCTTTTTAAATTTTTGATAACTGTTATGGGCTGCGTAAAGAAGTGATGCAAATTGATTTAATAAAATAAGTTACTAAGTTTTTTTTTGGAAGTTGATTGTAAGCATGCTTATGTTATTATAGGCAGTGAAGAGAAATCTCATTGGCAACAAAAAAAGTAAATAGGCAGTGGGTTTTTTTTTTCCACCAACAATTTGCCAACGAACTTTTGCAACGACTTATGAATTTCGTTACGAAAAATGAAAGCCATTCACAAACTGCAACGAATGACAAATTTTATTTCTAAACATGTATTTTTAGCAACGACTTTATAAGTCGTTTCCAGAAAAATTGTTGTCAAATGTCTATTTTTTTGCAGTGGTAAAAGAACAGAGGAATAAAGGAAACAGCGGCTGTGGAAGAACAATAAAGAAAATGAGAAAATTTCTTGCAATTAAGGTAGTAATATTACTCCTTTTTCCATACCATATGCCTTATATATTATTCATGAATGGTAGTCTGGATTCTAATGAAATCATAGCATATGACCCCACTATCTTCTCATCAATTCTATTATTTTTCACTGTTTTCAATTGCACAGAAACAAAAAGTTTGGTTAATTAATAAATTAATAGAGATGAATTAATTGGTAACAATTGTAGTCATTTATTCTTTTTAAATTTTGATAACTGTTATGGGCTGCGTAAAGAAGTGATGTAAATTGATTTAATAAAATAAGTTACTAATTTTTTGTTGGAAGTTGATTGCAAGCATGCTTATGTTATTATTATATATATATATATATATATATATATATATATATATATATATAATTAAAAATTTGGTCATGAAACTTATAAATGGAATTGGTAAATCAATTTGAAGTTATGTATATTAATTTAAATTAATTAATTTTGCCGACATAGTTATAAAAGTTCTTAATAATAAATTTAATAGTATTATGTTATTCATGATTGGATTGTAATAAAATCTTATTAAATTATTTAGATTAAACGGAGAGTGCATAAACGAGTTTTTGGAATATACTTTGGGTATTACATTGCTTAATCCAAGTACGAATTACGTACTCTTTCAGCGAGACTCTTTTGTTTTTAATTTGTTCATTTCGTTATTCATTTCGAAATTTAGTATTGCCTCTCATAATTATTCCTTGTCAATTAATTGTGATAGTTTTGTTTTGGCGTTGTATTAGAACTTATATTTGTACTCTTTAGACTAGTGTATCATGTCTAAATTTTATTTTGATATTTGTAGTGATGTACATGTTAATATATATTTTGGAGACTTTGTGTTAATATTATGTCGCATATGTTGTGACATGATATTTTTGTTAGAATACCATAGGGTATACCTGAGCTATAACCACCTATGAGGATACCACAGGCATGTCCTCTTGGCACCGAGGCATGACACTTTTCGTGGAGGTGTGATCAGTCCACAACGTCTCCGTTTTGTGCTCTGGTGGGAGTTGGCCATTTGGTGTTTTGTTCTGGGAGGCATATGGGTCGACCCTAGTTTTCTGTTCTGTTATGTTCTGGGGAGTGGTGATGTTTGTGCCAAACATGCCTTCCAATTTTGCATGCATCTGGATTGCGCAGTCCGATGTATGATTGCTTGTGTGGCATTATTTTGATTACCTGTGTGACATTATTTGACTTGCCTGTGTGGCAAGGTATATTACTAATTATTTTGAGCTTAGTATGAAATAACACCCAGTAATTTGATTTCGTTGTGTTAGTTTTGTTCGTACAGTTCAGTTCATTTAATTATGTTAGTTATTTCATTTCATCATTCTTTTATTTTATATCCGTACTGGGCATTTGGTTCATGCTGTATTTTTCTTCCGGCAGATAATTAGGGGGATCAAGGGCAAGTTTGTCGAGAGCTCCCTTTTATCTAAATGATTTAGATATATTATGTGTAGGTTGTGATACATTAGTTTGTTCGGAATTATAATAATTATTTTAGATGGTAATTTGAACCAATTTGACATTTATTATGGTTGACTTGTGGTATTTATCAAATATTAAGATTATTCTTTTGTGATTTAGAGTCTTGTTATATATTCTTCAATTTTGTTATGTTTTGAGTAATCTCTCTTTCTATTTCGAAAAAGAGGTGTTACAGTTCTAGTTGTCATATTCAATTGGCTTGCTGCATGTAGTTTCGATTAGTTTATGCTGAACAAGAAATAAAGAATTTAACATGACTAATACAGGGACGCCCTAATGTCACGTAATTTTTGTCATTATATTAGTGCAATAATACAATAATTATAAATGAATTTGCTGAAAAGATGATAAGAACATAACTTATACAGAGATGCCCTAATGCCATATATTTTTGTTTATAATATTTTTGCAATAATAAAATAATAATTAATGAATTTGATGAAAAGATAATAAGGTCATTAACGCATGCCTGTGCGCATTCAGTTTTGCGGTGAGAATCGAAACCATCTTATGAACAAAAGACACCATCAGTACTACTCCTCGAGACCTATCATTGATGCCATTACGAATCAATCCGACTTTTCTTCCCTCTCTACCTTTTCAATTTTACTTGTTGATTTTCCTTAAAACTTGACAAGACTTGAAGGGCAATTAATCAATCTACATATATATATATATATATATATATATATATATATATATATATATATATATATATATCACATAATAGTTATAAAATCTTATATAAATACTAAGAATCCTACAGGGGACGGGGTTTTAGGCCAATTAATTTGAATTTATTTTTTTTACTACCAAATAATTAATGTGATTTATTATAACTGAATTTTTTATAAAATATATTGATTTATGTGTCATTTAGATACATGTAAAAAATAGGGTTGCACAGACTGTACAACTCTATTTTTTACATATATCCAAATGACACCTAAATCACTGCATTTTATAAAAATTTCAATTCCAATAAATTACATTAATTATTTATTAGTTAAAAGCAAAAAAAATAAAAAAAATAAAATTTTCGGCCAGTCACTACCCCGGTCGAAAACCCCAGTCCCTTTAGACTTATTAAAATACTAAATTTTACGTTTTTCATTTAAAGATTTGACATATGAATATGGACGGCGCAGAGTACGTTTCTATCCACTTTGTGAAAACCGTTATATTCTCTCTCCTGTTCTTCCTTTTTTCCATCTCTAAGCCTACGCATGTAATGATGATTCACGACAATTCAATGATTAAAGCTCATACTTATGCAATGTTCCTTCACAATAATTCAACGATTAAAGATCATACTTTTGCAATGTTTCTTCACGCCAATTCAATTATTTTTTAGTATTCATGGCAATTCACTGAATATTGTATATAGTTATACAATATTTGTCTAACCATTTCTAGTACAATTAAAAATATATAATGTTTTATCTCTTGTCCTCTGACAAGTTTTTTTCTCTTGCCTTTTGGCATGTCTCTATCCCTTTGATTTTATTCTTTGCCTGCCCTTTTTTCCTACTATCATGGATTCCGATCTGACTAAAGCTTGCCGAAACCTCACGCTCGAAGGGGAGGATGACGGGGGTTTGGTTTTGGAGGGTGAGAATGAACCGGTGGACGATTCCGACTACACTTTCTGCTTGGTGGGCAGATTTCTTACGAAAAAAGCCTGTGAACTTTGGGGCTATGAAGGATACACTCATTCCGATATGGCAACCGGTGAAGGGTATTGATGTAAAGGAGTTTGAAGGTAGCCGTTATTTGTTTCGATTTTTATATGAGCGAGATCTGAATCGTGTTATTTCTGATGGTCCGTGATCTTTTACTAACCATATTTTGGTGCTAAAACGTTTGCTTCCGAGTGAGTAACCTTCTCAAGTTCCCCTGAATATAGTCGAACTTTGGACTCAAGTTTATGATCTTCCTATTGGCTTTATGTCGGAGAAGGTTGGGATTTCTATTGGCAATTACATAGGCAAGTTTGTTGCCTCAGATGCTCGCAACTTCGATGGCCAGATTAAAACTTTCATCTGAGTGAGGGTGGCCATGGATGTGAACAAGCATGTTGCCCGAAAGATGAAGCTGAAGAGGAATGGTGGAGATTGGATTTGGCTTACTTTTAAATATGAAAGGCTTCCTACATTCTGCTTCTATTGTGGAGTTATGGGACACTCTGATAAGTTTTATGCGTTGTGGTTCGATAATCCTGTTCTTTAGTCTCAATTTGTGTGTGGTAAATGGCTCTGGGCTCAATTGCGTCATCAAGGTAGTCGATCGGCTGATCAGTGGATCAGGACTTCTGCTCAGGTGAGCCCTCCCTCAGTGTCTGGTGCGGTGGATGATGAATCAGCGATGGACGTGGGAACTCCGCGTTTTTAGGAATCACATTTGGTAACTTTTGTGCATGGCAAGGAAACCTCTACTTTCTTAAATCAAGCAGACGTGATTCCTCCCACTCTGAAACTTCCCCCAGTATCTACGGAATTGTCTTCTAACCTTCCTCCCATGCATGGGATTGATACTCCGATTATTGAGGGGAGCGATTCAGGGAGTATTATTCTAGCGGAGCAGAAACAGCGTCGAACATTGAAAAGTAATAATTATGCAGATGGCTTGGATGGGTCTTCTGGTCTGGTAAATTCGATGAGTAATATTTTGGTTAATCCGACACCAAAAAATGGATTGAAGGTGGGTGCTGTTATCCAGGTCCACCGAGACCAATGACGACCCTTAGTTGGAATTGTCGTGGGTTGGGCAACTCGCGTACAATTCAGGTCCTTGCGGAGTTAGTCAGCCATTTAAAGCCTACTTTTGTATTTCTTATTGAAACAATGTTGCCTCGAGATCGTTTGGATGCAATCAAACTAAAATTGGGTTACGAAGGTGTTTTTGCTTTGAGTAGTGTTGGCCATAGAGGGGTTATTGTCCTATTGTGGAAAGATAAAAATGTTGCCAGTTTAATTTCTTACTCGGATCATCATATTGATGTTGTTGTTAACATCCCTAACATGTTGCAATGGCGCCTCACTAGGTTCTACGGCCATGCCGCTAGAAATAATCATATTTTATCTTGGAATCTCCTCCGGCAGCTTAGTAGTCGCTCTACTCTCCCGTGGTGTTGTATCGGAGACTTTAATGATCTTTTATCTTCAAATAAGAAGCGTGTGAGTATTGACCACCCTCAGTGGCTTTTTGACGGGTTCCGGAGGGCTGTTGATGATAGTGGGCTGCTGGATATTGGTATGGAGGGGCATCCTTTCACTTGGGAGCGTCATAAGGGTTTTTTGGATTGGATTGAGGAATGTCTTGATCACGCGCTTGTTTCTTCTACTTGGCTTTTTGCTTTTCCCCATGCGAAGCTGCGGAATATAGAGGCTTCTATGTCGGATCACTCAGCTATTATGCTTGATTTTTTGCTGTCTAGCCAAGTATACAAAACTCGCAAATTTAGGTTTGAAAACTTTTGGCTTAGGGAGCCCCAATGCCAGACTATTATCTCAGACAGTTGGTCTAGGAGCTCGGGGAGTCCTATTCAAACTCAAATTCATCAGTGTGGGGTTGATTTAATGAGGTGGGGGTCTAGTCTTGCCTCTCATTTTTGTAAGGATATTGTTGATTGTAAAAGGCAGATGAAAGGCCTTAGGTCTCTTACTAACCAAGATTCTATTGCCCAGTACTCTAATTGTCGCTCAAGGTTTAATCTGTTATTGGCTCAACAAGAGGATTTTTGGAAATAACGTTCTAAGCAACTGTGGCTCAATTCTAGGGACTCAAACTCCCGATTTTTTCATATTTCTGCTTCTGCCCGTCGGAAGAACAATACGGTTTTGGAGCTCTAGGATGATAGTGGTCGCTGGTTACGTTGGGATAATGGGTTGTCGAACCTGTTCCTCTCTTATTTTCAGGGGATTTTCACGTCTCAAGGAGGGCAAACTCAGGCTGTAACGGAGTACATTACTTCTTATATTTCTAATCAGCAGAGTAATTTTCTTATTGCTCCCTTTTTAAAGGACGATGTCAAGGAGGCTCTGTTCTCTATGCATCCTGATAAAGCGCCAGGGCCGGATGGTATGAACCCCGCGTTCTATCAACATTCTTGGGATATTGTGGGCGATTCTGTGACTGCCGCTTGTCTCTCCTTCCTTTAGCAAGGGGTATTTCTAGAGGGCTTAAATGAAACAAATATTGTGTTAATTCCTAAGAAGTCAAAGCCTGTGTTGGTTACTGATCTTAGGCCAATTTTCTATCTGATGTTATTTACAAGATAGTTGTTATAAAATGCTTGCGAATCGCCTCAAAACATGTGATTGATTCTATTATCTCGGAGCGTGAAAGTGCGTTCATTAGGGAAGGCTGATTCATCGACAACATTATGATAAACATGAGGTAATTCACTATCTAAAGAGGAAAAGGCAAGGGAAGTCAGGATTCGCTGCACTGAAGATTGATATGAGTAAAGCCTATGATAGACTTGAATTGGACTACTTGCACCAAATCATGGTTCGTATGGGTTTTCCTTCTGTTTGGATTCGGTGGATTATGTTGTGTGTTTCCACTGTGAAATATTCTATAGTTCATAATGGTTGTGAGTTGGATCGAATCATTCCTTCGAGAGGCTTACGGCAAGGTTTCCCTCTCTCGTCGTATTTATTTATCCTCTGTGCCGAGGGTTTTTCTGCCTTGCTTCATCATTATGAGCGTCGTGGGCTAATCCGCGGCTGTAAAGTCTCTCAAGGTGCTCCAGTTGTGTCCTACCTATTTTTTCGGATGACAATTATTTGTTTTTTAAAGATGACTACCTCGGAATGTCGACATATAAAGGAATGCATCGATTATATGAATACGCCTCGGGGTTAGTGAGATAAACTTTCAAAAATCCTCTATTCTTTTCAGTGTTAATATGCCCATGACTGTTCAAAATGTGGTTAGTGGCATTCTTCAGGTTCAGGTTACCTCTGATTATGGGAAGTACCTTGGCTTACCATCTTATATGGGGAAGAATAAGAAGCAGGCACTATCTTTTATCAAGGAGCGTATGTGGAGTTGTTTGTCCGGCTGGAAGATAAATTTACTCTCCAAAGCTGGTAAAGAAGTTCTTATAAAGAGTGTGGCTTAGGCTCTTCCTACTTTTGTTATGGGTGTCTTCTTATTGCCGAAGGACCTTTGCTCGGAGTTGGAAAGTTCAATGGCTCGCTTTTAGTGGGAGTTGTGCTCTAATCAGTCCAAAGGGATTCATTGGGTTAGTTAGAAGAAATTATGCGCTCGGAAGGAGCATGGGGGCTTAGGTTTCAAGAGTCTCTATGACTTCAACTTGGCCATGCTTGGTAAGAGCGGGTGGCGTTTGGTAACTCGTCCAGCTTCACTGGTTGCGAGGATTTTTAAGGCCAAATATTACCCTTCTTCTTCTTTCTTCTGTGCTCAGAAAGGCAATAATCCCAGCTTCATCTGATCTAGTATCATGGCTGTCAAACCTCTCTTAAAGCAAGGTGCCAAATGGCGTGTTGGCAATGGGAAAAGCATTAATATTTGGACGGAGCCTTGGCTGCCTGATGATGATAATCCTTGGTTGTCTTCTTCCCTTGTTCCAGGGACGAAGCATGCTTCTGTGAACAATCTCATGCTCCCTGATACGCTTTCTTGGGACACTGATTTAGTAAGGGATTTATTTGATGCTCGTGACTCTTCGTTGATTTCTAATATTTCATTGAGCAGTAGGTGTCAGGAGGATCGCCTATATTGGAGATTTGAAAGAAGGGGGTTGTATTCGGTGAAGAGCGCTTATGACTTCTTGACCTCTGACCTGAGCACTCTTTACCCTCATCATGATGCTCCAACTTGGAAGAAGCTCTGGGCGGTTCGTATCCCTCTGAAAGTGAAACATACTCTATGGTGTTTGTGTAATGGCAGTTTACCCACTAAAGATAACCTTTTAAAGAAAAGAGTCATTGTGGATGGTACTTGTCCCGTGTGTAACTCTGCAGCAGCATCCAGTCATCATGTGTTTACCTCCTGCCCTTTTGCGAAAGAATGTTAGAGGTTGTCTACTATAAGTTTTATTCCCCCAGGTAACCAAGACTTCTTTGAGTGGTTTTCTAGTTTGATAGTTACTTGTTCACAAGAAGAGATTAAGCTAGCTTGTATGATAATTTGGTGTATTTGGCGGAATCAAAATGAGGTGTTATGAAATAATTGGGTCCAAAAGCCAGCTAACCTACTAAATCTTGCGAGTTCTTATCTTTTCCAATGGACTGTCACTCAAGAAAGTTTGTAAATGGCAATACTTCCATATCTAAAGATGGGCATATTTGTTGGTCTAGGCCAGGAACAGGTTGGATCAAATGTAATGTAGACGATGCCGTTTTTAATCAGGAGGCAAAGCTTGGTTATAGTTGGGTGATTAGAGACTGCGCTGGTTCTTTGGTTGCTGCTGGGTGTGGCTCTTTTATGGGTCATTTAGATCCTGAAATGGCGGAAGAAATCAGTTGTAGAGAGGCCCTTAGCTGGTTAAAGACTCGTCAACCAGCGAAAGTGATCCTTGAATCAAATGCTTTCAATTTTGTTCAGGCTATTCGGGGATCTGATTCCTTTTCGAGTCCTTTAGGTTTGCTTATTGATGATTGTAAGCAACTCCTCCTTGATATTGAGGATTGTCGTATTTATTTTATTAGGCGGTCAGCGAACGGTGTCGTACATTCCTTAGCTCGTGCGTTGGGTTCTATGTCTGGTAGCCATGTTTGGATAGGTTCTCCACCTCCCTTTGTTTGTAATGCTTTGATGTTGGATAATCAATACTAGTACTCCATACTTTGTCAAAAAATAATTTAAAGATTTGACAACCATAACTTAAAAACACATCTTTCCTACCCCGTACAACACAGTGTTATAGGAAGATTTTCTCTCACAACACAATTAATATACTACAGTTAATATTATTGTAGGAGTCTTGCCTAGCGCAACACTGTATTTTGTGAGAGACTAGCTCACCGCAATATAGTGTCGTGAAAGGGCTTTAGATATTTTAAATTAAATGGACAAGCCATACATTATAATAAATGATGCAAGATCTGTTGACCATTTAAATAATTAGTATTTGCAAATTGCAATGAATCAGATTTTGTAGGTTAGAGTATTATTAACGCCAAGTTTCACCGGCGCATCTAATCACAGAATACATGCGCTAGAACCTGCACAATAACAGATCACACAGAAGCTTGATGACTTGTGCCGCCGGGGGATAGCTCTGGTGTGAGAATAAGTACAGGTCATTCACAAGGTTTAACAATGGAGGCTAAGTGTTTAGCGCTTAAAAGTAGGTATTACCTCTTAATTGTAACCTAGGCCATGTATTTATAGTACTCTCATCACCTTAAAATCCTTCTCCAAGTCGGATTAGGACTCCTAAACATGGAAGTTACCATGATTTGGGTCCAACACAATCTCCTTAAAAGGTGGAAGTGGAATCCAATCCAACCACTACCTTTGGAGTTACCTTATTCAAATACGGCTGGGACTTCAGAATCTGTACACAAGACAGCCCACTGCATAGGCCCAATCCAACCGAGCTCACTGCATGGTTCGGACTTCGGCCCAGAAGACTCGAAGACCGGACCCCGAACATCTCCTTCCAGAATAGGGTTCTGGCCCAAAGGACTTGGATACCCGAACCCGAATACCATATCTCGAGTAAGACTCCAGTCCAGAGGACTCGGATGTCCGAACCCCTTCAACACCCTTGAGGGCCTCGGCCCAATGGACTTATCATCCCGTTCTAGCATCAGGCCTTTGGACCACTTGTAAGTCGGTAAAATGCCCACGAACTTTGCCCCCCAGTCTCTTGTTATAATATATTTATAATTTGAGACTTGAAAGGTCAGGAATTCGATGAGTCACGACAGCTAATGATGAGTTATCTGGGGAATCCAAGCGGTTTTTCCTCGTTCTTCGAAACACTGCACTTTTTCCCAATCCTAGGCCCACTTTGTGCATTTAATAGCCACCCTTGGGTCTCATGCCACTCTCCTTATAAGAACCCCCTTCCGTCAATCACTGTCACTTTTTCCGGACTTTACCATTTCAAAATCTCTTCTTAAATTTTCCGGCAAGGGCGATTTTCGGTGAGTTTTCCATTCTTCATTATTCCTTGATTTTGAACTCATTTTTGCTAGCATTTGCTGCAATGGCTGATTCTACTATTGACCAAACTCCAAACATCCCTGATACCACTACTCCCCACGCTCATTTCGACCACTTGGATCTAGTCCGGTGAGATCTGCCAAGCACCTCCACTTTGAATCGCAACTATTCTTTGTTCCTCCCACTCGATAAGTCTTTGAGGCCAAAATCCAAAATGCTTATCACTCCGAAGATGAGTTTTCCCATATCAACACCCCATCTACTATCACCCCCTCCCAACTGTCTGACATCCGAACTCTGTTCAATATTCTAAAAGATTATAAGCTTCGGGTACCCAATATGGGGGAGAAAATGTTTTGGAAACCCGATGGTGAGTGGGTCACCGTCCCCCTATATGTTCTGACATACGGGGTTCTGTTCCCTCTTCATGACTTCATCTCATCCTTTCTCTGATTTGTGGGGATCGGGTTCGCGCAGCTTGTGCCGAACTCGTATATCCACTAAGTTTCTTTTATCGCTTTTTGTCAAGAGATCGGGATCACTCCTGGTCTCGACTTCTTTTTCGCCTTATTCACCGTCACCGGGTCGAAAGAACCCGACCTTCAGCAACTAAACAAACGAGCCAGCCACCCCGTCCTCATCAAAACCCCTTTGAGTAACAAGGGGTGGCACGACAAGTGGTTCTTCGTCAGGGGAAGCGACCTCCAACTTCTTCCATATTGTGCCCATCCCGAGGACCCCATAGCCAAGGTGTCTAAATTCCCCAAAGATCGGGACGATGCCTTCAAGGCTTTTTACAAGAAGTGGAGCAAAACTGAGTGGAGCTTGGAAGTTCTGTCCAGTGAAGCCTGGTTATACAAATATGGGTGTAAGTATCTCACTTCTGACTGATCCACCGCTCCCTTAATTTCCTTTCCTCTTGATCTGATAGATCCTTTCTTAACCCATTCTCTTTTGTGTAGTGACAATTTTCAAACCCGAAGGTGTCGATGACTCCCTGGTACCTCTTCCCACCCCCACCGGACCAATCTGACCCCCAGTGACCGACGATTCACCAGACGAAGAAACCATCCCAATCACTGAGCTTTCAGTGGGCTCCGCTACGGGGCCCGACCCTCCGACCACCACCAAGAATGCTCTGAAGATAAGCTGGGCCGAGAAAGCGGCTCTATTAAAGAGGACCAAAAGGCCTTCCAAGCCTTCTGCGAAAGTCTCTGCCAAGGCCATTTCCGCAATACCACCGAAACCGACTCCTCTACCCTCTGCCCAGGTCGCAGTGATCGAGGATTCAGAGGAGACCGAAGAGGTTCCTTTCGAACCCCGACCCAAGAAACTGCAACTCGCCGAAGACCCTGAGCAACAACATCCTGAACAACAAGTTGTCGAGGCTGATCACGTCGTCGCCTCCACGCCTACATCTAAACCGAGCTCGTCCCATGGATCGCCGACTACCTGTTAGCTGAAGAGTCCCTCTGAAGTGTTCCCTTTCCAGCTGTTTGATCATTTCAAACTTTCTGGTGATGACAATCGCTTTAAAGGGTTCACTTTCGAAGACTACCTGGTCGCCTACATTCGAGCTCAATGTCAGGTAATTCCCAGATTGGCTAACTTTTATTGTTGCCTTCATGCTTTATTCTGTATAGCTAACTCACTTCTTCTGATCCAGGCCAACACCATCTTAGCCCGGGCCATTTCGCCTCTAGCTCGAAAGACCAAGAATGAGGTTCAACTGAGGTCGGATGTTATGTTGCTCGAGGCTGAGATTTGAGGTCTCAACTCGGACCTGAAGAAGGAGAGAGATTCTCACGCCGAGACCCGGAACAAAGCGACTCAGGCCGTAGGTTAGGCTAATGAACTGAAAGAACAATATTCTTTGCTTTAGAATGAGTTCATCGACTTGGACAATCACACCAAGAAGCTTCTCAAGGAGAAGGAGCGTCTGGCTGGAGAGGTCAAGGACCGGGAGAAGACCATCGATGTCGTCACTGAGAATTTCACCGAGGTGACTAACAGGATGTGGCATGCAATTCGGGAGAGTAAGTCTTTGAAGAAGGAATGCACCAAGGTCTGACAACGCGCAATCTAAGAATATGAAGAATCCCCTGCCCTAACCGACAAGATCATGGCTCAGTTCACTAAAGGCTATGAGACCTATCGGGAGAAGGCTCGTGCCAAGTTGATTGCAGCTGGTCTTGATGCTTCCGTCCTAGACTCATCTAATGAAGAGTCTGAAGCCGGATATGAGGATCCCCAGGAATAAAAAAAATTGTACTCTTCATTTTTCTTCCTTTATTTTTACTTTACCCAAATCTTATACGATCGGGTTTTGTAAAAATTTGAAATGATGAATGAAGTATAGTATCTTTGTTTGTAAATGTTTGTGATCAGTTATACTCATGACTTTTCCCAATAGGTTATGCTTTTCATTTTAACATTTTGATCGGGTTGTGCTTGAAGTTACCCTGATGAATAGTTTTAATATTCTCGATCAGTCACACTCGTGACTTTTACCGATCAGTTATGTCGTTTCTGACTTTCTGGTTCGTTTAAGTTCGAAGCTTATCTAATTCGATTGCAGCTTTCCTGATCAGTTATACCCGTGACTTTTGCCGATCAGTTATGTCGTCTCTGATTTTCTGACCAGTTTAAGTTTTTGTCTGATCAGGTATAGAAAATCATACGAATATAAATGAAGTAAAACATTTCTGAAGAAAAATCTCATTTATTTCATTAATGATTAAAACGGGTACATGGATAAAGAAAAGAATGACATAACTTTTACTGGTAAAATTTTCTAAGTCTTCCAGCATGCCATGTATTCTTTACTTCTGAACCATCCATTACTCGAAGTCGGTATGTACCTGGCTTCAGCACCTCTACCACCTCATAAGGTCCCTCCCAGTTAGGCATCAGCTTGCTGGTGTTCTGGGGGGTCGATGCCTCCAACTCCCGAAGGACCAAATCTCTGACTTCAAACCTTCTCGGCTTCACTTTCTGATTGTAGTGTCAGGCTGTTCTCTTCTGGTAGATCGCCAACCTTATCAGAGCTGAGTTCCGAACTTCTTCAAGAAGATCCAAATTTGTTTTCAAACCATCATCATTGTATAACTCCTTGTACTGACTAACCCGAAGGGTAGGGGATTCGATTTCAACTGGTATGAGTGCATCGGTCCCGTACGCCAATCTGAAAGGGGAATCCCCCATTGTTATTCTTGGAGTAGTTCGATATGCCCACGGGACACTAAATAACTCTTCTGGCCATCGACCCTTTAGCTCGTCTAGAAGCATTTTGATCCCATTGAGCAGGGTTCGATTAGTCACTTCTACTTGACCATTTGATTGAGGGTGAGCGACTGAGGTCTTGCGATGCTGAATTCCTAAATCTTTTAAGAAACCTTCGAACTTGGACCCCACAGATTGTCTTCCATTATCAGAAACCACTTCCATCGGGATGTCAAAGCGATAAATAACTCCCTCCTTAAAAAACTTCAGGCATTCCTGTTCGGTGATCTTCTGCAGAGGCTTGGCTTCGACCCACTTTGTCATGTAGTCGATAGCCATGATTACAAAACTGACTTGCCCCTTGGCCTTCAGCAGAGGCCCTAGGATGTCGATTCCCCACACAGCAAAGGGAATCGGGGATAAGACCGAATATAGCTCTTTGAGGGGCTGGTGTGGGATGGTACTATTTAGCTGACATTTGGGACATTTTCTGACGAACTCTTTGGCCTCTGTATAGATAATTGGCCAATAATACCCCTGCCTCAGTATCTTGTGTGCTAGTGACTTGGCCCCCATGTGATCCCCACAGATCCCTTCATGTACTTCCCGAAGTGTATAATCTGCTGCCGATGGAGTTAAGCATTTGAGCAGTGGGGAGCTAAAGGCCCTTCGGTATAGATCTCTGTCAATGAGAATGAAGTTTGAGCTTTATTGCTTGATTTTCCTTGCCAAGATTTGGTCCGAAGGTAGAACCCCCTCTGCCAGATATGCGATATAGGGTGTGAGCTAACAATCAAGCCGGTCCAAAGTTAGCACGCCTGTCTTCGGGACACTCGGTTGTTCTAAGACCTCTAGGTATATCGACCCATTGAAGGAGCTAAATTCGGTAGTTTCCAACCGGGCTAGAGCGTCTGCTATTGTGTTATCCAACCGATCCACCCCCAAACAGCTATGCAAGCTAAAGTACATGAGCCTATTTTTCACTTCGGCCAGATATTTTGACATTCTCGCCCTCTGAGCCTCGTATTCCCCCGACAACTACTTGACTACCAGCTGTGAGTCACTGTAGAAGACCAACTTCCACTTCCAGGCTTTGGGCTAGCCGTAGTCCGGCTAGGATGGCTTCATATTCTGCTTCGTTGTTTGTGGCCTTGAACTGACACTGAATCGCCTGTTGGACTTTGAAACCCTCCGGACTTGTCAGAATGACTCCTGCCCCACTGACGTCCGAAGTCGATGATCCGTCTACGTATAACGTCCACGAGGTCGACCCCTGATGAGTTTCGGTTACTGTAGTCACGTCCGGCTCCGTGAAAGAGCATTCTACCACAAAATCTGCTAAGGCCTGCCCTTTTATTGCCGTTCGGGGATGATGTTCTATATCAAACTGTGTTAATTCCATCGCCCATGCGGCTAACCAACCCGACACCTCAGGCCTATGAAAAATCTTCTTTAATGGATGATCCGTGTACACCACTATTAGCCGACCTTGGAAATAGTGCCTGAGCTTCCTACTAGCGATGATCAGGGCGTAGGCAAACTTTTCTAAGTTCGGGTATCTTGTTTCTGCGTCTCAAAGGACGTGGCTTACGTAGTACACTAGGAACTACTTTCCCCCTTTATCTCGTACCAGCGCTGCTCCTACTGCCATTGAACTTGCAGCCATGTATATGTATAGGGCTTCCGAAGGGATCGGCTTCATCAGTAACGGTGAAGATAGATACTTTTTAATCTCTTGGAACGCGTCTTCACATTCTGAAGTCCACTGAAAACCTTTCTCATTCTTCGGCCCCTTGAGAGTGTCAAAGAAGGGTAGACATCTTTCTGCGGATCTTGACACAAACCTCCGAAGGGCAGCTATCCGGCCTGTCAACCTCTGTACATCTTTGTATGTCTTCGGATATTTCATGTCTAGGATCACTTGGATCTTTTCCGAGTTTACTTCGATGCCCCTTTTACTGACCATATACCCTAGAAATTTTCCTGACCCCAATCTGAAAGTTCACTTAGTTGGGTTCAATCGCAAATTGTGTCTTCGTACCGTCTCGAAGCAGTTCTCCAAATCTCCCAAGTGTTCCCGGACTGACATGCTTTTAACAATCATGTCGTCCACGTAAACCTCCATATTACGACCTAGCTGCTTTTTGAATACGAAGTTCATCATCCTCTAGTATGTTGCCCCGGCATTCAGCAATCCGAAGGTCATCTTTCGATATGCATATATGGCCTAATGAGTGATGAAGCTGGTCTTTGGGATGTCCTCCTTATTCATTGAGATTTGGTGATATCCCAAGAATGCATCCATAAAACTCAGCATGTCGTACCCCGAAGTGGCATCAATCAGTTGGTCTATGTTGGGTAGAGGATAGAAATCCTTCGGGCATGCCCTGTTCAGATCTGTGTAGTCGATGCACAGCCTCCACTTCCAATTTTGCTTCTGAACTAATACCGCATTGGCCAACCACTCGGGATAATCGATCTCGAAGATGAAGTTTGCGTCCAGTAGTTTGGTGATTTCTTCTGCTATGATCTTCTGTCTTTTCGGAGCAAAAATCCTTCGTTTCTGTATAACCTGCTTCTTCTTCGGGTCCACATGTAATCTATGTGATGCCACTGATTCGTTTACCCTGGGCATGTCACTAGGTTTCCATGCGAAGATGTCGGCATACACCCGTAGAAGATCCATCAGCCCTATTTTGAACGGTTCTGCCAGCCCCGATCCAATCTTAACTAATTTCTCGGGATTCCCTGGTATCAACTCTACATCCTTCATCTCTTCGGCTAGCAGGGTAAGAGATTCTGTGTTACTCTCAGTGAACGACTCTATTTCAATGGCCATTGTCTGTTTCTACTTGTTGATGCCGATCCCCGAAGAAATTAAAGTATTCCGATAGCACCTTTGGTCAATATCTAGGTCTCCTTTTACCTCCCCTATCCCGTTCGGTGTCGAAAACTTGATCTTGAAGTGAGGGATGGATGTGACTGCATGCAAGGTCGTCAGTGTCGGCCTTCCCAAAATGACGTTGTATGCCGAGTCCACCTGTACCACAAAAAATCTGACCAGAACCTCTGTCTGCTGGGGGGCCGTGCCGAACCAGACCGGCAACTTGATCGTGCTCGAAACATGCACCGGATCCCCACTAAAATCGTATAATGGGACTTCTCCTCCCAACTCCATCTTCTTCCCCTCTAAGTCCATCTTCTGATAGGCGTGCGTATACAGTATGTCAACCGAGGACCCGTTGTCGATCATCATCCTTTTCATGTCCACCGGTCCGACCTGTACCGTTATCACCAATGCCCCATCGTGTGGCTCTATCTGATCTGTTGGATAATCTTCATCTGAGAACGAGATGGATGTTCCCGGATAGGCTCGATCCTTTCTTGGCGAAGATCCGACTCATCGGCAGCCTGACCTCAAGGTGTCCGCTCTTCTTCCTTGGGTTACGCCCCACCGAACGCCTTAAAATTACATCGATTACCCCTCGGGCTTGTGGGTTCGGTTGCGACTGTGTTTCCCGGGTTGGCCCTCTATTCTCCTCTCGAGGTGCCCCAGGATCCTCCCGACCGACCACGTATTGTACCAGCTGCCCATTCTGCACATTCTTTTCGATTAAATCCTTCAGATCGTTGCACATCTCCGTCGTATTCCCCCGACTTTGATGGTACTCGCAGTATTTATCTTGACCTCTCTTGCCAAGCTTCGGATGCGTCGAACATGGCTCGAAGAAGGGTTTGTTCCTCATCTCCTCTAGTATTTTTTCCCGGTCAGTGTTGAGGGCGGTGTAAACTTTGTTGACATTCCTGTTCGGGAAAGGTGGTCAACCACTTCCCGAACCACCACCGTTATTTCTTTTCCTTCCATAGTTATCAGTTCTCCCCTGATTTTCTGACTTTTGGAAATTCTGCTTATCCCGGTCTCTGGCCTTATCGTATGACTGGGAGTGTGATCTGAAATTTCCCATGGCCTCCTCTATCGCAATAAACCCTTCTGCCCGATGGAAGGCTTCTGTCAAATCTGTCGGAGGATTGATCACTACATCCTTCATCAACTTCTTCGACTTCCCAATATCCAGACCAGTCGTGAAGAATCCCAGGGCCTGTGGCGAGTTCAACTCTGCTACCGAACCAACTGCCTCCCGAAATCTCTTGACATACTGGCCCAGGCTTTCGTCTGACCTCTGCCGAACCTGCATGAGGGAAGCTGTGATCTTTCCTCTCCTTATATTACTCCCGAATAGGGCATGAAACTTCTTGATAAGTGGGTTTTATACCTACTTATTGGATATCAATTCACGAGAAGCTATGCCCATCTCAAGTACATTTTAGTGTGTTTTTAGTTGCATTTGTTTTGTTTTGCATTGCGTGTCTTTGAGAACTCCTTTGGTGCAAAAGTGTAGGAAATGGCATGAGCTTAGCGTTGGTTGGTGGAAATGAAGCTAATGGAGGTATGAGGATCGAGTGGAGCAAAGAAACCAAGCATTGGTGGACAATTGACTTAGAAGCAAGTATGACAAGGATGAAGACGACGAATTAAAAGAAGCGGTAGAGAACTAGAATCAAAGCTGCGCGAAGTGCGCGTGTACGGCTATTAGGCTAAGCCAATACTTGTGTGCCCGCGCGATCACCCGGATTGGACAGACTTTACACACGCATGCGAGAATGAGAAAAAGGAAGTCTTTGCGTGTGCGACATCTGAGGTTGTTGATCTATTTTATATTAATTTTTAAATTTTAAGAGTTTGGGTGGGTTAAAAACAATTTTGGTTGGTACCAGACGTATTATTCATGAGTTTTACATGTTTTTCATATTGAGAACTAGGGTTTACACTTTAAGAGAATTCCAACATAGAACCAAACATAATCTCCATATTTTCTACTTCTTCTTTTGGATTTCAATCACTGTGGATAAACTATTGTTATTTTGCTGGATTGTAGTGTGGATTTGAATGTTACATCTGGATTGTAATCAGCAATTGGGTTTGATCGATTATATCTTCTCTCTTTTAATTGTTTGTTTATTATCCATGTATTGTTTTGATCCAATAATGACTTTTGGTTCAGTCATGAACTAAACTCCATTATGGGATTCTAACAGATTTTAATACATAGTCTAACTTATGGCCTGATTGCTGGACTGTTTTGTGTATCATAAGGAGTTTCTATCATGGTTGATTTGCATGCATAAATGATTGATCACCATTCGTTTTAGGTGCTTGTATGGAATTGAAAAATAACATGCGAGTACGGATTGTAATCATGATAGCATGCGTATATGGGGATGTTTTGCTTAGCTTTGTATTTCGTGAATCAGATAGACATATCTTTGTTTCATAGTATGAGTTAAATAAGAGCTTGTGCTTAAATTCAATATTCTTTGTAATTTCACATAGAAATATAGTGAGGTTGGTTTTATTGATTATTACATGGTCTATTGCATGTGGATATTATGTAAGTAGGTCATAATACGTTGAAAAATGGTTATGTCTACATTAGTGTTCTTGGCTACTTTTCTGTGATACATGAACGATCTTGCATGATGGTGGTAGTTAGATGAACTATTAAATGAAGTTAGGATCCCATTATTTCCAGATTTGATTTATTACATTTTTATTCATCTTTTAGTTGTTATTTGATTTTAGAGTAAATTACAATCATAATCATAATTATTAGTTTAAGCATATAAGCATAGTGATTTAGTTGATGCATAATATTTTAATTTAGCAACTTTCTCCGTGGATCGATACTCAACTTACTTTGTATTGCTTGTTGACACATGTATACTTGCATGGGTTAGAGCTCTTTTGTTAAAAGATAAAAAGAGGCAACAAGTTTTTGGCGCCGTTACAGGGGAAAGGCGTTTAAATTTAAATAATTATCATCAATTTTAAGCTATATTGTATGACTTAGACAAATCTAATCGTTTCTCATTTCTATTTTTATTTTTGTTTTGGTTTCAGGTACTTGTAGAATTTTTATGCACACACGATCGTCCAACTCAGAATTGATACCAGCACAGGATAATATTAACGGAAGAGGTTGGAAAGCGAGTGTGCGGAGAAATTTGCAAGCACAGTTAGAGGGTACTACATCTAGTATGGCAGAAGAACAAAGAGTAGAGCAAAGAGAAGAGCACCGGGCTCTAAGAGACTATTCAATGCCAAATATTAATGGACTTCAGTCAAGCATAGTCAGACCGGCAATAACAGCAAATACTTTCGAGATTAAACTGGGCACTATTCAGATGGTGCAGAATTAGGTCTGATTTGGGGTGTTTACTCGGATGATCTGAATGAACACCTGTTGAGCTTTATTGAGATTTGTGATACATTCAGATACAACGGGGTGACGGAGGATTCCATCAGACTTAGGCTATTTCCATTCTCTTTGAGGGATAAAGCGAGAAGTTGGCTTCATTCTTTGCCTTCAGGATCATTTACTACATGGGAGGACCTAGCACAGATGTTCTTAGCCAAGTTTTTCCCAATGGCTAAGACTGCGAAGATGAGGACAGCTATCTCTCAGTTTGAGCAACAACATGGTGAATCCTTATACGAAGCTTGGGAGAGATATAAAGAGATGCTAAGGAAGTGTCCGCACCATGGTATGCCATATTGGATGGTGATCAACATGTTTTACAATGGATTGGGATGGTAGTCGAGACCTATTGTAAATGCAGCTGCAGGAGGGGCATTATGGGAAAAGAGCTTTGACGAGGCCTATAAACTCATTGAAACAATGGCAGCAAACGATTTTTAGAATCCTACAGCTAGAATGCCACAGCCCAAGGTTGCAGGTTTGTTGGAAGTGGATGCTATTACTCAGTTGTCGGCACAGATGGAAGCTATGGTGAAGAAAATAGATTCATTGGAGAGAGAAAAGAGAAAATAGTAGCCTTCGTATGTGAAATTTGTGCAGGGTCACACTCTATGGATCAATGTGCTATCAGCTCGGAGTCAGTGCAGTATATGAGCAATTACAAGAAAGACCAAGGATAGTTTCATAACACATACAACCCCAACAACCGCAATCATCCAAACTTCAGTTGGTCAAATAACCAAGGAATCAGTAGAATCAGTTTCGGTAGAATCAACAATTTCAGTCACAGCCATCTCAACCACAGTTTACACCAAAACCACCGTTTCCACCAGGATTTTCTCAACAACAACAACATCATACTCCATCTGCACCTCAATCAAGAAAAGAAATCAGAAATGGAGGAGATGATGTTGAAGTACATATAAAAACACGGAGGTTATGATCAAAAGCCAAGCAAGTGGCTATTAAAAATCTAGAAACTTCAGATGGGGAAAATGGCGAGCATGCTTAATAACAGGGCCCCGGGGTTCATTGCCAAATGTCTGGAAGCAAATCCACGAAGAGGCGGGAAGGAACATTGTCAAGCGATCACATTGAGGTGCAGGGAAAATATTGCGAGGAATCGAGCATCATGCGCCTGCGCCTTGTTATCTTGAGGAGTATCGATGCGAGGAGAAATAGGACTCTTGCAGAAAGAAAATCTGGAAAATTCTGAGGTACAGCATGAAGAGAAAGATAAAGCAGGTTCAATGGAAAAGCCCGTGAATACAGTACCACTAGTTCACCCTCCGGTTCCGTATCCGCAGAGATTGAATAAGTAGAGGGAGGACAAGCAGTTCATCAAGTTTTTGGAGGTATTTAAAAAGGTGCAGATCAATATACCTTTCGTTGAGGCATTGGAACAGATGCCAAGTTATGCAAAGTTCATGAAGGGTATATTGTCAAGGAAGAGGAGATTAGACGAATTTAAGACAGTGGCCTTGACAGAGGAATGCAGTGCAGTACTTCAGCGTAAACTACCTCCAAATTTGAAAGATCAAAGGCGGTTTCATAATTCCATGCACGATCGGAAAGATGAACTTTGATAAATGTTTGTGTGATCTTGGGGTAAGTATCAATCGATGCCCTTATCGGGTGTTTAATCGGTTGGGATTGCTTGGCTCCAAGGCCGATAAACATTTCTTTGTGACTAGTTGACAGATCCATCACGTATCCACGGGGAATTGTTGAAGATGTATTGGTGAAAGTGGACAAATTTATCTTTATGGCTGACTTCATCATCTTAGATTATGAGGAAGATAAGAGTATACCAATCATACTGGGGAGACCATTCTTAGCCACAGGGAGGACTTTGATAGACGTGCAGAAAGGGGAACTCACTATGCGTGTACATGATCAGGAAGTTACCTTTAACGTCTTCAAGGTAATGAAGTTCCCAACAGATGAAGAAGAATGCTTTCGGGTTGATTTGGTGGATCGGGTTCTAAACGATGAAGTACAGAGTCTAGTGGATTATGAACCGTTGAGGAGTATCATTGCTGAAAATTCAGAATTGGAGGATGAGGAATTCGATGAACTTGTGCAATATCTGGATACCACTCCACAATTCAGAAAATTCAGAACACCTGTCGAGCCATTAACGAAAGTTGGAGAGACATCGATAAAATTAAAGGCATCTCTTGAGACACCTCCAGAACTTGAATTAAAACCACTTCCAGAACATCTCAGGTACGCATTTTTAAATAAAGATTCAAAGTTACATGTGATTATTTCTTCTGCACTAACATCTTTTTAGGAAGAAAAACTGCTACGAGTGCTTATAGAGTTCAAATCAGCTATTGGATGGACCATAGCAGATATCAAAGGGATCAGCCCTTCGTTTTGTATGGATAAGATCTTGCTGGAAGATGGTAGTAAGCCGTTGGTTGAGCAACAAAGAAGGCTTAATCTGATAATGAAAGAAGTGGTCAAGAAAGAGGTACTAAAATGGCTGGATTCATGCATAATCTATCCGATTTCGAAGCGGCTCATGGGTGAGCCCGGCAAAGTGTGTACCAAAAAAAAGGGGGGCATGACCGTCGTGACTAATGAGAATAATGAGTTAATTCCAACACGAACAGTGATGGGGTGGAGAGTCTGCATGGACTCTACGCATGAGGCTCAAAAAGCTATGAGGAAAGATCATTTCCACTACCATTCATTGATCGGATGTTGGACAATGATTAGCGAGTCATGAGTATTATTGCCTTCTGGATGGGTATTCGGGCTACAATCAGATTATGATAGCTCCAGAAGACCAGGAAAAGACTACCTTCACATGTCCATACGACACTTTTGCTTTTAGAAGGATGTCTTTCGGGTTGTGTAATGCTCCAGCCACCTTTCAGAGATGCATGATGGCTATATTTTTTGGACATGGTGGAACAAAATGTGGAGGTATTTATGGATGATTTTTCAATCTTGAGGACTCTTTTGATCTATGCCTTGAGAATTTGGTGATGGTTTTGAAGAGGTGTGTTGAGACAAATTTAGTCTTTGAATTGGGAAAAGTGCCATTTCATGGTACAAGAAGGAATCATCTTTGGGACACAAAGTTTGAAGAAGGGACTCGAGGTGGATAGGGCTAAAAATTTGGAAACTATAGAGAACTTGCCACCCTACTTGATAAAAGGTGTTCGCAGATTTTTACGGGACATGCAGGTTCTACCGCAGATTCATCAAGGACTTCTCCAAGATAACTAAACCACTATGCGGTTTATTGGAGAAGGATGCATGCAGTTTAATTTTGATGAGGCTTGCGTGTTGGCATTTGAGCACTTAAAGGGAAACTAACTTGACACCGGTGATTCTTGCGCAGATTGGGATTTGCCATTTGGTGATGTGTGATGCAGTGATTACGTTGTAGGGGCTATTTTTGGGGCAGAGGAAAGAGAAGATGTTTCATATGATTTATTATGCCAGCAAGACCCTTACAGATGCACAGTTGAACTACACTACCACAGAGAAAGAGCTATTGGCAGTGGTGTATGCCTTTGACAAATTTCGAGCATATCTGATTTGCATAAAGGTGATAGTGTACACGGATCACGCGGCAATTCGACATTTAGTGGCCAAGAAAGATGCAAAGCCCCGGTTGATCAGATAGATTTTATTACTGCAGGAATTTGATGTGGAAATCAAGGACAGAAAGGGCACTGAAAACCAAGTGTCGGACCACTTATCGCGACTTAGAGAATCGGAAAGGGAGAAGGGGACGACAAAGTTATAATCAATGAATCCTT
The DNA here is from genome assembly GCA_020205605.1 of Panax ginseng. Taxonomy (NCBI): domain Eukaryota; kingdom Viridiplantae; phylum Streptophyta; class Magnoliopsida; order Apiales; family Araliaceae; genus Panax; species Panax ginseng. The sequence goes on along the minus strand of CM035131.1, from coordinate 111,668,615 downwards.
TCGGATGAAGCGGTTGTTTGTGGTGAAAGGGAAGTGCCATGGTTTGCAGACTACGCGAACTATTTGGTGAGTAAGATGGTACCTTCTGACTTGGTGGGTCATCAAAAGAAGAAATTTTTGCATGATGTCAAATGGTATATCTGGGATGAGCCTTATTTGTTTTAAAAATGTGCGGATCAAATGATAAGAAGGTGTATCCCGTATAAGCGAGGCCAGAGGATTTTGTAGGATTGTCATTCTTGGTGTATGGAGGTCATTATGGTGGAGAGCGAACAATGGCTAGAAGTACTACAAGCGAGGATTCTCTTGGTGATAATTTTCAAGGATGCCTCTGGTTTTCATCGGTGGTGTGATAGATGTCAAAGAGTGGGGAACATCTCGAAAAGAAATGAAATGCCCTTGAATACAATACTCGAAGTGGAAATTTTTGATGTGTGGGGGATTAATTTCATGGGACCTTTTGTTTCTTCTGAAATCTCTACATCTTGCTCATGATGGATTATGTGTCGAAGTGGGTAGAAGCGGCGACTCTTGACAAATGATGCCAAGGTAGTCCTCGGTTTTACGAAGTATTTCACGAGGTTTGGGACTCGAGGGCCATCATCAATGATGAAGGCGATCATTTACGCATGAGGTTCACAACTTTGTTGGCTAAGTATGGGGTGAACCATCGCATTGCTCTGACTTATCACCCACATAAACAAATGGCCAAGTGAAGTGTCAAATCGAAAAGTCAAAAGAATCCTTGAAAAGGTTGTGAATCCCACACGGAAGGACTGGTCGTTAAAGTTGGATGATGCAGTATGGGCATATAGGACTGCATACAAAACTCCGTTGGGCATATCACCTTTTCAGCTCGTGTATGAAAAAGCCTATCACCTTCCTATGGAGCTAGAGCATAAGGCATATTGGGCAATTCGGAAGCTCAATTTTGATTTGAAAGCTATAGGTGAGAAACGCCTACTCCAACTCAATGAGTTGGATGAATTCAGACAACAGGTATATGAGAATTCAAAGCTGTACAAAGAGAAGGTGAAGAAATGGCATGACCGAAAGATCATAGAGAGGACATTTGAACAGGGATAAAGGGTTTTGCTTTATAACTCCAGACTTAAACTTTTTCCGGGAAGCTGAAATCAAGATGGTCAGGGCCATTTACAATGAAGACTGTCTTTTCGCATGGTGCAATTGAAGTATTTGATAAGTTTTCGGACAAGCCTTTTAAGGTGAATGGACAATGATTGAAGCATTACTTTGGTGGCGAGGTGGGCCAGATGAGAAAAGTCACCTCAATTTCTTTCTTCGACATGAGATTCGAGAGAGGCAGTCAAGCTAATTGACTATAACTTAGCGCTTGATGGGAGGCAACCCATTATTTCTATCTCTATTTTCTTTTTATTTATTGGTTTAGGTTGCTTTTTTAGTTAGTTCATCTTTATTTCATTTTGATAGATTGTTATGTTTTGCATAAAATCTGTGTTGTTGAATTTGCATTGGGTGTGTGATAGTATAGTATCGTAAGTTTATGGTCATTTAGACATTCATTCGATTATTTCATGCGTTGACATGTGTATTAATGTTTATGTAGGTATCTTGGAAAAGAAGACATTCATTTTTTGATAAGGGAAATGAAATGGAAGTTAGTGAGTAAAGGTAGAGCTTGACATGTGGTACATGAATACAAAGAAAAACCGCTTGCTGCGAAAGAGAATGTTGCGGAAAATAAGTCCTTAGCACTTTTTGCCGTGCACCCATGCCCATTCAAACATCGCTTGCTTGTGCATACGACACCGGATCTTGAAATTTTTTTAGTTTTAAAAAAGTGTGTTTGACTCATTTCTCTCTCATTTGAAATAATGAGGCGTATTCTCTTGTTCTCCCTAACCATACGTCTCTTCATCTCTCTCACGGTTATAAATTACACCACGTCTTGAAGCCATCCATCTCTCCTCGACTACCCACGATTCTCCACGTTCAAATCTCTACTCCACCTCTGATTGCTACTCTATAAAACCTAGGGTTTCCATTTGGGTTGTGTAGAAATAAGTTTGGGGGTTACAATACTCTGGTAGAGTCGATCTATTATCTCAAGTAATCTTCATATTTCTCTATCAATTCAAATGGGTCCAAAAGAGCACGTTCTTCCTCTTCTTCATCGTCATCATCCTCTAGCGATCGAGGGAGGATGTAGTGGATCATACCAAATTTACGAGTTTGGAAGCACAAATAGAGTATTACTGAATTGTAGCCAAAACATTTGTGAAAGAAAGGGATTCAAATCGAGAAAGCAGGATGGTCATTTGTGGCGAGATGATTCAAGAGAAGGGGATGTTTGGATTGAGCGCCACTCCTACGCCTATTTCGATGAGTATAGTTCGAGAGTTCTATGCCAATGCTAAAGTCACCATGAGCGGTCTATCTATGGTTCGCGGTTTTGAAATAGATTTCAGACCTCCTGCCATCAGAGAGAAGTTTTCTAGATTCTTGACACACCACCAGCGAGAGGTTACGCTAATTGGGTGAAGGTGCACATTTGGAAACAGACTTGGAAATGGTTATTGCTGAGTTGTGCGTGCCAGGCACGAAGTGGACTTATAAAGCTAGCACGAATCAGCCTCGCATATTCCCAGCCGCAGCCTTGAATCGATATGCAAAGGAGTGGAATTTGTTTATATGTGCAAAACTAGTTCCGTCTTCGCATCAGCATGAAATCACAGCGAAGAGGGCAATCATTCTGTGGGGCATAATTACAGGCAAATACATTGATGTGGGCCACCTGATTCACCAAAATATGCTACGTTATCTGCATGGGAAGTACTACGGGGAGTATTCACACGCGTCGTTGTGGCTATGTTGTGTGCGCATCAAGGCTGCCATTGGGACAATGAACAGATGCAAAACCCGAGCCAAGATATCACTCACGCAACCATTGAAAAATTTGAGGATTGGGCAGGAGGTGCACCGCACCCGAGAGGACGAGGGTTCATCATGCAACCTACATTCGCAGCACCTCCACCACAGCCCTCCCAGACAGATGAGGCGGGCCCGTCAACTCAAGCAGCTTGCACACTTTGGGATCGGCGACTCGAAGGTTGGGGCGCAAGGTCGATGCCATGTATCGACAACTTCCATAGCGTTGCTACTTGGTTTGATGAGGTCATTGGTGGAGGCATTTGCACTATAAGGGACAACGCTTGAGTGGCCTCAGTTTGGGACAGTCGTGCCATATCCACCACCGGATTCACCACCCGAAGAGGGTGGTGCGGTGGCACGATGGGGAGTTTTCTTTAACCCTTTTACCTTCATTCATTGGGACAATGAATATTATAATTTTGGGGGTATTGGGGTAGTAGTATAGTTGCATTTAGTATTTGCATATTTCATGTTTAGTTTAAAAGTTTGCATGTTTATGTGTTAGATAAAAATTTTTTTGTTTTTTTTTTTTTTTAGTTTGCATGTCTCACAAAGTCTTGCTTTATGGAAATTTTGCCTAATGATGATGATAGTGAATTTTGAAGGATTGTTGAGTATTTTGGATAACATGAACTGAGATATAATGTTTTTACGATGAAATTCATAATGTTGTTTAAATGCTTTCGGTTTTACCTTTGCCTTGTTCACAATTGCTTGTAGGCATAAGAATGATGTGTTGCATTGCTTAATAGAAAATGTGGTTTTAAAAGAGAAATGTGTGGAACATGGATTTAAGTATGCAAGAACATTGATATTCAAACTTTGGGAAAACATGGGTATATGTATGTATAAATAAAAATATATAGCAATAACGTGGCTAGTCTTATTTTGGGAATACAGCTACTTGAGTAGAAATGCGCCCGTAGGGGTGTCTTAACACCTAGCGCCCTAAGGTCTTTCATAGTGCAGAGGAGTCGTTGGTTGAAAGCTCGCTAAGGGGTAGCAGTGTTTGCCTAATGGAATAAGGCATTAGCGGTCGTGAAAAAAAAAAAAAAAAAAAAAAAAAAAGAAAAAAATAGCAATAAACACTGCGGGAAAGAAGTGAAAATTGCCCTCGTGAGTAGCAATAAAGTAGTTAAACCCATTGTTGAACCTTAGTTTGTTTTGATATGTTGGAGCAGGTCTTTGTTGCATAAGTATACATGAGTCTTGATTTAGACTATAATTTTTCATTTTTGAGCGGTTTAGCATGTGTATTCTTTGCTTAAATCAAGTTTTGGTGAAACAACACACACACACACTGACATCTCTATAGCATATATGAATTATCGAGTGTATGATATTATGCCTATAGTTTGGTTTGAATTTGTATTCTTGAATCTGGATAATTATTTGAGGCATTTTGGTGAAATTATGTTATAGTTGGAACAATGTGAGACTCGTTTGCATCATGATTTAGTAGCATAGCATGTAGTTGCATTTTTCGGTGTTTATGTTGTATGCATTGCTTGAGGGCAAGCAATAGTTCAAGTTTGGGGTATTTGATAAGTGGGTTTTATACCTACTTATTGGATATCAATTCATGAGAACTATGCCCATCTCAAGTACATTTTAGTGTGTTTTTAGTTGCATTTTGTAATATTTTGCATTGCATATCTTTGAGAACTCCTTTGGTGCAAAAAAGTGAAGGAAATGGCATGAGCTTAGCGTTGGTTAGTGGAAATGAAGCTAATGGAGGTATGAGGATCGAGTGGAGCAAAGAAACCAAGCATTGGTGGACTATTGACTTAGAGCATTATGATAAGGATGAGAAGCATGATGAATCGAAGCGCAGCGCGAACTAGAATCCAAATCGGAGAAGCTATGGCGGCATTGCAGACTACATGAAAATAATACTTTCGCACGCCGCGATCACCCTGATTAGACGGATTTTTACACACATGCTTTGCATGTGAGAATCTGAAAGGAGAAGCCGCGCGCCGCGCATGACATCTGAGGTTGCTGATCTGTTTTATTTTAATTTTTAAATTTTAAGAGTTTGGGTGGGTTAAAAACAATTCTGGTTGGTACCAGACGTATTATTCATGAGTTTTACGTGTTTTTCATATTGAGAACTAGGGTTTACACTTTGAGAGAATTCCAACGTAGAACCAAGCATAATCTCCATATTTTCTACTTCTTCTTTTGGATTTCAATCACTGTGGATAAACTACTATTATTTTGTTGGATTTTAGTGTGGATTTGAACGTTACATCTGGATTGTAATCAACAATTGGGTTTGATTGATTCTATATTCTCTCTTTTAATTGTTTATTTATTATTCATGTATTGCTTTGATCCCATAATGGCTTTTGGTTCAGTCATGAACTAAACTCCATTATGGGATTCTAACGGATTTTAATACATAGTCTAACTTATGGCCTGATTGCTGGACTGTTTTGCATATCATAAGGAGTTTCTATCATGGTTGATTTGCATGCATGAATGATTGATCACCATTCGTTTTAAGTGCTTGTATGGAATTGAAAAATAACATGCGAGTACGGATTGTAATCATGATAGCATGCGTATATGGGGCTGTTTTGCTTAGCTTTGTATTTCGTGAATCAGATAGACATATATTGTTTCACCGTATGAGTTAAATAAGAGCTTGTGCTTAAATTCAATATTGTTGTAATTTCACATAGAAATATAGTGAGGTTGGTTTTATTGATGATTACATGGTGTCTATTGCATGTGGATATTATGTAAGTAGATCATAATACGTTGAAAAATGGTTATGTCTACATTAGTGTTCTTGGCTTCTTTTCTGTGATACGTGAACGATCTTGTATGATGGTGGTAGTTAGATGAACTATTAAATGAAGTTAGGATCCCATTACTTCCAGATTTGATTTATTACATTTTTATTCATCTTTTAGTTGTTATTTGATTTTAGAGTAAATTACAATCATAATCATAATTATTAGTTTAAGCATATAAGCATAGTGATTTAGTTGATGCATAATATTTTAATTTAGCAAGTACTTTCTTCGTGGATCGATACTCGACTTACTCTGTATTGCTTGTTGACGCATGTATACTTGCATGAGTTAGAGCTCTTTTGTTAGATTTAAAAAGAAGTTCTTCTCTTTGAAGGCGCAGGGCCATCATGGCATCTTTATTCTATTGTATCTTCTTTTGCAAGATGAACTCTCACTGGTCTCGGCTGCCTTCCCCTCGATCCTTTCTTCGCACCTCTAATGCCCGAGAGTTGTTTTCATCTGCACGACTAGCCTGATTGGGCGTGTGCTGGCTGTCGTGGAAGAGTTTTTGCCGGAGGGAAGCAACCGGTCCCTCCTGATCCTCCTGGACTTTAGAACCCAGTCTATCCTTCACCGACCCTCTCACCTGTGTGGTTTGGTGGATCTTTGCCTTCTCCATGATAGAGGCATTGTTCTCCCTGCTCGCCATAGCCTGCTACCGGAAAAGGTGTTTGTGATTGTAAGAACACTAAACGACCCTCCTTCTAGCGCCAATGTTAACGCCAAGTTTTGCCAGCGCGTCCAATCACAGAATCCACGCGCTAGAACCTGTACAATAACAGATCACACAGAAGCTTGACGACTTGTGCCGCCAGGGGATAGCTCCGGTGTGAGAATAAGTACAGGTCGTTCACAAGGTTTAGCAATGGAGGCTAAGTGTTTAGTGCTCAAAAGTAGGTATTACCTCTTAATTGTAACCTAGGCCATGCATTTATAGTACTCTCATCACCTTAGAATCCTTCCCCAAGTCGGATTAGGACTCCTAAACATGGCAGTTACCATGATTTGGGTCCAACACAATCTCCTTAAAAGGTGAAAGTGGAATCCAATCCAATCACTACCTTTGGAGTTACTTTATTCAAATACGGCTGGGACTTCAAACTCAGACATGCAAGAGGCCCCACTGCGACAGCCCAATCCAACCGAAGGCTCGCTTTGCATGGTTCGGACTTCAGCCCAGAAGACTCGAAGACCCGACCCTGAACATCTCCTTCCAGAATAGGGTTCCGGCCTAAAGGACTCGGATACCCGAACCCGAACACCATATCTCGAGTAAGACTCCAGTCCAGAGGACTCGGATGTCTGAACCCCTTCAACACCCTTGAGGGCCTCGGCCCAATGGACTTATCATCCCCTTCTAGTATCAAGCCTTCGGCCCACTTGCAGGTCGGTAAAATGCCCCCGAACAAGTATATATTTTGTCAAATATTAAATTCATTGAAAAAATATATCTATATAATGAGTTAAATTAATTTTTTAATTTACTAACTAGTTTTGAGTTAGAAAATTTGATGTCTTTATATATTAAATTTACACTAATTTTATAAATTTAGTATCAGAGCGCATTCCTTGAGCCTAATTAAACAACTCTTCTTAACCTACATTTTTACTCACTTGCGGTCCATTCTTAAAAGGTCAAAATTACCCACTTTCTTTACTTGTACCATTTATTAATTGGGCAATTCATTTTCTTTCAAACTTCAAAATTACCCACTTTTTTCTTAACTAGTACCATTTATTAATTGGGCAATTCATTTTCTTTTGAACTTCAAAATTACCCACTTTCTTAACTAGTACTACAACTTATTAATTGGCTCTTTCGAACTTTAAAATTACCCACTTTCTTAACTAGTACTACAACTTATTAATTGGGCAATTTATTTTCTTTCGAACTTTAAAATTACCCACTTTCTTAACTAGTACCATTTATTAATTAGGCAATTCATTTTCTTTCGAACTTCAAAATTACTCACTTTCTTAACTAGTACAACTTATTAATTGGGCAATTTATTTTCTTTCAAACTTACTTATCTGCTATGAGTTATATTAATCATGTCCACGGTAACTTTCAATATACCGCGTTAGTGGGAGTGTTAGAGACTTAGAGTATATATATTGTCTCACATTAAATATCTTGAAAAAATATGTCTAATAAATAATGAATTGCGCCAACTCTTTTTATTACCAATTAATTTGAAGTTTAAGAAGTTGACATCTTTATAAACTATACTTGAGCGTACAATTTATACATCTAAGACTGTATATATCGAAAATAACAATGAGTTTTAAACTTGTTCTAGCTAGTTCGAATATATTTAACTAGGTATTAGAAATCAATACTTTTCATTTTCAAATATAAAATATCAATTTTACGTCTGTATTTCAATAGGTTTCTATATTCTGCACTATGCAATATAAAAGAAATCTTTTCAAGTACAGTCAGCTAAAGTAAAAGAACTCTAGCTAACTCTTAACCAAAATTCCACCTTCTTGAATACTATGATGATGATCGACACATCTGAGTCTCCCTTTTTTGTGGGGTGGGGGGGGTGGGGGGTGGGGGGTGGGGGGTGGGGGTGGGGGGGGCATTATAGTGTAATTTTAGACGAGAGTTTGTGCCATAAACATAACTATTATTATCTTTTTTGACCACTTTAATTACAGGCCTCCTTGATCTATCCCTTTCTCAAGCTAACTTTTTCATTTTTCTCCATGAAAAAGGCAATTTATATTCCTGAAAGTGTAAAAATATGGTCAACATTTTGTTGTAAATCTTGATTACATTTGAAGGCAGGATTAATAGTTTAATACATCGGTGGGCCATTCGACAGTTGAAATTACTAGCTAGTTCTACACAAGCCTATGATTAATTAAGAATATAGTAACATGCAACACAACTTTGCATTATAGTTTTTCCATTTCTCAAAAAATCAAAATCAGTTGCAATGAATATATGGAGCAACTTAACTTATATATTGACTCTGCAGATCTAGTACGTAGTTACTCAGTGTGAGACTTTATACATATTTTAATACGTGTCTTTACGCGTGACGCAATTTTGAATCGAACACAAATAATTTTAATTAAGTGGATGATGTGGAGCATGTGGACCGTTGAATTTTCACATGAGTGGTGTCTGCTCTGATACCATATTGAAGCATTCAACTCAAAATTAATTGATAATGATTAAAATAACTTCTCAAATTATATATTGAATCTCCATGTCTTCTCCATGTCTTTATATATCTCAACAAGAAACAAATAGATTAAAATGTAAGATTATACCATGAGTTTATCTCATGGAACAATTAGTAGGCCAGTTTTACACTACTAATTATACTTTTAAAAGAATGATTTTACACTAATAATTATACTTTGAGTTAAAGATTTGTTAATTAGTCAAAATCAAAGACAAAAACTTACATGGGCACAAACACATAAGATTTTTTTTGCTTTATCATATAATTATCAAATAAAAATATATTTTTTTAATGTTAATAAATTTTACAAATGAACCTTTTGATAGAATGGAGGAAGTATATAATTATATTAGGGTGGTTGAGTAATAAAGCTAAAAGGTAGTGTTGAAGAAAAATTGGTCCGGCCTAGTATCACGTGAACCGGCGACTATCGCGGCTATGTGGACTCTTTACTGAGAAGGAGTGAACAAAAAGGTCGAGTTGGAAAAACAAGAGAACAAGATTTCTGGTCTTCAAATTAAACATAAATGAGGCTAGTAGTCTATTAATAATTATTATAATAATTTTGTTGACACGATTAATATTGTTAGAATAAAAATTATACAAATATATATTTAACGATATTTTTATAGTTATTTTAGCACTTAACACCATAAATAACATTTATTGTTACAATTAACATTTTTACTCTGAAAATAACAATGACCGTTTTTAAGATCGCTTAAATTGTTAAAATAATTCCAAATATGTGCTAAATATACTTGCTCTGGTATCATTATTTTTGTTATGACTACAATATTAACAAGTATTATTTAATATAAGAAATACCATACAAATATAAACTTGCAGATGGGATAATCAAGTTCTTAAATATTGTTTATTTAATTTCAAGTGTTAACAATCATCAGACTGCTGTTTGCGTGAATTTTTTAATCGGGTTCGTATTCTGAAATTTTTGTTCAATTAAATTTCAAATATGTCACTATGTATCATGATTCTAATATTTATCTAAAAATACTTGGATGTTTAATTTTGAAGCAAAAGTTATCTTAAATTGAAGTGGATGATATTGACGGAACAAAAGTTATTTTACAAAAATGTATATTTACTCACAAAACCGTTTTTAGATGTTAAGTGAATATTAGGCAATAAAAAAGGCGCGTAAGTTTGTTTTCTTAATTAGTTGCTTTACTATCGGCCTTTAGCGAACAAACTCTACTAATCTTTTCTTAATTAGTTGCTTTATTACCAGCCTTTAGCCAACAAACTCTACTAATCTAGCTATTAGATTAAAGCGTTAGGTCTAAACAGAACCTTGATTTCTGGGTTGACAGTTTAAAGAATTATTAATTAATTATCAATCCTCATATTTGCTTTAAAATAATATCGATCTTGCTAATCCCAGATTTGTTAGCTCAAAACATATATAGCATATACTTATCATAGGTCAGAATTATCCTACCAATGATATAAATTAATAAATTAAAAAGAACAATTAGATGGACTAATTGTAGTCAAATTAAGCTTGTTGCAACAGAAACTCTCAACCACTTAAATAAACAAATCCTAAACTATACTTAAAATGAGTATAAAAATACCAAGGATGAAATTAATATGATTATTTGTCATCTTTTTTGGCATTAGTTAGTCCTTGTCTCCATACGTATTGTTGAGTAGGATTAATTAAAATTTAATAATTTGTCTTTATCTTAACCACCAAAATAAGATAGTGAACAATTCATAATTAATCTAACATAAATTAAATGGAAAAAAAAAAGAATAAATAATTTTATTTCTAAACATTGATTTTACACTATCCAATCGAAAAAACTTCGCATCTTGAGTGAAAATAAATTTTTTTATTATGTTAATAACAATTAAATTAATTTCATAATTATTTGATCACGCCGCCTAAAAGACTGAAATATAATAAAATTGTAAACAGTTAGAAAAGCTGAAAACAAATTACAATAAAAAGAACTGAAATATAGACAATCAAGAAATATTTGAATCATAATAATACTCGATACGATAGAAATCAGATATGGTCATGAAAAACAGTCATATTCCAAATATAATAATAAAATATACAAATCTGAGTTGTAAATAATATTACATAAACGGTTAACACACTCAAAACTTCTTTAACTTGCTCTTAAAAATGTAGAATTATCAAGTTCCTATTCAATCATGTAAAAAAACTAATTTACAAGCATATCGTATATAATTGTGTCTCATTAAAAAAATAATGAATACTTTGATCATATGCCAATATTTGACCATTTCGAAAATGTTAATCATGTATTCATATATTGCCGGCTTATGGTATGCTTAGGTTAGTTTAAAATTGGCTTATTTTATGCTAGTTTGGACCTACTAATTTTTTTCTTTTGTGAAATTTCCAGATTTATTTGCTTTGTTTAATAACTGTAAACTGTAATTAATCTATGTCATCGACATCAAACTAGTCTAATTTGACCCGACATTGATGCATAATTTATGTCTACTGGCTTTTCAAAAGGAAGATCACCCTTTCTCTTTTTGTTATATATACCAAATATTAAAATATATAGAACGGATACTCTATTAGCAATTATGTTTGAATATATCTTGACTTGCGTAAAGTTAATTATGCTAAGGACTATACAAGTAAATATTTTGAATATATATGGTTGCAATATTGAAATACAAAGATCCAAAAGCTATGGATAACGACACAGTTACAATATATTGAAATTTTGAATCAGGGAGTATAAGTTCATAAAAAACTGCAAAAAATCTGAAAAACTGAAAGGATAATTATTATTTATTTTTAGGTGTTTACTGAGTCTTGCTTCTGTTAAATAAATTTCTAGTCTTTAGGATTAGTTGGGATTGTTAGTGGTCAGTTTACACTAACCACGTTGGCTGATATTTAACTAAACGTGAACTTTATTTTAGCTGTTTTATTAAGTACTGTAAGGCTATATATATATAGCCAAGTTTGTTCAATAAGAGATTATGGTTATTAATCCAGATTGAGTTTTTGTTTATTTCATCAAAGCTTCCCAACATTCTGGTATCAGAGCCACCACTCTAGGCCTGAGAAAGAGAAGAAAAAAAAAAGGGGCAGCACCTTTGAGTGACCACCAAAACAGAGAGAGATGTCAGAAGAAGTGAAATTTGCACAGCCTGCAATTCCAATCTTCAATGGTCATTATGACCACTGGGCTATGCTTATGGAGAACTTCTTTAGATCCAAACAATATTGGGATCTTGTGGAGCGAAGTGCGTCGACGACCGGAAGAAACAGTATTGACAAAGGCGCAGCAGACGAGTTATGAGGAATTGCAGCTGAAGGATTTGAGGGTCAAGAATTATCTATTTTAATAGATAGGTCAATCATGGAGACCATCCTGAAGAAAGACACTGCGAAGGACATTTGAGATGCTATGAAAAGGAAGTACGAAGGGAACACAAGAGTGAAGAGGTCGACTCTTCAAGGTCTCCGCAGAGACTTTGAAACTCTAGAGATGAAATCAGGTGAAACCATTACTGTCTACTTTTCTAGAGTTATGGCAGTGGCAAATAAGATGCGTGTGTATGGAGATGTGATGACTGATGTGACTGTGGTTGAAAAGATTTTGATATCTTTGACAGATAAGTTCAATTATATTGTTTGTGCCATTGAAGAGTCCAAAGATATTGATGTCATGTCTATAGATGAATTACAGAGTTCATTAATAGTTCATGAGCAAAAATTCAATAGACACAGCAATGATGAGCAAGCTCTTAAAGTTACATATGAAGAGAGGTGCGATTAAGGTAGGAGGAAGAAGCGACTTGAGGAGGTAGGGGAAGAGGCGGTAGGAGCAAGCTTTACAAAGGCCACAGTGGAGTGTTTCAAATGCCATCAACTCGGGCACTTTTAATATGAATGTCCAAGTTGGAATAAGGAAGCAAACTATGCTGAGCTTGAAGAAGAAGATGAGATGTTGTTGATGTCTTACGTAGAGCTGCATAAGGCCAAAAGAAAATGTGCTTGGTTTCTTGACTCGGGGTGCTCCAATCACATGTGTGGAGATCGAGCCATGTTCTCAAGGCTGGATGAGAACTTCAAGCATTCAGTCAAGCTGGGCAACAACACCATGATGGATGTAATAGGAAAAGGTGATGTAAAGCTTTTAATTAATGGTGTTAACCATATTATTACTGAAGTGTACTATGTTCCAGAGTTAAAAAATAATCTCTTGAGCATAGAAGGCGACTTCGAAGAAAACTTGACAATTCCGATTGAGAAAGGGTATGCAAGATTTTTCATCCTTATAAGGACTTAATTATTCAGACTGACATGAGCACAAACAGGATGTTCATCTTGTTTGCCCAATCACAAATTATGTCTCAGCAACAACATGAAGAGTATCTTCACACAAGCTCACATATTCTGTCTCAACTTTGGCACGTGAGATTTGGACACTTAAGCTACAAGGGTTTGAGGACCTTACAGCGAAAGAAAATGGTGTTTGGTCTTCCTGAGTTCATTGCCTCAGATGAGTTGTGCGAAGATTACATTGTTGGCAAGCATCACCGTGATCCTATACCCAGGAAGAGTTCTTGGAGAGCAGGTCAAATATTGGGTCTCATCCATGTAGACATCTGCAGACCAATCACTCCCATGTCCAACAGCAACAAAAGGTACTTTTTGTGTTTCATAGATGACTACAGTAGAAAATCATGGATATATTTTCTGAGTGAGAAGTCAGAATCATTGAGTCATTTCAAGTGTTTTAAAAAAATGGTAGAGAATGAGACAGGTTTGCCCATCAAGTGTCTGCGTACAGATAGGGGAGGCGAGTTCACCTCAGTTGAATTCAACAACTTCTGCATGAAAAATGGCATTAAAAGGCAATTGACAACTGCCTACACTCCTCAGCAAAATAGTGTGGCAGAACGAAAGAATAAAACTGTAATGAACATGGTTCGTGCTATACTCTCAGAGAAGGGAATTCCAAAATCATTTTGGGCAAAGGCCGTAAATTGGAGCAATTATTTGTTGAACAGATGTCCAACCTTGGCAGTTAAAGACATCACACCTGAAGAAGCGTGGAGCGGAACAAAGCCTTCTGTTGATCATTTTCGGGTTTTTGGTTGCATAGCACATGTTCATGTGCCAAAGGTACAGAGGACTAAACTTGACAATAGAAGTTCTGTTTGTGTATTTTTGGGTGTTAGTGAGGAATCTAAGGGATATAGACTGTATAATCCTATCACTAAAAGGGTGGTGGTGAGTAGGGATGTGATATTTGAAGAGGATAGACAATGGGATTGGGATGTGAGTTATGAAGAACAAATTTTGATAAATTTAGAGTGGGAAGATGAATATGATGAAGAAGTAGGTGATAATAATGGTGAGAATGGGGTTGGAAACAATGGTGAAAATATAGGTGAGATTGGCAGCAGTGATAGAGGAAATGAATCTCCAAACAATGGGGATAGTGAAGATAGTGGAGGTAGTATTATTGGTAAGAGAGTGGAAAATCGTCCAGGATGGATGAGGGATTATGCTAGTGGGGAGAACCTCGGGTTATCTGAAGATGAGAGTAATATAGCACTAATGGTGTCAAGTGATCCATTGTATTATGAAGAAGCAGTGAGGAATGCAAGCTGGAGATTGGCAATGGACAATGAAATTAAGTCCATACAGAAAAACAAGACATGGACGTTGGTTACGCTGCCTGTTGGAGCCAAGATAGTTGGGGTGAAATGGATCTATAAAACCAAGTATAATGAGCATGGAGAGCTTGAAAAACACAAAGCATGCTTGGTGGCCAAGGGATACAAGCAGAAACATGGGATAGACTACACCGAAGTCTACGCTCCAGTGGCAAGAATGGAGACAGTGAGGATGGTGGTGGCTATTACGGCTCAAAGAAACTGGAAAATATTCCAATTAAATGTGAAATCAGCTTTCCTCCAGGGTGAACTTAATGAAGATGTGTACGTTGTTGAGCAAAAAGGTTATGAGGTCAAAGGAAGTGAGGACAAGGTCTACAAGTTACCTGAGGCTCTATCTGACTTAAAGCAAGCTCCACGAGCTTAGTTCAGCCGCATCGAAACTTACTTTGTGAGTGAGGGTTTCGAAAGATGTCTGAATGAGCAAACTCTCTTCACAAAAAGTAGTAAAGAAGGTAAAATATTTATTGTAAGTGTTTATGTTGATGATCTAATCTATACTGGCGATGATGAAGAGATGACGAGCAGTTTCAAGTGTTTAATGATGCAAGCTTTTGAAATGACTGATCTGGGAAAAATGAAGTTCTTTCTCGGCATTGAAGTATCCCAACAGCCTGATGATATCTTCATATGCCAAAAGAAATATGCACATGAGGTTTTGGAGCGATTTGGAATACTGAACAATCATGCAATCAATAGTCCAATTGTTCCAGGTTGCAAGTTGAGGAAGGATGAAGATGGAGTTGCAATTAATGAGTCATATTACAAGCAAATTGTAGGGAGCCTCATGTATCTCACGGCAACTTTTCCAGACATAATGTACGCTGTGAGTTTGATCAGCAGGTTCATGGCTAAGCCTACAGAGATTCATTTACAAGCTGCCAAAAGGATATTAAGGTACTTGAAGGGTACTTTTGATTATGGAATCATGTACAAGAAAGAGATTTCAGATGACTTGATTGCCTACACAGATAGTGACTATGCTGGAGACTTAGATGATGAAAAGCACTTTCGGTTATGTTTTTCTGTTAAGCTCTGGAGCAGTATCTTGGCTTTCAAAGAAACAGCCGATTGTTACACTATCAACCATAGAAGCAGAGTTTGTGGCAGCAGCTGGGTGTGCAAGTCAAGCAGTGTGGATGAGAAGAGTTTTGAAGCAGTTGGGACATGCACAAAAGAAAGGCACCATTGTCATGTGTGACAACAGCTCCACCATCAAATTGTCAAAGAATCCCGTCATGCATGGGAGGAGCAAACATATTGATGTACGGTTCCATTTCTTGAGGGAGCTTGTTAAGGATGGAACCATTGAGTTGTTACAATGTGGAACAGAAGAGCAAACTGCAGATGTGATGACAAAGTCGTTGAAGTCGGATGCCTTCCTAAAGCTTAGAAGTCAGATGGGGATTTGCAAGCCAGCTGAACTAAACTAACTATGATTGATAGTTAGTTTAGGGGAGGGATTGAAAGGATAATTATTACTTGTTTTTAGGTTTTTACTGAGTCTTGCTTCTGTTAAATAAATTCCTAGTCTTTAGGATTAGTTGGGACTGTTAGTGGTCAGTTTACACTAACCACGTTGGCTGCTATTTAGCTAAACGTGAACTTTATTTTAGCTGTTTTGTTAAGTACTGTAAGGCTATATATATAGCCAAGTTTGTTCAATAAGAGATTATTGTTATTCATCCAGATTGAGTTTTTGTTTATTTCATCAAAGCTTCCCAACAAAAACAACGAAAAATGTCATCATAAAACCCTTTAATTTACCATATACTATTTTACCTCTGAGAATGGTATTGGAAGAGGAACAACTATAAAGCCTAATGGCCTTCAACTTAATTACTAATCATCTCCCTAATCTCTCTCTTTTATTGTCGGACTACGGCAATATCATTGGCCGGAGAAAGGAACAGTAGGTTGCTTAGAGATACAAATATTGAAATCCGGCGTCAATCTTGGGCCTGCTTTGTAATTGCATGTGAGGCCCATATCTACATGTGTTCTCACCCCACCCACCTCTTTAATTTTTACTCTAGTATTATCATTTTAATTTTTATACTACTATAATTAATAATAACAAATAATAATTAAAACTTATCTCTTTTGTTTCCTACTCAGAATACAAACACAAACCCTTCTCTCATTCCTCTCTATATATAGATGCAACTCTTGCTAGCTTCTTTCTACCTCACATCTCATTAACATTTGAGTGCTTTCTTAGCTAACTATACACAAAAAATGGCTCCCTCTGCAGATAATAATGTAGTTGTTTCTAAAATGAAGCTGGAGAGAATGTTTAGCATGAAAGGAGGTAAAGGGGAGGCAAGCTATGTCAACAACTCCCAGGCACAGGTTAGTTACTAGCTATATTGCTTCCAATATTTCTCCATTATTTCCCTTTTTTCCCCTTCTACTCTATATTTTTGTCGGATCCAAATTAACTTAAAACAAACAGTTGTCAAGTAATCTGTCTAGACAGTTGGAAATGCTGCATCGGAATTACATTGTTGAACAACAAAGATCAATGTATATAACTTTGTGCTATAAGGTCATTTAATTTATAGTAACTATGTGCTATAAATGTGCAACACTTTTTCTATAGCCTTTACGGATCCCCTAACAATTTTTAGCAAAACTTCATACACATTCTAAAATCTTGTTTACTAAAATCAGTCTATTTTAAATGTAACTTATTAAACTTAGAAATTCAATTTGAAAAATATTTTGCGGTAATTTTGAAAATCCTAACACAATAAATGTTGCAACAGTAAAAGTTGCAAAAGCTAGTAACCATACAAAATAACATCTAATGTTATATGTGCAGGCCCAGCATGCTAGATCAGTGCTTCACCTTTTGAAAGAAACCCTAGATGGAGTCCAACTTAACTGCCCCAAAATCCCCTTCGCCGTGGTGGACTTGGGATGCTCATGTGGCAGCAACACAATTTACATGGTGGATGTGATCATCAAACACATGATCAAGCGCTATGAGGCTTTGGGTTCCGAGTCACCGGAGTTTTCAGCTTTCTTCTCCGACCTCCCTTCTAATGACTTCAACACTCTCTTTCAGCTCCTCCCTCCCTTGACAAATATTTATGGTGGTAGCACTATGGAGGAGTGCTTAGCTTCCAATGGACACCCCTCTTACTTTTCCGCCGGAGTTCCGGGGTCTTTCTACCGGCGTCTATTTCCGGCAGCATCAATCAATTTTTTCTACTCGGCGTTTTCCTTGCACTGGTTATCTCAGGTATATATTAATTGATTCTTGATTATATCATACTTTATATATCTCAAAAAAGAATATCATTTATCAATATTTTTATATTTAATCTGTCATCTTTTAATTAATAATATTATAAAATAACACGATGTCTTTATTTTATCACCATAATTTTATTATTATGTTGAGGGTGTTTGTCTAGAGATGAATGGAGCTGAATAGCTGAATGACTAAATCGATCAGTCATTCAGTGCGTTTGTTTTGAATAAAAATCGTCTGAATGATTGAATCGATCAGATTTTTGGGCTAAATGGTCAAATGTAATTTTTTTTGGATTAATGGGTTGCATGACTGCTGAATGAAGTATTTTATATTTATTTTATTTTTTTATAATATTTACTATTATATTAAGTAATATTAAATAAATTTATAATAAGTTTAAATTTTTTTCAGAGGGATAAAGTAATAAAAAATTCGTTATCAGATGTTTCAGACATAACAATTATTAAACAATTTTTTTTATATAGTATTCAAAATTCTGCTTTATTCAACTCATTCAAATTACTTAAACATTCAAAACTATTTTATTTAATTTTATCAAATACTCCCTTATTATTACTAAACTCTGTTTTTCTCATTATCTATTATAAAAATAGTCTCATTTATTAATTTTTATTTTTGTCCGTCATCTTTTTATAATAAAAATAATATAAAATAACAATATTATTTAATTTAACATCATAATATTATTATTATTATATTAGTACTTCTAAATTAATTAAACAGCTCGTTGTACTCGGGGTAAACTTTGACAAAAATACACAGTAGTGTATTATATATTACTTGTCGTAGAATAATAAGTACTCTATAATCTAGGCGAAGAAAAATAACCCTAGTTTGTTCCCAAGGATGATTTACAATTTATGAAATATATAAAAAATAAGATCAGATAGCTTTATTGCCACTGCGGATATATGTTTTGATTAAAGGTCTTAACCATTTGATAGTTTTTTCTCGTTTTCTTTCTTTTTTAAAAACTAATTATGGTCCCTGGTTTAGTTTATCACTTTTGAAAATAGTTAAAACATTTTTTCTTTGTGTGAAAAAAAATTCCCTCCCCGTTAAATGTAACTTTGTAGATAAAGGATAAATTAAATTACATTTATATTATTAAATTAGAGAAAAATGTATGTACATAGCTGTGTATTACACAGTAAGTTATGGCGACAGTTTTTTGGACTATAGCGACGGTTTCACTCCTCGTCATAGCTATCTTGGGCTATAGCTTACGCTTACACACGTCGCTATAGCCCTAAAAAATTGTCATTATAAAGCCATCGTATAATACATACATACCAGATATACATACATCAAATTTCATTAAATTAATTATAATAGCAACCTGGGATTGAAAAAATTTAAACACAAGATCTTGCACACTCAAAATTCCTATATCATGTTAAATAATTAATTCATCTGAAAGCTTAAATTGATACATAGAGGGTCTAACAATGTATATATTCCTAACAAAAACGATGTGTACAATTCACACAAATATTTATTTAGAGAAATATTTTTATGGTTTTAACATTTTTTTTTAAATTTACAAACAAAGATGTGATTTAGAGTTTGATTACTCCGTTCTACTTTCTTTAGCATCAAAATAAACAATCCAGACGCGTCAATTTTTTCCTTGTAAATATAAGGGCAGAATTACATATGCATGTATCCCTCTAAATGCCATTCAGTTTCAAAGTACTGTTCAATTACCAACGTGAACAATTGTCCCTATTATCCTTGTTATTTAATAATATAAAATATCATATTCTCATGACCGATGTAAAATACTCAGTTTCTCAAAATCTTCTTTCTCGTCAATTACATGTTCATTTACCCACAAAACAAATATATAGAAAATTATAGATCAAACAAAAAACTTGTACAAAGTCATCAAATTTAATATGTCAATCAATTTCAAGATTTAGGTCTCTTAATTTTATTTATTTATTTCTATTTTTTTGTTGTGATTATGGGTGTTTTGTTGGGGAATTAGATTCGGAGAGCCCGCGCTTACCCAAAGCATTAATTAACATACATGTTTTGAACCCAACTTGACCCAAAAGTTTAAGCTATTAGGTCTCACTTGAACAAACTTCTCTTCAATCACCCCACACACCAATTCTTGGCTAACTATTCTGAGTCCTTGTATATGGAGAGTCAACTTCCATCAAGAATTGAACATCTTCTCTTCAATCACTGCAGATCACCAATTCTCAGCTAACCACTCTCGAAACCAATTCTTGACTCACCCATCAATAATTCAACATAACTAGTTATTGGGGAAGATTCGGAGAGCCCGTGCGTACCCAAGGCATTAACATATATGTTTGACATTAACATACATGTTTGGAACCCAATTTGATACAAAAACTTAAACCATTAAAAATGGGGCCCATTTATATATATTAATCTTTTATTCTTTCACTATTTATCTTATATAAAACTACAATTCAATTGTGATATCCTAATATGTTCGTGATTTTCAAAAGGACTCAATTATGGCCCCTGGTCTAGTAAATCCCACTTTTGAAAACAGTTCAAACATTTTGACTTTGTGTTTGTGAGAGAGAAGGTATTCAAGCTTAACTCGCCGAGTGAATGAAAAAACACATTTTCTTGCAAATACAAGCGTATAAGCTTGTATATTAAATCTTTCCCTCTAAGTTACCCACTAGTTTCAAAGTACCCACTTAATTAACCAAGTAAATACTTGTGGTGATCAGTTAATATCATATGATTTTGCAATTTCACAATTTCAATTTCGTATGACGTGTTAGTCATGCATCTGTTTAATGAGAATATCTTTATTATTTATATAAAATACTAAGTTCTCGTGATTAACACGTGATAATGTAAAATATAGTCCAACACTCAAAATGTTTTTTTCTTGTCAATATGCGTTCATTAATTACTCATAAAACAAATACTATATCCGCCTTTAAAAAATATTGCTTAGTTAGATTTTTTTTGGTCACATTGACTAATTTTAGAATTAAAAATTAAGCATAATTATTTATATTTTCAAACTCATAAAAATTGGATATAATTAAGTTCGATATAGTTTCTTAAGATTATTATTTCTCTACCTATATTTATAAAAAATAGTATAAATTTTGACTACAAAAATTATCAATTTAACTAAAAAAACTAAGCTACTCCCTCTGTCCCAAATTAATTGCTCAATTTTGACTTTTTAAAATCAAATTGACTATTTTTAGAATTAATAATTAAGCATATATAAATATATTTCTAAAATTATAAAAATTGAGGTTAGTAATAAATTGTATATATTTTCTTTTGGTTATAATCTCTTCACCTATATTTTAGCAAAAATAGTAAAAAGATTAATTTTAAAAATGATCAATTTGACTTTAAAAAATTAAAACTGAACAATTAATTTGGGACGAAGGGAGTAGTTTTTAAATGATGGGGGACTATGTAATAAATTACAGATCAGACAAAAACTTGTACATCATATTCTTTTTATATCACAAAGTAATTTAATTTAATACACCAATTAATTTCAAGATTTAGTTTTATTTATTTATTTCTATATTTTTTTGTGATTATTGGTGTTTGGCAGGTGCCTGAGAGTGTGTTAGACAAGAGATCAACAGCCTATAACCAAGGGAAGGTATTCATAGAGGGTGCAAATGAGAGCACTGCAAAAGCATACAGAAAGCAGTGGCAGACTGATTTGGGTGACTTCTTAACATCAAGATCCCATGAGATGAAGATAGGTGGTTCCATGTTCCTAGTCTGCTTGGGCAGGACCTCTGTGGACCCAACGGACCAGGGTGGGGCGGGCCTTCTTTTTGGGACACACTTTCAGGATGCTTGGAATGATCTTGTCCAAGAGGTACTCATTTCAAATCATTCTAATTCATTCATCAATAAAGATAAAAGACATTGGATAAAATCGCAGGAAAAAAAAAACATGGATACAACTTTTTGTTATACAACTAACATAGTAAAAAACTGCATTTATTTATATTGGTTTGTCTGGTCAGTTTCTTTTTTATTTTTCTAAAAATATATATGACAAAGTTACATTGATATATAAAAAAAAAAATTGTATTCACGTTTTTCTTTAGCTGAATTACAGATTTGTTCCTTCAGGTCATGAGTCAGTTTCAACTTAGTCCCTCGATAATTAAAGTGAGTACTAACCTCTTTATGGAGTAGTTGCTACTAAGTGTAATTTTGTTCCTTGAGATGATTTTTCCGTAATTCCATGTTAGCGTCACATGATAGTTTGTGCGCTTATTTAATGAGGGTATTTTATGTAATTTGACGGTGTATACCTAGTTATCATGATTAAAATGTGAATTGTATGAAGTGAGTATTTTATATAGTAAAATGACAAAGATACCCTCAGTAAATAGCAGCAGACTAGCTCATGATATAATATTAGTGAAAAATCAATTCACGTAACAGAAGTAACATTAGGTCACAACCATAAGAAGGTAAGTATTCATTTGATAATTAAATAATTACTTCAAAACTGCTTTACAGTTTAAAGGACATCTCTTAATTCAGTCACCCTTTTTTCGCCATTTTATATTGTCCCTATAGCTTTGTCCATCCTGTTCAAACTTGTACTAGTAAAGTAAAATTAGTACTATTTCAATAGGACTAGCTATTAGACTAGTACTTAATTAACTTTCTCAAGTAGTTACTTTTATTTTGCCGGCAGACGTAATTGATTTAGCCACAATAAAAAGATCATGTGGAACTGTGGGTAGGTATGAGTAGTAAATGTTGGCACGGACCGACGAGATGCAATGATTCTTTAGTTCCATTTATTCCTAACCATTCATTTGTCGAACACCTTGTCGGCAAGTATTATACTAATGGCAAAGTGCATGGTTAAGTTACTATAGTACGTAGTCCTATACAGAACAACAAAACTATAGTTATAGAAAGGTATATGTTTCACATGCCTATTCAGATATAACGAAAATGCTCCTAAAGTTGACCATATTTACTATGCGACATTTATTAGTAATATGTGGGCATATATACTAAAAGATTGAAAAAAAATGAATTCATTGATATAGACTTGAAGTCTCCTTTTAGAAGTTTCTTAACTTTGCCTCAAGCATGATCTCGTATGGATTTAGATTTAGATTTCACATAGTTCATTTTGGATAGTATTTTTGCATTAATATAGTGAGAAAGTTGTATTTCGATAGCTTTTATTATATAAATACTATGCAATTTTAGTTCCGTAAATTAATATTTCAAATGCAACTCAATTCTATAAAACTGTCCAATGAATTGCCAAACTGAACAGATTGAAATGGAGAATCCACGTTATGATACCCTAATCAAAGAATGAGAGCTCCGTAGTGTTAGATAAAAATATAATATAATAAATGATCTCTTATTTCATGCTTGCATATATTTATATAAAATAAAAACGTATAAATTATATGTGCATAAAGTATAACCTCTCTAGACTCTGGTGTGGAACATTATACAATTATCTACTTAATCGCAGGGTCTAATTAGTAATGAGAAACGCGACAGCTTCAACATTCCAGTATATGCACCAAGCTTGCAAGACTTCAAGGAGGTGGTCGAGGCGAATGGATCCTTCACCATTAACAAGCTCGAGGTTTTCAGAGGAGGTAGCCCCCTTGTGGTCAATCAACCTGACGACTCGACCGAGGTTGGTCGAGCCCTAGCCAACAGCTGCAGAAGTGTGTGCGGTGTCCTAGTCGATGCACACATAGGTGACCGGCTTAGCCACGAGCTCTTTTTGCGGGTTGAGAATCGAGCCACGAGCAATGCAAAGGAAATTCTTGAGCAACTTCAGTTCTTTCACATAGTTGCTTCTCTTTCTTTTGCATAATTAGTTATAGTTTGTCACTCCCTTGTTTCATTTGTGTGGTTTTATAGGATTTTGAATCTTTCTGTTTCATAATCAGTCTCATCTTATGTCTCATATTATGTATTGTGCGGTGTAATATAATTACAACTAACTTTTTAAATTAATAAATATTATCCGACATCAATCTATATATCAGATGAGAAAATGTGTGAAACAGGAAAAAGGATAACAAAACTAGAGTTTTATAGTTAGTATTACTATATGTGAGCAAGTAAAATTGTACCTACCAAGTTAGGGTTTTATGTTGATTGAGAATACGAGAAATTTACGAAAAGTATAAAATTAATTGATGAATTAAAAATGGAAAAAGAATAAGTGAACAATTACTGCAATATTTCCTAAAAGTAGTCACACATGAACTTAGGAAAATTCCAAAAATACTTAGTCATTAGAATAATGCCTGATCGTCATGTCTTTCTAGCCACCAATTCTATTCATCAATCAGTTCTTAAAATAAGTTGTCTCTGTAAGCCTTCTGCCTTGGGACTCATTGAGACTCTTCCTCGGTATCATGTTTAAAAACTCTTTGTTGGGTCATGATATTTCACCTATTGGGCCGAATGGATTGGGCCTCCATGTTTGGTTAGTCCATTGGGTCTCCACTATTGGGTCCTAAAGTTATTGGGCCTAGTCACCATCTTATTCCTGTTGAGTCCTTATAAGACCGGGTCAGATCAGTGGATTGACCCATGAGATATTTTAATATCTCCATCTTTATTTGCAGAATGATGAAAAGCATGACAATGATTTGTTGTATTTGTCACGCATTAATGTGGATGGGATCCGGACTACGGCAGATGAAAAACAATGACTCAGAGGTAGTGGGTGAATCAGTATGCAATCCAATGAAACCATCGATCGGGGACCGTGGTCGATAAGAAGTGGGTGGAGCAGAACCGGACTAAAGAGTATAACATAACGAGGAAGTCTTCAAAGTAAAGGTAACTGATAACTTTCTCTCTCTCAATACACTAGATATTTTATCCTCCATTGTTAACCCTTGTGATCGCTTTCAGATCGACTCTCACGTCTGAAAGCTATCCCCGACGGTGGCCGCCAAGCTTTTGGTGTTGACTGTGTTTAGTGTGCAGGATCAGGACGTCTTACGTGATTGGGACGTGGCAGAAGATCTTGACGTCAACATTAGCGCTAGAAGGAGAGTCGTGTTCTAGTGTCATTGAGTTTTCAATCACAACTTTCATTTGTTCTACGTCAGAAAGGATGGTGAGAAGTAGAGCAGATACACCGGAAGGACAGCCGAAGGCTGTGAGCTCGTCTGTCCAATATATTTCTGTGAGAGCACTGCTTCTAAACATGTTTCCAAGGGTTCTCGTTCGAGAGCTCATGGTGGAGCCAGACGGAGGTTGGTGTTCGCTGATGATAAAGACCGGGACCAAGACCGAAGGCAGGTGGAGGGTTCACCACCTAGAACTCATCACCAAAGTGGTCGAGATGATAAAGCTGCCAAGTTAGCAAGGATAGCTGAAGAAGCAGATAAAGCTTTAGAGGTTCTTCTAAAGTAGAGGGAGGATATAGCTGTGCAGATGCTTCGAATGGCCGATCTGAAGGATGAGGCATCCACGTATGTTCAGTCCGGGAGGCGTAGTAGGCATAAGGATGTACAACATCAGGAGGGGAAGGAGCCGGAGCATTCCGTACATGTATCTCGGGGTCAACCTCAGGAGAGAAGGAGATCAAGGAGGAGAACTCCTGAAGTATCAAAGAAAGCGCTTGTTGTCATCGGTTCTCAAGGTCGAGATGGTGGCAGACAGAGGAGTCGGTCGAGAGAGTATGCACCTGAGAGTAGAAGGAGAGAGCATCAACGTGAATATTCTCATCATGAGGATAAAGTTGCACGCCGGAGTAGATCCAGGAGTCCAACAAGGGCAGTAGGGTCAGATAAATGAGGTCGATCCACTCAAAAGCAAAAGATTATTCAGAAGAAAGAAGTCTCCTCGCAACCAGAAGGTGTGGATTTCTTGGTAAAGGAGTTGAAGGAGCTTCGGAAGCAGTTGGTCGAGGTTCAACAGGTGAAAGACACTCCGGGAAAAAAGGCGTCTCCTTTTTCCTCGGATATTCTTAAGGAGAAGGCAGACACCACCAAGAAGTTGCCTTACATGGAGAGTTACGATGGGGCTGGGGACCCTTATGACCATAGCCAGGCGTTCGATCGGCTGATGAATTATTATGATTTCACCGATGCTGCCAAGTGTCACACGTTTGTTACAACGTTGAGGAAGGATGCGAGGCAGTGGATGGGGACTTTTCCTGCAGATTCAGTATCTTCATAGTCCGAGTTGTGTGAAAAGTTCCATGCTCGTTTTGGGAGCAACCGAAGGAGGGGAAAGCCTACGGGTTCTTTGGCTCAAGTCCGACAGTTTTTCGATGAGCCTTTGGACCTGTACGTGAAGCGATTTAGAGAAGCCGTTGGCCAAGTGTCTGACCTCAATGATCTTCAAGTTGTGGGGTTGTTTCAAAATGGGTTAGACCTGGTGAAGTCGGAGAAGTTGGTGAAGAAGCTGATGTTTCACCATCTGAAGAGTTTGGCCGAAGCCTTTGATAAAGTCAAAGGCTATATTGTAGTGGAGGAGGCTATGAATAGCCTGAAACGTCCTTCTTCGGACCGAATGAAGGAAGCAGATACTCCTAAAGCTGAAGGCGATAAGAAGAAGGTGGGGGGGAATAATGATCGGCCAGAGGGCAGTTCGAAGAAATATAATAACACATGGCGACATGGAAGTAATCGGCCACCTGCTCCTGCCCAGAAGGTGAATAAGGTTTACACCAAACTGAACATGGATAGGTCGGTGATATTGGATCAGATCAGGAACTAGCCGTTCTTTGAACCACCTCGCGATGCTCTCAAGCCGGGACAGGGCAATGCTCGAAAATATTATGGATATCATCAAGCTGCAGGTCACGACACTAATGAGTGTTGTAATTTAAAGGACTTTATGGAGAGGAAGGTTCAAAGCGGTTTGTTAGTTCAGTATGTGGCCGGGAGGGACCAACAATAAGAGCATCAAAATATTAACCGTACTGTTCAAATGGTTCAGATGGTTCCGATGTGATAACCGGTGGGACGGCAGGGAAATTGTTAGGGAATTAGAGGAGGGGATATCTGGATTCAGTCATGTCCGTGGCGAGTGTTCTCCCGAAGACCGACAGACCATTTCTAGGGACTGTTATATCCTTCACCGATGCAGACTATCCTTCGGAGCCCATCGAACCTCATGAAGGGGCACTGGTGATCACTGCACAAGTAGGTTCAGTGGATGTGAAACGTATGATGATAGACAAAGGGTCTTCTGTGGATATTCTGTATTCCCATGCTTATCAGAGGATGCATCTTGATGGGCGAAAGATGGAGGTTGGGCAGGAGGCTCCCCTATATGGCTTCAAAGAACAATCCAAATCAAAGTTGCAGCAATATTGAACTACCCGGTGGTCTTGACCTGACTCTTTCAAAGAGTAGAAATAACATGTAAATTTTATGTTGTGCATGTAGATTCGGCCTACAACGCCATACTGGGTAGACCTACTCTGACAGTTCTCCAAGCTGTGACTTCCATCCCTCACTTCAAGATCAAGTTCCCAACAGCACATGGAGTTGGAGAGGTGGCATAGGACTTGGATCTGGCCAGACGATGCTACAGGAATGCTGTGATTGCCTCGGGAGTAGGGGTCAGAAAGCAGAAGCAAACCATGGCGATTGAGATTGAGCCCTTCACTGAAAGCAGTTCGGAGCCATTGGTTATTCCTGCAGGAGAGACGGAGGAGATCGAGCTAGTTCTGTGGAAGAAAGACAAAACAGTGAAGATAGGTTCGGGTTTGCCAGAACCTCTCCGAACAAACCTTATGGAACTTCTTCGCTGCTATGCGGACATCTTTGCATGGGAGCCACAAGACATACCTGGAATCAGCCGAAAGATTACTGAGCACCGACTAGATGTAGATCCATCAAAGAAGCCAGTTCGGCAGAAAAGGCGGATCTTTGCACCTGAGCGACAGAGGATTATTGATGAAGAGATTGCGAAGCTGATAGCTGCTGACTTCATCTTTGAGATCGACTATCCGGAGTGGATGGCAAACGTGGTATTAGTCCAAAAGTAGAACGGAAAATGGCGAGTTTACATCGACTATACAAACCTGAATAAAGCATGCCCGAAGGACTTCTATCCTCTGCCCCACATTGATCAACTTATTGATGCCACTTCAGGATATGCATTACTAAGCTTTATGGATGCTTTTTGAGGTTTTGATCAACTTATTGATGCCACTTATCAAAGGATGATGAATTTTGTCTTTCAAAAGTAGCTGGGAAGGAATATGGAGGTATACGTGGATGACATGATCGTGAAGAGCATGATTGTTCAGAAGAATCTGGATGATCTGGAGGAATGCTTTCAGACGATCCGACATCATAAATTAAGGCTCAATCCCACCAAATGCACCTTCGGGCTCGGTGCAGGGAAGTTCCTGGGCTATCTAGTCAGTCAAAGGGGTATCGAAGCCAATCTAGAGAAGATCTAGGCTATTCTGAATATGAAGACTCCTCAGTCATTTAAAGACGTTCAACGTTTGACTGGTAGGATTGCAGCTCTGAAGAGGTTCATGTCCAAATTGGCAGAGAGATGCTTGTCATTCTTCGATACGTTGAAGGGACCGAAGAATGCGAAGACGTTCCAGTGGACTTCGGAGTGTGAAGACGCCTTCCAAGACATAAAGACGTATTTGTCTTTGGCTCCTTTATTGGTGAAACCTGTTCCGGCTGAGACTTTATATTTATATCTGGTAGCTAGTTCGTTGGCGGTGGGAGCTATTCTGGTTCGGGAAGTAGGGGAAGCAAAGATCGATTTATTATTACGCTACCATGTCCTAAAGATGTCAAACCAAAATTCGAATATTGAAAAATTTTCATTTGCTTTGATAATTGCTAGTCGTAAAGCTCGAAGCAATATTTTCAAAAGTCGGCTCTCGGTCGCCTTCACGGATCAACCGTGAAGAAGGTGATGAGCAAGCCCGAGTTTCGGGAGTCTAAAGAAGCATGGACAATGGAATTATCTCAATTTTTATTGAATATCATCCCCAAACTGCTATTAAAGGTCAAGCCTTGGCCGATTTCATGGTGGAATGTTCGTTCAAGCAGAATATCGAAGCTTCCTGTGGTCAAACGTCCGATCGAGCAGTTTGCAATTCTTCAAAGACAAAGAATTCATGGATATTTGATGCAGATGGGTCTTCTACTGCGGATGTCAATGGGGCAGGGATTATCTTGACAAGTCCGGAGGGATTCAAAGTGCAGCAGGCCATCAGATTTGAGTTCAGAGTAATGAACAACGAGGCCGAATATGAAGCAGTGCTGGCAGGGGTCCGTTTAGCGAAGAGTCTAGAGGTTCAGAAGTTGGTCATTTACAGTACCTCTCAGCTGGTCTTCAAGTAAGTATCAGGAGATTATGAGGCTCGTGGGGCGAGAATGATCAAGTATTTGGCAGAATTGAAAGATCGGCTTTAGTATTTCACTTTCTATGAGTTTCAGGGTATAGAGCGCAACGACAATTCTATTGCCGATGCATTATCAAAGCTGGCCACTACGAATGCTAGCGTTTTCGATGGGTCAGTTTATTTGGAGGTTTTGCAGCAGCCGAGTATCCAGCATGAAACGGTGATGTGCATTGAACGTTCTAATTGTTGGATGACTCCCTACATCAAATATCTGGCAGATGGCGTCCTTCCTTCGGATCAAATGCTGGCAAAGAAGATCAAATACAAGAGTACCAACTTCGTTCTTATTAATGGGGATCTTTATCGAAGGGCATTTTCGTCACCATTGTTAAAATGTTTGGTCCCGTCCGAAGCTGAATATGCTCTTCGGGAGGTTCACGAGGGCATCTATGGCTACCATATAGCCGCTAAGTCATTAGCCTATAAAGTACTTCGGCAGGGATTCTACTAGCCTACTATTTTCAAGGAAGCTACCGAGTACGTGAAGAAGTGTGAAAAGTGTCAGCTCAATAGTCTGATCCCACATCAGCCACCAGAAGAGCTATACTCGATCTTATCTCCTATACCCTTTGCTGTCTGGGGGGTAGATATACTGGGTCCATTGCCTAAAGCTAAGGGTCAGGTCAGTTTTGTTATAGTCGTTATTGATTATATGACCAAATGGGTAGAAGCGAAGCCACTTCGGTTGATAACGAAACAAGAATGCTTGAAGTTTATGAAGGAGTCAGTAGTGTTTCGTTTCGGAATTCCTAAGGTGGTGATATCGGACAACGAATGCCAGTTTATGGGATCGAAGTTTGAAGGATTTCTGAAGGAGCTGGGGGTTCAACACAAGAAGACTTTAGTGGCTCATCCACAATCAAATGGGGTGTCGAGGTGACCAATGACACGGCTTCTTGAATGGGATCAAGCGCAGATCGGACGGCTAAGGGAGATGGCTTCAAGAGCTTCTCAAAGATGTTATGGGCTTATCGGACTACTCCGAGGACTACTACAGGAGACTCACCTTTCAGATTGGCTTATGGCACTGATGCCTTAGTCCCTGTTGAGATTGGATCCACCAGTCTTTGGGTCAGTCAGTTCAAAGAGATCTACAATGATGAGGGGCTGAAGGTCAACTTGGATCTGTTGGAAGAAGTCAGAGAGGTGGATTTGATCAAACTAGCAGCCTATCAACGGAGAGTAGCCAAGCATTACAATAAGGGGGTAAAGCTTCAGAGATTTGAAGTGGGGGATTTCGTCCTCAGGGAAGTCGAAGCATCTATGCCTCAGAACTTGGGAAAGCTGATGCCGAATTGGGAAGGACCGTATGAAGTAATTGAAGTTCCGAAGCCAGGAACTTATCGGTTAAAGGCATTGGACGGACTCGAGATCAAAAACACTTGGCATGCTGGAAGGCTTCGGAAATACTTTCAGTAGAGATCGAGTCAGTTTTACCGGAAGTCTGTAAATATTTGGATCACCATCAATAAAAGATTCACTTTTTCACAATTGATCTTCTTCCTATTGGTCCTAAGTTCATAATGGTGTAAGGAGGATTGGGGGGGCTCGTGACCATTCGATGGTAGCCTTTTTGGCAGGTGGTCTTTATGAATTTTTCAGGCCCTTCGGGGTACACAAACTTTATCGGTGTATGGAGGACGGGGTGGACTCACTGACCATTCGATGGTAGCCTTATCGGCAGGAGTGTCCTCATTGTTTTACCGCGAGTGGTAAAATAATATGCACCGAAGTAAGGAGGTACGGTCGGACTCGATGACCATTCGATGGTAGCCTTATTGTTAGGTGTGTCCTTATGAACTTGTTCTACCCCGTGTGGTAAACAAATTCCATGGTCCTTATGAAATTGTTCTACCCTGAGTGGTAAACAAATGTCCTTATATACTTGTTTTACCCCGAGTGATAAACAAGATCTTGATGGTGCAAGGAGGATCAGCCGAATTCACCTTATACATGACCTGTCTCACACTTCGGAAATGATAAGTATACATTACTTTATTTTGTTCAAGTGTTGAGTTCGGTTCCTTAAATTCAATTTATATCATTTCTTAACTTAACTGTTATATGCCTTATCTGATTCACAATTTAAGTTAAGTTCATTAAAGATCAATGATGCTGAATTATTAACAAGAAACAAAATAAAACAGAAGTCATGATAAAGAAAGTAAAGTTCCATTAACGTTCAAAGAGTTCACATAAACAGAAACAAAAGTTTTTCACAAAATCTTAACACTAAAAAACAGAAGCTACATCAAATTCATGCATTATCTTCATCTTCAGAATCAAGCAGAGCCAGATCTATCTTGGCCGCAACTAATTTCTCTTTGCCTCGGCTTCGACATACTTCATAACCTTCGGAGTATACCTTCAGAATTTCGGCATTCAATTCTTCAGAGGCCCGATACTCAGTTTGAATCTGTTTGCGCAACTCCTCAGTCAAAGGAGGACCTAGTTCCTTAACCGCTTTTATCTTGTCATGAAGTTTCCGACGTTTGGCCATATGTGCTTCCTTGTCATCCCGGGCCTTCATCTAAACTTCATCGATTTGTACCGCCAAGCTTCGATTGGATGAGACGAGTTCTTCATTCTTGGTCTTCAGAACATCATTTTTTTTAACAAGGTCGGCATTCATACTCGTCATGTTTTGTTGGTTGGCCTTTGTCGCCTTCAGCTCCTCCTTGGTCGACTTTAGTTCATCATTGGATTCCCTTAGATCTTCCTTAGTTTAAGCCAATTCCCTCCGAAGACCTTCATTGGTATGAAGAGCACTTTCGTGTTGACTTCTCTCCCAAGCCAACGTCGACTTCAACATGTTGTTTTCATTTCTCATAGCCTCCTCTTGGCTTCAAAGATTTACGATGTCCGGGACGTAAACACCGGTAAAAAGAAAGACTTCAAGATATTCAAACAAGATTCAATCGGCCAGATATATAAGCAGGGATAGAAGTGTATAAACTAAGAAAACAGTCAATTACCTTCGCCAGGTAGCTCATGCCCTCATCAACCAAATCCCCGATCATACTATTATCGAATTGGTGATTGTCAGTCTCTCGAACAAAGGTATCAAAGAGCTGAAATGGGAAATTGGCATTGAACCAAGGCCATAAGGTCGGCGATCCCATTGCATCATTCTGGAATTCATGTGACGAAGGCCTTGGGGGAGAGGGCATGGTTTGGTCACAGGTCGGTGAAGGATCCATATATACATTCTTGGGGGATGGAGACCGAGAAGGAATGGGCTCATGTACTGGTGACGGAATGGTTATCAGGCTCGGTTTACTATCAGAAGGTTGTTTCCTTTTCCGGGATAGTGCGGGGGCAGGTTCAATTTTCTCTTCGTCCTCAGAAACATGTATCTCCACAGGGACTACAGGAGTTTGGTCGGCAGAAGATGAAGGCACTCTGAGTTTATCTGCTGACAGTGGTGTGACCTTAGTTCTTAATTTCTTAACTCGAAGAAGATTTTTTCGATCATTTGCAGGCAGATCGAGTAAACTTCCTCGAGGGGGGGCTGGGTTGGTGATTAGTTCAGAATCTGGGATGGGCTCAGCAGAGGTCGGAATGGGGGTTGATCGGGGTTTTCGGATGGCCCTCTTTTTCCGGAGAGGTTGAAGGTTTTCTTTGGGTAGAGGAAGATCGTCGACTTCAACAAATCTATCGAGGTTCGATGGTATGTGCTTTAGGGGTTGGATCATCTTCGGGTACAGTTTCTAGTAGTGGAGTTTCAGCTGCTTCTGAAGATTTTCCAGATAAAAAATCTTCGAATTCCTTTATTTCCAAGGAGCTCGGTCTAATCAAAGATACTGCATAAAGTAAACAGTCCTATGTCAGAATTCACATCACATAAATTTCCAAATTTATGTATATATAAGACAGATTAATACTTATATTTGTGGTCGTATAACCACTCCTTCTTGGAGAGAAGTCCATAGTTCCATTCTCGGGAAGTTGTCAAAGAGCTCTATCATTTTGGCCTCATGCTCCTCAGGAATGTCTCTGAAATCGGTAGAAATCTTCTCATCGGTAGCCCAGTTCGGCAGGGAAGCGATCTCTGGTCCCTTTACGAAAAACCACTTTTCGTGTCATCCCCTATTACTGGAAGGAGTAGAAACCAAAGAGCGTCTCTCAAATTTTTCGCTTGTCTTCGGTGGTTGTTTGCTCAAGGCCTTGAAGCCCTTTTCTCGGGATTGACCGATTTTGTTGACAGTGAAAAAGAAGTCGAGTGTGGGTTCGACGCCCAGTTCATGGCACAAGGCGATAAATGCTAGGATGTGTAAGTAGGAATTCGGCACCAGTTGGGAAAATTCGACGCCAATAAACCCTAGGAGGGTTATTATGAAAGCATGGAGAGGGAATCGAATTCCCTTCTCAAGGATAGTTACCGGGACAGCCGTCCATCCCTCTGGTCGTTGATACATTCGCTCCTCTGACCTGGGAGCTCTCACCAAGTGGGTGTCCGGGATATGGCAACGAGCTCGGATTCTCTTCAAGTCAATCTTAGTAACTATCGATGGAGTGTTGGCATGGGAGTATCGTTCCTTACTCCTTTAGAATGTATAAGGGTTTAGAAGGGGCTTCGTTGTTGGATTCTTACTTGGGGTTGCAGCCTTAGGGTTTGAGCTTAATGCCTCTTTACTGGGGCTTGGATTCGGTGGGACGGTGTTAATTGGGGTCACACGAAGAGGAGAGTTCTGGTTCGAATTGAGGACCACCATTGTTGAGATTTTTCTTGAGATTTTGCAAAGCTGGGAAGGAAGTTCGAAAGAGAAGGGAAGAGCTCAAAAGTTCAAAATTCAAATTGACAGGTAAAAATGTCAATTTGAGCAAAAATTACTTTTTATACTAACGGTTACACGAGTTACGAAGGCGGCACATTTAATTTCTAACAATGATGGGGAAGTTGAATGGGAAGCGTCCGGGTTAAGCTTCAGATATTTATCAGGTTGGGTCTTTCCTTTGGGCTTCCGGTTTCTAATTTGCCTCGTTAGTCCAATTCCATACCATTTGGGCCTTGAAGGGTTTCAGTTTGGGCCTATTTCAACCCTATCAAATCCTATAATATCATGGACCGTTTATAGTTTTCTATTAAATATCCTATTTAATGAAAAACTAGGGGGCAATGTTGGGTCATGATATTTCACCTATTGGGCCGAATGGATTGGGCCTACTTGTTTGGTTAGTCCATTGGGTCTCCACTATTGAGTCCTAAAGTTATTGGGCCTAGTCACCATCTTATTCCTGTTAAGTCCTTATAAGACCGGGTCGAATCAGTGGATTGACCCATGAGATATTTTAATATCTCCATCTTTGACCGGTAATGATGAAAAAGCATGACAGTTGACTGTTGTATCTGCCATGCATTAATATGGATGGGATCCGGGGACGGCGTGAGAAAAAAATGATGACTAGAGGTAGTGGGTGAATCAGATGCGATCGGCGAAACCATCGATCAAGGGGGTCAGGGATAGTAGTGGGTGGCACGGTAAACCGGGCAAAAGGGTATAACATAGCGAAGAAGTCTTCAAAGTAAAGGTAACTGATAACTTTCTCTCTTTCAATACACTAGATATTTTATCCTCCATTGTTAACCCTTGTGATCGCACGCATCGACTCTCACGCCGAAGCTATCCCCGAATGATCAATAAGCCGTCGGAGCTTTTGGTGTTGAGTGTGTTTAGTGTGCAGGATCAAGACGTCTTACGTGATTGGGACGTGGCAGAAGATCTTGGCATTAACACTCTTGTTACTCAAACCATGTTTTCCTGCTCTTTCTTCTTTTATTTGAGAATCTTGTCATCGGAAAACCTCAAAAGAACTCAACACAGGACACGAGAGGCCGGTGTGACACCCCCAAAAATAGGTCCACACAACTCATTTTGAGTCACCAAATACATACTACAAAATCCAAATACATACTTTCATACTTACAACTATTAAAATGTCGTTCAAAATACGACCACACATACTTTGAGTTTGAATACAAATATTGCACCGTGCATAATACGACAATATCCAAACTCAAATTAAGTCATCATTACAGTTATTATCACACTATTTCACAACATAGTGAAACTTATATAGCAACTATCTCGAACCATTACTCCACTCCCCGACTAGTCCCAGCTACACTTTCATTTCCTGAGAAGAACAATAGAACAAAAAGGGTGAGCTCAACTAGCCTAGTAAATAATATTATGACTAAGATAATGAAGAATAAATTATTCTTAGTCCTCAACAGTGAATAATATAATAGAATACAATAGACAACAAGTTTTAGATCAACAACTGCAGCGGAAGTATCAGTCCATTAGAAGAGTCAAGTAGAGCATGATGTCTATTATCTTCTATGATTTAAAAGTCCATCATCATTATTTTATCATTGTAACACCAATAAATAATTATTTCAAATCAACGAATTATCTATACACTACTGGCCAAAGATATTTGTTTGTATCACCAGTGGTCATGATCATGCCAAACACCTGTCCATCTATGCACTACGGGCCAAAGAGGACTTTCACCACAAACCTTTATCTGTAACATTAAAGTTTATGATTATATCAATACATAATTCCTGGTCATAATTGTGACAACCCGAGAAATTAGACAATTTATTAAAATCTTAAATGATGGATATAAGGTCAAATAATAGACCTAGACAGAAAATAAGTGTATGCGTTTGATATTTTTGGGAAGTAATTTTGAGAATTTCAAAATTCTGTGAAGGATTTTGGTGAATTGGTCAGGATTAAGTGTATACGTGAATATGTTCTGTGTATATGGTCATTTATGTGTTCAGAATGTGGTTAAGGTTCAAGGGTTGACCAGATAAATTTTATCAGTGGCAAACCCTAAGATTATTGTCAAATATCGATGCTCAATTAGAAAACCCTAATGACTGATAAGAAACCCTAGAAACCGATTCTTGAAACCCTAAGTTCAGCTACGGGAATTTAAAACCCTAATTCGGTATATGGAAACCCTAAATTAGGGATTTAAGTGCAATGTATATGGTTTTTGTATTAATCACAAACTTAATTAGGGATAACCCTAATTGAATAATTAAAAATTCTAATAATTAGAAACCCTAATTATTAGGAACCCTAAATTGTAAATTTGAAACCCTAATTTGTAATTAGGTAATTTTAATTCTTAATTAGAAAACATTAATCCTAATTTTTTAAGTCCTAATATGATTAGGAAATTATAATATAATTAGGAAACTCTAATTATAATTTAATTATCATAATTTTCTATTTTGAAAATCTAAGTTGAAAATCCTAGAAATTGGTATTTATGGGAAACATTAGGTTTTAACCCTAAGGGTCAAACCCTAAGGGTTGTAGCAATTGTCAATTGTGCCATTAAAATTAAATGTCAAATGACCTTAATGCCCTTTAGCATTCTTTAATAGGTTGGAGTGTAAATCATGCCAAAATATTGTTTGGTGACCAACTAAAGGCTATCCTATGTGCTCTATATATCACCAATATCAGATTTACTTGACACCTAGCAAAACAAGTTCAATGAATCAAAGATTTATAACTTAAAAAGTAAGAAAACCTTGACTTCATTTCTCATTATTGCCAAGTCATTCTCTCTCATCCATTCAAAAATCTAGAGTGTGAGAGAGAGAAAAGTTAAGCTATGTTAGCCTCTTATCAAGCCAAGAACAGCAATCAAAAGTTAGAAATCAAAGATCAAGCTTGAAAGGTATAAAAACCTTAAACTTAGAAATCTTATGATCTGAGGTTATATGTTGTAATTTGTTTGATAGATATGTGTAATAAGGTGTTATTTAGTGATCTGGGTTGCTAGAACCCAGATCCATAGCATCAAAGTGCTCGAAATTAAAGATTTATCAAAGTTGGAAAAGTTGGAAAAAGTTGTCTGACAGCCATATGTTAGACCTCTTAGATCTGTGTGTGTTTGATGTTTGGTGTATTTTATGTTATAGATCTATTTTTTGTAGTAAGGGATTTAATCTGGAATTTGAATCAAGCCCATATCCTATTTAGATTGCAAGATATGATCGGTCAAAGTACGTTGACCGAGCACAATTTCTGTTTCTGGGCAACCCAGAAAAATTTTCAAATTCCCAGAAATCTGACAACAATTTTCTAGGCCACGAATCTTGCTACTGCTAATGTTACTTATCATGTTAGTGTTAGATCTTGATAGTATGACATGAGAGCTACACATCAAAGCCCTTATACCCACCAGATCATGATCAGGATCGAAAATAATAATGGTCAAACTACGTTGACCGATCAGCCTGAAGAACAATCTGGAAAACCCATATTCTTCAAAATCCGTTTTCTCTGACAATGTTTGACTGGCCTGAATCTTGTGATTGAGTTGATAGTACACTGATATTAAGTTACATAATTCTTCCTTGACATCCCTAGTTCACGACTGAATCAATAAAACATACAAAGCAAGCCCAGATTGCACGTTATAAGAATTTGAAAGTGGGAACCTCGACTGTTCTTCAATTTCTGGAAAACCCATAAATTGAAGAACATGTCTGACAGTGAATTGATGAGCTTAGATCTCTCTTATATGTTGTGGATTGGCCAAGATCTTTGTCAAAGTGGGCACCTTGGTGTCTGACATTGAATTCCGGGTTTCCTCAAGAACAGCTGAAGAACACTTTTAGCGGCGGTTGTGTCACTAAAGCCACCTTTAGCGACACTTAAATTCAAAAATTTATTTATTTTAATTAATAAATAGATAGAAATGGTTTTTAATTATTAAAAATACATAATAAATTATGAAAATTTATTTTTAAAGCACGAAAATTTGTTTTTAATTATTTAGAGTATATTTCATAAATATTTAATATTTTTGGAATATAAATGCTATTTAATTTTTTAATTATAATATTAAATAAATTATTTAAAATTAATTTTAATACTTTAAAAATCATGAAAAATTATATTATGGTATAAGAAAAATTTTAAGTTATTTTAATAACTTTTGATATTTTATGATGAATTTCATTAATAATTTATTATTAATGATAATTAGTTTATTTAATAAATATATTAAATAAATTATAGAAAAATGGAATTAATTATTTAAAATCATATAAAATGATTTTTAAGTGCTATAAAAATATTTTAAGTTATAAAATATAACTTTTGATATTTTGTCATGAAAATATTTATATTTTAATATTAATATCAATTATCGGATAATGGATTTAACTCTTTAAAAATCATATAAATATGATTTTAAAGTATTAAAAATACTATGTAATATTATAAATATATTATAATATTATGTTATGATTTCCATTAATATTTAGTATTAAATAAATATTAATGATAAAGGAATTATGTGGTATTTAATTCATTTAAATACGCTTTTAATGATTTAAAAATTTTGATAAATGATATTAATTATCTAAAAAATTTTATGAGCCTATGAAAAATATTTTGGCTGATAATAAATTATATAAGATAATTGTTAAGTGTTAGACAAAGTTTAATTGAACTTATACTCGATATTTGTCAGATTCGACAATCGGGATGTTAGAATTGTACCGAGCTCAACTCGGACTGCAATAGTTTGATTTGAGGCTAGGTGTTATGTGTTGTATATATCTTGATGGGGTTATGTGTTATGTGTTTAGGTTATTCTATATATATATATATATATATATATATATATATATATATATATATATATATAATAGTATTATATTGTGATGATATTATTATAATTTGTATATCGATATTATTTATATATTAGGTCTTCGATCAGACAAAGCTTATTAAAATGCGTAAAGATAATCAACGGAACAAGTAAGTTTTACTTAACTCTACTAAGAGCTGTTTCATTAAGATATGCTTATGGTTAATCATTGTTGATTGCCATTGTAGAATTGTACTCTGTACATATTGCATATATAAGTTAGGTATGAAAGGCTGATCACCTTCATTACCAGTTGGTCTAGATATATTTGTTCATGTTCAATACTTGTTCAGTCAAAATTTTGTTCGTGCTAATTCACAACTTTATTGATGAATTATAGCCAACTTATTATTCAGACTCTTTCAATCATGATATATCTTAATAAATTTAAACTTGC
This sequence comes from Panax ginseng, assembly GCA_020205605.1. Taxonomy (NCBI): domain Eukaryota; kingdom Viridiplantae; phylum Streptophyta; class Magnoliopsida; order Apiales; family Araliaceae; genus Panax; species Panax ginseng. The sequence goes on along the minus strand of CM035131.1, from coordinate 111,629,209 downwards.
TGGCCAACTTTCATGCTCACCCTTGCTATATCATGATAAAACATTGCAGATAAAGACGAATGCATTGGATACAAGGAAAGGTTAAAGACAGTTCCAGCTTAAAGTTAGTGTGCGCGATTAGATTTGTAATAGTGTTGTATGATAATAATGTTATGTGTTAGATAAGTTATGAATTGTGTATAAGTTAAGGTTACTCGACCTTGGGGAAAAGTGTGTAAGTTTAATGTATAAACAGTTTATGTTTATATCTTCTGCAATAGTTGTAGAATGATTGTACCAGATCTGTGGTGATTTGAGACCCGAATTTGGGGCTTTCACAATAATCATACCAATCAATAGTCCATCTTTGTACTACGAGCCAAAGATGACTTTCACCACAATACAAACATGTGGGTGACGACAATGATATAAAGATTGAATCAAGGATAAATATTAGAGATTTATAATTTTAATTTATCCAGAGTTCAAGAATGTACAAATTGTTAACATGATCACTAATTGTGGAGTAAAATTCAAGAATGATATTTAATATTCAAATTTCGATCAAAGATAATTTGGACAAAGTAAAAAAACTAAATTCTATCATGAATAGTACTCCAACATGAATAGTACCCGAGATGAATAGTACCCTGACGTGAATAGTACCCTAGATGAATAGTACCCTAATATAAATAGTACTCCGGATGAATAGATTAAAATTTAATAAGAAATTAAGTTCAGACTAATATTTTAGTGAAATGATATTAAATGAAGCGTAAACTATTAATGTTATTCTACTAATTTCATGGATTTTCACAATTTAGTAATAAGGTTATGGAAATAAACAATAATTTCATACCATAAATGGAGAAATATGAAAGAAAACGATATCCATTGACGAGTACAAAAGAAATGATATCCCATACGAGTATAAAAGAATATACGAAAATGGAAATGGATTTTCATCCGTCATGCGGTAATCTGGGTAGATAGATCATTTGCACAACTTAATAAAGAATGAATACGAAGGGTTATTCACCAGGCATGCGGTAATCCGCGTAGACAGATTATTCCCAGGGATTAATAAAGAATAGAATGACAACCACTACAAGGAAGGCTATTTCTGACGGAATTATTTCCGACGGACTATATTCCGTCGAAATTAACTTATTTCTGAGCGAATAATCCGTCGGTCTTAATTCCTTCAAAAATAGTATATTACCAACAGAATTTTGTCGGAAGTAGAAATCCATCAGTGGTGCCAAGCTTCCGGCCAACGCGAAAGCTAATCTCGACGAAACTAGATTTATTTCCGAGAGAATTTCCGTCAAAGTTATGTTATTTCCGAGAGACTTAAATCTGATAGAAATTTCGTTCAAAATAACACTTAAAACCTATTTCGTCTGTACATGTCTTCTTCTCCAGCACCTCTCACTTTCCTTTCTCTCTCTCTCACTTTCATTTCTCTTTCTCTCTCTCTTCCACCACTCACCCACCCCCTGTGACAACCCGAATTTTCATAAGTTATTAAAATAAGAATTTAATAATTAAAATTCTTATTACGATGTGATTAATGTAACAATCCAGAATTTTAATTGTAATTATAAAAAATATTTAATGGATGTGTTTATTGCTGAATAAATATTTGTTTAATTTGATTTAATTTGATTTAGTTAATTATTTGTTTAATAAATAATTAATGGGTTAAGGAAATTAATTATTATGAGATAATATTCTAATTTAATTTAATAATTAAGTTAGAGAGTTTATAATGATTAAATGATTTATTCAATAAATTATTATTATAACTAATTAAATTAAGTATGAAAACTTAATTAAATAAAGTGTGATAAATAACTATATTATAAAGGAGTTATTAAAATAAATTAAAGGAGTTTAATTTAGTTTTGCCAAACAAGGCTTAAATATATTAAGTCTTTAATTTTTAAAGAGTTTTGTCAAACGGAGCCTTATGGCTTTTGGATTTTTAAAATTTGAATTATTAATAAAATAAATTAAATAAATAAAATATATTTATAATTTATATGTTATATTGGTAAATGATAATATTTATTAGGTTTATAATGACCATATGCGTTTTTTTTTATTTTACGTTGGCTTATCAGTTTTAGAGTACACATAGATTATCAATTGGATTTTTAGTTTACATATTTGTTTAAACTTAAGCCTAAGAAAGAAAAAGAAAAATTCAGAGAGTTTGAGAGAGAGACTTCCTGAGACTTTCAAATAGTCGTCTGTGGTGTTTAACAAAGATTGTCTGAGCAAATTGAAGGGCACGTGAAGTGTAAATAGCTGTAAGCTGTTAACTGTGATTGGTAAACAACGATTAAGACAAGTCTTTCAGTTTCTATTCGCTATGTGAACTTGATGATTAACTGTAATAACCCGAGATTTTCTATATAAAATAAATAAAAAATTTTGCGTATAATTTTTTTTTTTTAATGACGAGACTAAGTGTCAAGTAAAGTGAACGATAAATAAATGCGAATACATTTATTACTTGAAAAATTAGAAATAATTTTGGAATTATTAATTACCACAAATTATATGGTAATAAATTTACATAAGTAGAAATATTTTTATTAATTATTTTCCATGAAAACATGATTGGAAATAATATATGAAGTGATAATTAGATTTATATAATTTATTATATGAATTGTTTAGAATATTTAAGTTAATTATTTTAACTTGATTATTGATGTTGTGTACGAAGAATAAGTCAGACATGAGATCCAAACCCTGGATTGGGATTGTGATCAAGAGATGAGAATAATAATATTATATTATTTTACGAGTACCATAATTATGTATTGGGTATGTGCGGACAGATAATATTGAGCAATGACGGTCAATTAGGTCATAACATATTACCGTGCTGTGAAACCCTAATTATTAAACTCAGTTATGGGGTATTTCTGAGTAGTGACTGTGTATATGAAATTCTTTGTGAATAAGAATATCAGTAATTAGAAGAAACCCTAATTTTTGTTGTGCGTCGATAATTAGGACAAACCTAATTATTATAACTATAACCTAAGTTAAAATTAGAAACCGTAACGTAGTCGTGTTTAGTAACATACATGCGAGATAATTAAAGAACCACTAATGGTCAATTAGAAACCCTAATTGATGACGTTGAGAAACCTTAATTTTAATTTAGGGTTTAATTTTGATGTTCTTGTATAAGTGTTTCAATTTACCAAAGGATAGAAGTTAATTGGTAAATTATAAGAATTAAATCTAGTGATGAAATATTACATTTAATTGCCTTGTACAAGATTGCCCATACACTCTTAAACAAAGCCCAACCATCACCCATAACAAATCGAAGCAAGAATCAAGAATTTTTGGCAAAAGGGTATAAGAACACTAAACCTAGAAATCCTTTGATTCGATGTTATTTGATGCAATTGATTATTTAAAGTTGTGTAATAGAATGTTAATTGATGATATGGGTTGATAAATCAAAGACCCATAACATCAAAGTGCACGAATTTGAAGATTTAAGCAAGTTGGAAAAACCAAGATTACATTATTTTTTCACCAAATGTCGAGGTCATAACTCTTTGCTCGATCGTGAGTTTTGTTCTTCAAAAGTTGTTATGTGTATGGTGGCGGCATCCTCAACGGATTATTAATCTGAAGACGACATCATGACGTCATTCTCAAAAATGTTTTCAAAAGTTTAATTTGCCAATGTGGTTTGGCTACATCTAAATAATTGATTGAATTGAATTATTGATATGAGTCTATGCTTTATTTGAATCAACTAGACTAATGTTTATGAAAACTCTAAGTGTTCATTGAAAGAAATTTCCGAACCAAATTGTTTTAGTGCGGAATCCTATGATAAGGCGAGGTGAGCGATGTTGTTTGGATAAAATAATCCAATCTAATAGCGTAAATATTCGCTAGGCATGATTAATACGTTATGCATGGACGTAGGGGTACAATAGGCTAATCACCTAAAGTATTATTAATGGTAGTTTACCTTCTTTGTGATTGTAAACATACGAGGTAATGTTTTCTTGGTATGAATACAAGTTAAAACTATGTGTTCATGGTCTATATGACCCCTCGGACAATTTGAAAACTTTTACTCTTATGAGAGGTGTATTGGGTAGCATGTGATGATATGTGTGAATGTTGTAAGTACAGATAGCGTTAATGAGAGTTATGAGGAGGAGGTTGGAGCGAGAGGAGATATTCGAGGATAAGGCGGTTGAAGGTTGAAATAGAAGTCAAAGACACGAGATACATACCTTAGACCGGGCTTTAGTCATCACCTTCATGCGATTCGATGCACGAGTGGATGGAGCGCCTTCGGCAGAGATAGGTGTTGATGAGAATTGAATAAATTTATCATCAATCAAAATAAGATATATAGAACTCTTGATTCTGTGTGTATATATACTATATATTAATCGAGGGTAACTTATGTATGTAGATGTACGGTGAGAAAGATATGTGGAATAAGAAGGATCGGATCTATACCCAGAAGCTAATATCAAGGCCAACAACCAAATAGAAGCTCACGGGAACCCAAATCAGACGAGGTGGCTATAGTGGAAAAGCGTAGCATCGGATCCGAAATGGTGGATTTGTGAGATAGTGATTGAGACACTAAAGTTGAAGGCTTCTTTCAAGCATCAAGCGGAGATCTGAGGATCTGGAGAACAAGGTTTCTACTTGGAAAGGTCATGGGAGATTGAGGCGTTGCTTAATATCGGTGCGTCAAGCATTGCTAGCAACAATGGAAGAAGCGAGGATAAGCTCAAAATTGAATTGACCGGATGGGAGCCTCAAGCAACACCTCGTGTGCAACTCAGAGGTAAGGGAAAAGAAAGGTAGAAGATCGACTTAGGAAAACCTGATAAGAAGAAAGGGAAAAAGATATGTTATATTTGTGGCCGTGAGGGACATACCTCTCCCCGTTGCCCCAACTATAAGCAAGGTGGAATGGAAGGACATCGAGCGAATGAATGTCCGAGAAAAAGGTTTGGTAAATAAGTAGTATGGGTTATGTTGTGTTTATGTAATGTGTGTGATAAGTAATGAACTATTTTCAACTTTTATGTTGGTCAAGATTTTAAATCCCGACTTTCGTAGTCACAAAGGGATAGCTGTTGATTAAAGCAGGATGTGTTGTGTAAATATTCGATAAATGAATATGAATCTAAGTTTGAGAAATGAAACGAGTTTAATACATTAATCTTATGCAATAAGGTTTAAAATGTAAGGGTATAATTTATGGTTTTATTTAACCAGATAATGCCACCAAGACGTCAAACTCGAAACCAAAGGGTAGAAGAATCTACTAATCTTTGGAGAGCAGCGGAAGGGCGATGCAAAATTTTGCAAACATGGTAGCTCGAGCTATGCATCGGGAATACCATTGCGAGGAACCGACCAGACAATCATTGGCAAAATTCAAAGACTTCAAAGCCAGAGAACCACCGAATTCAGAGGATCGGTGACCCTATAGAAGCCTGCGGACTTGGGTGAGCGAGATAGAGAAGGCGTCAGTAATCGCTAAAGTAGATGAGGGCAAAAAGAGCTTTTGCCACTTATATGATGAAAGGGAAGCTAACTTTTGGTGGGAGGCAAATAAGACTCAGGCGGGAAAAGAAGAAATTACTTGGGATAGGTTTAAGGATTTATTTTTCAAAAACTATCTCTCTGTTAGTATCACGATCTAGAATGGAGGTGAGATTCTGGAGTTAAAGCGAGGATAACATATACATTGCGAAGTATGCATAAAATTTAATGAGTTAGCTAGGTTTGCTCCACATCAAGTGGATCTGAGGCCGGGAAGGCAAGGAGATTTGAGTGGGCTTAAAACCACGACTCTCTTAATAAGGTGTCGATCTTGCAAATCAATACTTTTGCAAAGACTCATGGAGAAGGCTATCATTCTTTGAGCAGGGAAGTGAGGCCATGAGCCTCTACCATAAGGAGAAGAAGAATAAAAGCAAGTCGAGAAGGAACAATAAAGATAGAAAGTAGTAGTGGGAATAGGGGTGAGAAAAGAATGAGGAATTTTTACGAGAAAATGCAAGTAAAGCGGTGTTGGTATAAAGAAGCGGTGTAGTGCGGTCAAGAATTGCAGGAAGAATCACTCTGGCGAGTGTACGAAGGGCAAGTTTGTATGCTACAAGTGCGGACAAGAGGGTCATATCTCTCCCAACCGCCCTAACTCAAGGATGATCGATGGATGTTTTATATGTGGATCGGTGAGCATAAGGTAAGGAAGCCCATCCCTGAGAGGGAATGGAGGCGAGGGAACGTAACCACGGGGAGAAGCGGTGGGGCGTTAGCAATTTGAGGACCAAACTCAACCAAAGAACTCCAACGCGAAAGCAACTCAGGGTTTACAACATGGACGGTCCGGAGGATACGGTGGCGGTTGAAGCAGAACTCCAGTCTTATTTGAATAACTTATATATCTTATATTTACGCTTAATCGGATGAGACAAGTGTTATGATGAATAATTAAAGATCTGGTTCGATCAAGTATGATCGAGATCTACGTACAATGATTATATACTATGTTCCCATACTGATATGAGTTTTAAGCGGTGATTAGGGGACGGAATCCTTATAAGGAGGTGAATGTAATAACCCGAGATTTTCTATATAAAATAAATAAGAAATTTTTGCGTATAAATTTTTTTTTTTAATGACGAGACTAAGTGTCAAGTAAAGTGAGCGATAAATGCGAATACATTTATTACTTGAAAAATTAGAAATAATTTTGGAATTATTAATTACCACAAATTATATGGTAATAAATTTACGTAGTAGAAATATTTTTATTAATTATTTTCCATGAAAACATGATTGGAAATAATATATGAAGTGATAATTAGATTTATATAATAAATATTTTATTATATGAATTGTTCGAGAATATTTAAGTTAATTATTTTAACTTGATTATTGATGTTGTGTACGAAGAATAAGTCGGACATGAGATCCAAACCTGGATTGGGATTGTGATCAAGAGATGAGAATAATAATATTATATTATTTTCACAGTACCATAATTATGTCTTTTGGTATGTCTTGAGACAGATAATATTGAGCAATGACGGTCATTGATTAGGTCATAACATATTACCGTCTTTGTGAAACCCTAATTATTAAACTTCCAGTTATGGGGTATTTACGAGTAGTATTTGTGTATATGAAGTTTTGTGAATAAGAATATCGAATAATTAGAAAAACCCTAATTATTGTTATGTACGTCGATAATTAGGACAAACCCTAATTATTATAATCCTAACCTGGTTGAAATTAGAAACCGTGAACGACATTGTGTTAGTAACATACACAGATAATTAAAGAACCACTCTTTGGTCAATTAAAACCCTAATTGATGACGTTGAGAAACCTTAATTTTAATTCTAGGGTTTAATTTCGATGTTATCAGTATAAGTGTTTCAATTTACCAAAAGGATAGAAGTTAATTGGTAAATTATAAGAATTAAATCTAGTGATGAAATATTACATTTAATTTCCTTGTACAAGATTGCCCATACACTCTTAAACAAAACCCAACCATCACCCATAACAAATCAGAAGCAAGAATCAAGAATTTTTGGCAAAAGGGTATAAGAACACTAAACCTAGAAATCCTTTGATTCGATGTTATTTGATGCAATTGATTGTTTAAAGTTGTGTAATAGAATGTTAATTGATGATATGGGTTAATAAATCAAAGACCCATAACATCAAAGTGCACTAATTTGAAGATTTAAGCAAGTTGGAAAAACCAAGATTACATTATTTTTTCACCAAATGTCGAGAGGCCATAACTCTTTGCTCGATCATGAGTTTTGTTCTTCAAAAGTTGTTATGTGTAGCCCGATATGTGGTCTTTAATCTGCAAAAAGAATCAAGTCCATATCATGTATAGATTAGAAGTTATAGATGGTCAAACATGGTTGACCGATCATGATAAACTTTTTGGGCGATTCTGTAATGGGGCATTCTCATCCACTTTTGTGCTTTAAAAGGTCTGGACTTTTGATATGTTGTAGTGCACTGAGTTAGGAAGCCATAGGCTTTGGAATGACCTCATTCGAGACCTCGGATGAGGAATTACGGTGATTGGAAGGAAATGTGTCAAACCGAAAGTCGGCTGACGGGATGTGCTATTTGGGACACTGTTTCGATCAGTTAATGTTTTCAAAACCTTCTGGGCTTTTGGTATGTTATAGTACACCGAATAAGCTTTCCATAGACTCCGAAACGGACTAAATCCGATATCGGAGGAGAGAGTTATGACATTTCAAAGTAGTAGTGTCAAAACTTCCCAACAAGTGCAGTGCAGTCCATTTGAACGGAATTCTTTGGGCTGATGTGTTGAATTTGGAAATGGTCAAAGAATAAAAGTTGTAGCCCCTGAAGTTAGCTTGGCGTGGGCTCAAGAATCGCTCAAAACTGCTTTTAAAATGAAAGAGTTATGATTTTTTAGCGAAAGAGGTAAAGCTGAAACGAGATTGAAAAGCTGTTATGAAGCGTCCACTTTTGACGCACTCTTTGGGCTACTTAATGAACCCGAATTGGGTAATTCGTATTTTTAAAAATAGTCTTACATACCATGTATAACATATCCAAAAATCAGATTAATGGAGTTATGAGCAATGCGTTAGAAAATCGCAAAGTGAGCTATTGAAAATTAGTATAAACAAAGTCCCACATCGACTAAATTGAGAACTTCACCATTTTCTAAACCTATAAATAGAAGGCTTGGCCTTTGTTTCATTCACCAACAATAAGGCCTCCAATTTTGAGAAAGGCTTTGTTGTGGGAGAACTTTATAAAGATCTCCTTAGTTAAATTTTGGCTGTGGAAGTGCGTATTCGATCTGTGGAATTCGTATTTAAGGGTATGTTTCTTATTTAATTTTGTAATGCTATTATTTTTAATTGTCGATTAAAGTTTGAATTTTTGAAGTTTAGTTAGTGTTGTTAATAAACTAGTTAGTTTACTATGTTTATTTTGGCTTGGAATTGATTATGCAAATGAGTTATTTGTAATGACTTTTAATATTTTGTGATGAATTTCATTAATTAATAATTATTAATGATATTAAAGTTATTTAATGATTATATTAAATAATTTAGTTTAAAAATGATTTTAATATTATAAAAATCATTTTAAATGAAAATAAGGTATTTAAAATATTTGAAGTTATAAAATATAACTTTTAATATTTAAATGATAATTTCATTAATAATTAAATATTAATGATATTAAGATAATATTAATGATATTTAGTTTATTTAATGATTAATATTAAATAAATAGTTTAAAAATGGTTTTACTTATTTAAAACCATTTAAAGAGGATATTAAGGATTTAAAAATATTTTAAGTTATAATTAATGACTTTTAATATTTGGATAAATAGTACATTAATATTTAAATATTAATGGTAATTATTTAAAAATGATTTTTATTGTTTTAAAAATCATTTAAAGGTAATATAAATGTTTAAAAATAGTTTGAGTTATTATAAATAACTTTTATATTTTAGCAATGGTTTCATTAATAGTTTAGTATTAATTAAACTATTAATGATAATGGAATTGTTTAATGTTTAAATCATTTAATTATGATTAGATAATTGAAAGTTATACCCACCAAACTAAATTTGACTTGAGAATAGATTATGAAGTTCTAAATTTGAAGAAGAACACCTATAATATGATTATATCACTATAGGCCCTTTAGTGAATGATTTGAATTATTTTAAAATTTTCAATTTCTCGGAAATTACGAAAATGATTAAAAATAAGATGTCTCGATATTTACGAGATGTTGAGGTATAAAATAAGTCTTAGACTAAATTATTTGCCGATAAAAGTTGCAGACGCTGTAAACAAATGTCAGAACCTATAATAGAAAGAAAAGGCTCTTTCAGAAGAGCATGGATGAAATATTTGAAAAATGTATAAAAATATTTCAAGTATAGAATAGAACTAAAAAGTATGATCCTTTGTGATTATGTGATTGGACTATGTCAATTGTTGTAATAAAGCGATACTATGTGTTAAGATATATTGTTCTAATCGAACGAATGATCGATTATTGATAGGTTGTGATAAAGAGATAAAACCTAAGTTGAGATTTGTAATCAATCGAATCGTGCAAGTATCTTACCTTTGCATTTTCTTTATGCAATGGACATGAGTAAGAAGTTTCGTAATTATTTTATTCCATGCAGATTATATGACGCTTTGATTATCAACATGTTAGCTCGGATATATATTACATTAAGTTGATTTCTAAATGGTTATACAAGTGTCCCCACTTGGATAACCATGGCATTTATTCACATGTTGATATACCTCATCAATTACCCGTATACATATATGTTGAATTACATATTATTGTTGAAAGCAAGATTAAAACCTTGGGTTTGGAACGGGCATGTATGAACATCCCTATATGGGAAGATTTTTGCGCATGGCGGATAGAGTGAGCGATGAATTTCGTTCAAGTTATGTAGTATTGATCAATCAGGTACAACGAAGTGATCACCCTCCGTGCCGTAAGCTAGAAGCGGTTTTGCGGATGGATTTCTCGCCAAACCTTTTCGAAAATGAAAAGAATGTTCATAGTATGATTCTTAAACCCTATTCATGGGTAGAACCAAAGCCAAATTTAAATAATTTGGAAGAGATTTGTTATGTGAATTTTTATCATCTGATTACTTCACAACTTTCGATTCGTTGTAGAAGTGTTATGTAAAGAGAATACTTATATTCTTTTCAAACTTATATATATAATTGCTATTACTTCTTTGGGCACTCAAATGCTCATCCTTGCTTAAATTAAATGTTTTCGAGTTATGTATGAGCAACTTTGAAGGCTCAGTACACGAACAAAGGAAAAAGGAAAGTCGATCGAATAAGTGTGTATCATGAGTTAATGGTTATAGTTGTATTGGTATCTATTCAAGTATTATAAGGAATGTATTTGAAGGTCACGTGCACTGGGAAGTAAACTTTGATGTATGTAAATTAAGTTCGAATGTATTATTATTTTAGTATTATTGACTTAAAGAAATGGTATCGTGGAGAAGCAGAGTTCGGGTTTCAAGTACTGGATTTGGGGTAAATCACATTAAGCTATTTTAAATCTTTATTGCAAAAGAGCATGATGTGTTATATATATGTTGAAAGTATGAAATGTTAAAGTCAATTTATGACTATGTTGATTGATTAAAAGCATGTTGATTGAGTAAGGACTCAATCTTTATACTTGTTATATGAACTGTAATATATGTTATATATGTTGAGCATGTTATTATGTCTTTATGTGATGCATGAAAAGCTGTTAGATTTTCTTTGAAATTTGTCGAGCTCAAACTTGTAAATAACCACTTTTGCGGAGTTCAAGATTCAAGGTAAAGTTATGTGTTACTTGAAAGACATGAATCAGATGTGATACTTGAAGATTTATACACTTTGGTTGTGTTATTATTATTTGAACCATATTTAAGGTTCAGAATAATGTATAAATGTTGAATTGTAATATCGTTTTGCGATGTAAACTATTGTAGTATTAAAATGATTCTGAGATATTTAGATGTAAAGGTTGAAGGTTTTGGGAACGAGGATAGTTTGTAATAGAAGATTTTAATTATTTCGCAAATTTCAATAGTTGTATTATCGTTTAATGATGTAAAATTAGAGGTTGAATGTATTATTGACGACCGAAGTCGAGAATTAAATTATTTCAAATTTTGAGGTCGTTACAGTTGGTATCAAAGTTGTAGGTTATAAACCTTAGGTAAGAGTACCCTAGGCTATAACCTTAGAGAATAAAGGAGAAGAAGATAAAGAAGTTAAGAATCAAAAAGTTATATTTAAGTAAAGTACAATTGTACTCCTTAATAGTTGATGTATGGTATCTGGGCTAAACAATTTCTTCATAGAGCGGGGGTATATACGAACTAGCAACTCAGAACCTAGTTTGTTGGTTGTTTGTGGGAAACCACTCAGTGTACCATATTGAAACTATTAGAGACTCGATGTGTACCAAGTATAGAAATGGATACGTATGATGAAAATGTGGAACTTAAATGAAATGTTGAGTAATGTAAATGAAGTTAGAATTCTTAAAGGAAGAATTGTTATATAAACAAGATAATTCAAAGAAGAATCTTGAAGAGATATAAAGATAAGATATGGGAGTTTCCTAACTCCAATAGCCAAAATAACGAATAATGTCGTAAATGATGAAAAAGAAAAGAAAGGGGATCGTAAAATAAAATAATCACGAGTTAAGAAAAGAATTTTAAGGGAGATGATTATAGAATAAGATCACGACGTGATCTGTTTAAGTTATAAAAGGAAGATGGTCTGTAATGTTTGAATAATTATAGCTTGATGCTATGAAGATAATGTACTATGATATAGTATAAGATAAACTCGCGAGGAGTTATAGATAATGTGATACGAGGAATTCGAATTGAGCAAGTTAAGGGTAAGTTGTTAAGAGTAAGATAGAGTTAGGTGGGATTTCAATTAAGGACTCATGTGATGGCTGAGTTGTACAAACCTTTGTATGGGCGAGGATTTTGTGCTTGCACTCAATTTATTACATTGATAATCATTGGAATGTCGATTGTCGTATTATCAATGTATGTGTGGTGAAAAGGTGATTCTTTTCTCATGTGTATATTTGATAGTTAAAACTATTAAGATTAAGTCGGATATTATTAGGATTAGGTGCGGTTCTTAAAACTAATGCATATGGTAAGTTCGTGATTCATAATAATATGGTATGTTTTGAACCCCCTCGTGAATGGGCCTTTATGGTACGACTAGGATAAGTTCTTAAACTCATATTATTGTGGCAAGTTCTTGAATTTACAATGTGCGGTAAGTTTGATGAACAATTTTGGGTAGAAAACGGTTATAGTATAGAGAGCATTGATGAAGTTGAAGATTGATAGAATGGTTAAGTAATGAAGTAATGAAGTAAAGATTGAAGTTGATGGATACTGGATATTCTAAATCTACTAGCTATGCTAGACTTTCGAGATTTATTGACTTCGTCTTAGATGGTTGTACTTTTGATTTTTTGAAAATGTTGGATCATACTAGTGAACAAAGAATTTTTTAAAATAGTGCTATTATTTGCGTATCTATCTTTTGTTTGTTTGGCTAGATAAAAAAATAATTTTAAATTTTCAAAATATATTTTAACTATATGCAACGGGTGATATGATAAACGATGGAGTCATCAATGCAATGGAACCTGGTGTTGGATGTGATCATATGATCGTCGGCCTACTATGGTAAGATGTAATATGACAACGTCATAATCATGACGCCATAAAAAGATTTTTGAGATTTCTTTGAGATATGAGAATATATATATATATATATATATGTATATTTCGATTGATGTCCGAATTATTGTAGAAGTCTATGCTATTTGATTCAGCTAGAAGATTATTGAAAGATGTTCATGAAATTCAAGCGTTTCTCGAGAAGTTTTGCCAAACCAAATTGTTTTGGTGCGGATTCAGATATTGAAATATTGAGATGAACAACCCTTTTATAGGGGATTACGCAGAAGCGTTTAGATGTTTGTGCACAATACATAGTACAAAGGGCTGATCACCCTAAGTACGGGGAGTCCCTACAGTGTTACTGTTAAGGTTAAAGTTGAAAGATTACTTGTAGCCGTGGACAAAGTTACGCGATGCGTTTAGATGTTTGTGCACAATACATCGTATAAAGGGCTTAACACCCTAAGTACGGGAGTCCCTATAGTCTAATAACTGTTAAGATTTAAGTTGAAAGAGTACTTATAATCATGGACGTAGTTCAAGGTCTTATGACCGTCAGCATGATTTAGAATCTTTTAAATTCCTGTTATTCATATCGCTTCCCAATTATTGAGCAATTGTGGAAGACTCTTATTATTCTGAAAGGTGAAAGTGGAAAGGATGAGAAAATTAAGCAAAACATAATAATTTCAAGAAAAAATTGAAACTCCAGAAAGAAGAGAAATGTGAAACTCTTAGAAGAGGAAGAGGTGATGAATATGATGATCTTAGAAAGATCCTTAGAGAAATAATTTGATTGTAGAACCTAATGAATGAATAAAGTATTAACGTAAAATCTATTTTGATAGATTGAATGAATAAAGATTAATAGATAAAATTTCGAGGAAGAAATTCTTAGAAGAATGGGTGAATGTAATATCCTGAGTGTTTATGATACGATCCTTAGAAAAGAAAATGAATGAGTTAAAGAGTATATAATACTCAAAATATAATTGAGTTCAAGTGAAAGTTATGAAATAAAACCTAGAATTTATTGAAGTAATGAATGTAGTAGGAAATATAAAATCTATATTAAGGTAATGTGTTGAAGATATTCAACGAACTTTTTTTGAAAAGAGACTTGGTGAAAACCGAGTAAATGAGGTTTCTTTGATTCCGAGGACGGAATCCTTATAAGGAGGGAAGGATGTGACAACCCGAATTTTCATAAGTTATTAAAATAAGAATTTAATAATTAAAATTCTTATTACGATGTGATTAATGTAACAATCCAGAATTTTAATTGTAATTATAAAAAATATTTAATGGTTGTGTTTATTGTTGAATAAATATTTGTTTATTGTTGAATAAATATTTGTTTAAATTGATTTGATTTGATTTGGTTAATTATTTTTTTAATAAATAATTAATGGGTTAAGAAAATTAATTGTTATGAGATAATATTCTAATTTAATTTAATAATTAAGTTAGAGAGTTTATAATGATTAAATAATTTATTCAATAAATTATTATTATAACTAATTAAATTAAGTATGAAAACTTAATTAAATAAAGTGTGATAAATAACTATATTATAAAGGAGTTATTAAAATAAATTAAAGGAGTTTAATTTAGTTTTGCCAAACAAGGTTTAAATATATTAAGTCATTAATTTTTAAAGAGTTTTGCCAAACGGAGCCTTATGGCTTTTGGATTTTTAAAATTTGAATTATTAATAAAATAAATTAAATAAATAAATAAATTTATAATTTATACGTTATATTGGTAACTGATAGTATTTATTAGGTTTATAATGACCATATGCGTTTCTTTTATTTTATGTTGGCTTATCAGTTTTAGAGTACACATAGATTATCAGTTGGATTTTTAGTTTACGTATTTGTCTAAACTTAAGCCTAAGAAAGAAAAAAGAAAAATTAGAGAGAGTTTTGAGAGTGCGAGAGAAAAGCAAGAGAGAGAGACTTCACGAGACTTTCAAATAGTAAATACGTGGTGTTTAACAAAGATTATGCGAGCAAATTGAAGGGCACGTGAAGTGCGAGATAAACATAAGTTGTTAAAGCTGTTATTGGTAAACAACGATCAAGGCAAGTCTTTCGGTTCCTATTCAACTATGTGAACTTGATGATTAAGCTGCTTTAAATCTTTAATGCAAAGAGCATGATGTGTTATATATATGTTGAAAGTATGAAATGTTAAAGTCAATTTATGACTATGTTGATTGATTAAAGCATCTTTGATTGAGTAAGGACTCAATCTTTATACTTGTTATATGAATCGTAATATATATGTTATATGTTGAGCATGTTATTATGTGCTATGTGATGCATGAAAATCTGTTAGATTTTCTTTCAATTTATCGAGCTCAAACTTGTAAATAACCACTTTTGCAGGTTCAAGATTCAAGGTAAAGTTATGTGTTACTTGAAAGACATGAATCAGATGTGATACTTGAAGATTTATACACTTTGGTTGTGTTATTATTATTTGAACCATATTTAAGGTTCAGAATAATGTATAAATGTTGAATTGTAATATCGTTTTGCGATGTAAACTATTGTAGTATTAAAATGATTCTGAGATATTTAGATGTAAAGGTTGAAGGTTTTGGGAACGAGGATAGTTTGTAATAGAAGATTTTAATTATTTCGCAAATTTCAATAGTTGTATTTATCGTTTAATGATGTAAAATTAGAGGTTGAATGTATTATTGACGACCGAAGTCGAGAATTAAATTATTTCAAATTTTGAGGTCGTTACACCCCCTCCCCTAGTACCCCCCACCCTAACCCCAACCCCAACCCCAACCTCAACCCCCCTCCCACGGTCCTCCGTGCACGCCTCCACTTTCCCCCTCATGGGGTCCCTCTCTGTGTGTAGCTTTCCCATTACCTCCACAACCACCACCCGGGCCTCTTTCTCCCTCCTCCTCCTCCTTTTCCTCTACTGCTTCGCAGATACAAGTAATTAGGCTAAAATTTGATTTTTTATATTTGGTTTAATATGCTGGAATTTGTGTTTAATTTAGGGTTTAATATGTTTTGTTATGAAAATGATGAATCTTGGTTAAATTAGTGTTCAGTTTGGGGTTTGATATTTAATTTAGGGTTTAATTTTGTTATTAACTGAGGTTGAATAATGTTTAATTTGGGTTTGATATGTTGAAAGTTTTGGTTTGATGTATATACTGCAATTAGTGTTTGATTTATGCAAATACATATTTTGAAAATAGGGTTTAACTTGTGCAAATTTGGTTTGATATGTGTGGGCCCAAGTGCAAAATTAGAGTTCACATGACCTAATTGAATTAAATGCACAATTAAAGTTCCATGACCTCATTAAATGTGCAAATTAGGGTTCACATAAACTAATCAAATGAAGATGAAAAAGTCAGAAATTAATGTGCTAAACCCAAGAGAAGCCTCCACGTGTCCCGAGGCAGAAGACTCGTGGAGGTGGCTCGTTTTGGGAATTGATTGAGGGATTAGATTGATGGCTAGAAGGACAAGACAATATGGGTATTATTCTAATGACTAAAGGGTATTTCTGAAATTTTCCTAAAAATATGTGCCTAGCATGTGACTACTTAAATTCTAAAAACTCTATAAATACCCTTTCCATTCTAGGAAGGGGGAACTCTTTTGGTGACTTAAGGCTTGGATATTCCACCTAAAAGCACTAAAGGGTTTGGACACTCTCAACTACTACAAAACAGTAAATAGATAACACGTAAAAAACGTTGTAGAAGGTCTTACAGAAACGTCGTGGTTAAGAGTGTCATTTTTTTTGACACCTTTATACAACGTTTTTAAAACGTTGTAGTTTGTCATATTACACAACATTTTTTTCTTAAAAAACGTTGTATATTTATTTTTCATAAATTTTTGAATACTTAAAAACGTTGTAGATGATATGATTCCACAACATTTTCTGACTTAAAATGTTGTGGTTTGGTATATCAGACAACATTTACACTCATTTATACAACGTTTATAAAGTGTCATCTATTTAGACTACTTTATACAATGTTTTTAAAAATATTATAATTTGACTCTAAAATGTTGTAATGCATGATGTTGTAATAGTTGTGTTTCACCTATACTTGAATTTAAACTAATAAAACTCCAATGCACAGTATAGAATTCATAATTATATATTAGAAAATACAGGTTAATCCAATTAAAACACGAAACCAGATTCCAACAGTATATATATCTTAAAGTTGCTCTTAATCTAAATAACAAAACTAAAATTCCAATCCGCAGCATTACATGAAGCTGGTATATATGTTTAGTACCATGGGAACTTGGTCATCCTGGATCAAACTATCATTCTCTTGGATAGGTGAGGACGATACATTGTCAAACCCATTTTCTTCTGGTGATGGAATAGTTTCAGATGGGAAGAAGCCACTTGGTTACAATTTCAGCATCATTTGAATCTGGGGATTAGCACAATTTGGCATGTTTGATCTAAGTGCAGAAAAACCAAGTGGGGACGAAGTTTTCTTTTCCTGAAAGTGACAGGTTTGGAGAGACAGATCTTTTGCGCTCATTTGAGAGACAGGCCCCACTTTTGACTGGACTGACCATCTTGCGAGGATATGGATGCATAGGTTTTCTTTTTGGACAAGGAGGAGGAATCTCAATGGGTTTCGCTATGATATCTTCGTTGCTACTCGACTCACGAACCACCTGATTGCAGAGAAAACATCTAGATATCAGAAAAACATGGGTAATAATATAAACAAATGCCTCAAGTATATAGTATATCTACACACATATTCTACTTACTTTAACATATGGCATATAGATATAATGCAAGAGAATAGGAACTGGAAAATAGTATCAACCTTAGAAAAGAACTTGTGAGCATGACTTCTTATTTGAACTGCAGTTTTTGTGCCCACATGCTCTGTATAAATTGAAACACTCAGCATATATAAAACTAAAGAAATATTGCCCAAGACTGCACCAGTAACAGCTAAATTTACCTTCAATACGTCTCCAAGCTCGACCATACAACTTTAAAGCTTCAAGAAACTTCTTATGCTCTTCTTCTATCCACCTTTCCCTCTGCTTGGTAATTGTATATGGTTTTCTCACCTATACAATCGAAAACAGAACATCCAATGAGAAAATAGTCAATAAGAAGCATAGAAAACTTTTGCCCAAATAGAAGTACTCAAGGATTGCGCAAAAACCTTTGGAGCATGGTCATCCCCAGAAATAAATTAAACATTCAACAACTCCCAAGGAAAATTAAAGAAGATATTAATAAGAAGCATTCAACAATGTAGCTTCCATATATTGCCCAGAGAAGAGTACTAACTATCCACTATCTCAATTTTAAAATTTCCTTGTGTTAATATTTCTTGAAGAATTTAACAAAAAAAACAATAATTGTTTCCATCATCATAACAAAAATAGCAGTAATTGTTTTATTTTGCATTATAATTCCCTTATCTGGCACATTTCTAGCTCTATCTTATGTCTACATAATCACTTCATAAATTCTATGTATAATAAAAACTTCACTTTCCACAAGAACAATTGGGCCAAGCACTAGAGTATTCAATAACATTATTTATGCAAGTCTACCGGTGTATGAGTGCTCGGATACAGCAAGAAGTGAGGTTTTTATTATAATTAATCATGCTCCCAGCATCATGCCAAAATGTAATTCTGTCTGTGCACAACTCCCACTTGCTAGCCACACTATCCTGATATTTCAAATAGAATGTAAAATCAATGCTTCAAAAGCTTTCAGAAGTTGAGATGGTGAACCTTACTTGTTCAGCATGAATTGCTTTCCGAACTTCTTCATGGTTCAACCACAAAGTTGCAACTTCATCATCGTGCTTGTCGAAGCTCGGTCATGAAAATGGTTTTATCAATTAAACAAGGTGGCCAATCAATAAAGACACAAAGACGCTATTTTAGAATTCAAGGACTTGCTCGAATTAAGCATATAGATAGGTACATCGAGGATAACCTAATAAAAGAATCCCATATGTAGGCATCAGCAGCGACCAATTACCATGCCCACATGAAAAGGCTATCAAAATATAAGTTTGTTCTGACAAATCAAAATTTGCATTGGCATTTATAATAGGTGAATGAGAACATACTTTTCACCATTTTTTGATAACATAGAACTTGACCTTATTAGGTCATTGCTATAGACCACCAATGTTATGAGTTTCTAAAAGAAGAGTATGGACAAAATTAAAGTACCTTTACTGTTGTTTATAATGAGGATAGAGATGATGCACCAACAGATTCAGCAATACTTGCCTTTAATGAGAAACTGCAGCTACCCCGGTGCACCAGGATGACCCCACCTGTAAGCTGTCAAACAAAAGACACTGCAAATCGATGTTGAGTTTATTATATAAATAGTTTACAAAGCTTCCAATTGAAAGTGTAGTGCTTCACATGCGAGTACATGCCTCTGAGTATAAATGAGTTGCAGCAGAAATATAGGAGCAAATGAAACCTTATTCTTCTATTTACTGCAACAATCAGGAAGATCTACAATGGCAACTCTAGTATGGTTGGCACGCTTCTTCTTTGATTCCAAGGTGGGGCCGAATCTAGCACCAACACCAACAAACACATCTTCTACTTGACCATCAATCAAAGTTAGAACTTTTAGCTATCAAACTTTCAGTGATTAAAGCTTGAATACAAAAGGAAAATAACTTATTTGAAAAGGAATATAAAAGGAAAAAAGAAAAATAAGCACAAGGTGGGGGCTTGAGTCAGTTTGTTATGAGAAAACCACATGAAAATGGGGTTCAGGCATGCTTAATGTACAAAAGAAGTATCTGATATTATAATTGCGCCTCCAAAAAAAAAGTTTCACTTTTTTATAAATGTTCAATGTCACCAGATATTATACTATACTACATTACATAAACAACTTAAGTGAAGGTTATAACTCCCATGAGAAGGATAAATCAGATTATCTACAAATTATATGCTTCAAATATCTAGGATCAGTTTTCAATTCCAAAAAATAAAAAATCAGGCACCTTTGCGAAAATTCTAACTACTATATACAACATTGATACAAGTTACTAGCTTTGTGTGCATTTATGTATGTAAGAAATAAAAATTGTCCTTCATGACATTTTCATACGTCTAGAGTAAAGTACAACACAACCAAAGAAATCCATAAAAATTAAGCATATAGATAGGTACACCGAGGATAACCTGGTAACACAAATTGAAGTCACGGTCTTGTTATGACTCTCCATTGAATGCAATAACTTCCCACCTCCAATCACATCCCAAATCTTCACACAATTGCCCCCCACAGTGGCAATTAACCCCCCAGATGGAAAGTAAATCATATAATGTTTCCTGCACCACCTAATCCAGACTTTGACTGCAGAATTGCTTGTCCGTAAATTGATTCCCCAAGTTAACCTCACTTTTTATGTCCTACAAGTTCAATCAGTTGTATGTCAAAAAGAAATCAATTGCACTGATAAAAAACAAATAAGAAAAATGCATATATAAGAACATATAGTCCAAGTACCCACAGTAGTCAGTTGAGGACGCATTTGCTGCAAAGCCGCGGATATGCTCCTAGAATTTCCTTGTACCAACTGGCTAAATCAACAAGAAGAACAAGGGAAACCAATGATCTAACTAAACTAAGTAGTCTAAAAGTGTAAAATTGATCTCAATTGTCAAGTAAGGTTATACTGACTTTACCCTTGATGTTTGGTTGCAGATTTGAGAAGGGCCATCCTATTAGCATCAATAAGAGCTGGAGCTGTCTCTGAATCTACTGAATGAGGATGTTTCATATGTTCTTCGTACATTTTCATAGCCAATACACTAGCTTCCCATCATTCCTTCAGAGTTCATAGCATTTATCGGGCCTCCAAGGGGAGGATGATTAGGATCCCTTCGTTGTAATTGTGCATTCCGTTGCTGCATGAGTTGCAATTGCTGCATTTGCAGCTGTTGCTGGTGTTCCCTTGCTTTGATTTGTTGTCAAACACACACACATGACAAAACAATTGTTTGACCTTCATTTACTGTCAAACACACACACACGGAAAAACAATTGCTTTTGATGTTGTCTATCTTTGTTTTCTTTTAATGGGTTTTTGACAGGTACTCCATCACACAAACCACCCGTTTTTATAGCTTCCTATTCTCTACATAGACCACACCTCTACTGTCTCTAGACTCTCTACGTACAAATCTTCAAATATCAGTCAAAACTAGCTTAATATTTGACAGAGAAAAAATTTTGAATGGTCTATGGTGCCCCTCGTACCAATATATTCTATCTGCTCCGCTGTGCAGAGCAGTGGAGAACTATGTCAGTTCTTCTAGCTCTATAATTTTTTATTTTTTATTTTACAATCTTAAGCTTTAGAAGAAAAAGAAGTCATATTATATCTTTTTTTTCTTTTGGTAAGGAGATAATTTCATTCAAAGAAGCTAGAGAACCCAACAAACCAAAACCACAAAACAATGAAAAAGCTAGGCACGACCACCAACAAGAAGGCAGTCCAACAGCCCAACAAAACAAGTTTAAAAAATAAAAAAGCCAGCTAAACTAACAACAGCTCACTCTTTCCATATGCTGCAGAGGGCACGAAAGTCATACTATATCTTAAATGGTCACTTTTTGATGGTAGCTACTGGCATTGACAAATTTTTTTTAAGAAATCATCACTCTTAGACATTTAAACAAACACTTTGTAGGCAACATCCGAAAACACAAAGAAACAAGCTGCACATTTTAACCAACAAATAAAAACTATAACAAGCTGCACATTTTAACCAACAAAGAAAAACTGCAAATCAATGTTTGTTTATGCACACATTTGTCGAGCTTTAGGTTAAACCAATAGTGGCTAGTTTGTACTACTACAAGCTATGAATAGCTAGAAGCCTTGAACTTAACTTACATGCACTCTACTCAACCTTCTGAACAGTACCCTTTGTCAAATAATCGAATACATATGCATCTTTAAATTTGTAATAACTCATTTTCTTGATTATCTCTTATAAATTGTTTCTTTTCAAATATTTTAGATTATTTGTAATCTACTTCAGAGCACTGAAATAGTAGTGCAAGTTTGTACTAGTCTGCAACAATTGTGACTGGCCTACAAAGTTCTAATGGTGACTAGATACAGAGCCATTTCATTTGTTTCTCACAAGGGTGCTAATTAAAAATCAAGAGACTGATAATGAAATGATTTGCACCTCAACCTGCTCTGTACTATGTGCCAAAATGAGAAGTAAAAAAAATTAAAAAGAAAATAGAAGACCTTTTCAGTGAACAAATGTCCAACTACATGTTAATGCTGTACAATAATCAAATACCAACTATACCACTAAATTTAAGTGTAATCAGCTATTAATAAAGCTCCCATCTTTTTCTACTTTTCCTATTTCCCTTTTCCAAATCGTTGAAAATCATGTCTATGATGATCTAACCCATCATCTAATTGTTGTTAAACATAAGAAATCAATAGGGTATCAAGCATATCCGTTGTTTATCTTATCTGGGTAAATAAAGAAGTGAGAAAATGGTATGAAAAGGCAAGAATAGAGATGCACAAGTGAATAATTAACAGATGTGTATTTGAAGTTGAACGACAAATTCAACAGAAAAATCAACGGGTCAACTGTTAACAAGCCCAAATCAGTGGATCTACAATTAGACCAAACAAAAAAGAGAGAGGAAACAAGAAAGTGAGACAACAAGAACGCAGTAGATATATATGGCTAAAATTAGTGGCTGAGGAAGAAAAAGAAGAAGATTATAAGATGATTGAAATGGGTCATGGAAAAATTAAAACCCTAACTTTTATTTCCATACCTGAGCGAAAAATCTGGGGTAGAGGTAAGAACTAGCATTCCCTTGCCCATTGTTTCGTGATTTCTAGTCAAGATTAAGCGAGAAGGGGAGAGAGCTAAGTTAAGGATGAGTGACGTAGATGAGTTCGGGGACAAGAGAGAGCCGGTTCTTTCCATCGTAGAGAGAAAGAAAGTATAGAGATAGGAGAGAGAAGAAAGTAGATCTTCCTTGTTTTAATTTCAAATTTTCAGTTCCGTGTTTTTATTTTTTGCTACGTGGTTTTTACATAGATAATGTTTTTTTTTTAAAACGTTATCTATCAAAAATTGCTCTTATAAATATATAACATTTTTTCATATGTATTTATAACGTTTTATTAAAAAAACGTTGTAAAAAAAACACCACAACATTTTTTATAAAAAGTCATCTTTTAAGTGTTGTCTTTTTATGATTTTGTATTAGTGCTCTCTCAACTCGAAGGACTCAAGAAGGAGGCTTTTGGGATCCAAATAACCCTAACACGGTTCTCGGATTCTAAGAGTTCTGTCACGTGTCGTTGGAGTAATCGTACACCTGTTCTTCTCCCCTCTTCAATCAATCAACCAATTTCGTACTCTTCGTGGATTTCTCTCCTCCTAACTAGCAAGGTGCGATTTTCTTGCCCAAATTTCTTTGGCGACTCTACTGGGGAGGTATAGAATTCGTGAAGGATATACCCATAACTCGAAGTGGGAGAACTACAGGAAGAGCCGCTTCACCAATAAATAGCATTACCTCACCGGATCCAGTTCTGAGGCAAGCAAATCAAGCTTTCCAAGGCGCAAATTTGGATTTTGACCAACCAATTATTGAAGACGCTTCAGAAGGGAGTTCAACATCACCATACATGGCTGATCAACAACTAACGAATGTCAGGCAGACAGGCGTCTGAAGGCAAGGCAAGGAAGAAAGTAGAGAGAAGATAAATGTTGTGCAACTGGAGATGCTCAAGGCGTTGAAGGAAGCACGGGAAGGACAACGATGACTATGATGCTGGAGATGCAGAGGAAGCAAGAGGAAATGGGAAATTTCTGCCAGCAGTTGATGCAGATTCTCACTTTCAAGGCCATGTTCCCAGACAATTCGCAGGGAGAACATGCAGAAGTGGATGACAACAACGATAACAACAATAAGGAGAATCAGACTCCACCTCCATTGACGGAGAATCAGTCTTTTCCAATCATCCACTTGAAACCTCAGAATAGTGGTGACATGCCACAACCCAGATTGGAAGTCAGCCAGCCTCAGACAAACATCATTCGACCACTATCCCCGTATTTTCACAAGTGCAGATACCAACCATCCCAAGCTTCATCCAACGAACCAACCCACAAGCACAACCGATACAGAATTTACATGAGGAAAGTGTACATCAACCAATTTCTGTATCATACACACAGCCAATGTCACCATACATCACAACACCACAGAGAGTCCATACCACGAGCCAATATGCGACAAAGGATGACATGATCGATGTGATTAATCAACTTCACAAGCAGACATCCCGACCTTCGGATTTAGACTTTACTCCACCTTACCCGGCAAATATTCGGAGATAACCTTACCCGGCAGGGTATATCGAGCATCCCCCGTAATTTCCAAAATACAATGTGAAGAAAGGAAATGCCAGAGAACATATTGCCAGGTTCGTGGAGTCGATGTCTCCATGGTTAGGATATGATGAAATGAACAATCACAATTTGTTGATGAAGGAATTCAACAAGACTTTGACGGATCAGTCCATGATTGGGATGATCTAAAATTGTAATTTTTTAAGAAATTTTTCTATGTGCAGAAACAGGTAACCATCGTAGAGCTCATGCGATTCAAGCAGAAGCCAAACAAGGAGCTGTCAGATTATGTGGATAGTGTGACGCCCCCAAAATAGGTATACATCACCCATCTTGGGTCGCCAAATACATGGTACTAAATACAAATACAAACTTAATTATACAACATGAACTGAGAGTTTTTACATGAATATTGTCATCTAGACAATATCCAAACTCAAATAGAGTCCTCATTATATTTATTGGCACACTATTTTATAGAATAGTGAGGACTACTATAACACCATCTCGGGCCATCACTCTGTTCCCCGACTAGTTCCAGCTATGTTCTCATTTCCTAAAGAGAACAATGGAAGTAAAATGGTGAGCTCAACTAGCTCAGTAAGAAATATTATGACTAAGATAATGCAGAATAAGTTATCATTAGCCTTCAATAATGCTAAACTGATAGAATATAATAGACAACAAGTTTAACTGCAGCGGAACAAGCAATCCATTAGAAGAGTCAAGTAGAGCATGATATCTACTATCGTCTATGATTTAAAAAGTTTATCATTAACTTTATTGATGGGACTCGACTTAATAAATATATCACATCATCGAATCATCCTCGCGCACTACGGGCCAAGGATATTCATTAAGATATCCGTCCACAAATTATTCTTGCACTACGGCCAAGAATTATTCGTGTAATCATCAATGGTCATGATTATACTTGCAATTATCTCTGGTCATAATCATACCAATCAATAAATCCATCTATGCACGTAAGCCAAAGATGACTTTCATCACAATATAAGCATGAGGATGATGACAATGATATAAGAATTCAATTAAAAGAAAGTAAAGGATAAATTTTAAAGATTTATAATTTAATTTATCCAATTCAATAATGTCCAAATTTTCAACATGATCTTTGCTTTGTAGAGTAAAATTCAAGAATAATATCCATGTATCAAAAATAATTTAGCCAGTAAAAAAAATAAATTTTTAAATTGAATAGTACCGAAGTGAATAATCTTATGACATGAAAAGTGCCCCAAATACCCGAGTGAACAATATTTGAGTGAATAGTAATCGGGTGAATAGTAACCCATGAATAGTAACTCGTGAATAGTACCCCAACATTAAAAGTGCCCCGAATACCCGAGTGAATAATATTTGAGTGAATAGTAACTCGTGAATAGTATTCCGACATGAAAAGTGCCCCGAATACCTGAGTGAATAATATTATAATGAATAGTAACCGGGTGAATAGTAATCCATGAATAGTAACTCGTGAATAGTACTTTGGGTGAAAATATTGATATTTAATAAGAAAGTTCATATCAATATTCCAATAAAATGATACTGGATGAAACGCAAAACTCATGGATATTCCACTAATTTCAAGAATTATAGAAGCAATACTTACCATAGTAAGTTTAGATTTAAGAATATGAAAAGAATTAACATACGAAAACCGCAAAATGGATTTTTACTCAATAAATGCGGTATGTGACGCCCCAAATCCGGTCCGTCCCTTCAAACCTCGGATTCTATTCATACGATATATTACTATCGTCAAACTGTTATATCTTTTATTCACAACTTAAAGAATATAACTTCACTTATTACAATTTAGAATATAAATTCCTTCCATTTCTAGGATCTATGTATAATGACCCCAACTATTATAAGTTTTAAATATTGGTCATTTACCATTCATGTTTTACATCATATTCGATGTTATAAAAATATGCGGAATAATTTAAACTTTTTTAATCTCCTTTGAAAAAAAAAATCTTTTATTGATATCTTAACTCAAATCAATTACAAATCCCTGAATCAAATTATTCTATGATTCACTATATTCAATTACTGTATAAATTTTTACATCTCAATTCAAATTCTTCTAAGTATCAATAGTACAACTTAACATGTATTACACATCGTAAACTACTATCATATACATCTCCTAGAACCTAAACATGGTTCAAGGTATATATTTAAATAAATAAATAAATCTCCTTGATGCTATATTGAACTTTATCTACATAAAGTAGACGTAATCTTTATCGTGAGTCCTTAACACCGCAAAAGTTGTTATTTGCAAGGGTGAGTGAGTTTCATGCGCAAAGACATAGCATATAATAACATACTCTCAGTTCATGCATTCATAATCAATTAATATTTACTACGCATGTTACTTCACACATAACAGACATAGAGATTTTCATCACAAGCATATCATCAAAGATTAACTTTTACATTTCATACATATCTCTTATCCATTTCATAAATATACATCAATATTCTCATGGCATATTATAGCTCAACTAACAGTTATCGAATTCATATAACAAGTAGGAACTGAAAGACTTGCCTGATTCGTAGTTTATCAACTACGACTTAACTGCTTATAGTTATCCGCACTTCGTGTATTCCTATACAGTTATATAATCATGGATTCATATCCATTAGTCACATATTTCATACATTCTTAATGTAATAATAATGTTACATTGTTTCCTACCTAGGTTTGTAAAACCTATATTTCACTTTCTCATCATACTCTTAGAATAACTAGGTATGTCTAGGTATACCTTAACCACTCATACTTGACATCAACATCCAAAAATCTTTATTACACACTTGACTCAGTATGTGTTCTATATATTTAAAGTTTATAGATACGTTGATCCACATCGTTCTTACATTTTGTAAACTTTAATAAAATTAGCAAATTTGGGTTTTATATAACCATTACATGCTCACATGCTTAAAACATCATTTATGTCAAGTATTATAGCTTTAGACATAGCATAGTTCATACTTTTAAATCATGCTAAAATAACTTATGTCATGCTTGACTAGTTGAGTGCACATATCATTCATGTTCAAAGGCATAGACAACTCTATTATGCTTGCTTATAAGGTCATAATACAAGTAATAAAATGTTCATCAAAGTTAGTTTCTAATACTTTTAAATTTTCCTTCAAAACACATACTAAACCGAGCTTGACAACCTTTTCTGTGCAATATATCTTAAAATTACATTCCTTATCCATCCGCTCACATAACTAGGCCACATTCACATGTTTCCAAGGTCGAAACTTAAAAGACACAAAGTTCGTTAAGTTTCATTTTCAAAACTTCAAGTTTTTCTTTTAAAACACTTTAAACCAAGCTATACAAGTAATCTTATACGAGGTAACTTAAGATCACATTTTATGCTCACATGACTCCACCATAGGCTCACTACAAAAGTCAGAACTCAAATGACTTAAAGTTCGTCAAGGTTTGTTTTCAAAATCTTCAAGTTTATTTTTAAAACACATACTAAGTCATGCTAAAGCATTCCATTATGAGTAAAGTAATCCTAGCCATATGACATGTATAATATCATGAATTTTCATGTTAAATCACTTAGAATAACATATTCCGTAGTCAGGAGCAGTATACTTGCGTATGTGCTCGCTCGACGCCCTCCGATCGCCTCCAAATACTTAACAGTCATAAAGATGACTATTTTGACCCTTCTTAAAGACTTCAAATTGAAAGACTTAAATAACAAAAGTTGTAGGTCTATTCGTTCTCGTTCCGGATCATCTTAAATCACCTCAATCGGAGTTTGTATGAAAAAGTTATGACTGTTTTAGTAAAACATATAAAATCGGGTCATCGCGAGAACACACACCCTACCGCCGGTCTGGGGTTTTGTTTAAAATGCAGGTCTTGGGCCTAATCCGCCAACCAATAAATTTTTGTTCCATGTTATGAACCATAATGCCAAACTTCCCTTCTAACCTTCATAATTTGAGTTATACATGTCCAAATTAGTCCATTTTCGATTCTATTGTAATTCATAAAACTACAACATACCAAAAACCCATCAACTATCATAACATTAACTAACCCAAATATGGATTTACAACTCATGTTCATACTAATTGTTCATGTTTGAAAAGTTTAACGAATTCATTCACTACGAATTCGTTTCTCAACCAATTTGGTTCGTTTAACTTTTGTTGTTTTCGTATTGAACTATATTAACAACATCTAACAACAATTCGTGAATTACATCAACACTTAGCCATCAAATTTGTGACTCAAAAGTGTCTTTTTCTTGTCATTACTAAGAATTTACAAAACTTAGAACTTAAGAGCGTTAAGGTTAGAATCATTACCTCTTGGTTGCTCCAATTTGCTATCTATAGCTCTTCAAACCTCTGATTGCTCTCAATTCTATCAACCTCTCATAGCCAATTTTCTCAGATAATTTATCAAACTGGAAAGAGATGAAGGAGACTCTATTTATAGAGGAAGTGTTGTCCATACAATGGTTGTGTCCAACAATTGAAACCAAGAGGAAGAAGAAGACTCCAATGGATGTTAAAGAGTTGGTGACCAACCCCATCTTCTTCCATCCTTCTAGCCATCATCAACTCTAACTAGCCATTTTATTTCTCAAAGAATGGTAGAGTTAGGCCATTGCTTTATATACGTGATGAATGAGATGAGACTCACAAAATGGGACAAGCTTATACCTCAGCCACTAGCTTAGTTCAGTTACTTTAATTTCCCAAAAATGAATTTTTAATGTACAATTGATACTATAATGTGGAAAATTAGGGATCATATATACCCATATCATATAATATGGTCATGGAAGTGGTCCATTGCACCATGTTACATTTTATTATCTCACTTGTACATAATACTAACATACAAACTTTTATACATATATATTCAAATACTTCCTATATTATATAGTTACCATTGAAGTGTCCTACTTCATTTCATATCATATAGATGTAGCTACTATATAATATAAAATCATTGTACATACAAATTAATTCCTTCAATTATTCATTCATTAAATTATTTAATGAATATTTATTCCATCACTTTGCCACATTAGGCATATCACACAAGCTTACATTAAGCTTATTACTTATTCTCATTACTTATTCATTTCTCACCACATTACTATAATCAAAATTATGTATTTCGCCATAACATAACATAACATAAGATGTTTTTATCATGTTTTCTCTAAATATGGGAACTAATCATAATAAAACGATTTACTCATTTTTCTCAAGATATTATTCTTAATATAATATATATGTATTATTAGAATATTTACATACATATATATCGACATACACTATATATAGAAAATAAGTTTATTTCCTATTATGATAAATTGTTTCCATCAACTTATATAATAAATATGTTTTAATATATTTACCATATTACTTAATCACACACATTATCTCGTACTAAGCTATATAAGGTAATATCAAAATAATATTTCCCCCTTTTATTAAAATAATCAAATGCTAGAATTTATTTTAATATCCTTTATTAGAAATATACTATAATTATTTCTCTTTCCTTTCTATAAATTGTCTCAACACAATTTCTTTAATCTATACATTTAACCATATCTCAATATTAATCAATAAATCTATAACCTATATTTATCTAAAGATATATCGATTTTCTTCTCTCGTCAACAACATTCCTTTATACAAATCTAAACCTAGCGCACACAGAGTCTTTAATAGTATTCAATATAGTACACTGAGTGGTTTCTCACAAACAACCAACAAATTAGTTTTCGTCTCGTCTACACTATTTTCACAGTGAGTTAGATTGGTTACTAATTCGTATATACCTCCGCTCTCTGAATGAATCGTTTAGCCCAGCTCCTACACATCCACTATTAAAGGGTACGGTTGCACTACCTTAGACTTGATACTTACTCATACAAATACTCAAGAAATTGGTGGTTATCAAAGATATTTAATGTCACCTAACTTACTATGATAAAATAATTTCACATAAATTATTTAATATCGATAGATAAATTTCTATCCATCTTCTTTACTTCAAATAACTCGCCTCAATAAATAACAAATATATAATAATAACATATTCATTAAACACGAAACCATATATTTCATAAGTATATATTACCCATACAACACAATACCACTTCCTCGTAATACATTATATATATTCTTATTTGAAACCCTTCACATGCCTTAAGAATTTTATTTACTAAATTCTTATTTTAATATTTGCTAAAATTTCGTTGTTCTTACACGTATAATCAGCGTGAGACATGTTATTAGCTATACATACTAAAGGATAAATACGAAAAATAGTATTCTATATGAATAGGAAAGAAATAATACTCCTTACCTTAGTAGAAAGTGGATCTATAAAAAGTGAAGTAGTAGAATACTCTTCTTCTTGCTCTCTATAGTTTCTCTCTATATAGTGTCTCTTGTGAATCTCGGTGAATTGGTGAGAATGGAAGAAGAATTAAGCTTATTTATAAGAGAATGGACTAAATAGTAATTAATTCAACGAGCGGTCAGATTGATTCACTATTAAAAGCTGAACATCCATATTAATTACTATTAAAACCACAACCAACCGGTCCAGATTGATTTACTTTTAAAATCACCAATGCGGTCCAAATTGATTTAATTTTAAAACCACCACCGATGGTTGATTGATTTACTTTTTATGATATCATCCAGATTAATTTACTATTAAAACCACCATCAATGGTCCAGATTGATTTACTATTAAAACCACCATCAATGGTCCAAATTGATTTACTATTAAAACCACCACCAATGGTCCAGATTGATTTAACTTATTACACTTTAGTACCCCTAAAGTTTTCCAAGTTTGCATTATTCCCCTCTAGCTTTTGTAATTCACTTATCTTCAATAAACACATTCTTAATACTTCAACGATTATTCATCATTAATATTATAACTCACAATATTTAACAACCAGGTCGTTCCCAAGAAAGAGGGGGCTTTTTCGATAAAGATTTCTCCTTATTGGCGCGCAATTAGGTGACCAAACCTCTCCTTGACAGGACTTCTAGACATTGTCAATATTGCAAATAATAATATGAATAACTTTGTCGTCTCAATTATTGATTTAATAATATAAAATATTATGCGAGATGATATTGTGACAATAATTGAATCAATAATACGAGAGATATGATGCGGTGAATTATCGTAGCAATATTTGAGTATAACCGAGTGACTTCTCATAAGCATCGATAATCAATCTGGTGTGTCTTCTACTACGCAACCACACGTACATCGTACTTTTACCAAGGGTAGTTCAATAGTTTAACGGTAAAACTTTTCGCCGTTATTTTTATTAAAAGATATTTACGTAGTTTTTTAACTACAACAATACTTTTTTGTTGTGGGGTCCACTAATGATTGTGTAAGCATTTAATATTCCACGTTAAAATGAATATTCCCCACCAATCGAATATTAACCTCGACTTACAACGAATATTTTATATCAACTTGCTTACTTTGCAAAATTTTCCAAATATTACCTACAATCATAACATTATATCATATCCACATCATAATATTCAAAAATATATTTCGAGAAAAAATATTCTTTATTCAAAAAAAGTTAGGGTCCATGGGGAAAAAAAGTTGGTTCGTGTACTTGGAGACCATGGGGAGGTGTTGCTAAAATTTTCTTAAAATAAAAGAAATGTGCTCAAGATTGGCACTAGTGAGGAGACGCATCCAAGAACGGGATAGAAGCCTAACCCCTGTATAGTGGAGATATATACTAGGTATACTAAATTCATACATAGACCACATTCATGATTATTATTGATCTAATTGGGTATTTTCTTCAATTAAAGATGTCAGCCGACCAGAGTTGGATGTACCGTAGGATACAGATTGATGGGAGGGGATTAGTTGATGCGTACTATGATGGGGTGTCTAATTTTATGAACAGAGCAATAGAACATGTTGATGATCTGAACGAAAAGATGAGATGCCCGTGTCTCAAGTGTAAGAACATGATATGGAAGACTGCCAATGAAGTTAAGTTTAACTTATATTCACGTGGGTTTGTGGATGGATATTCGGTATGGATTCATCACAAGGAATCAACTAAGTTTAGAGAACGGACATATAGTATTTTAGACCAATCGGTTCACGAGGATTCGCAATCAGATAACTATGATGTCATGTAGATGTTGGTTGATGCATATGGCCGTACCAGGGAAAAAGTACCTTTAACCCATTGTGGTTGTCGTGTTTTAAGCAGATAGCCACTGTGCTTTAAAAATATTCAATTGACCCACTGTGATTTTTAAAAATTTACAATTAAGCCATTCCGTCCAATTTGACTAACATACGTCTAAAAAAGTAGCTTGGTTATCCTACATGGCTTTTTGAAAAAAATAAATATTACGTGTATTTGCTGACTGGGCGGGAGGAAGCTTGGTTATTCTACGTGGCTTTTTTCTTTTCCTTTTATCTTTTTTCCAAATAATACAAATAATATATCAAAAAATTTTGTATCAATGAGATCTATTACAACATTATATTAATTTCTACAAAAATTAAAATAAAAAATCATTAATTATGTGGCAAAAAATAATTAAAATAATAATATAATTAATATAAATATTTTAATTCATTTTCTTTATTTGTATTCTTTTCCTTATCTCTTTTCCTTTCTTTTAATAATTATTTTATTTTAAAATTAATACTAATATATATTTTAATGATATAAAAAGGTAAGTACATAATTAACATAAAATAGAAAATTTGATACAAATAGCAAAAATTAGTTAAACAAATGACATAAAAATTAAAATTAATTATACAATCAAAACCTCATTATTTTTTTATAATTTTTTCTTTTTCTTTATCTCTTTTCCTTTCTTTTAATTATTTTAATTCTAAATAATACAAATAATCAAAATATTCATTTCCCAGGGATTCAATCATCCCCCCATTTTTTTTGCCAAAATCAAGCTTGTAAACATAAAATTTACATAAAGCTCTCCTTCAGTCACAACCTCACCATCCTCCCTAACAAATTCTCCGATGACCCTCACAATAAGAAGGAGATGGCCTCGAGCAACAACAACCATAATCGTAGAATCGGACACCAAACACAATCTAAAAACTAGATTTAACAATAGGTACAAATTAGATTAGATTGAAAACTGATAAATGGGTTTTACACCTACTTATTGGATATTAATTTACGCGAATTATGCCCAACTCAAGTACATTCCAGTCTGTTTTAGTTGCATTTCATGTTATTGTGCATTGTATGTACTGAGAACTCCTTTTAGCATAAAAGTGCAGGAAATGGCGTACTTTGCTGGTGTTAAATGGCATGAGGCTGATGTAGATGGCATGAGGTTGACGGATGCATGATAATGAAGGTATAATGGAGCAAGGAGACCAAGCGAGGAAAAGAATGAACAATAGCGATGTAGCGATAGCATGATAAAACCGTAAGAGTATCCAAGCTTGGGGCCATGCGTGGCCGCAATGACGGGATAAGATTGGGGCGCTTGCCCGAGAAGCGTCCTACTAGACAACATGACTTACTGCAAGTCTCGCACCCGCATGTGAGGAATATATTGGGGAGCAGCTGCTAAGCGCCGGTGATAATTTGAAAATTCTTGATTTGTTTTATTTTAATTTTTAATTAAAAGGGTTGTAATTGGTTTTAAACAATATTTGACTGGTGTCAGACATAACATTGATAACTTTTGACGTATTTTCATAGCATACCTAGGGTTTAGACAGTGAGAGAGATTCCAACGAAGAACGAAGCCAAAACTCCATCTTCTCCAATTTTTCTTGGGATTTTCTGTCATTGTGGATTTTTATTATTGTTTTGCTGGATTTTTATGAGAGTTGAACGTTAACTTTGGTTTATAATTTGCAATTGGGTTTGATCGTTTCTATCCTTCATCTTTCAATTGCTTGCTTGTGAATCATGTTTAGCTTTGATCCCATAATGGCTTTTGGTTCAGTTATGAACTAAACTCCATTATGGGATTCTAACGGATTTTAATATGTAGTTTAGTTGCATGCTTGATTGCTAGGGCTGTTTTATATATCATATGGGATTTCTATCATGATTGTTTTGCATGTATGAATGCTTGATCACCATTCGTTTTAGTACTTGTATGGAATTGACAATGGACATATGAGTATGGACTGTAATCATGATAGCGTATGTATATGGGGCTATTTTATATGGCTTGTGTATTTCGTGAATGAGATAGACATATACTTATTCACCGTATGAGTTAAAATAAGGGCTTGTGCTTAAATTCAGTATGATTGCAATTTCATATAGACATATAGTGATTTTGGTTATATTGATGACTACATGGAGTCTATCATTTGTGGATGCTGTGTAAGTAGGTCATAGTGCATTGAAAAATGGCTATGACTCTATTAGTGCTCTTGGCTACTTTCCTGTGATATGTGAACAATTCTTGCATGATAGTGGTAATTTGATGAAATATTAAATGAAGTTAGGATCCCATTATTTCCATACTTGGTTTATCTCATTGTTATTTCTGTTTTAGTTGTTATATGCAATTAGAGTAATTCACCAATTATAGTCATTAGTTTAAGCATATAAGTATAGTGATTTAATTGATGCATAGTAGTTTAAATTTGACAACTTTCTCTGTGGGATCGATACTCTACTTACTCTGTATTACTTGTTGACACATGTATGCTTGCATGAGTTAGAGCTTTTTTTGTAAAAGAAGCAACAAAAGAGGGAAAGGCGTTAATTTAAATAATTATCATCCAACTAATTGTATGAAACTATTCTTATCTCATTCTATTTTTGTTTTGTTTTTGAGCTTCCTAGAAATGGATCATCCAACTCGGTGCCACAGGAAACAATAACGGAAGGGTTGGATCAAGTGTGGAGAAATTTCAAAATCTAGAAATTACAGTTATATGGGGAGGAATTGGTTGAGAGAATTTGAGATTATTAGTTGAATATTAATGGACATTGCCTAGCATAGTCGAGGCCGTGATATAAAGCAATACTGGTGAGATTGAAGTCGAATTTATCGAAGGGATGATGGGGTAATCGCTTTGATGATCGGATCTCGAGAGATACATTCAGATATCTGCAGACGGAGGATGTTATTAGAAAGGTTGTTCCCATTCTCATTGAGGAGATAAAGTTGGCTTCATTCTTTACCGTCAGGGTCAATCACTACATGGGAGGACTTAGCACAAAAATTTCTAGCCAAGTTCTTCCCAATGGCTAAAACTGCAAAGATGAAGATAGCAATATGTCAGTTTGAGCAACAACATGGCGAGTCCTTATATGAAGCATGAGAGAGATACAAAGAGATGCTAAGGAAGTGTCTGCATCATGGTATGCCGGATTGGATGGTGATCAACACCTTTTATAATGGATTGGGATGGAAATCGAGACCTATTGTAGATGCAGCTGCTGGAGGGGCATTATGGGCAAAAAACTATGGCGAGGCCTATACCCTTATTGAGACTATGGCAGCTAATGATTTTCAGAATCCTACAGCTCGGATGCCACAACCCAAGGTTGCAGGTGTGTTGGAGGTAGATGCTATTACGCAGTTGTCGGCACAGATGGCAGCTATGGCAAAGAAGATAGATACTTTGGCGTAAAGCGGTGAGAAAAATAGTTGCCTTCGTTTGTGAGATTTGTGCGGGGTCACACTCCATGGACCAATGTGCTATCAGCTCGGAGTCGGTACAGTATGTGAGCAATTATAGAAAAGACCAAGGTCAGTTTCAAAACACATACCACCCCAACAACCGAAACCATCCAAACTTTAGTTGGTCAAATAACCAAGGAAATCAGCAGAATCAATTTCGGTTAACCAACATTTTGACACCACAAATCTCAAACCATGAGTTTACAACAAAACCTTTGTTTCCACCGGATTTCTCAAAGAACAACATCACACTCCTCTTGCACCTCAGCAAGAAAAGAAATCAGAAGTGGAGGAGATGATGTTGAAATACATGGAAAATACGGAGGTGATGATCAAAATCCAAGCAGTGGCTATCAAGAATTTGGAGACTCAAATGGGGCAAATGGAGAGCATGGTTAACAACAAGCCCCAAGGTTCTTTGCCAAGTAACACTGAGACAAATCCAAGAAGAGACGGGAAGGAACAGTGTCAAGCAATCACATTGAGATCTGGGAAAGATCTGGCAGGTACTGCAAGTCGTGCGCCCGCGCCCAATTGTACTAAGGAAGCCGCGCGGCCACGTGAGGCAGAACAGTTGACTAAAGAGAAGGAAAATCTGGAAAATTCTGAGGTTCTGCAGGAAGAGAAAGATAAAGCTGGTTCAGAGGAGAAGCTCAAGAGTTCAGTACCACCAATTCAACCTCAAGTACCGTATCCGCAGAGATTAAACAAGCAGAGGGAGGATAAACAGTTTAACAAGTTCTTGGAGGTATTCAAAAAGCTGCAGATCAATATACCTTTCGCTGAGGCATTGGAACAAATGCCAAGCTATGCAAAGTTTATGAAGGGTATATTGTCAAGGAAGAGAAGACTAGATGAGTTTGAAATAGTAGCCTTGATGAGAGGAATGCGATGCGATGCTTGATTAGAAATTACCTCCAAAATTTGAAGGATCAAGGCGACTTCACAATTCCGTTCACAATCTGGAAGATGAGCTTTAGTAAGTGTTTATGTGATCTGGGGGCAAGTATAAATTTGATGCCCTTGTCAGTATTCAATTAGTTGGGATTGCCAACTCCAAGGCCGACAAACATATCATTATAGCTAGCTGACAGATCCATCATGTATCCACGGGGAATTGTTGAAGATGTGTTGGTAAAGGTGGACAAGTTTATCTTTTCGGTTGATTTCATCATCTTAGACTACGAAGAAGACAAAAGCATACCAATCATACTGGCGAGACCATTCTTAGCCACAGACAAGACTTTGATAGATGTGCAGAAAGGGAAACTCACTATGCGTGTTCATGATCAGGAGGTCACCTTCAAAGTCTTCAAAGCCATGAAGTTCCCAACAGATGAAGAAGAATGTTTTCTGGTTGATTTGGTGGATCAGGTCGTAAAGGATGAGGTATAGAGTCTTGTGGATTATGAACCGTTGAGAAATATTATTGCTGAAAATTCAGAATTGGAGGACGATGCAAATCGAGCGAACTTGTGCAATACCGGATATCATCCCAAAATTGGAGAAGATTCGGAATAATAATTACGAGCCATTGACGAAAAAAATTTGGAGAGTCTTCAGAAAAATTAAAACCATCTCTCGAGTCACCTCCAGAGAAGTTGGAATTGAAACCACTACTAGAACATCTCGTGTAACGCATTTTTAAATAAAGATTCAAAATTGCTATGATTATTTCTTACACACTAACATCTTTTCGGGAAGAAAAAGCGCTACGAGTGCTCGAGAGAGTTCAAATCAGCTATTGGATGGACCATAGCAGATTTTAAAGGGATTAGCCCTTCGTTCTGTATGCATAAGATCTTGCTGGAAGATGGGAGTAAACCGTCGGTTGAGCAACAAAGAAGGCTTAATCCGATAATGAAAGAAGTGGTCAAGAAAGAGGTACTGAAATGGCTGGATATAGGAATAATTTATCCGATTTCAGACAGCTCATGGGTGAGCCCAGTGCAGTGTGTACCAAAGAAGGGTGGTATGACCTTTGTGACCAATGAAAATAATGAGTTAATTCCAACACGCACAGTGACGGGGTGGAGAGTCTGCATGGATTACCGTAGGCTCAACAAAGCTACAAGGAAAGATCATTTTCCACTACCATTCATTGATTAGATGTTGGACAGATTAGCGAGTCATGAGTATTATTTGCCTTTTGGATGGATATTTAGGCTACAATCAGATTATGATAGCTCTAGAAGACCAGGAAAAGACTACCTTCACATGTCCATACGACACTTTTGCTTTTAGAAGGATGTATTTCGGATTATGCAATGCTCCAAACCACTTTTCGAGGAGATGCATGATGGCTATATTTTCAGACATGGTGGAGCAAAACGTAGAAGTATTTATGGATGACTTCTCGGTCTTTGGAGACTCATTTGATCTATGCCTTGAGAATCTGGTTATGGTTTTGAAGAGATGCGTTGAGACGAACTTAGTGCTGAACTGGGAAAAGTGCCATTTCATGGTACAAGAAGGAATCATACTGGGACACAAGGTCTCGAAGAAGGGACTTGAGGTGGATAGAGCGAAGTTGGATACAATTGAGAACTTACCGCCGCCTACTTCAGTAAAAGGTGTTCGCAGTTTCTTGGGACATGCAGGTTTCTACCGCAGATTTATCAAAGATTTCTCCAAAATAACCAAACCACTATGCAGTCTATTGGAGAAGGATATACAGTTCAATTTTGACGAAGCCTGCATGTTGGCATTTGAGCATTTAAAGAGAAAACTAACTTCAGCACCTAGTGATTACCGCACCAGATTGGGAATTGCCATTTGAGTTGATGTGTGATGCCAGCGATTACGCTGTAGGGGCTGTTTTGGGGCAGAGGAAAGAAAAGATTTTTCATGTGATATATTATGCCAGCAAGACCCTTATAGATGCACAGTTGAACTACACCATCACAGAGAAAGAGTTATTGGCAGTGGTGTATGCCTTTGATAAATTTCGAGCATATCTGATTGGCACAAAGGTGATAGTGTATACGGATCACGTGGTAATTTGACATTTAATGGCAAAGAAGGATGCAAAACCCTAGTTAATCAGATGGATTTTACTACTGCAGGAATTTGATTTGGAGATCAAAGACAGAAAGGGCACCGAAAACCAAGTGGCGGACCACTTATCGCGACTAGAGAATCCGGAAAGGCAGGCAGACGATAACGTTATGATCAATGAGACTTTTCCAGATGAGCAGTTGTTTGTGGTGAAAGGGGAAGTGCCATGGTTTGCAGATTACGCGAATTATTTGGTGAGTAAGATGGTACCTTCTGATTTAGTGGGTTATCAAAAGAAGAAATTTCTGCATGATGTTAAATGGTATATATGGGATGAGCCTTACTTGTTTAAACAGTGTTCTGATCAAATGATAAGGAGGTGTATTCCATATAGTGAGACCGAGGGGATTTTGCAGGATTGTCATGCTTCGGTGTATGAAGGTCACTACGGGGAGAAAAGAAATGGCTAGAGTACTCCAAGGTGATTTTATTGGCCGACCATTTTCAAAGATGCACACAGTTTTGTCCAGCGATGTGATAGATGTCAGCGAGTGGGGAACATCTCAAAAAGAAATGAAATGCCCCTGAATACAATCCTCGAAGTTGAAATTTTT
Organism: Panax ginseng; assembly: GCA_020205605.1. Lineage (NCBI taxonomy): Eukaryota > Viridiplantae > Streptophyta > Magnoliopsida > Apiales > Araliaceae > Panax > Panax ginseng. The sequence goes on along the minus strand of CM035131.1, from coordinate 111,589,065 downwards.
GATGTGTGGGGGATTGATTTCATGGGACCCTTTGTTTCTTCCTGCGGAAATCTATACATCTTGCTCGCAGTGGATTATGTCTCAAAATGGGTAGAAGTGGCAGCTCTTCCGACAAACGATGCCAAGGTTGTTCTAAGATTCTTACACAGAAGTATCTTCACGAGATTTGGGACTCCAAGGGCCATTATCAGTGACGAAGGTAGTCATTTCTGCAACAGGCAGTTTACAGCTTTGTTGGCTAAGTATGGGGTGAACCATCGCATTGCTACATCTTATCACCCACAAACAAATGGCCAAGCTGAAGTGTCGAATCGAGAAGTCAAGAGAATCCTTGAAAAAGTCGTGAATCCCACACGGAAGGATTGGTCGTTAAAGTTGGATGATGCAGTATGGGCTTATAGGACTGCATACAAAACTCCGTTGGGCATGTCACCTTTCCAGCTTGTGTACGGAAAAGCCTGTCACCTTCCTATGGAGCTAGAGCATAAGGCATATTGGGCAATTCAAAAGCTAAATTTTGATTTAAGTGCTGCAAGGGAGAAATGCCTACTCTAACTCAATGAGTTGGATGAATTCAGATTATAGGCATATGAGAATTCGAAGCTGTATAAGGAGAAGGTGAAGAAATGGCATGACCGAAAGATCATTGAGAGATTCTTTGAACAAAGACAACGGGTTTTGATTTATAACTCCAGACTTAAATTTTTTCCCGGGAAGCTGAAATCGAGATGGTCAGGTCCATTTACAGTGAAGACTATTTTTTCGCATGGTGCAATTAAAGTATTTGATAAGCTGCTGGACAAGCCTTTTAAGGTGAATGGACAGCGCTTGAAGCATTACCTTGTTGGTGAGGTAGACAGACAAAAAGTCGCCTCAATTCTATCTTCGACGTGAGAATCAGAGACAGTCAAGCTAATTAACTATAACTTAGCGCTTGATGGGAGGCAACCCATTATTTCTATCTCTATTTTCCTCTTATTTATTCAGTAGAGTATTTAGTTAGATTATCTCTATTTCATGTTTAATAAATTATATGTTATGCATAATTGAGTGCATAACTGCCTTTGCAGTAAGAGGTGTTTGAAGTAGGATAGAGTTGATTGAATCCTGCCTGTTGCTCATTCATTCATGCCTTAACAGTGTGCATTCATGTCCATGTAGGTATTTTCAAGTGCACTCATCACCGATATGCAGTTTGAGAGTAAACAGTTCTGACAAGATCGGTGATTGCCATCATGGCATGGAAAGCAGCGCTGAAAGTCGATAGCTCTAGTCCCAATCCACAACTCCATTCTTCACTCGCGCGCCCGCGCAAGATTTCCTCTATAAAGTCGCGCGGCCGCGCGCGATACCGGGTCTTGAAAAGTTTTAACAGTTTTAAAAATCGAGCCGAGGCTTACTTGGTTTCTCACTTGATATAAACGGTATGAACTCTTTTCACTCTTCACACGCCTCCTTAGCCCTATAAATACTCGGACTTCCGATTCTATCTCCATTCAAAGAAAGCGGATTCACGCTCTCATTCATGGACATAAACCTAGGGTTTCTGTTTGGGTTGTGCAACAACTAGTTTGAGGGTCAGTAGTTCTTATTCAGTGCCAAGCAATCCATCTACATTCTCTCTATCATATGCACATGGGTCCAAAAAGAGCACGCTCCATACCCATCTCTTCCTCGTCAGAATCTTCCTCAAGTAAGCAAGAAGAGGATGTCGTGGACCACAGAAAATTTATCAGTTTGGAAGCTCAGCAAGAATATTATCGGATCGTGGCAAAATCGTTTGTGAAGGAATGGGGGTTTAAACCTGAAAAGAAAGATGGCCAACTATGGAATATGATACGTGAAAGAGACTGGGTTGGTTTGGCTGCAACTCCTATACCTATTCCCTTGGGGGTTGTTCGAGAGTTCTACGCGAATGCTAAGGAGATGAAAGGAGGGATAACACTGGTTTGAGGAGTGCAAGTGGATTTTCGCCCCCCAGCCATTAGAGCAGTGTTTGGGATGACTGACACACCACCAACGGGGTCAACTAATTGGGTCACAGGTGCACATTTGATGACGGACTTGGACTTAGTGATATTTGAATTGTGCATTCTGGGCACCAAATGGAATTATAAGGCAGGGACGACCGAGCCAAAATCTTTTCCAGCGTCTGCCTTGAATCAATATGCCAAGGCATGGAATCTGTTTATCTGTGCCAAATTAATTCCATCCACTCACCAGCATGAAATAACCACTAAGCGGGGTATCATTTTATGGGGCATTATCAAAGGCATGTACATTGACGTCGGCCACCTAATTCATCAGAACATGCTGCGTTATTTGCAGGGGAGCACGACGGGGAGTATTCCACACACATCTGTGGCAGCCATGCTGTGTAAACAATAAGGAGTCCCGTGGAATAATGAGCAGCTGCAGAACCCGAGCCACGACATCACTCATGCTACTATTGCAAAATTCAAGGATTGGATGGGTGGTGAACCACATCCGCGAGGACTAGGTTTCATATCTAGCCCACTTTCCTAGAGCCGCCACCACAGCCCACTCGGACAGATGAAGCAGGCCCCTCAACACGACCACAAACTCCTCATTGTGATCGCCAGCTCTGAAGGTTGGAGCGACGGGTTGATGCCATGTATGATAATTTCGGAACGTTTGCTACAGGTCTCACGAGGGCCTTGGCCGAGGCCTTTGCACAGCAAGGAACAATGCTAAAGTGGCCTCGATTGGGATGCGATTGCCTTATCCACCACTGATTCACCACAAAGAGGAGGTGGTACAGCCCGATCATTAGGGGAGTTCTCTTATACCCTTTACCTTCATTCAATGGGGCATTGAATACTTTAAGTTTGGGGGTATTGGGAAGTAGTATAGTAGCATGTAGTTTAGTTTTTTGCATGATTAGTTTAAAATTTTGCATTTAAGTTTATTTGTTTTATGTGGTAGAAATTTTTTGTTTTAGTTAGTTTGCATGTCTCACAAAAATTCTTGCTTTATAGAAATTCTTGCCTAGCCAATGATGATAGTGAATTGTGAAGGATTTTAGAGTATATTGGATAACATGAACGTAGTTATAATGTTTTACACGATGGAATCTATGTCTTTGTTTAAATGCTTTCAGTTTGCATGGATGTGTTCACAATCACTTGCAAGTATAAGAATTATGTGTTGCATTGCTTGTTAGAAAATGTAGTTTTAAAAAGAGAAATATATGGAACATGCATGTAGACTTGACAAACATTGACATTTGAACTTTAGGAAAACATGGGTATGTTATGTATAAAAAAAAAAAAATCAAATAGCAGTAACGTGGCTAGTCTTATTTTGGGGTCCCTGGCTACTTGAGTAAGTACGCCCAAGGGATTGTCTCTACACCTAGCACCCTAAGGTCTTTCATGGTCTGGGAGTCGTTGGTTGAAAGCTCGCTAAGGGATAGCAAATGTTGCCTAATGGAATAAGGCATTGCATACCATGTAAAAAAAAAAAAAAAAGAAAAGAAAATAGCAATAAACACTGCATGAAAGAGCAAAAATCGCCTCGTGAGTAGCAATAAAAAGCGGTAAGCCCATTGTTGAACTTTAGTTTGTTTGGATATGTGGGAACAGTCTTCGTTGCATAAGTATACATGATTCTCCATTTAGACTATAATTTTCTATTTTGAGCAATTTAGCATGTGTATTCTTTGCTTGAATCAAGTTTTGGTGAACACAACACACACACTCTATAGCATATATGAATTATCTGAGTGTATGATATTATGACCATAGTTTAGTTTGAACTTGTATTCTTGAATCTGGATAATTTACTGAGGCATTTTGGGCAGAAATTCTGTTTAAGTTGGAATGATGTGAGACCAGTCTGCATAGTAATTTAGCTGCATAGTAGTGCTTTTGCATTTTCATTGTTATTTATCATGCATTCCTTGAGGGCAAGCAATAGTTCAAGTTTGGGGGTATTTGATAAGTGGGTTTTACACCTACTTATTGGATATCAATTTATGCGAATTATGCCCAACTCAAGTACATTCTAGTCTATTTTAGTTGTATTTCATGTTATTTTGCATTGCATGTACTGAGAACTCCTTTTGGCATAAAAGTGCAGGAAATGGCGTACTTTGGTGGTGCTAGATGGCATGAAGCTGATGTAGATGGCATGAGGTTGATTGGATGCATGATAATGAAGGTATAATGGAGCAAGGAGACCAAGCATGGAAGGAAAAAGAATGAATAAAGCGATAGCAATGACAACATTGCGTAACGAATGTAGTACAAATCTGCAGGAGTCATGCAAGCCGCAGGATAAGCTTGGGGACACGCGCCCGCGCGAGAGCCCGGCTAGACAACATGACTTACTGCAAGTCTCGCGCCCACGCGAGGAATATACTAGGGGGCCATGCATCGCCACGATGGTCAAGTCGATGTTGATTTGTTTTATTTTAATTTTTAATTAAAAGGGTTGTAATTGGTTTTAAACGATATCTGACTGGTGTCAGACATAACATTGATAACTTTTGACGTATTTTCATAGCGTAACTAGGGTTTACACAATGAGAGAGATTCCAACGAAGAACGAAGCCAAAACTCCATCTTCTCCAATTCTTCTTGGGATTTTCTGTCATTGTGGATTTTTATTATTGTTTTGCTGGATTGAGGGTTGAACATTAACTTTGGTTTATAATCTGTAATTGGGTTTGATCATTTCTATCCTTCATCTTTCAATTGTTTGCTTGTGAATCATGTTTAGCTTTGATCCCATAATGGCTTTTGGTTCTGGGCTTATGAACTAAACTCCATTATGGGATTCTAATGATTTTAATATGTAGTTTAGTTGCATGCTTGATTGCTGGGGTTGCTTTTACATATCATATGGGATTTCTATCATGATTGTTTTTTGCATGTATGAATGCTTGATCACCATTCGCTTCAAGATTTGTATGGAATTGACAATGAACATGCTGAAAGTATGGACTATAATCATGATAAGCGTATGTATATGGGGTTTTATTTTATATGGCTTGTGTATTTCGTGAATGAGATAGATATATACTTATTCACCGTATGAGTTAAAATAAGGGCTTGTGCTTAAATTAAAAGATGATTGCAATTTCACATAGATATATAGTGATTTTGGTTATATTGATGATTACATGGAGTCTATCATTTGTGGATCTTTGTGTAAGTAGGTCATATAGTGCATTGAAAAATGGCTATGACTCTATTAGTGCTCTTGGCTACTTTCCTATGATATGTGAACAATTCTTGCATAATAGTGGTAATTGGATGAAATATTAAATGAATTTAGGATCCCATTATTTCCAGACTTGGTTTATCTCATTGTTATTTCTATTTTAGTTGTTATATGCAATTAGAGTAATTCACCAATTATAGTCATTAGTTTAAGCATATAAGTATAGTGATTTAATTGATGCATAGTAGTTTAAATTTGACAACTTTCTCTGTGGGATCGATACTCTACTTACTCTGTATTACTTGTTGACACATGTATGCTTGCATGAGTTAGAGCTCTTTTTGTTAGAACTGAAAAAGAGGCAACAAAAACCACTAAGAAACTCAACAACTGAGCCTCCTAAAAATGGAGTACGGTGCCACCAAAAACACAGATCTAGGTCTGAAGTCAAAATCTAATTACAATATGGGGAATGGTTGGAGAATTTGATTGTAGTTGATGTTAGAGACATTGAGCTCAAGGCGGCCATGGTGAGTGAAGTCGAATTTGTCGAAGGGGATGATGGGGCAATCGTTTGATCGGATCTCAGAGAACCGGATCTTCACAAAGGTTAGAGAGAGATATGAGAAGAATTTGGAGGAGAGAGGAGGTGGGGCATGATGTCGGATCTGAACCTACTCTATTTTGCAATCTTCGTCTTCTGATTCTCTTTGGCTTATCCTTTTTTTATTTTATTTTGTTTTTTGTTTTTATGTTTAGTTATTAAAAAGTTTTAATATTATTTGTATTATTTGGAATTAATTTTAAAAATAAAAATATTTATTAAAAGAAAGGAAAAGATAAATTATATAAAAAATGAATTAAAATATTTATTTTAATTTTATTATTTTAATTACTTTTTGCCACATAATTAATGATTTTTAATTTTAATTTTTTTTGAAATTTTTGTAATGTTGTAATAGATCTCATTAATACAAATTTTGATATATTATTTGTATTATTTAGAATTAATTTTAAAATAAAATAATTATTAAAATAAAGGAAAAGAAAAATTATAAAAAAATGAATTAAAATATTTATTTTAATTTTATTATTATTTTAATTATTTTTTTACCACATAATGATTTTATTATTTAATTTTTTTATTTGAGAAGAAAAAATATTCAGAAAATCCATTAAAAAATTATTTTGTTGCTACATAAGGACTTTGTGACGTAAGAAACCCAAGCATATGCCACGTAATTTTTTATTTTTTTTCAAAAAGACACGTAAGAAACCCAAGCAGATTTGTTAACGTCGGTTGTGAAAAATGGGCAGAATGGCCTGATTGTATATTTTTAAAAAGCACAGTGGCTCAATTGAATATTTTAAAAGCATAGTGGCTAATTGCTTAAAACACGACAACCACAATAGGGTAAAGGTGCTTTTTCCCGGCCCTACCAATATTGATTGGGCTGAAAACGAGCATGTGTCAAGCAGTGCTAAGCAAAAGTCAAATGATTCAACAGCTACCTTCTACAAGTTGATGTCCGAATCAAGTGTCCCATTGTATCATGGAAATGACAAGCACACCATGCTTTCTGCAGTTACGAAGCTTTTACATTTCATGAATGAGCATGACTGCAGTGAGAGAGGATTCAATGATTTGCTTGATATTTTTAGCAAGTTCTTACCTAGGAATAATACCCTGCCCGCGAATTACTATAAAGTGAAGAAGATGGTTAAGGGGTTGAATCTCGGGTATGAGAAGATCGATGCTTGTGAACATAATTGCAAGTTATACTATGGGGAGGACAAAGATAAGGTGCAATGTGATATCTGCAACTCATCTCGGTACAAGATCACAAAACCTGGGGTAAAGGAGAAACATGTTCCAAAGAATATTTTACAAGAATTTCTCTCATTGCGGCGAGGTTGCGAAAATATTTATTCATGTCTGCGCTTTGACACCTTTCAACATATGAGTTGGCATAGAACAAGGGATGTTATGCCTTGTCAGTTGACTCACCTAGTAGATGAAGATGAATGGAAGAATTTTGATGCCAATTTTCCATAATTTTCCGATGAAGTTAGGAATGTCAGGCTTGACATGGCTACAGATGGCTTTTGTCCATTTAATAATTTTAGTCAGCCTTACTCTATTTGGCCAGTGATTATGGTAGCTTACCATCTTCCACCGTTAATGTTCATGAGGGATCCGTATATTTTCTTGACTTTACTTATACCGGGGAAGAAGAGTCCTATAAAAGACATCAACGTGTACCTTAGGCCATTAGTCGATGAACTTAAGATGCTATATGAAACAGGTGTTTAGACTTTTGATAAATCTGTCGGGCAGAATTTTGTGATGAAGGTAGCCTTGTTGTGGACTATCACTGACTTTTCGGTACTTGGGATGATTAGTGGTTGGTCGAATCATGGTAAGTTGTCATGTCCAGTCTATATGGGGTATATGCAAGGCACTCAACTACGTCATGGCCGGAAAACTAATTTCTTTAGAACTGCTCGTAGATTTTTGCTTGTTGAGCACAATTATAGAAAGATGTCTACACGGTTCAACTGAAAGACAGAAGAATGGGGTTATTGGTCGCTTTTCATGCATCGGCCTATTGGGTTGGCTAAATGATTTGACATTTCCACCGCCCGAGAAGGAGCATGGTAAGTTGAGAGCAATAGGATACTAGAAAAGTTATAACTGGACACAATCGTCGATTTAGTTTGAGTTGCCATACTGGGTCACACTAGCACTTTGTCATTGTATAGATGTCATGCATATAGAAAGGAATGTATTCGAGAACTTGTTTTACATCGTACTAGATACGAGTGGTAAAACAAAAGACAATGATAAAACACGTAAAGACTTGGAGGAAATGAATATTAGGTGGGAATTGTGGCTCTGACCTAGCAACTCAAAACCAAAAGCTCCATTTTGTTTTATCAAGCAATAAGTTGAAAACATTTGAAAGCGGCATAGTGCATTGAAGCTCCCAGATGGATATGCTTCTAACATATCTTGTTGTACTAAGGTTGAGTAGTTAAAAATTAATAGGTTCAAAAGTAACAATTGTCATATATTCATACAGAAGTTGATGCCAATTGCATTTCGTGAGGTGTTACTGAGGAATATTAATGATACCTTTACCGCACTTTCAAATTTCTTTCAGGATATTTTCTCAACTGTTATAAGGTATAGTGATGTGGAGCAGATGAAAAAAAACATAATGTTGACAATGTGCAAGCTTGAAATGATCTTACCACCGGGGTTATTTGTCAGCATGGATCATTTGCTTATTCATCTGCCATATGAACTTAAGCTTGGAGGACCGATGCTTTATGGATGAATGTATCCTTTTGAGAGGTAATATCACCTCTATTGTGAAATATTCGTCATCTTTATAATTAATTTATCCAATACTGTCATATTTCAGGTATATGCGTCGATTAAAGCAGAAAGTTAAAAACAAAGCTCGTGTAGAGGGTTCTATTGTTGAACGCTATACAGAGGAAGAGCTTGTCTACTTCTGCTCGTTGTACTTTGACGATGTAGTCACAACGAAGCACAACCGTTTAAGTTAGAATGAGGTTGTCGATCCATCTAGTCGTGCTGACGAGTTGGTTGTATTCACTTATCTGGCTAAACCATTTGGACATGAGATGAAGACTTACCTAACCGATAAAGATTTAAAGATTGGATCTACATACGTGCTTCTAAGAGCATTAATAACAGTTTTTCTAATTAACTCTCTATCTTCAATTTTAAAGAATACATCAACAAATCATTATTATTTTAATCCCTATATAAGATTTTACTCTTCAGTGTGAGGGAATCAAAAGACCCTTCTCTATATATACAAAATGACATTTTACACCCTCATTTAAGTGGACAACTCATCAATCATACACATCTTGACATTTTTTTACTACTTCATTTTCAAATTATAAACTTAATATTGACTTTTAAAAAAAAAATTAATTTCAAACGTATTCAAATTTAAAATTGATATAAATTTATTTAATTTATGTCATTATAATTATAAATATTATAAAAGTACTATTAATTATAAAATTTATTATTTTCAAAATTTAAATGAATCATATTAAATTTAAATTTAAAAATATCACAAATTAACTTTTTAAAAGTTAATATTAATCTTATGTACATTTACAATTACAATCCATTCAATACTCACTCCATAAATTACTTAAAATTTAATTTAAAATAAAAATTATTTTACAGTGGAATATAATTGATAAATTATACTCTCTTTTATAAATTATAAAATTATTATTAATTTAATGTTTTGACTGTTGGAACTTTTAAATTTTAAATTTTATTATTTAGGGAATAATATAAGGAACCTGTTGGGTACATAGTGAAAAAATTGAATCTCTATTTTGCATAATGACCCAATAACACTGCAGAGTAGGGATAAAGATAAAGAAACTGTTGTGAATGCTCTTACCGATAACGATTTAAAGATTGTATCTACATACATGCTTTAATATCTAATCTTAATCAACAATTAAATAATATTATATTATTGTACGCAACTCATTTGAAGCGGAAGCACATGCTTTTAATCTGGGGTTAACTACAACATAGATGGAAGCATTCACTAATAAAAAATTCTAACAGTAGTTTAAGAGATGGGTCGAAGAAGAAAATGTTTCTGAGCGTTTTAGAGATGTCATTTTAGGCCCGTACAAACTTATTAGTTCATTTCCAAGCTACATCGTTAATGGGTATAGATTTAAGGTTGATGATTTGAATGAATTGATATCAGTCAACTCTGGCGTTGTCGTGTTGGGAAGTTGTTACAGAGATTTTGAATCCAATTACTATGGACGGTTAGAGGAAGTTGTTATGATCAATTATCCTAGGGGTAAAAGGGTCGTTACATTTAAGTGTCGCTAGTTTGATACTGTAAAGGGTGTTAAAGTTGATCGTAATAGAATCATCACAGTAAATATAAAGTCGAAGTTATAGTATAATGACGTATTTATGTTAGCCAGCCAAGCAATTCAAGTGTAATACGCCCTTAATGTCATAAATTATAAAACAACGAAGACTTGGGCATTTGATGGTATTAATCTGTCTGGAATGGATGACCCGTTGCAAGAACAAGTTAGCAATCCCAGCCATGTATTGCTATATGATGAGGATGTGGTTGGGGTTGATGTCGTTGACGTACCCGATGTTGACGAAGTGGAGGAAGATGTGGTTGTCAGTTTGTATGTGGTCGTAGAAGATGATAGTGAGGAAGAAATTAATATGAAAGAGGAAGAGACAAAATCAAAGGATGATTCTGACGGGTTTCACGGCTTACTACTTCTTAACTTATTCAATTTTTGTAAATATATTACTACTAAAATCAATTATTAGAATAAATTAAATGAAATTTAATGTTACTTATGTCTTTTATTTCATTAGTACAGCTATGCCTAGACATAGCGGTGGAGGTGGCCGTGGTGGCGACCGTAAAGGATCGAGTGATGTCTCCCAGGGCAGGTCGTCTTCATCAGGTAGTGAGTTAATTTCGTTTTGGCCCAATAACACTTATTTTCATTTTTTTTAAAAACATTCATTTACCATTTTTTGACAAAGTCATAACTATATTATACATACAGATGCTAGACGTCGGCGTTAGCGAGGGCCTAACCTCGATCGATTAGGTCATCCACCAGCTATTCCTGACACGGTTCATGTTAATGTCAGCTCGTCGATGTAGGTTTCAACTATAATATATTATGTTCAATTAAAATGATATTATTATGTGATTAATAAATTAAAATAATCCATTTAAATTTGTTTTTTAGTATTATAGATGCGGTCGCTAAGACAAGCGTACACGCCATATGCCTGCAGCATCTCCCGAATGGCTGCATACGATTTAGCCACTACGCGCGGTACGATGCCGACTTTATGGTGACAATGTTGCGCGAGTTTCATGTAAGTCATCGAATTACGTATATTTTATCATAAATTTGGTCATTGTAATTTACATATTGTTCATGTAATTATTGATACGTACGTTATGTCCGTGTAATAGAGGTATTATAGATATGAGGTCGACATCATTGATGCGGACGGCGACACTATTATTATCGCACATATTTTGAAGAACTATGCCAGCTGGATATACGAGATGCGATGCGTAGTAGTCCGGCGGTTGAAGAATCGCCGAGACTACTATCTGGGATCATCGATCGTAAGCGATGTCGGATGCAACATAAATACGCCATGTGTATATCTTTGGGATAATGTTGCCTTCAAGACCAAGTCAAAGAAGGTGAAGAAGAATCGAGGCCAGTTACATGATTATACATACTTCTAGCTCGCAGTCATTTCAAGAGGTTAAGTCGGTATGTATTTACATTTAGTTAAGTTTAATATTAAACTACATCTATAGCAAATTAAGGTAATATTATTAATGTATGATTTAGGCCATGCGGAGAAGGTTGGGCTGACCTCCTACTATGATGGAGTTTTGGGATAGAGTCCATACGCCGAAGGATTCGACTTTGGGTCGACAATGTCTCCCGTAACATTAGCTATACGAGTATTACATTTACTACAATGATTATAATTTAGGATAATATTACGTAATTAATATGATGATATCGAGTTAACTCACATGTACATATATTAAATTACAGGGCCAATTTGAGAAGCTTTGGGCCACATGTGTAGCTGAGTTACAGGCTGCTATGGGCAATCCCGAGATGTTAGATTTTACTATTACTCCGCCTGAGATTAGTTTATCTCAGGATGAGGAGATGACTCTTTGGGTCGCGTCTCAAGATCCTCTTAGTAGCACTACAGGTCGGTATTGAGTGTTGGGGTTGCTGAGGATACTAGCCTATACACTACCTAGAGGTATAATATTTTAGTGTAAATTCTCGTTTATGATTGAATTTTGACAGATTTTGATTATTATTCATATTATATTTATTTTTGTAGGCACTAGCCATCGTCTGCGTTCGAGAGCCCTCGTGAGACCATCATATACGGGCGCTGGCTTAGACGACACTATGTTCCAGAGGGTTATAGCGACGGTGTCAGAGCGGTATGGTACGAATCCTTTATTAAAATCATCAGACCTCCTCATTGTGGTTTCGTCTCCACCAAATAAGCGCAGACATCGCAGAACAGACTTGTAACGCCAGAAAATTTGAGTAACCCTCCGGGCAGCTTTTTACGTGATACGACGAGGTGGTCCGGATGGTGGTTACCTTACTCTTGGACGCTTTTGGGCTTCTGTTGAGTCAGTCTTCGACTACTCAGGTATACTATTCATTTTAAATTTTTGTATTCTGTATTTTATTTAATTTTCGTTTATTTGCATCTTTAATTGTATTATACATATGGACTAATGAGTTATATTTTTAATTGTATCAACAGGATGCTCATTTTGATCATGAGCGGAGGGACGACATCGATGATAATTTTCATATGCCGTGGAAGCAAAGAACGTCGATGTCCGCTTCGATGGTCCTCCTCACACACCATTTATAATATTCTTTGGCTTGACTTAGTTTAGTTGATATTTGACATTTTTGTAGTTTAAATCTTGTATATAATTTATTTTTGTATATATTATGGATTATTGTATGTAGTTCAAGAGTATTTTTGTATATCTTATGGAGAATAGGACATATTGTAGTTAACATAGAGTATGAAAATGTTTTTGTTGGACTTGTATGCATGTGAACAAAAGTTATATATGTTGGATTTGTATGCATGTGATTGGAAGGTTATTATTATGTTGACTATACTGTTGGAAATATAACCAGGTTTAAAGGTATAAAAATGTGGGTTAAAACCCTGAATGTTGCCAAAACAGAGCGCAGATATTTAAAAAAAACCTTCTTATCCTCGACGAAATAAGGTAAACCCAACGGAATTCCGTTGGGAATAATCCCTTTTACATTTTTTTGGAATGTGCCACGTGGCAGCTTAATACCGACCGAATAAGATCGACGAAACATATTCGGTCGATGACAGACAAAACTAGACGGAATTTTCGGTTATCAGTATATTGACACGTGGTGGCCTAAATACCGACCGAATACTCTCGAAGGATGTTATTTAGTTGAGAATAGACTAACATTGACGGAATATTCGGTCGACCATATGTCTGTCAGAATTAGTAATCCTTGACTGAAATCTTGGCTGACTTAATTTCGACATGCTTAAACCCGACCGAATCCCCGACTAAATATTCCGTCGAGATTAAGTTATCCTTGACAGAATATCCTTAACCTCGACGGAATATTCCGTTGGAAATAAGCCCTTTTCTTATAGTGAACCCTTCTGAGTATGAAGAAAATAACATTCTTTACCTTAGTAGGAGACTAAATCTGACTGGTATAACGGTGATTATCTTGAGAAAATCTTGCACTATTAGGTACACTCAAAGTATAATTATACTCGAAAGAAATACGCACACTATTATAGAAGAAAAACTATCTGATTCTGGTATGATTTTCATTTCTTAACTATGAAACCTATTCGTAGGAGATTGGCAAGACACTATTTAAAAATAATCACGGACTAAATAGTGAATTTTCTAAAATTCCGTATAATTTTACTATTCATATAAATTATTCTAATAAAACAAATAACTTTATATATAATATAATATATTCTAATAAAATAAATAAATTTATATATATTATAAAAAACTTTCTGTTTTATATAAAAAGTTTTTTGTTTTATTACTATTCTAATAATAATAAAATAAAAACTGAAATAATTTTCTGCCGACGATTTGAAAAATTAGCATGCTCCCCCATGGAATAAAAAGTTAAACTTACAACAAATGCCTCATGACAAATCCCTCTATTTATATCAAAAATTGAATAAATATCTACCACAAATCACTTATCTTTAATCAACACATTTTTAATCTTTCAACAATTATTCACCATTAATATTATAGATTCACAATACTGACAACCAGATCATTCCCAGGAAAGAGAGGACTTTCCAATAACGATTTCTCCTTAATGGCGCGCAATTAAATAACCTAACTCCTTTTCTCGACAAAACTTTTTAGACATTGTCGATAATGCTAATCAATAATATCTTTTCAATAATATGAGTTAGTGTGTCATGATAATTAATAATATAAAATATTATGCAGATGTTATTATAACAATTATTGAATCAATAATATGAGATATTATGCTATTTTTACTGTAGCAATTATTGAATGAAATACTGAGTGACTTCTTACGTAAGAATCAATAATCAGAGATACGGTGCAATACCGCGTGCTACTGTGGAATAACGCGTATTACTATACTTTTATCATCAGGTATTTCAATAGCTTAACAGTAAAAGTCTTGTCGTTTTTTTTATAAAAATGTTATTTCTGTCGTTTTCTATATTCGACAGTTATTCCGTTATGAGGTCCACCAATGATTGCGCCATCGTACGAAAATTTCCCGACCAAATGAATATTTTTCGACAACTGTTTACATTGAAAAATTTGCACATATTACCCATAACTATAACATTTATTAAATTATCACCTTATTATTTAGAAGAAAATTAAATCATTATTCGTAAAAATTTGGGGTCTTATAACCTCCCCTCCTTATAAAATTTCGTCCTCAAAATTTATGTACGTACCTGGTGTTTCGAAGAGGTGAGGATACCTTGCTTTCATTTCATATTCTAACTCCCAGGTCATTTCCTCAATATCATGGTTTCTCCATAAAACTTTAACTTGATGTATAACCTTTGAGCATAGAATATGTTCCTTTTTATCCAAGATCTTGACAGGTACCTCCTCATACGTTAAATCTTCGCCTATCTCGTCTGGTTCTAATTTAATAATGTGGTTTGGGTCTTCCACATATTTACGTAGCATGGATATGTGAAAAACGTTATGAACACGAGACATGCTTGGCGGTAAGGCGAGTCTATAGGCCACAGTTCCTACTCGATCGAGAATTTCAATTGGACAAATAAATCGAGGGTTAAGATTTCTTCTCTTTCCGAATCTCGTAACTCTTTTCCATGGAGCAACATATAATAATACATGGTCTCCAAACATTGAATTCCACGTCCCTTCGATGAAGATCAGCATAACTCTTTTGTCAATCTTGTGTTGTTTGTATACGTTGCCGGATCATTTGAATCTTTTCTGTAGTCATGCGTACCAATTCTGGTCCCAATAATGATGCTTCACCCACCTCGTCCCAGCATACTAGAGAGCGACACTTTCATTATACAACGCCTCAAATGGAGTCATGCTTATACTTGCTTGATAATTGTTGTTGTATGAGAATTCCACCAATGGTAAGTACTTGTCCCAACTACCTTTGAAGTCTAAGACGCACAATCTCAATAGATCTTCAATAGTTTGAATAGTCCTTTCTGATTGCTTGCCCGTCTGTGTAACACCCCCTTTCCGAAAGGGAAAGGGAGGTCACGTGCAAAGCATAACAAACCTCAAAATAAGTAAACAGAGCACTAATAACTTCAAAATATTAATAATGGTAATCCATTAATAAAGTACTATATACAATTCACCAAACAGAGTCAAAATAATCAAAACTTAAAATCGAATCAACCTAGATATTCAAAGGCAACACTCTCATCACACTAGTCCTGAATAACCCCTGCAAGCCTGCCGGAAGAAAAACACAGCATGAGTTAATTGCCCATTATGGATATAGATATGCAAAAGATATCCAAATGATATATGAAATCAATTGAGATAAAATACTGAACAAAGCCTTAAGCTTCTCGAAAGATCTGAATAGAATATATCTGACTCAACAGAATTAAGGAAACAAAAAAATAATAATGAACTGAATTAACTTACTTAATTAATTGAACTGAACAGAAATAAACAAAACTAATCCAATGAAATAATAGGCTGAATCAAATGGCTGAGTGTTACTTCATACCATTTGAGCTCAGAAATATACATTTTCACACAGTCAAGTCAAAATAATACCACACAAGCAAATTAAATGATGCCACACAGGCAAGTCAAAATAATACCACACATGCAAATCAAATGATGCCACACAGGCAACCAAAATAATGACACACAGGAAAATTACACATTGGACCGCGAATCCAAATGTATACAAATTGGATAGGTGAGTTTGGCACAACATCACAAATCTGCATAACAGAAAACTAGGGTTAACCCATACGCCTCCCACCACAAAATACCAAATAGCCCACTTCCTCCAGAGCCCAAACGGAGACGCCGTGGAATAATCACACCGCCATGAAAAGTGTCATGCCTCTCGTGCCAAGACAATATACGTGTGGTACCCTCACAGGTGGTTATAGTTCCGGTATACCCTACGACATATCCTAACAAAAATATTATGTCACAACACATGCGACATAATACCAATAAAAATAGGTACCGTGTCACAACATATGCGACACAATATCCACAGAAATGGGATTCTAATGTATATGTTGAACCATATCAAATCATAATGTATCCAAAATAAGGTAACAATATATATCGCTCTACAAATATGAAAATAAATACTAGACATGATAACCTAATTCAAAGAGTAAAAATACGCATTCAATGTATCAACTCCAAAATGAAACTATTATATTAATTTCACAAGAAACAATTATGTGAAATAATAACAGAATTCGAAACAAGAAACAAGATGAACAAATCAAATTTAGCAAGAGTATCGCTGAAAGAGTACGGAGTCTGTACTTGAAATAAGCAACGTAATACCCAAAATTTACATTCCAAATTGTAACTCCTTAAATTCTCTCTGTCCGAGCTAATTTAACAAATTAATAAAAAAAATAATTAATAATTTATGTGTTAAATTACTAATTACTATTTTTTCTTTTTTTTATTAAGACTCATACATTCCATGGATTTTATAATACCAATTGTACTGACTATATTTATTACTAAATATTTTTTGTTCCTTTCAGAACAAGAGTAAAATATTAAATTAAATTATTTTATAAATGTGTTTTTTTACTCCTTCCATCAAACTCACCAAAACTGCAATACTATTTGGCCAATTTAATACAAAACTAAAGAAAGAAAATTAAAATAATTTTACATGATATTCCCCTCCCATGCATTACTTTATAATAGTAAACTATTAATTCAATTATTTTATTACTTTATTATTATCAAATGTTCATGGGGTTACTTATGTGGGACAAAAATACTTAGCCAAATTAAGTCTCATTAACATATTAGTGTAGAACAAGAACTGCTACTGCAGGTCATGCATATTTACAATAAAATAAAATAACTTTTATAACCAAAGTGCCCGGAATCAACAAGTCAGGAAAAAAAAAGACAACCATATCAAGATTGTATATATACATGTAAATTGAATTTAATACATACAACCCAATACCACCAATTTTCACAAGTAACTAAGTTTCACATAATCAATAAAAATATTTGATCTCTATTTTAGGCCAATCTATTAAATATACTAAATTACAGTACATAACACTATTGCATGATATTTGTCATTCTCAAATTACAACACATGTCCTACCTAATTAATGTGCTAATACATTACTCTAGTTTTTATATTATCGGTACTTAATTATTATCTCCTAAAATCACTACTTTTTAATCCCACATTAATATTTTAATTTTATAATCTCATAAATCACTACAAATCTAAACTGTTTTGATAATGTTATCTGTTCTAATATTATCATTACTAATTTAATTATTATCTCCTAAAATCAATATTTTTTAATCCCAAATTAATATTTTGAATTTATAATCCCCTAAATCATTACAAATCTAAATTGTTTTGATAATGTCAACTGTTCTGATATTATCCTTTCTAATTTAATTATTATCTCCTAAAATCACTACTTTGTGATATTATCATTAATGAGCTATTATCATTACTCTTCGTTATTTAACCTAATTTTCTTTCTATAAATACAACATAATATTATACCATTTATAATTATATTACAACATAATATTATACGTTTAAAATATTTAAAATAAAATTAAAATAATAAATAATATCAATCATAACTTACTATGTTTATTTTATAATCCCCAAAATCCACTACTTTTCTAAACATAATTATTATATCCTAAAATCACTATTTTTCTAATATTATACCATTCATAATTATACTATACATTATATCATACATGTATGGTATAATATTATAATACACGTATACAACAAAATAACAAAATCACCACCTGTAAGACCCCGAATTTTATGAAATGAAAGTATTCAATTTTCTTATAATTATTATTTTATTTCGTAAATGGTTAAATTGATAAAAGGTTAAAGTTAAGGGTGATATGTGAAATTTTTTGCAAAGTAAGCAAGTTGTTATATAATATTCGTTTGGTCGGGCAATATTCTTTTTGTCGGGAATATTCGTACGACGGCACAATCATTGATGGACCCCACAATGAAAGTATTGTCGTAGTAAGAAAACGACAGAATTATTTTTTTATAAAAATTACGGCGAAAGTGTTACTGTTAAAACTGTTGAACTACCCGGTAGTAAAAAGTACGATGAATACGCTGTGGTTGCATAGTAGCACACGGTATTGATTATTGATGCCTACGTAAAAAGTCACTTAGTTATACTCAATTATTGCTACATTAGTTGCTGCACCATATCTCTCATATTATTGATTCAATTATTGTCATAATATCATCTGCATAATATGATATATTATTAAATCAATAATTGAGACGACAAAGTTATTCATATTATTAATTGCAATATTGACAATGTCTAGAAGTTCTGTCAAGGAGAGGTTAGATAATCTAATTGCGCGCCAATAGGGAGAAATCCTTATTGGAAAGCCCCCTCTTTCATGGGAACGACCTGGTTGTTAAATATTATGAGTTATAATATTATTGATGAATAAGTTCGTGTTGATTAAAGATGAAATTGATAGTTCCATTGTGTGGGAATTATTAGTGTTAGTGAAAATCGACATTTATTTTGATAATAATTGATGTCTGGAGGTTATATTGACCAATCGGGTAATTCACCGGATAAATGAGTAATTAATTGCTATTAATTCACATGCTTATAACTATGTGTTCACATGTGTGTACTATTGATTCACATGATTTACTATTAGGGGAGTTGGTGCAAGATTAATAATACTTGCATGACTAAATTAAAAATAGAGGTATAAATGAATGTACTATACTATAATTAAAATTTTCACATGTTTAGACCTATTGAGTCACATGATTTACTATTAATTCACATGATTTACTATTAGGGGAGGTGGTGCAAGTTTGATAATACTTGCAGGACTAAATTGAAAATAAAGAAAAAGAGGAAGATATTATACTGTAATATTTCGAGCCCCAAAACGTGCAATTATCGAAATATATTTTTCTATAAATAGAAGCTCATTCTTCCTTCATTCTCACCAATTGACTAAGTCACAAGAGCAATTATTATAGAGAAATTATAGAGAGAAAGAAGAAGAGAAGTCTGCTACCTCACTATTCCAGTATCCAATTTTCTTCTAAGGTAAGGGGTATTATTTCTTTCGTATTCATGAAGAGAGTTATTTTCTTTCAATACTAGTAAGGGTTGTTATTCCATTATTTATTATTATGTTGGAATAACCTGTCTACGAGGACTACCGTATGCATGGTGAATTCTTTTGTTATTCCATTCTTTATTATTTTATTGGAATAACCTGTCTACGCAGATTACCGCATGCATGGTGAATTCTTCTGTTATTCCATTCTTTATTATTCTATTAGAATAACCTTTCTACGCGGACTACTGTATGCATGGTGAATTCTTTTGTTATTCTATTCTTTATTATTCTGTTGGAATAACCTGTCTACGCGGATTACCACATACATGGTGAATTCTTCTGTTATTCCATTCTTTATTATTCTGTTGGAATAACCTGTCTACGTGGACTACCGCATGCATGGTGAATGACCTTTCATATTCATTCCTTATTAAATTGTGGAAATAATATGTCTACGTGGATTACCGCATGGCGGGTGAAAATCCATTTGCAGTTTCATATATTTTATTATACTCATTTGGTTAAAGTTTTACCTTCTATACTCCATGAAATTAGTAGAATATCCTTGATATTTGCGCTTCATCCAGTATCTTTTCATGGAAATATTCTTCTGAGTATTCTTGAATTTTACACCATAAAGTAGTATCATGTTGACAATTTGAACGTTATTGAATTCTGGATAAATTAAATTATAAATCTTTAAAATTTATCCTTGAACTTGTTTTATTGAATTCTTATATCATTGTCATCATCCTCATGCTTATATGGTGATGAAAGTCATCTTTGGCTTACGTGCATAGATGGACTTGGTATGATTATGACCAGGGATTATTCGGTATAATCATGACCGTAATATAACGAATGATGTGGTAAAAGTCCTCATTGGCCTGTAGTGCATTGATGGACAGTTGTTGGTTTGATTATGACCAGGGATTATTCGGTATAATCATGACCATTGATGATTACATGAATATCCTTGGTCGTAGTGCGGGGATGATTTGATAATGTGAATTATTTATTGTCGAGTCTCAAATGATAAAATTGTTGAATTTTTTTTTTAAATCATAGAAGATAGTAGATTTTATGCTCTACTTGACTCTTCTAATGGATTGCTTATTCTGCTGCAGTTGTTGATCTAAAACTTGTTGTCTATTATATTCTATCAGTTATACTGTTGAAGACTAAGGATAATTTATTCTGCATTATCTTAGTCATAATATTTCTTACTAGGCTAGTTGAGCTCACCCTTTTCTTTCATTGTTCTCTTCAGGAAATGAGAATATAGTTGGGACTGGTCGAGGAACGGATTGACGGTCCAGATGGTTGTTTTAGTAGTCCTCACTATTCTGTGAAATAGTGTGATAATAATTATAATAAGGACTCCATTGAGAGTGGATATTGTCTAGAAGGCAATATTCTTGTTTAAACTCTCAGCTTATGTTTTGTCGTATTTTACACGACAGTTGTATAATTAAGTTTTTATTTGTATTCTGTACCATGTATTTGGTTGGAATAACCTGTCTACACAGACTACCGCATGCATGGTGAATTCTTCTGTTATTCCATTCTTTATTATTCTATTAGAATAACCTTTCTACGCGGACTACTGTATGCATGGTGAATTCTTCTTTATTCTATTCTTTATTATTCTGTTGGAATAACCTGTCTACGCGGATTACCACATGCATGGTGAATTCTTCTGTTATTCCATTCTTTATTATTCTGTTGGAATAACCTGTCTACGCGGACTACCGCATGCATGGTGAATGACCCTTTGTATTCATTCCTTATTAAATTATGGAAATAATGCATTACGTGGATTCTGCATGGGCGGTGAAAATCCATTTGCGTAGTTTCATATATTCTATTATACTCATTTGGTTAAAGTTTTAGCTTCTATACTCCATGAAATTAGTAGAATATCCTTGATATTTGCGCTTCATCCAGTATCTTTTCATGGAAATATTCTTCTGAGCATTCTTGAATTTTACACCACAAAGTAGTATCATGTTGACAATTTAAACGTTATTGAATTCTGGATAAATTAAATTATAAATCTTTAAAATTTATTCTTGAACTTGTTTTATTGAATTCTTATATCATTGTCATCATCCTCATGCTTATATGGTGATGAAAGTCATCTTTAGCTTACGTGCATAGATGGACTTGGTATGATTATGACCAGGGATTATTCAGTATAATCATGACCGTAATATAACGAATGATGTGGTAAAAGTCCTCATTGGCCGTAGTGCCTTGATGGACCGTTGTTGGTTTGATTATGACCCGGGGATTATTCGGTATAATCATGACCATTGATGATTACATGAATATCCTTGGCCGTGGTGCAGGGATGATTTGATAATGTGAATTATTTATTAAGTTAAGTCTCAGCGATAAAATTGTTGAATTTTTTTTAAATCATAGAGGATAGTAGATTTTATGCTCTACTTGACTCTTCTAATGGATTGCTTATTCCGCTGCAGTTGTTGATCTAAAACTTGTTGTCTATTATATTCTATCAGTTATACTGTTGAAGACTAAGGATAATTTATTCTGCATTATCTTAGTCATAATATTTCTTACTAGGCTAGTTGAGCTCACCCTTTTCTTTCATTGTTCTCTTCAGGAAATGAGAATATAGTTGGGACTGGTCGAGGAACGAATTGACGGTCCAGATGGTTATTTTAGTAGTCCTCACTATTCTGTGAAATAGTGTGATAATAATTATAATAAGGACTCCATTGAGAGTGGATATTGTCTAAAAGGCAATATTCTTGTTTAAACTCTCAGCTTATGTTTTGTCGTATTTTACACGATAGTTGTATAATTAAGTTTTTATTTGTATTCTGTACCATGTATTTGGTTGGAATAACCTGTCTACACAGACTACCGCATGCATGGTGAATTCTTCTGTTATTCCATTCTTTATTATTCTATTAGAATAACCTTTCTACGCGGACTACTGTATGCATGGTGAATTCTTCTTTATTCTATTCTTTATTATTCTGTTGGAATAACCTGTCTACGCGGATTACCACATGCATGGTGAATTCTTCTCGTTATTCCATTCTTTATTATTACATTGGAATAACATCACGCGGACTACCGCATGCATGGTGAATGACCCTTTGTATTCATTCCTTATTAAATTATGGAAATAATCTGTCTACGTGGATTACCGAATGGCGGGTGAAAATCCATTTGCAGTTTCATATATTCTATTATACTCATTTGGTTAAAGTTTTAGCTTCTATACTCCATGAAATTAGTAGAATATCCTTGATATTTGCGCTTCATCCAGTATCTTTTCATGGAAATATTCTTCTGAGCATTCTTGAATTTTACACCACAAAGTAGTATCATGTTGACAATTTGAACGTTATTGAATTCTGGATAAATTAAATTATAAATCTTTAAAATTTATTCTTGAACTTGTTTTATTGAATTCTTATATCATTGTCATCATCCTCATGCTTATATGGTGATGAAAGTCATCTTTGGCTTACGTGCATAGATGGACTTGGTATGATTATGACCAGGGATTATTCGGTATAATCATGACCGTAATATAACGAATGATGTGGTAAAAGTCCTCATTGGCCTGTAGTGCATTGATGGACAGTTGTTGGTTTGATTATGACCAGGGATTATTCGGTATAATCATGACCATTGATGATTACATGAATATCCTTGGCCGTGGTGCAGGGATGATTTGATAATGTGAATTATTTATTAAGTTAAGTCTCAGCGATAAAATTGTTGAATTTTTTTTTTAAATCATAGAAGATAGTAGATTTTATGCTCTACTTGACTCTTCTAATGGATTGCTTATTCCGCTGCAGTTGTTGATCTAAAATTTGTTGTCTATTATATTCTATCAGTTGTTATACTGTTGAAGGCTAAGGATAATTTATTCTGCATTATCTTAGTCATAATATTTCTTACTGGGCTAGTTGAGCTCACCCTTTTCTTTCATTGTTCTCTTCAGGAAATGAGAATATAGTTGGGACTGGTCGGGGAATGGATTGATGGTCCAGATGGTTGTTTTAGTAGTCCTCACTATTCTGTGAAATAATGTGATAATAATTGTAATAAGGACTCCATTGAGAGTGGATATTGTCTAGAAGGCAATATTCTTGTTTAAACTCTCAGCTTATGTTTTGTCGTATTTTACACGACAGTTGTATAATTAAGTTTTTATTTGTATTCTGTACCATGTATTTGGCGACTCAAGATGGGTGATGTATACCTATTTTGGGGGCGTCACATTTGGAATCAAAGCTTAGGGATATGATCCCTGGCTGAGATGTGAGACAAGAACTAGGAGGGGAAAGATGGGGAATTCCTTCGCTAGTATGACCTACCTAAGTTTATTTTGTATTTAATTAGTCGGTCAGAGTATAGGGATAATATGTGATATGTCAATTAACCCTTGTTTTGTGACAGTGTTTGAAAATGGCATCTGAAAATGTTGAGATCAGCAATGAAGCACATGAGATCTTTGAGTCACCAACGATCAATACCCAGGATAATGTGCAACAGGAAGACAATAATCCTCAGGTAGATAACAACACCAATCAGATGATGAATGATGAGATGTTCAGAGGCTTTATGCAATTCATGCAACATTAGGCGAGAGAAACTCCTGTTCAAAATTCAGGTGGAAACACTGGCAACTCTCAGATGGTCACTGCTAAGCAGTTCAAGGAGCTGGGACCGCTAGAGTTTTTGGGAAAGCCAGAACCACTTAAGGCGGAGATGTGGATAAAGCAAATTACCAAGATATTTGATGTCTTGGAATGCTAAGAGGAGCATAAGGTTCCCTTCGCCACCTTTATGTGGCATGAAGAGGTAGATTACTAGTGGGAATCTGTAAAATGTACCCAGCCTGACGCACTCAAGATATCTTGGGAGAAGTTCCAAGAACTGTTCAACGACAAGTACTTTCCCGAAAGTATTCGTCACATGAAGGAGGTGGAGTTCATCAAGTTGGAGCAAAACAATATGGCCGTGTCACAATACGAGGCTAAATTTGCGGAGTTATCCCAGTTTGCATCCCATTTGGTCGATAATGAGGAGCGAATGACGCGAATATTTCTAAGAGGTTTGAAACTCGATATACGTCAATACCTCATTTCTCACAAAATTTGTTTATATTCAGATGTTGTGAATAGGGCTCACGATTCCATCGAGCGCGATAATGAGTCAAGACAACCAAAAGGTAATGGCCCGAGAACACGATAATAATCATATTTCCATTGAAGCGACCATGAACAATGATAACCATCGGGGAAATTATCATGCCAAGAATGGTAACCACTTTGGTGGTAATCATGGCCAAGATAATAGGAGTCGAAATTTTAAGAAGAGAAGGTTCAACAACGATGGAAAGATAAGCAAAGACCAACATCCGCTTTCAAGGAAGGAGAGAGCGACCACTAATTGTATGCTTCAAATGCGGAGGGAGGACATATCGGTCAAAGCTGCGTGATGCGGTCCAAAGCATGTTACAATTGTGGAAAAGAAGGTCACCTAGCCCGATTTTGTCGCGTGCACCAAAGTCACGCCCGGTATGAATTGGTGGCAAAGGCGGATCTGAGACAAAACAAAGTCGGTGGTTTCAGAAGAGCGTTTTCGTGACTTCTCAAAAGCGAGTAACCCGAACGAAGTTAGCACGGGTTAGTTAATTATAAATTATTGCGATGTCTATACCTTATTGATCTAGGTTCTACCCATTCTTTTATCTCTTTGCTTTGCGCCAATTTCAGCGTTTAAATTTAACTCTAGAGAAGTTAGACTTTGACTTATCGATTGAAACTTCGTTAGCAGAAATCTTCGTTACCTCCACTGTTTATAAATCTTGTTTGATTCAAATCGATAACCGCACGTTACCTATCGATCTTATTTCTTTGAAAATACTTGCCCTTGATGTGATTTTAGGAATTGATTGGTTAACTACTCATCATGCCAAAATTGATTATTTTCATAAGGTTGTTAGCTTTCATATTTCTAACCAACCTGTTATGAGAATTCAAGCAACCAAACCACTAAAGTCAATCACTGTTATATTAAGCCATAAGTAAAGAGCCCTGAGCCTTTCGCTGGTGACTTCCTTGTGTTGAATGCACCGAAGCCAGACTTTCTGTAGGGGAAGCCGTGAATAACGGTGACAAGTTGATAGGTATTAATGTGATGTGTTATCCATGTCTTGGATGAGAGTCACAGTTTTGAATGATATTTCTATTGTTAATAAATTTCCTGACGTATCCCTGAAGACTTCCTGGCCTACCCCAGAGTGTGAAATCAAATTTTGAATTGACCCTAGTACAAAACCCATTTCTAAAACTCTCAAATATTTTCTTCACCCAAAACGAACGTAACAAATGCCAAAGATGTTGGCTCGAGCTGCTGAAGACTACGACTATACCATTCAATATCATTGTGGAAGAGCGAACATGGTAGCTGACGCGTTGAGTAGAAGATCGTATGCGTTTACGAGTGCGATATTGTTAACACAAAAACCCATTTCATATAACTTACAAATAATGAAGATAGTGTTAAAGAATCTAGGGACCCACGTGAAGATAACGAATATACGATTAGAATTGACTTTAATCGATAAAGTTAAAGCCGCTTAAACTACACACCTGGAGCTGATGAATATGAAAAAGAAGGTTCAAGAAGGCATTATTCTAGAAGCAAGAGTCGATGAATAGAGGAAATCTTAACCCTCGATTTAATTGGCCCATTTAAAATCCTCGACCGGGTAGGAATTGTGGCCTATAGACTCGTTTTACTGCCAAGTATGTCGCGTGTTCATAACATTTTTCACGTATCGATGTTACGTAATTATGTGGATGACCCAAACCATATTATTGAATTAGAACTAGACAAGATAGCAGAAGATTTAACGTATGATGAGATACGTGTTAAAATCTTGGATAAGAAGGATCATATTCAACACTCAAATGTTATACCTCAAGAGTTGGAATATGAAATGAAGTCAAGGTATTCTCATCTCTTCGGTATACCAGGTACTTACGTAAATTTTGAGGGCGAAATTTCATAAGGAGGGGAGATTGTAAGACCCCAAATTTTATGAAATGAAAGTATTAAATTTTTTTATAATTATTATTTTATTTTGTAAATGGTTAAATTGATAAAAGGTTAAAGTTAAGGGTGATATGTGAAAATTTTTGCAAAGTAAGCAAGTTGTTATAAAATATTCATTTGGTCGGGGAATATTCTTTTTGTCGGGAATATCCGTACGACGACACAATCATTGGTGGACCCCATAGTGGAAGTATTGTCGTAGTAAGAAAACGACAGAATTATCTTTTTATAAAAATAACGGCGAAAGTGTTACCGTTAAAACTGTTGAACTACTCGGTAGTAAAAGTACAGTAATACGCTTGGTTGCATAGTAGCTGTTGGGTAAAATCTAGTTACGCACAACACGCAAGTATATGTGGTCAACAAGTAATAAAGTGATAAGTTGAGTATCGTTCCCACAGAGAATTAGTTAACAAGAATTACCAAGTACTAACATATAACCAATTTAATCTTATTTAAACGAATGATTTAATAATTTAATTTAAAATAGTTAAATAAACTATTACTAACTATCCCTAGAATGAAACAAGATATTGAAGACTTGAGATTACAATTTCACTTATTGTTTCATTTAAGTTAACACACTTCCTATTAAGCCAAGTAATCTATACTGGATTGTTAATCAAGAACACGAATGTAGTATTAACCACCTCTCGATGCACTAATACTGTATTAACATCAATCCACAATCAAGATAGAAATCTAAACACCTTAATCAACTAACCCACTATATCTCTATGTGAATTACAATTGAAGAAGGTTTAAGAATAAGTTCTCTATCCGATTATATGCAATGTCAAGCATATCTCTACCTTAACATTCATCAAGATTAAGCTATTCACAAAATCATGAACACATGCTATCATAATCAGATCTAAATCTATACTTCATCTCTCGAGTTCATATAGATTATCACGGTAATTGTTAGCTAGGCAATTAAGCAATTAAGTCCAAATCATAATAGACAATCCAAATATAACTAATAAGACTAACAAAGAAGCATATCAAAGTAAACTACAAAATAAGATCCATAGTAACCTCAAACAAAGAATTAGTTCATAATTATTGAATTAAAACTAAGAATCCACAATTGAATACACATTAAACGACAAAGATAGAAGAAGATGAGAAGATATAATCTATTGTATGTAGATTTGATGCTCTCTTCTTGCTCCTAATTTGAATCTTCAATGGTCTCCAAGTTACTTCAATCTCCAAATCTCATAATAACTAGGGTTTTTTTTCCCAATCTACTCTAATCTAATATAATGGAATTCTTCCTCTAACTTCCTCTAATCCTTGTAAATCTCCTCCTTTTATAAGCCTCCTTATATGTCTTTAAGTCCTCTTGGAATTCCTTGAATCAAACAACTCGAACCAATCCTTATCGGACTCAAATTCGGACAAAAACTACTCATTCTGCGCATACCCAAGCCCCACCTTTCCTTTTCCCTTTGTAATAGCAAGCCCCGGCTGGCTAGCAATCTGCTAAAATGCCCAGGAACCAAGCCCTGACTTGCTATCAAGGCCAAAAAGAGCATGCCCCGGCTTGGGTGCAAGCTGCTAATTATTTTTTCTGCTGCAGTGTCCTCTGGTAAAATGACCACAACTTTTGATCTGGGAGGAATTATGGGGCCTGCCACCTATCGAATCAAATCTATCAACGAGCTCTACAACTTTCATTCTTTGAGTTTTGAGAAATAATGAACGGATGAAGGTCGAAATGGGACTGGAAGTGACTGCTATGCAAATGGCCACCCAAAACAATGAAGTTCAACGACGTCCGTTGGTAGAAATGTCATAACTCTTTCATCCGAACTCCGATTGGAATGATTCAAGATGTTCCGAAAAGCTAAGAAGAAGCTCTACAATATAGTCCAAGTTCCAAGCCAAGAACGTGAAATGAACATAAAAGTCCAAATGATGTCCGGATTGCTTTTCTTTGCATTTTTCTTGCTTTTCCTTACCAATAGTCGCTCACACAGCTTCCAAACGTATAATGTGACAACCCGAATTTTCTTAAGTTATTAAAATAAGAATTTAATAATTAAAATTCTTATTATGAGGTGTATATATTTTGAATTATATAATTTGGTGTGAAGAGAATTATATATTCATATGTTGGAGAATGTGAGATTTAATAGTTAATTAAATTATTAAAGAAATTAAATAATATTAGTTAATTTAATTAAGATGAGATTATATTATGAGATAATATAATTTTAATTATTATGCCTTGTGGGCAATGTAAATTATTATGAGTTAAGTTTCATAAATAGTGTGAATAATTCACTTAATTAAAATAGTGAATTAATACAAGTATAATTAATTTAATAAAGTGAGAAGGTAATATATTGCATGCAAATATAAATGTTAGTATAATCGCAGTAAAATATTTATTAAGTACATTAAATATTTTAGTTGGAAACTTTATGGAATAAAATGAATATTTATGATATTAAATAAATATTTGATAAAATTGTTATGAGATAGTTTATTTAAGTGTGATAAAATAGATGAGATTTATACATTATTTTATTCTGAAAGTATAATTATGATATTCTAATTTAATTAAATAATTAAATTAGAGGAGTGAGAAATTTTAAAATAATGTTATGATTATAATGGTTGAATAGAAATTATAATTTCTTGATAAGGTTAATTTTATTTCTTAAAGGAATTAAAGGTACATAATCTAGTTTATATTTCTAGTTTTTATGTGTTCTTGAGTTTCTTTTAAAATTGGAGTTTTGGTTAATGATGTTATATATGTTATTAGATATTTATAATTTGATAGTGGTCATCTAGAAACAAATTTTGTAAATCAAATTCATGTATTTATACTAAAGAAGAGGAATTTGGGTTTTGATTGTAATGTGTGTTTTGGTGTACTTTGGGACTAAAGTTGATGATGAATTAAGTGATGGAAACTTTAAATTGATGGATGATTGTTGTTCTCCTATATAAAACGAAAACAACTATAACTTGAAGCGGATCGAATTGGTTAAGAAACGAATTCGTGATGAATGAATACACTCAGCATGTTGAAAATAGGAAAAATTAATATAAACAAATTAGAATTAGTATAAACCAAGTCCCACATCAACTAAATTGAGAACTTTACCCTTTGCTAAACCTATAAATAGAAGGGCTTGATCCTTTGTTTCATTCACCAACAATAAGGCCTCCACTTTTGAGAAAGGCTTTGTTGTGGGAGGATTTTTTTATAAAGATCTTCTTAGTTAAATTTTGGTCGAGTATGTATTCAGTTTATGGAATTCATATTTCCGGGTATGTTTCTTATTTAATTTTTGGTAATGTTATTATTTTAAATATTGTATTTAGTTTGTTAGTTAAAGTTTGTATTTTGAAAGTTTAGTTAGTTTTGTTAGTAAACTAGTTAGTTTACTATGTTTATTTTGGCTTGTAATTGATTATGTAAATGAGTTCTAATGATTGTAATTAGATAATATACGCTTTAACATCATCCAAGTGTAACCAAAACTCACAAAATAAAAGATTTACAAAGAACTTTGTTAAAGGTTTTGGGATTGAGCTTGAGGACCATTTGTGCTTTTGATTTATGTCTAAAAGCTTAATTTGATGATTGTATGTTATATCCCTCTAAGTTCTAAAGATTTCCTAACTTGAATGAACCAAAACGGATTTAAAATGAATTAAGTGGTGAAGATTTTGTAAACCATGTCTAGAAATGAAAACCGAATGAATAAAGTGACTATAGTGTCAAATTCGGAATAGCTATGTTTTGAAAAATTCTGAGTTTATGGGTAGTTGTAGTGCATCGAGTTAGGAAGCCATAGGCTTTGGAATGACCTCATTACGACCTCGGATGAGGAGTTACGGTGATTAGAAAGAAATGTGTCGAATTTGTCAAACCGAAAGTCGCTAGCCGGTCGTGCTATTCGGGACTTTATTTCGATCAGTTAATCTTTCCAGAAACTTCTGGGCTTTTGGTATGTTATATTACACTGAATTATCTTTCCATAGACTCTGGAACGGACTAATTCCAACTTCGGAGCAAAGAGTTATGACCATTCAAAGTAGTCGCGTCAAAACTGTCAAACCAACTCAAAGTAGATCACCTTGAACGAATTTTTGGAATTTCGTGTTTTGAATTTGGAAATGGTCAAAGAATGAAAGTTGTAGCCTCGGAAGTTAGCTTCGCGTGGGCTCAAGAATCGCTCAAAAATATTTTGAAACGAATTAGTTATGACTGTTTTAGCGAGAGAGGATAAAGCTGAGAAAAAATTGAAGACTATTATGAACGTCAATTTTTGGCACGCTTTTAGACTACTTAACAAACCCGAAATGAGAGGTTAGTATTTTTAAAAATAGTCTTGTATGCCATGAAAAACATACTAAAAAACGCCTTTACGATTGGATAAGTATATTGCAAGCTATTAAAGTCGCGAAGTGGGTGTCAGAGGGTCATTGCTTTTATGGCAAAGCAAGATAGCAAAGAACCATGAACATTGTCAACAATATGCGATTTTTTCAGAACGTTTTGGGTGATTTTGTGGTATTTAACATGTAACAAAAAACAGAGAGAGATGTATAGATATTATATAATGCTTATATATCGCGAAAACTCACTTTAAATGTAAAAAAACGATAGAAATGTAATGTAAATGTAAGTTTTCATAACTAAGAAGCGTAATTAGGAAAATGATATGTAAAAACGATATGTAATATAATGAAATGCATAAATCTGCTTTGAAATTATATTGAACCTAGTAATGTAAAACAAAGGGGATATAAATGGTTTATGTTTTGATCGTAAAAGTATTTACATACTAAATCCATGAGAGAACCTTTTTGGGCGTAAAAAAGGTTATAACGAACAAAAGTTTCTAAAGAATCATGGAATGGTTTTAAGACAAGAACAAACTATTATAGTTAAATAAAATTAGTTTAAATTGAGTATGTGAATTTTGTATGTGAAACTAATATGTACATGTATGTATCCTCAATTTGTGTAGGATCATCACTTGGTAGAGATAAGTTATAAACATTAAACAACATCCAAGGCAAGTTTTTCCGGATTCTATTATGTTTGTGGATTAAATGTGATTATGTGGTGAGTTACATACCATGCTTTATGAATTGTTAAAGTCAAAATATGACCAAGTTAATTGGGTTATGGAACTCAATTTATATGTGATATGGGATAACACAAGCATGTTGTATAATGTAACTCGATAAATTAGAAATGTATAATGCATGAATTGTGTGCTATGTGAAACATGATAGAGTGTTAAATTTGTTGAAGTGCATCGAGCTCAACTTTGCAAATAACCACTTTTGCAGGTTCAAGATTCAAGGTAAAGTTATGTGTTACTTGAAAGACATGAATCAGATGTGATACTTGAAGATTTATATACTTTGGTTGTGTTATTATTATTTGAACCATGTTTAAGGTTTCAAATAATATATTAATGTTGAATTATAATATCGTTTTGCGAATGTAAACTATTGTAGTATTAAAATAATTCTGAGATATTTAGATGTAAAGGTTGAAGGTTTTGAGAACGAGGATAGTTTGTAATAGAAAATTTTAATTATTCCACAAATTTTAATGGTTGTATTATCGTTTAATGATGTAAAATTAGAGGTTGAATGTATTATTAACGACCGAAGTCGAGAATTAAATTGTATGAATTTTTGGGGTCGTTACATATAACCTACAAAATGAACACAAAATGCATGAAAAGTAACTAAGACACATGAATATAAGCAACTAATTCAAGTAAAAGATACCAGATAAGTAGGTATAAAACCTACTTATCAAATACCCCCAAACTTAAACCGTTGCTTGTCCCCAAGTAACACAACATAATGCAATGCAATGCAATGAAATACAACTAATCTATATGCCTACGAATCCAACAGTATTCGATAGAGTCAAATCTATTCACTCGGCCTTAGAGCAATCAAGCAAACACGACAATACTTCATATCAAAACCAATCAACAATTTCCTAGTCAATCATCATGTCTTAAGCTGTTATTCTTGGTATAGTGCGTGTGTGCTCCACAACAATGTTAACTGATATAAAATCAAATTTAACACATAACAAGTCTCTTCGAAGGCATCATACAGTGTAAACTCAAGAAATCCAAAAACAAGCTAAATCCAACTAAAATCAAACAATTACCAATATCGAGGGTTAACATGAGATACTTATGCTTTATTTTTTATCTACGGGGGCTTTTTGCTCTTATTTCCCGTCTTATTCTTTCTTTTTTTTTCTTTTGGTTTATATACACATAGCTATGCAATGTATTATTCCCTTAGGCTTTTCAATGCTACCTTAACGAGATTTCGACCAATGACTCCCAGACCATTAAGACCTTAGGGCGCTAGGTGTAGAGACAATCCCCTCAGGCTTACTTACCTAAGTAACAAAGACCACAAAACTAGACAAGCACGCCACGGTGTTTATTCATACTTTTTTTTCTTTTTTTATATAACTTATATACCCCAAATATTCCCCCAAACTTAGGTTCTTGTCTAACTTTAGCCATCACTACTTATTCTTGTCATTCTTTCATTCAAACTAGCATTATCCTTTAGAGTCCCATTATGTATCAATTTAAATTCAATCAATCAACAATGTATTTTTACTGTGCTAACCTTGATTATACCAGTTTCAAACAGGAAAAGATTCAATTCCTAACAAGAAATCACATCAAAGCTCTAATAGTCAAGATTATACTTGTCTACCCAATTCCAATCTCATCATCACAAAAAAAATGAACTATGTAACAATTTGGAATCATGCAAGATGAACATAGTGACTAACTATTATTTTTGAATTTTGATTTTTTTAATAATGAAACTAAACTAAATTAACAACATATGCAAAATAACATAACATAAACATGAAACTAAACATGCAATAATGAACTAAACTAAACTCCCTCAAACTTAGCAATTACAATGTCCTCATTGTAAGAATATAGCGATAAGTAGAAGAGAACTTCCCTGTAATCAGCTAAGCGTGAAGTGATGGTGGCGATGACGACGACGATCATTTTCCTATCCATTGAACCTCCAATACCTGCAATGAAGAGACAACATGGATTAGATTATAAGAGAGCTTAATAAGCAAATTAATTCCTATCTACTAAATAAACTAGTAAAGCATATAAATATAAAAATTCACAGGTTTGCTTCCCGATTAAGCGCTTGATTTATAGTCTTTCAGCCTGACTTTGTCTGGTCAATGCTATCCAATTCCTCTTCGAAAGTTGAGGAACCCTTCATCCATCAAAAATAATATAGCTTTTGGTAGGTTCCCATTTACGATGGCCAATGCATCAAAGTCACCTAGCATGCTCTGATTTGGTATGATCTCAATCAAGAATGTCCCACAGCTAGGTGTTTTCTCCATTGTGTATGTGATCACTTTGGGGCATGGAAGCTTGTCACACACAATGGGCTCTTTGTATATCTTCTCTTTCTCTTCCCACCATGGATTGAAAGTTGTACTCACTCTTATGTCAACAAGAGCTTCGCCGACGACATGACTACCAAGTGGGCATGATTTTGCAAATCTGACCGACTCTTTGATCTTTGGTGGAGACGCATTTAGATCTTCGTGGACCTCTATGTCATTATCCTCAATTGTCTCCACACTTCCTATATCTTGTGGCTCATCCAGTTGCAGATTTGGTTCGGGCACTTCATCAATCTCGGAATCCTCATCATAACACCAATTGTTTCGAGGAAGGTTGATTACGACTTTGGTCAATTGATCTATCTTATTTTGAAGATTTTGAATTGCTATCTCTTGATTCTGAATTGACCGCTCTTGATTAATCATCCTCTCCTCAGTTGACGCTACAAATTTGAACCTCAAATCCTCCAAACTTGAATTATCTATCTCAGTTTTGGAATCCATGTATTGAGGACCATGAGTTGAAGTGGTGATGAGTTGTTCCATCTGGTGCTGAAAATTGTGGCTCGATATTTCTTGACTCATCATCCTCTCCTCTTGGTTTGCTATAATCCTTAACATGAATTCCTTCAACTCTAAATTGTCTTCTTTATCGCATTGGAGGTGGATATGAGAATTCGGCGTGTATGTTGGATTTGAAGTAGAGTATTGGTCTTCATAAGTATAGCTCCATGAAGAATCCGAGTGATACCCCCAAACTTGATCATAATTATCATATGCATACTGATTGAGGTAGTTACCACCATACTGTACCGACCTAAGATTGATGGTGCATTGATTACTCGGGTGATTGCCAAAGACAATAGTCACATATAACGCCATCCTTCGACTCCTTTGAAAATGTAAAAAACGTCCAACTTCCTCGAAAGTTCTTCAATCTGTGCTGACATTGCGAAAAATGCATTAAGTCCATCAATCCCCGTTTCCCTTGGTTGAGTCATGTTCGTGTATGGCCATTGATAATTAAAGTCATCCATGATACCTGAAAAGAGAGAAATATAGGAAGAGAATTAAAAATAAAAATAAAAATGTTTAAATTAAGACTAATTTGATTGAAATTAATATTGGTAAAAAAATATTAAACTAATTCCCCGCCAACGACGCCAAAAACTTGTTGGGTAAAATCTAGTTACGCACAACACGCAAGTATGCGTGGTCAACAAGTAATAAAGTGATAAGTTGAGTATCGTTCCCACAGAGAATTAGTTAACAAGAATTACCAAGTACTAACATATAACCAATTTAATCTTATTTAAACGAATGATTTAATAATTTAATTTAAAATAGTTAAATAAACTATTACTAATTATCCCTAGAATGAAACAAGATATTGAAGACTTGAGATTACAATTTCACTTATTGTTTCATTTAAGTTAACACACTTCCTGTTATGCCAAGTTATCTATACTGGATTGTTAATCAAGAACACGAATGTAGTATTAACCACCTCTTGATGCACTAATACCGTATTAACGTCAATCCACAATCAAGATAGAAATCCGTTAAACACCTTAATCAACTAACCCACTATATCTCTATGTGAATTATAATTGAAGAAGGTTTAAGAATAAGTTCTCTATTCGATTACATGCGATGTCAAGCATATCTCTACCTTAACATTCATCAAGATTAAGCTATTCGCAAAATCATGAACACATGCTATCATAA
Source organism: Panax ginseng (assembly GCA_020205605.1). Taxonomy (NCBI): domain Eukaryota; kingdom Viridiplantae; phylum Streptophyta; class Magnoliopsida; order Apiales; family Araliaceae; genus Panax; species Panax ginseng. The sequence continues at coordinate 111,553,077 of CM035131.1, read as the reverse complement.
TCAGATCTAAATCTATACTTCATCTCTCGAGTTCATATAGATTATCACGGTAATTGTTAGCTAGGCAATTAAGAAATTAAGTCCAAATCATAATAGACAATCCAAATATAACTAATATGACTAACAAAGAAGCATATCAAAGTAAACTACAAAATAAGATCCATAGTAACCTCAAACAAAGAATTAGTTCATGATTATTGAATTAAAACTAAGAATCTACAATTGAATACACATTAAACGACAAAGATAGAAGAAGATGAGAAGATATAATCTATTGTATGTAGATTTGATGCTCTCTCCTTGCTCCTAATTTGAATCTTCAATGGTCTCCAAGTTGCTTCAATCTCCAAATCTCATAATATCTAGGGTTTTTTCCCAATCTACTCTAATCTAATTTAATGGAATTCTTCCTCTAACTTCCTCTAATCCTTGTAAATCTCCTCCTTTTATAAGCCTCCTTATATGTCTTTAAGTCCTCTTGGAAGTCCTTGAATCAAACAACTCGAACTAATCCTTATCGGACTCAATTTCGGACAAAAACTACTCATTCTGCACATACCCAAGCCCCATCTTGCCTATTCCCTTTGTAATAGCAAGCCCCGGCTTGCTAGCAATCTGCTAAAATGCCCAGGACCCAAGTCCCGGCTTACTATCAAGGCCAAAAAGAGCAAGCCCCAGCTTGGGTGCAAGCTGCTAATTATTTTTTTTGCTGTAGTGTCCTCTGGTAAAATAGCCACAACTTTTGATCCGGGAGGAATTATGGGGACTGCCACCTATCGAATCGAAACTATCGACGAGCTCTATAACTTTTATTCTTTCCATTTTGAGAAATAATGAACGGATGAAGGTCGAAATGGGACTGAAAGTGACTGCTATGCAAATGGCCACCCAAAACAATGAAGTTCAACGACGTCTGTTGGTAGAAATGTCAAAACTCTTTCATCCGAACTCCGATTGGAATGATTCAAGATGTTCCGGAAAGCTAAGAAGAAGTTCTACAATATAGTCCAAGTTCCAAGCCAAGAACATGAAATGAACATGAAAGCCCAAATGATGTCCGGATTGCTTTTCTTTACATTTTCCTTGCTTTTCCTTACCAATAGTCGCTCACACCGCTTCCAAACGTATAACCTAAAAAATGAACACAAAATGCATGAAAAGTAACTAAGACACATGAATATAAGAAACTAATTCAAGTAAAAGATACCGGATAAGTAGGTATAAAACCTACTTATCAGTAGCACATGGTAGTGATTATTGATGGTTACTTAAGAAGTCACTCAGTTATACACAATTATTGCTACAGTAATTGCTGCATCATATCTCTCATATTATTGATTCAATTATTGTCATAGTATCATCTGCATAATATGATATATTATTAAATCAATAATTGAGACGACAAAGTTATTCATATTATTAATTGCAATATTGATAATGTCTAGAAGTTCTGTCAAGGAGAGGTTAGATAATCTAATTGTGCACCAATAGGGACAAATCTTTATTGGAAAGCCCCCTCTTTCTGGGGAACGACCTGGTTGTTAAATATTGTGAGTTATAATATTAATGATGAATAAGTTCGTGTTGATTAAAGATGAAATTGATAGTTCCACTGTGTGGGAATTATTAGTGTTAGTGGAAATCGACATTTATTTCGATAATAATTGATGTCTGGAGGTTATATTGACCAATTGGGTAATTCACCGGATAAATGAGCAATTAATTGCTATTAATTCACATACTTATAACTATGTGTTCACATATGTGTACTATTGATTCACATGATTTACTATTAGGGGAGTTTGTGACGCCCCCAAAATAGGTCCACATGACCCATTCTGAGTCGCCAGATATCATACTACAGAAATCAAATGCAAACTTCATTTATACAACTGTTGAACTGTCGTATAGAATACGACCATAGATAAGCTGTGAGTTTTAATACAAGTATATGTAACTATCATGGTGCCTCAACCACAATACCTTACAATGATACCTTACATAAAGGTACAGTCAATAACTGTTTTAGAAATTAAAATCTTTGGAAAATGCTCAAGGAAACCTTCGTACATGGGAGGCCATGCATCTAGTTTATGATAGATATCATATGTCCACAGAATTATCCTTGGTTGACCCAATAGTCCCTAAAGAAAAATGAGAAGATTGCTATCATTTTCTTTCCAATGGTGAGTCTTCTCTTGACATATAATTATCTCCATTGTCTCCAATTGAGAATTATATTTCAACCAAACTCCAAGGTTATATAGGTAGTTCTCGTATATATACTCAGCAAGTGGATGTGCACAATCCTGTCTTATGATAACACGAAGTTGTATGTCATTAGACATCTTGTATGATAGTGGCAAAACACCCTTCCAAAGTTGGGTTCGCTTCACCCTATTATTGTTCACCACAATTAAATATTAAATGACGTATAAAATACAACACACTTATCTAAAGTTCTCAATAAAATTATTTCCATACTATTTAGGGAGAACCTCAACAACTATATACCACCGTTCTATTCCCTCGTTATCCCTGTTCAACCCAAATTTACACTCTTATTACACCGAAGGAATTGTGATGCAAAAGGGTGAGCACAACTAGCCCAGTAAAGAATATCATAACTAAAGATAATTAAATTATCAAAAGCCTTCATCAGTAATAAATCAGAGATTTAGAACATATGGTAGATGATAAAACTTTTCAACCATAGTTGCAGCGGAACGAGCAATCCATTAGAAGAGTCAAATAGACTATAAAGTCTATTATCTTCTCAATGTTAAAAGTCCATTAACAATGTTTTATCCCTGTAACATCAATCAATAGTTCCTGTCCACAATCATATGAATAACTCATAATCATAATTGTGGTTCTAAATTCCTCTTCGCACCTAGGACAAAGATAATTTTCATCACCTATCTTTACCTGAAACATCAAAGATCATGGTTAGACCAAATCACAGTTCCTGTTCATAATCATATTAATAAATTCATCTTTGCACTACGGGTCAAAGATATTCATTAACAGTTCATATTTGCACTACAAGCCAAAGACATGGAACTGTATTTTTATAAGAGTCAAGTAGAGCATGATATCTACTATCTTTTACGAATTAAAAGTATATTATCAATATTTTATCCCTGAGACTCGGCTTAATAAATAATCCACATCATCGAATCATCCTTGCACTACGGCTAAGGATATTCATTAGTATCGCGACCACGAATTATCCATGCACTACGAACCAAGGATATTCGTGTTTTCACCAATAGTCATGATTATACCGAATAATTCCTGGTCATAATCATACCAACAACTGTCCATCAATGCACTACGACCAATGAGGACTTTTACCACATCATTTGTAACATTACGGGTCATGATTATACCGAATGATCCTCGGTCATAATCATACCAATCAACAAATCCATCTATGCACGAAGCGTAAAGATGACTTTCATCACCATATAAGCATGAGGATGATGACAATGATATAAGAATTCAATCAAACGAGATCAAGGATAAATATTAAAGACTTTAACTATTTAATTTATCTAGAATTTAAAAATATCCAAATTATCAACACGATACTTCTTTGTGGAGTAAAACTCAAGAATAATATCCATGTATCAAAAATAATTTATACAGAAAAGAAATAAATTTTTCGGTGAATAGTACCCCGTGAATAGTACCCTATGAATAGTACTTCGAGAATAGTACCCCGTGAATAGTATCCCGGCATGAAAAGTACCCCAAATACCCGAGTGAATAATACTAGAGTGAATAGTAATCGGGTGAATAGTAACCCATGAATAGTAACTCGTGAATAGTACCCCGACATCAAAAATTCCCCAAATACCTGAGTGAATAATACTAGAGTGAATAGTAATTGGGTGAATAGTAACCCATGAATAGTAACTCATGAATAGTACCCTGACATGAAAAGTGTCCCAAATACCCGAGTGAATAATACTAGAGTGAATAATAATCGGGTGAATAATAACCCGTGAATAGTACCCCGGGTAAAAATATTGATATTTAATAAGAAAATTTAGATCAATATTCCAATAAAACAATACTGGATGAAGCGTAAAACTCAAGGATATTACACTAATTTCAAGGATTATAGAAGCAATACTTACCATAGTAAGTTTAGATTTAAGAATATGAAAATAAATAACATACGAAACTTCAAATGGATTTTCACCTGTCATACGGTACGTAATCCGCGTAGACAGGTTATTCCGACATATTAACGGATGAATACGAAAAATCGTATTCCTTATGAATACGAAAGAAATAATACCCCTTACGAATATAATAAATAATATCCCTTACGAAAAGAAATAACGTCCCTTACCTTAATAGAAGACCGAATACTGCAATAGTGAAGTAGCAGGATACTCTTCTTCTTTCTCTCTATAGTTTCTCTCTCTATAGCTTCTCTTGTGAATCTCAGTGAATTGGTGAGAATGAAAGAAGAATTAAGCTTCTATTTATAGGAGAATGGACTAAATAATAACTTATTCACGAACGGTCCAGATTGATTTACTATTAGAACGGACGGTCCATATTGATTACTATTAAAACCACAACCGACGGTCCAGATTGATTTACTTTTAAAACCACCATCGACGGTCCAGATTGATTACTTTTAAAACCACCATCGACGGTCCAGATTGATTTACTTTTAAAACCACCACCGACGGTCCAGATTGATTTACTATTAAAACCACCACCGACGGTCCAGATTGATTTACTATTAAAACCACCATCAATGGTCCAGATTGATTAACTATTAAAATCACCATCAATGGTCCAGATTGGTTTACTATTAAAACCACCACCAATGGTCCAGATTGATTTAACTTATTACATTTTAGTACCCCTAAAATTTTCCAAGTTCGCATTATTCCCCTCTAACTTTTGTAATTCACTTATCTTCAATAAACACATTCTTAATACTTCAACAATTATTCATCATTAATATTATACCTCACAATATTTAACAACCAGGTCGTTTCTAGGAAAGAGGGGGCTTTTCGATAAGGATTTCTCCATATTGGCGCGTAATTAGGTGACCAAACCTCTCCTTGACAGAACTTCTAGACATTGTCAATATTGCAAATAATAATATGAATAACTTTTGTAACGAATGAATTTATTGAGTTGTGATTCTGGGGATAGAATCCTTTTAAGGAGGGAAGGATGTAACGAATGAGAATTTTCTAATTAATTTTAAATATTTATTGAAGCAAATAAATATTTGAGTTGATTTATTAATTGAGATAAATAAATAGTCAATGAAGATATAGTGTAATAATTTAATTAGGAGATATGTTAATTAAATTTATGTTTAGTGATTTTATAAATTGAAGATTTAATTTAATGAGATGATTAAATTAAATGAATTATTAAATAATTATAATGTCATTCTAATTTAATAATTAAATTAAAGATTTATTAATTTGCTAAATAAAATTATATTTTATTATGGAAATCATAATTATATGGTAAATGATTAATTTGATGTAAGGGTTATATTAATTTAATTGTTTAAAGGTGTGACAAATAAACTATAGGATAAATAAATTATTAAAATAAGCTAAAATGGGATAATTGAGACTAGCCAAACATGGCCTTGTGTCTCTTGGTGTTTGTAATAAATTTGAACTCATTGGGTTTTTTTACCGAAAATTTAAGTTCATGATTATATTTTATATCTTTTTTTTTCTTTACGATTATCACTTGTTGCTTCTAAGTCTAAAGAGAGTAGAGAAAAACAGAGGAGGAATAGAGAAAAGAGAGTTTTGTGAATTTGTAAGCCAAATTGGAGAGCCAAGAAGGAGAAGAAGAAGGGAATCATCTTCTAACAAGGCTAAACAAGAATCAAGAGGTAAATAACCTAGTTTTTTTCTTAGTTTGGGTGTTCTTGAGTTATCCTTTAAAATTGGAAATTTAGTTGGATGAGTTGCTAAATAGATGTTATATATATGTTGGAAGATGTTTAAAATATGATAATTGTCATCTGGAAATGATTTTCAGAAATCAAATTCATATGAAACATGTTTTAATGAATATTTGGGTTATATTCTTAGTTTATATGTTTTTAAGTTTTTTTTATAGAGACTTTGATTTTTTTGTTGTATAATTTGTTGAGATATGGTATATATATGTTATTTGATGATTATAATCTGTTATATGTAGTTTATAAATGATTTTCGTGTATCAAGTTCATAGGTAGTCGTGGTTGAGAAGAAGGAGTTGGTTTTGGTTGAATATGTGTAAAATAGTTTACTTTGAAACCAAAAATTGGTGGTTGATTCATGTAATAAATTGTAAGTTGATGATCATTTGTGTTAATACATTCAAAAATGAAAATAACGCAAGTTGAATGAATCAATTTGGTTAAGAAACGAATTCGTAGTGAATGAATTCGCTAAACATGTTAAAATATGAAAATTTAGTTTAAACATGAGTTTTAGCTCAAGATTTGGGTTAGTTAATGTTTTTGTAAATTGTTCATTCTTTGGTATGTTGTAGTTTTATGAATTGCGAATCCATAGAATCTAAAATGGACTAATTTGGATGTGTATAGCTTAAGTTATGAAGATTAGTAGGAGAACAAGGGTCAAAAATTGCAAGAACAAAGGCTGGTAATCCCGGTTCGCTATTAGCAACAATACCATGGCGCTATGCCCTAAGTCTCTTAGGCGTAGCGTAAATTTATTTGGTCCAAAGGCTTATTTGGGTGCAGCTGCGCTCATGTAGTGCCAGATGTGACTGTTTTGACATCCTTTGGTAAAAACAGCCATAACTGTTTTATATGAACTCCGATTGAGGCGATTCATGATGATCCGAAAAGATAACGAGTAGAACTACAACTTTCATTTTTTAAGTTTTTCGATTTGTGGTCGGGATCAGGGTTAAAAATGACCATCTTTAGGACTGATGTGTATTCGGAGGCAATCGGAGGGTGTCGGGCATGCACATATGCAAGTGTAGTGCTTCTGACGATAAAAGATGTTATTCTAAATTATAAAACATGAATATTGCTAAATATAATGATGCTTAACATTAATATATGATGTATTATATAAGTTGTATAAGCATACTAAATGTACGCAATCATGACGAGTTGGGCGTGCGACGAATGAATGTCCAAACGCCGCGACAAGTGTTAATGAACTTAAAAAAGTGTTTTAATTAAAATGAAATGAACATTATAAGATATGGAATGTGATTAATACAAAACCAATAAGGAGTCCTAGGAAGACTTAAACACTTGAATGAACTTTGAGTTTGACTAAGAAGAAATATAATATTGATTAATAAGTTATAATAGATTGAAACTCAACATTGTAAGAGTTGAGAATGTGATTTGGATGGTAAAAGTCTTATGTTATATGTTAGTGAGTTTTCAGATTCGTGTTATGTGGTTGATTAATATGGTTAAACATTAAGCTAAAGGTTATAACGTAACTAAGATGAGAATTTAATATATGAGGATAATGTGTATGTAGCTAATTGATGTGATAATCCTAATGGTATGTGTAGGATATTGGAGTACGTGAGTTGTAATTGTATAGCTTACACAAGAGGCAAGTTTCCTAACTTTTGCTACTTTATTATTCAGTAAGGTTACTTTTCACTGTTATGTTATACATATGCAAATTCTCTATCTCTAATCTCTTGTTTAACGATTTATTGTCATACAAGTTCTCTAACCCTCATTTATTGTTGAGCAAGTTAGTTAATCTTTGTTTCTTTATTCCAATCGAGATTACCTTGGTTATTCAAAGTCTATAAATTTATTGTAAGAAGTGTGTTTATTCAGCTACTAATAACTATTGTTTGATATTCGTTCCTCAATATCATTTTACTATCTTAAATTATTGTACTGAACTCTAAGTTGTTTAGCGATTCTTTACCAATTCAACTAATCCTTAGGTGATGAATGTTTTAAACTCTAAATTACCCTTGAAGTCTACCCAGACCAAACTTCCTTTGGTTTGTTTATGTACTCACACAACTTTGAAAGCATGTTGTCGATGATAACATTTGTTCAACTTAGAAATTGTTAATACTCTAGCTCTTATTGATTCATCGATATACCTTGTTCATGAAGATATTGTAATCAAACCCTTGAATAATTATTGGTTCCTATCTGATTCAACCAGTACTTGGTTGATGATCATTCTAAAAATCTAGACTTCCTTTGAAGTTAATTCCCAACCAAACCTCCTTTGGTTCGGAACATGATAATCTAAGCTGAGATGAACAACCCTATATCGGGGGATTATTTTAGAGCTACACAATAGCATTAAAATGTTTCATAATACATAGTACAAAGGGTCGATCACAGAGTACGGAATGATGATCCATATAGTCGTTTAGATCTATTAAAGGTTCTGATAAAAACACTGTGTGAACCTAGGACATAGATAATGATATATTATAGTCTTTTAGACTGTTAAAGGTTAAAGTAGAAATACTTGAAAACCTAGAATAGAGTTCGTGGTCTTGTGACCCTCAGTGTATTCTTTGATGTTGTTATCTATTGTTAACTTAAACGTTCATTATTCCTTTGAACTCATAGCTGTTAAATTAAAGTTTATTGTTCCGGTAAGAACACTTTACCATTAAAAGCTTAGTTAATTGTCATTCATAAAGCGTTATTGTATACTATCCTTCTTGTGGGCAATTGTTTGCTCACTCTTGCACAAAACAATGCAGATGAAGTTAAGAAGTTTGAAGAGCTTTCTACAAGCAATGGCAAGGAAAAAGTGCTTGATTAGATGAAAATGTTTAATTTATATTTTATTTATGAAGTTTATGTAATAGATTTATTTATGAACATGTTTTAATTTTTCGTTGATGATTGTAATAAAGGTTAGATGACCTGGGATTTATTTGAGATTATGTAACCCTTTAATAGGAGATTTATTGTTTAAACTTTTGAGTTTAATTATATCCTTGGTTTATGGGTAGTTAGTTATGATTTAATTGGACATTGAACACCAAATCCATAGCGATGAAGTGTCCGGATTTGGGGGTGTCAGAAGTTGGTATCAAAGTTTTAGGTTATGAACCTTGGGTGGGGAAACCTTAGGCTATAACCTTCTAGGAGATCAAAAATATAGAGGTGATAAACTCTTATCGAGTTCTAAGGAATGAATTGAGGGAAATTCATTGAGGATAAAATGATAAAAGACTTTATGTGCTTATGTGTTAATGACTTATGTGCTCGCAAGTACTTAGGAGTAGCAAGTATTATACATACCAAGTTGTGGGGTTGTTAAAACTTTGTTGCCTGAATGACTGAGGAAGGAAGATAGGGATTAGGATCCCTGAGAAGTTCATACAGTCTAAGTATGGTTTGTATTGGGAAAGCCATACCCGTTGTTTTCTGTTGAAGCAATTGGGTATGAGCTTGAGTTTGAACGCGAGGATAAATTTGAGGTGAACAAGGTGAAGAATGAGTACGAGGAGGGGGACTTCTCAAATGAAGTGTATGGTCATAACATTGAGTTATAAAAAAAAGGGTCGAGAAATTAGAAGGTCAAGCCGTAAAGCACCAAGCCACGTTAGAGCAAGAAGATGTCGCGAATCAAGACCTTACTATACAACATGTAGATGTAGAGCGTATATTAGCTCAGTCGGAATATTAAAGAGGATAGTTATTAGCTGGGAATGAGATTTCGCAGGAATGACTGGGGAAAGAAGTCAGCAAAGCGTGCGAGAGCTGAAGGCGCATGGGTGAAGGCTTCTAAACGCGTAGATCGTGTTGAAGACAAGTTGAAGAAGGCCAAGCGGATGATGGGACTTAGAATTAAGTATTCTATTTTCTGTATAGGTTGAGATTTATCTTTGGTATGTGATGGATCATCAAGTGATCCTAAAATTTTATTATTACAAGATAAATAATATAAATAGCAGTGAGGCTATTTTGTGGTGTGGTGATGTAATAAATGAATAAATACATCATTATTTATTAAGATATATTATGTGTTGTTTGAAAAGTGGTTGAGATAAGTTTGAAAATTTTAATGTGTGGATGAATGATGATCTAATAGTTTGAGTTTTAAATAGTAAGATGCTGCCTAGAAGAAGGAGACAACAACATCAGCAGAGCCCCAAGGAATATGCATACAATAGGGAAGCTAACGCAAATCCAGTGCCACAATTGGTGAATTTTCTGGTGGGAGCACTGACAAATCAACTGAATTTTTGGCTATACAATCAAATCTCGATGTTCCAACCAAATTCATTCACAACTGAGCTGGAAAGAACGATTGATGTAGACGGGGAAGGTAATACGATGGCATTCAACCAAGAGCAGAGGGGAAAGAAGAGTGAAGATGATAAGGTGGAAGGTATTTATACCGGTAACTCTTGGAAAAGAAAGTGGGACAATAATATTAATGTTGAAAATTAGCAAGGGAAGGAAAAGAAGAAGATGGAGGCGTGTAGCAATTGCGGAAAGAAACATGTAGGTGTTTGTTTGAAGGGAAAAAAGGTGTGCTTTAATTGTGGTTTGAAGGGCCACATTGCACCAAAATGTTCACGACCGAGGAAGGGAGCCTGCTTCACTTGTGGATCGAAGGAGCACTTGGCTCAAGGGTGCCCAAAGAAAGCGGTAGGAAAAATAAGTGGAAGTAGAGGGGGCAGTGGAAAACTGGTTATTGTAGAATCAGCTCCGTCGAGTCGACCAACCGAACAATCAACCAATATGACGATCCAGGAAGTAATGCAAGGTATGGTTCCGATCAGTTATCTATACGGCTACGTGTTATTTAATTCAAGTGCCACTTGTTAATTTATGCCTGATGAATTCATTTAGAAACTAGATTCGCTTCGGGAAGAGTTAGACTATTCCCTAAATATGGAAAGTGTGAATATTTATTCTTTTAAGTTGATGTGTAGAATTTCTGTATTGGAATTAATATGGCACCTATGATGTCTCTACCAGATAATACAGGAATGTTGTGTTGTATAGCGACGCATCCTATAATATACTAGGCTGTGTGTTTAGGCAGAGCGACAAGGTTATTTCTTATGTATCGCGTCATTTAAAATTTTTATGTGAAAGGATATCCGACTTATGATTCAGAGCTAGAGCTAATAGTGGTTGCCCTGAGGATTTAACGATATTACTTTTGGATAGTAGTGTGAGATATAAACAAACCATAAGTGTCTAAAGTATATAGGGGTATTTAAGCGTGCGTTGAAGTGATAGCGGGAGTTGGTCAAGGATTGTGAATGCAAAATCCTAAATAAACATGGTGGCCGATGTCTTAAGAAAAAGGTAGTAGTTATTTTTGTTAACTGTGCAAGATGGGTTTATAATAGAAATGAATAATTTGTGGTAGGAGGTATGATATATGAAAAGTCAGAGGAGAAGCTCTTCTTGGTGGAAATGCATAACTGTGCTGTATGAGAAAAAAGAAGAGTAGCTCCAAGATGAGGATGTCAAATTTATAATCAATATTGAGGGATAGTTGAAAGTAGAAGGAAGAAACTAGGTTTCGCTAATGCTAGCAATTGAAAATGAAGTTTTGCATAAAATTTATATATTGAATCAACTAGGAAGCACGAAAATATATATTGCCTTCGATAATACTATTCGCGATTCACATCGAATTTTTAGAAAGGTTTGCAAGAACGTGTGGAACGCAATTAAAATAATTATGTCATATTGTTTGTAAATCGATGGCCAAACTAAAAGGAAATCAAGACATCGGAAGGCGTGCTAAGAGCACGAGAAGTTTTCGATAATGTCATACGAGGAATCCGTATTGATCAAGTTATGGGCAAGTTAAAAATAAGTTAAGAGTAAGGTAATGCTAGGTGGGATTTCAATTGAGGACTCATATGGTAACTAAGTTGTACATACTTTTGTATGGGCAGAGGTTTTATGTAGGTACTTGGTTAATCACATTGATAATCAATGGAATATCGATATCGCGCTATCCATGTATATGTGGTGGAAAGGTGATTCATTTTTCATGTATATATTGATAGTTAGATGATATTAGGTTCGGTTCTTAAAACTAAAGCATATGGTAAGTTTGTGACTCATAATCATATGGTATGTTTTGAACCCCTCAACGAATGGACGCCTATGGTTTAACTAGGATAAGTTCCTAAACTCATATGATTATGGCAAGTTCCTGAATTTCCAAAGTGTGGTAAGTTTGACGAACTATATTGGGTAAAAAGCGGTTATAGTATAGGAACCATTGATGAAGTTGAAAAGATGGTTTTGAGGTAGCCTTATCTCTATATTTAGAGCGCATTCGTAATGTTTTTCATGTTTCGGTGATATAATTGAACAAGCCCGACTGCAACCATGTGATGGTTACGAACCATTATTGTTGTTCTACTAGGAAATTACTATCCAGTTAATCGACAGAAAAGAACAAGTTCTCAGGAATAAAGTGTTACCTTCTGTGAAGGTGATATGGAGGAACCACAGTGTCGAAGAAGCTACAAGGGAACTCGAAAATAAGATGATGAAAAGTTATCACGAGTTATTTGTGTAATCTATGTCTTCGATTTCGGGGGATGAGAATCCTTATAAGGAGGGAAGAATGTAACGAATGAATTTATTGAGTTGTGATTCGGGGACGTAATCCTTTTAAGGAGGAAGGATGTAATGAACGAGAATTTTCTAATTAATTTTATTAATTTTAAATATTTATTGAAGCAAATAAATATTTGAGTTGATTTATTAATTGAGATAAATAAATAGTCGATGAAGATATAGTGTAATAATTTAATTAGGAGATATGTTAATTAAATTTATGTTTAGTGATTTTATAGTTTGAAGATTTAATTTAATGAGATGATTAAATTAAATGAATTATTAAATAATTATAATGTCGTTTCTAATTTAATAATTAAATTAAGGATTTATTAATTTGCTAAATAAAATTATATTTTATTGTGGAAATCATAATTATATGGTAAATGAATAATTTGATGTAAGGGTTATATTAATTTAATTGTTTAAAGGTGTGACAAATAAACTATAGGATAAATAAATTATTAAAATAAGCTAAAATGGGATAATTGAGACTAGCCAAACATGGCCTTGTGTCTCTTGGTATTTGTAACTGCTGAACCCATTGGGTTTTTTACCTGAAAATTTAAGTTGCATATTATATTTTATATCAGTTTTATTTTTTTACGTATTATCACTTGGTTAAGCCTAAGTCTAAAGAGAGTAGAGAAAACACAGAGGAATAGAGAAAAAAGAGTTTTGTGAATTTGTAAGCCAAATTGGAGAGCCAAGAAGGAGAAAAAGAAGGGAATCATCTTCTAACAAGGCTAAACAAGAATCAAGAGGTAAATAACCGAGTTTTTTTCTTAGTTTGGGTGTTCTTGAGTTATCCTTTTAAAATTGGAAATTTAGTTGGATGAGTTGCTAAATAGATGTTATATATATGTTGGAAGATGTTTAAAATCTAATAATTGTCATCTAGAAATGATTTTCAGAAATCAAATTCATATGAAACATGTTTTAATGAATATTTGGGTTATATTCTTAGTTTATATGTTTTTGAGTTTTTTTTTTCATAGATACTTTTATTTTTTTGTTGTATAATTTGATGAGATATGGTCTATATATGTTATTTGATGATTATAATATGTTATATGTAGTTTACAAATGATTTTGGTGTATCAAGTTCATAGGTAGTCGTGGTTGAGAAGAAGGAATTGGTTTTGGTTAAATATATGTTAAATAGTTTACTTTGAAACCAAATATTGGTGGTTGATTCATGTAATAAATTGTAAGTTGATGATCATTTGTGTTAATACATTCAAAATAGAAAATAACGCAAGTTGAATGAATTAATTTGGTTAAGAAACGAATTCGTAGTGAATGAATTCGCTAAACATGTTAAAATATGAAAATTTAGTATAAACATGAGTTTTAGGTCAAGATTTGGGTTAGTTAATGTTTTTGTAAATTGTTCATTCTTTGGTATGTTGTAGTTTTATGAATTACGAATCCATAGAATCTAAAACGGACTAATTTGGATGTGTATAACTTAAGTTATGAAGATTAGTAGGAGAAAAGGGTCAAAATTGCAAGAACGATGAAATTGGTAATCTGGTTCTACTATTAGGCGCAACAAGCGCTCAGAACACTGTTGCCTTACAGTCCCAAGGCTTATTTGGTAGGCAGAAATTGCGGCTCAGCCTACCACGTTCGTTTTTCCAGGATGGTATGGTCAGAACAGGTGCCGAAATGAGTCTCCTCTTGAGTTCTTCGAAGCTCTTCCACATTCCTTGCTCCATTCGAATTTTGTATATCTATGAGTCAGCTGAGTTAATGGAGTAGCAATTCGAGAAATCCTTCCACGAATCTTTGATAGTAACCAGCTAAGCCTAGAAAGCTATGTATTTCAATTACTGACTTAGGTTGCTCTCAACTGTGAATCATATCCTAATCTTGGATAGCACGTCACAATGGCACCTATCAGTTTACTAGCGCACGAATATGGCGTCCCCTATGGAGACTCTGGCTTTGGTGCATTCCACAAAGGAAGTCACCAGATAGAGGCTAGGGTACCAAATTCTATAGTTGAATTTTTAACTCCTGAAGTTCAATAGGAGCCATTCAATATGAGATTTTAGAAATGGGTTTTGTACCGGGTTCAAAGTCGATACAAAATTCAATATCACGCTCTGGGAGTAGGCCAGGAAATTCTTCAGGAAATACGTCAGGAAATTTACTAACAACAAAAATATCATTCAAATCTGACGTATTTTTGTTCAAGTCCATGACATGGGCTAAGAAAACTTGACATCCGTTTTTCAATAAACGAATGGCTTTATGGCTTGATATGAAAGAGTTTGACTTCAATGGTTTGGTTACTTGAATTCGAATAACAGGTTGCTTAGGAATATAAAAACTAACAACCTTACGAAAGCAATCAATTTTGGCATGATGAGTATTTAACCAATCAATCCCTAAAATCACATCAAAAGCAAGTATCTTTAAAGAGATAAGATCAACAGGTAGGGTGAGGGTACCAATTTGAATCAAGCAAAATTTTATAAACAGTGGATGTAACGAAAGTTTCTCCTGATGGAGTCTCCACAGATAAGTCAAAGTCCAATTTCTCCAGAGTCAAGTTTAAACGTTGAGCGCAAGCAAGAGAGATAAATGAATGGATAGAACCGATATCTAATAAGGTATAAACTTCGCAAGAATTTATAATTAACTAATTCGTGATACCTTCGTTCGGGTTCCTCGCATTTTGGGTAGTCACGACAAACGCTCTTCCAGGAACCGCTGACTTTGTTTTGTCCGTATCCGCCTTTGGTGCCACCATCCCAGCTGGACTTGATTTCGCTACAGGACAAAATTGAGCTATGTGACCGTCTTTTCCACAACTAAAACATACCTTGGAAGGCTGTGAACAGTTTGGACTTATATGTCCCTCCTCTCCGCATTTGTAGCATCTAACTGGCGGTCATTCTCCTCCCCTAGAATTTGTTGCTTGTGCTGGTGCTGCTGTCGCCGTCGTCTTCCCGTCATCATTAAATCTTCTCTTCTTAAAATTTCCACTTGAATTATATCTTCTATTATGTTGGCCATGATTACCATCAAGTGGTTACCATTTACAGCATGATAATTTCCTCCACGATGGTTATCATTGTTAGATGGCCGTTGCCACCTAAGATGCGATTATCATCGAGTTGTTTGGTCGTTATTCTTGGTTGGTGACTCATTATCGCGCTCCAATAACTGAGCCATATTCACAACATCTGAATATAGAGAAAATTTATGAGAAATGAGATATTGACGTTTGTTGGGTTTTAAACCTCTTAGAAACATCCGCGTCATACGTTCCTCATTCTCCACCAAATGAGGTGCAAACCTGGATAACTCTGCGAACTTCGCCTCGTACTGGGACACCGTCATGTCATTCTGTTCTAGTCTAATAAACTCTACCTCCTTCATATGACGAATACTTTCAGGAAAGTACTTGTCATTAAACAATTTCTGAAATGTTTCCCAAGACATGTTGAGTGCAATTTGGATGGGTGCGCTTCATGATTTCCACCGATGTCTGCCTCATTACGGAACATAAAGGTGGTGAATGGAACCTTTTGTTCCTCAGGTGCATCCCAAGACATCGAATATCTTGGTAATTTGTTTAACCCACGTCTCGCCTTTAATCGGATCGAGTTTTTCCTGAATGCGGTGGTCCCAACTCTTTGAAGCGCTTGCATTTGTGACAAACCGTGCGTTACTGTCATTTCTACCCGTATTTTGTACACGAGTCTCCCTCGTTTGATTTTGCATGAACTGCAAAAAGCTTATAAACATCCGGTTGTTCATCGTCTGATCAGTGGTGTTGTTTACAGGAGGAACATTGTCAGTCTGTTGCACGTTCTCCTCATTGGTGAGTACACGCATCTCCACGGTCTCATTTACTCCACTGTTAACATTCTCAGTTGCCATTCTTAAATACTATTATAAAACAAGGGTTAATTAAACAAATTAACATACCACATAATATCCCTATACTCTGACCAACCAACAATAAGCTTAGGTAGGACATACTAGAGAAGGATTTACTCGTCTCTCCCCTCCTAGTTCTATTCCCCGATCTTCGCCAGAGATCATATCCCTAAGCTATGATACCAACTGTGACGCCCTCAAAATAGGTCCAATCCACCCAACCTATTCTGAGTCGCCAAATACATGGTATAGAAACAACTACAACTTCATTATTACAATTGTCGTGCAAAATACGACAACACATACTGTGAGTTTAAATACAAATATTATCTTTTAGACAATATCAACACTCAAATGAGTCCTCATTACAATTATTGATACACTATTTTACAGAATAGTGAGGACTACTATAACCACTGCCTTGGAACATCACTCCACACCCTGACTACTCCCCACTATATTCTCGCTTCCTGAGAAGAAAAATGGAACAAAAAGGAAAAGGGTGACCTCAACTAGCCTAGTAAAGAATATTATGACTAAGATAATGTACAACAAATTATCCTTAGTCTTCAACAGGGAAAAATCTGATAGAATACAATAGACAACAAGTTTTAGATTAACAACTACAGCGGAAACAATAATTCATTAGAAGAGTTAAGTAGAGAATGAAATCTACTATCATCTATGAATTTAAAAGTCCATCATCGATATTTTATCCCTGTAACATCAATCAATATACATCTTGAATCAAATAGTCATCTTTACACTCTGGGCCAAAGATATTAATCGATCCATTCATGTTCATCTCAACACTGTTCATCTTTTGCACTACGGGCCAAAGATATTCATCAAGAAATCATTCATCTTTGCACTACATGCCAAAGATATTCAGTAATATCATCATTTAGGACTGAGGATGATGAAAAATATTTTAAAGAAAACGAATCCAGTGAAATAAAAGAACAAATATTAAGGATTCGTACTTCAAAAAATCCAAGTTCAAAAATACTTCATAAATAACCATAGTGGAGTAAAATTCAAGAATGAAGATCAAAACATAGATACAATCAAAGCTAGTATCCATAATAGATGTCTTGGACACAGAAAAGAAAATTTAATTTTTCTGTGAATAGTGTCGTATTTTTGAATAGTATCGTATATGTGAATAGTACCGTATACGTGAATAGTAACTCCGACAGTAAAAGGTAGAAATTTCACAAGAAAATCATCATGCTTCGGGAATAGTACTCATGAATAGTAACTCATGAATAATAACTCATGAATAGTAACTTATGAATAGTAACCCCGACATGAAAAGATAAGAATTTCACAAGAAAAATCTTACCAATATTCCGGTATAATGATATTGGAAGAAATAATATCATTTATAAAAAAATAATATCCCTTACCTCAAAAGAATAGTGCTTCTGGCTGGAATAACAGATATAACGCTGAAAGGAACTTGCACCGTATAGCAACACTCAAAGTATCAAAATACTCACAAGAATACACTCGATAATATAGAGAGAGAAAACTTCAGTTTCTGGTGTGATTTTCAATTCTAACCTAAGCACCCTATTTATAGAAAAATGCTTAGAACACCAAAGCAGAAAATTTAATAAAATAATATATTTATAATCAAATTTTCCTTAGCCCACCACATCAAAAACTCATTTACCACACAAAAAAAATGAAAAACATGTTTAAAACAATTTTTGTAACAAAATCAATTCAAACTCAATATTCCGGAACTTCAATAATTCATAATAAATAGTCCTTTTATCATAAAAATTCAAATCTTATGTCCATTCCATAGGAAATTTAATTCTCTACAACTTTGCAGAAGAAAGTTGTTCTGAATTTCAAACGAAAAATGACCGAAATTCACACACGGGTGATTTTACAGGCTATAATCAAATTTCAGTCAAAAATAGGGTCCACCAACACACAAAACATGTGTTAAACATTTTTTGTAACAAAAATACTCTTCCTTCTCATTTATTCATATATCACACATTCATTGTAAAAATATCACCATTATTATATAATAATATAATAATATATTTAAATAAATTATTTTATCAGAAAAGATAAAATATCAATTTTCGACAATTGTCACTTTAAAATTTTCTCCATTTATATCCACATAAAATGAATATTTTCCTCATCATATAAATTAATAATTAATTATTCACAAATAATATTACGAGAATAATCAACAATATCGACAACCAGCCGTTCCAGAAAGAGGGGCTTTCAATAAGGATTTCTCCTTCTTGGCGCGCAATTAGGTGACCAAACCTCTCCTTAGAGCGAGAACTTTCTAGACATTGCCAATAATGCTATCTAATAATATTATTCAAATAATATGAATTATTGATCCGATAATGGAAAATCTTTGTAGTGACAATTATTGAAACAACAATAATATAAAATATCAACGTAGTAATTATTGAATCAATAAAATAAAATATTGAATAAAGTAATTATCGTAACAATTATTGAGTAGTGCCTTCTTATATAAGAATCAATAATTAGTACAATCTGCAGGTGTCTTCTTGTGTTTTAACCACCGAGTATTTCAACAGTGATACTTCAGTAATAACTACTGCAAATTATTTATAAACAACTTATATTTGTCGTTTTTTCATCCATTCACTTTTCCGTTATGGGGCCCCACAAGGTTAAGGTTGGTAAATTTAATATTCCCAAGCAATGAAGAATATTCCATGACCAAACGAATATTCCCCGATAACAATGAATATTTTATAACCACTTGCTTATTTTGCAAAATTTGCATATTTTACCCATAACTAACCACATTAATCAAATCAACCCCTTTACTATTTCAAAATAATAAATAGTGAAAATTCCATTTTATTAAAATAAAATAAAATTTGGGGTCTTACAACCTCCCCTCCTTATCAAATTTCGTCCTCGAAATTGACGTACGTACCTGGTGTTTCAAAAAGGTGAGGATACCTCGCTTTCATTTATGATTCCAACTCCCAGGTCATTTATTCAATAGCATGGTTCCTCCACAAAACCTTTACTTGTGGTATAACCTTTCTGCGTAGGATATGCTCCTTTCTATCCAAGATCTTCGGTTATCTCATCTGGTTCTAACTCAATAATGTGGTTCGGTTCATCCACATATTTACGTAACATCGATACGTGAATAACGTTATGAACACGCGACATACTTGGCGGTAAAACGAGTCTATAGGCCACAGTTCCTATTCGATCGAGGATTTCAAATGGAATAATAAATCGAAGGTTTGAGCTTTCCTTTCTTCATCAAATCTTACTTCTAGAATAACGCCTTCTTGCACCTTCTTCTTTATATCCATCAGCTCCGGTGTGTAGCTTGAACGATTTTAACTTTATCGATTAAAGTCGGTTCTACTCGTATATCATCACGTGGGTCCCTAGAGTCTTTAACTCTATTTCTATCATTTGTAAGTTATACAAAATGGGTTTTGACAATATCGCACTCATACTCGTATACGATCTTATACTCAACACATCAGCTACCACGTTCGTTTTTTTAGGATGGTATGGTCAGAACAGGTGCCGAAATGAGTCTCCTCTTGAGTTCATCGAAGCTCTTCCACATTCCTTGCTCCATTCGAATTTTGTATCTCTACGAGTCAGTTGAGTTAATGGAGTAGCGATTCGAGAAATCCTTCCACGAATCTCCGATAGTAACCAGCTAAGCCTAGAAAGCTACGTATTTCAATTACTGACTTAGGTTGCTCTAAACTATGAATCATATCCCAATCTTGGATAGCACGTCACAATGGCACCTATCAGTTTACTACCGCACGAATATGGCGTCCTCTACGGAGAGTCTGGCTTTGGTGCATTCCACAAAGGAAGTCACCTGATAGAGGCTAGGGTACCAAATTCTATAGTTGAATTTTTAACTCCTGAAGTTCAATAGGAGCCATTCAATATGAGATTTTAGAAATGGATTTTGTACCGGGTTCAAAGTCGATACAAAATTCAATATCACGCTCTAGGAGTAGGCCAGGAAATTTTTCAAGAAATACGTCAGGAAATTTACTAACAAAAAAAATATCATTCAAATCTAACGTATTTTTGTTCAAGTCCATGACATGGGCTAAGAAAACTTGACATCCGTTTTTAAATAAACGAATGGCTTTATGGCTTGATATGAAAGAGTTTGACTTCAATGGTTTGGTTGCTTGAATTCGAATAACAGGTTGCTTAGGAATATAAAAACTAACAACCTTACGAAAGCAATCAATTTTGGCATGATGAGTATTTAACCAATCAATCCCTAAAATCACATCAAAAGCAAGTATCTTTAAAGAGATAAGATCAACAGGTAGGGTGAGGGTACCAATTTGAATCAAGCAAAATTTATAAACAGTGGATGTAACGAAATTTTCTCCTGACGGAGTCTCCACAGATAAGTCAAAGTCCAATTTCTCCAGAGTCAAGTTTAAACGTTGAGCGCAAGCAAGAGAGATAAATGAATGGGTAGAACCGATATCTAATAAGGTATAAACTTCACAAGAATTTATAATTAACTAATTCGTGATACCTTCGTTCGGGTTCCTCGCATTTTGGGTAGTCACAACAAACGCTCTTCCAGAAACCGCCGACTTTGTTTTGTCCGTATCCGCCTTTGGTGCCACCGTCCCAGCTGGACTTGATTTCGCTACAGGACAAAATTGAGCTATGTGACCGTCTTTTCCACAACTAAAACATACCTTGGAAGGCTATGAACAGTTTGGACTTATATGTCCCTCCTCTCCGCATTTGTAGCATCTAACTGGCGGTCGTTCTCCTCCCCTAGAATTTGTTGCTGGTGCTGGTGCTGCTGCCCCTGACGTCTTCCCGTCATCCTTAAATCTTCTCTTCTTGAAATTTCCACTTGAATTATTTCTTCTATTATCTTGGCCATGATTACCACCGAAGTGGTTACCATTTCTGGCATGATAATTTCCTCCACGATGGTTATCATTGTTCCGATGACCATTGCCACTGGTAAGATTATCATCGAGTTATTGGTCGTTATTCTTCGGTTGAGCTGACTTATTATCGCTCTACAATAATTGAGCCCAATTCACAACATCTGAATATAGAGAAAATATATGAGAAATGAGATATTGACGTATGTCGGGTTTCAAACCTCTCAGAAACATCCGCGTCACACGTTCCTCATTCTCCACCAAATGAGGTGCAAACCTGGATAACTCCGCGAACTTCGCCTCGTACTGGGACACCGTCAAGTCGTTCTGTTCTAGTCTAATAAACTCTACCTCCTTCATATGACGAATACTTTCAGGAAAGTACTGGTCATTGAACAGTTTCTAAAATGTTTCCCAAGACATCTTTGAGTGCTAATTTGGATGGAGTACGCTTCATGATTCCCACAAGATGTCGCCTCATTACTGGAACATAAAGGTGGCGAATGGAACCTTTTGTTCCTCTGTGCATCCCAAGACATCGAATATCTTGGTAATTTGTTTGACCCACGTCTCCGCTTTAATCGGATTAGGCTTTCCCCAGAATTCTGGTGACCCCAACTCTTTTAACTGCTTGGCTGTGACAAACCGCGCGTTACTATCATTTCCACTCGTATTTTGTACATGAGTCTCCCCCGTCTAATTTTGCATGAACTGCAAAAAGCTTCTAAACATCCCGTTGTTCATCGTCTGATCAGTGGTGTTGTTTACAGGAGGAACATTATCGGTCTGTTGCACGTTCTCCTCATTGGCGAGTACAAGTGTCTCCACGGCCTCATTTACTCCACTGTTAACATTCTCAGTTGCCATTCTTAAAAACTGTCATAAAAAAAGGGTTAATTAAACAAATTAACATACCACATAATATCCCTATACTCTGACCAACCAAAAATAAGCTTAGGTAGGACATACTAGCAAAGGATTTACTCATCTCTCCCTTCTTAGTTCTATTCCCCGATCTCTGCCAGAGATCATATCCCTAAGCTCTGATACCAACTGTGACGCCCCCAAAATAGGTCCAATCCACCCAACCTATTTTGAGTCGCCAAATACATGGTACAGAAACAACTACAACTTCATTATTACAATTGTCGTGCAAAATACGACAACACATACTGTGAGTTTAAATACAAATATTATCTTCTAGACAATATCAACACTCAAATGAGTCCTCATTACAATTATTGATACACTATTTTACAGAATAGTGAGGACTACTATAACCACTTCCTTGGAACATCACTCCACACCCTGACTACTCCCTGCTATATTCTCGCTTCCTGAGAAAAAAAATGGAACAAAAAGGAAAAGGGTCTCAACTAGCCCAGTAAAGAATATTATAACTAAGATAATGTACAACAAATTATCCTTAGTCTTCAATAGGGAAAAATATGATAGAATACAATAGACAACAAGTTTTAGATCAACAATAGCAGCGGAAACAGTAATTCATTAGAAGAGTTAATTAGAGAATGAAATCTATTATCATCTATGAATTTAAAAGTCCATCATCGATATTTTATCCCTGTAACATCAATCAATATACATCTTGAATCAAATAGTCATCTTTGCACTACAGGCCAAATATATTAATCAGTCGGTCATTTTCATCTCAACACCTGTTCATCTTTGCACTACGGGCCAAAGATATTCATCAAGAAATCATTCATCTTTGCACTCTGGGCCAAAGATATTCAAGAATATCATCATTTAGGGGTGAGGATGATGAAAAATATTTTAAAGAAAACGAATCCAGTGAAACAAAAGAACAAATATTAAGAATTCGTACTTCAAAAATCCAAGTTCAAAAATACTTCATAAATAACCATAGTGGAGTAAAATTCAAGAATGAAGATCAAAACATGGATACAATCAAAGCTAGTATCCATAATAGATGTCTTGGATACAGAAAAGAAAATTTAATTTTTTTGTGAATAGTGTTGTATTTGTGAATAGTGTCATATACGTGAATAGTACCGTATACGTGAATAATAACTCCGACACTAAAAGGTAGAAATTTCACAAGAAAATTATCATGCTTCGTAAATAGTAATCATGAATAGTAACTCGTGAATAGTAACTCATGAATAGTAACTCGTGAATAGTAACTTATGAATAGTAACCCCGACATGAAAAGATAAGAATTTCACAAGAAAAATCTTACAAATATTCCGGTATAATGATATTGAAAGAAATAATAACATTTATAAAAAAATAACATCCCTTACCTCAAAAGAATAGTACTTAAAATTTGGAATAACGAGATATATATTTGAAAGGAACTTGCACCATATAGCAACACTCAAAGTATCAAAATACTCACAAGAATAACCGATAATATAGAGAGAGAAAACTTGATTTAGTGTGATTTTCAATTCTAACCTAAGCACCCTATTTATAGAAAAATGCTTAGAACACCAAAGAAGAAAATTTAATAAAACAATATATTTATAATCAAATTTTCCTTAGTCCACCACATCAAAAACACATTTACCACACAAAAAAAATGAAAAACAAGTTTAAAATAATTTTTGTAACAAAATCAATACTCAATATTCTGGAACTTCAATAATTCATAATAAATAGCCCTTTTATCATAAAAATTCAAATCTTATGTCCATTCCATAGGAAATTTAATTCTCTACAACTTTGTAGAATAAAGTTTTTCCAAATTCCAAACGAAAAATGACCGAAATCCACATACGGGTGATTTTACAGGTTATAATCAAATTTCAGTCAAAAATAGGGTCCACCAACACACAAAACATGTGTTAAACATTTTTGTAACAAAAATACTCTTCCTCCTCATTTATTCATATATCACACATTCATTGTAAAAATATCACCATTATTATATTATAATATAATAATATATTTAAATAAATTATTTTATCAAAAAAGATAAAATATCAATTTTCGACAATTGTCACTTTAAAAATTTTCTCCATCTATATCCACATAAAATGAATATTTTTCTTATCATATAAATCAATAATTAATTATTCACAAATAATATTACAGAATCACAATATCGATGACGGTAGTTCTCGAGAAAGAGGGGCTTTCGATAAGGATTTCTCCTCACTTTGGCGCGCACAATTAGGTGACCAATCCTCTCCTTAGACGTAACTTTCTAGACATTGCCAATAATGCTATCTAATAATATTATTCAAATAATATGAATTATTGATCCGATAATGGAAAATGTTGTGTAGTGACAATTATTGAAACAACAATAATATAAAATATCAATGTAGCAATTATTGAATCAATAAAATAAAATATTGAGCGATAAGATTTATTGTAACAATTATTGAGAAGTGCCTTAACACATAAGAATCAATAATTAGTGCAATCACCGGTATCTTTAGTGTGTTTTTAACCACCGAGTATTTCAACAAGATTAATCTGTGAACAACTACTGCAAGTTATTTATAAACAACTTATATTTGTCATTTTTTTCATCCAATCGATTTCCGTTATGGGGCCCACACAAGGCTGCGCCGTCGTACAAATATTCCACGACAGCAAGAATATTCCACGACCAAACGAATATTCCCCGACAACAATGAATATTTTATAACCACTTGCTTATTTTGCAAAATTTGCATATTTTACCCATAACTAACCACATTAATCAAATCAACCCCTTTACTATTTCAAAATAATAAATAGAGGAAATTCTATTTTATTAAAATAAAAAAAATTGGGGTCTTACAGGGCTGATCACCTGGAGTACGGAATGATGGTCCATATAGTCGTTTAGACTGTTAAAGGTTACAGTAAAAACACCTGGGAACCTAGGACATAGATGATGATATATTATAGTCTTTTAGACTGTTAAAGGTTAAAGTAGAAATACTCAAAAACCTAGAATAGAGTTCGTGGTCTTGTGACCCTCAGTGTATTCTTTGATGTTGTTATCTATTGTTAACTTAAACGTTTATTATTCTTTTGAATGCATAGCTATTAAATTAAAGTTTATTGTTCCGGTAAGAACACTTTACCATTGAAAGCTTAGTTAATTGTCATTCATAAAGCGTTATTGTATACTATCCTTCTTGTGGGCAATTGTTTGCTCACTCTTGCACAAAACAATGCAGATGAAGTTAAGAAGTTTGAAGAGCTTTCTACAAGCAATGGCAAGGACAAAGTGCTTGATTAGATGAAAATGTTTAATTTATATTTTATTTATGAAGCTTATGTAATAGATTTATTTATGAACATGTTTTAATTTTCCGTTGATGATTGTAATAAAGGTTAGATGACCTGGGATTTATTTGAGATTATGTAACCCTTTAATGGGAGATGTATTGTTTAAACTTTTGAGTTTAATTATATCCTTGGTTTATGGGTAGTTAGTTTTGATTTAATTTGACAGTAAACACCAAATCCGTGGGGATGAAGTGTCCGGATTTGGGTGTGTCACAACTTTGTTGTCTCAATTATTGATTTAATAATATGAAATATTATGCAGATGATACTGTGATAATAATTGAATCAAATAACGTGAGATACTATGCAACAATTACTGTAGCAATAATTGAGTAAACTGAGTGGGTTCTTACGTAAACATCAATAATCAATACCGTGTGCTACTATGCAACCACGCGTATTACTGTATTTTTACCACCGAATATCTCAACAGTTAACGGTAAAACTTTCGCTGTTATTTTTATAAAAATATATTTTTGTCATTTTCTAACTACGATAATACTTCCGTTGTGGGGTCCAACAATGATTGTGCCGTCGTACGAATATTCCCCATTAAAACGAATATTCCCTGACCAATCGAATATTCCCCGACACAACGAATATTTTATATCAACTTGCTTATTTTGCAAAATTTTCAAATATCACCTTTAACTTTAACCTTTTATCAATTTAACCATTTACTAAATAGAATAACAATTATTAAAAAAATTGAATACTTTTATTTCATAAATTTGGGGTTTCACAATCTCCCCTCCTTATGCAATTTTGCCCTCGAAATTTACGTACCTGGTAGTTCGAAGAAATGAGAATACCTTGCTTTCTTTTCGGATTGTACATTCCTGGTTATTTCCTCTGTATCATGATTTTCCCATTGCTCATCTCCTGTATTTCAGATATCATTCTAGAATACATCTTCAAAACAAAGGTTAATTGACATATCGCAATTTGTCAACTTAGGTAAGAAAATTAAGCTTAGGTAGGACACACACTAGCGAAGGATATTATCCGTCTCTCCCCTCCTAGTTCTAATCCTGGATCTTCGCCAGAGACCATATCCCTAAGCTCTAATACCAAATGTGACGCCCCCAAAATAGGTCCACACAACCCATTCTGAGTCGCCAGATATCACACTACAGAAATCAAATACAAACTTCATTTATACAACTGTTGAACTATCGTAAAGAATACGACCACACATAAGCTGTGAGTTTTAATACAAATATATGTAACTATCATGGTGCCTCGACCATAATACCTTACAATGATACCTTACATAAAGGTACAGTCAATAACTATTTTAGAAATTAAAATCTTTGGAAAATGCTCAAGGAAACCTTCGTACATGGGAGGCCATGCGTCTAGGTTATGATAGATATCATATGTCCACAAAATTATCCTTGGTTGACCTAATAGTCCCCAAAGAAAAATGAGAAGATTACTATCATTTTCTTTCCAATGGTGAGTCTTCTCTTGACATATAATTATCTCCATTGTCTACAATTGAGAATTATATTTTAACCAAACTCCAAGGTTATATAGGTAGTGCTTGTAGATATACTCAGCAAGTGGATGTGCACAACCCTGTCTTATGATAACACGAGGTTGTATGTCATTAGACATCTTGTATGATAGTGGCAAAACACCCTTCCAAAGTTGGGTTTGCCTCACCCTATTATTGTTCACCACAATTAAATATTAAATGACGTATAAAATACAACACACTTATATAAAGTTCTTAATAAAATTATTTCCATACTGTTTAGGGAGAACCTCAACTACTATAGACCACTGTTCTATTCCCCTATTATCCCCGTTCGACCTAGCTACACTCTTATTACCTGAAAGGAATTGTGAGGCAAAAGGGTGAGCACAACTAGCCGAGTAAAGAATACCATGACTAAAGATAATTAAATTATCAATAGCCTTCATCAGTAATAAATCAGAGATTTAGAAAATATAGTAGATGATAAAACTTTTCAACCATAGTTGCAGCGGAACGAGCAATCCATTAGAATAGTGGAATAGACTATAAAGTCTATTATCTTCTCCATGTTAAAAGTCCACCAACAATGTGTTATCCCTGTAATATCAATCAATAGTTCCTGTCCACAATCATATGAATAACTCATAATCATAATTGTGGTTCTAAATTCCTCTTCGCACCTAGGATGAAGATAATTTTCATCACCTGTCTTTACCTGAAATATCATAGATCATGGTTATACCAAATCACAGTTCCTGTTCATAATCATATTAATAAATTTATCTTTGTACTACGGGCCAAAGATATTCATTAACAGTTCATCTTTGCACTACAGGCCAAAGACATGCAACTGTATTTTTATAAGAGTCAAGTAGAGCATGATATCTACTATCTTTTACGAATTAAAAGTATATTATCAATATTTTATCGCTGAGACTCAGCTTAATAAATAATCCACATCATCGAATCATCATTGCACTACGGCTAAGGATATTCATTAGTATCACGACCACGAATTATCCATGCACTACGGGCCAAGGATATTTGTGTTTTCACCAATGGTCATGATTATACCAAATAATTCCTGGTCATAATCATACCAACAACTGTACATCAATGCACTACGGCCAATGAGGACTTTTACCACATCATTTGTAACATTACGGATCATGATTATATCGAATGATCCCTGGTCATAATCATACCAATCAACAGTCCATCTATGCACGTAAGCCAAAGATGACTTTCATCACAATATAAGCATGAGCATGATGACAATGATATAAGAATTCAATCAAACGAGATCAAGGATAAATATTAAAGACTTTAACTATTTAATTTATCTAGAATTTAAAAATGTCCAAATTATCAACACAATACTGCTTTGTGGAGTAAAAATCAAGAATAATATCCATGTATCAAAAATAATTTGTACAGAAAAGAAATAAATTTTTCGGTGAATAGTACCCCGTGAATAGTATCCCAGCATGAAAAGTGCCCCAAATACCCGAGTGAATAATACTAGAGTAAATAGTAATTGGGTCAATAGTAACCCGTGAATAGTAACTCGTGAATAGTACCCTGACATGAAAAGTGCCCCAAATAACCGAGTAAATAATACTAGAGTAAATAGTAATAAGGTGAATAGTAACTCGTGAATAGTACCCTAGCATAAAAAGTGTCCCAAATACCCGAGTGAATAATACTAGAGTGAATAGTAACCCATGAATAGTATCTCAGCATGAAAAGTGCCCCAAATACTTGAGTGAATAATACTAGAGTGAATAGTAATTGGGTGAATAGTAACCCATGAATAGTAACTCGTGAATAGTACCCCGATATAAAAAGTATCCCAAATACCCGAGTGAATAATACTAGAGTGAATAGTAATCGGGTGAATAATAACCCGTGAATAGTACCACGAGTAAAAATATTGATATTTAATAAGAAAATTTAGGTCAATATTCCAATAAAAAGATACTGGATGAAGGGAAAAACTCAAGAATATTTCACTAATTTCAAGGATTATAGAAGCAATACTTACCATAGTAAGTTTAGATTTAAGAATATGAAAAGAAATAACATACGAAACTGCAAATAGATTTTCACCTGTCATACGGTACGTAATCCGCATAGATAGGTTATTCCGACATATTAATGGATGAATACGAAAAATAGTATTCCTTATGAATAAGAAATAAATAATACCCCTTACGAATATAATAAATAATATCCCTTACGAAAAGAAATAACGTCTCTTACCTTAGTAGAAGACCGGATACTGTAATAGTGAAGTAGCAGAATACTCTTCTTCTTTCTTTCTATAGTTTCTCTCTCTATAGCTTCTCTTGTGAATCTTAGTGAATTGGTGAGAATGAAAGAAGAATTAAGCTTCTATTTATAGGAGAATGGACTAAATAGTAACTTATTCACGAACGGTCCAGATTGATTTACTATTAGAACGGACGGTCCATATTAATTACTATTAAAACTATAATTGACGGTCCAGATTGATTTACTTTTAAAACCACCACTGACGGTCCAGATTGATTTACTATTAAAACCACCACCGACGGTCCAGATTGATTTACTATTAAAACCACCATCAATGGTCCAGATTGGTTTACTATTAAAACCACCACCAATGGTCCAGATTGATTTAATTTATTACACTTTAGTACCCCTAAAGTTTTCAAAGTTTGCATTATTCCCCTCTAACTTTTGTAATTCACTTATTTTCAATAAACAGATTCTTAATACTACAACAATTATTCATCATTAATATTATAACTCAAAATATTTAACAACCAGGTCGTTCCCAGGAAAGAGAGGGCTTTTCGATAAGGATTTCTCCTTATTGGCGCACAATTAGGTGACTAAACCTCTCCTTGACAGAACTTCTAGACATTGTCAATATTGCAAATCATAATATGAATAACTTTGTTGTCTCAATTATTGATTTAATAATATGAAATATTATGCAGATGATACTATGACAATAATTGAATCAAATAACGTGAGATACTATGCAACAATTACTGTAGCAATAATTGAGTAAACTGAGTGACTTCTTACGTAAACATCAATAATTAATACTGTGTGCTACTATGCAACCACACGTATTACTGTATTTTTACCACCGAATATCTCAACAGTTAACGGTAAAGCTTTAGTCGTTATTTTTATAAAAATATATTTATGTTGTTTTCTAACTACGGCAATACTTTTGTTGTGGGGTCCACCAATGATTGTGCCGTCATACGAATATTCCCTATTAAAATGAATATTCCCCGACCAATCAATTATTCCCCGACACAACGAATATTTTATATCAACTTGCTTATTTTGCAAAATTTTCAACTATCACCTTTAACTTTAACCTTTTATCAATTTAACCATTTATTAAATAGAATAACAATTATAAAAAAAATTGAATACTTTCATTTAATAAATTTGGGGTCTCACAAAGTTGGTGCAAGATTGATAATACATGCATGACTAAATTAAAAATGGAGGTATAGATGAAGGTACTATACTCTAATTAAGTTTTTTTACATGTTTAGAACTATTGAGTCATATGATTTACTATTAGGGGAGGTGGTGCAAGTTTGATTATACTTGCAGGACTAAATTCAAAATGAAGAAAAAGAGGAAGGTATTATACTATAATATTTGAGCCCCGAAACATGAAATTATCGAAACTATATTTTCCTATAAATAGAAGCTCATTCTTCCTTCATTCTCACCAATTCACTAAGTCTCACAAGAGCAATTATTATAGAGAAATTATAGAGAGAAAGAAGAAGAGAAGTCTGTTACCTCACTATTCCAGTATCCAATTTTCTTTTAAGGTAAGGGGTATTATTTCTTTCGTATTCATGAAGAGAGTTATTTTCTTTCAATACTCGTAAGGGTTGTTATTCCATTCTTTATTATTACATTGGAATAACTTTTGTCCACGAGGACTACTAGCATGCATGGTGAATTCTTCTGTTATTCCATTCTTTATTATTCTTTTAGAATAACCTGTCTACGCGGACTACCGCATGCATGGTGAATTTTTCTGTTATTCCATTCTTTATTATTTTGTTAGAATAACCTGTCTACGCGGACTATTGCATACATGATGAATTCTTCTGTTATTCTATTCTTTATTATTCTGTTGGAATAACATGTCTACGCGGATTACCGCATGCATGGTGAATTCTTCTGTTATTCCATTCTTTATTATTCTGTTATAATAACCTGTCTACGCAGACTACCGCATGCATGGTGAATGACCATTCATATTCATTCCTTATTAAATTGTGGAAATAATCTGTCTACGTGGATTACCGCATGGCGGGTGAAAATCCATTTGCAGTTTCATATATTCTATTATACTCATTTGGTTAAAGTTTTAGCTTCTATACTCCATGAAATTAGTAGAATATCCTTGATATTTGCGCTTCATCCAATATCTTTTCATGGAAATATTCTTCTGAGCATTCTTGAATTTTACTCCACAAAGCAGTATCATGTTAACAATTTGAATGTTATTGAATTCTGGATAAATTAAATTATAAATCTTTAAAATTTATCCTTGAACTTATTTTATTGAATTCTTATATCATTGTCATCATCCTCATGCTTATATGGTGATGAAAGTCATCTTTGGCTTACGTGCATAGATGGACTTTGTATGATTATGACCAGGGATTATTCGGTATAATCATGACCGTAATGTAATGAATGATGTGGTAAAAGTCCTCATTGGCCTATAGTGCATTGATGGACAGTTGTTGGTTTGATTATGACTAGGGATTATTCGGTATAATCATGACCATTGATGATTACATGAATATCCTTGGCTGTGGTGCAGGGATGATTCGATAATGTGAATTATTTATTAAGCTGAGTCTCAGTGATAAAATTGTTGAATTTTTTTTAAATCATAGAAGATAGTAGATTTTATGCTCTACTTGACTCTTTTAATGGATTGCTTATTCCGCTGCAGTTGTTGATCTAAAACTTATTGTCTATTATATTCTATCAGTTGTTATACTATTGAAGGCTAAGGATAATTTATTTTGCATTATCTTAGTCATAATATTTCTTACTGGGCTAGTTGAGCTCACCCTTTTCTTTCATCTTTTTCTTCTGTGAAATGAGAATATATGGGGGCCGGTGGGGAATGGATTGATGGTCCAGATGGTTGTTTTAGTAGTCCTCACTATTCTATGAAATAGTGTGATAATAATTTTAATGAGGACTCCATTGAGAGTGGATATTGTCTAGAAGGCAATATTCTTGTTTAAACTCTCAGCTTATGTTTTTTCGTATTTTACACGACAATTGTATAATTAAGTTTTTATTTGTATGCTGTACCATGTATTTGGCGACTCAAGATGGGTGATGTATACCTATTTTGGGGGCGTCACACCACCTATCTAAACTATGCAGATATTATCATTATTAATTAATTTATATTACAAGATAATATTATACAGTTTAAAACAGTTAAAAAAAATTAAAATAACAAATAATATCAATCACAACTTACTATGTTGATTTTATAATCCCCTAAATCACTACTTTTTCAATCTAAACGGTTTTTATATTATCGTTACTTAATTATTATCTCCTAAAATTACTACTTTTTACCCCCACATTAATATTTTAATTTTATAATCCCATAAATCACTACAAATCTAAATTGTTCTGATAATGTTAAATGTTCTAATATTATCATTACTAATTTAATTATTATCTCCTAAAATCACTACTTTTTTAATTTATTTTGGTAATATCAACTGTTCTAATATTATTCTTTTTAATTTAATTATAATCTCCTAAAATCACTACTTTATGATTTTATTATTACGGCTGAATGACACTTTTGTCCCTCTAAGTTGCCACCTATTTTCAAAGCCGTCCCTAAATTCAATTATTATCAGTTAGGTCCTTAAAGTGGCATTTTGTTGGCGTTTCTTTTTCTTCAGCCCAATTTACCCTCAAACAAACCCATTTTGATCAATTTTAACCCAACACGACCCAGTTTGACCCAACACAAATTTTTAATATTTTAAAATATAATATTATTTTTAAAATAAGTTTAAAATAATAATTATATTTAAAATTTGAAAAAAATATATATTTAATATTTTAAAATAAAATATTTTTTTAAAATAATTTGAAAATAATAATAATTATATTTAATATTTTAAAATAATAAATATTATTTTAAAAAAGTTATAAAGATAATTATTATTATTATAAGGAAAAAATATTAGAAACTTTTATTTTTTTCAAAAATGAGTAAAATTTCATAAAATATAAATTCAAAAAAATTACATAAGAAAATTAAATATAATTATTATTTTAAACTTATTTTAAAAATAATTTTATATTTTAAAATATTAAAACTTTGGGTTGGTTCAAATTGGGCCGGGTTTGGTCAAAATGGGTCGGGTTGAGGTCAAACTTGGTTGAAGGAATGGAAACGCCAACAAAATACCACTTTAAGGACCTAACTAATGAAAATTAAACTCTAGGGACGACTTTGAAAGTGGGTGGCAACTTGAAGAGACAGAAGTATCATTCAGTCGAAATTAAGCTATTATCATTACTCTCCGTTATTTAATCTAATTTCCCCCTATAAATGCACACCAACTATTACGCAACAACTCATGCTACAAACAATTCTAAATACTGTTGAAAGTACAAAGGAGTTATATGGAGACCTTCAGATTATGGTGACAGTGCATTCAATGGGAGGGTTTATGGCTTCATTAATTTTGTGCACTATATCTCACGGTGTTTATATTTATGGCTTTTTCATCTATTACATTCTATTATCTGGATTGTGGCTTTGCATGATTTGTTAAGTACTAGCATCCGGTAAATTATTTTTATCATCATTAATAGTTTTTTTTGGCATTTTGGTAATACTGTGAGTGCCTCTACAATTGCCAATAACGGATAAAAAAACTAATGAGGCAATGTATTCGTTTTTTAACTATAACATTGTGGTATGTATGACACAGTGCTATACTGCTATATTTTTGGACAAGGTGTTTGTTTGACACGAAGATCCAACATAATTATTAATGCTCGTACTTTTCAGTTTCTGCATGTAACATGTAATTTCCCTTAAGGTCTGAGGACCGAAACTGGGACATGACAAAGATTTATCAAATTATTTTCTTTTTATTATTATTTATTTTACATAAATTCATACAAAAACTTCAATGACATCGGATACACATAACAACTTTAAAAATTATATCACCAACTCCCCTAAGTCCGTAAGAGTTTCAAAATATCATAACCTCAAATCTAATTTAGTTCTCAAATATTATTACACCAAAAATATACTACTAAGATCTCTTTATCACCATATCAAACTCCAAGTCACATATTCTATTATCTGCATAAGCAAGCTACAAGTATTCAAAATCTCTTAAATCATTACTTATTATCTAATTATTTAATAAATCAATCCTTCTCTTAGTACAAACCTTAACCCAATAAATTCCGAAATCTCCTCATACTATCACAAAGAAATTTCATATCACATAACTCCAATATCTTACTATAAAATAGCCAAAAAATTGATCATTAGCCTCAAATGATTAATCTTATTACCTCAAATATCTACAACTCAAATTTACAAAAGATCATTTATACTTAATAACTTTCAATTTATCACATTATCCCACCGATACACATACCTCAAATTATCTAGAAACTTAACAAAAATCAAAACCTAACCCAAATCAAATCCTCAATTCCATGACCATAATAATTGTTACCTGAAATTCTAAAAAAATAATAATTCTCCAATATTAAATACTTGCTTATACAAATACTCATATCATAAACGTATTACATATTTGATCATTTCGTAAATGTATAAGGTATAACTTTATCCTCCTTAATGATCCCCAATCATAATCCTTAACTAATATTATTGCTCCAAAGCATAACCATAATAATCTTAACAAATTATCTCACCTTTCTCAAATCAACTACAACTCAAAAAGTGGAGGACACTTCGTCAAAATCAAGACCAACCAAACAGAGAACAACATCGAATCAAACTCCTACGTCTACCCAGTGATTTACCCACAATTCATAGGTAAAATCTAAATAGGTTTTATACAAGAAAGAACCTAAGCTCTGATACCATATCTTTAACACCCCCTTCCCGAAAGGGAAAAGGGAGGTCATGTGCAAAGCATAACAAACCTCAAAATAAGTAAACAGAGAACTAATAACTTCAAAATATTAATAATGTTAATCCATTAATAAAGTACTAAATATAATTCTCTAAACAGATTCAAAATAATCAAAACATAAAATCAAATCAACCTAGATAATCAAAGTTAACACTCTCATCACACTAGTCCTGAATCACCCCTGCAAACCTGCCGGAAGAAAAACACAGCATGAGTCAATTGCCCAGTACGGATATAGATATGCAAAAGATATCCAAATGATATACGAAATCAATTAAGACAAAATACTGAAAAAAGCCTTAATCTTCTCCAAAGATCTGAATAGAATATATCTGACTCAACAAAAATAAGGAAACAAACAATAAAAAAAATAATGAATTGAATTAACTAACTCAATTAATTGAACTGAACAGAAACAAACAAAACTAATACAATGAATAATAGACTGAATCAAATGGCTGGGTGTTATTTCATACCATTTGAGCTCAGAAATATATAATTCCACACATGCAAGCCAAAATAATACCACACAAGCAAATCACACATGTAAGTCAAAATAATGCCACACAAGCAAATCAAATGATGCCACACAGGCAACCAAAATAATGCCACACAGGCAAATCACACATTGGACCGTGAATTCAAATGTATACAAATTAGATAGGTGTGTTTGGCACAACATCACAAATCCGCATAACAAAAAACTAGGGTTAACCCATATGCCTTCCACAATAAAACACCAAATGGCCCACTTCCTCCAGAGCCCAAACGGAGACGCCGTGGACTAATCACACCGCCACGGAAATTGTCATGCCTCTCGTACCAAGACGACATGCTTGTGGTACCCTCACAGGTGGTTATAGCTCTGGTATACCCTACGGTATATGTAAGACCCCGAATTTTATGAAATAAAAGTATTCAATTTTCTTATAATTATTATTCTATTCAGTCAATGGTTAAATTGATAAATAGTTAAAGTTAAAGGTGATATTTAAAAATTTTATATAGTAAGCAAGTTGTCATAAAATATTCATATTATCGAGAACTGTTGAAATACCTGGTGATAAAAGTACAGTAATACGCGTGGTTGCTCAGTAGCACACGATATTGTACAGTATCTTTGATTATTGATGCTTACGTGAGAAGTCACTCAATTTTATTCAATTATTACAACAGTAGTTGCTGCATAGTATCGCACATTATTGATTCAATTATTGTCACAGTATCATCTGTATAATATTTTATATTATTAAATCAATAATTGAGACAACAAAGTTATTCATATTATTATTTGCATTATTGACGATATTTAGAAAGTTCTGTCGAGAAAAGGGGTTTGGTCACCTAATTACGCGCCAATAAGGAGAATTCCTTATCGGAAAACCCCCTCTTTCCTGAAAATGACCTGGTTGTTAATATTGCAAGTTATGATATTAATGATGAATAAATGATATTAAAATTGTGTTTTGAGAAGCCAAGTGAATTGAGATAAATAGAGGAGTTTTTTATGAAGTATTTATTGTTAATTTGGCTTATTACATGAAAAGGACATAAGATCTATATTTTTCTAATAAAAGGGCTAATTGTTATAATTTTTTATGTTTCTTAATATTGAAATTTATAATTAAATTAACAGAAAAATTATTTGGCTAAAATATTTTTACAGAATTCTTATAATATCATCTTAGAATTTCTGTAATTTTTTGATGAATTATTGAAAAATAGAAGTAATTATTGTATTTTTAAACTATTTATAGTTAGTTTGAAAATAGAAGAAATTCATAGAAAAATTCTATGAATGATGAAAACTTATGAAACTTGGTGAAAAATTTTATAATAATATTTTATAATTTCTGGGCAGTTTTGAGAAATTATTGAAAAACAGAAAACGATATATATAAAATATAAAACTCTTTATAAATAGAATATATTATATTTTATTTTATTGCATAGTATTTTTACTATGCAACATAGTACTGCATAGTATTTGTATAGTGTTGCATAATATTACGCAGTAAAGCATAGTACTGCATAGTGCAGCATAATGTTGCATAGTGTTTGCAGAGTACTGCATAGTGCAACATAGTGCTGCATAATAGTGCAGAGTACTGCATAGTGCAGCATAGTAAAAATTTAAAAAAATTTCTCTGCGCTGAATTCATCCGTGAAGGTTTACTGTGCAGACCGTGATTTCTTTTCCTAAATAGTATCCAACCATTCTCCTATACATAGGATGCTCAGTTTAGAAATGAAAATCACACCAGAATCAGAGAATTCTTCTTCTATAATATTGAGCGTACTTCTTTTGAGTTTAAGGAAGCTTTGAGTGTAGAAAATAGTAAAAGTTTTTTTCAAGAATATATCTGTTATACCAGTTAGAAATACTCCTCTTTTGAAGTAAGGGGTATTATTTATTTCATATTCGTTTATGATATTATTTTTCGTATTCGTAAGGAATTTTATTTTCGTTCAATATTCATAAGGAATATTTATTTCTTTCAATATTCATAAGGGATATTGTCTTCGTTCAATGTTCGAAAGGAATATTATTTTCGTTTAATATTCGTAAAGGATGTTATTTTTGTTCAATATTTTTATGAAATAATATTTTCTTCCATACTCTGTAGTATGTAATTAATATTATTTCGTTTCAGATTCTGAATTCTACACTCATTTTGATAAGTATTGCTTCTATACTCCTTGAAATTAGTAGAATATACTTGAAATTTGCGTTTCATCTAGTATCGTTCCGCAGAAATATTTTTCTGAATATTTTTGTTGAATTTTAAGCTTTTCATGTCGGAGTACTATTCATGGGTACTATTCATACATACGACACTATTCAGACGTACGGTACTATTCATAAAGTACTATTCATAGAGTACTTTTTACAAAGTACTATTCATGGGTACTATTCATATGTACGACACTATTCATACGTACGGTACTATTCATACGTATGACATAATTTAGGAAGTACTATTCACGAAATACTATTCACAAAGTACTATTCACGATAAAAAATTGATTATTTTCTGTCCAAAATATTTTTGATACATGAATATTATTCTTGAATTTTACTCCACAAATAAGTTATCATGTTGACAATTTGGATATTCTTGAACTCTAGATAAAGTAAATTATAAATTTCTAATATTTATCCTTGATCTCATTTAATTGAATTATTATATCATTGTCATCATCCTCATGCTTATATTGTGATGAAAGTCATCTTTGGCCCGTAGTGCATAGATGGACTATTTATTGGTATGATTATGACCGAGAATTATGTATCGATATAATCATGACCTGTAAGGTTACAAATGATGTGGTAAAAATCCTCTTTGGCCATAGTACAAAGAAGAAATGTTGATTGATATCTTTAGTTGTAGTGAAAAGATGAATTGTTGATTGATAGCTTTGGCCCATAGTGAAAATATGGATAGGTGTATGATATGATCATGACCACTGGTGATACTAATGAATATCCTTGGCCCGTAGTGAATGGATAATTCGATGATGTGTTTGGCAAGATCATGACCATTGGTTTTATAATTGAATGTCTTTGGCCGTAGTGCACTGACAGACAATTGATTGGTATGATCATGACCATTGGTTTTATTGTTGAATATCTTTGGCCCCTAGTGCAAAAATAGACAACTGATTGGTATGATCATTGTTATTATATTTTGAATATCATTAGCCTTTGGGGTAAGGATATTGAGTAAACGTTCTATTAAGCCTTTGTGGCAAGGATGGACTGTTGATTTACATGATTATAAATATGAATTGTGAATATAACCATAATCTTTGGTGGTTCAGGTGAAGACAGGTGATGAGAATTCTCTTTATCTTGAGTACAACAAAGAATTGTTGATAAGTATTACATGAATGAAATATTAATGATGGACTTTTAATTTGGAGGAGATAATAGACATTATGTTCTACTTGACACTTCTAATGGATTATTGATTTCGCTGCAATTATGGTTGAAAACTTTTATTATCTACCATATGTTCTCAATCTCTGATTTATTTTTGATGAAGGCTATTGATAATATAATTATCTTAGTCATAATATTCTTTACTAGACTATTTATGCTCACCCTTTTGCTTCAAAATTCTTTTCAGGTATTAAGAGTGTAGCTGGGTCGAGAGGGGATAACAAGGGAATAATATGATGGTCTAAGACTGTGGAAGTTTCTCAATACATTATAAAATTGCATGACATGCAATATATAATTGTATCGAGGACCTAAGATGGGTGTGTCGTATATTATACGTTACTTAATAATTGATTTTGGTGAACAACAATAGGGTGATGAGAACCCGACTTTGAAATTGTCAAAAGTGCACCTCATTAGAATGGGCTAGATAGTAATCTTCCTGTTCTTCTTTGGGGTCTTAAAATATTTAATGCTGTATATTATATGAAATTGCAATAATTTGAGTTTGGATACTGTCTACGATACAATATTGTATTAATATTTACAGCTTATGTGTTGTCGTATTTTGCACGATAATTCAATAGTTGTATAAATGAAGTTTGTATTTGAATTCTGTACCGTGTATCTGGCGACTTAGAATGAGTTGTGTATATCTATTTTGGGAGTGTCATAAATGGTATCAGAGCTTAGGGATATGGTCTCTAACGGAGATCCAGGATTAGAACTAGGAGGGGAGAGACGAGTAATATCATTCGCTAGTGTGTGTCCTACGTAAGCTGAATTTTCTTACTTAAGTTGACAAATTGTGATATATCAATTAACCTTTGTTTTGAAGCTGTATTCTAGAATGATATCTGAAATACATGAGATAAGCATTGGAAAAACCATAATACAGAGGAATTGATCGTGATGATACAATCTGAAAAGAAAGTAAGGTATTCTCACCTCTTCGAACTACCAGGTACGTAAATTTCGAGGGCAAAATTTCATAAGGATGGGAGATTTTAAGACCCCGAATTTTATGAAATGAAAGTATTCAATTTTTTAATAATTATTATTCTATTCAGTCAATGGTTAAATTGATAAAAGGTTAAAGTTAAGGGTGATATTTAAAAATTTTACAAAGTAAGCAAGTTATCATAAAATATTTGTTTTATCGGGGAATATCCTTACGACGACACAATCATTGGTGGACCCCGCTACAGAATTATTGTTGGAGTTAGAAAACGACATAAATAACTTTTTATAAAATAACGGCAAGACTTTTACGGTTAACTGTTAAAATACCCGATGATAAAAATACAGTAATACGCGTGGTTGCACAGTAAAACACGATATTGTACAGTATCTTTGATTATTGATGCTTACGTGAGAAGTCACTCAGTTTTATTCAATTATTGCAATAGTAGTTGTTGCATAGTATCTCACATTATTGATTCAATTATTGTCACAATATCATCTGCACAATATTTTATATTATTAAATCAATAATTGTGACGACAAAGTTATTCATATTATTATTTGCATTATTGACGATGTCTAGAAAGTTCTATCGAGGAAAGGGGTTTGATCACCAAATTAGGTGCTAGTAAAGAGAAGTCCTTATGAGAAAGCCTTCTCTTTCCTGGAAATGATCTAGTTATTAATATTGCAAGTTATGATATTAATGATGAATAAATATTATTAAAAATGAGTTTTGAGAAGCCAAGTAAATTGAGATAAATAGAGGAGTTTTTCTATGAAGTATTTATTGTAAATTTGGCTTATTACATGGAAAGGACATAAGATCCGTATTTTTCTGATAAAAGGGCTAATTGTTATAATTTTTGAAGTTTTTGAATATTGAAATTTATAGTTAAATTATCAAAAAAAATTATTTGGCTGAAATATTTTTACAGAATTCTTATAATATCATCTTAGAATTTCTGTAAATTTTTGATGAATTACTGAAAAATAGAAGTAATTATTATATTTTAAAACTATTTATAATTAGTTTGAAAATAGAAGAAATTCATAAAAAATTCTATGAATGATGAAAAATTATGAAACTTGGTGAAAAATCTTATAATATTATTTTATAATTTTTTGGCAGTTTTGAAAAATTATTGAAAAACAGACAACGTTATATATAAAACAGAAATTTTTTATAAATAGAATATATTATATTTTATTTTATTGCATAATGTTTTGACTATGTAACATAGTACTGCATAGTGTTTGCATAGTACTGCATATTGTTGCATAGTACTGCATAGTGATGCATATTACTCTATAGTATTGTAGAGTACTACATAGTATTGCATAGTACTACATAGTGTTGCAGAGTACTACATAGTATTTGCATAGTACTTCATAGTGCAACATAGTGCTGCATAGTATTGCATAGTGTAGCATAGCACTGTATAGTGTTTGCAGAGTACCGTATAGTGCAACATAGTAAAAAAAAAAAATTCTCTGCGCTGAATTCATCCGTGAAGGTTTACTGTGTAGTCCATGATTTCTTTTCCTAAATAGTACCTAGTCATTCTCCTATAAATAGGATGCTCAGTTTAGAAATGAAAATCACACTAGAATCAGAGAAATATTCTTCTTCTATAATATTGAGCGCATTTCTTTTGAGTTTAAGGAAGCTTTGAGTGTAGAAAATAGTGAAAGTTTTCTTCAAGAATATATCCGTTATACCAGTCAGAAATCCTCTTATTTTGAGGGTATTATTTATTTCATATTCTCTTACGATATTATTTTTTGTATTCGTACGGAATTTTATTTTCGTTCAATATTCGTAAGGAATATTAATTTCGTTTAATATTCGTAAGGGATATTGTATTCGTTCAATGTTCAAAAGGAATATTATTTTCGTTTACTATTCGTAAGGGATGTTATTTTTGTTCAATATTTGTAAGAAATAATATTTTCTTCCATACTCTGTAGTATGTAAGTAATATTATTTCGTTTCAAATTCTGAATTCTACACTCATTTTGATAAGTATTGCATCTATATTCCTTGAAATCAGTATAATATACTTGAAATTTACGTTTCATCTAGTATCGTTTCGCATGAATATTTTTCTGAACATTCTTATTTTATTTTAAGCTTTTCATGCCGGAGTACTATTTATGGGTACTATTCATACATACGACACTATTCATATGTACAAAACTATTCATACGTACGACACTATTTATAAAATACTATTCACAAAGTACTATTCATAGGTACGACACTATTCATACGTATGGTACTATTCATACGTACGTCACTATTCATGGGGTACTATTCACAAATTACTATTCATGGGGTACTATTCACAATGAAAGTGAGTCTTTTCTGTCCAAATTATTTTTGATACATGAATATTATTCTTGAATTTTACTCTACAAGGCAGTTATCATGTTGATAATTTGGATATTCTTGAACTCTAGATAAATTGAATTATAAATTTCTAATATTTATCCTTGATCTCATTTAATTAAATTATTATATCATTGTCATCATCGTCATGCTTATATTGCGATGAAAGT
This sequence comes from Panax ginseng, assembly GCA_020205605.1. NCBI lineage: Eukaryota > Viridiplantae > Streptophyta > Magnoliopsida > Apiales > Araliaceae > Panax > Panax ginseng. Next base: position 111,510,209 of record CM035131.1, on the reverse strand, counting down.
CATCTTTGGTCCGTAGTGCATAGATGGACTGTTGATTGGTATGATTATGACTAGGAATTATGTATCGGTATAATCATGACCTGTAATGTTACAAATAATGTGGTAAAAATCCTCTTTGGCCGTAGTGCAAAGCAGAAATGTTGATTGATATCTTTGGCCGTAGTGCAAAGATGAACTGTTGATTGTAGCTTTGGCCCATAGTGCAAAGATGGACAAGTGTATGACATGATCATGACCACTGGTGATACTAACGAATATCCTTGGCCCATAGTGCATGGATAATTCGATGATGTGTTTGGTAGGATCATGACCATTGGTTTTACAGTTTAATGTCTTTGGCCGTAGTGCACTGACAGATAATTGATTGATATGATCATGACCATTGGTTTTATAGTTGAATATCTTTGGCTCATAGTGCAAAGATAGACAACTGATTGGTATGATCATTGTTATTACATTTGAATATCTTTAGCCTTTGGGGTAAGGATATTGAGTAAATGTTCTATTAAGCCTTTGTGGCAAGGATGGACTGTTGATTTACATGATTATAAATATAAATTGTGAATTTAACCATAATCTTTGGTGATTTAGCTGAAGACAGGTGATGAGAGTTCTCTTTGTCTTGAGTACAACAAAGAACTATTGATGAGTATTATGTGAATGAAATATTAACGATGAGCTTTTAATTTGGAGGAGATATTAGACATTATGTTCTACTTGACTCTTCTAATGGATTTTTGATTCTGCTGTAATTATGGTTGAAAACTTTTATTATCTACCATATGTTCTTAATCTCTTATTTATTATTGATGAAGGCTATTGATAATGTAATTATCTTAGTCATAATATTCTTTACTAGACTATTTGTGCTCACCCCTTTGCTTCACAATTCCTTTCAAGATATTAAGAGTGTAGCTGGGTCTAGCGGGGATAATAGGGGAATAATGTGATGGTCCTATAATAACCCGAGATTTCGAATAATCTGAATTTTTACTGAATACTTTTTTTTAATATTAATTCCGGGTTCTCTAACCTCAGTTAGGTGCTCACGATCCTATCATCATCATAAGCATTTATAACTATTTGAAATAATAAACATACATTGTTCATTATATAAAAGTCTCAAAACATGGTCCCGAGGTCTCTACAACCTTAACTTTAAATACACCATTTATAATACAAATAGTTTACTCAAGAAATTCCATTAGATAATAACTAATTTAACATTCATTCTAAAATTACTCTGGATCTTGCCCTTGCCCTTGTCCTTCGCATTAGATCCTTGGGCTTAGCGAAAATAGAGGTCATGATATAGCAAGAGTAAGCAACTAATTTGCTTCACAAGTTTAAAAAGACAAAGGAGATATATCATGACTTAGAAAGAAATATTGCCTTGATGTTCAACAATAATATAAGATTGTGAAGGAACATGAATTAATAATCAACAATTGAATATTCGATAATTGAATAACATAGGCTGAGTGGTTTTGAATAACCATGAACATTTGCCAAGGTGCTCGATGATTTAAAGCTGGACCTTTTAATAAGTTTTGGTATTGAGGGATCGACCTTTCATACCGTGATTTATGCATAAACACTTAATAATCAAACATTGATATCATGCCTTAATCAAATTTGTTCATTTCTCGGTCGAGAGTTCTTACCATATCAATTAATAAAACGAGTTATTTAAAATCCATTTGATTTAACAAATTTAGACATGCTTGATCTGGTGATCTGATTAGCATAGATCTATCATAAGCAGATTCATAAATGAAGAACTTTAATTTAATTCACGATTCGATGGCGATAGAACGCGAATTCAATTGCACAAAGTGCAATTTCAATAATCAATAAAGGCGTGAATAATCATCAATAATTATTCACTAATATGCTTTGAAAATAATAACTCGAGTTGAGTTAGGAAACTTGCCTCGATCGTGGAGTTCTGACTCTGAAATAAATTTCTATCCCTTTATGTAGTTAAAATATCTTCCTTTGAGAGACCTATAATTAGTCTTTCAATTAGTCATTTGCATAACATCAGTTATGTAATCACATAGATATCATACATTACAATAAGTTCTTATAAACATTATCATGTCTAGATAGTGTTATTAACGACTACCTTTAATTCACATAATATTATTAACTTAGATAATATTAATTCACCTTCTAGTATTATTGGTTCACTAATAATACTTTAAATCATTACTAACATTTTATTCACTTACTAATATTATTAATCATTTAATAATATTTTATCCCTTACTAATATTATTAATCATTTAATAATATTTTATTCACTACTAATATTATTAATCATTTAATAATATTTTATTTAATCTCGAATATTATTATTTAATAATAATACTCTAATCTAATATTTTTATTTACATAACAACATCATATTATAATATTATTAGTATTTTAATAATATTCAATGATTTATTAAATTAATAAACAATTTATTCTAATTGTTCATCCTTTAATAACCTCTTATTTAATATCCATAAAAGGTCATAAGTAATATTTATTATTATAAATTACCAAAATGCCCTAATATAGTCATGATATAATATATTATGAGCATTCAAGCATAAAAATCATATTTTTCTCATTAAAGACATCATTTAACTATTTATTTCCTTTTATTTACAACCTAATCATTTTTAGGAAAAATAGCAAACTGATTCCAAAAATTCTCAGCTTCTGGATTTTAACAGAATATGAACCAACAATGATCCTCTAATTTTTCTAGAATTTTAGAAAATGATTTACTATTTTAAAGTGCTCAAAACACTCAGATCTTGCTCTATTTTTTAAAAATTGAGTTTTGCTCAGAAAAATCTGAAATTTTCAGGGTATGCTCTCTTAACATATATGAAGCTACTGTAAAAATTTTGGAATTTTCCAGTGTATACGAGTGATATATTCGTAGGATAATATTTATAGAGTCCTTCTACGGAAATAGTCATTCGCACAATATATACTTTCGAAAGCGTGTCCGTTCTTTTCCTCTGGCGTAGATAACTTCATAAGGTACCTCTGTAATATTTTTCCAGATTTTTACAAGACAAGGAACTAGCGAAACAGCCTCATGAAAAACAAAGTCAGTAGCTGATTTTGGATTTCAAGGCTTTAGCATATAAAGTGGACTGTTTTTGTAAAAAAAAAAATCTCAAAGGTTTCAAAACATGCTATATTTGTGATCTACCACTTGGGTTTACTAGATAACTCATGTATCTAGCACCCCCTTGACGGATCATAATTCCAAGTTGTAGAACTTGAGTTACACAAGATTTAGTGGAAGAAAAACAAGAGTTTTCACCCTTGGAGAACATATGCTCATTTTCTTCCTCTAAGTCTTTGATCTAACACTCAAGATACTTAGTTCCATGCATGATGGTATGTATAACTAGTGTATCTTGAGTAGTTGTTCATAACCCCATCAAAACTCAAGCTATCAAAACAAGGTAAGAGAAGAAGATGAAGGTACATTATACCTTGACTTAGTGGCTACCTTCCTTGATTTTCCAAAGTAACTAATAAACTTAGGGGCATAAACCACTAGAACTCCTATAATTCTTCTTCCTATGGCTGAAATTCTCTCTTTCTTTTCTCTCTTTGAAGTTGGCTAGCTTGGGAGCAAGAGGTAGAAGAGAGAAGATGAAGAAGATGGAGAGAAAATGAGATGTTGGAAGAATGAATTGTGTTTACAAAATGAAATGGCCAATTCATTAATAATTCTCCCACAATTATTTTGTTGCCCATTAGGTAAAAACTTTGTATTATTACTTACCTTAGGTTAAACATGATTAAATGTGCATAATGGAGTGGCAACCAATGGGAGCCTTACAACATTGTCCTTATGTTTATTCATATCTACTAATGGACAAGCTAGATTAATTATTCCACTTAGGATCCTCATAATATCCACCATTTAGCTTTTATTTTAAATGCCCAATTTTGATTAATCAAATGTCTAGAATACCCCCAATCAAGTGGGCTAAGTATTGGATTACAATTTATTTTCCTTGGGCTTTTCTTTTAATTGATTTGGGCTAGATAAAAACATAGTCCAACAATTTTAATAATGTTACCCAATTTGATAATTTAGGGCTTTCATCTCCAATCATATGAAGTTTAATTACTTATACATATGATTTTATCTCATAACCTAATTAGATTTACAAAATTAGGTTTAAAATTATTAGTCACTTGAAATACTAAGTTTACCCACTTAAGTTAGTATCGTATAAAATACTAACTTTTAGGTGTTACCATAACCCTTAGGTTATTTAATATCCTTACCTAATGTATAATTAGGTCTGAGGCTTTCATTTTAATGAAATCCATAAATGTATGTATCCATATATAATACAAAGTTTAAAAAAAAATGTACATACATACATGGTGACTTAAGATTCACGGTTATTACATCCTCCCCCCTTATAAAATTTAGTCCGGAATTACATATAAGGAATTACTCAAAAAAGGTGTGGGTAATTTTCTCTTATCCTTTCTTCAAGTTCCCACGTAGCTTCTTGACATTGTGGTTCCTCAAAGAACTTTTCTGAGAATGTATAACCTTATTTTGCAATTTACATTTCCTTTCTATCTAAAACTTATTTGGAATTTCCTCAAATACGATAAATCTTTTTCGACTGAATTGGCTCGTCACGATATCACATGCTTTATGTCGAGGCTTATATGGTGCGTGTAGCGACACATGAAACACATTATGATATATGTTCGATTCGGGAGGTAGAGAGCTACCTCGTCGCCCGCCGCTTTATCTTCTTCAAGATCTCAAAAGGTCGATAAATCTTGGACTCGACTTACCTTTCTTTCCAAACCTTATCTTTCCTTTCGAGGAGATACTTTCAAAAATGCATGGCTTCCCACCTCAAAATCTAAGCTTACAGCGATGTAAGTCTGCATACTTCTTGGCGATCTTGAGTTTGCTACCGGTCGGGCTCTAATCACCTTAATGGTCTCTCTGATCTGCTTTGCACGATTCTGGTCCCAGCAGTTGGCGTTCACCCACTTCATCCCGGCATCTGAGGCGTTCTACATTTCCTCCCATACGATTGCCGTGCGGCGGCATTAGATCTTTGGCGTGGTAGCTATTGTTGTATCTGAACTCTACCGATGGAAGATGATCCTCCCAACTACCCTTGAAGTCCATCACACAAGCTCGAGCATGTCTTCAAGTGTTTGAATCGTTCTCTCACTTTGCCCATCGATTACTGCGGATGATCGCGGTGCTCATCATCAAGTATGGCTGCGTCCCATTCTTTCTTGAAGACTCTTCCGGAAGTTTGGCGTGAAAGCGCGGATCCCTATCAAACCTGATAGATCTTTGATGCGCCATGTCTCGATATAATTTCTTTGATGTATAGTTTGGCTGGTGGTCCGGACTATACACGATCTTGATCGGCAAAAAGTGGCCGAACCGTAAGGCGATCTCGATCACCCATATGGCATCGTGTCCCTTTTGCGTTCTTTGGAAGTCCCACCACAAAATCCATCGTGATGTGCTCCCATTTCCACTCTGGAATCTCTAAAAATTTGTAATAATCCACTCGATTCGTTGATGTTACTGCCTTGACTCTACGACAAGTTAGACATCTCTTGACACATTCTGCAACCTCTCTCTTCATGTTTGGCCACACAAAAGTGTTGGCGTAAGTCTTGATACATTTTGTGCTTCACAGGTGTGTCAGTACCTCGTATTATGTGCTTCTTGCGAGAATCTCTTCTCTTAGTTACGGTATTACTTGGTACCCAAATTCGTCCTTCAAATCTTAGCGGTCGGTGCCATCGATCTTGTATTTTAATTCATCCCCTTGATTGCTTAGCTTCTTGATCTTTGTCATGATCTTCGTTCTTCTCTTGAGCCTCTTTAACCTTATCTAATAAAGTAGGGCTCATTTGCCCGCGATAAATAATTTCTCATTGACCTCGTCGTGGTACTTAACCTCTAAGTCGAGTCGTTTGAAATCCTTCACCAATTCCTCTTGAATGGTTAACTTGATAACTTCTCTCTGCCTTTTACGCTCGGGGCATCGGCCCACTACATTTGCTTTGCACTGGATGGTGCGAATCTCACAATCATAATCCTTGATCAATTCTAGCCATCGGTATTGCCTCATGTTAGCTCATACGGGTGAAGATATACTTTAGACTCTTATGATCAGTATATATCTCACACTTCTCTCCATACAAATAGTGCCTCCAAATTTTCAAGGCAAAAACTCTGCTTTGCTAACTCCGGGTCATGAGTGGGATAACCCTTCTCATAGTCCTTTAGGCGGCGTGAAGCGTCTGTGATGACCTTGCCATCTTTGCATCGAGTACTGGCCAAGACCCTTGTGTGACGCATCACTTTATACACTACAAATCCTCCGTGTTGTCCGGTAAAAGCCAACCACGGGTGCTTGGTGAGCCTCTTCTTCAATTCCATGAAACTCTGTTCACATTTTTCCGTCAAAGCGAACTTCTTTGCCTTTCTAGTAAGGTTGGTCGATGGCGATGCTACCTTTGAAAAATCTTGGATGAATCTTGATAGTATCCTGCTAATCCCAAGAAACTCCTAATTTACAGCCGGTGTCTTTGTTTGTTCCCGATTGATAGCTTCTACTTTTCTTTGGATCTCTAGAAACACCATCTTTATCGATAGCGTGACCCAAAAATTGCACTCTCTCATAACCAAAATTCACACTTGGAGAACTTTGCATACAACTTCTCCCTCCTTAGCGTCTCAACACTTTCCTTAGATGTTGGCGTGATCTTCCTCTGTCTCGGAATATACGAGAATGTAAATCGATGAACACGACAACAAACTTATCAAATCTTGCTTAAACACTCTGTTCATCAAATCCATGAATCTTCTTTGGTGCATTAGTTAAACAAAAGACATTACGAAACTCAAAGTGTCATCATCTGGGGTTACGAATGCCGTCTTTGGAACATCCTCATGTCTCACCTTGGTTGGTGATAACCGGTCCTCAAGTCGATTTTTTGAAAAGTATTTTGCCCCTTTGTTGATCAAACAAATCGTCGATCTGGGCGATGGGTATTTATTCTTAATGGTGACCTTGTTTAACTCTCGGTAGTCGATCAAAGTCTTAATGACCCATCCTTCTTCTTTCTGAATAAAGGTGGTGCTCCCCATGGTGATCGCTTGGTGAATGTATCCCTTATCTAACAACTCTTGTAGTTGAACCATCAGTTCCTTCATTTCTCACGAGGAGCCATACGATCTGGCGCTTTGGATCACCGGTGATGTCCACGGTGCCAAATCGATAACAAACTCTATCTCTCTGTCTGGTGGCAATCCGGAATTTCATACGGGAAAGCGTCAGCGAATTCCCTTACAATAGGTATTTGACCCGGTTCACCCTCGATTCTGCGGGTATCCTGGCGTGAGCCAAATAACCTATCTGACCCTTCTAAGCAACTTCCTTGCTTGCATCATCGTCGAACAACAAGATTGTCTTGGCGATTCTTGCCATAAAATACCACCTTTGACTTATTGAGGTCTTAGGGGTGTACACACTTTTCTTCGATCGATGGCCGCTCCATGACTTGATAACCAATCCATCCCAAGGATTACATCAAACTCTCAAGGCGAATCGGTATCAAATCACGTTAAGCTTAAAACCTCTTACATTAGCACAGCAGGTTCTATAGATGTAGTCTACGGGGATAATTTCTTTGTTTGCTCTTCTACATTCATTGGGTGTTCTAATAGTAGTGAGGTGAGGTAACTTAATCTTTGAGCAAATTCATCGGATACAAAAGAACATGAAGCTCCGAATCGAATAACACATAGGCATTTATATCATTGATCGGAATTATACGACACCACCTCACTGGATGCCTGCGACATCTTACCTTTGTCATATTGAATGTCCGTCTTTGTTGGCTTGTTTAATTTGAAATTTGGTCCTCCTTTGGTTGTCTTTGTGTTATTGCCCTATTGCCATTTCGCCATCCATGCTTTTCTTCTTGGGCAATCCTTGATCAGATGTCCCACTTCACCACAATTAAAGCAACCTCCTTTCTTCACCTTAGTACAATTGGGTGAGGTATGCCCTTCTTGCCCACATGTATAACATATCATTTTTCCTTTCGGGCCTCCCAGGTGACCCTTTCCTGAGTTCCCACTGCTGGCTTCTTTTTTGTTGCGCTTCCTTCTTTGCATCTCGATTACTACCCCCACTTGCTCCATTCCATTTCCGCTTCTTATTATTCTCTGCTTGGCTCTTGACATTTTGATTCCACCTTACGATTTCTTCTTATTCTTCTCCAGATTGTATCTTGAGACGCAGCCGCTTCCTCCTTCCGCTTATAAGAGCTTTTCCATGAGTTGAGAATGATGTGATTTGTAAAACCGCGCTACTTTACTATAAATCACGGCTTTAGTCCATTCTCAAACCTTCTCGCTTTCCTCGCCTCTGTCTGTCCACACGATGTGGGAGGCGAATCAGCGATTCATTGAATTTATGACATACTACAATCTTGACATATTCTCTTGTTTGAGTTCAAGAACTTGATCTCCATTCTTGCTTGAACACTCTCGGGAAGTAGTTCTCGAAGAACAACTTCTTGAATGCTTCCCAATCACGATTCGATTCGGCTTTGTTACGGTTGGCATCCCACCGATAGCTAGCCTCCCCTTCATTAAGTAGGTAGCAAAAATGGTCTTGTTCTTACGCTACTCTATGATAATGAAGGCCTTCTCAATCTCCTTTACCCACATTTGGGCTTCTATCAGGTCATTGTTCCTCTGAACTCTGGCGGTCCTTGCCTTGAAGTCCTTAAAGTTTACTATTTGGGTGCTGCTTTGATTTCCTGCGAGTTGAGCTTGATTCCTCATGGCTTCAACCATCATGTTAATAAAATCTTGCATTGGGTTTTGTTGAGATCATTGCATTATTAAGCGACTCTTGATATCTTGGTTCTGAGTCGCGTCTGCGGCGCCATTATCTAGTGAAACAAAAATTCTAACACGTTACTCGGATTTATTATCATATGATTACTTAGTATGTGTCTGCTATTTATTTAAACAATCGGATGATCATTATGTGAGAGTTTTAAATTCTAGAGATTTGGAAGTCTTTCTCCTACTTAGTGGGTTAAGTTTGTTTTAAAGAACATTTTCCAAATCGATCTCTTGGATTCACATAACATTAAATAGAAAATTTACTATTTAAAATTTTCTAACACATATCATAATAATCTTGCATTTATATTCATACACCGATCTTGGTGACTTACGATTAATACGGTATATTTTATAAATGCTACTATCCCATTTTAACACAAAGATGGGATTAACTCATAATGATACCTCCTCTGAAACTGATTAGGGAAAGTACATAACCATTTACTACCTCACACTCTTTGAGGTTTACATCAACATAAAACCTTATTACACACAACAAGAAAGTACTAATGCATCTATTTACAATTTGGGCCATCACATCATCTGCTTGGTGGCCCTGCCAGTCCACTACTGCAGGCTCTGAGGGAAGCGACTACTGCGAGAACTCTCGTCGAGCGGATCGACTAGACTCTCCTATCTCGAGTGGACCCTCCCTAGCCCCTCTGCTTTGGCCCTCATCTGTTGCATCAAGGGCGGTCCTAAAGTTTCTACTCGACCTTTTACGGCTGTGATTCGATCTTTAATTGGCCCCTGACTCATCCAGGCTCATGGGTGCCTCTTCACCCGCATCTTATCGGCAATTTCTCGTCAAACTCATTTTGCATCTCCGGATGCTTCATGCTCGACTCTCCAAACTTTGCCTTTTCATTCTCTAGTTGTACCATCGGTATCCCAACTTGTTGGGACTCATCAAATTTTTTCATACATTAGACTTTCTCCATACAGGCTTGATGAGCCTCATCCTTGTATTGTTCTTGATGGGAATTGGAGGTGTGGTTTTCTATTTCTAATTCTTCCACTCTGCCTTCTAATTGGTGATTCTCCTCAACAAGTCCCCTCTAGGAGGAGTTTCATGAGGGACATCTTGGGTGGCCTCATGCTCGATGGGTTCTGCTCAGTGAGTAACTACCTTGGCGCTCGTCGGACATCCTGAACACACCATAAAGTCAGCGTCGGTACCACAATAAAATATATTCATTGATGAAATGAAATAATATTTTATTAAGTACAACCTAAACTTGATGAATTTCCATAATCCATCTCTAACATACTCTCATAAGAGTTTTCTACTAAGGTTATAACCTAGGTTTCGCATTCTAATGTTTATAACCTCTGACTTTGATACCAACTTTGTGCGCCCCCAAATCCGGGTTCTCTAACCTCAGATTAGATGCTCACGATCCTATCATCATCATAAGCATTCTATAACTATTTGAAATAATAAACATACATTGTTCATTATACAAAAGTCTCAAAACATGGTCCCAAGGTCTCTACAACCTTAACTTTAAATACACCATTTATAATACAAATAGTTTACTCAAGAAATTCCATTAGATAATAACTAATTTAACATTCATTCTAAAATTACTCTGGATCTTGCCCTTGCCCTTGTCCTTCGCATTAGATCCTTGGGCTTAGCGAAAATAGAGGTCATGATATAGCAAGAGTAAGCAACTAATTTGCTTCACAAGTTTATAAAGACAAAGGAGATATATCATGACTTAGAAAGAAATATTGCCTTGATGTTCAACAATAATATAAGATTGTGAAGGAACATGAATTAATAATCAACAATTGAATATTCGATAATTGAATAACATGGTGAGTGGTTTTGAATAACCATGAACATTTGCGAGTCTTTCGATGATTTAAAAGCTGGACCTTTTAATAAGTTTTGGTATTGAGGGATCGACCTTTCATACCCGTGATTTATGCATAAACACTTAATAATCAAACATTGATATCATGCCTTAATCAAATTTGTTCATTTCTCGATCGAGAGTTCTTACCATATCAATTAATAAAACGAGTTATTTAAAATCCATTTGATTTAACAAATTTAGACATGCTTGATCTAGGTGATACAATTAGCATAGATCTATCATAAGCAGTTCATAAATGAAGAACTTTAATTTAATTCACGATTCGATGGCGTTAGAAGCGAATTCAATTGCACAAAGTGCAATTTCAATAATCAATAAAGGCGTGAATAATCATCAATAATTATTCACTAATATGCTTTGAAAATAATAACTTTCAAGTTGAGTTAGGAAACTTGCCTCGATCGTGAGTTCTGATTTCTGAAATAAATTTCTATCCACTATGTAGTTAAAATATCTTCCTTTGAGAGACCTATAATTAGTCTTTCAATTAGTCATTGCATAACATCAGTTATGTAATCACATAGATATCATACATTCTGATAAGTTCTTATAAACATTATCATGTATAGATAGTGTTATTAACGACTACCTTTAATTCACATAATATTATTAACTTAGATAATATTAATTCACCTTCTAGTATTATTGGTTCACTAATAATACTTTAAATCATTACTAACATTTTATTCACTTACTAATATTATTAATCATTTAATAATATTTTATCCCTTACTAATATTATTAATCATTTAATAATATTTTATTCACTACTAATATTATTAATCATTTAATAATATTTTATTTAATCTCGAATATTATTATTTAATAATAATACTCTAATCTAATATTTTTATTTACATAACAACATCATATTATAATATTATTAGTATTTTAATAATATTCGATGATTTATTAAATTAATAAACAATTTATTCTAATTGTTCATCCTTTAATAACCTCTTATTTAATATCCATAAAAGGTCATAAGTAATATTTATTATTATAAATTACCAAAATGCCCTAATATAGTCATGATATAATATATTATGAGCATTCAAGCATAAAAATCATATTTTTCTCATTAAAGACATCATTTAACTATTTATTTCCTTTTATTTACAACCTAATCATTTTTAGGAAAAATAGCAAACTGATTCCAAAAATTCTCAACTTCTGGATTTTAACAGAATATGAACCAACAATGATCCTCTAATTTTTCTAGAATTTTAGAAAATGATTTACTATTTTTAAAGTGCTCAAAACACTCAGATCTTGCTCTATTTTTAAAAAATTGAGTTTTGCTCAGAAAAATCTGAAATTTTCAGGGTATGCTCTCTTAACATATATGAAGCTATTGTAAAAATTTTGGAATTTTCAGTGTATGTATACGATGATATATTCGTAGGATAATATTTATAGAGTCCTTTACGGAAATAGTCATTACGCACAATATATAACTTTCGAAGCGTGTAGAGTTATTTTTCTCTGGCGTAGATAACTTCATAAGGTACCTCTGTAATATTTTTCCAGATTTTTACAAGACAAGGAACTAGCGAAACAGCCTCATGAAAAACAAGTCAGTAGCTGATTTTGGATTTCAAGGCTTTAGCATATAAAGTGGATTTTTTTTAAAAAAAAAATCTCAAAGGTTTCAAAACATGCTATATTTGTGATCTACCACTTGGGTTTACTAGATAACTCATGTATCTAGCACCCCCTTGACGGATCATAATTCCAAGTTGTAGAACTTGAGTTACACAAGATTTAGTGGAAGAAAAACAAGAGTTTTCACCCTTGGAGAACATATGCTCATTTTCTTCCTCTAAGTCTTTGATCTAACACTCAAGATACTTAGTTCCATGCATGATGGTATGTATAACTAGTGTATCTTGGTAGTTGTACTATAACCCCATCAAAACTCAAGCTATCAAAACAAGGTAAGAGAAGAAGATGAAGGTACATTATACCTTGACTTAGTGGCTACCTTCCTTGATTTTCCAAAGTAACTAATAAACTTAGGGGCATAAACCACTAGAACTCCTATAATTCTTCTTCCTATGGCTGAAATTCTCTCTTTCTTTTCTCTCTTTGAAGTTGGCTAGCTTGGGAGCAAGAGGAAGAAAGAAGATGAAGAAGATGGAGAAAATGAGATGTTGGAAGAATGAATTGTGTTTACAAAATGAAATGGCCAATTCATTAATAATTCTCCCACAATTATTTTGTTGCCCATTAGGTAAAAACTTTGTATTATTACTTACCTTAGGTTAAACATGATTAAATGTGCATAATGGAGTGGCGACCAATGGGAGCCTTACAACATTGTCCTTATGTTTATTCATGTCTACTAATGGACAAGCTAGATTAATTAATCCACTTAGGATCCTCATAATATCCACCATTTAGCTTTTTTATTTTAAATGCCCAATTTTGATTAATCAAATGTCTAGAATACCCCCAATCAAGTGGGCTAAGTATTGGATTACAATTTATTTTCCTTGGGCTTTTCTTTTAATTGATTTGGGCTAGATAAAAACATAGTCCAACAATTTTAATAATGTTACCCAATTTGATAATTTAGGGCTTTCATCTCCAATCATATGAAGTTTAATTACTTATACATATGATTTTATCTCATAACCTAATTAGATTTACAGAATTAGGTTTAAAATTATTAGTCACTTGAAATACTAAGTTTACCCACTTAAGTTAGTATCGTATAAAATACTAACTTTTAGGTGTTACCATAACCCTTAGGTTATTTAATATCCTTACCTAATGTATAATTAGGTCACAAGGCTTTCATTTTTAATGAAATCCATAAATATATGTATCCATATATAATACAAAGTTTAAAAAAAATGTACATACATACATGGTGACTTAAGATTCACGGTTATTACATATGACATGCCAACATGCCAACTACACGATTGGACCATGAGAACACATGAATCATGAAAAGAACCTAGATTAAATCGAGCTACAAAGTGTTCACTCAGACTGTTGGGTTTCTGGGAAAACCCAAAAACGCTCTGACAAGAGGTTTGATTGCCCAGATCTTCTTGTTAGTTTGTTGTATGACCGAGATGAAGATTGTTTCATGTAGTGTTACATAAACACTACATGATCAATACTTAATGTGACAACCCGAATTTTTATAAGTTATTAAAATAAGAATTTAATAATTCAAATTCTTATTATGAGATGTTTTGAGTTTGAGTATGTATATATACGTGCTTTATATGTTGAAATATATGATATAGTGTGAAGAGAATTATATATTCATATATTGGGAAAGTGAGGTTTAATAGTTAAGTTAACTATTGAAGAAATTAAATGAATTTTGTAATTAATTTTAAATATTTATTGAATTAAATAAATATTTTAATTAATTTATTTATTGAGATAAATAAATAGTTGATGAATTATGGTGCATTAATTTTAGTAACTAAATTGATTAATGTAAATTAAATTGAATAATGCTAATTTTATTTGAAGGATTTAATTTAAGGAAATAATTAAATTAAATCAATTGCTTAATATTTAAGAAAATAATTAAATTAAATAAAATATTGTTTTGATCTAATTTATTAATTAAATTAGATATGTAAAGATTTATTATATATGTTACAATGGGATTTATAATTATTATAATTATAATTGCAAGTTATTTAAATATTACATGTGTGACAAGTGAAACTATATATTAAAAGTATTATAAAAATAATCTAGTTTGGCGGGTTTGTGGTAGCCAAGCAAGGTCTTGTGGCCTTTGGCTTATTTAACTGACGCCTTTTATTTTTTTAACTGAAAGAGTACGTGGGAGGTGAGGCCATATCAGTTTATGTTTTCACGCGTCTTATTTTTCTAAGGTTAAGAGCAGAGTATAGAGAGAGTGTTGGAGAAAGCAAGAGAAAAACACAGTGAAAGAGAGAATTCTATGAGATTGTCTAGAGGTAGGAGAGGAATATCTAAGCCTTGACATCATCTCTTGCTAGCAAACAATAAAAGGAATAAGGTATAACCCTAATTTTAACTTTATTTTTAGAATTTCTATTGATAATTAGGTTGGATTGATATAAATACTTGTATATAGGGCTTATAATTTGTTAATCATTGTTTGTGAGTGCTATTTGATGATCAAATTTGTGAGAATTGGGTTGTAGTAGAAGATTTCAAATAACAGTGTTAATGTTATAAAATATGGCTTAGAAAGTACAAAAATTTCATGGTCAATACTTGTTATAATCTTTAAATTGATGTTGGATTATGTTAGTATGTTAAGAAACGAAAATGGCGTAGTTTAAATCGTGTTAATTGGTTAAGAAACGAAGCCGTGGCTATCGAATTCGCTAAATGTATTAAAACATGAAAATAGAGTATGAACATGTGTTTTGGGTCAAATGTTAGGTTGGTTAATATTTTTATAAATTGTTAGAATTCTAGTATGTTGTAGTTCTATGAATTACGAATCCATAGAATCGAAAAGCGGACTAATTTGGATGTGTATAACTTTCGAGTTATGAAGATTAGTAGGAGAAAAAGAATCAAAAATCGCGAAGAACGATAGTTTGAGGTCCCGTTTTACGCTTCAGCGTATGCTTACTTGTGCCCTAAGTCATTTAGAGAGGCCTTGCGCTATGTCAAGAGCTTAATTTGGTGCAATTGCGCCCAAAGTGTGTCAGTGTATTTGCTTTGACATTTTAGTAAAATAGGCATAACGTTTTCATCTGAACTCCGATTGAGGTGATTCAAGATGATCCGGAGCGAGCGAATAGACCTACAATATTTATTCTTTAACTTTTTCAATTTGAGGTCGGAACAGTAGTCAAAATGGTCATCTTTGTGACTGATGCGTATTCGGAGGCAATCGGAGGGCGTCAGACATGCACATACACAAGTATAGTGATGTCGACGATAATAGATGTTGTTCTAAGTTATAGAACATGAATATTATGAAGTATAATGATGCTTAACATTAATAAATTATATATTAGATAAGTTGTATACGCATACTAAGTACACACAAGAGAGACAAATTGAGCGTGTGATGAATAAGCGTCGAAAGCTTTAGTGATAAGTGGTAATGAGCGTAAAAAGTGTTTTAAATCAAATGAAATGAATATAATAAGATATTGAATAGTGTTAATATAAAACCAATAAGTAGTCCTAGCAAGACTTAAACACTTGAATGAACTTGAATATGAAATACGATGAGATATATGTTGAAAGTTAACCTGATAAAATTGAACAATGTGTATATATAATAGGAAGGGTTATGAGACGTAGAGTAAAGTTTATATTACAACTACTATGCGTTGTTATGTGACTAATAGTTGATGTGCATGGTTATATAATTGTGTAGGGCGCGTGAAGTGCGAGATAAGCTATAAGTATTAAAGCTGTTATTGGTAAGCAACGATCGAAAGCAAGTCTTTGAGTTCTTATTTGCTATGTGAATTTGATTGATTTAAATCTTTATTGCAAAAGAGCATGATGTGTTATATATATGTTGAATGTATGAAATGTTAAAAGTCGACTTACGACTACATTGATTGAGTAAAAGCATGTTGATTGAGTAAGGAACTCGATCTTTATACATCTTTATACTTGTTATATGAAGCTGTAACATGTATGTTATGTTAGTCAATGTTTATGAGATATATGTTGAGCATATTATTATGTGCTTACGTGATGCATGAAAGCTGTTAGATTTTCTTTGAATCATCGAGCTCAACCTTGCAAATAACCACTTTTGCGGGTTCAAGATTGAGATAAAGTTATGTGTTAAGCGAAAGACATGAATCGGATGTGATACTTGAAGATTTATACACTTTGGTTGTGTTATTATTATTTGAACCATGTTTAAGGTTCAGAATAATGTATTAATGTTGAATTGTAATATTATTTTGCAATGTAAACTATTGTAGTATTAAAAATGATTCTGAGATATTTAGATGTAAATGTTGAAACTGGGAACGAGAATAGTTTGTAATAGAAAATTTTAATTGTAATAGAAAATTTTAATTATTCCGCAAATTTCAATGGTTGTATTATGGTTTAATGATGTAAAAATTAGAAGTTGAATTTATTATTAACGACCGAAGTCGAGAATTAAATTGTATGAATTTTTCGGGTCTTTACACTTAACCTGGCCTAGAAACATTTTTAATTGGTGATTTAAAGCTGGTCAAACCAAGACCCTTGAACTCGAGTCTAACAGTGTTCTTGAGCTCAAGAACACCTAAGATGACAAAAAGTGTCGCTAAAGGGCTATAGCGACGATTTATTTATTTTCTAATTTCTGATTTTCCGTAAATTATTTAAAAATATAAATAAATTATAAAAATTACCAAAAATAGTTTTAAAAATTATTTTAAATTATGAAAAATAATTTTTGACTATTTGGAATATTTTTCATTAATATTTATTATTATTTGGATATTAATGATATTTCATTTATTTAATTAGTGTATTAAATAAATTAGAGAAAAATGATTTAATATTATAAAAAATCATTTTAAATAAGAATAATGTATTTAAAATATTTTGAGTTATAAAATATAACTTTTAATATTTTAAAAATTTTCATTACTAATTTAATATTAATAATATAAGATTTATTTAATTTTTAAATTAAATAAATAAATTAAAAATGATTTTATTGATTTAAAAATCATTTTAAATGAGAATAAAGTGTTAGAAAAATATTTTAAATTATAAAATATAATTTTAATATTTTGGAAAATTCTCATTAATAAATTAATATTAATGATATTAATTTATTTAATTATTAAATTAAATAAATGAAAGAAAAATGATTTTATTAATTTAAAAATCATTTAAAAATGAGAAAAATAATTTAAAAATATTTTTAGTTATAATTAATGAATTTTAATATTTGGATGATAATTTCATTAATATTTAAATATTAATGGTGATGATTTAAAAATGATTTTAATTACTTTAAAAATCATTTAAGTAGAATATTGATGATTTAGAAATATTTTAAGTTATTAATTATAACTTTAATATTTTGACAAGTATGTCATTAATATTTTAATATTATTAAATATTAATGATGATAAGATTATTTGATAATTAAATCATTAAAAATGATTATGATGTTTGAAAAATTATTATAAATTTTAATAATTGTTTAAATATTACTAAAAGCTTTCGAAAAAATATTATTAATGATATTTGACTTATCTAAAATAATATTGAAGCTTAGAAACCGAATTGAATTGACAATAACTGTGTTAATTGTCAGATAAGGTGACCAGAACACCGAGATGAGACCGAAGTATAACCAGACCGATATAGTTAGACTTGATAAGTGTTTATATAGATTATAAACACTGATATGGCTATGTGGTAATGTGTCTAGGAGAAGATTGACTATGAATTACAGTGTTATGTGCTATAAATTATTGTGCTAATTGTGAGACCGATATTATTGGTTATAGGTCTTACGAACGCATATAAGTTTGTTGTGTAGCTATAATCAGCGGAAGAAGCAAGTTTCCTAACTCAACCTTGAGTTAGTATTGTTTAAATATTATAGTGGTTAATTATTGTTAGTTATACCACGTCCAAGAATTTGTTGTTTATTATTCGCAGTTAGTGCATGTTTAATAATTCAAATTGAATTACTGATTCGGAAAATATACATTCGTAGAATAACTGTTGTTGGATATTCATATCTGTAGAAGCTAGTATTGACAGTACATATAATTCTGTTTATTGTCAAATTATGTTGAGAAATGCCTTAGCTAATTATTCTATCTAGACGAACATTTGTTAGAACTTGATAGACTCGAGAAGAGAATTCCATTATTATTGATAGATCGATGCCAATTATTTCGGCTAGATCGAGAAGTAAATAGAATTTGAAATCATAGTATTTCGTTGTTAAATCAAATCTTGATTCTGAGACTGAGAAGAACAACCTTTTTTATAAAGGGAAAATTTTATTAGCTGTATATTCGGCCTTTGCGCGCGATTTATGCATCATATAGGGTATAATAAAGCTGATCACTTGTTATACTTGTAGAGGGGTATGATTTAATCTTTATGGTTATCTGATACACCTGGGTATATCAAAGTCAAATCCTTGATAGTTACTCGAGAAGAGAAGTTCAAGATCCAACAGATCGCTTAGCATAAATCTGGAAAACATTCCACTTTGCTATTTCATAGAATTAATTATTGATTATTCATTTGAATATCGTAGAAAACCTTGAAAGCATCGTACTCTTTCATATTTAGATAATTGTTGCATAGAATGCGAGAAGACTTGTTATCTATTCCTATACATTTACTGTATGTCTTAACTTGCGGGGCAAACTTGTTGCTCACCCTTGCTAAATAAAACTTTTCAGCTAGGGACGAAGTTGCAGAAGGTGCTGTGAAGAATAAAGGCAAAGGCATAGTGATAAATTAGTATAATGAACATTATTATTATTATGTTGTATTGTAAACCCTTTTTGTATATCTAAGGGGTATGTTTGTAATGTTAAGGTTAGTGGACCTGGGACTAATGTATTAACAGCATATGTTAATGTGATATATATTACTATTTCTATATGAATGGGTAGTTAGTTAGATTTACATTGTGGATCGTGAACACCAAACTCCGAGGTCAGGTAACCCGAATTTGGGGGTGTCACAGGTTGGTAACAAAGCTGTAGGTTATAAACCTTAAGTGGGGTGGGGAAAAACCCTAGGATTATGACCATAAGCGAGATATAGAATACTCATTTAGAGTACTAAGTGAGGGATTGCCGAAGCGTATTGATAGTGAGATAGGTTGACACATAGTGTGAGAATTTTGTACTGGTGAAGTACTAATGAAGTTGTTTAAACTGATTGTAGGATGTCGGAAGAAGATAAGATGAGTATGGAGATGCTAACAATTTGTTGCACCGATGCCGATGGGCGAGGTGCCCGGTAAGAAAGTCGATGGAAGAAGTGCAGAAAGATGAACCCATGGTAAATTTGGAGAGTGATCATGATGATTATCCTGAGATGTATCTGAGTGGTGATGAGGAGGCGGACTTTGAAGAAGCTAAGGTGGAAAAAGAGAGTAAGACCAAAGTAGGAGAACCAGATCAAGTATCTGCAGAAGTCCAGGAACTCCGGAGTAAAGTATTTCTCTTGGAGGAGTTGTGGAAGACGGACCGAGCATTACACGAAATGACTGAAGAACGGAACGAGCTGAAAGCGCAGGTGGAGAGAGTGAAGACTGAAGGTGGTGGATCATCGTAGGGAACAACCAATCAGAAGGGTAAGAACAAGAGAAAGAGGGACAAAGATAGCGATAATTCTGAAAATTCCAACCCGAAGAAGAAGCAAGCCTGTAGCAAGTGTGGAAAGACTCACGCGGGAGAATGCATGATGTGGAAGAATGTGTGCTTCAACTGTAAGCAGGAAGGACATATTTCCTTACATTATCCTAAGCCAAATATGAGGAAGTGTTTCTCATGTGGGAGAACGGGTCACGGATTCAACAAGTGTCCCAACAAGAAGAAGACTGATGAAGGGAGTAGACAGTAGATAGTTTAAGTTTGAGCGTTAGTATCTTTTGGTAGTAGGTTTTGATATTAAAGCTTGTAATATCGAGAATGATGTGTAAACATATGTAAATATATATGTTTGTATGAATGAAATCTTTATTTTCTATATGAATATAAGATTAAGATTAAATTGTGAGTTCTTAAAACTCATACTTATGGTAAGTTCATGACTCATAATTATATGAAATATTTCTGAACCCCTCAGCGAATGGACGCCAAAAATCTGACTAGGATAAGTTCATACACTCATATAATTGTGCAAAGTTTCTGACTCATAAGTGTGGTAAGTTTGAAGAACTGGGAATAGCTAAGTGTAAAAAGGGAAAATGGCAACTTTCTGTGTAAAGTTGGAGAATTGCAGCTTTCTGTGTAAAGTTGTGTTGTTAATCCTGAAATTTATTTTAAAAGGGATAGTAGTATGTGTTAAATACTAAATGTACTACGTGCTATTTACATAAATATGCGATTATATGAGTAATATGTGTTGAATTCTTATTGTGTTAAGAATTTGTGTAGAGAAAGAGAATTAATGTAAGATTTTTTTTTATTTTATTTATTTAAATCAGATCATGCCGCCTAGACGACATAATTGAAATCAAAGAGAAGAACAATCGGTGAATAATGAAGGAGGTTAAGCTGACCCGATGCAAAACTTTGTAAATATGATAGCCGAAGCTATGGGGATTAGAGCTCCAGCAAGAGGAAGAGTGAGAGAACAACCAACTTATAGATTGGCTAACTTCAAAGACTTTAAAGCGGTTGGACCGCCTGAATTCAAAGGAACCACGGATCCGATTGAAGCCCAAACTTGGGTGAAGGAGATGGAAAAAGCATTCATCATTGCGCGAGTGGCAGAAGAACAGAAGACGACTTTTGCGACATACTTGATGAAGGGGGAAGCCAATTACTGGTGGGAGACAAATCAAGCGAGAGCGGGTACAGCTGTGGTGACTTGGACAAGATTCAAGGAGTTGTTCTTTGAGAACTACTTTTTGACGAGTATGAAAGCTCGGATGGAAGTTAAGTTCTTAGAACTAAAGCAGGAGAATATGTCTGTTTCTGAATATACTGCTAAATTCAACGAATTAGCGAGGTTTGCACCTCATTAAGTGGATACAAAATTACGAAAAGCGAGAAGGTTTGAGAATGGGTTGAAGCCGGGTATATACAACAAAGTAGCTATGTTGCAGATCAATACGTTCGCGGGTTTGTTGGAGAAAGCGTTAATTGCTGAAGGCGGGAGCGAAGCTGCATCTCGATTTCATCAGGAGAAGAAAAAGTAGGAAAATGAAGGAGGTAGTAGTGGCGGTAGCAATTCAAACAAAAGGAAGTGGAGTGAGAATACCCAGTCGGGTAATAAGACCAAAGGAAATAAAAAAAAAGGGAGAGAGCCCTGTGGAACTTGTGGAAAGAATCATGCAGGAGTTTGTTTAAAAAAGAAAGGGGTTTGCTATAACTGACGTCAAAAGGGACACCTGTCACCTAACTGTCCCAGTCTAAAGAAGATTCAAGGTTGTTATGTGTGCGGATCGACTGATCATCTGGTTCGGAACTGTCCAAAGAGGAATGTGGAGAAGGAAAACGTCAACAAGGGACCTGGTAGCGGAACCTTGGCGATTCAAGAACTTGCACAACCAAGAAGATCAACCGCCCGTACATTCAACATGACGACGCAGGATGCAGTGGCTACTCAGGAGGTGACAACATGTAACGATTTAGCTTAATACTTAAATTACGCGAGTAATATGAGTCAGATATTTCTATGAACTGTTTTCTTTTATAGATTCAAGTCATAGGTTAGAATTTGAAACACAAATTAATATTGTGTTGATAATAATGAATTGATGATACAACTTTAAAAGATTGTAGAGAATAAGAAAGAGGTGATTCCGAGGACGGAATCCTTTTAAGGAGGGGTGAATGTAATAACTCGGGATTTTGAATAATCCGAATTTTTACGAATAATTTTTTTTAATATTAATATTGTACTGTGTATCGGTGATACAAGTCTTGAGAATTGGTCAATTTGTGTATTGACTGAGAAATTAGAGTAGAGTTGTGCTTAACAGCTTTTGAAACCCTAACCCTAATTTCTGGATAGGGATTCGATAGAAAATATAATTAAAATAATTGTATCGATGAATACATGTTTGTACTATATAGAGATTTGGATTAATAATTGATCATATAAGATTTAAAATTTATAAACCCTAATAAGATATTAGAAACCCTAATCTCAGGATTAAAAACCCTAACGCGCAGTTAGAAACCCTAATCGTATGCTGGAAAACCCTAATTTAAAATTCGAGAATTCTAAACCCTAATTAGGAAACCCTAATCCTAATTGGCAAGCTTAATGTGTTTATTAAATGTTAATATGATTAGAAAAACCTAATTTAATTAGGAAACCCTAATTATTGTTTTAGAAATCTTAATTTTCTAATTAAAACCCTAATTAGAAAACAATTGTAAAAGCTAAAGTTTTAAAACCTTAGGGTTAGAACCTTAAGGTTAAACCCTAAGGGTTTGGTCAAAGGACAAGAAAGCCATTAAAATTATAATGCTAAAGACCAAAATGCCCTTTTTTATTTCTTTAATTGGTGACTTATAGAAATTACTAGCAACTTTAGTTGGTAACTAACTATGTTGACTTCGTGACTTTAAATCTCAGCATTTCAGCCCCTATATGACAGCTATATCAGATTTTATATTGCATTCAAGAGATTATAAAGGATTGAGAGAGAGAAAGTATACACATTTGCTTATTTTGCACTTTAGCTCTCAACAACTTTTCCTCTCTTCAAACCTCCGAATTCTTTAAGTCTCTCAGTCATATAATCAGTTACTAGAACACCAAAAACAGTTAAGGAAAACATAGATCAAAGATCGGAATCAAGAAGGTATAAAAGCCCTAACCTATTTTGATCTTACATGCTTAGAAAAATTTTATGTTTATGTGTTTATATTTATGTTAGAAGTTGTTTTTAGTTGATCTATGATGATCCATGATGGATCCATAACATCAAATGGCTTAAAAATGGTGTTTTTCAAAAACAGTTCTTGAGCTTGAAAAGGAGTCTGACAACGAAATGTCAGGGGCTGTAGATCTTTGTCTATTTATGATTTTTGTTGTTTTATGTTATGGATCAGTAGTCTGGTATAGGGTCATTGTTCTGCAATTGAAATAACAGTTATTTGATGTCTAGATTACATTTTATTCTTGGTCAAAACTTAGATTGGTGGGGTAATACCGAACAATTTAAGGGATTTCTGGGTAACCCAAAAATCGTTTTCCGATTAATCGACATGATTTTGAAAGTCCGGATCATCGGATATGATGTAAATTTGATGATGTTGTTGTAATCAAAGTGTAGACTATTGTCTGGACTATAGCTAAATGCCTTTATATGCCTTAAAACTTCAACAAATCGAACGTAGCAGGTGGTCAAAGTGGGCCACCCGAACTGAATTTACCTTTCTGGAAAAAACCCAGAAATTTGATGAACAAACTTTCTGACAATGTTTGACTGAGACATATCTTGTGAGTTTGTTGTTGTTGGACTGATCTATTGTTATATATATGCTCTATGACATGCCAACTACACGATTGGAGCACAAGAATACATGAATCATGAAAAGAACCTAGATTAAATCGACCTACAAAGTGTCCACTCGGACTGCTGGGTTTCTGGGAAAACCGAGAAATGCTGTGACAAGAGGTTTGATTGCCCAGATCTTCTTGTTAGTTTGTTGTATGACCGAGATGAAGATTGTTTCATGTAGTGTTACATAAACACTACATGATCAATACTTAACCTGGCCCAGAAACATTTTTAATTGGTGATTTAAAGCCGGTCAAACCATGACCCTTGAACTCGGGTCTGACAGTGTTCTTGAGCTCAAGGACACCTAAGACGACATAAAGTGTCGCTAAAGGGCTATAGCGACGGTTTATTTATTTTCTAATTTCTGATTTTCCAGAAATTATTTAAAAATAGAAATAAATTATAAAAATTACCAAAAATGGTTTTAAAAATTATTTTAAATTATGAAAAATAATTTTTGACTATTTGGAATATTTTTCATTAATATTTATAATTATTTGGATATTAATGATGTTTAATTTATTTAATTAACGTATTAAATAAATTAGAGAAAAATGATTTAATATTATGAAAAATCATTTTAAATAAGAATAATGTATTTAAAAATATTTTGAGTTATAAAATATAAGTTTTAATATTTTTAGAGAATTTTCATTAATAATTTAATATTAATAATATTATATTTATTTAATATTTAAATTAAATGAATAAATTAAAAATGATTTTATTGATTTAAAATCATTTTAAATGAGAATTAAGTGTTAGAAAATATTTTAAATTATAAAATATAATTTTCAATATTTTTGGAGAATTCTCATTAATAAATTAATATTAATGATATTGATTTATTTAATTATTAAATTAAATAAATGATAGAAAAATGATTTTATTAATTTAAAATCATTTAAAAATGAGAAAAATGATTTAAAAATATTTTAAGTTATAATTAATGACTTTTAATATTTGGATGATAATTTCATTAATATTTAAACATTAATGGTGATGATTTAAAATGATTTTAATTACTTTAAAAATTATTTAAGTAGAATATTGATGATTTAAAAATATTTTAAGTTATTAATAATAAATTTAATATTTTGGCAAGTATGTTATTAATATTTTAATATTATTAAATATTAATGATGATAAGATTATTTGATAATTAAATCATTAAAAATGATTCTAATGTTTGAAAAATTATTATAAATTATAATAATTGTTTAAATATTACTAAAAGCTTTCAAAAAATATTATTAATGATATTTGACTTCTATAAAATAATATTGAAGCTTAGAAACCGAATTGAATTGACAATAACTATGTTAATTGTGAACATCGAGATGAGACCGAAGTCTAACTAGACCGATATAGTTAGACTTGATAAGTGTTTATATAGTTTATAAACACTGATATGGCTATGTGGTAATGTGTCGAAGAGAAGATTGACTGTGAATTACAGTGTTATGTGCTATAAATTATTGTGCTAATTGTGAGACCGATATTATTGGTTATAGGTCTTACGAACGCAGATATGTTTGTTGTGTAGCTGTAATCAGCGGAATAGTTAAGTTTCCTGACTCAACCTTGAGTTAGTATTGTTTGAATATTATAGTGGTTAATTATTGTTAATTATACCACGTCCAAGAATTTATTGTTGATTATTCGCAGTTAGTGCATGTTTAATAATTCAAATTGAATTCTTGCGATTAGAAAAATATACATTCGTAGAATAAGCTGTTGTTGGATATTCATATCGAAGTAGAAGCTAGTATTGATGATCTGAGATAATTCTGTTTATTGTCAACTTATGTTGAGAAATGTCTTAGCTAATTATTCTGGCTAGACGAACATTTGTTAGAACTTGATATATTCTAGAAGAGAATTCCATTATTATTGACAGATCGATGCCAATTATTTTGGCTAGATCGAGAAGTAAATAGAAATTGAAATTATAGTATTTCGTTGTTAAATCAAATCTTGATTCTGAGACTGAGAATAACAACATTTTTTATAAAGGGAACATTTTATTGGTCGTATATTCAGCCTTTGTGCGCGATTAAGTATTATGTGTAATATAGGGTATAATAAAGCTGATCACTTGTTATACTTTCAGAGGGGTATGATTTAATCTTTATGGTTATCTAATACACCTGGGTATATCAAAGTCAAATCTTTGATAATTCCTCGAGAAGAGAAGTTCAAGATCCAACGGATCGCTCAACATAAATCTGGAAAACATTCCACTTTGCTATTTCGTAGAATTAATTCTTGATTATTCTCTTGAATATCATAGAAAACCTTGAAAGCGTTGTACTCTTTCATATTCAGATTATTGTTGCATAGAATGCGAGAAGACTTGTTATCTATTCCTATACATTTACTATATGTCTTAACTTGCGGGGTAAACTTGTTGCTCACCCTTGCTAAATAAAACTTTTCAGCTAGGGACGAAGTTGCAGAAGGTGCTGTGAAGAATAAAGGCAAAGGCATAGTGATAAATTAGTATAATGAACATTATTATTATTATGTTGTATTGTAAACCCTTTTTGTATATCACTACAACAAAAAGAGTTATGATTGTAGAGTCCGTGACATGGCATTCATATGTTGTCATACTGCTGAGGGCTTGTGCATAAGGATCCTCATATGTTTGTAATCAGTGATTTGAAATTGCATCAGATTTGGGTGTTATTTTTTTTGGCTATATATGTCGTATGCGGCACTTTATATTTAATTATTTCTATCTCAGTTTCAATTGGGAAACGAAATTAGTTATTTGAAATTGCATCAGGTTGGGTTGGTGTAATTTACGGATGCCTTTCTGTATGCTGTATGTTACCCTTTCTAGTTTAGTTCTTTCCTTCCCATGGGTTTAAGTGGAAAATTTTAGCCATGATGATCAAATTTTTTTCCCCAAGGCAGGGGTAATTGGGTTGGGTAACCTGAAATAGCTTGAGCAGTGCTAGCTTGTATCTAGTCTTTCCATGTATCTATATTATAAAGCGGGAGTTAAAAATTACAACTTTTTGGTGAAGCTTTTCTTTGTTTCCCTTTCCATCCCTATTAATTCTCTTAAGCAGATTTTTCATTCCTACTCTCTCTCCATCTTATCCCAGTTACTCACCCACTCGTTATTCTTTTACGTTAATCACAGGTTGTGTGTGAAGTTAACTAGTTATGTATAAATGGAACTAAAAGATGCATCAAATAAGCACATGTCTACATATCAATATAGGGACTCCATATTGTCTTAAAACTTCAGTTGCAAAATTCGCAGCAAGTATTCCAGCCTAAGGAAAATGTAATAAAGGATTTATCGTGATCTGTCATGACGTCTAGTGTAGAGTTTCTTAAAGTAATTGGCATAGGGAAATCATTGCCATAAATAAGAAGAAAGCATAACAGTTTACATACAGAACCTCATCAAATAAAATAGGACAAAATCTTTAAGCCTTTCATAACAGTTTCACATTACCACCTAATTTTGTCCAAGCTATGAAGTTTAGTTTCAGACAGTGGAAGTACTATCTCATACTATCTCCATCTAAAATCAAGCGTCCACTTATAAAATAAATGGACCAAATCTCATTATCTTTAAGTAAGTTTGATATTGACCATTTTCCTAAAGAAGAGATTTTTAAAGTTGATTCGCATATTGGGAGATTAGAATAATTAAAGCATAATTATAACTAATTAAAGAAATTTATATATTCTAACTTAAATCACTCAAGCCCATTAATCTGTGTTAATGAATGACAAAACAAAGAAATATCTCTAATCTACAAACAAATAAAAAAATGTAAATGTAGAATCTATACATTAGTTAACAGAGTACAAATCACAGCTTGAAAGAGTAAGTAAATAAACAGCAATAGACATAGTAAATTCTGTCAGCATAAATCTATTATATAAATAGTAAAGAAATAAAAGAAGATGGATTACCAGTACTTGGTGGCGGCGGCGGCTGGCCGGTGGTGGCGGCGGTGGACCGGTGGTGCGTCTGTGGCTGGCTTCTCTTTTTCTCCTTCTTCTCTTCCTTCTCTTCTCCCTCTTCTCTCTATTCTCCTCCCTCTTTTTTTCTTCTTAACTTTGTATCGAGTCGCGAATGGTGAACACAGTAAACATTAATAAGATCAGCAGCTTAATCGTGACGTCGCGGTCTCTAAGTTTTAATGACGTGGACACATCAGCGACCGCTAGAAATTGGTTGCACAAAATAAACGCGCCAACATTTGGCACCAAAATTTGAGAGGGAAAATCAATTTGGCGACCGCTCAGCGATCGCATGCGATCGCGGATAGATATTAACGACTAAAAGCGATTACGGTCGCAGATGTCCGTCGCTATTATTGACATCAGCGACTGGAACGGGAGGTCGCTGAAATATTTGGTTGCAGATAGAGATTTTTCTTGTAGTGTATCTAAGTGGTATGTTTGTAATGATAAGGTTAAAGGACCTGGGACTAATGTATTAACAACATATGTTAATGTGGTATGTATTACTATTTCTATATGAATGAGTAGTTAGTTAGTATTATATTGTGGATCGTGAACACCAAACTCGGGGGTCAGGTAACCCGAATTTGGGGTTGTCACAGGTTCGAGATTGTGGAAGTTTCTCAATACATTATAAAATTGCATGACATGCAATATATAATTATATTGAGGACCTAAGATGGGTGTGTCGTATATTATACGTCACTTAATAATTGATTTTGGTAAACAACAATAGGGTGATGAGATTCTGACTTTGAAAACGTCAAAAGTGCACCTCGTAAGAATGAACCGAATAGTAATCTTCTCATTCTTCTTTAGGGTCTTGAAATATTTGCTGCAGTATTTTATATGACATAGTAATAATTTGAGTTTGGATACTGTCTACGAGACAATATTGTATTAAAACTCACAGCTTATCTGTTGTCGTATTTTGCACGACAGTTCAACAGTTGTATAAATGAAGTTTATATTTAAATTCTGTACCGTGTATCTGGTGACTCAGAATGTGTTGTGTATACCTATTTTGGGGGCATCATAGTATATTCTAACAAAAATATCATGTCACAACATATGCGACATAATACCAATAAAAATAGATACCGTGTCACAACGCATGCGACACAATATCCACAGAAATGGGATTCTAATGTATATGTTGAACCAGATCAAATCATAATGTATCCAAAAGAAGGTAACACCATATATCACTCTACAAATATCAAAATAAATACTAGACATGATAACCTAATTCAAAGAGTATAAATTTGCATCCAATGTATTAACTCCAAAATGAAACTATTATATTAATTTCACAAGAAACAATTATGTGAAATAATAACAGAATTCAAAACAACAAACAAGACGAACAAATCAAATTTAACAAGAGTATCGCTGAAAGAGTACGGAATCCGTACCTGAAATAAGCAACGTAATACCCAAAATTTACATTCCAAATTGTAACTCCTTAAATTCTCTCCGTCCGAGCTAATTAAACAAATTAATAAAAAAAACAAATTAATAATTTATGTGCTAAATTACTAATTTCTCTTTTTCTTTTTTTATTAAGACTCATACATTCCATGAATTTTATAATACCAATTGTACCGACTATATTTATTACTAAATATTTTTTGTTCCTTTCAAAACAAGAGTAAAATATTAAATTAAAGTATTTTATAAATATATTTTTTTACTCTTTCCATCAAACTCACCAAAACTACAATACTATTTGGCCAATTTAATACAAAACTAAAAGAAAGAAAATAAAAATAATTTTACATGAGATTCCCCTCCCAGGTACTTTATAATAATAAACTATTAATTCAATTGTTTTATTACTTTAATTATTATTATCAAATGTTTATGGGGTTACTTATGTGGGACAAAAATACTTTGCCAAATTAAGTCTCATTAACATATTAGTGTAGAACAAGAACTCCAACTGCAGGTCATGCATATTTACAATGAAATAAAATACCTTTTATAACCAAAGTGCCTGGAATCAACAAGTTAGGAAAAAAATTGAAAACCATATCAAGATTGTATATGTATACATGTGAATTGAATTTAATACATAAAACCCAATCCCACTAAATTTCACAAGTAACTAAGGTTCACATAATTAATATAAATATTTGATCTCTATTTTAGGCCAATTTAATACTCATCAAAAGGCATACTAAGACTATAAGTATGAACCCACTAGTGAAATTATACTATATATATATATAGGAATTCCATCCACGACAATAGGTTGTTGGGAGCAACCCTTACAGCTCGGTCCGCTATAACTGCATCTAGGCCTTAGACAATTTTTTTTTTATAAGCCGCTACGAGTTGTGGCGGCTGGGCTAAAAGGGTTGCTCAACAACCATTGCTTGTGGATGGATGAACCTATATATATATAATTAATTAATGGTCAAACATTACTCCTGTATTACTATATATGTATATATACATATATCCATTCTCAATTCATTTGCCAATAAGACTTAGATTCATTATCATTATTATAATACTAAAAAAAGTTATATTGCTAAAGTAAATTTTCAAACCTTACCAGAATAATTTGAATTGGTTCCACTTGATCGATAATTTCTTTCCTTTCATTTTTGCAGCCGCCGCATGCCTCTCTCTCTTCCATTCTTTCCCTCACTTAATATAATCAAGTCAGATTAGGTATAATTATGTGTTTATTTATTAATAGGTTTTATTAATTTTCTTAGTTATAATAGGATTTTAATATTACACAAATATCAATTAGAACCAATTATTATAAAAGCCCAAATTAATGTAATCACATACTTATTATAGTTCACACAAATAAAATACAATTTGACCCAAATATAAGAAAAACCCAATTAAAATATGAATTTAAATATTATTTATTTCTTTATTAATTTTTTTGGGGGTATTACATTCTGAGGATGATATGTAGAACTAAATCGTAAATCAGTGCCTACGACTTTCTGCAAACTGACCCAAAATTGTGAAGTGAATCTAGGGTCTCGATCTGAAACTATGAATACTAGCATACAATGCAATCTTACAATCTCATTTATGTACATATGAGCAAGACGTTCAAGTGAATAAGTTTTTCGTATAGGCAAAAAATGAGTAGACTTGGTTAATCTATCGACAATGACCCAAATTATATCTATGCCTTGAGAAACCTTGGGAAGAACTATAACAAAATCCATGTTGATGTGTTCCCACTTCCATTCTAGAATTTCAAGTGGTTGCAATGAACCTTTTGACACTTGATGTTCTACCTTGACACGTTGACAAGTTAAACACATTGAGATAAACTCTGCGATCTCTCTCTTAATATTGCTCCACCAAAAAATATGTCAAAGATCACGATATATTTTGGTACTTTCAAGATGGATTGCAAACGGTGTGTTGTGTGCTTCCATCATGATTTATATTTTAAATCAAAGTCGTTAGGAACATAAAGTTTGGAGTTAACTCGAAGTATTCCTTTTTCGTTGATTCTTACTTCTGGAATAACACCTTCTTTCACCTTCTTCATATTCATCAGCTCTAGTTTTGTAGCTTGATCAACTTTACTGTTATCGATTAAATTAAAGTTGGTTCTATTCGTATATTTGACATCATCGCGTGGGTCCTTAGAGTCTTTTAATCTATCTTCATCCTTTGTAAGTCATAAAAAATGGGCCTTTGTGTTAATAATATCGTACTCGTACACGTATATGATCTTCTACTCAATGAATCAGCTACCGTGTTCGCTTTTTCAAGATGGTACTAGATGGTATGGTCATAATCTTTCAACAGCTCAAGCTAAATTCGTTGCCGCATGTTAAGTTCCTTTTGAGTGAAGAAATATTTAAGGCTCTTATGATCTGTATATATCTCCACTTTCTCCCCATACAGGTAGTGTCTCCAGATATATAGCGTGAAAATGACTGTTGCCAACTCTAGATTATGAGTATGATAATTCTTCTCATATTCTTTGAGTTGTCGTAAGGCATAGGCTATGACTTTCCCACGTTTTATGAGAAAAAAATCCTAAACCTCTGCCTGAAGCATTGCTGTAGATGACAAATCCCTCCGAACCTGATGGTATTATTAGAACAGGTGCTGAAATGAGTTTCCTCTTGAGTTCTTAGAAATTCTTCTCACATTCCTCGCTCCATCTGAACTTTATATCTTTTCAAGTCAACTGAGTTAATGGAGTGGCAATTCGAGAAAATCCTTCCACAAATCTCCGATAATTACCAGCTAAGCCCAGAAAGTTACGTATTTCGGTTACTAACTTAGGTTGTTCCCAACTTTGTATTGCTTCAATCTTCGCCGGGTCAACTGATATTCCATCACTAAAAGAAATTAGGGATGTAGCGAAGGAAATTTTATGAAGGAATTTATTCCTTCACATGAGGAGTTTTCTAGTGAAGGAACAGTGAAGGAAAAAATGTAGTGGCAATATAGTTATTAGCGAAAGAAACATCCTTCGCAATTTATATTTTTTTTCTCACAAAATTGAGGTGATAAAATAATTTTTGGTTCCAATTTATTATGAAAATTTGCGAGGAAAAAAATCTATTAATGAAGGAATTATTACTCACTATATTAT
Source organism: Panax ginseng (assembly GCA_020205605.1). Classification (NCBI taxonomy): domain Eukaryota; kingdom Viridiplantae; phylum Streptophyta; class Magnoliopsida; order Apiales; family Araliaceae; genus Panax; species Panax ginseng. The sequence continues at coordinate 111,477,594 of CM035131.1, read as the reverse complement.
TGTTAAGAGGTTTTTTTGCGAGAGATAAAATTACTCGTTGTTTTGTTCTAAATAATTTTTTAAAAATTAATTATGGTAAATATAAATTGTAATATAAATACAATAAATTTGTTATTGTAGTAAATTTATTTTTAATAACACTTTTTAAGTAACTTACAATATTATTATGGTTCTTTATCTAGAATTTTTGCTTTCCCTTCTCTCTAATTTTTTTCCTAGCTGATCATCCATCTTTTTCATATTTTTTCCTTCTTCTGATTTTGTTTCTTCTCTTCTTTTCCTCGCATTCATTTCTCTGATCTCAGTTCATATGGCGAGTCCCTCTCTCCTCTCGGAGGGTTTACCCGATTCTTCTATTCCTCTAGTTGGCATGCCAGCTTTTATTGGGTTTTCTAACCCCTCAGATTCGACTGTTCCCCTTAATGGCTTGCGCAAATATAAGGTTGGGATGGCAGAATCTGATGTTTTAGATGGAAATGTTAGGGTTTGCTCGGATGATTCTGACTCTGAAGGGCTTTCGAGTTTAGACATTCAAAGTCCTCTAGCCAACTCTCAAGTTTGTGATATTTTTAGGGCAGCTTAGCACCTATACCAGCAAGATAGAATCAATGTTATTGTAGAGCGCGAAAAGAACCAAGATTTTTCATATTTTATTTCTTCTCTTGGGTTTCTATCAAGGATGTGAATAATTTTACTCAAGAAGGTTTATCTGTCAGGAAGTTTGATGTCCACAACATGTTTGTAAAAAGTCCTGTCGTTTGACAATTCTTCCTTGCTTTTGCGCCACACATGGTTGTTGGTGCAAAATCGAATTACGCATATACACGCAAGTATACGTGGTCAACAAGTAATATAGAGTAAGTAGAGTATCGTTTTCACAAAGAATATCATGAAATTAATCTAAACAATTACCAATTTTATATTAACCCAATTTTATTAAACCAATCAAAATCAATGATTATAACTAATAAAAACTAAAAATACCAATCAATCAACACAACATAGAAATCGTAATTTCAAGCAAATAATGGAGAATTAGGCTTACAACTTCACTTTAAGTATCATTCCAATTATCACACCTTATTCCAGTTTAATTCACTATCTCAGTTTTTTAATCAAGAACACTTATGTAGAATTAGCCATCTCTCAATGCACTAATACCATATTAACTTAAATCTATATATTAGATAGAATTAAGCCAAGCATCCTAATTATCTAATTCACTATATATCTATGTGAATTACAATTAAGAAAAGATTAATTCCAAGTTCTTACCAGATTACATGTGATGCTAGGTATATCTATATCCTAACATAAATCAAGATTCCATTCAATCACAGAATTCAAGAACACATGCCATTATGATTAGGTCTAGACTCATATATCATCTCTCAAATCCATACAAATTTACATAAAATTGGTGATCAAGTATTTCATAAATTGAGCACAAATCACAATAGATAAACTGAATTAATAACTTATTAAACTCAAATCAAAGTATAATAATTGTCATTCAACATTAAAGATCCATTGCAAGCCTAAAAAGTAATTTAGCTCATAATTAATGAATTAAATACTGAATAAATAAAAGAAATCATCATCCTAATTATAAAAATTGAAATTAAAGAAGAATAGTAATACACCACCCTTCTCGCCCTTCAAATCTGCAATCTTCGTGAATTCACCTCCTTCCTTTGTTCCTCCAAGATTGTCTCTAAGTTCTGGCTCTCTAAGTGTATTCTCAATTGTTGGATATCTCCAACACTCTCCTCCTTAGCTTAAGTTAATTCACTCCAGATGAACCCAATCCAATTCTATCACAAAGTAATCACATAGGAATTCCAACAAAAATGAAACTCCTAATTAAACCCAATAAGTTTTTAAACAAAGAATCCCAATTAATATGAAATAACCTCCTTGACACACTCATAATATGACCTTATTACATAAAGATGTTATATCTCTCAATGCAACCCAATTTTTAGCAAAAAAAAAAAATAGCCCGACTTTTGACCCTTGCCCGTCATTAAAGTGGTACGTGGCAGTACATTTTCCTTTGTTATCACGGCGCTTTTGTTACCACGGTGAATGTCAGATGTCCAGATTTTTTTTTGAGCTTTCTTCCAATGCCAGCATTTTGATGTGTTCACTTAATATCCTGTAACAAGAACAAAAACCTATCAAAAGCAACATGAAATACTCAAAAACTAACAATATATCAAGCTAAATAAAGATAAATCGTAGGTTAAAAATCTACTCATCAAATTCCCCCAAACTTGAAACATTGATTGTCCACAAGCAAAATAATATACAATGCAATTAACTACTCTATAACTACGAATCCAGTATTAAGACAAAACATAGTCTAATCATACAGCCTCAGAGAAATCAAGCAAACACGATAGTACATCATATCTAAACCAATCAATAACTTCCCAATCACTCATCAAATCTTAAACTATTCTTACTAATTTAGTGCGTGTGTGCTCAACAGCCATACTAACTTATATAATGTTAAATACAACATATAATAGATCTCTTTAAAGGCATCATACAATGTAAACTCACAAAATCCATGAGCAAGCTAGATCCAACAAAAGTCAAACATTCACCAAGTTCAAGAGTCCAATCCGGGATACTTATGCTTTATTTTTCATTACGGGAGCTTTTCGCTCATTTCCAATTTTATTATTTCTCTTTTTTTATACTCATGGATGTTCAATGTCTTATTCCCTTAGGCTTTTCAATGCTACCTTAACGAGATTTCGACCAATGACTCCCAGACCATTAAGACCTTAGGGCGCTATGTGTAAAGACAATCCCCTCGGGCTTACTTACTCAAGTAACAAAGGCCACAAAACTAGACATGCATGCCACAATGTTTATTCATTTTTTTAGCTTATATATCCCAAATTTTCCCCCAAACTTAAGTTTTTGTCTAAATCTAGCCATCTCCGCCTATTCATGTCTTTCATTCATTCAAACTAGTATTATCCTTAAGAATTCCATTATATGCAAATTTAAACTTAATCAGTCAACATAGTTGTTTCTAACGTGCTAACTTGATTATACTAGTTTCAAACAGAAAAAGATTCAATTCATAACAGGAAGCCAAATCAAAGCCTAAATAATCAATACTAACTCGTCTACACAATTCCAATCTCATCATTGGCCAAAAATAGACTTTTACTATCTAATAACTAGATTCATGCAAAATGAACTACATGCATATATATATATATATATATATATATATATATATATATATATATATATATATGCATCAATGAACGTATTAAACTAAAAGACATAAAAAACAAACAATTATAAAAACTTATCAAAACTAACTAACATGATTTTTAAATCGTCACATGAAATTAACCAAGCAAAAGCAAAACCCCCAAACTTAAATCAAGTAATGTCCTCATTAAGAAAATATAGAGCAAATAAAAACATGAAGACTTCCCTGAAAGACGAGTCACTGCTCGTCGTCATCCGAATGAGGGTATGCTTGGAGGACAGGAGGAACATGCATGGCCACCGGACTGACACTTGTATTGCAGCGAGAAATTGCATCAGCAAGCGTGTTGAAAGAGTTTTCATTGTACTGATGCATCAAATCCTGGCGTTGAGCCAGCCAAAAGAATTATTTCTGTGAACCTCGAGATGGTTGCTCTTCTATTGGATCAGCTGCAACTGGGGGTGAGGGTTGACGAATTATAATATAACCTTCTCCTCTTGGATATGATCTTGCCCCCTCCTATGCCTTGTACTTCTCGATTGTAGCATGTTCGATTATAGCTATCAGTTATTGTATAGGTTCAGAGGGATGCCACTGCACACCAGCTTTGCGGTACAAATCGATTATGAGAAATCCATGCAGAAGGCCCCCCATAGTACTTCCCTGTAGCAGCCTGTCAATTGACTCTTGAATACATTGACCAACATCCACATTGTAAAACACAACTGAATTATTCACCCGATAATGGTGGTGTACAATCTCATATAGCAGTTGTACCCTTTCCTTAGTCACATCATTCTGGTGGCATGTGGGCATCAAACGAGCACATATGAATGCATACCATGCTTTTCCATACCAACTTAGCGTTGAGTGTGGAAAACTTATCTTTTCATTTGTTTCGGCTCGGGTAACCCATTGTGTTCTTGGTTTGCACAATCTTGCAATTAATTCATTCAGGTCAGGCAAGCCATCTCTATAGCATCCGTCTGTTGGTGTTTCCAGCCCAAAATACTCGTTAATGGCATTGGCTTGGAAAGACACCGGTTTACCTCGTAGCATGACTATATGATCAACATTCTCTATGGCATTAGAATAAAACTCTTTTACTATGTTGATCACCGCTGGTAGTGGCTGATCCACTAACTAAAACCAATTGCGTTCCACAATCATCAGTGCCATATCACCATCAAGGTTAGCATCCAGCTTCAATCCCCATTCTAGTATAAAAGTCTTCTTATTAATGGACGATTTGAACCTTGCCTCGGCCCCCTCACTAACAAATTTCTTGTGATCAAACTAAGCTCGAGCAGTAGAAGTGGATGGACGTGGTCTCTTATGTGAAGACATGGTGTTTTTTTGTGAATTATAGGGAAAAACTTGGTTCAGGAATTTTGTCGAATAGTTGGTGGGCGTGAAGGCTAACACCCCCAAACTTAGCCTCTTTGAATAATCTCTAACTCAAAATATGAAATATTACAAAGCAATCCTTGGGCAACAAATTCCCAAGGTTTTCCAACCAATTCTCACAAACAAGAAAGAAGAAAAACTAGAATGTAGCAATTTGGGATTACCTTCAATAAGAACTTGTGTCGTCACCTTTGAAAGAATTGGACTTGGATTTGAAGTGTAGTGATTATGTTTCAGAGTGATTGTGGCTAATTAAGGAGGTTGGGTTGATATAGAAGAGGAAAAAGAAACGTGTATGAGGAGTTGTAGTGATTATGGGTTAATGGGAGGAGAAGTTGGGAAGGAGTAGAAGAAGTGGTGTAGTAAAATTTTGCCGTTATGGGAGTTATGGGAGTTATGGGGGAGTGGAAGAGTTTTTATTAGCTAAGAAGTTGAGGAGAATGGAAGTTATATGGAGTTAAGTTGGAAAAGGATATGTCAAATATGATTTTTAGAATCCAGTTTTCCGAAGCGGGCGAGCCCCATGGCCGCTTATTAGTTTTTTGTATTACGGCGCGCCATGCAAGCTAGTAAGTAAGTAACCGCCATGAGATGGCGCCCCACGCTAGTGAGGAAGTAACTTTGTCCAATGTAGCGCGCCCCGTGCCAGTAGAGCAGAAACTTGTTGTGTAGGTAGTGCACCCTATGTCGTGTGCACGCTTAAGGTGGCGCGGCCTGCGCCATTAGAGCAGTGGTTGTGTGATATCCTTTTTCCTTGATTCCCTACAATCATACCACAATGAGTTCATTATTCCTTGAAAAAGAAATATCTAAACTATACTATGAACTAAAGTATACTTAATAAATGAAATAGAAAAGGTTTAGAGCTTGGGTTGCCTCCTAAGTAGCGCTAGTTTTAACGTCGTCAGCCCGACGGCACCTCTTGTTTCAGGGTGCATCGGAAAGTGTAATTGCAATGGATTCATTATCGATGTCGCCACCCTAGTAGTGCTTTAATCTTTGCCCATTGAAGTTGAAGATTTCGAGCGAATTTCTGCTATATAGCTCAATGGCGCTATGTGGAAAAACCCTCTTAATAGTAAATGGGCCCAACCATCTGGATTTGAGCTTTCCAGGAAATAATCTCAGTCTTGAATTAAACAATAATATTAATTGTCCCGGTTCGAACTTTTTCTGCAAAATTTTCTGGTTGTGTCACTTCTTGACTTTTTCTTTATACAGCTTCGAGTTCTCATATGCTTGCAGTCAGAATTCATCAAGTTCATTCAATTGAAGTAGCCTCTTTTCTCCTGTAGCTGTTTGATCGAAGTTGAGTTTCTGAATTGCCCAATATGCTTTATGCTGTAATTCCATAGGGAGGTGACGTGCTTTTTCATAGACCAACTGATACGGAGACATCCTAATTGGTGTCTTGTATGCTGTCCTGTAAGCCCATAGTGCGTCGTCCAATTTTAGAGACTAGTCTTTTCTGTTTGGGTTTACCACTCTAAAATTTTCTTCACCTCTCTGTTGGAAACCTCAGCTTGACCACTCGTCTGGGGGTGATATGTTGTTGCAACCCTATGATTGACCCCATATTTTGCCAAAGGAGCTGTGAATGATTTATTACTGAAGTGACTTCCCTCGTCACTTATGATTGCTCTTGGTGTGCCAAACCTTGTGAAGATGTTCTTTTGTAGAAACTTGAGAACAACTTTGGCATCGTTTCTAAGGAGTGCTACAGCTTCCACCCATTTTGTTACATAGTCTACAACAAGCAGAATGTATAAGTTATTGAATGAGGGAGGAAAAGGTCCCATAAAGTCCATTCCCCATACATCAAAAACTTCTACTTCCATTATTGTGTTGAGTGGCATTTTGTTCCTTTTTGAGATGTTGCCCATCCTTTAACATTTGTCACAACTTTTCATGAATTGGTGGGTATCATTGAACAGAGCAGGCTAATAGAATCCTGCTTGAAGCACTTTGGACGCTGTCCGCTCACTCCCATAATGTCCCCCATATGCAGATGAATGACACTCGTGCAAGATATTCTTTACTTCGTTGTATGGTATGCATCAAAGAATCATTTTGTCTGCACACTATTTGAATAAATATGGCTCATCCCACATGTACCACTTGACGTCATGTAAGAACTTCTGCTTTTGCTGACGTGTCAGATCAGGGGGAAGGACTTTTCTCACTAAGTAATTGGCAAGTCCGCATACCATGGAAATTATGCGTTGACTCCAAACAGCTGCTCATCCAGAAATGACTCATTGATTATACACTTATCTTCCCCATCATTATCCGAATTTTCTAATCTTGAAAGATGATCTGCTACTTGATTTTTTGTCCTCTTTCTATCCTTTATTTCCAAATCAAATTCTTATAGGAGAAGGATCCATCTGATTAGTCGAGGCTTAACATCCTTCTTTGAGATTAAATAATGAATTGCCGAGTGATCCATATATAACACCACCTTTGTTCCAATCAAATACGCTCTGAATTTATCAAAGGCGTATATTACAATAAGTAACTCCTTCTCGGTGGTTGTGTAGTTTAATTGGGTATCCGTAAGGGTTTTACATGCATAGTATATGGTGTGGAATATCTTTTATCGGCATTAGCCCAAAACAACCGCTACCGCATAATCGCTAGCATCACATATTAACTCGAAAGGCATTGTCCAATCCGGTGCTACGATCACAGGGACCGTAGTCAACTTCTTTTTTAATTGCTCAAATTCTGACTTACAATCCTCATCAAACTTGAAAACTGAATCTTCCTCTAAGAGACTGCATAATGGTTTTGCAATCTTAGAGAAATCTTTAATAAACCTTCGGTAGAATCCAGCATGTCCCAGAAAACTGCGGATTCCCTTGACTATAGTTGGCAGTGGAAGATTCTCAATTGTTTTTAACTTTTCTCCATCAACCTCTAATCCCTTCGTAGAGACCTTGTGCCCCAAGATTATTCCTTCTTCGACCATAAAGTGGTACTTCTCCCAGTTAAGTACCAAATTTGTCTCCACGCATCGCTTCAAGACCATGACCAAGTTCTCTAGACATGCATCAAAATTATCTCCATAGATAGAAAAGTCATCCATGAAAACTTCTACATTTTTCTCCACCATGTCCGAAAAGATGGCCATTATACATCTTTGGAACGTCGTGAGTGTATTACACAAACCAAAAGACATTCTTCTGAATGCAAAGGTGCCATATGGGCATGCGAAAGTGGTCTTCTCTTGATCTTCAGGAGCTATGACTATTTGATTGTACCCCGAGTATCCATCTGGTAGATAGTAAAATTCATGCCCTGCCAACCTGTCCAACATTTGATCGATGAAAGGTAGAGGAAAGTGCTCCTTGAGGGTTGCCTTATTAAGCTTCCTGTAGTCCATGCAAACCCTCCACCCGGTCACTGTCCTCGTCAGAATTAATTCATTATCATCATTCTGTATTACGATCATTCCTCCCTTTTTCGGCACACATTGAACCCGACTGACCCACACATTGTCTGAAATTGGGAAGATAATTCCCACATCCAACCACTTCAAAATTTCTTTCTTCACCACTTCTTTCATGATTAGATTTAGCCGTCTCTGCTGTTCTACTATTGGCTTTGCATCCTTTGCCATAAGAATTTTGTGCATGAAGAAGGATGGACTTATCCCCTTTATATCTGCAATTTGTTTTCTCTAAGCACTTTCAGTAACTTACTTTCTCGCAGTTCGTTAAACGCAGATGCAATAATAACATGTAAAGTATTAGAATTTCCCAAATAAGCATACCTGATGTGTTTAGGAAGCGGCTTAAGCTCAAGAGTAGGTGGCTCCTCCAATGAAGGTTTCATTCTTGCCGAAGTTTTTTCTTCTATGTGTAATGGCTCGAATGGTACCTTGAATCTACTAACTCGTGGCAATGAATCTAGCATATGCAATTAATCTACAAACTCTGGATCATCTAAATCTTCATCTTCCAATAGTGTAGTTTTCAATGGATCATTAGCTAAACTTTTAACCATGTCTTAATTAACTATCCGGTCAATGACATCCACCCGAAAACACTCTTCTTCATCTATAGGGAACTTCATAGCTTTGAACACGTTGAACTTAACTTCCTGATCTTGGACCCTCATGGTTAGTTCACCTTTTTGCACATCGATGAGAGTCCTACCCGTAGCCAAATATGGTCTCCCTAGGATTATTGGGATATTTTTATCTTCTTCATAATCCTAAATGGTCATGATACACAACGGACTCAATCTCTGTCTTGCTCTTATCCACTTTCTTTTCTTCATCTTGTTTTTCCTCAACCACTTTGTCTTCACCATCTTTGTCATTATCTTTTTTAGCTGAATTTTCTATCTTCTGTCCCTCAAGATGTTTTCCACTCCTTAACATAATCGCTTGACACTAGTCATGATTTACCTTTGGATTTTTTTTTGTGTCACTGGGTAGAGTTCCTTGAGGCCTATTATTCAACGCAAAAGCTAGTTGTCCCAACTAATTTTCTAAGTTCTTGATGGCCACTGCTTGTGATTTCATGGCCGCCTCATTGCTTGATATATATTTTGACAACAGCTCTTCTAAATCTGTCTTTTTCTCTTGGTGCAGAGCTGATTGTTGATGCTGATTCTGAAATCCCAAGGGATAAGATGGTCATGGAGCTTGTTGATTCTTTTTGTTACTCCACAAAAAATTAGGGTGATTCCTATTCCCCAGATTGTAGGCATTCTGATACATGTTTTATGGAATCCTGTTATAGCTACCCACAAATTTTACTGAAGCTGGGTTAATAGCACATTGTTTTGTAGGATTTTCCCCCGCGTACAATTCACAAATAACCGTAATTTGTTGAGTTTGTGCACCCGACAAAGCATCCACCTTCTTTGATAGTGCTGAAATCTGTAATGCTAATGCCATCACCCCATCTACCTCTAACACCCCAGCTACCTTAGGTAGTGTCGTTCTTGCCGTGGGCCACTAGTAGTTGTTAGCCGTCATTGTTTCTATCAACTCATATGCCTCCTCATCCGAAGCTGCATCTATACTAGTCCTGAGATTCCCACTCAACCCATTGTAGAACGTATTCATCTGCAGCCATTTAGGTAATCCATGATGTGGGCACTTTCTGAGAAATTCCTTGTACCTCTCCCATGCCCTATACAAAGATTCCCCATGCTGTTGTTCAAACATGTTAATATCGTTTCTCATTTTTGTAGTTTTTGCTGGTGGGAAAAATTTGGCCAAGGATTTCTGAGCAAGGTCTTCCCAAGTAGTTATTGATCCCGACGGTAAAGAATGTAACCAATTCTTTGCCTTGTCCCGCAGTGTGAACGGGAACAAGCGAAGTCTAACTGCGTCATCAGACACCCCATTGTATTTGAAGGTGTCACATATCTCCAAAATGCTGACTAAATGCTCATTCAGATCATCGTTGGCTAATCCCCCAAACTGTACTAAGTTCTGAATCATCTATATGGTACAAGGCTTGATCTCAAAAGTGTTTGCAGCAATCACTGGCCTAGTGATACTTGACTGAAGCTCAGTCACCTTGGGAGTGGCATAGTCCCTTAGCGCTTTTTGATCTTCGGCAGCCATGATTTCTTCCTTATCAGAGTTCTCAAAATTCTCTCTAGTGTCTTTAATCCACTTACTTAGCCTTTGAAATCGTTTCTCTCAAAGTCCATTTTTCTCTCTAGTGTCTTTAAGTTCTTAGACCGAGTTTGCATAAACTAACTCAAAGAACCTGAATAAGAAAGAGAAAAACAAAAAGAAATTTTTTTAAGTAAAACTGAACTAATTAAATTGATATCGAAAATTATTAAAATCAATACTAATCCCCGACAATGGCGCCAAAAACTTATTGGTGTAAAATCTAATTACGCACAATCACGCAAGTATACATGGTCAACAAGTAATATAAAGTAAGTAGAGTATCGTTCCAACGGAGAATAGCAAGAAATTAATACAAACAATTACCAGTTTTATATTAACCCAATTGTATTAAACTAATTAAAATCATTGATTATAACTAATAAAAACTAAAAACTAAAAATACCAATCAATCAACACAACTTAGAAACCATAATTTCAAGCAAATAATGAAGAATTAGGCTTACAACTTCACTTTAAGTATAATTCCAATTATCACACCTTATTCGAGTTTAATTCACTATCTCAGTTTATTAATCAAGAATACTTATGTAGAATTAGCCATTTCTTAATGCACTAATACCATATTAACTTAAATCCACAAATTAGATAAAATTACGTCAAACACCCTAATTAACTAATTCACTATATCTTTATGCGAATTACAATTAAGAAGAGTTTAATTCCAAGTTCTTACCAGATTACATGTGATGCTAGGTATATCTCTATCCTAACATAAATCAAGATTCCATTCAATCACAGAATTCAAGAACACATGCCATTATGACTAGGTCTAGACTCATATATCATCTCTCGAATCCATACAAATCCACATAAAATTGGTGATCAAGCAATTCATAAATTGAGCACAAATCACAATAGATAAACTGAACTAATAACTTATTAAACTCAAATCAAGGCATAATAATTGTCATTCAACATTAAAGATCCATTGCAAGCCTAAAAATTAATTTAGCTAATAATTAATGAATTAAATACTGAATAAAAAAAAGAAATCATCATCCCAATTACAAAAACTAAAATTAAAGAAGAATAGTAATACACCACCCTTCTCGCCCTTCAAATCTGCAATCTTCGTGAATTCACCTCCTTCATTTGTTCCTCCAAGATTGTCTCAAAGTTCTGGTTCTCTAAGTGTATTCTCAATTGTTAGATATCTCCAACACTCTCCTCCTTAGCATAAGTTAATTCACTTGAGCTGAACCCAATCCAATTCTAATATATCTCAAAGTTATCCCATAGGAACTCCAATAAAAATCAAACTCCTAATTAAACCCAACATGTTTTTAAATAAAGAATCCCAATTAATATGAAATATACTTCTTGACACATTCTTAATATGACCTTATTACATAAAGAAATTATATCTCTCAACACAACCCAATTTTCAGCAAAAAAAAAAAGCCAAGCTTCTGACCCGTCCGACCGGCGCCCCCCGCGCCAGTTCCTTCATTAAAGTGGCGCGACCCGCGCTAGTACATCAGTAGCTTATCCACATGCCACGCGCCCTGCGCTGGTAATGCAGTATGTCTAGATTTTGCTTGAGCTTTCTTCTAATGCCAGCATTTTGATGTGTTCACTTAATATCATGTAACAAGAACAAAAACCCATCAAAAGCAACATGAAATACTCAAAAACTAACAATATATCAAGATAAATAAAGATAAATTGTAGGTTAAAAACCTACTCATCAGTGGTCAACTTGGTTGATCGGTGCGTAGCAGAGCTTCACCTTTATTATCTTATAAGTGGAGTCTATCCCGACTGGGAAAGTCTTATTGATTATGTTTTCATTCAATCATTCTCTCTCTTTTCTGGCCTCTTACCTAATGCTCTGAAGAGCCATTGTTTCCTCTCTAATGTGCCCTCTTCCCAACAGCAGGAAATCATTGACTGTGAACCTTGTGTTATAGTTCTATGACTCCGATAACTCATGTTTAAACTCTTATAGTTTTTTGTTAGATCTGTAAGCAACGTAGATTAAAAGAACTATTTATGCTAATATATATGCACACTGTAAGGTCTTTATCTGGCTCCCCACCAGTTCTTTGTCATGAAGCATGGTCCTCATCTTTTATAAAAAAATAAGAGTCCAACAATGTCAATAATTTGTTGGAGAAAGAATATAATACACTTGGTGAACATAACAAAATAGTAGCATTAGATTCAGCTGATCAATGCTAAAATGATTAGCATGAATTGGTGACCTGTAATTCTAGACTCCTACTACTACCTTGTGTAAAACTTGTGTAGGTAATGGCACTGTGATCAAAATTTTTATTAGGCTCATGTACAGACCAAGTTCATCGAAACCCTCCTGTTCATATCTTGCTTTTTGTTATTGAAGAGCCATTCAACTATTGCTTAATCAACACTGCAAGCACTGCCTATATATAGTTATAATATATGACATAATTAGTTATATTCAAAAAATTGGATTAAAAATGTGTATTGATTTTAAATTAGCCAAGCAAGCTATTAAAGACAAGAAAAAAGCTAATTATGAATTAGGAACCTTCTGTGAACAATATGGTTTACCACCAGTTGCTCCCTCTAGAAGAAAACAATTGCATAAACATATTGATCATCATAGAAGTCACAAGCATCATAAACACAAACGCAGTCATAAAAAGAATAAAAATCAAGATGATTATTATACTAAATCCAAACCCGCAAATTAAAAATACAATAAAAACTCTAAAAAAATTGATAAAAGTAAAACTGTTTGCCACAATTGAGGGCAGAAAGGGCACTACAAAAATGAGTGCAAAATAAAACAAAAATTGTCTCAGCTAAATGTTTCTAGTGAAGATACTGAACAACTATTAGAATTAATGAGGATAGAGAACAACGTCGGTAATGATGAAGGTTACGATATTCCTTATTCCTCTAATAGCGATGCCGATAACAATGAAACAGATAGTGACAATGAAGAAGTTACTATTTGTGCTGATAATTGCAATGAAAAATGTTGCAATATAAGACTAAATGTAATTACTAAAGAGGAGGAAGAAAGCTCTTTGCTAATTGATTTAATTAGTAAGATTTCTGATCTTGAGTTAAAATCTCAATACACTAAGCAGTTAAAAGATTTATTAACTAAAGATAATAGGGTTAAGGACAAGATTATTAAAGCTAAAGAAAAACCAGTATTTAGTCTTAATAAAACTCTTGAGAAATTTAAAACTCCGATAAAAGAAGTTACCCTCCCAGAATTAAATCAAGAAGTTAATAAACTAAAAAGAAAAATTTCTAACTTAAAATTAGAAGTCTCTAATTTAAGAAAAGAATTTGAGGACAAAAAAATCCGATCTTCAAATCCATGATTCCTCCTCTAGTGATGAAGATCACGATGAGCCTGAATCATCTGGAACAAAAGAAGAGCTAGATCTCTTTGTCCAAGGTCTTTCTCTTAAAAGAATTAAAGATATCACCATGCAAAAATGGTATATCTCCATTAACTTAGTTGTTGATAAAACCTTTTCAATACAACTTCATGCTCTAGTGGATACTGGTGCAGATCTTAATTGTATTCAAGAAGGTCTAATCCCAACTAAATACTATAAGAAAACCACTGAAAAATTAAATTCAGCTAATGGTAGTCAAATGGAAATAAAGTATAAACATCCTAAAGTTCATATCTCTCAAGATAATACGTGTTTTAAAACATCATCTGTTTTAATCCGTAATCTTACAGATAAGATCATTTTAGGATTACCGTTTATATATTTATTATACCCTTTTACTACTAGTAATGAAGGTCTAAGTTGTAGACATTTAGGAAAAAGAATAACATTTAAATTTCTAATTAAACCCAAGGAAAGAGATTTAAGATTTATTGAAGAAGAATCTATTTCTAAATCTTTGAATTTATTAAATTGTAAATCCACCCATTTGAATTTCTTAAAGGAAGAAATTAAGTACAAACGTATTGAAGAACAACTTCAGAATAAAGAAGTTCAACAAAAAAATTGAAGAATTAAAAACTTATTTAAAAGACAACCTTTGTTCTAATTCTCCTAATGCCTTTTGGCATCGGAAGAAACATGTTGTAAGGCTTCCTTATGCTAAGGAATTCAAAGAACATTTGATTCCTACTAAGGCCAGGCCGATACAAATGAATCACGAGCAAATGGAATTATGCAAAAATGAAATTAATGACCTCTTTAATAAAGGATTAATTAAACCTAGTAAATCCCCTTGGTCATGTCCCGCCTTTTATGTTAACAATGAAGAAGAAAAGGAGAGAGGTTTTCCCCGTCTTCTAATCAATTACAAGCCATTAAACAAGGTCTTAGAATGGATTAGGTACCCTTTACCTAATAAGGATGACCTCATTAATCGGTTGAGTAATGCCACTATCTTCAGTAAGTTTGACCTTAAGTCTGGTTTCTGGAAAGTTGCCATTCACCCCGATGATAGGTACAAAACAGCCTTTATAACCCCATTTGGCCATTATGAATGGAATGTTCAGGCATTTGGCCTAAAGAATGCTCCCAGTGAATTTCAGAATATCCTCAATGACATTTTGAATCCTTTCAGTCATTTTTTTGTTGTTTACATCGATGATATTCTCATTTTTTCCAATTCAATTGAAGAACACATTAAACATTTGAAATCGTTCTTCAAAACAGTTAAAGATAATGGACTTGTCCTTTCCCCTTCTAAATGCAGCTTGTTTCAAGCTAAAGTTCAGTTTTTTGGTTTAAATATTTATCGCGGACTCATACAGCCTATTGACAGAGCTATTCAATTCGCTAATAGATTCCCAGATAAAATTACCAATACTACCCAACTACAGAGGTTTCTGGGCTCGCTTAATTATATTGGCAGGTTCTATAAAAACCTCAGGAAGATTTGCGAACCTCTCTTTCAGCGATCGTAGGACAATCCTCCCCCTTAGACTGAAGTTCACACTTCTGTCATCCATCAAGTTAAAAAATATGTCAAGGCATTGCCCTGCCTTGGTATTTCTAACGACTCTGCATTTAAAATTGTTGAAACTGAGGCCTCAGATATTGGATTCAGAGGCATTCTCAAGCAAAAACTAACACTCAATTCTCTCGAACAAATTGTTCGTTTTCATTCTGGTACATGGAATAGTACACAGTTATATTACAGCACTATTAAAAAAGAAATACTTTCTTTTGTATTATGTATTAACAAATTTTAAAGTGACTTATTAAATCAAAAGTTTTTGGTTCACATTGACTGCAAATCAGCAAAATATATTTTAGAAAAGGATGTTGAAAACATAGTCTCTAAAAATTCCTTTGCTAGATGGCAAGCCCGATTGAGTATTTTTGATTTTGAAATTAAATACATTAAAGGCAGTAACAATTCAATTCCTGATTTTCTCACTCGGGAATTCATTAATACAGGTACTATCCATCCAACATGAGTGTTCGAGGAGCATCTTCCTCTCGTGGCCCGGGTCGCCCTACTGGCCCAAGTAACCAACCAAGAAAAACTTTTATTCCTCATCCAGTTAACCAAGTTTATCAATCCAACAAATTCACAGTCCTTGGGACACTTCCCAAGCCTTACAGTTCTGCCTTAACCAGTAAACCAGAACTAGTTGACCCTTTTTGCAATCCGGCTAAGGCCTCCTCTTCAGCTCCCAGTCATCCTCCTTCTGAGCACATGCTTAGATGGGAAAATCACCTATTTTATGTTGAACCTCAAATGAAACCCAAAGATGACCCCATTAAACTTGCCTCCCAGTTCTTCCCTTCTGGATGGCACTTCACTCCCCTTGCTCCTTATAAATCCCTTGTGTATTATAAGGATATCCTCCTTGAAACAGAGTTAGTAAACATTAAACCTATTTATGCTAATAATGATAAGTCAAAAGTACTCTATCATTCTTTGTATATTAAACAGTTCATTCAGCTTTCTGATTGGGGAAAACATCTATGTGATCTTATGCATCTCTCTAATCAAGATAACCCTTACTGTTATTATGATTATATTGAAGCTTGATATAAGGTCTTCCTTCACCAAAATGAGTCATACAGTCATTCATGATTTATTCAGTTTGACCATAAATTCAAAAGTCAAATCCCTTATTGGTTTGTTCTCTGGTGGTCTAGGCTCGGTTCTACCTATGGCGTCCTTCCTGATCTTTTGAAAGTTCAACTCAGTCATTTTTGTAACCATAGTAAAAATAATCCAAAATATAACGGTATCCCTGTCATTTTTCAGTTTGTAAGTAAATATAAGATTCCTTGGATACTTAAATGGCAATATGATGTTCAATCTCCCACTAAAGTAACCGATGCTATAGATTAAAAATTTACTTATTTGGTCTCTTGTACCACTGTCGATCCACTCCCTCGTCTTTCCCGACTGTTTTTCATCAAATGGTGGGATAAGTTCGACATTAATAGAATTATTGGTTAGGTTCAAGCAGAATTTCCTGTTGTTCCTCCTCTAGTTTTACAGGTTTCGGTTATTCCGACCAATGAACCTTCTAGTAAACCAAAAGAGTCTAAGTCAAAAGAGTCTAGAGTCAGTCCCACTGGTTCATCTTGTTCCCGTGACATCTCTGATTTTAAAAGTTATTCCGATAAAGAGTTAAAATTAATTGCCCAAGCATTAAATAAAAGGATTGATGAATTACGTGAAGAAGCCTCTGCATGTTCTTCATCCTCTTCAAAGAATGATTCTACCAGTTATTATAATGATGATGACCCATATGGCACCATCAACTTGCAAGATGCTCAGGGCAGACTTTGAAAGACTTTGTAATAATAACTTTGTAATAGTTCTTTCCTTATTCTATAAAAGTAAATTGAACTTAGTTATTGAGGCAGACTTTGAAAGACTTTGAGCTCCTTCTCAGACGAATCTTTAGCCTCTACCGCTGTTAACCTCTCATAACCCCTTCTTTTACTCTTCCCAATGTTCTGAGTAAATTTTGTAAGTCACTTTAATTTTCAGTTTTGTAAATATTTTCAGTCATCAATAAAATTATTTATGTTTTAGTAATGAAATTGTGTTGTTTATATGCACCATTCCTGTTCTTCTCTTCTCTTCTCTTCTCTTGTCCTTTCGCCCCCTAATGCAACTGGTGGTAAACCATATTGTTCACAGAAGGTTCCAAATTCATACTTAGCTTTTTTCTTGTCTTTACTAGCTTGCTTGGCTAATTTAAAATCAATACACATTTTTAATCCAATTTTTTGAATATATCTGATTATGTCACCATAAGTTAGGTTGTCATAATCAATATATCCTAAATTTTTACTTAGCTCTTCTCTAACTTTATGAGCGAATAATGAAGGTAAACCATTGACAAATTTTTCTTTCCAGAATGGTTTATTGCTATCATTTCACATCATAACTCGAGAGGTAAATACATCTTTGTACCATCTAAAATCACTTAGAGTGGGACAAGTGAGATTACTTAGCTGATTGTGGATTCTCTCAGTAATATTATTGGGACTGTCAATAAAATGTTTTATTATGGTAAATATTAAAGTATTGACTCCATCAGGCGGACCAATGCCAACATCTTCATCAAAGATAGGGTTGCCGTCACCATCTAACTGGACAACATGAATGATTGATAATCTAGTATCTTCAGTGAGATGTTTTTCCCACCAAGATCTGAAAATACCAGTGAATCCACTAGCTATTAACTCAGCAATATCTGGCTGAGTCAGATTGTTGAATTTAGTTATATAGCTATGCTACCATAAACATGTGATTTAACTTGTTTAAAATATCTTGTTCACTGAAACCATCTATGTTCCATTCATAAATTTTATTGGATGAAATAGAGAATTGTTTATCTAGATTTCTCTCTTCGAATTGTAGATCCGGAGGAGTATGTCTAGAATACCAATTCCTGGTTATACTAGTGTTTTTAACTGTTAATTTATTTAACTGATCATTAAAATCTGGGACTGAAGAAGTATCAGAATGATCTGACTTGCTATAGCTTTCATTGTCGGTTTCAACTTGATCAATAATTGCTATAGTGCCACTTGTTTCAGGCTCAGTTTTTAATTTTTTAAATAACTTATCAATAGCTCGAGTGAGTTCACCATCTTTATTAGGTAAACCTAATTTACTTCTATTTTCTGGTAATTTTAATAAAGGTTGTTCAATCATTGAATCAGGTTTTTTAATATTGGTTTCTTCGAATTTTTCTTTAATTCTATCTAGTTGTCTTCCATCGGTTGCTAGATATTGATTACTAAAGTTTTATTGTTCAATAATTTTTTTATCATCTTTATTACCATCCGAAATCTTAAAAGGACTGGCAACAACAGATGTATTTTTAACTGGAAGTAGGACAGTTTCTAGCGGGGGATGACTAAAAGAGACCTTTGACTTATCTTCTTTAATCCATTGGGTTTTAGTTATAACATTACATTTACCTTGATATTGATCATACCAGTCGTAAAAGGTAATGTTTATTTTGTCGCTGTTAATAAATCGTTTCCATCTATTAACAATTTTATAACGCTCTTTTTCTGTTGAATGATTAGATCTAAATAAATGTCTTTTTTCCTTATTAGATTTGGAATTAAAATCTTTTACAAGATTGTCCCAATCTAACTTGAATTCTTTTTTAATAACTCATAATTAATTGTTAATTGGAATCTAAAAATCTGATTGAGTAGGATACTCAGAAGGGGTAGGAGAGGAATAGTCTTACTCTTCTGCAGGGTCCTTTTGAGTATAACAAGGGTGACTAGCTTGACCTTGATTAAGGATACCCTTTAATTTAATATCCCTGATAGAAGGGTTACTAAGTACTTCAGTATCTCTTCGGGTGTGAACTGAAGGTGCTGAAGAACTAGGAAAATCTTTTATGATAACTGGCCTTCTAGTACGCTCAAAACTTATCTTGACCGTTCCATCAGAAAATTGTTTAACATTTTCAATATTTAACAAGTTGTTAACTAGAGGTTGTTGAGGTATTTCACTGGGTAAAGTCCATTGACTAGGTAACGTAATATCCTTCTAGAGGATGGTTCTCGGGATCTGAATATTAGCATCACTAGTTGAACTTTGAATTAATACAGTTTGATCTTTAGGACTTTTATTAAGAGCATGAACGTTTAAGTTCGTTTTCATGGTCTTATAATAAATCCTATAAATTAAAGTTATGGGCTGAGAACCCTCAATCATATGAGTAATTTCTCCAGCAGTTTTAATATTTAATGTCAAAGCTTTTAATAAATGTTGATCACTTAGACTTAAAGTGAAATCAGGAAAGCAATTGAAATGGATAGGTCCATTGTGCAAACTTGATTCCATAGCACCAATCATACTCGGATAATAATTCAAGAATCGAGCATCTCTGAGACAGAGATAGATACTTGAATTAATTCCTTTAATATTTAGTTGTTTAACTGCAACTTGAACCAAACCAATATGGATGAAATTATAGCCCTTTTTCCTATACTTTTTAATGACATCTGGAGATAAAATACTACAATTTTTGTATTCTTTGTTAATTGCATAAACCTTTTCAACTGTTTTAACATTATAATCAGTTTTGAAATTGTCTAAAAAGGTTGACTGATAAATTTCTTTGGGGGACACTTTAGGTATGTTCCAATTGTGTAAAGCTTGACTAATATTTTCATAACTATGTGTTTCTTGGTTAACTATGTCAGGGACGGGGGGCAAAGTTGACCGATTACTAGCTGAGGAGTTAGATCTGAACAATCTACTCATCCTTTACTAAATTCAAAATAAAATTTCACTCTCTATTCTTCCATTCACAACCTCTTACCTTAAGTAGACTCATACCTATGTTCTTTAACCAGACACTGCTCACCCAAGAGACTTACAAAGGTTAGACGCGAACAAGGTGGACTACAATAAGTTAGGTGACTTCGTAAGAAGAGTAAAAGAGAAATTTTGAAAATAGTAAGTAGATGAACAAATAACTAAGATCTTACTAGCAACTAGAACAAAAACAACTTGGCTCTGATACATACATATAATATATATATATATATATATATAATAAATACTCTTAATTACAAGTTTAATTGATTTTTCTTTATTAATTTACTCAAGTTAGCTTACTTACTAAAATTGAAGCTTATGGTATATATATGGTGGGGAGACCATATTATTTGCAATAAGAAATATCATTTTTTGGTGCCATCTAAGGACACATTAGCATCATGTTTGAGCTATGAGGAGCTACGAGGGGAACTGTGTTGGGGGGACAGATTCAAGAATTGGTAAGTTGAATTTAATAATGGAATTGCGGGGCCATATATTACATGGTGTTTTTGATGAGTGTATTTCATACTTACAAATTTGATATTTTTTGGACTTAAACGATTGCTAATCCGTATGTTTTAGTAGTGTTTATGCGTGTGTGTTGTGTTTGTGTGCATGTTAATTATGTATTGACTAAGATGAGGTTTGATTAGTAAGGCAATAGAAAAGAGCAGGAAAAGCAGCAAAATCAGTAAAAGTATAGAGCACATACCCGCCGGGGCAGGGCTTCATAGTATAAAGTGTAAGACCCCAACTTTTTATGAATAAGGATTTAATTTTCTCTAAATATTAATTTTAATAATAAGGTGTTGATTTGATATACTGCTATAGTTATGAGTGCTATGTGCAAATTTTACAAAGTAAGCAAGTTGTCATAAAATATTCGTTTGGTCGGGAAATGTTCTTTTTGTTGGGAAATATCCGTACAACGACACAATCATTAGTATCTTATATTATTGATTCAATTATTGTCACAGTATCATTTGCATAATATTTTATATTATTAAATCAATAATTGAGATGACACAGTTATTCATATTATTATTTACATTATTGATAATGTTTAGAAAGTTCCGTCGAGGAAAGGGGTTAGGTTATTTAATTTCCCACCAATAAGGAGAAATCCTTGTCGGAAAGCCCCCTCTTTCTTGGGAACGATTTGATTGTCAATATTGTGAGTTATAATATTAATGATTAATAATTATTGAAATATTAAAAATGTGTTTATTGAAGATAAGTGAATTACAAAAGTTAAAGGGGAATAATGCAAACTTGAAAAACTTTAAGGGTACTAAAGTGTAATAAGTTAACCAATCAATGTGAAATTGAATCTATCGATCAGAGAAGAGATTATACAAATATGATGTAAGCATGACATCATCCTTAAAGAAACACAAAGATGATGTCATCATCATAATGTCGTGATGATGTCACCTGGACTAAGGTGCAATTAATGAGGTACTAAATTGTAATAAGTTGAGCCCTTAACGTGTAAATATCAAAACTATATTTTCCTATAAATAGAAGCTTAGTTCTTCTTTCATTCTCACCAAGACTCATAAGAGAAACTATAGAGAGAAAGAAGAAGAGTATTTTGCTACTTCACTATTGCAGTATCCAATCTCCTACTAATGTAAGGGATATTACTTTTCGTATTCCTAAAAGATATTATTTTTTATATTCATTCTTTAATTTGTGGGAATAACCTGTCTACGTGGATTACCACATATGTGGTGAATAACCCTTAGTACTCATTAATTTATTTGTGGAAAAGATCTGTCTATGCGGATTACTGCATGACAAGTGCAAATCCATTTGCAGTTTTGTATATTATTTGTTTTAATATTCTTAAATCAACTTATATGGTAAGTTTTGCTTCTATAATCCCTGAAATTAGTAGAATATCCTTGAGTTTTGAGCTTCATCTAGTATCGTTTCATTGGAATATTGGTCTAAACATTCTTACTAAATTTCAATATTTTTATTCGGGGTACTATTCATTCGGGTAGTATTCACTCGGGGTAGTATTCACTCGGGGTACTATTCGAGGTATTTTGCATAACGAGGTGCTATTCATTCGGGTACTATTCATGACAAAAGTGATTTCTTTTCTGTCCAAATTGTTTTTAATACATAAATATCATTCTTGAATTTTACTGCACAATTAGTTATCATGTTGACAATTTGGACATTCTTGAACTCTGGATAAATTGAATTATAAATTTCTAATATTTATCTTTAATCTTACTTGATTAATTCCTTATATTATTGTCATCATCCTCATGCTTATGTTGTGGTAAAAGTCATCTTTCACCCGTAGTGCATAGATGGACTGTTGATTGGTATGATTATGACCAGGAATTTTTTATTGGTATAATCATGACCTGTAATGTTACAAACAAATGACATGGTGAAAGTCCTCTTTGGCCCGTAATGCATTGATAGATAGTTTTTTTGGCATGATCATGACCACTGCAGATACTAACGAATATCCTTGGCCCATAGTGCATGTGTAATTCGTTGATGTGTAATATTTATTGATTGTTGTTACAAGGATAAAATATTGATGATGGGCTTTTAAATCATAGAAGATAGTAGACTTTACGCTCTACTTGACTATTCTAATGGATTGTTTATTCTGCTACAGTTGTTGATCTAAAACTTGTTGTCTATTGTATTCTATCATATTTTTTCCTATTAAGGACTAAGGATAATTTGTTCTACATTATCTTAGTTATAATATTCTTTACTGAACTAGTTGAGCTCACCCTTTTCTTTTTGGTTCCATTGTTCTTCACAGTAGGCGAGAATGTAGCTGAGACTAATCGAGGAGTGGAGTAATGGTCGAAGATGGTTATTTTAGTAATCCTCACTATTTTGTAAAATAGTGGGACAATAATTATAATAAGGATTTTATTTGAGTTTGGATATTGTCTATGAGACAATATTTGTATTAAAACTCACAGAGTATGTTTTGTCGTATTTTACATGACAATTAATAGTTGTATAACTGAAATTTATATTTGAATTTTGTACCATGTATTTAGCGACTCAGAATGGGTTGTATGGACCTATTCTGGGGAGTTACAGTTGGTATCAGAGCTTAGGGATATGATGTCTAGCGGAGATCTGAGGTTAGAACTAGGAGGGGGGAGATGAGTAAATCATTTGCTAGTGTGTCCTACTTAAGCTTAGTTGGTATTTAATTTAGTCGGTCAAAATATAGGGATAATATGTGGCATGTTAATTTCTTTAATTAACCCTTATTTTTTGGCAGTATTTCATAAGGAAATCGGAAAATTTTGAGATAAGCAATGGAGCACATGCGACCATTGAGACATCGCCAATCAATAACCAGGATAATGTGCATCAAGAAGGTAATAATCCTCATGTAAACAACAACACCGACCAAATGATGAACTGTGAGATATTTAGGAGCTTTCTATAATTCATGCAACACTAAACGAGAGAGTCTCATGTTCAAAATGCAGGTGAAAACAATGGTAACTCACGGCTGGTCACTGCTAAGCAATTTAAAGAGTTGGGACCGCCAAAGTTTTTGGGAAAGCCAGAGCTACTTAAGGCAGAGGCATGGATTAAGTAGATTACCAAGATATTTGATGTCTTGGGATGCACTAAAGAGCAAAAGGTTCCCTTCGCCACCTTTATGTTACGCGGAGAGGCCGATTACGGGTTGGAATTTGTAAAACATACTCATTTATCCGCACTTAAGATGTCTTGGAAGAAGTTCCAAGAAATATTTAACGACAAGTACTTTTCAAAAATTATTCGTCACATGAAGGAGGTGGAATTCATCAAACTGAAACATAACAATATGATTGTATCACAATACGAGGTAAAGTTTACGGAGTTATCCCGGTTTGGATACCATTTGGTAGATAATGAGGAGTGAAGACACAAATGTTTCTACGAGGTTTGAAGCCCAAAATTCGTCAATACCTCATTTCTCATAAACTGTGTTTGTATTCAGATGTTGTGAATATGGCTTAGTAATTGGAGCGAGATAATGAGTCAGCTCAACCAAAAGATAACAACCAACAAAACGATAATAGTCATACCAGTGGCAATAGTCATTGAAGAAGTGATAACAAACGTGGAGGAAATTATCATGCTAGAAATGGTAACCACTTCTGTGGTAATCCTGGCTAAGATAATAGAAGAAATGAGTCAAGTGGAAATTTCAAAAAGAGAAGGTCCAACGATGATGGAAAGACAGCAGCACCAACACCCATTTTTAAGGAATGAGAACGACCACCGGTCGTATGCTACAAATGCGGACATGAGGGAAACATTAGTCCAAACTATACGCAGCAACCCAAAGCGTGTTTTAATTGCCGAAAGAAAGGTCATTTAGCTCGATTTTATCATGCAACGAAGTCAAGTCCAGCTAGGACAGTGACACCAAAGGTTATCTCGAACAAGTCAAAGCTGGTAGTTTAAGGGAGAGCATTTGTTATGACTTCTTAAAAAGCAAGGAATTCGAACAAGGTTACCACGGGTAAGCTAATCATAAACTCTTCTGAAGCCTATACCTTATTAGATACCGATTCTACCAATTCTTTTATTTCACTTGCTTGTGCTCAACATTTAAATTTAACTTTTGAGAAATTAGACTTTAAATTATCTGTTGAAACTCCGTTGGGAGAAACCTTTGTTACCTTCACTGTTTATAAATCTTGTTTGATTTAAATCAACATTTTCACATTACCTGTTGATCTCATCTCGTTAAAAATACTTTCATTTAATGTTATTTTAGGGATTGATTAGTTAACTACTCATCATGCTAAAATTGATTATTTTCGTAAGGTCGTTAGTTTTCATATTCCTAACCAAGCTATTATGCGAATTCAAGCAACCAAACCACTAAAATCAATCACTGTCATATCAAGCCATAAAGCCATTCGTTTATTAAAAAATGGATGTCACACTTTCTTAGCCCATGTCACGGATTTAAACAAAAATATGTCAGATTTGAATGATATTTCTATTGTTAATAAATTTCCTGACGTATTTCCTGAAGAACTTCATGGCCTACTCCCAGAGCGTGAAATCAAATTTTGTATTGACCTTGAACCCGGTACAAAACCAATTTCCAAAACTCCATATCGAATGGCTCCTACTGAACTTCAGGAGTTAAAAACCCAACTGCAGGAACTGTTAGACGTTGTTTTAATTTGTCATATTACATCTCCTTGGGGTGCTCCTGTTCTATTCGTAAAGAAAAAAGATGGGAGTATGCGACTTTGCATTAACTATCGAGAGTTGAATCATGTCACCATCAAAAATAGGTACCCGTTGCCTCGCATTGATGACCTGTTTGACTAGTTGCAAGGTGATAAATTCTTTTCAAAGATCGATCTTCGTTCCGGATATCACAAGTTAAAAATTAAAACTGTTGACATTCCAAAGACTGCTTTTAGAACTCGGTACGGGTATTACGAATTCCTAGTCATGTCTTTTGTATTGACTAATGCTCCTACTGCCTTCATGGATGATGAACTAAGTATTAAAGGAATATTTGGATTATTTTGTGGTTGTCTTTATTGATGACATCCTCATCTATTCCAAAAGCCGTGAAGATCATGGGCAACACTTGAGGCTGATACTACAAAAACTTCGTGAAAACAAGCTATATGCCAAGTTGAAGAAATGCGAGTTCTAGCTTGAGGAAGTAGCATTCCTAGGGCACATGATATCAAAACATGGAATATCAGTTGACTTAGCGAAGATTGAAGCAATACATAGTTGGGAGCAACCTAAGTCAGTAACCAAAATACGTAGCTTTCTGGGCTTACTTGGTTATTATCGGAGATTCGTGGAAGGATCTTCTCGAATCTCCACTCCATTAACTCAGTTGACTCGAAAAGAGACAAAGTTCAAATGGAGCGAAGAATGTGAAAAGAGTTTGCAAGAACTCAAGAGGAGACTCATTTCAGCACCTGTTTTGACAATCCCATCAGGTTTGGAGGGATTTTTCATCTACAGCGATGCTTCAGGTAGAGGTTTATGATGTCTTCTCATGCAACATAGGAAAGTCATAGCCTATGTCTCACAACAACTAAAAGAATATGAGAGGAATTATCATACTCATGATCTAGAGCTGGCATGAGTCATTTTTGCGCTAAAGATCGGGAGACATTTGTGACGCCCCCAAAATAGGTATACACAACCCATTCTGAGTCACCAAATACATGGTAAAAAATTCAAATACAAACTTCATTAATATAATATGACAAACGTAAACTGAGCGTTTTAACACGAATATTGTCTCGTAGACAATATCCAAACTCAAATAGAGTCCTCATCACAATTATTATCACACTATTTTATAAAATAGTGAGTACTACTATAGTCACCATCTCGGACCATCACTACGTTCCTCGACTAGTCCCAACTATATTCATATGTCCTAAAAAAAATAATGAACGAAAAGGGTGAGCTCAACTATCCCAGTAAAGAATATTATGACTAAGATAATGTAGAATAAATTATCGCTAGCCTTCAACAGAGTTAAACTGATAGAATAAAATAGACAACAAGTTTAACTATAGTGGAACAAATAATCCATTAGAAGAGTCAAGTAAAACATGATATCTACTATGTTCTATGATTTAGAAGTTCATCATCAATATTTTATCGCTTTAACATAGCTCAATAAATAATTCACATCACTGAATTTTCCATGCACTACGGGCCAAGGATATTCTTTAGTATCACATCCACGAATTATCCATGCAATACGGGCCAATGATATTCGTTAATATCACCAATGGTCAGGATCATGCCAACAACTATCCATCAATGCACTACGGTCCAATGAGGACTTTTACCACATCATTTGTAACATTACAGGTCATAATTATACCGATACATAATTCCTGGTCATAATCATACCAATGAACAGTCCATCTATGCACTACGGGCCAAAGATGACTTTCATCACAATATAAGCATAAGGATGATGACAATGATATAAGAATTCAATTAAGTGAAAGCAAGGATAAATTTTAAAGATTTACAAATCAATTTATCTAGAGTTTAAGAATATCCAAATTGGCAACATGATACTTCTTTGTAGAGTAAAATTCAAGAATAATATTCATGTATCAAAAATAATTTGGACATAAAAGAAATCAATTTTTTTTCATGAATAGTACCCCGGTTGAATAGTACCCAAGTGAATAGTACCCCATGAATAGTACTTCGTGAATAGTAACTCATGAATAGTACCCGACATGAAAAGATTAAAATTTCACAAGAATGTTTAGAAAAATATTTTTGTGAAATGATACTAGATGAAACGTAAATTTCAAGGATATTCTACTAATTTCAAGGATGATAGAAGCAATACTTAACAAAATGAGTGTAGAATTCGGTATCTGAAACGAAAAAATATTACTTACATACTACAGAGTATGGAAGAAAATATTATTTCTTACGAATATTGAACAAAAATAATATCCCTTACCTTAAAATGAAAGTATTTCTGACTGGCAGGGCGGGGATATTCTTGAAAAAATCTTGCACTATTTTCTACACTCAAAACTTCCATAAACTCTAAAGAAATACACTCGATATTATAGAAGAAGAATTCTATGATTCTGGTGTGATTTTTATTTCTAAACTAAGCATCCTATTTATAGGAGAATGGCATGGTACTATTTGAAAACAAAAATCACGGACGCACATTAATTGAAATTCACGGGCGCTTCTTCGGCTGAAAAATTTGATTTACTATGCAACACTATACAATAAAATATTCTAATAAAAGCGAAAACTTTAAATAAAATTTAATATATTCTATTTATAATCTAATAAAATAAATATATATATATATATATATATATATATATATATATATATATATATATTCTACCACCACCACACAGTCACCCACACACACACACCATTACACACGCCACCCCCCCCACACACATATATATATATATATATATATATATATATATATATATATAGAGAGAGAGAGAGAGAGAGTCCTGGGATCCGGTCAGTCTGATTCAGTATTTTGTTAAAATACGGACTTTTTTTTTTTTTTTGCTTTTTTTAGAAACAACTAAAAAAAATTATGGAACAATTTTTACATGTCTGATTGTCTATATAGACATATTTTGTTATATGTATTCAAATCACACCTAAAACACTGTATTATGTAAAAATTCAAGTTCCATAAAATATTAAATATTTTTTTTTAGTTGTTTAAAAAAAAATAAAAAAACAAAACAGGTCCGGATTTCTCCCATCCGGGAGTCCGGACCTGATCAAATTTCTATATATATATATATGAATATATATATATATATATATATATATATCACATATATATATATATATATATATATATATATATATATAACTTTTTACCGACTATTTTGAAAAATGAGTAAGTGGGGGTCAATATAATAAGCCAAATTTATAACAAATATAAAAACCCCTCTATTTATTTCAATTCACTTGGCTTCACTAAACACATTTTTAATAAAATTTATTCATCATTAATGTTATAACTCGAAATATTAACAACCAGATCATTCCCAGGAAAGAAGGGGCATTCCAATAAAGATTTCTCCTTATTGGTGTGCAATTAGGTGACCAAATCCCTTTTCTCGACAGAACTTTCTAGACATTGTTAATAATGCAAATGATAATATGAATAACTTTGTCGTCTCAATTATTGATTTAATAATATAAAATATTATGAAAATAAGTGAATCAATAGTGTGAGATACTATGCAACAATTACTGTGGCGATAATTTAATAAAACTGATTGACTTCTCATGTAAGCATCAATAATCAAAAATACTGTTCAATACCGTGTGCTACTATGCAACCATGCGTATTACTGTACTTTTATATATCACTGGGTATTTCAACAGTTAACGATAAAAATTTTGCTATTATTTTTATGAAAAGTTATTTTGTGTCATTTTCTCACTCCGACAGTAATTCTGTTGTGGGGTCTACCAATGATTATGCCGTCGTACAAATATTCCCCGACCAAATGAATATTTTAGGATAACTTGCTTACTTTGCCAATTTGTAAATATTACCCACAACTAAAACATTATGTCAAATCCACACCTTATTATTCAAAATAACATTTAGAGAACAATTAATCTTTATTCATAAAATTTGGGATCTTACAACCTCCCCTTCTTATGAAATTTAATCCTCGAAATTGGTGTACATACCTGGTATGTCGAAGAGGTGAGGGTACCTTGATTTCATTTTAGAACTAACTCCTAGGTCATTTTCTCAACTTCGTGGTTTCTCCACAAAACTTTGACTAGAGGTATAACCTTGGTGCGTAGAATATGTTCCTTCTTATCCAAGATTTTAACAGTTACCTTTCCATATGTTAAATATTTTGCTATCTCATCTGGTTCTAATTCATTAATGTGGTTCGGGTCTTCCACATATTTATGTAACATATATAGATATGTGAAAAATGTTATGAACACGAGACATACTTAGCGGTAAGGCGAGTCTATGGGCCATAATTCCTACTCGATCGAGGATTTCAAATGGGCCAATGAATCGAGGATTGAGCTTTCCTCTCTTTTCAAATCTTGTAACTCTTTTCCAAGGAGCAACACATAACAACACATGATCTTTAACATTAAATTCCACGTCTCTTCGATGAAGATTAACATAACTCTTTTGTCGATCTTGTGAGGTTTTTAAACGTTTTCGGATCATTTGAATCATTTCCATAGTTATGCGTACCAATTCCGATCCAACAATGTTTCTTCATCCACCTCGTCCCAACATACTACCAAAAGATACTACCGATCATGATACATATTGGTACTCCCAAGATGGATTGCAAACGGTGTGTTGTGTGCCTCCATCATGATTTTATACTTCAAATCAGTGTCGTTTGGAACATAAAGTCTTGAGTTTACTCAAAGTATTCCTTCTTTATCGATTCTTGCTTCTAGAATAGCACCTTCTTTTACTTTCTTCCTCATACGCATCAGCTCTATGACACCCCCAAATCTTGGTTACCTGACCCTCGAGTTTGGTGCTCACGATCCATAACATAATTAACATATAACTACCCATTGATTTATAAATATCAATATATATAAAATTAACAGATATTGTTAATACATTCGTCCTAGGTTGTTTAACCTTTAAATTATAAGCATACCCTTTAGATATACAAAAAGGGTTAACAAATATAACATAATAATAATGTTATTCATAACTACTCTATCACTATGCCTTTGCCTTTGTTCTTCACAGCACCTCCTGCCACTTTGTCCCTAGCTGAAATATTTTATTTAGCAAGGGTGAGCAACAAATTTTCCCTGCAAGTTAAGACATACAATGAATGAATAAGAATTAAGAATAATAGACTATCTATTTTGATAGAATAACGCCAAATTTCGGAAAATTTGGAATAGCTGAACAATTTGTTCTTCTCTAACTAATCTTCTCGCAACCTATGCAACACAATAATTCAAGAATGAAAGGGTACAACACTTTCAATGTTTCTACGATATTCGATTGAATAATAAGTTAGAAGTATTCTCCAAAGTTTATGCTGAATGATCTCAAATGATCTTGAAATTATCTTCTCGAGTAACTACCAAAGATTTACTTTAATATACCCAAATGACAGGATGGAAATATTTTCCAGAGTTATGCTGAGTGATCACAAAGGATCTTGAACTTCTCTTCTCGAGTAAGTATCAAAGATATACTTTGATATACCCAGGTGTATCAGATAACCATAAAGATTAAGTCATACCCCTCTGCAAGTTCTTAGAGCGACTAACTCCTTGTACCCTATATTATGCAGAATACTTACACGCGCGCAAAGGCTAAATATACAACAAAAAATATTCCCTTTATATAAAAAGGTTGTTCTTCTCAGTCTTATAATCAGAGTTTGATTTATAACAACGAAATACAATGATTTCAATATCTAATCACTTTCTCGATCTAGCCAAAATAATTGGCATTGATCTGTCAATAATAATTGAATTCTTTTCTCGAACCTATCAAGTTCTAACAATTATTCGTCTAGCCAGAATAATTAGCTAAGACATATCTCAACATAATTCGACAATAGACATGAATTATATGTACTGTCAATAATAGCTTCTACGGATGTAAGTATCCAACAACAATTATTCTCCAAGTATATTTTCAGAATCACTAATTCAGTTTGAATTAATAAAAATGCACTAATTGCAAATAATCAACAATATTTCTCAGACGTGGTCTAATCAACAATAATTAACCACCATAATATTTAAAAAGTATTAACTCAAGGTTGAGTTAAGGAAACTTGCCTTTCGCGTTGATTACTGCTACACAATATACTTATCTGCGTTAGTAAGACCTATAATCAACAATATCGGTCTTACAATTAGTATAATAATTTATAACACACATTACTGTAATTCACAGTCAATCTTTCTCCTAGACACATCACCACATAGCCACATCAGTGTTTATAACCTATATAAACACTCATCAAGTCTAACTTGTTCGGTCTGGTTGGACTTCGGTCTATTCTCGGTGTACTGGTCACCTTATCTAAATCATTTATTTAATTTAATAATTAAATAAATTTAATATCATTAATATTAAATTATTAATGAAAATTCTCCAAAAATATTACAAGTTACATTTTATTACTCAAAATATTTTTAAATACTTTATTCTTATTTAAAATGATTTTTATAATATTAAAATCTTTTTTCTCTAATTTATTTAATAAACTAATTAAATAAATTAAATACCATTAATATTCAAATAATTATAAATATTAATGAAAATATCCCATATTATCAAAAGTTATTTTTCATAATTTAAAATAATTTTGAAAACTATTTTTGTAATTTTTAGAATTTATTTTCTATTTTTAATTATTTTCTAGAAATTAGAAAAATAAAAATAATAGAAACCGTCGCTATAGGCTATAGCGACACTTTCTGTCGTTTTAGGTGTTCTTGGCTCAAGAACACTGACAATTCAGTTCTCAAGGGGTGATGTTTGACCACTTGTAATTCTCAGTCCAAAGCGTTTCTGGGCTTGCTAAAACCTTAATCGTGTAGTGTTTATGTAACACTACAATCTAAAACCATCATCTTGGTCATACATCATCACAACAAGGAAATCAGAGTCTCCAAAATCATTGTCAGACATCATCTGGGTTTTCTGGGTAACCTAGAAACCCAGACATCTTTGAGGGTCCATTTTGGGGCTCGATTAATATAGTGTTCTGGTCATGATTCATGTTGTTTAATTGTTTAAATTTATAGATCTCATGTCAAGGAACATAAATACAACAACATATCAGCTCAACAATATCAAAATCACAAGTTATGATTCGGTCAAAGGTTTTTAGAAAACTTGTTCATATGGTTTATGGGTTTTCCGGAAACTCTATCCGTGACCGAGTGGCCTAGTTTGACCACTCACTATACTCGCTCTGTTGATATTTTAAAGGATATAAAGACATGGATCTAGAGTATATATTACAAGCTACAAACTGTATACAACAACATCAACAAACTACTTAACATCTGACAGATCAAAGACTTGCAAAGCATTGTGAGACTCTATTTATGGATTTCTAGGTTACCCAAAAATCACACAGTCATGGTCGGTCAACCGACTTTAACCTACAATATCATGAAATCTAGACATCGAATAGCTATGATTCCAGTTCCAGATCAAATTACTCATGGCATACTACAAATTCAAAACATAAAACACCAAAAATCATTAACAGGGAATGATCTGTGGCTCCTGACATATGCTTGTCAGACCACTTTTAGGCTCAAGATCGGTTTTTGAAAACTTCAATTTTTACCCACTTTGATGCTATGGATCTATGATAGATCACCATAAAACATCCTTTAGCACAAATCTAAACACATAAACACAAATTTTTTCTTAGCATTTAAGATCAAAAGGTGAGTTAGGGTTTATACCTCTCTTGTTCAATCCTTGATCTTTGATCTTCCTAACTGATCTTGGGTGATCTAGGGGCTGTATTTGGGACTGATACACTTCTATATTTTGGATGATTAGAGAGAGAGAGAGAGTTGGTTGAGGTAAGATAGCAAATGAGCAACTTTTTGTGACTTTTCTCTCTTTATCTCTTATAATACGATACAATGTATTTATAGCTGATGTTGCTGTCAATTTAATAGCTGATTGCTGATATTTTAAGTCACAATGAAAGTCAAAGTTGGTGAACAACTCCAAATATGGTAAGATTTGAAATTTACATATTAAAAATATACAAAAAGGGCATTTTGGACATTCTCCTTGTAATTTTAATGGCATACTAGACTTTTGATTCAACCCTTAGGGTTTAACCCTAAGGATCTAACCCTTTGGTTTTACAACTTTAGTTTCTAAGATTTTCAAATTAGGGTTTTTAAAATAGAAAATTAAGATAACTAAACTATAATTAGTGTTTCCTAATTATATTAAAGGTTACCAATCACATTGGGGCTTACTAATTAGGATTAGGGTTTTCTAATTAGGGTTAAGGGTTCTCGAATTCAAAATTAGGGTTTCTCGACATTCGTTTAGGGTTCCTAACTGTACGTTAGGGTTTCTAAACCTGATATTAGGGTTTTTAATCCTTTATTAGGGTTTACTAATTTTAAACCCTATCTGATCAATCATTGATCAATAACTCTATACAGTACAAACGCGTACTCATCAAAACAATTATTAAAATTATATTTTCTACCAAATCCCTATCCGAACTTAAGGTTAAGGTTTTAAATTCTCAATTAAGCATAACTCTACTCTTATTTCTCAATCAATACATAAATTGACTAATTCTCAAAACTTGTATCACCGATACACAACACAATATTGATAATCAATATCAATATTAATTAAAATAAAAAAAATTATTCAAAAAATTTGAATTATTCGAAATCCCGGGTTATTACAAGCTCCAAGTCCGTAGCCTGAGCAACTTTATCTTTATCGATTAAAGTCGATTCTACTCTTATATTTGACATCGTCACGTGGGTCCCTAGATTCTTTAACTATATCTCCATCCTTTATAAGTCATACCAAATAGGCCTTTGCGTTGATAATATCGCACTCGTACCCGCATATGATCTTCTACTCAACGCGTCAGCTACCACGTTCTCTTTTCCAGGATGGTATTGAATGGTATAATTGTAATTTTTCAATAGCTCAAGCCAACATCATTGCCGTATGTTGAGTTCCTTTGGGGTGAAGAAATATTTGAGGCTTTTATGATCCGTATAGATCTCCACCTTCTCCCCATACAGGTAATGCCTCCAGATTTTAAGCGCAAAAATGACTGTTGTCAACTCTAGATCACGAGTAGGATAATTCCTCTCATATTCTTTGAGTTGTCTTGAGGCATATGCTATGAATTTCCCATGTTGCATGAAAACTCATCCTAACCCTCTGCCTGAAGCATCGATGTAGATGATAAATACCTCCGAACCAGATGGTATTTTCAAAATAGGTGCTAAAATGAGTCTCCTCTTGAGTTCTTGAAAACTCTTATCACATTCCTTGCTCCAATCGAATTTTGTATCTTTTCGAGTCAGCTGAGTTAATGGAGTAGCGATTCGAGAAAATTCTTCCACGAATCTCCGATAATAACCAACTAAGCCCAGAAAGCTACGTACTTCGGTTATTGACTTAGGTTGCTCCCAAATTTGAATTGCTTCGATCTTCGCTAGGTCAACAGATATTCTGTGATTTGATATCACATGCCCAAGGAATCCTACTTCCTCAAGCCAGAACTTGCATTTCTTCAACTTGGCATACAACTTGTTTTCACGAAGCTTTTTGAGTATCAGCCTCAAGTGTCGCTCATGATCTTCACGGATTTTAGAGTATATGAAGATGTCATCAATAAAGACAACCCCAAAATGATCCAAATATTCCTTGAATACTCGGTTCATCATATCCATGAAGGTAGCAAGAGCATTGGTTAATCCAAAAGACATAACTAGGAATTCGTAATGCCCCTACCGAGTTCTGAAAGTAGTCTTTAGAATGTCATCAGTTTTACTCTTTAACTGATGATATCCAAAACGAAGATCAATCTTTGAAAAGAATTTAGCACCTTGCAACTGGTCAAATAGGTCATCAATGCAAGGCAACCTGTACCTTTTTTTGATGGTGACATGATTCAACTCCCGATAATCAGTGCAAAGTCACATACTCCCATCTTCTTTACAAATAGAACATGAGCACCCAAGGAGACATACTAGGACAAATGAAACCGATGTCTAATAATTCCTGCAGTTGGGTTTTTAACTCCTAAAGGTCAATAGGAGCCATTCGATATGGGGTTTTGGAAATGGGTTTTATAACAAGTTCAAGGTTAATACAAAACTCGATTTCACGCTCTGGGGGTAGGCCAGGAAGTTCTTCAGGGAATACATCAGGAAATTTATTAACAATAAAAATATCATTCAAATCTGACGTATTTTTGTTTAAATTCGTGACATGGGCTAAGAAAGCTTGACATCCATTTTTCAATAAACGAATGGCTTTATGGCTTGATATGACAGTGATTGAATTTAGTGGTTTGGTGTCTTAAATTCACATAATAGGTTGGTTAGGAATATGAAAGCTAACAACCTTACGAAAATAATCAATTTTAGTATGATGAGTGGTTAACCAATCAATCCCTAAAATCACATCAAATGCAAGTATTTTCAAAGAGATAAGATCGACAGGTAACGTGAGGGTGCCGATTTCAATCAAAAAGACTTATAAACAGTGGATGTAATGAAGGTTTCTCCCAACGGAGTTTTAACAGATAAGTCAAAGTCTAATTTCTCTGGAGTCAAATTTAAACGTTGAGCGCAAGTAGGTGAAATAAAAGAATGGGTAAAACCGGTATCAAATAAGGTATAGACTTCGCAAGAGTTTATGATTAGCTTACTCATGATAACTTTGTTCGAGTTCCTCGCTTTTTGGGAGGTCACGACAAACGCTCTCCCTTGAACTACTGGATTTGACTTGTCTGGGACGACCTTTCGTGTCTCCATCCCAACTGGACTTGACTTCACTACACAACAAAATTGGGCTAGGTGACCTTCTCTTCCGCAATTATAACATGCTTTGGGTTGCTGCGTGCAGTTTGGACTAATGTTTCCCTTCCTCGCATTTAAAGATCTGATAGGTGGTCATTCTCCTTCCTTAACAATGGGTCTTTGGTCTTTGACGTCTTTCCATCATTATTGAACCTTCTCTTCTTGAAATTTTCACTTCTATTATCTTGGCCAGGATTACCACCGAAGTGGTTACCATTTCTGGCATGTTGATTTCTTCCACGTTTGTTGTCACCGCTTTGATGACTGCTACCACTGGTATTATCATTTTGCCAGCTGTTATCTCTTGGTTGGGTTGACTCATTATCGCGATCCAATAACTGAGCCCTATTCACAACATCTGAATACAAGCAAAGTTTGTGAAAATAATGTATTAACGTATTTCGGGTTTCAAACCTCGCAGAAACTTTCGCATCATTCTCTCCTCATTATCAACCAAATGGTATGCAAACCGGGATAACTTCGAAAACTTAGCCTAGTATTATGACACGATCATATTTTTTTGCTCCAACTTGATGAATTTTACCTCCTTCATGTGATGAATACTTTCGGGAAAGTACTTGTCGTTGAACAATTCTTGGAACTTCTCCCAATACATCTTTAGTGCGGACTACTGAGTATGTTTTACAGATTCCCACCAATAATCTTCCTCTCTTCGCAACATGAAGGTGGCAAAAGAAACCTTTTGCTCCTCGGAGCATCCCAAGACATCAAATATCTTGGTGATCTGCTTTATCCATGTCTCTGCCTTGAGTGGTTCTGGCTTTCCCAAAAACTCCGGTGGTCCCAGATCCTTGAACAGCTTAGCTGTGACCATCCATGATTTGCCAGTGTTTTCACCTTCATTTTGAACAGGAGTCTCTCTCACCTGATGTTGCATGAATTGCAGAAAGCTCCTAAACATCCCATCGTTCATCATTTGGTCGGTGTTGTTGTTTACAGGAGGAATATTGTCTTCCTGATGCACATTATCCTAGTTATTGATCAGCGGTGACTCAATGGTCTCATGTGCTCCATTGCTTAACTCAACATTTTTAGATGCCATTTTCAAACACTGCCACAAAACAAGGGCTAATTAACATGCCACATATTATCCCTATATTCTGACCGACCGATTAAATAACAAATGAGCTTAGGTAGGTCATACTAGCGAAAGATATACACATCTCTCCCCTCCTAGTTCTAGCTTCACATCTCAGCCATGGATCATATTTCTAAGCTTTGATACCAACTGTGACGCCCCCAAAACAGGTATACACAACCCTTTCTGAGTCGCCAAATACATGGTACAAAATTCAAATACAAACTTCATTAATACAATACGACAAACGTAAACTGAGCATTTTAACACGAATATTGTCTCGTAGACAATATCCAAACTCAAATAGAGTCCTCATCATAATTATTATCACACTATTTTATAAAATAGTGAGTACTACTATAGTCACCATCTCGGACCATCACTACGTTCCTCGACTAGTCCCAACTATATTCTTATGTCCTAAAGAAAATAATGAAAGAAAAGGGTGAGCTCAACTAGCCCAGTAAAGAATATTATGACTAAGATAATGTAGAATAAATTATCGTTAGCCTTCAACAGAGTTAAACTGATAGAATACAATAGACAACAAGTTTAACTACAGCGGAACAAATAATCCATTAAAAGAGTCAAGTAGAGCATGATATCTACTATCTTCTATGATTTGAAAGTTCATCATCAATATTTTATCAATGTAACACAACTTAATAAATAATCCACATCACTAAATTATCCATGCACTATGGGCCAAGGATATTCATTAGTATCACATCCACGAATTATCCATGCACTACGGGCCAAGGATATTCGTTAGTATCACCAATGGTCATGATCATGCCAACAACAGTCCATCAATGCACTACGAGCCAATTAGGACTTTTACCACATCATTTGTAACATTACATGTCATGATTATACCAATACATAATTCTTGGTCATAATTATACCAATCAACAGTCCATCTATGCACTACGGGCCAAAGATGACTTTCATCACAATATAAGCATAAGGATGATGACAATGATATAAAAATTCAATTAAGTGAAAGCAAGGAAAAATTTTAAAGATTTATAAATCAATTTTTCCAGAGTTCAAGAATGTCCAAATTGTCAACATGATACTGCTTTGTGGAGTAAATTTCATGAATAATATTCATGTATCAAAAATAATTTGGACAGAAAAGAAATTAATTTTTGTCATGAATAGTACCTCGGGTGAATAGTACTCGAGTGAATAATACTCCATGAATAGTACTTCATGAATAGTAACCCGTGAATAGTACCCCGGTATGAAAAGATTAAAATTTCACAAGAATATTCTGAAAAATATTTCTGTAAAAAGATACTAAATGAAACGCAAATTTCAAGGATATTCAATTAATTTCAAGGAGTATAGAAGCAATACTTAACAAAATGAGTGTAGAATTCGGAATCTAAAACTAAATAATATTACTTACATACTACAGACTATTGAAGAAAATATTATTTCTTACGAATATTGAACAAAAATAATATTCCTTGCCTTAAAAGGAGATTATTTCTGATTGGTAGGGCGAAGATATTCTTGAAGAAAACTTGCACTGTTTTCTACACTCAAAGCTTCCTTAAACTCTAAAGAAATACGCTCGATATTATAGAAGAAGAATTCACTGATTTTGATGTGATTTTCATTTCTAAACTAAGTATCCTATTTATAAGAGAATGACAGGGTACTATTTGAAAAGAAAAATCACAGACGCACGGTAGTTGAAATTCACGGGCGCTTCTTCGGCTGAAAAATTTGATTTACTATGCAGTACTATACAATAAAATATTATAATAAAATGAAAACTTTAAATAAAATATAATATATTTTATTTATAATCTAATAAAATAAAACTTATAATATATATATATATATATATATATATATATATATATATATATTCCACCACCACCACCACACACATCACCACCCACACACACACACCATTACACACACTACATACACCCCACACACATATATATATATATAATATTTATATAATATATATATATATATATATATATATCTTTTACCGACTATTTTGAAAAATGAGTTAGTGGGGGTCCATATAATAATTCAAATTTACAACAAATACTTCAATAAAAATCCCTCTATTTATCTTAATTCACTTGACTTCAATAAACACATTTTTAATAACATTTATTCATCATTAATATTTTATGACAACTTGCTTACTTTGCAAATTTGTAAATATTACCCACAACTAAAACATTATGTCAAATCCACACCTTATTATTCAAAATAACATTTAGAGAAAAATTAATCTTTATTCATAAAATTTGGGGTCTTACAACCTCCCTTCTTATGAAATCTCATCCTCGAAATTAGTGTACGTACCTGGTATATCGAAGAGGTTAGGGTACCTTGATTTCATTTCATATTCTAACTCCTAGGTCATTTCCTCAACATCGTGGTTTCTCCACAAAACTTTGACTTGAGGTATAACTTTGGACCGTAGAATATGATCCTTCTTATCTAAGATTTTAACAGGTACCTCTTCATAAGTTAAATCTTCCACTATCTCGTCTGGTTCTAATTCAACAATGTGGTTCAGGTCTTCCACATATTTACGTAACATAGATATGTGAAAAACATTCTGAACATGAGACATACTTGGCGGTAAGGCGAGTATATATGCCACAGTTCTTACTCGATCGAGGATTTCAAATGGGCCAATGAATTGAGGATTGAGCTTTCCTCTCTTTCTAAATTTTGTAACTCCTTTCCATGGAGCAACACGTAGCAACATATGATCTCCAAGATTGAATTCCACGTCTCTTCAATGAAGATCAACATAACTCTTTTGTCGATCTTGTGAGGTTTTTATACGTTCCCGGATCATTTGAATCTTTTTTGTAGTCATGCGTACAAATTCTGATCCCAACAACTTTGTTTCACCCACCTCATTCCAGCATATTGGAAAACGACACTTTCATCCATACAACGCCTCAAATGGAGCCATGCATATACTTGCTTGATAACTGTAAGAACCCGAATTTTCAAAAAATATTAAAATAAGAATTTAGTAAATAAAATTCTTAAAGCATGAGATGGGTTCGAACAAGAATATATAAAAGTGTTACGACGTATGTAGTATGGTGTTACATAGGGTAATATGAACTATGTAATAAGTAATGTTGTGTTTAATAAACATATATCATTATTATATATTTGTTATGAATTGTAGAGATGAATTAATAAGAAGATGGATAAGATTTATCTATCAACATTAAATAATCCATAGAATTATTTTATTATAGTAAGTTGGTGACATTAAATATTTTGATAATCACCAATTTTTTAAGTATATGTACGAGTAAGTATCAAGTTTAAGGCAGTGCAATCGTACCCTTTAATGGTGGATGTATATGAGCTAGGCTAAACAATTCCTTCAGAAAGCAGAGGTATATACTATGACGTCCCCAAATCCGAGTACTTTTTACCTCAGATCTGATATGTTACGATACATCATTTCTATAACTACTGCGGAAGATAAAAACATAAATTATTTATACAATAAACTTTTACAACATAATCCCCAAGGTCTACAACCTTAACTTAATACATACCTTCAATAACTTTAAAGGTTTAAAATGTTATTTGCATCAGATAACTTAATAGTTCTAAATGCATAATAATCTAAACTTGGAATTCGCTTTTACCTTTATCGTTCTTGAGCCTTCGTTTTAATCAAATTTGTTATCATGATATAGCAAGGATGAGCAACTATTTTGCCCAACAAGTTTAAGTACAATGAAGATATATCATGATTGAAAAGGAATAAGCTTTCAAGTTTTCAACAATAAAATATAATTGAGGAAGAACATGAATCAAACTTCAATAACTGAAAAACTGAATAATTATGCTGAGTGGTCAACAATGACCAT
This sequence comes from Panax ginseng, assembly GCA_020205605.1. Lineage (NCBI taxonomy): Eukaryota > Viridiplantae > Streptophyta > Magnoliopsida > Apiales > Araliaceae > Panax > Panax ginseng. Next base: position 111,436,423 of record CM035131.1, on the reverse strand, counting down.
GAACAAATTTAACTGAACCTTATGGTAATGAAGGTGATCAGCCTTTCATACTTGATGAACATATGCAACATGCACTATGTGCGAATCAATAATCAAATATGTGGAATAATTGTCAATAATTAATCCACTAGCATGTTTGAAACATAATAACTCGAGTTTGAGTTAGGAGACTTGCCATAATGTGAATATTCAATAATAATATTAGATGTGGAATAATCAACAACAATTATCCACTAACATGCTTCAAAAGTAATAACTCGAGTTTGAGTTAGAGAACTGTTCGTTAGACGAAGCTACGACTAACTAGCTTTAATTAAAACTCTTTGAATGACCTAGCATTGACAATGTTGGTCTATTAATTAATCTTCGCATATAATTGTACGCCTATACGCTTACTTTTGCTATTATCCAACCAAATAATTCAATCACAATGTACACATAGTATAATGTACCATCATTAACCCTATAAGATAATTAATAAATCTTAGGTTAATGATTTTATAAATTTATAAGGTCTTTCTTAAGTAATAAACACTTATTAGATCCTTAAACAATTTATTGTAATTGTTTAATTAATGAATCATTTAAATAATTTTTATTTATCTTCATTTAATTACAATTTAATATTAGTTAAATAGTAATTAATTAATTACCTTTAGTTATTATTTAGCTAATTACATCTACTTATTATTTAATGTTAATTAAATATTGAATAATTAACATTATTTGTCTTTAATTATTCTTTCTTATTAACTTGAGAATAATTATCATTTATCCTATTTATTATTTAATCTTAATTAAATAATCAATAATTACGTTATTAATACTAACTCTACTTAATTATCACCCAATACTACTTAGATAATAATTAAATAGTTAATTACATTCAAATTTCATGTAATTAGTTTAATAATCCATTAATTACATTAAAAATTATAAATTAGTAAGTTTAAAATGATTTTAAATGAGTTTAAACTACTAATTACTTAATAATTAGCTAAATGCCCAGAAAATTTTTGGATTAAATATATTAATATTCTTCAGAATTTTATAAAAATTAGGGTCCAAGAACCACCGGGCAAATAGGAAAGAATTCGTAAAGTGGCCAGTTGGTCAGCGGAATATTACGGGGATTCGGTTCAGGCCGAACCCAAGATAGCTTTTTAAGATTTTTGATTTTTTCCAGATTTGGGGTCCTTCACTAAAACTTAAATAAAATGAAATCTATAACTCCGATTTAGGTCCAATAAGACTCGTTGGATTTGTATCTTCCCGAACTACAGTTTCCATTCATCAAACATCAAATATGGATTTGTTTTGGTCCCGGAAATTGGTCCAGAAGTGACTTCTATTGCACATGAGTTCTTTAGTTGAGGTGTTCAAGTAATAAATCCATATCTCACTCATTTTTTAACATTTTCACATGCTTCCAAAGGGGTTTTACTCTTAACTCATAGCTCTAGCATACCAAGAAACAAAATCACAAAAAACATTTGTAGATTTCAAAATGAAAAGCATAGATCACCCCTTTAAATTAGGTTTTTCCCAAAAACTACTTTAGCTTCCTTTCTTTCAAAATTTTCCAACATAAACTATATAGATGGACATGTTAAATATATTATACTCAAGATTTAACATTCATATAAGACTCTAGCCTATTAGAACTTGCATTTCCATGAATCTCTCACAAGATCACATAGAACATACAAAACATAGAAACTAGAGTTTGATTTCTTACCTTGTCTTCTGGGATGCTCTCCTTCTCTTTCCAAAGTAGGTTAGAAACTTGGGATGCATGAACAGTATACTCCTCCCCCCTTACTAAGAACCAAACCTCTCTCTCTCTTTTCCTCTCTTTGTGATCTTGCTAGTTAAGAGAAAAAAAATAGAAGAAGAAGAAGAATGGTGGAGAATGAAATGAAGTTGTAATGTTGGTGATTAACTAATATCCCCCATGTTATTTTTATCCCTTGGATAAAAGGGTTAGCCTTATCTCTTCCCAATCATGCCTAATCATGCCATTAAGGTTACTAATTAGCTTTTCCACCAATGGTGGCATGACACACTTGTCCTTGTGTGTAAGACTTCCTACTTTTGGAACTTGATTAGCTTAATTACTTTGCCTTAAAAAGCCTAATATGGCCGGTGCTATATGCCCAATAACCCTTCCATTTTGCCTTTATTTTAATGCACAAATTAGATTAATCAAAGGTCTAAAATACCCTTAATAAAATGGGCTAAATGTGGGCTTGCATTTTATTTCTTTTAGACTTCTCCTTTAATTGTTTTGGGCTATGTAATAAACATAGTTTAACAAATTTAATTTATATTAACCTAATTGTTTATTTAGGGTTTCTATTTCCAATCTTATGGAATTTAACGATTTAAAATTATTAATCACTTGAAATAGACCAAATTAGTCTATTAGGTTAGTATAACTTTTAAATACTAACATTTCCTCAATACCATAACCCTTAGGTTATTTAATTACCTTACCTAATATATAATTAGGTTATCTGGCACTCCTTTGATATATATAAAACATAACATAACATACATAAATTACATATTTATTTTATTATGGTAAAATAAATATGTTACACATAATTTCTTATACAAATACAATTATTTACAGACCCAAGATATTATAATATAATATCCTTAGCTCGTTAACATAAATTAAATTAAGAATTTATTTACTTCCTTAAGATATTACGATAAATATAATATCTTTTCTTTATTAAACTAATTTCATATAAGAATTTATTCTAATGCTCATGGGTAAAGTATATATAAATATTATATGCTTAACCTGCCTATTTTTGCTTCATCACACAAATTGTTCCCAATAATTTTATTTTCCCCCACTTAATAAATACATATATAATATATATTTATTAACTCCGAATTACTAGTTACACCAAACCTACACACATCACATATAGAAAATAATTAATAATTTTATTTTCTCACATTATAAACTGTTTATATCAATTTATGTACATATACCATATATAGTTTAATATATTTACCATATTACATAAACATACAGATTCTTCATAAATCATAAAATGATTTATATACTCATGTATTAAACTAGACATTTAATTAACATCTAGTAACCCTCTTAATATAGTTTGCTACATTCAATAAGTCTTTTTTATATGGCTTATCATATATATTATTCTGACTTCCTACGTTCTTATTTCTTTTTCTTTTTATAAGATTTCTAATGCTTGACTACTACCAGCTTCTTATAATGAAGCTTTTCATTTATTCTTATATGATTAATTTAAATAATCAATCCTCTTGTTTAGCTAAATAATATATAACACATCTCCAAGTATATACATATCTATACATATACACATTTAATTTAATCTAATAATATCTCTTCATTTGAAATTTATTTCTTTAAATAAAATTTTCACATACAAAAAAAAATCTCTTTCTAGGTTTTGAATTTTTATAACCCTTATTTTCTCAATTCTTTTTCAAATAGCAAACCATATATGTTTTAATTGAAAATTTTTAAATAAATCCTCAAATTCTCATCTAGATTTTATTCTTTAACCTTTATTCTAATCATTCAAGATTTTATGAATTTTCGGGTTTCACATATACGAATTAGTAACCGATCTAACTCATTGTGAAAAATAGTGTAGACGAGACGGAAACAAATTTGTTGGTTGTTTGTAGAAAACCACTTCGTGTACTATATTGAATACTATTAAAGACTCGACACATGCTAGGTTTAGACTTGTATGCGAGTACGTTGTTGACGAGAGAAGGAAATCGATATACCTTTAAATTGGTTAGAGAATTATTAAGTAATTTGATACACGGAAAGAAGTGAAGATTAAAGGAATGTATGTATGTGTATATATATATATATATATATATATATATATATATCTTAAATTGTGGAAAGAAATTAGATATATATATATATATATATATATATATGATATCTTTATAGTTAACTAACTATTAAGGGAAATAGAGTTTGAACTTGAATTTAATCTCTAAATCATTGAAGAATGTTATAGGAGATGTTAGCTAACTAGTATAGCAAGTTAGTAATTTAAAAGTATGAAGTATTCATGAATTGAAACTGAGGTTCTGCTCAAGAAGAATTGGTCTGCCTCTAAACTTAGTATGTGCAGCTGCGCCATTTCCAAGCCTTTGACCAACGCAGTTGTGCCAGTCTGTAGGAAGTTCTGAGTGAGTTTATGGAATTTAAAATTCAAGAAATGGGTACTAAGGACTCATAGGGATAATGTATACATCTATATATGTATATGGATGTATAAGGGGATTATTTGAATACATATGTATAAAGACTAGTATGTTAGCATTATGTACAAGTGAGATAATAAAATGTAACATGGTGCAATAGAACGCTCCCATGACCCTTAGAAATGCTAAAAATTGGAGTTAAATAAGCTTGCTAGATAGCTCATATGATAGCAATGATGGTTAGCCCAATGACTAGGGTATAATGAATAGTAATAGTTGGTGGAAGTTAGCCACCAACTCTTCTTTGCCCCATGTGTAATGACCATAGGAGGGTAATAGATTGGCTATAAATAGAGACCATTAAATTAGTGCTAGTATATAAGCTATGAGAACATATAATGTAAAGATATTACATTATGACCATATTATAAGATGTAATGTTAAGAATAATATTATTTTGTGAGATTGAATTATTATAAGATTGTGGACTATTAATTACTAAGTTCACATAAGTAGGTCTTGTATGGCATAACTAGGGAAGTTAAATAAAGGGAGATTTAATGGGAGGTATTAAAAGAAAATAGACGATGAGTTAATAAATAATTGATATTAATTATCATTATCATAATTGGGTATATTTGAGATGATAAATTTTATGGAAAATGATGGATTGAGAATATCCAACTAAATTATAATTAGCCCAATTAAAATATTATTAGGACTAGCCCAACGTACATGGGATATAAGAATATATATTGGTGTATACTTAAAATATAAGTATACTTCATATATGTGAGTATATACATATATATATGTGTATAGGTGCCATAATTTAGCATAAGGTTTAATAGCAAAATAAATGGGACTAAGAGTAATACTCCCTCCCTAAATGTTCCAGCCTTTTTCCTTACCAAAGTGCTGATATTTTCTACCTTTTTGGCAAGCAAGCAAACCCATGTGGGCATATAATGAAGGAGTTCATGGTTAGGTAGGGAGTTGGTAATTCTTTCCACCAACTTCCCTTTTTCCTTTGGTTAATGACTAGGTTGTTGAGTAATGACTTTTCTATAAATAGAGGCCCCAATTCATCTTGCAAAGCTTGTTAATATTCTGCTAAATTTCTGATAACAAGAGGGATAAAGATTTTAGAGAAATTCCAAGAAACCTTTTGCTTTATGATATTACGATAAGAAGAAGAAATATTCTGTAATATAGAAGATTTCCTCAAAGGTACTAACTTCTTCTTCTCTATGTTTCTATAAGTTGGAAATCAGTTTAGAATAGCAATGTACAGTTAATTATGTGATTATGATGAAAGAATGGATAATTTTGGTGATATTGTAAGTTTGATAAATTCTCAAAAACTTAGTATGAACATGAGTTTGGGATTAATTTTTGGGTTAGTTAATGTTTATGTTAACTGTTAATTATTTGGAATGTTGTAGTTTTATGAGTTACAAACCCATAGAATCGAAAACGGACTGATTTGGATGAGTATAACTCGTGTTATGAAAATCGGAAGGAGTTTTGGTCTGTAAAATAGAGAACAGCAGAACCTAGGAAGCTTCTCTACCTCCCAGGGCGCAATTGCGCTGGCCCCAAGGCTAATTGGGGTGCAGCTGCGCTGGGCATCAGTGTCGGGTAGACTGCTTTGACCTGTTGTAGTAAATTAGGCATAAAGTTTTCATACGAACTCCGATTGAGGTGATTCAAGATGATTCGGAACGAGGACGAATAGACCTACAACTTTTATTCTTTAAGAGTTTCAATTTGAGGTCGTTAGGTAGGGTCAAAATAGTCATCTGTGTGACTCTTACGTATTCGGAGGCGATCGGAGGGCGTCGAACGAGCACATAAACAAGTATAGTGCTCTCGACGATGGAATATTATTCTAAGTGATAAAACATGAATATGCATGATAATAGACATGACATATAAGATTTTCTTTCTCATAATAGAAAGCATTAGCATGACTTAGTATGTGTTTTGAAAAGAAACTTAATGATTTTGAAAACAAACCTTGACGAACTTAAGTCATTTGAGTTCTGACTTTGTAGTATGAGAATATGGGGAGTCTTTCGAGCATAAAATGTGATCTTAAGTTACCTCGTATAAGATAACTTGTATAGCTTGGATAATGTGACAGTACCCCCAAATCCGAGTACTTCATTTCCACTAGATTTACTATTCACTTGATAAAAACATTTATATCTAACTATCCAAACATAATAAAGTTTAATAATAAACCTTCCCATTAAAGGGTTACATCAATAAATCCAACAAAATCTCTCAGGTTATCTAACCATTAATTACAAATATCATAATGTGGAAAATTAATTAAATACATCATCAGATTAAAATAAGGTTCGAAAATATCATAGTCAACAGTTTTACAAGTCTTCAAAACTTGCTTACCTTCCATTTCCCTCTACTGGTTGTAGGTTCATCAACCTTCTCAACTTTAGCTGTAATGTTTATATAAGCAAGAGTGAGCAAACAAGGCTCACTTAGAATAATAATGAATAAACATCATATCAACTGCCAAATGAACAGGCTCAATAGTAATGAATAAGGTACTACATCAATGACAACCAGGAACAGAATTCAAAGTATATAATTGAGGGTCAAAAGACCACAAACTATGTCCATAGTTGAAGTATTCTTTCAACCTAAACTTTAGCAGTCATAAGACTATAGGGACTCCTCGTACTTAGAGGGATCATCCCTTTATACAATGTATTGTGCACAAACATTTCAGCTATGCGTAAATTATCCCCTAATAATAGGGTTGTTCATCTCAGCATTTAGAATACAAGTCCTCACCAAAGTAAGTTTGGTTTGGATACGTTTCAAGGTAATTTAGGTTTAACTAACATCAACTAAGGATTAGTTGAATAAAAGTTCACAATGTTATGCTATGGAATAAATCATAACTGAATCAATATTGTACATTAAGGTCATGCTTTAGGAATAATCTAAGAGCATAAGCATTGAATAATTATAACATACCTTGCTTGAACAATATTAAGACAAGGTTATTTAGAATTTAGTTCTAAGCATGCATAACAAATAGTAAATTGAACGATAAAACTTGTTCAACATTAGTATATCAGGATATATAAACTTGCATGCTAAATAACAAGTTAAAGACAAGAATTACGTGCTCAATATCAGAATAAGGTTTAGAAAACTTGCATCATCATAAATAAACTAGATACAAGAAACTTGCTCAACGAAAATGTAAAGTTAGAAAACTTGCATTGCGTGTAGGCTAAACTGTAATAATTTGATTCAAAATATCCTAGTCACATATCATTAGGATACAATTAGTCACTACAGATACTTGTATATAAATAAGTACCTATTTCATGTATGTCTTGATTTTGAACCACATAATCAAGTTACATGAATAAAATAATAATAACACTCGCTGATTATTAATAATATGCTCATTCATAGAATTATAATACCATACTAACACAATTACATTTTTAACAGATATAATATTATGTTATATTAGCATTTACAGAATTCGTGCAAAAGAAAATTTATTCTTGGCCCTATCGCTAATCTCAAGCATTTATTATTGCGTGATTTAAATTATGGTATTGTTGCTGATGATAATGTATTTGCACATACAAGCCTCAGGCCATGGGCGATCTTTGTGGAGCGAAAGTTCGGGTTTTGGCTCGACTTTGTGAGGCCGAGGCAAGTCTAGAGAGGTGGGGCACGAACTTTTGGTGCTGAGGCTCCGAGCTTACAGAACCCAACACGAAGAACAGAACAAAGCTAAATTCTGTGTATTTAGCAGCTAATTTAACATGTATAACTTATAGAATTTACATATAACCTTTACCCATCATACATATACCAATTTAAAAACAATTAAACAACAATTTTAGAGAGATTAAATCCTTGAATGCCATGTTTTTAAACCAAAACTCTATTTTTGACATTTGTTTGACACAGTGAACACGATAACCATAATTATACACCAAATTGATTCCTTTGAACTACTTTCGTTTTATTTCCTAACAAATTAGCATATTTAAGGTTCAATTTAATAATTAGCTCACCATTAAATCTAAATTTTTATACTCATACCAGTCATGTTCATACGTATACTCACTGTAAAGCCAATTTCTTTCTTGCAAACGTAATTTAGCATACAATCGAATAAATATATATATGCTCAACATACAATCACACACACACGCATGCACACACACACACACACACACACATATATATGTGTGTGTGTGTGTGTGTACATAAGTGCTAGTTATAACATTACAATTACAATTACACATAATTCCATAACCAATTATAAAAACATGGTTTCTGTAAAGTTTTGTAAAAACTTCATGCTATAGTCAAGAACACGTAACACGAGAGAGAACTATGTCAGAAAACATATACATAGATACATATATATATATATATATATATATATATATATATATATATATATATGATATGAAGGTTATGGGAAAAATACCTTTTGTTACTTTAAAATCCTTGCTAACCGCTGAGAATCGCTTGAAAACTCAGAACTTTCTCTCAAACTCTCTCTGAAATCTTCTTTTCCTTTTTCTCTGTAACTGTCTACTTAGGCTTAGGTTTAAACCAAATACACTATACGTAAATTAAACAAAACAAACGCACGATTTACAAACCTCTAAAACCGACGTCTACTAATTGTCCCTATTAAATTATCAGTTACCATAATTTAATATATATTATTTATATTTTATTTATTTTATTTATATTATTATAATTCAAAATTCAATAATCCAAAAGCCATAAGGCTCCGTTTGGCAAAACTCTTTAAAAATTAAAGAATTAATATCTTTAAGCCTTGTTTGGCAAAACTAAATTAAACTCCTTTAATTTATTTTAATAACTCATTTTATAATATAGTTTATGGTCACACTTAATTTACCAAATTAAATTAAAACACTATAATAATCCATTTAATCCCTATCAACTCTCTACTTAAATTATTAAGTTAAATTAGAACATTATCTCCTTAACTCATTAATTATTTATTTAATAAATAATTAACAAAATCAAATCAATTTAAACAAATATTTAATCAACAATAAAAACATCCATTAAATATTTATATAATTCAATAAATATTTAAAAATTATAATTAAAATTCTGGATTGTTACATCCTTCCCTCCTTACAAGGATTCTGTCCCTAGAATCACAACTCAAATAAATTATTCGTCACAGATAATATGTGTTTTCAAAGAGAAATTTAGGCTTTGAAAACTAATAATCATGAGCATGGTTTCGGCTACATTTCTGTAAGACCCCGAATTTTATAAAATGAAAGTATTCAATTTTCTTATAATTATTATTTTATTTAGTAAATGGTTAAATTGATGAAATGATTAAGTTAATGGTGATATGTGAAAATTTTACAAAGTAAAATAAGTTGTTATAAAATATTCATTTGGTCGAGAAATATTCTTTTTATCGGGAAATATTCGTACGATGACACAATCATTGGTGGACCCCAGAACAGAATTATTATCGGAGTTACAAAAAGACAAAATTACCTTTTAATAAAAATAACGACGAAAGTTTTACCGTTAACTGTTGAAATACCCGCTGATAAAAGTACAGTGATACGCGTAGTTGAATAGTAGCACATAGTATTGATTATTGATGCTTACGTAAGAAGTCACTCAGTTATACTCAATTATTGCTACAGTAATTGCTGCATAGTATTTCACGTTATTGATTCAATTATTGTCACAGTATCATCTACACAATATTTTATATTATTACATTAATAATTGAGACGATAAAGTTATTCATATTATTATTTGCATTATTGATGATGTCAAGAAAGTTCTATCAAGGAAAGTGGTTTGGTCACCTAATTACGTGTCAATAAGGAGAAGTCCTTATCGGAAAGCCCCCTCTTTCCTGTGAATGATTTGGTTGTCAATATTGTGAGTTATAATATTAATGATGAATAATTATTGAAAGATTAAAAAAATGTGTTGATTTAAGATAAAATGATTTTTAGTATATATTTATTCAATCTTTGATATAAATAAGAAGTCTGTTATGAGACGTTTGTTATAAATTTGGTTTATTCTATGGGGCCCATATGTCATCATCTAAGAGTCACTTTCGCCAATAGTAATTGCCTTTACTAGACGTCAAACCACTTGTTGTTTCACATTACAGGCGTCGAACCACTTGTTGTTTCACATTACAGGCGACGAACCACTTGTTGTTTCACATTACAGGCGTCGAACCACTTGTCGTTTCACATCACAGGCGTCGAACCACTTGTCGTTTCACATTACAGGCATCGATCCACTTGTTGTTTCACATTATAGGCGTCGAACGACTTCTCGTTTCACATTACAGGCGTCGAACCACTTGTTATTTCACATTACAGGCGTCGAACCACTTGTCATTTCACATTACAGGCGTTAAACCACTTGTTGTTTTACATTACATGCGTCAAACCACTTTTCTTTTCACAACACCAGTCGTCAAGCCATTTGCCTCTTCCCATTGCAAGGGCTAAGCTAGAAATCTTCTATAAATAGAAGCTTATTTCTTCTTTCATTCTCACCAATTCACTACGACTCACAAGAGAATTTTGTAGAGAGAGAATCAAAAATAAAGAAAAAGAGTATTATGTTACTACATTATTACAGTATCCAATCTCCTACTAAGTTAATGTGACACCCCCAAATCTAGGTACTTCATTCCCTCAAGATTTGGTGTTCACTTTTCATACAACCATACTATCTACCCAAATATAATAAAATTAAAACCATAAATCCTCCCTTTAAAAGGGTTACATCATTAATCAAAAAAAAGTCTTCCCAGGTTGTCTAACCTTAAACATCAATCAAGTGCGGAAATAAAATAATTACATTACATCATTAAATTTAAAATCTATCATCATGACAATAACTGAAATTACAAGTCTTCGTCACTTGTATATTTTTCCCTTTCCTTTGCTAGTCGTAGGTTCATCGACCTTCTTAACTTTAGCTGCAATGAGTGTATATATATGCAAGAGTGAGCAAAATAAATGCTCACTAGATATAGCAATGAATCAATAAGAGAATAATAACTGCCAATGAATAGGATCATCAAAACTGAATAGTACTCTATCAATGATATCCCAAAACTGGAATCAAAATATGAAATGTATATCTGAGGGTCATAAGACCACGAACTATGTCCATGGTTACGAGTAATCTTTCAACTTTAACCTTAATAGTTATACTGTAGGGACTTCACGTACTTATGGGGATCAGCCCTTCGTACCATGTATTGTGCACAAACATCTAAACGCATTGCCTATTCCCTATAATAAGGTTGTTCTTCTCAGTTTTAGAGTACAAGTCCGCCCCAAGGAAAGTTTGGTTTGGATAAGCTTCAAGGGTAATTTAGAGTTTAACGATCATCAACTAAAGGATTAGTTGAATCAACAAGGTTTGATAACACTACAGTTGATCACTAACAACATAGTATGGAACAATGAATAATCATAGATGAACTAACTATTTATTAAACTTATGCTTGGAAATAACTAAAACATATGCCTTGAATGAAATAGTAAACCTTGCTCGAACAATAATAAGCTAAGGCTATGATCTTATAAAATTCGAAATGAAATTACTGAACATACATTAACTGATAGCAAGCTAAAAATAAAACTTGTTCAACATGATAATAACTTGTGCAAAGTAATTTAAAATAAAATAGCTCAATAATAGAGACGAGAGTTCAAAAAAGCTACATTCATTATAAAGGAATAGAACTTAAGAAACTTGTTTAACTATTAACAAGTTAGAGTGAATCAACCATTATTAGAATTCCAATAAAATTAGGGTTAAAGCTTGCTCTAATGAAATTTAGGAACAAATGATTGCTCAATAACAGTTTAAGATAGGAAACTTGCTCAATGTAAAGAAATAAGTTTTTGGAAACTTGCCTCAAGCGTAAGCTATAATATTAAAACTAACGTTCACCTACACATAGTATTAGAACCACAATCCATTAGATATACTAACCTTCACGTATCAAAATATCACTTTCTTCTAGTTAGACTTGTTATTTTAGTTCAAGTCTCACCTTACCATACGCATTTCAGAATCACAAGTGTAATTTCATAACACTTATTCATTGTTCATTAAATTTCTTAAATCATACATATAATTTTCACAACTTACTAACTTTATATTTTAGAGTTACTAACTACATGATACTATTCTGTTTTAACCCTTACATTACATGTTTCCCACATTAACACATCACTAAACTAGGTTACATTATAGTTTCAAAGTCTGCAGAATTAACAGACTTCTTTGGTCTGCAGCTATCATGGCGCTGCCACGCATGCTTTTGCTTTTAGATAATCAAGGCTGCCTTGCGTATTAATAGGCCGCATGCCCGCACTACGCACCAGTTTTAGCTTTGCAGAACGTGATTTTGACACAGCTCTTAAGCCAACCAACACGAATTTCACCCACAAAACAGTAACTTAAGCATATAAAATTGGTACAGAACTAACACAAACATGATTCCTCACATATTAAACCACTTACAACAATTAAACAACAACTTTAACAAATTTAAATCCTCAAATTCCATATTTTCACATAAAAACTTCATTTTTGAGTTCCTTCACAAAAATTCGCACTGTAATCACAGTTCTACACCAAATCACTTCGTTCAAACTACGTTCTCTTCGTTTCTTAATGGACTAGGATAATCAAAACTCAATTTATAGTTTAACATACAAATTGACCACTAAAATTGGTACTTTCACAAGCCACATGAAAAATATATACTGCAATTTACTTTTCTTACTTTTAACTGTAATTAGGCTACAAATTCCTTGTTTAAACATAAACTCTAGCATCTCAAACACATACAATCACCATAATTTAGTTGTATAGCAACAATTCGAAAAGATGGAATTCACAAAATATAAAAAAATTGTTGCCGTGAAACATATATATGTATAATATAAAAGTTATGAATATTACCTTCAATTAGCTTGAATAATCTTTGCTAACACCACAGAAATTGCTTGAAAACTCAGAACTTCCTCTCAAATTCTCTCACAAACACTCTGTTCTATAAACTTTTTTCTCAGACTTAGCAAATAACTAAAGCGTAAACCAAAACCCAACTGATAACCAAATGCGTAAAAAGAAACTGATATGGCCATAATAAGCCTAATCAGTTACAAAATATAACGTATAAGTTATAATTATATTTTATTTGTTTTATTTATATTATTTAAAAATTCAAAAATCAAAAATCCAAAAGCCATAAGGCTTTGCTTGGCAAAAAGTCTTTAAAATAAAGACTTAATATTTTAAGCCTTGTTTGGTTAAAACAAAATTAAACTACTTTAATTTTATTTTAATAAACCATTTAGTTTATAATTTATAATCACATATAATTTATTTGGATTTTCATATCCAACATTAATCAAATAAATTAATTATACATACTATATTTTAAATAAATATTCCACTTAAACAAATATCACAAAATTATAACTTCATTATAATTTTATTTAATAATTTAATATACCATTTTAAATTATTAAATTAAGAAAAAATTTAACATCTCATGTTATATTACAACTCTCTAAATTATAAAAAATTAATTTAGAATATTATCTAATAAATTTAATTCATAAATATTTACTAACAACCATCACATCAATAAAATATTTATTCAACAATAAACCTGTAATAACCCGATATTTTCTATATAAATAAATCGTAAATTTTATGATATTTTTTTTATTTATTAAAATAAATATGGGGAATATGTGCCAAGATAATGTGGATATATATGTATGTGATAAATAAAATATATTTATTACATGAATAATTATAAATGATTTTATTTTAGAATTATTGATCATTATAAATTATATTCTAATAATAATTAATTTTATAGTAAAAATGTTTTTATTAATTATTTTCCAAGAAAATACGATTATATATTATTTAAATAATATATGAAATGATTATAGAATTATTATAATAGTTATTTTATTTTATTATGTGAATTTATTTCAGATTAGTTAAGTTAATTATTTTTTAACTTAATTAATAGTGTTATATATGCAAGATAAATCAGATATGAAATCCAAACCCTAATTTTGGATTTTGATCAAGGAATGAGGATAATAGTATAATATTATTTATAATTCAGTGCTATAAATATGTACTGTATACGTGTATTGATAATGGTTGGTCAATTATGATGTATTATGACGAAACCCTAACATTAATTGAGAAACCCTAATTTAAAAATTAGAGTGTAAGATTGTTTGTAATTGTGTTAATTTGATGAATTAACAAGTGTTAGAATTATAATTGTTAATTATGGAAACCCTAATTTTTGGAAAAACCTAATTAGTAATTAGAAACCCTAATTACTAAATTAGAAACCCTAATGTGCTAAATAGGAACCCTAATCGCTAATTAAGCAAGTTTAGTTTTAATCAGTGAATACCTAAACCTAATTTTCAAATTTATGTAGTTTGGAAACCTAAACTAATTTAGTAATCCTAAATTGTTATTTTTAGAAGCTAAAATTCTATTTTTGGCCTAATTAGAAATCCTAGAAAAATAATCAAAATTGGTGGAACCTTAGGGTTGAACCCTAAGGGTTTGTCAAGTTACAAAAAGGCCATTAAAATTGTATGACAAATGACCATTATGCCCTTATTGTATTATTGAAGCTAACTCGTAGAAGTTAACCTATTGGAGTTGGTAAACCACCCTAAACCTAGCCATGTGCTATTAACTTCAGTAACTCAGCCTTTACATAATCCAAATACATTGTTTGCAAGTCATATAAAAGATTAAAGAGAGAGAAAAGTCTTCATATTTGCTCATTTGGTCACAACACTCCTCCAAGACCCTCTCTCTCTAAAAATCACGAATTCTCTTAGCATATCAGTCCTTAAATCAAGCCCCACTATCTCCTCTATCAGATCATAAGCATAAAATCAAGATTTGTTCATAGAAAGGTATAAAACCCTACTAAGAATCTGATTTTGATTGATGTGTTAAATGTTTTGTTTTAATGTTAAAACATGTTATTTATAGTGTATAATGATGATCTGGGTTGATAGATGTTAGATTCATAACATCTATAGGCTCAGATTTGATGTTTTTGCAAATCTGGAAAAAGGTGAAAAAGTGGTCTGACAATGAATGTCAGACCTCATAGATCTTTGTATGTTATGTGTTTTTGTTGTTTAAAGGTTTGATTATGTAGTATGTTATGAGATCTATACTCTGGAACTTGATTCAAGGTCAGAGCATGAACAGATTTCATGATATGGGTGGTCAAACCCCATTGACCAACATGACTGGACAAAATCTTGGTAACCCAAATTTTGCCTAGAACGGTCTGACAAGAAGTTCATGTTTGTCTATTGTTTTTGCTGCATCCAGGTTGTAGTCTTGTATATGGACTACATGTTTATGCCTTAAAATCTCCTAAACATTAAACTGGGTGATTATAGTGGACGGTCAAACCAGGCAGATCGAGCATGGTCTTTGTTTTATGGGTAACCCAGAAAACATATAAACATGTCGTCTGACATGGTTTAACCGGATCATAACTGTTAAATCTGTTGTTGTTAGATCGGTTTTATGTTATAGATCTACTATCTTACATGTTGGTTACACACTGAAAGCGTTAAATCACAAAAACAATACAAGGATTGCAAGTTGTGGAAGCCCAAAAGTGACTGCTCGAACTGTTCTTCATTTCTGGGTAACCCAAAAAATGAAGAACAGCTCTGACAACCACTTTGCATGCTCAGATCTGTAAGACCCCAACTTTTACGAATAAAGATGAATTTTTCTATAAATATCATTTTTGAATATTAAGGTTTGAATTTGTTATAATGTTATAGTTGTGGGTAGTATTTATAAATTTTGCAAAGTAAGCAAGTTGTTATATAATATTCGATTGGTCGGGGAATATTCGTTTTAACAGGGAATATTCGTGATGCATTTACACGATCATTGGTGGACCCCACAATGTAATTATTGTCGTAATAAAAAAATGACAAAATATCTTTTATAAAAATAACGCGTAAGTTTTACCGTTAATCTGTTGAACTACCCGATAGTAAAAGTACACTAATACGCGCGGTTGCATTGTAGGACACACAGATTGATTATTGATGCTTACGTGAGAAGTCACTCGCTTAAACTCAATTATTGCTACAAGAATTGGTCAGATTATCATATCTCTCATATTATTGATTCAATTATTGTCACAATATCATCTCGCATAATATTTTATATTATTAAATCAATAATTGAGACGACAAAGTTATTAATATTATTATTTGCAATATTGACGATGTCTAGAAGTTCTGTCAGGGAGAGGTTTAGTCACCTAATTGCGCGCCAATAAGGAGAAATCCTTATTGGAAAGCACCCTCTTTCCTGGGAATGACCTGGTTGTTAAATATTGCGAATTATAATAATAATGATAAATGTTGTTAAAAATATTGAGAGGATTTTTATGAAGTATTTGATGTAAATTTTGGACCCCCATTTACCCATTTTTCAAAATAATTGGTAGAAAGTTATTCAGTATATATATTATGGTGGGATCCAGCTGTGATGGTGATTTGTTGGTTGAGGGAACATGTGGGGCCCACGTTGGAAGAAAGAAAAATGAGGGGGTATGAAAATCCTAAATTTTCGCTTCTAAGTGAGAGTGGTTTTGTTTTGTTTCAAAAAAGCATGTGTTATATATATATATATATATATATATATATATATATATATATATATATATTTGTAATGGATTATTGCATTGAAAATTAATCCCCCGTAAGACGTTCGTGAATTATCAGACGAAAACTTTGGCCCATGATTTTATTTCGACTGTGCGTCCGTGAAAATTTTCTAAATAGTATCCTTCCATTCTCCTGTAAATAGGATGCTTAGTTAGAATTAAAAATCACACCAAAATCAGAGAATTCTTCTTCTATAATATTGAGCGTATTTCTTTCGAGTTTTAGAAAGCTTTGAGAGCAGAAAATAGTAAAAGTTTTCAGATTTTGAATTCTATACTCATTTGGTTAAAGTTTTGGCTTCTATAATCCATGAAATTAGTAGAATATCCTTGATATGTGCGCTTCATCCAGTATCTTTTCATGGAAATATTTTTCTGAGCATTCTTGATAAGTTTTAATTTTTTTATGTCGGAGTACTATTCACGGGGTTACTATTCCCAAAGTACTATTCACGGGGTACTATTCACTCAGTTACTATTCACCTGGGGTACTATTCATGATAAAAATTGATTTCTTTTCGGTCCAAATCATTTTTGATACAATATTATTCTTGAATTTTACTCCACAAAGTAGTATCATGTTGACAATTTGGACATTATTGAATTCTGGATAAATTAAATTATAAATCTTTAAAAATTTATCATTTGTTTTCTTTTAATTGAATTCTTATATCATTGTCATCATCCTCATGCTTATATTATTATGAAAGTCATCTTTAGCCGTAGTGCATAGATGGACTTGGTATGATTATGACAAGGGATTATTCGGTATAATCATGACCGTAATGTTACAAATGATGTGGTGAAAGTCCTCATTGGCTTGTAGTGCATTGATGGACAGTTGTTGGCATGATCATGACCATCGGTGAAAACACGAATATCCTTGGCCCGTAGTGCATGGACAATTTGTCGTCGTGATACTAATGAATATCCTTAGCCGTAGTGCAGGGGTGATTCAATGATGTGGATTATTTATTAAGCTGTCTCAGCGATAAAAGTGATGAAAAACCTTTTAAATCATAGAAGATAGTAGATATCATGCTCTACATGACTCTTTTAATGGATTGCTTGTTCTACTGCAGTTAAACTTGATGTCTATTGTATTTTATCAGTTTAACACTGTTGAAGGCTAACGATAATTTATTCTGTATTTAGTCATAATATTTCTTACTGGGCTAGTTGAGCTCACCCTTTTGCTTTCATTGTTCTCTTCAGGAAATGAGAACATAGCGGGGACTAGTTGGGGAATGGAGTCACGGTCCAGATGTTTGCATTAGTAGTCCTCACTATTCTATGAAATAGTGTGATAATAAATGTATTGAAGACTTATTTTGAATTTGAATACTGTCTAGAAGACAATATTCGTATTAAAACTCTCGCTTTATGTTATCGTCGATTTTACAATTACGCTTGTATTATTAAGTTGTATTTGAATTTTGTACCATATTTTTGGCGACTCAAGATGGGTGATGTATACCTATTTTGGGGGCGTCACAAGATCTCTTTCGTGCTATGTTGTTTGGTCATGTTTGTTGTTGCATCATGTAGTCCTTCACTAGTACTATAAGATCTAACCAAAATCATGTCCAAAAACAAAATGATCAGTGTTTAATGTTTGGTCAAAGTACTCCACTCGATCACTGACATGAGTTTCAGGGTTTGGCTATGAACATGAAGAACACCTATAGCGACGGTTCTATCTCTATAGGCAGTCTTTAGCAACACTTTATTTCTAAAATTACTATTTTTATTAAATAATTAGAGAAAATTAGTTTTTAATTATTAAAAATACAGAATAAATTACCAAAAATTATTTTAAATCTTAAAAATTAGTTTTTAATAATTTTGAGTATATTTCATAAATATTTAATATTTTTGGAATATTAAAGGTATTTAATTTATTTAATGGTTATATTAAATAAATTATTTAAAATGATTTTAATACTTGAAAAATCATTTTTAAAATTATATTATGGTATAAGAAAATATTTTAAGTTATTTTTAATATTTTTGATAAATTTCATTAATAGATTAATATTAATGATAATTAATTTATTTAATAAATAAATTAAATACATAATGGAAAATACAATTAATGATTTAAAAATCATATAAAATTATTTAAGTGTTATAAAAGTATTTTAAGTTATAAATTATAACTTTTGATATTTAAAGGATAATTTCATTAATAATTTAATTTTAATGATATTAAATTTATTTAATAATTATATTAAATAAATAGTTTAAAAATGACTTTATGGAATTAATAATCATTTTAAAAGGATATAAATGTATTAAAAATATTTTAAATTATAATTAATGACTTTTAATATTTGGATAAATATTAAATTAATATTAAATATTAATGATAATTATTTAAAATGATTTTAATTATTTTAAAAATCATTTAAGGGTAATATTAATACTTTAAAAATATTTTGAGTTATTATAAATAACTTTAATATTTTAGCAATGGTTTCATTAATAGTTTAATATTACTTAAATATTAATGATAATGGAATTATGTAATATTTAAATCTTTTAATAATAATTTCCGTGTTTGAAA
Organism: Panax ginseng; assembly: GCA_020205605.1. NCBI lineage: Eukaryota > Viridiplantae > Streptophyta > Magnoliopsida > Apiales > Araliaceae > Panax > Panax ginseng. Next base: position 111,416,771 of record CM035131.1, on the reverse strand, counting down.
AATCATGTTAAATTATAATAATTGTTTTAAAATTATTATAAGTCATTTAAAAATAATTTGACCGATGTTTAAGTTATATTGAACTTCGGTACAGAGTCTTAGACTCGATAATTACCCGATAAAGTAAAGTCAGATATACCAAATATTTTAAATTGATCCTGACTTAGATAGGTTGACTTGATAAGTGTTTATTTGTGATTCAATGGTTGTTAAACTTATGTGATAATGTGATTAGGTTATGTGCTGACTGCAAATAGCAGTACTAGGTGATATGATATATTATTCTAATCAAATAAATGATCTTATTAATGATAGGGCTTGATATAAAAGATAAAACTAAGTTGCGTATTGTAAGCAGCAAACCAGGCAAGTAACTAACCCTTTGCATTTACTTTATGCAATGGACATGCGTAAGATAATATCTAAACTATTCTTTTTCATTGTTCGAATATCTTAACCTTTGTATATACTTATGTAATGATTCTGTATAAGTAAGTTATTAAATTATAATCTGTTGTACAAGTTCCTTAATTTTGTTATTATAGATCAATATATATATTTTGTTCGTTAATTTCTAAAGCATGGCTATACAAGTGTCCTCACTTGGATAATCATTATATTTTATCACATGTTGATACATACTTATTGGTTTCCAATATGTATAAGTTGACTTAAAAGCTGTCTAAGCTAATTGATCCGGCTAGACACAAACTTAAAAATATGATGGAACAAGATAGAACTTTATTGTTATCCAACTGAATTGTTTTGGTTCAGATTCTAGACTGGTATGAGCATCCCAAATATGAGAAACTTTTTTGCGCCTAAGGCGGATATGCTGAACGAAAATATCATTCTTGTATGTAGTATTGATCAATACAGGCATAATCAGGTCGATCACCCCTGTGTTCAGAAGTTATAATGATGCCTGAGATGAAGTTCATTTAACCTTTTCGAAAATAGAAAACAATGTTCATGTCACGATCGATCCTCATTTATAGTCAAGACGTAGTTTCAAAATTTTGAAATTGAAATGATATGTTGTTTATTATTGGTCCAAATTTTACTTCACAAAATCGTTGATTCGTTGTAGAAGTATCATTCAAAGAAAACATTTAATCTTTTTCGCCTAATTGTTATTGATTGTTATTACTTCATTGGCACTCAAATGTTCATCCTTGCTTAATTTAAATGTTTTCAGCTAAGTGTGAACAACCTGAAGGCTCTGTCAAGAACAAAGGAAAAGGGAAGGTTGCTAAATGAGTTTTTATGCTATCCTATGTAATAGTTTGATATTATTAAGACAATGATATATATTACCTATCATGTCATATAATAAATGTTTAAAGGTTACGTACTTGGGAACTAGACTCTGATAATTATGTAAATTAAGTTTGATATTTATATTATTTTTATTATTATTAGTATTATTCCGCTCATAGAAATGATATCGTGAAGCACCGAGTTCGGGTTTCAAGTACCTGAATTTGGGGGCGTCACATGAATACCTCAAATAAATATTTATATAATTCAATAAATATTTAAAATTACAATTTTGAAATTCTGGATTGTTACATCCTTCCCTCCTTACAAGGATTCTGTCCCCAGAATCACAACTCAAACAATCAAATTGTCACATTCTTCCCTTCTTACAAAGATTTTGTCCCCAGAATCAAAGACACAGACTAAACAAATAACTCAGGGTAATTTTTCATCATTTCAGCTTTGAGTTCCCATGTAGCCTCTTTGACATTGTGGTTTCTCCATATTACCTTCACAGAAGGTATCACTTTATTCCTGAGCACTTGTTCTTTCCTGTCGACTATCTGGATAGGAATCTCTTCATAAGATAAATCTTTACTAAAATACAACAGTTCATACTCGATCATATGCTTTTAATCGGGTTTATACGGTCGCAACACCGACACATGAAAAACATTGTGCACATGTTCTAATTGTGGAGGTAAAGCTACCTCGTAAGCTACTTCTCCAACTCTTCGCAGTATCTCAAAAGGTCCAATAAACCTTGGGCTTAGCTTTCTTTTCTTGCCAAAACAAATTTTCCCCTTCCAAGGAGAAACTTTCAGGAAAACGAAATTTCCTGCTTCAAATTTGCGATTCTCGCTCATGTTGATCAAAGATATTTCTTCGTCGATCTTGAAAGCCTATCAGTCTTGCTCTGATGAGTTTTATAACTTCAGCGGTCTGCTATACCAGTTCTGGTCCTAATAGTTAACGTTTATCAACTTCATCCCAACATAGTGGAGTTCTAAATTTCTTACCGTATAATGCCTCGTATGGCGGCATACCAATGCTTGCATGGTAACTATTGTTGTATGCAAATTCCACCAACGGTAGATGATCATCCCAATTTCCTTTGAAATCCATTATGCACGCTCTAAGCATATCCTCTAACATTTGGATTGTTCGTTCGCTTTGGCTATCGGTTTGCAGATGATAAGTTGTACTCATCTTCAGTTGTGTTCTCATGCATTCCTATAGTGTCTTCCAGAAGTTTGATGTGAACCTCGAATCTCTGTCTGATACGATTGATATTGGAACTCCATGTCTTGAGAGGATCTCTTTGACGTACAGTTTTGCCAGCTGATCAAGATTAAATCTAATCTTTATTGGGAAAAAGTGAGCTGATTTCGTTAATCTATCCACTATCACCCATATCGCATCGTATCCTTTCTGAGTTGTTGGAAGACCTACCACAAAATCCATTGTGATATGCTTCCATTTCCATTCTAGTATTTCCAACGGTTGAAGTAATCTACTTGGTCTTTGATACTCGACCTTCACTCTCTGACATGCCGAGCACTTTGCAACACATTCTGCAACATCTTTTTTCATATTTGGCCACCAAAAGTCCCGACGTAAATCTTGATACATTTTTGTACTTACCAGATGAATAGAATATCTTGAGCTATGAGCTTCTATCAAGATTTCTTCTTTAATATCTGGTACTACTGGAACCCAAATTCATCCCTCGAATCTTAGTATTCCCTCAGTATCAACCTTATACTTCACCTCTTTACCTTCGGTAACACTTTCCTTTATTTTCCTGTATTCTTCATCCTGTAATTGAGCATTCTTCACCTTGTCTACCATAGTTGAACTAGCTTCTATCTGGAACTATCTTTCATCGATTTCTTTTGGAAATTTGATTTCCAACTCTAGCCTTGTCATCGCTGAAATGAGCTCCTCCTTATCGGTTAACAACATCAACTTTTCTCAGCCTTTCCTACTCAAGGCATCTGCAACCACATTAGTTTTGCTTGGATGATAAAAGATCTCACAATCGTAATATTTTATCAAATCCATCCATCTCCTTTGACGTATGTTCAGGTCTTTCTGAGTGAAAATATACTTTAGACTCTTATGGTCTGTGTATATATCACATTTTTCTCCATAGAGATAGTGCCTCCATATCTTTAGAGTAAATACCACTGCAGCCAACCCTAAATCATGAGTCGGCTATCCTTTCTCATAGTTTTTCAGTTGTCTTAATGCATAAGCAATAACTTTGCCATTCTGCATAAGAACAAAACCTAATCCCTTGTGTGAAGCGTCACTATACACCACAAAGTTTCCTGTATTATCTGGTAATGACAACACAGGTGCCACACTGAGCCTTTTCTTTAATTCCTTAAAACTCTCTTCATAATTCTTCGTCCAAACAAATTTTACAGATTTTCTCGTCAAATTTGTCAACAGAGTGACAATCTTGGAAAAATCGTGAATAAACCGTCTGTAATAACCTGCCAATCCTAAGAAACTTCTTACTTCTGATGGAGTTCTTGGTTGTTCCCAATTTATCACAGCTTCGACTTTTGATGGATCTACTGAAATTCCATCCTTGTCAATTACATGCCCAAGAAATTGTACACGTTCTAGCCAAAATTTAGATTTAGAGAATTTCGCATACAACTTTTCTTTTCTTAGCGTTTCCAGCATCAGACGTAAGTGTTCCACATGTTCCTCTTGAGATCTATAGTACACCAGAAAATCATCGATAAATACCACCACAAACTTGTCTAAAAATGGTTTAAACACCCTGTTCATCAAATCCATGAACGCTGTAGGGGATTTTATCAAACCAAAAGACATTACCAGAAACTCGTAGTGTCCATAACGAGTTCTGAAAGCCGTCTTCAGTACATCTTCCTTTCTTAATTTCAGTTGGTGATACCCACTTCTCAAGTCTATTTTAGAGAAATATCTAGCACCCTTAAATTGATCAAACAAGTCAACTATTCTTGGCAACGGATACTTGTTTTTAAGAGTGACTTTGTTTAATTCTCTATAATCAATGCAAAGACGCATTGACCCATCCTTCTTCTTCACGAATAACACCGGCACTCCCCACGGTGACACGCTTGGCTGAATATACTTCTTATCTAGAAGCTCTTGCAGTTGTACCATCAGTTCTTTCATCTCTATCAGAGCCATTCTGTACGGGGCCTTCGATATTGGAGCAGTCCCTGGCACTAAGTTGATCACGAACTCATTTTCTCTGTTAGGCAGAAGTCCTGGCAAATCTTCCGGAAATACATCTACAAAGTCCCTAACCACTAGTATCTCTTCTAGTTTTATCTCCTTCTTCTCATGAGTATCGATTATGTAGGCTAGGTACCCTACACAGCCCTGACTCAACAACTTCTTAGCCTACATAACTATCAGACACCTTTCTTGTCTAGGCAATTTGCTACCAAAGAAAACTACCTTTTATGGAGTCATAAGGTTTACACACTTCTTTTGGCAATCAATTATCGCTCCATAATTGAATAGCCAATCCATTCCCAATATAACATCAAACTCTCTGAGTTTTATCGGGATTAAATCTACTGTTATAACATTCCCCTTAATATTCACCCTACAGTTCTTGTATACGAACCTAACAAGAATTACCTCCCTATTCGCAATTTCTATGTTTAAAGGGAAATTCAACTCTTCAGTAGGTATTTCTAACCTCTTAGAAAACTCATCAGATATAAACGAGCAAGTAGCACCCGAATCAAATAATACATATAGATTTATATCATTGATTGGGATAATACCTGACACGACATCTTTTGATTGCACCGCATCCTACACTGTCATATTGAAGGTTCTGGTTATGGGCTTATTTGATGACATTGGTCCAACAATAGTCAGTGTACCTCCACCGCCATTTCCCTTGCTTCCAACTATCTCACCAGATGTCTTCTTTGGACACTCGCGATAAAAATGGTCCTTCGACCCGCAGGTGTAGCAAAAATTCTTCTTGGGTTGATTGCAATTTGGGGCAATGTAACCCTCTTGGCCATAGTTAAAACATACCCGATTCCCCCTTAAGCACACTCCTGTGTGAAACTTTTTGCATGTAGCACATGCGTGCATCTTCTTTTTCTGCTGGTTACCTTGCTGATTTCCAGCTCCCACATTTGCATTCCATTTCCTCTTCAAATTATTGTTGTCATTTCCACCGTTACCACCACTACCATTCTTAGCTTCACCTTCATTCTTCTTCTTTCTCTACTTTTGGTTGTGTTTTGTTATAGCCCCGCCTCCACTCTTAGCGAGAATTACCTTCTCCAGCACTGCTGCAAACGTCTTTAACTGAAATACAGACACTCTGCTGTACAACCATGGTTTCAGTCCTTTCTCAAACCTCCTCGCCTTGCACTCATCCGTGTTGACTTGATATGGCGCAAACCTCGCTAATTCATTGAATTTCACGGCATACTCCGACACCGACATTGTGCCCTGCTTCAGTTCTAAAAACTGTACCTCCATTTGATTTTTCGAACTCTCTGGAAAATAAGTCTCAAAGAATATTTCCTTGAAACTTTCCCAAGTCATTACCCCTTGACCTCGAGTTTTATTGGCCTGCCATAAATAACTAGCCTCTGCTTTCAACATGAATGTTGCAAAAGCAGTCTTCTAATTATCCCCTACCCTAGCAACATCGAAAACTTTCTTTATCTCCATGATCCAGGTCTGTGCTTCAACCGAATTCATGGACCCACGGAACTCTGGTGGCCCAACCGCCTTGAAATCCTTAAATGTCGTAGCTTGATTGTGTGGCTGGTTCTGTAATGCTCCCGTCAGTAGTGTTACAAATTGCTGAACTAGATTTTCCTCAACATTGTTGTTATTGGTATATCCCTGTCGTGGTTGACGTCTTGGAGGCATTTTCTGTTAAAATACACACATTAGATTCTATTCAACCTTTTAAGTATTACTACTTAATTTGCACACTATAAAAGATTATAACGTAACACATAACACTTTGAATAAAACAATAACTTTTATTCATTCATAATCTTTTAGAAATCATCAAAACAATAGCATCATTGCAATTTACATTGCTTCTTTGAACAACAAAAGTTTCAAGATAACTTCATCATCATATCCCATTGGTTATATCATACCCGGGATTTACATTTATGACGTCCTATTAAAATACTGCATAGCCTTACGACGCTCCTCTTCCATAATATGAAACATTGTTCGGCGATCTAAAATGTACGATGGCAGCGTCTCGAACTGAATAGGATAATACATGACCCGTTCTTGAGCTCGATTGATCACGGTGTTAAAAACACTATTCATCTTTTCAATCTTGATCTTCTTTACTTGTACTTCTCTCTCTACTACCCCGACTCATTGAAAGCTTCCTCATATGCGTCTTTGGATCTTGCCCTCTTAGTAGACTCTTCTTTCAACTTGTTCTTCAGCTCTACGATCTCCTCTGTCAGTTGCTCGTTCTCTCCTTCAGTGTGGATCAGCTCCTCTTCGACATTATTAAGACGTTCATCTCGATCATGGATCTTATTGTCTTTCTATGCCATTGAGGTCTGTTGTTCAGCTACTACCTCTCTCAACTCCTCGACGATATCCTGAACTTCCACATTGTGGTCGTATACTTCGTCGTACATAGGGGCAGCAATCGAGTTAAGTGGAGTCTCTTCCTCCTTGTGATCCTCATCCCCATCCGACTGTGGCAACTCAATGGGGTCATCCTCGTCCGTCTCTATCTCATCATCCTCATCAGGTAAACCCTCCTCCTTAACCACTGTGACCAACGGAGTTGATTCCCGTGGCAGTAGTTATTCCCAAACCACCTGAATATCTCGAGGCTCCTCCTCTCTAGGCATCTGGGATCCTTCTTCCCTAGCCTGACTGGATTTTCCTATATTATCCATCCTGACAGCAAAATTTTAAGTTTTAATTACTAATCATTACTACTCGACACTCACGAGCACATAATTTACAATCACATAAACACATAAGTGTTTTATTACTTCTTTCTTAACAACTCGATAAGAGTTTATCACCACTATCTTTTCAAAGGTTACTTCCTAAGGCTTTTCCCCACCTAAGGTTCATAACCTAATGCTTTGATACCAACTTGTGACACCCCCAATCCAGGTACTTCATTCCCTCAAGATTTAGTGTTCACTTTCCATACGACCATACTATCTACCCAAATATAATAAAATTAAAACCATAAATCCTCCCTTTAAAAGGGTTACATCATTAATAAAAAAAAGTCTTCCCAGGTTGTCTAACCTTAAACATCAATCAAGTGCGGAAATAAAATAATTACATTACATCATTAAATTTAAAATCTATCATTATGACAATAACTGAAATTACAAGTCTTCATCACTTGTACATTTTTCCTTTTCCTTTACTAGTCGTAGGTTCATCGACTTTCTCAACTTTATCTGCAATGAGTGTATATATATGCAAGAGTGAGAAAAACAAATGCTCACTAGATATAGCAATGAATCAACATGAGAATAATAATTGCCAATGAATAGGCTCATCAAAATTGAATAGTACTCTATCAATGATAACCCGAAACTGGAATCAAAATATGAAATGTATATCTGAGGGTCATAAGACCACGAACTATGTCCACTGTTATAAGTAATCATTCAACTTTAACCTTAACAGTTATACTGTAGGGACTTCACGTACTTAGGGGGATTAGACCTTCGTACCATGTATTGTGCACAAACATCTAAACGCATTGCGTATCCCCTATAATAGTGTTGTTATTCTCAGTTTTAGAGTACAATTCCGCCCCAAAGAAAGTTTGGTTTGGATGAGCTTCAAGGGTAATTTAGAGTTTAACGATCATCAACTAAAGGATTAATTGAATCAACAAGGTTTAATAACACTACAGTTGATCACTAACAACATAGTATGGAACAATGAATAATCATAGATGAACTAACTATTTATTAAACTTATGCTTGGAAATAACTAGAACATAAGTATTAAATGAAACAGTAAACCTTTTTCGAACAATAATAAGCTAAGGCTATGATCATATAAAATTCAAAATGAAATTACTTAACATACATTAACTGATAGCAAGCTAAAAATAAAACTTGTTCAACATGATAATAACTTGCGCAAAGTAATTTAAAATAATGCAACTCAATAATAGAGACGAGAGTTCAAAAAAGCTACATTCAATATAAAGGAATAGAACTTAAGAAACTTGCTTAACTATAAACAAGTTAGAGTGAATCAACAATAATTAGAATTCTAATAAAATTAGGGTTAAAGCTTGCTCAAATGAAATTTAGGAACAAATGACTTGCTCAATAACAGTTTAAGATAGGAAACTTGCTCAATGTAAAGAAATAAGGTTTTGGAAACTTGCCTCAAGCATAAGCTATAATATTAAAACTCACGTTCACCTACACATATTATTAGAACCACAATCCATTAGATATACTAACCTTCACGTATCAAAATATCACTTTCTTCTAGTTAGACTTGTTATTTTAGTTCAAGTCTCACCTTACCATACGCATTTCAGAATCACAAGTGTAATTTCATAACACTTATTCATTGTTCATTAAATTTCTTAAATCATACATATCATTTTCACAACTTACTGACTTTACATTTTAGAGTTACTAACTACATGATACTATTCTGTTTTAACCTTACATTACATGTTTCCCACATAAACACATCACTAAACTAGGTTACATCAAAGTTTCAAAGTTTACAGAATTAACAGACTTCATCTGGTTTCAGATTATCATAGCGACCGCGCCATGCTTTTTTTAGATATCTATCAGACACCACACATATAAGCTGTCATACGCGCTACCACTACACGATTTCAATTTTGCAGAACATGATTTTAACACAGCTCTTAAGCCAACTAACACGGATTTCACCCATAAAACAGTAACTTAAACATATAAAATTGGTACAGAACTAACACAAACATGATTCCTCACACATTAAACCACTTAGAACAATTAAAAAACAACTTTAACTAATTTAAATCCTCAAATTCCATATTTTCACATAAAAACTCCATTTTGAGTTCCTTCACAAAAATTCATGATCAGAATCACAGCTTTTACACAAAATCACTTCGCTCAAACCACGTTCTTCTTCGCTTTAATGGACTAGAGATAATCAAAACTCAATTTATAGTTTAACATACAAATTGACCACTAAAATTGGTACTTTCATAAGCCACATGAAAAATATATACCGAATTTACTTTTTCTTACTTTTTAACTCGTAATTAGCCTACAAATTCCTTGTTTAAACATAAACTCTAAGCATCTCAAACACATACAATCACCATAATTTAGTCAGATAAGCAACAATTCCAAAAGATGGAATTCACGTATATAAAAAAATTTTTCAGAAATATATATATATATATATATATATATATATATATATATATATATATATATAATATCAAAGTTATGAATAATACCTTCAATTAGCTTGAATAATCTTTTCTAACATCGTAAATTGCTTGAAAACTCGTAACTTCCTCTCAAATTCTCTCACAAACTCTCTCATGCATTCAGAACCTTCTTAAAGCTTAGCAAATAACTAAAAGCGTAAACCCAAACCCAATCGATAATCTAAATGAAAAATAGAAAAGAAACCGATATGGCCATAATAAGCCTAATCGGTTACAAAATATAACGTTATAAGTTATAATTATATTTTATTTATTATTTAATTTAATTTATTTGTTTTATTTATATTATTTAAAAATTCAAAATTCAAAAATCCAAAAGCCATAAGGCTTTGCTTGGAAAAAAGTCTTTAAAATAAAGACTTAATATTTTAAGCCTTGTTTGGTCAAAACTAAATTAAACTACTTTAATTTTATTTTAATAAACCATTTAGTTTATAATTTATAATCACATATTATTTATTTGGATTTCCATATCCAACATTAATCAAATAAATTAATTATACATACTATATTTTAAATAAATATTCCACTTAAACAAATATCACAAGATTATAACTTCATTATAATTTTATTTAATAATTTAACATACCATTTTAAATTATTAAATTAAGACAACAATATAACATCTCATGTTATATTACAACTCTCTAAATTATAAATTAATTTAATTTAGAATATTATCTAATAAATTTAATTCATAAATATTTACTAACAACCATCACATCAATAAAATATTTATTCAATAATAAACACCTCAAATAAATATTTATATAATTCAATAAATATTTAAAATTACAATTTGAAATTAGGATTCATGGTGTAAGGGTATTATTTCTTTTCAGATTCGTAAGGGTATTATTTCTTTCAGTATTCGTAAGGGATATTATTTTTGTTCAATATTCGTATGAAATAATATTTTCTTCCATACTTTGTAGTATGTAAGTAATATTATTTCCATACTCTGTAGTATGTAAATAATATTATTTCGTTTTAGATTATGAATTCTACACTCATGTTGTTAGGTATTGCTTTTATACTCCTTGAAATTAGTAGAATATCCTTGAAATTTGCGCTTCATGTAGTATCGTTTCACAAGGATATTTTTCTGAACATTCTTGTTAAAGTTTAATCTTTTCATACCGGATTACTATTCAAGAAGTACTATTCACGGGATACTATTCACCCGGGGTATTATTCATGACAAAAATTGATTTCTTTTCCCTCCAAATCATTTTTGATACAATATTATTCTTAAATTTTACTCCACAAAGCAGTATCATGTTGATAATTTGGACTTTATTGAATTCTGGAAAAATTAAATTATAAATCTTTAAAATTTATCCTTTGCTTTCATGTAATTGAATTCTTATATCATTGTCATCATCCTCATGGTTATATTTTTATGAAAGTCATCTATGGCCCGTAGTGCATAGATGGACTGTTGATCAGTATGATTATGACTAGGGATTATTTGGTATAATCATGACCGTAATGTTACAAATGATGTGGTAAAAGTCCTCATTGGACCGTGGTGCATTGATGTACAGTGGTTGGTATGATCATGACCATTAGTGATTACACCAATATCCTTGGCCCGTAGTACATGGATAATTCAGTGTTGTGGATTATTTATTAAGCTGAGTCTCAGCGATAAAATTGATGATAAACTCTTAAATCATAGAATATAGTAAATTTCATGTTCTACTTGACTCTTCTAATGGATTGCTTGTTCCGCTGTAGTTATTGATCTAAAACTTGTTGTCTATTATATTCTATCAGTTGTTATATTGTTGAAGGCTAAGGATAATTTATTCTGCATTATCTTAATCATAATATTTCTTACTGGGCTAGTTGAGCTCACCCTTTTTCTTTTTGTTCCATTTTTCTTCTCAGGAGGTGAGAATTTAGTAGGAACTAGCTGGGGTATAGAGTGATGGTTCAAGATAGTTGTTTTAGCAGTCCTCACTATTTTGTAAAATATTGAATCAAAAATTGTAATGAGGACTTTATCTGAGTGTGGATATTGTCTAGAAGACAATATTTATATTTAAACTCACAGTATATATGTTGTCATATTTTCCATGACATTTATATTAATGAAGTTGTAGTTGTTTCTGTACCATGTATTTGGCGACTTAGAATGGGTGATGTATACCTATTTTGGGGGTGTCATAATTTTGACCTTGTAAGAATGTGTAGAAACATACACAAATGAATATGACATATTATTCAAAGTTGCCTTGCATGATTAGGTTGGCTTAACATGGATTTGAAGAAAAGAAACTTATACGTTTTGAAAACGTTATTTTGGAGCATTGTGTTGTCTAAACTTCTGAATTTGTAGGATGGCATACTAGTATCTTTGAGTCTTTAAACATGGCCTATAAGTGCAAACACATAGTTTGACGCAATGTAAGTCATTGGAACATGATTTTAAAAGAGTTTGAAGTGATAAACAAAGCCATTTTTGTATAAATAATGTGAATACTTACGAGCGTGCATTATATAACCCTCTCATGTGAATAGATGGATAATATAGTTAACCTCATGATTTGATGAACTTAGTTGGCCTTAACTTCGTAGAAATTTCCAACAAGAGACATGTTGTGTAAACGTGGACTTGATATGACTCTAAGAAAGTCCAAGATCTCTTAAGATGTATGTTTGCTATGTGTTAATATTCTGGTATACTAAAAAGTGGAATGACACCCAGAAGTTAAAAGCTCAACTTTGGTCTGGCTAGGGGACGGCGAAGCTGCGCCCATCCAAGGCCTAATTGCAGCGCAGCTGCACCATAGGGCAGTGATGCCTGACTATTTTAACTTTGATTTGAACCTTAAAGCATATGTGTAATGAATGTCTAAAGCTTTAATACTTGACATAGACGATGTTTTAAGCATAAGAGTATGTAATGGTTATATAAAACACAAAGTTGTAAATTTTTATTAAAGTTTGCAAAATGTAAGAATGATGTAGATCGCGTATCTATAAACTTTAAATATGTGTCGAACACATAGCGAGTCAAGAGTGATAAAGATTTATGAATGTTGATATGAAGCTTGTGTAGCTAAAGTGTACTATATATACATAGCTATTCTAAGAGAATGATGAGAAAGTGAAATGTAGGTTTTACAAACCTAGTTAGGAAGCAATGTAACATTATTATTATATGAAAAATGCATGAAATATATGACTGATGGATGTGAATCCATGATTATATAACTTTGTAGGAATACACGAAGTGCAAATAGCTTTAAGCAGTTAAGTCGTAGTTGATAAACTACGAATCTGGCAAGTCTTTTAGTTCCTATTTGTTATATGAATTCGATAACTGTTAGTTGAGCTATATTATACCATTAGAATGTTGATGTATATATATGAAATGCATATGAGATATGTGTAAGACCCCAACTTTTATGAATAAAGAATAATTTTTCTCAAAATATATTTTTGAATATTATGATGTGGATATGATATAATGTTATAGTTGTGGGTAATATTTATAAATTTTGCAAAGTAAGCAAGTTGTTATAAAATATTCGATTGGTCGGGGAATATTCGTTTTAACAGGGAATATTCGTACGATGGAACAATAATTGGTGGACCCCACAACGGAAGTATTATCATAGTTAGAAAATGACATAATTATCTTTTTATAAAAATAATGGCGAAAATTTTACCATTAAACTGTTGAACTACTCAGTGGTAAAAGTACAATAATATGCGTGGTTGCATAGTAGCACACGGTATTGATTATTGATGCTTACGTGAGAAGTCACTCAGTTATACTCAATTATTGCTACACTAATTGCTGCATAATATATCTCATATTATTGATTCAATTATTTTCACAGTATCATCTGCATAATATTTTATATTATTAAATCAATAATTAAGACGACAAAGTTATTCATATTATTATTTGCAATATTGACGAAGTATAGAAAGTTCTATCAAGGAGAGGTTTGGTCACCTAATTGCTCGCCAATAGGGAGGAATTCTTATTAGAAAGCCCCCTCTTTTTTGGGAATGATCTGGTTGTTAAATATTGTGAGTTATAATATTAATGATGAATAAGTTCGTATTGATTAAAGATGAAATTGATATTTCCATTGTGTTGGGATTATTAGTGTTAGTGGAAATTGACATCTATTTCGATAATAATTGATGTCTGGAGGTTATATTGACCAATCAAGTAATTAATTGGATAAATGAGCAATTAATTGCTATTAATTCACATGCTTATAACTATTTGTTCACATGTCTGTACTATTGATTCACATGCATGTACTATTAGGGGTGGTGGTGCAAGATTGATAATACTTGCATGACTAAATTAAAAATGAAGGTATAGATGAAGGTACCATACTGTAACTATTTTTTTCACATGTATAGAACTATTGATTCACATGATGTACTATTAGGGGAGGTGGTGCAAGTTTGATAATACTTGCATTACCAAATTAAAAATGAAGAAAAAGATGAAGGTATTATACTGTAATATTTCGAGCCCCAAAACTTATTGAAACTATATTTTCCTATAAATAGAAGTTCATTCTTCTTTCATTCTCACCAATTCACTAAGACTCACAAGAGCAATTATATAGAGAGAAGCTATAGAGAGAAAAAAGAAGAGAAGTCTGCTACCTCACAATTCCAGTATTCAGTCTTCTTCTGAGGAAATGAGAACGTAGCCGAGAATAGCTAGGGAACGGAGTGATGGTCCGAGATGGTGTTATAGTAGTCCTCATTATTCTATAAAATAGTGTGATACTAAATGTAATGAGGACTCTATTTGAGTTTGGATATTGTCTAGAAGACAATATTCATGTAAAAACTCTCAGCTCGTGTTGTATAATTAAGTTTGTATTTATATTCAGTACCATGTATTTAGCGACCCAAGATGGGTGATGTATACCTATTTTGGGGGCGTCACATTTGGTATCAAAGCTTAGGGATATGATCCCTGGCTGAGATGTGAGACAAGAACTAGGAGGGAAGAGACTGGGAATTCGTTCGCTAGTATGACCTACCTAAGTTATTTGGTTTTTAATTGGTCGGTCATAGTATATGGATAATATGTGACATGTCAATTAACCCTTGTTTTGTGGCAGTGTTTGAAAATAACATCTAAAAATATTGAGATCAGCAATGAAGCACATGAGACCGTTGAGTCACCAACGATCAATACCTAGGATAATGTGCAACAATAAGATAATAATCCTCAGGTAAATAACAACACCGATCAAATGATGAACGATGGGATGTTTAGAGGCTTTATGCAATTCATACAACATCAGGCAAGAGAGGCTCCTATTCAAAATGTAGGTGGAAACACTGGCAACTCTCGGACGGTCACCGCTAAATAGTTCAAGGAGCTAGGACGACCAGAGTTTTTGGGAGAGCCAAAACCACTTAAGGCGGAGACGTGGATAAAGTCGATCACCAAGATATTTGACGTCTTCGGATGCTCCGAGGAGCAAAAAGTTCCTTTTTCAACCTTCATGTTGCGAGGAGAGGCAGATTACTAGTGGGAATCTATAAAGAGTACTCAACTTACCACACTGAAGATGTCTTGGGAGAAGTTCCAAGAACTGTTCAAGGACAAGTACTTTCCCAAAAGTATTCATCACATGAAGGAGGTAGAGTTTATCAAGCTGGAGCAAAATAATATGACTGTGTCACAGTATGAAGCTAAGTTTGCCGAGTTGTCTCAGTTTTCATCCCACTTGGTTGATAATGAGGAGAGAATGACGCGGATGTTTCTAAGAGGTTTGAAACCTGAGAAACGTCAATACCTAATTTCTCATAAGCTGTGTTTTATTCAGATGTTGTAAATAGGGCTAAGTTATTGGAGTGCGATAATGAGTCAACCCAACCAAGAGAGAGCAGCCGACAAATCGATAATACTAGTGGTAGTTGTCATCGAAGCGGTGACAACAAACATGGAGGGAATCAACATTCCAGAAATGGTAACCACTTCGGTGGTAATCATGACCAAGATAATAGAAGTGGAAATTTCAAGAAGAGGATATTCAATAATGATGGAAAGACGTCAGCACCAGCACCTGTTGTTAAGGAAGGAGATCGACCGCTGGTCGTATGTTACAAATACGAAGGGGAGGGATACATCAGTCCAAACTGTACGCAGCAATCTAAAGCATGTTACAATTATAGAAGAGAAGGTCACCTAGCCCAATTTTATCATGCACCAATGTTAAGTCCAACTGGGATGGAGGCATCAAAGGCCGTCCAAAACAAGGCAAAACCGGTAGTTCAAGGGAGAGCGTTTATCGTAACCTCCCAAAAAGCACGGAGTCCAAATGAGGTGAGCATGGGTAAGCTAATAATAAACTCTAGCGAAGTCTATACCTTATTTAATACCAGTTCTACCCATTCTTTTATTTCTCCTACTTGCGCTCAACGTTTTAACTTTGGAGAAATTAGACTTTGATTTATCTGTTGAAACTCTGTTAGGAGAAACCTTCATTACATCCACTGTTTATAAGTCTTGTTTGATTCAAATCGATAACCGCACGTTACCTGTCGATCTTATCTCTTTGAAAATACTTGCATTTGATGTGATTTTAGGGATTGATTGGTTAACTACTCATCATGCTAAAATTAATTGTTTTTGTAAGGTGCTTAGCTTTCATATTCCTAACAAACCTATTTTGCGAATTCAAGCGACCAAACCACTAAAGTCAATCACTGTCATATCAAGCCATAAAGCTATTCGTTTATTGAAAAATGGATGTCAAGCTTTCTTTGCCCGTGTCACGGATTTAAATAAAAATACGTCAAAATTGAATGATATTTCTATTTTTAACAAATTTCCTGACGTATGACCTGAAGAACTTCCTGGCCTACCCCAGAGCATGAAATTGAATTTTGTATCGACCTTGAACCCAGTACAAAACCCATTTCCAAAGTCGAATGGCTCCTATTGAACTTCAGGAGTTAAAACCTAACTACAAGAATTGTTAGACATCGGTTTCATTCGTCCTAGTACGTCTCCTTGGAGTGCTCCTGTTCTATTCGTGAAGAAGAAAGATGGAAGTATGCGACTTTGTATTGATTATCGGGAGTTGAATCATGTCACCATCAAAAATAGGTACTCGTTACCTCGTATTGATGATCTGTTTGACCAGTTACAAGGCACCAAATTATTTTCAAAGATCGATCTTCATTCCGGATATCATCAATTAAAGATTAAAATTGATGACATTCCAAAGACTGCTTTCAGAACTCAGTACAGGCATTACGAATTTCGAGTCATGTCTTTTGGATTGACTAATGCTCCTGCTGCCCTTATGGATATGATGAACCGAGTATTCAAGGAATATTTGGATCACTTTGTGGTCATCTTTATTGATGACATCCTCATTTACTCCAAAAATCGTGAAGATCATGAGCAACACTTGAGGCTGATACTCCAAAAGCTTTGTGAAAATAAGCTATATGCCAAGTTGAAGAAATGCGGGTTCTGGCTTGATGAAGTAGCATTCCTTGGGCACGTGATATCAAATCATGGAATATCTGTTGACCCGACAAATATTGAAGCAATTCAAAGCTGGGAGCAACCTAAATCAGTGACCGAAGTACGTAGCTTTCTAGGCTTAGCTGGTTATTATCGGAGATTCGTGGAAGGATTTTCTTGAATCGCTACTCCATTAACTCAGCTAACTTGTAAAGATACAAAATTCGGTTGGAGCAAGGAATGTGAGAAGAGTTTTCAAGAACTCAAGAGGAGACTCATTTCAGCACATCTTCTGACAATACCATCTGGTTCAGAGGGATTTATCATATATAGCAATGCTTCAGGCAAAGGTTTAGGATGTGTTCTCATGCAACATGGGAAAGTCATAGCCTATGCCTCATGACAACTCAAAGAATATGAGAGGAATTATCCTACTCATGATCTAGAGTTAGGCATAAATTTATCATTTTTATGCTTAAGATTTGGAGGCATTACCTGTATTGAGAGAAGGTGGAGATCTATACGGATCATAAAAGCCTCAAATATTTCTTCACTCAAAAGGAACTCAACATGCAACAACGACGATGGCTTGAGCTGTTGAAAGATTACGATCATACCATTCAATACCATCCCGAAAAGCGAGCGTAGTGAAATTGCGCGATTAAGTAGAAGATCATATGTGGGTACGAGTGCGATATTTTCAATGCAAAGGCCTATTTTGTATGACTTAAAAAGGATGAAGATAGAGTTAAAGACTCCAGGGACCCATGTGATGATGGCGATAATACGAGTAGAACCGACTTTAATCGATAAAGTTAAAGTTGCTCAAGCTACAGATCTGGAGCTAAAGCATATGAGGAATAAAGTGCAAGAAGGTGCTATTCCGGAAGCAAGATTTGATGAAGAAGGAATACTTCGAGTCAACTCCAGACTTTGTGTTCCTAATGATTCTGACTTGAAGTATAAAATCATGATGGAGGCACACAACACACCGTTTGCAATCCATCCTGGGAGTACCAAAATGTATCGTGATCTTCGACATACATTTTCGTGGAGCAATATGAAGAGAGGGATAACAGGGTTTATCTCAAGGTGCCTAACTTGTCAACAAGTCAAGGCGGAGCATCATGTGCCAAAAGATCCATTACAACCACTTGAAATTCCAGAATGGAAGTGGGAGCACATTACCATAGATTTTGTTACTGGTCTTCCCAAGGTTTCTCAAGGCATAGATGCGATTTGTGTCATTGTTGATAGATTAACAAAGTCTGCTCATTTCTTACCGATACGAGAAACTTATACACTTGAACGTCTTGCTCGTATGTACATAAACGAGATTGTAAGATTGCATGGTATGCCAGTATCCATAGTTTCTGATCGAGACCCAAGATTCACTTCAAGATTTTTGGTTAGTTTGCAAAAAGCTATGGGCACAAATTTACGATTTAGTTCGGCATATCATTCTCAAACGGACAGGCAGTAGGAGAGGACTATTCAAAATCTTGAAGATTTATTAAGACTCTATGTCCTTGAATTCAAAGGAAGTTGGGACAAGTTCTTACCATTTGTGGAGTTTTCCTACAACAACAGTTATCAAGCAAGTATTGACATGGCTCCATTTGAGGCATTGTATGGAAGAAAGTATCATTCTCCAGTATGCTGGGATGAGGTGGGTGAAGCAACATTGTTGGGAACAGAGTTGGTACATATGACTACGGAAAAGATTCAAAAGATTGACAAGATTGACAAAAGAGTTATGTTGATCTTCATCGAAAGAACGTGGAATTCAATATTGGAGATCATGTGTTGTTACGTGTTGCTCCATGGAAAGGAGTTATGGGATTTGAAAAGAGAGGAAAGCTCAATCCTCGATTCATTGGCCCATTTATAACCCTCGATCGAGTAGGAACTGTGGCCTATAGACTCTCCTTACCGCAAAGTATGTCTCATGTTCATAACATTTTTCACATATCAATGTTACATAAATATGTGAAAGACCCGAACCACATTATTAAATTAGAACCAGACGAGATAGTGAAAGATTTAACATATGAAGAGGTACCTGTTAAAATCTTAGATAAGAAGGATCATATTCTACGTTCCAAAGTTATACCTCAAGTCAAAGTTTTATGGAGAAACCACGATATTGAGGAAATGACCTGGGAGTTAGAATCTGAAATGAAATCAAGGTATCCTCACCTCTTCGACATACCAGGTACGTACCCTAATTTCGAGGGCAAAATTTCATAAGAAGGGGAGGTTGTAAGACCCCAACTTTTATGAATAAAGAATAATTTTTCTCGAAATATATTTTTGAATATTATGGCGTGGATATGATATAATGTTATAGTTGTGGGTAATATTTATAAATTTTGCAAAGTAAGCAAGTTGTTATAAAATATTCGATTGGTCGGGGAATATTCATTTTAACAGGGAATATTCGTACGACGACACAATCATTAGTGGATCCCACAACGGAAGTATTGTTGTAGTTAGAAAACGACAGAATTATCTTTTTATAAAAATAACGGCGGAAGTTTTACCGTTAAACTGTTGAACTACTCAGTGGTAAAATTACAATAATATGCGTGGTTGCATAGTAGCACACGATATTGATTATTGATGCTTACGTGAGAAGTCACTCAGTTATACTCAATTATTGCTACACTAATTGCTATATAATATCTCTCATATTATTGATTCAATTATTGTCACAGTATCATCCGCATAATATTTTATATTATTAAATCAATAATTGAGACAACAAAGTTATTCATATTATTATTTACAATATTGATGATGTTTAGAAAGTTCTGTCAAGGAGAGGTTTGGTCACCTAATTGCGCGCCAATAGGGAGAAATTCTTATCGGAAAGCCCCCTCTTTCCTGGGAATGATCTGATTGTTAAATATTGTGAGTTATAATATTAATGATGAATAAGTTCGTATTAATTAACGATGAAATTGATATTTCCATTGTGTTAGGATTTTTAGTGTTAGTGGAAATCGACATCTATTTCTATAATAATTGATGTCTGGAGGTTATATTTACCAATCAGGTAATTTATTAGATAAATGAGCAATTAGTTTCTATTAATTCACATGCTTATAACTATTTGCTCACATGTGTGTACTATTGATTCACATGCATGTACTATTAGGGAAGGTAGTGCAAGATTGATAATACTTGCATGACTAAATTAAAAATGGAGGTATAGATGAAGGTACTATACTGTAACTATTTTTTTCACATGTATAGAACTATTGATTCACATGATGTACTATTAGGGGAGGTGGTGCAAGTTTGATAATACTTGCATGACTAAATTAAAAATGAAGAAAAAGATGAAGGCATTATACTGTAATATTTTGAGCCCCAAAACGTGCAATTATTGAAACTATATTTTCCTATAAATAGAAGCTCATTCTTCTTTCATTCTCACCAATTCACTAAGACTCACAAGAACAATTATAAAGAGAGAAGCGATAGAGAGAATGAAGAAGAGAAATCTGCTACCTCACTATTCTAGTATTCAGTCTTCTTCTAAGGAAATGAGAACGTAGCCGGGACTAGTCGCAGAATGGAGTGATGGTCTGAGATGGTGTTATAGTAGTCCTCACTATTCTATAAAATAGTGTGATAATAAATGTAATGAGGACTCTATTTGAGTTTGGATATTGTCTAGAAGACAATATTCGTGTAAAAATTCTCAGCTCATGTTGTATAATTAAGTTTGTTTTTGTATTCAGTACCATGTATTTGGCGACCCAAGATGGGTGATGTATACCTATTTTTGGGGCTTCACAATATGTATGAAATGTGTAAGTTGATCTTTGATGATATGCTTATGAAATAAATTTTTATGCCTGTTTTATGCAAAGTAACATTCGTAGTAAATATTAATGGATTATGAATGCATGAGCTGAGTATGCTATTATATGCTATGTGCTGCATGAAAACTGTTAGAATTGCTGGGTTGTCGAGCTCACCCTTGCAAATAACCACTTTTGCAAGTTAAGGACTCATGGTAAAGGTTACGTACTACTTGATTGATAAATTTCAATAGTATCGAAGGAGATTGATTTATTATTTAACTAGATGCTCTTGAACCATGTTTAGGTTCTAGTAGATGTACATGATAGTAGTGTACGATGTATAATACATGTTATGTTGTAAAGTTGTACTAGGCAGTACGTAGAGGAATTCGAATTGAGATGTAAAAATTTATATAGTAATTGAATAGAATGAATCATAATATAATTTGATTCAAGATTATGTAATTGATTTAAGTTAAGAAATCAATAAAAGATTTATTTCTCAAATGAGATTGAAAAAGTTTAAATTATTCTGTATATTTTTATAACATCGAATATGATGTAAGATAGGAACGGTAATGACCAAAATTTGAAACTTATAAAAGTTCAGGGTCATTATACAGATCCTGAAAATGGAAAGAATTTATTTTCTAAATTGTAATAAGCAAAGTTATATTTATTAAGTTATGAATACAATATATAAATAGTTTGACGATAGAAGTATCATGATGGACCGGATCCGAGGTTCGAAGGGACCTGGATTTGGGGGCGTCACAATAACTGTTGTTATAGGAGAATTCCACTAATGGAAAGAACTTGTCCCAACTTCCTTTGGAGTCTAGGACATAGAGTCTTAATAGATCATAAAGAGTTTGAATAGTCCTCTGCAACTTCCCGTCCGTCTGAGGATGATATGCCGAACTGAATTATAAATCCGTACCCATAGCTTTCTGCAAACTAACCCAAAATCGTGAAGTAAATCTTGGGTCTCGATAAAAAACTATGGATACTGGCATACCATGCAGTCTTACAATCTTATTTATGTATATACGAGCAAGACGTTCAAGTGAATAAGTTTCTCGTATAGGTAAGAAATGAGCAAACTTGGTTAATCTATCGAGAATGACCCAAATTGCATATATGCCTTGAGAAACCTTGGGAAGACCAGTAACAAAATCTATGGTAATGTGCTTCCACTTCTATTCTGGAATTTCAAGTGGTTGCAATGGACCTTTTGGTACTTGATTCTCTGCCTTGACATGTTGACAAGTTAGACACCTTGAGATAAACTCCGCGATCTCTCTTTTCATATTGCTCCACCAAAATGTATGTTGAAGATCACGATACATTTTGGTACTCCCAAGATGGATTGCAAACGATGTGTTGTGTGCCTCAATCATGATTTTATACTTCAAATCAGGGTCGTTAGGAACACAAAGTCTGGAGTTGACTCGAAGTATTCCTTCTTCATCGATTCTTTCTTCTGAAATAGCACCTTCTTGTACTTTCTTCCTCATACACATCAGCTCCAGGTCTGTAGCTTTAGCATATTTAACTTTATCGATTAAACTTGTTCTACTCATATATTTGACATCATTACGTGGGTCCTTAGAGTCTTTAACTCTATCTCCATCATTTGTAAGTCATACCAAATAGGCCTTTGCGTTGACAATATCACACTCATACCCGCATATGATCTTCCGCTCAACGCATCAGCTACCACGTTCACTTTTCCAGGATGGTATTTGTAAGACCCCAACTTTCATGAATAAAGATTAATTTTTCTCTAAATATATTTTTGAATATTATGGTGTGGATTTGATATAATGTTATAGTTGTGTGTAATATTTATAAAATTATTAAAGTAAGCAAGTTGTTATACAATATTCGATTGGTCGGGGAATATTCATTTTAACAGGAAATATTCGTACGACAACACAGTCATTGGTGGACCCCACAACGGAATTATTGTCGGAGTTAGAAAATGGCAGAAATATATTTCTATAAAAATAACGGCGAAAGTTTTACCGCTAACCATTGAAATACCCAGTGATAAAAGTACAGTAATACGCGTGGTCTCATAGTAGCACACGATATTTAATGCTTACGTGAGAAGTCACTCAGTTATACTCAATTATTGCTACAGTAATTGTTGCATATTATCTCACATTATTGATTCTATTATTGTCACAGTATTATCTGCATAATATTTTATATTATTAAATCAATAATTGAGATGACAAGTTATTCATATTATTATTTGCATTATTGATAATGTTTAGAATGTTCTGTAGAGGAAAGGGGTTTGGTCACCTAATTGCGCGCCAATAGGGTGAAATCCTTATCGAAAAGCCCCCTCTTTCCTAGGAATGATCTGGTTGTTAATATTGCAAGTTATAATATTGATTTATAAATGTTGTTACAAATATTGAGGAGATTTTATGAAGTATTTAATTGTTGTAAATTTGGCTTATTATTTGGATCCCCAGTTACCCATTTTTCAAAACTGTCGTGAGAAAGTTGTCTCAATTTTGTTTATATATATATATATATATATATATATATATATATATATTTAATAATAAAAAAGTGGGGTCTAATAACCCGATATTTTCTATATAATTAAATCGAAAATTTTGTGTATAATTTTTTTATTTATTTAAAGGTGGGAATATGTAAAAGGTAAAAGTATATGATATACATGATAAATAAAATTTATTTATTACATGAATAATTTTAAATAAATTTTAGAATTTTTTGATCATTATATTCTAATAATAAATTAATTTGGTAGTAATAATATTTTATTAATTAATTTCTATGAAAATATGATTATTATATTATTTAATAATATATGGAATGATTATTAGAATTATTATAATAATTATTTTATTATATGAATTTTAGATTCTGATTATTAAGTTAATTATTTTAACTAAATTAATAATGTTATATATGTAAGATAAATCAAATATGGAATCCAAACCCTAATTCTAGTTTTGAATAAGGACATAGAATAATAATATTCTATTATTTTTATTTCAGTGCTATAACTATATGTTATATGTGTAGACCGATAATGGTTAATCAATTATGGTATAACAGTAGAAAACCTAGTATTATTGTGCTAAATCCTAATTTTAAACTCAATAACTAGCTCTAGACTATTATGTAATCGCGTTAATGTGTCTAATGACAGGTAATATAGAATATAACCCTAATTAGGGAAAACCCTAATTATTAGAAACCCTAATTTCTAAATTAAAAACCCTAACTTCAAAATTATAAACCCTAATTGCTTATTGTAAATCCTAATCGCTAATTTGGCACGCTTAATGATATATATATATATATATATATATATATATATATATATAATTAGTAAATTCTTAAACCTAATTTGTAAGTTTAAGTAATTAGGAACCCCAAGGTAATTAGTAAACCCTAATTTTCCATTTTTAGCCTTATCAAGAAATCCTTAAAAACTAATACATAAAACCTTAGGGTTAAACCCAAAGGGTTTGCCAAGATTACCAAAATGCCATTAAATTTTCAAGTCAAATGACCTTATTACCCTTTTTGCCATTCTTAATTAGATTACTTGTGAATCTTACCAAAATATGTAGTAAGTGACCTAATTAGATTTTGCATGTGCTGGAAATTAAAGCATATCAGCCTTATAATGCATCTACATGCATTGTATCCAATTATATATAGATTGAGAGAGAGAAAACTCCTTACCAAGTCTCTCTCTCTAAAACCCACAAATTATAGTAGCATTTCAGTCCCAAAAGCAAGTCCCACTACCTCCATTAATAGATCAGTAACTAAGAATCAAAAGTTTGTTCATAAAGGTATAAAACCTAAACCTAAAATCTGATCCTTGATTAATTGTTAGATGTTAGATTTTTGTGTTAAAACATGTTATTTATAGTGTATATTGATGATCTGGGTTACTAGATGTTAGATCCATTGTAAAGCCCCCAAATTCAGGTACTTGAAACCCGAACTCGGTGCTTCACGATACCATTTCTATGAGCGGAATAATACTAATAATGATAACAATAATATAAATAACAAACTTAATTTACATAATTATCAGAGTCTAGCTCCCAAGTACGTAACCTTTATTACATTCATTACATAGCATGATAGATAATATGTAAAATCCAAAAATTTTACGAATAAAGATTTAAATTTCTCGAATTTTTTTTCTTTTGAATATTATGGTGTGGATTTAATATAATGTTATAGTTATGGGTAATATTTATAAATTTTGCAAAGTATACAAGTTGTTATATTATATTCAATTGGTCGGGGAATATTCTTTGTGTCGGGAAATATTAAATACGATCAGCATAATCATTGGTGGACCTAGCAATGTAATTATTATCGGATTGAGAAAACGACAAAATATTTTTATGAAAAAATAATTCATGGAAGTTTTACCGTTAATCTTTGTTGAACTACTTTCAGTAGTAAAAGTCTGATGTCTGGCTGTGGTTGCATAGTAGCACCATGATTGATTATTGATGCTTATGTGAGAAGTTACTCAGCTTTTGTTTAATTATTGCTACTGATGAATTCTTTGATAGTATCTCACATTATTTGATTCAATTATTGTTGATTGTTATATATATATATATAAGTTTTGTTTTATTAGTATTATTAATGTAATAAAACAGAAAAACTTTTTTATTTTAAATGCGTAATACTTTTATAAAGTTATTCGTTTTATTAGGCTAATAGTAAAATCTTTTTATATAAAATAGAATACTTTTATAAAGTTATACATTTTATTAGAAAATAATTATATTATATTATATTTTATTATGCATAGTGTTTGCATAGTAAAAATCTTTTTAAAAGTTATTCATTTTATTAGATTATAAATAGAATATATTATATTTTATTGTAAACCAATCTGGACCGTCCATTTAAAATAAATCAATCTGGACCGTTCATGGATTGGTTACTATTCTGTCCATTCTTCTATAAATAGAAGTTCATTCCTTCATTATTTCTTACGAATTCACTGAAACTCTAGAGAGAGAAACTGTAGAGAGAATTATTCTTCTATAATCTTAAGCGTATTTCTTTAGCTTTTAAGAAAGCTTTGAGCGTAGTGCAAGTTTCTTCAAGTATATCCCCGCCCTACCGTCGGAGTACTCTTCTTTATAAAGTAAGGGATATTATTTGTTGTACTCGTAAGGGGTATTATTTTTTTTTATATTCATGAAGAGAACTTCTGTTATTCCATTCTTTATTATTCTGTTGGAATAACCTATATACGTGGGCCTACCCTATACTTGGTGATTTACATTTGTTATTCCATTCTTTATTATTACATTTGGAATATCCCGTCTGCATGCGCTTTTACGCCGGACTGGTTCCATCTTTATTATTACTGTTGGAATATCACATGCATGCATTTTACAATGGACTGGTTCCATCTTTATTTTTTCGTTGAAATATCACATGCATGCGTTTTACTTGGGACCGATTCCGTAATTTATTATTCATTGGAATAACACATCATGCGAAATACCGTATGCATGGTGATTTCTATTGTTATTCCATTCTTTATTATTACGTTGGAATATCTGCCGGTGCGACATTACACGCTGACTTGGGTTCCGTTATTTATTATTCATTGGAATAACTTTGTCTATCTGTAAGTACCTCATGCATGGTGATTTCTTTTTTTGTTATTCCATTCTTTATTATACTCGGTTGGTTAAAGTTTTGACTTCTATACTCCATGAAATTAGTGGAATATCCTTGATATTTGAGCTTCATCCAGTATCTTCTCATGGAAATATTTTTCTGAGCATTTTTGAATTTTACTCTACAAAGAAGTATCATGTTGACAATTTGGACATTATTAGATCCTGGATAAATTAATTCTTGAACGTGTTTTATTGAATTCTTATATCATTGTCATCATCTTCATGTTTATATTATGTTGAAAGTCATCTGTGGCCTGTAGTGCATAGATGGACTTGGTATGATTATGATCAGGGATTATTCGGTATAATCATGACCGTGATATTACAAATGATGTGGAAAAAGTCCTCATTGGCCCGTAGTGCATTGATGGACAGTTTTTGGTATGATTATGGCTATGGATTCTCTTCGGCCAAGGGAGCAAAGATGAATTGTTTTATGGCATGATCAGGATCGTTGATGAATACACGAATATCCTTGGCCCCGTAGTGTATGGATAATTTGTGGTCGTGATACTAATTAATATCCTTGGCCGTAGTGCAGGGATGATGTGGATTATTTATTAAGCTGAGTCTCAGCGATAAAAGTGATGAAAAACCTTTTTAAATCATAAAAGATAGTTGATTTTATTCTCTACTTGACTCTTTTAATGGATTGCTTGTTCCGTTGCAGTTAAATTTGATGTCTATTGTATTTTATCAGTTTAACATTGTTGAAGACTAATGATAATTTATTCTGCATTATCTTAGTAATAATATTTCTTACTGGGCTAGTTGAGCTCACCCTTTCTTTCATTGTTCTCTTCAGGAAATGAGAACGTAGCCGGGACTAGTAATGGGAGCGGAGTGACGGTCCGGATGATAGTATTAGTAGTCCTCACTATTCTGTTAAATAGTGTGACAATAAATGTAATGAGGACTTATTCTGAGAGTGGATATTGTCTAGAAGACAATATTTGTATTAAAACTCACAGCTTTCTTGTTATTTATTAAAGATTGTATTTGTATTCTGTACCATGTATTTGGCAACTCAGAATAGGTGATGTATACCTATTTTGGGGGTATCAAAGTTGGTATCAAAGCTTAGGGATATGATCCCTGGCTGAGATGTGAGACAAGAACTAGGAGGGGAGAGACGGGGAATTCCTTCGCTAGTATGACCTACCTAAGTCTATTGGACATTTAATTGGTCGGTCAGAGTACAGGGATAATATGTGATATGTTAATTAACCCTTGTTTTGTGGCAGTTATTGAAAATGGCATCCGAGAATTTTGAGAACATCAATGGAGCACAGGAGACCGTTGAGTCTTCAAAGATCAATAATCAGGATAATGTGCATCACGAAGGCGATAATCCTCCTGTAAATAACAACACTGATCAAATGACGAACGACGGTACATTTAGGAGTTTTTAGAATTCATGCAACACCAAACGAGAGAGACTCTTGTTCATAATGCAGGTGGAAACAATGTCAACCCACGGTTGTTCACCGTTAAGCAGTTCAAGGAGCTGGGACAACCAGAGTTTTTGGGAAAGCCAGAACCACTTAAGGCGGAGACGTGGTTAAAGCAGATCACCAAGATATTTAATGTCTTGGGATGCTCCGAGGAGCAAAAGGTTCCATTCACCACCTTTATGTTACATAAAGAGGCAGATTACTGGTGGGAATCTGTAAAATGTACCCAGCCTGACGCACTCAAGATGTCTTGGGAGAAGTTCCAAGAGCTGTTCAATGACAAGTACTTTCCCGAAAGTATTCGTCACATGAAGGAGGTGGAGTTTATCAAGTTGGAGCAAAACAACATGACCGTGTCGCAGTACGAAGCCAAGTTTGTCGAGTTGTCCCGATTTACGTCTCATTTGGTTGATAATGAGGAGAGAATGACGCGAATGTTTCTAAGAGGTTCTAAACCTGAGATACGCCAATATCTTATCTCTCATAAACTTTGTTTGTATTCAGATGTTGTTAATAGGGCTCAGTTATTGGAGCGCGATAATGAGTCAACCCAACAAAAGAGAGCAAATTTCTAAAAATGATAATACCGGTGATAACAGTCATCAAAGTAGTGACAATAAGCATGGAGGGAATCAACATGCCAGAAATGGTAACCACTTCGGTGGTAATTATGGCCAAAATAATAAGAATGGACATTTCAAGAAGAGAAGGTTCAACAATGACGTGAAGACGTCGGCACCAACACCCGTTTCAAAGGAAGAAGAACGACCACCGATCGTATGTTTCAAATGCGGACAGGAGGGATGCATCCGTCCAAACTGTATGCAATAAACCAAAGTGTGTTTTAATTGCAGAAGAGAAGGTCACCTAGCTCGATTTTGTCGTATGGTGAAGTCAAGTCCAGCTGGGATGGTGATGCCAAAGGATGTCCCAGATAAGCCAAAGCCGATAGTTTAAGAGAGTGTTTTTTTTTCGTGACGAGGAACCTGAATAAAATTATCACGGGTATGTTAGTCATAAACTCTTGTGAAGTTTATACCGTGTTAGATACCGGTTCTACTCACTCTTTTATTCCACTTAGTTGTGTTTAATGTTTGAATTTAACTCTGGAGAAGTTAGAATTTGATTTATCTGTTGAAACTCAGTTGGGAGAAACCATCGTTACCTCCACTATTTATAAATCTTGTTCAAATCAACACTTTCACGTTACCTGTCGATCTTATCTCTTTGAAAATACTTGCCTTTGATGTGATTTTTAGAATCGATTGGTTAACTACTCATCATGTTTTTAGTAAGGTTGTTAGCTTTCATATTTCTAACCAACCTGTTATGCGAATTCAAAGTAACCAAACCACTAAAGTCAATCATTTTCATATCAAGCCATAAGTAAAGAGCCCGATCCTTTCGTTGTTGACTTCTTGTGTGGAATGCACCGCTTTAGATTTTACGTAGGCGACATCGTGAATGAAGATGGCAAGTTGATAGGTATCAATGTGACGTCTTATCCAAGTCTTGGATAAGGTCAGCAGTTTTGAATGATATTTCTATCGTTAATAAATTTCTGACGTATTCATGAAGACTTCCAAGCCTATCCTAGGCGTGAAATCGAATTTTGTAATCGACCCAAAGACAAAACCCCATTTCTAAAACCCTTAAATATTTCTTCAACTAAAACGAGCGTAACATGCGCCAAAGACATTGACTAGAGCTGTTGAAGATTACGATCATACCATTCAATACCATCGTGGAAAAGCGAACGTGGTAGCTGATGTATTGAGTAAAAGATCGTATGCGTTTACGAGTGCGAATATACGAACCCACGTGAAGATAACGAATATACGATCAGAATCGACTTTAATTGATAAAGTTAAAGCCGCTCAAGCTACATACTCAGAGCTGATGAATGTGAAAAGAGGGCATTATTC
This sequence comes from Panax ginseng, assembly GCA_020205605.1. Taxonomy (NCBI): domain Eukaryota; kingdom Viridiplantae; phylum Streptophyta; class Magnoliopsida; order Apiales; family Araliaceae; genus Panax; species Panax ginseng. Next base: position 111,386,620 of record CM035131.1, on the reverse strand, counting down.
TAGAAGCAAGAATCGATGAGGAGAGGAAATCTCAACCCTCAATTTTATTGACTCATTTGAAATCCTTGATTGAGTAGGAACTGTGGTCTATAGACTCGTTTTACCGCCAAGTATGTCGCGTGTTCATAACATTTTTCACATATCGATGTTACGTAAATATGTGGACGACCCGAACCACATTATTAATTTAGAACCGGACGAGATAGCGGATAATTTAATGTATGAAGATGTATTTGTTAATATCCTGGAATGTATTCAACACTCAAAGGTTATACCTCAAGAGTTAGAATTGGACGAAGTGTCCTCATCTGTTCAGCATACCAGGTACGTATGTAAATTTTGAGGGTGAAATTTCATAAGGAGGGGAGATTGTAAAATCCCAAATTTTACGAATAAAGATTTCAATTTCTCGATTTTTTTTTGAATATTATGGTGTGGATTTAATATAATGTTATAGTTGTGGATAATATTTATAAATTTTGCAAAGTATACAAGTTGTTATATTATATTCGATTGGTCAGGGAATATTCTTTGTGTTGGAAAATATTCGTACGATGGCACAATAATTGGTGGACCCCACAACAGAATTATTGTCGAATTGAGAAAACGACAAAAATATTTTTATGAAAATAATGACGAAAGTTTTACCGTTAATACTGTTGAACTACTCAGTAGTAAAAGTATAGTAATATGTGTGGTTGCATAGTAGCACACGATATTGATTATTGATGCTTATGTGAGAACTCACTCAGTTTTGTTTAATTATTGCTATAGTAGTTGTTGCATAGTATCTCACATTATTTGATTCAATTATTGTTGATTGTTATATATATATATATAAGTTTTATTTTATTAGTATTATTAATGTAATAAAACAGAAAAACTTTTTATATAAAATAAAATACTTTTATAAAGTTATTCATTTTATTAGGCCAATAGTAAAATCTTTTTATTTAAAACAGAATACTTTTATAAAGTTATATATTTTATTAGACAATAATTAGATTATATTATATTTTATTATGCATAGTGTTTACATAGTGTACTGCATAGTGTTTGCATAGTAAAATCTTTTTAAAAGTTATTCGTTTTATTAGATTATAAATAGAATATATTATATTTTATTGTAAACCAATCGGGACCGTCAGTTTTAAAGTAAATCGATCTGGACCATTCATGGATTAGTTCTTATTCATCCATTCTTCTATAAATATAAGCTCATTCCTTCATTATTTCTTTACGAATTCCTTTGAAACTCTAGAGAAAGCTGTAGAGATAATTATTCTTCTATAATCTTGAGCGTATTTCTTTAGCGTTTAAGAAAGCTTTGAGCGTAGTGCAAGTTTCTTCAAGTATATCCTCGCCTTCTACCATAAGTGAGTACTCTTCTTTATATAAGGTAAGGGATATTATTTGTTGTACTCGTAAGGGTATTATTTTTTTTTATTCATGAAGAGAACTTCATTATTCCATTCTTTATTATTACATTGGAATAACTTTTTGTATCTGTGGTCTACCTATACTTTCAGTGATTTACATTTGTTATTCTATTCTTTATTATTACATTTGGAATATCCACATGCGATTTACATTCTATTGGGACTTATTATCTTATTATTACATTGGAATATCTTATACGTGTGTTTTATCTTTGGACTGATTACATTATTTATTATTCTATTGGAATAACTTTTGTCATCTAAGTACCGCATGCATGGTGATTTTCATTATTATTCCATTCTTTATTATTACATTGGAATATCCGCCGGTGCATATACGCTTTGACTGGTTCCGTTATTTATTATTCTATTGGAATAACTTTGTCTATAAAAATCCGCATGCATGGTGATTTCTTTTGTTATTCCATTATTTATTATACTCAGTTGGTTAAAGTTTTGACTTCTATACTCCATGAAATTAGTGGAATATTCTTGATATTTGCGCTTCATCTAGTATCTTCTCATGGAAATATTTTTCTGAGCATTCTTGAATTTTACTGTACAAAGAAGTATCATGTTGACAGTTTGGACGTTATTAGTTCCTGGATAAATTAATTCTTTAACTTGTTTTATTGAATTCTTATATCATTGTCATCATCTTCATGTTTATATTATGTTGAAAGTCATCTATGGCCTGTAGTGCATAGATGGACTTGGTATGATTATGACCAGGGATTATTCAGTATAATCATAACCGTGATATTACAAATGATATGGAAAAAGTCCTCATTGGCCTGTAGTGCATTGATGGACAGTTTTTGGTATGATTATGGCTATGGATTCTCTTCAGCCAAGGGAGCAAAGATGAATTATTTTATGGCATGATCAGGACCGTTGATGAATACACGAATATCCTTGGCCCGTAGTGCATGGATAATTTGTGGTCGTGATACTAATGAATATCCTTGGTCATAGTGCAGGGATGATGTGGATTATTTATTAAGCTGAGTCTCAGCGATAAAAGTGATGAAAAACCTTTTTAAATCATAAAAGATAGTAGATTTTATTCTCTACTTGACTCTTTTAATGGATTGCTTGTTCCGTTGCAGTTAAACTTGATGTCATTGTATTTTATCAGTTTAACATTTTTGAAGACTAATGATAATTTATTATGCATTATCTTAGTCATAATATTTCTTACTGGACTAGTTGAGCTCACCCTTTCTTTCATTGTTCTCTTCAGGAAATGAGAACGTAGCCGAGACTAGTCGGGGAACGGAGTGATGGTCCAGATGATAGTATTAGTAGTCCTCACTATTCTGTTAAATAGTGTGACAATAAATGTAATGAGGACTTATTGTGGGAGTGGATATTGTCTAGAAGACAATATTTGTATTAAAACTCACAGCTTTCTTGTTGTATATTAAAATTGTATTTGTATTCTGTACCATGTATTTGGCGACTCAGAATAGGTGATGTATGCCTATTTTGGGGGCGTCACATAATATATATCATTATCTTAATAATATCAAACTATTACATAAACTACCACAAATCTTATTTGGTTAGCTTTCCTTTTCCTTTGTTTCTTCATGAGCCTTCTGGTTCTTCACACTTAGCTGAAAACATTTAAATTAAGCAAGGATGAGCATTTGAGTGCTCAGCAAGTATTAACAATTATAAATATTAGCTGAAAGAATTAAATGTTTTCTTTGTACTACCCTTCTACAACAAATCAATAGTTGTGAAATAATCAACCGATAATAATAACATAACAACCCTCTATCAAATTTTTTTAAACTATGTACTGACTATAAATAGGGTTAAGGTGACATACTATGAACATTGTTTTCAATTTTCGAATAGGTTTAGCAGAACTTCATCCGCAAACCGTCATAACTTACGGGCACGGGGGGTGATCATCCCATTATGCTATGTATTGATCAATACTACATGCAAGAACGATGTTATCGTTCACTCTCATCCCACCTGTGGGTGCATAAAAAGATTTTCCTAGTGTAAGGATGTTCATACTTATCGGGGTTCTAAACCAAAGCAATTCGGTTGGATAAGAGTAAGGTTTTATCTTATTCAACAATAATCAATAATTCAACACACACACACACATATATATATATATATATATATATATATATATATATATATCTGGAGTAATTAACAAATGTGTATCAACATGTGATTAAATACAATGACTATCCAAGTGGGGACACTTGTATAACTATATATAGAAATTAACGAACATAATATATATCTGAATTACCATATACTAACATGGTGATATTCAATGATCTCGTATATATATATATATAACAATAGGGTTAATAATTTAGCATAATAATAATATAATTCTGAAACTTTCTTACTCATGTCCATTGCATAAAGAAAATGCAAAGGTATGATACTTGTCTGGTCTGCTGTTTACAAAATGCAACTTAGTTTTATCTTTTATATCACGACCTATCATTAATCAGATCATTCGTTCAATTAGAAAAATATACTATAACACATAGTACTGCATTTCGCAGTCAGCACATAACATATTCACATTATCACACATGTTCAACAGTCATTTAATCACAAACAAACATTAATACAATCAAAATATCTAAGTCCAGATCAATTTCTGAAACATGTCGATGTACCGACAGCTTTATCAGGTAATTATCGAGTCTAAGACTCTATTTTGTAACTCAATATCTGTAAGTATCAGTCATACTATTTTTAAATAACTCATAATAATTTTAAAACATTTATTATGATTTATCATAAATTTTCAAACACTGGAATCATTATTAAATGATTTAAATATTAAACAATTCTATTATCATTAACATTTAATATTAAACTATTAATGAAACCATTGCCAAAATATTAAAGTTATTTATAATAACTCAAAATATTTTAAAGTATTAATATTACCCTTAAATAATTTTTAAAATATTTAAAATCATTTGTAAATAATTACCATTAATATTTAAATACTAATTTACCATTTATCAAAATATTAAAAGTCATTAAGTATAACTTCAAATATTTTTAATTCATTTATATCCTTTTAAATGATTTTTAAATTAATAAAACAATTTTTAAACTATTTATTTAATATAATTATTAAATAAATTTAATATCATTAATATTAAATTAATATCATTAATATTAAATTATAAATGAAATTATCCTTTAAATATTAAAAGTTATATTTTATAACTTAAAATATCTTTAAACACTTTATTTTCATCTAAAATGATTTTTTATAATAATAAAATAATTTTTAAACTATATTATTTAATATAATTATTAATAAATTTAATATCATTAATAATAATTAATTAATGAAATTTACCTTTAAATATAAAAAGTTATATTTTATAACTTTAAATATTTTTAAATACCTTATTATTATTTAAAATGATTTTTAATATAATAAAATCATTTTAATTTATTTATTTAACTCATTTATTAAATAACTAAATTATCATTAATATTAATTTATTAATGAATTTCATCACAAAATATTTAAAAGTCATTTAAAATAACTTAAAATATTTTCTTATACCATAATATAATTTTAAATGATTTTCAAATATTAAAATATTTTTAAATAATTTATTTAATATAAAAATTAAATAAATTAAATACCTTTAATATTTTAAAAATATTAAATATTTATGAAATATATTTAAAATAATTAAAACTAATTTTTAGACTTTAAAATAATTTTAATAATTTATTTTTATATTTTAATAATTAAAACTAATTTTCTATAATTATTTAATATAAATATAATTTTTATAAATAAATGTCAAGATTTAAAGACCACTATGCTTACGAAACCATCATTATAGGTATTCTTCATGTTCTTCATAAACCTAGAAATTCATATGCGTTAATGAAAGTGACCATATTTTGACAAGATTAAAATAGTGTGTATTGTGTTTACGGGCATGTTGTTGATCGAGATCGTGTAGTGCTAATGCAAAGTTGCAAGATCCAACAACAAATGAGTTCATACAACACATAACCAAAAAGAGATCGAGCCATCAAAGTAGGCGTCGAGATCTTTATTCTTCATTTTAGGTTACCCAGAAATGAAGAACAGTTCATGTAGCCTACTTTGGGCTTCCACAACTTGCAATCCTGTTGATGTCTAAGTGTTCTAAGGGTTCCAGGTTGTAGACCACATGTAGTATTACAAAACATTATCATAACAACAACAAATCAAGCAGATGAGATCCGTTTAAACCCTGTCAGGCAACACATTCAAATGTTTTCTGGATTACCCAGAAAACAGAAAATGTGTTCGACAAACTAGTTTGATTGCATTTGCTAAATCCCATATGTTTATCATTTAGTTGATATTAAGACATGATATTGTAGTCCATTTAACATACTATAATCCTGATATAACAACATTTACAAAACATGTATAACCTGCAAGATCAAAGCCCATAAATAAAGTATCCAGGCCGTCTCAGGGACATCTGGGTTACCCAGAAACTTTGCAAGTCATGGTCGGTCAACGCAGTTTGACCTTCCATAACTTGCAATCTACATATGATCTAAGCCCGATTTCAAGCTCAGATCAAAAAGCACATATCAGACTACAACTATAAACTTTCAAAACACAAAACTCATTAAAGATCACAGAGATATCAGGCCTGACATTCGGTTGTCAGAACACAAAACAAATTTTTCCAGATTATTAAAATCTTCAAATTCGAGCCTCTAGATGTTATGGATCTAACATCTAGCAACCTAGATCATCATTATACACGACTAACAACATGTTTAACACATAAAAACTAACATCTAACACATTGATCAAGATCAGATTTTAAGGGTTAGTTTTTATACCTTGATAATCAATCTTTGATTTTGGCTTCTAATTTTTGTTATATGTATTAGTGGGGCTGGGTTTCTGACCGATCTTAACAATAAATTTTGGAGCTATGAGCTTGAGAGAGTTTAGGTTGAGAGTTGATACAAAATGAGCTAGCAATTTATTTTTTTCTCTCTCCAATCTATATATACTAAGCTAGATGCATGAATTGGCTGGCTTAGGTGGCTGATTTCAGTGTTTTTAAGTCACATGGGGTTAGTAAGAGTTGGTTAACAACTCAATATATAGATAGATCTACAAGCAAGCTCATTAAAGAATTCAAAATGGCATTATGGTCATTATGCTTGTAATTTTAATGGCCAAAATGTAATCTTGACAAATCATAATTAGGGTTTCTAATTAGGGTTCTAGTCATTAGGGTTTAAATTACTAATTAGGTTTTCCCTAATTAACAATTATAATTCTAACACTTGTTAATTAACAACATTAACGTATTCTGAAACAATCTTGAACTCTAATTTGAGTTTCAAATTAAGGTTAAACTTGATAAAACTAGGGTTTTCAAATCTTTGCACCAATAATTGGAGATCATTATCGATGCATTACATAAGAGTATATATTTTGTGGCGCCCCCAAAATAGGTATACACATCACCCATCTTGAGTGTGCCAAATACATGGTACAAAATTCAAATACAACTTAATTATACAACGATGCGTGTAAAATCGACAAAATATAACCTAAGAGTTTTAATAAGAATATTGTAATCTAGACAATATCCACACTCGATGGAGTCCTCATTACATTTATTGTCACACTATTTAATAGAATAGTGAGGACTACTAATGCTATCATCACGGACCAACACTTTATTCCCGACTAGTCACGCTACGTTCTCATTTCTGAAGAAAGCAGGTGAAAGAAAGGGTGAGCACTAGCTTGATAAGAAATATTAAGACTAAGATAATGAGAATAAATTATCATTAGTCTTCAACAATGTTAAAGCGATAAAATACAATAGACATCAAGTTTAAGCTGCGGTAAGAATAAGTAATCCATTAGAAGAGTCGAGTAGAGCATGATATCTAGTATCTTCTATGATTTAAAATGTTTTCATCAAAAAAATTTTTTTATCATTTGAGACTCGACAATAAATAAACCACATCATCGAATCATCCCACTCTACTAGCTAAGGATATTCATTAAATCATCAATGGTCATGAGTATACCAAATAATCCACGGTCATAATCATACCAAAAAGCGTCCATCAATGCACTCACTGAACCAATGAGGACTTTTACCACATCATTTCGTTGCATTACGGTCATGATTATCCGAATAATCCTGGTCATAATCATACCAAGTCCATCTATGCACGTAAGCCAAAGATGACTTTCATCACAATATAAGCATGAGAATAATGACAATGATATAAGCTATAATCAAAGCGAAATCAAATCAAATGAAATCAAGGATAAATATTAAAGACTTTAAATTATCCAAATATTATCAATCACTTAATAAACTCATAATCTAATATTATTAATATTATAATAATATTTTAATCACTTCTTAAACTTATAAATAATTTATTTTAATTGTTTACACTTTACCAAATAATGCATTTTAATCATTCAAAAATGCCATACTCATAAGATTTCATCACCAATGATCAAATCACTCATCAAAAATCTGCATATACCCTATATAGGATTCCCAAGCCATAAAATCCTATTTTTCAATTTTGTTACCTAACATAACATATTTAATTCATTTACTCATAACTAATTTATTTTCATGAAAAATACCAAATCAGTCCCAAAAATATTTCTTTTCTGGGATTTAGCAGAATATAGTCCCATATTGAACATATATTTTTTTCGGAATTTTTAAAATTCATTTACTATTTTTCATATGGCCAAAACTTCTGAATATTTAGACATTTATCATAAATTGTACTTTTCTCCAAAAATTCCGAAATTTACAAGGAATACTCCTATTATGTACATGTACTCCCAATAAAAATTTCACCAATTTTGGAGTTAACCACAAGGAGTTATAAGGGTTTAACTTTAAAATAGTCTTTTTTCATAAAATCCATAACTCTTAATCTATACATCCAAAAATTGTCATCTTTGGACACAATATAGAAAACTCATCAAATTATCATTTCAAATTTTTCCAGAATTTTTGAGGGTAAGAAAAATTACGAAACTGCAAATGGATTTTCACCCGCCATTATCGATAATCCACGTGAGCAGATCATTTCTACAATTTAATAAGGAATGAATACAAAGGATCATTCACCATGCATGCGGTAATCCACATAGGCAAAGTTATTCCAACAAAATAATAAAGAATGGAATATGAGAAGAATTCACCATGCATGCGATAGACTCGCATGCAGCGAGTTATTCCCAATAGAATAATAAAGAATGGAACTAGTAAATGCGTAATCCGCACTGCAGACGGGATATTCCAGCAGAATAATAAAGAATGGAATAATAATGAATTCACTAGGCATGCGATAGACCGCATGGACGAGTTATTCCAACGAATAATAAAGAATGGAAACGGTCATGCGTAATCCTTACATGCACAGAATATTCAGCGAGAATAATAAAGAAGCGGAACGGTCATGCGCATTCAGATGCAGACGAGGATATTCAAAGAATAATAAAGAATGGAATAATAGAAGAATTTCACCATGTATCGATTACTTAAGCATGACAAAGTTATTCAACATAATAATAAGGAATGGAATAAAAATAGCTCTCTTCATGAATCGAAAGAAATAATACCCCTTATTATAATAATAATATCCCTTACCTTAGAAAAAGCTGGATACTAGAGTATAGAGGTATGAGACTTCTCTTCTTCTTTCTCTCTATAATTTCTCTCTATAAAATTGCTCTAAAGCTTTAGTGAATTGGTGAGAAATGAAGGAAGAATGAGCTTATTTATAGGAAAATATTGCTTCGATAATTGCGTTTGGGGCTCAAAATATTACGATACAATACTTTCAACTTTTCTTTTCATTTTAATTTAGTCCTACAAGTATTATCAAATTTGCACCACCTCCCTAATAGTAAATAATGTGAATCAATAATTTAATCATGTGAATCAATAGTTATAATCATGTGAAAATATGAATTACAGTATAGTACCTCCATCTATACCTCCATTTTTAACTTAGTCATGCAAGTATTATCAATCTTGCACCAACTCCCCTAATAGTAAAAGAATGTGAATCAATAGTACACACATGTGAACAAATAGTTATAATCATATGAATTAATAGCAATTAATTGCCCATTTATCCGATTAATTACCCGATAACTTCCCGACATCAATTATTATCGAAATAAATGTCGATTTCCACTAACACTAATAATCCCAACACAATGGAACCATCAATTTCATCATTAATCAAAACGAATTTATTCATCATTAATATTATAACTCACAATATTTAACAACTAGGTCGTTCCCAGGAAAGAGGGGGCTTTCCGATTAGGACTTCTCCTTATTGGCGCGCAATTAGATGACCAAACCTCTCCTTAACAGAACTTCTAGATATTGTAAATATTGTAATTTAACAATATGAATAACTTTGTCGTCTCAATTATTGATTTAATAATATATCCTATTATGCAGAAGATACTGTGATAATAACTGAGTCAATAATATGAGAGATATGATGCAACAATTCATCATGTAGCAATAATTGAGTATAAGCTGAGGTGACTTCTTCACGTAAGCATCAATAATCAATGTGTGCTACTATGCAACCGACGCCAGCGATATTCTTGTACTTTTACTACTAGGGTAGTTCAACGGTTTTAACGGTAACACTTTCGTAGTTATTTTTATAAAATGATAATTACGCCGTTTTAACTACGACAATACTTACATTGTGGGGTCCACCAATGATTTGTAATAAATAAATCTTGATATTCCCTAATAAAAAGAATATTTTCCCACCAAACGAATATTTTATAACAACTTGCATACTTTGCAAAATTTATAAATATTACCCACAACTATAACATTATATCAAATCCACACCATAATATTCAAAAAAATATTTCGAGAAATTTAAATCTTTATTCATAAAATTTGGGGTCTCACATATTTATAGCACTGAAAAATCAAAATATAATTAATATTATATTATTATTCTCATTCCTTGATAAAAATCCAAATTAGGGTTTGGATTCCATATCTGATTTATCTTGCATAAACAACATTATTAATTAAGTTAAAATACTTAACTTAATAATCTGAACTAAAATTCATAAAATTATAATAATTCTAATAACCATTCCATATATTAATAATTAATATAATAAACATATTTTTATGGAAAATAATTAATAAAAATATATCTACTATAAAATTAATTATTATAAGAATATAATTTATAATAATCAATAACTCTAAAATAAAATTATTTAAAATTATTCATGTAATAAATAAATTTTTATTTATCACAAATATATATATATATACATTATCTTGGCACATATTCCCCATATTTATTTTAATAAATAATTTAAAAAGAAATTTATACGCAAAATTTCTGATTTATTTGTATAGAAAATATCGGGTTGTTACATTCACCCTCCCTTATAAAGATTCCGTCCCCAGAATCACCGTTTTAAAACTTATACATACAAGGGTACATAACATACACAATCATTGCAAGTAGATCTTGATCATAAATGATCGTACTGAAATTTAACTATTCACGTAAAGCTTGTCTATCTGATTAAACGGAAATTTGATTTCTAAAAGAACTCAAATTCCTCCTTCAAATTTTTTTTATAAAATAATTTACTATATATAGGAAAATCATGTATATAAGAAAACAAAATTTATACGAATAATACCTGGAGTTCCATCGCCAGCTGCCACCGTATCCTAGACCGTCATGTTGAAGATCCTTGCTGTTGATTTCGTTGGCTTGTTCGATGACGTTGGTCCCGTGATTGCCAGAGTTCCGTCGCCCTTGTTCGTGTTCGTGCTTCCTGCCTCCATTCTCCTTTTTGGGCAATCCTTCACCTTATGCTCCATCGACCCGCAGATAAAACAACCAGAATTCATTCTTAGATTGGGGCAGTTGGGAGATATATGGCCCTCCTGCACGCACTTGTAGCACACGAACTTCCCCTTCAGACATTCCCTAGAGTGGTTCTTTCCACAGTTTCCACACTGCACAGCTTGCTTCTTAACTCCTTCCTGCTTGATCTGAACATTCCCAAAGTTATTCACCTTCCTCTTTTCAACCCTATTCCCACTATTATTTTCCACCTTCCCAGTTCCTACGACCTTGCCCTTGTTCTTTCTCTCATTGTTGTAGAGGCTCATGGCCTCACTCCCCTCCTCAGCAATAATAGCTTTTTCCGTGAGTGCTGCAAATGTAGGGATCTGCAACACTGCCACCTTGTTGTAGAGCTAGGGTTTTAATCCCAACTCAAGCCTTCTTACTTTCCTAGCCTCCGTATCAACTTGATGCGGAACAAACCTAGCCAACTCATTAAAGTTTGCGGCATACTCTGCAACAGTCATATTCTCCTGCTTCAACTCTAAAAATTTTACCTCCATCCTAGCCTGCATACTGGACGAGAAATAGTTCTCAAAGAATAGTGTCTTAAACCTATCCCATGTAACTACACCTTCTACTGCCCTCGCCTGATTTGCTTCCCGCCAAAAATTTGGCTCACCCTTCATCATGTAGGTGGAAAAAGCGGTCTTTTTCCCCTCAGCTACCCTAGCTATCACGAATGCTTTTTCAATTTCATTAACCCAAGTTTGGGCTTCTACAAGGTCAGTTGTACCTTTGAATTCTGGTGGTCCTACAGCCTTAAAGTCTTTGAAGTTCGCTAGGCGATTGTCCTGCTGGTTCCCAGCGACTGGTATCCCTTGCTGCATAGCTTGTGCTACTATGTTTGCAAAGTGCTGCATCGGGTCTGCTTATTGTCGTCCCTCAACGTTGTTGACAGATTCTTCTGCCCTTTGGTTTCGAGTTTGACGTCTTGGCGGCATTATCTGGTTAAGTAAAACCATAAATTATTCTTTACATTCTAAATCTTATCATATAAGTTTAATATATTAAACTCATTTCATTACTTAAACTTAGATTCATATTCATTCAATATTTTCAGAATACTTTACATATCACAGCACATACTGCTTTAAACATCAGCTATCCCTTTGGGACTACAAAAGTCAGGATTTATAGCTTTGATCATTACAAAAGTTGATTACATTACACAGACTTACTTATCATATATGTTACATTAAACATACCTACACAACAGAACCTATACTACCTATTTACTACACCTTTTTGTTGGACAACCTTTCGCCTGATGATCTTCTATCCCATAGATAAAACATGCACCTGGTTTATAGTCGGGACAATACAGAGTGGTATGTCCCTCATAGCCGCAAAGGTAACATATTCTTTTTCCTTTCTTCTTATTGGGTTTTCCTAAGTCATGGTCTTCTATCTTTCTTTTTCCCTTATTGCTCGGAGCTACACACGATGTGTTACTTGTGGCTCTTATCTGATCAATTTAGATTTTAAGCTTATCTTGTTCTTCCATTGTTTCTATTAACGCCTGAAGCAGTTGACTATTTAATAGCTTTTCTATCTCCCACAACCTTTCTAGAGAAGCAACCTTGTTCCTCAGATTTTGCACTTCCATTGATGCTTGATCAGCTTCAACTTTTATTGTCCGAATCACTATCTGCCAGTTTCACCATTTTCGGATCTGGTACTACGTTTTCCACGATAACCACCTCGTCTGAGTTGGTTTCATTGTGAGCCTCTATTTTAGCTATTGGCTTCAATATTAGCTCGGGTGTATGGATTTGATCATTCTTCATGCTATAAGCATATAACAAGCCTTTTCCACCAGACATCTACACACATAAATTATCATGATCAGCATATAGTATATACACACAGCAAATAATAGTTTTATATAAGTTATCTTTTATTTTGTTTGACGATGAATTTATTCAATTCATCTCTTTTTAAACTCTATATGAGTTATTTATATTTTCAACGTTTCCCTCTGTTATAAGGTTATAGCCTAAGGTCTATCCCACCTAAGGTTTCTAACCCTATGCTCTGATACCAACCTATAAAGCCCCCAAATTCAGGTACTTGAAACCCGAACTCGGTGCTTCACGATACCATTTCTATGAGCGGAATAATACTAATAATGATAACAATAATATAAATAACAAACTTAATTTACATAATTATCAGAGTCTAGCTCCCAAGTACGTAACCTTTATTACATTCATTACATAGCATGATAGATAATATATATCATTGTCTTAATAATATCAAACTATTACATAAACTGCCACAAATCTTATTTGGTTAGCTTTCCTTTTCCTTTGTTTCTGCATGAGCCTTCTGGTTCTTCACACTTAGCTAAAAACATTTAAATTAAGAAAGAATGAGCATTTGAATGCCCAACAAGTATTAACAATTATAAATATTAGCTGAAAGAATTAAATGTTTTCTTTGTACTACCCTTCTACAATAAATCAATAGTTGTGAAGTAATCTGAACCGATAATAATAACATAACAACCCTCTATAAAATTTTTAAAACTACGTACTGACTATAAATAAGGTTAAGGTGACATACTATGAACATTATTTTCAATTTTCAAATAGGTTTAGCAGAACTTCATCCGCAAACCGTCATAACTTACGGGCACGAGGGGTGATCAGCCCATTATGCCATGTTTTGATCAATACTACATGCAAGAACGATGTTATCGTTCACTCTGTCCACCTTGGGTGTATAAAAAGTTTCCCGTGTAAGGGATGTTCATACTTGTCAGGGTTCCAAACCAAAGCAAATCAGGTTGGATAATAGTAAGGTTTTATCTTATTCAACAATAATCTATAATTCAACATATATATATATATATATATATATATATATATATATATATATATATATATATATATATATATATAAGGGGTAATTAACAAAGGTGTATCAACATGTGATTAAATATAATGACTATCCAATTGAGGACACTTGTATAACCATATATAGAAATTAACGAACAAAATATATATATGAATTACCATATACTTAACATGTTGATATTATATGATATATATATATATATAACAATAGGGTTAATAATTTAGCATAATAATAATATAATTCTGAAACTTTCTTACTCATGTCCATTGCATAAAGAAAATGCAAAGGTAGGATACTTGCCTTATCTGTTGCTTACAAAATGTAACTTAGTTTTATCTTTTATATCACGACCTATCATTAATCAGATCATTCGTTCGATTAGAACAATATACTATAACACATAGTACTGCATTTCGCAGTCAGCACATAACCTATTCACATTATCACACATGTTCAACAGTCATTGAATCGCAAACAAACATTAATACAATCAAAATATCTAAGTTCAGATTAATTTCTAAAACATGTCGGTGTAACGACAACTTTATCGGGTAATTATCGTGTCTAAGACTCTATTTTGTAGCTCAATATCTGTAAGTATCAGTCATACTATTTTTAAATGACTCATAATAATTTTAAAACATTTATTATAATTTATCATAAATTTTCAAACACTAGAATCATTATTAAATGATTTAAATATTAAACAATTCTATTATCATTAACATTTAATATTAAACTATTAATGAAACCATTGCCAAAATATTAAAGTTATTTATAATAACTCAAAATATTTTTAAAGTATTAATATTACCCTTAAATTATTTTTAAAATATTTAAAATCATTTATAAATAATTACCATTAATATTTAAATATTAATGTACCATTTATCAAAATATTAAAAGTCATTAAGTATAACTTAAAATATTTTAATTCATTTATATCATTTTTAAAAGATTTTTAAATTAATAAAACTATTTTTAAACCATTTATTTAATATAATTATTAAATAAATTTAATATCATTAATATTAAATTAATATCATTAATATTAAATTATTAATGAAATTATCCGTTAAATATTAAAAGTTATATTTTATAACTTAAAATATCTTTAAACACTTTATTTTCATCTAAAATGATTTTTATAATAATAAAATTATTTTAAACTAAATTATTTAATATAATTATTAAATAACTTTAATATCATTAATAATAATTAATTAATGAAATTTACCTTTAAATATTAAAAGTTATATTTTATAACTTAAAATATTTTTAAATACCTTATTATTATTTAAAATGATTTTTAATATAATAAAATCATTTTTAATTTATTTATTTAATTCATTTATTAAATAACTAAATTATCATTAATATTAATTTATTAATGAATTTCATCACAAAATATTAAAAGTCATTAAAAATAACTTAAAATATTTTCTTATACCATAATATAATTTTAAATGATTTTTCAAATATTAAAATCATTTTTAAATAATTTATTTAATATAATAATTAAATAAATTAAATACCTTTAATATTTCAAAAATATTAAATATTTATGAAATATATTAAAAATAATTAAAAACTAATTTTTAGAGTTTAAAATAATTTTTAATAATTTATTTTGTATTTTTAATAATGAAAAACTAATTTTCTATAATTATTTAATAAAAATATAATTTTTATAAATAAACTATTGCTAAAGACCACCTATAGCGACAGAACCATCAATATAGGTGTTCTTCATAAACCTAGAAATTCATGAGCAAATGCGTTGATCGAGAGTGACCGTGTTTGACCAAGATTAAACAATGTGTATTGTGTTTACAGGTATGTTGTTGATCGATCGTGTAGTGCTAATGCAAGACTACAAGATCCTACAACAAACAGGTTCATACAACACATAACCAAAGAGATCTGAGCCATCAAAGTAGCTGTCAGAGGCTGTTCTTCATTTCTAAGTTACCCAGAAATGAAGAATAGTTCATGTAGACTACTTTGGGCTTCCACAACTTGCAATCCTGTTGATGTCCAAGTGTTCTAAGGGTTCCAGGTTGTAGACCACATGTAGTACTACAAATCTATTACAAAACATTATCATAACAACAACAAATCAAGCAGATGAGATCCTATTAAACCTTCGTCAAAGTAACACATTCAAATGTTTTCTAGGTTACCCAGAAAACAGAAAATGTGTTTGACCTGGCTAGTTTGATCGGCTGCTAAATCCCATATGTTTATCATTTAGTTGATATTAAGACATGATATTGTAGTCCATCTAATATACTATAATCCTGATATAACTACATTTACAAAACATGTATAACCTGCAAGATCAAAGCCCATAAATAAGCTGTCAGACCGATCTAGGGACATCTGGGTTACCCAGAAACTTTGCAAGTCATGGTCGGTCAACGCAGTTTGACCTTCCATAACTTGCAATCTACATATGATCTAAGCCTAATTTCAAGCTCAGATCAAAGAGCACATATCAGACTACAACTATTAACTTTCAAAACACAAAACTCATTAAAGATCACAAAGATATCAGGCCTGACATTCGGTTGTCAGAACACAAAACAAATTTTTCCAGATTATTAAAATCTTCAAATTCGAGCCTCTAGATGTTATGGATCTAACATCTAGCAACCTAGATCATCATTATACACGACTAACAACATGTTTAACACATAAAAACTAACATCTAACACATTGATCAAGATCAGATTTCAAGGGTTAGTTTTTATACCTTGATAATCAATCTCTGATTCTGGCTTCTAATTTTTGTTATATGTATTAGTGGGGCTAGGTTTGTGACTGATCTTAACAATAAATTTCGGAGCTATGAGCTTGAGAGAGTTTAGGTTGAGAGTTTGTACAAAATGAGCTAGCAATTGATTTTTCTCTCTCTCCAATCTATATATACTAAGCTAGATGCATGAATTGGCTGGCATAGTGGCTGATTTTAGTGTTTTTAAGTCACATGGGGTTAGTAAGAGTTGGTTAACAACTCAATATATAGCTAGATCTACAAGCAAGCTCATTAAAGAATTCAAAATGGCATTATGGTCATTATGCTTGTAGTTTTACTGGCCAAATTGTAATCTTGACAAACCCTTAGGGTTTGACCCTTAGGGTTTAACACTTAGGGTTTACCTCTAAGGTTTAACATATAACATTTGTAGGATTTAACAATTAGGGTTTGAAAAATATAAATTTTAGTTTCTAAAATAAAATTAATTTCTAATTATACATGAACATTAGGGTATTTTTTTCTAATTTTAATTATCCTTGCTAATTTAGCAATTAGGGTTTATAATTTTGGTAATTAGGGTTACCAAATCACAATTAGGGTTTCTAATTAGGGTTCTAGTCATTAGGATTTTTAATTACTAATTAGGTTTTCCCTAATTAACAATTATAATTCTAACACTTGTTAATTAACAACATTAACGTATATACAAACAATCTTGAACTCTAATTTGAGTTTCAAATTAGGGTTAAGCACAGTAAAACTAGAATTTTCAAATACTGCACCAATAATTGACCGATCATTATTAGTACGTACATACAGTACATATTTATAGCATTGAAAAATCAAAATATAATTAATATTATATTATTATTCTCATTCCTTGATAAAAATCCAAAATTAGGGTTTGGATTCCATATATCCGATTTATCTTGCATAAACAACATTATTAATTAAGTTAAAAATACTTAACTTAATAATCGAACTAAAATTCATACAATTATAATAATACTAATAACCATTCCATATATTAATACTTAATATAATAATCATATTTTATGGAAAATAATTAATAAAAATATTTCTACTATAAAATTAATTAGTATAAGAATATAATTTATAATAATCAATAACTCTAAAATAAAATTATTTAAAATTATTCATGTAATAAATAAATTTTTATTTATCACAAATATACATATACACATTATCTTGGCACATATTCCCATATTTATTTTAATAAATAATTAAAAAAAATAATTTATACGCAAAATTTCTGATTTATTTATATAGAAAATATCTGGTTGTTACATCCATAACATCTATAAGCTCGGATTTGAAGATTTTCAAAATCTGGAAAACTGGAAAATATGATCTGACAACTAAATGTCAGGTCCCATAGATCTCAGTCTATTTATGTTTTTGTTTGTTTAAAGGATTATATTTGTAGTATGTTGTGAGGTCTTTATTTTGGAACTTGATTCAGAGTCAGATCTGTTGTAGATTAAAAGTTATTGGTGGTCAAACATAGTTGACCGACCATGAGTTTAAATTTTCTGGAAAACCCAGATCGTGCCCAGAAGACTCTGACAAGATCTTCATGGGCTCAGATCTGATAGTTGTTCGATGATCTATGTTGGTCTTTGTATCTAAGTTATAGTATGTTGTTTGGACTACAAGCTTATGTCATTAAAACACTAAAACCTTAAACATGGTGGATTTAGTGGGCGGTCAAATCATGCAGCACGATCATGTGTTCTGTTTCTTGGGTAACCCAGAAAACATATGAACACGGTCTCTGGCATGGTTTGACCGGATCTTAACGATTGATTCTGTTGTTGTTAGATGGATTTTATGTAATGGATCTCTTCATTTGCATGTTGGGTACACACTAAAAGCATTAGATCAGAAAAACATTACACGAATAATAAGTTGTGGAAGCCCAAAGTAGGGCAATCAAACTGTTCTTCATTTCTAGGTAACCCAGAAAATGAAGAACAATGTCGACGTATTTTTATTTGTCCCTTTTCTGTTCAAGAAACTGTTATATGAATATGTGTGTGTGTGGATCAGTGTGCTGTTATTTAGAAGTAGTGCGAGGCCTCGTTTGAACTTATATACAAAAGGTTTGAATATGTATGAAAAATTCAGTTTTAAACATGATTTAACGGTGAGGTTTTATAAAAGAGGTTTTTTCAAACCCTGTGCTCAATAGTAATTGAGACCTTTTCATACTTCCATTTTATTATTAAATGTTCGGCTTGATTGTTTTTATTTTTGAGATGCGAAGCATCTTCGAGAAAATAATATATAGCAATGTCGAACTCCTCATGGGCATGAAAGTCATCTAAGTAAATTCAAACACCGTGAATAATTTACAAGCTGCTTCCAGCTAAAATGTACATCACGGGAACCGAATCTAGATTTAATGGACTGAATCTGTGATCACATGATTCCTAGGCTCACATAATGCCACAGTTTATATGAAAAATAGTAAGCAGTTATGTATATAAAAGTTGTAAATATATATATATATATATATATAGACATGATCAACCACCATGAAGCACCTCTGTGGGGGATCAGAAATTTAAATATATAAAAGCGGTAAATATATATATATAGACATGATCAACCACCATGAAGCACCTCCATGGGGGATCAGAAATGTATATAAAGCAGTAAATGCGATCAACCACCATGAAGTATACTCCAGGCGGGACGGAATGTAAATAAAGCAGTAAAAACGATTAACCGCCATGAAGTAAACTCCAAGCGGGACGAAATGTAAATAAAGCAGTAAAAGGCCACGAAGTAAACTCTAGACCTGACAAAAGTGTATATATATATATATATATATAAGTGGTAAGCATATGAGATATATATCGCTAAAATGATAAACCGAAAAGGATCGATATATATATATATATATATATATATATATATATATATATATATATATATATATATATATATATATATATATATATATAAGAAAGCTCAGCCCTGATATAAAATCTAAAGCTCATCGAACAAAGTTTGACAACAAATCATATATATAAGTATATATATATATATATATATATATATATATATATATATATAAAAGCAAATAAACACTCCGGACATAAGTCTAGGCTCAATCAAGGCATAACTCGATAATGTTAGTCCATATATATATATATATATATATATATATATATATATATATATATATATATATATAAGTATATATATACAGACAAAAATGAAAACCACAGATGAATCGTTAGGGCATACACACACAACACGACTCTCAATGTGGAGAAGAGTGTAAAAAGATGAAGAGAAATGCTTTATAATGTGTAAGAAAGGCTTACGTACAAGGCCAAAGAAGACTTCTATGACTTTAAGTGGATGAACACTCGGCTCCCGCCGGTAAAAATATAGCTATATGTGAGCTAACAAGTGTTTAAAATGAGAAAGCACTCAATATGGGGTGTGTATAGAGCAAATTTGATAGGGCTTCCTCACCTTTCTTCTTGAATTTGGCCACCCCAAGCTCTATATTTATAGAGTGGAGAGCCCTGAGGTACTGCTAGGGAGGCCTGCAGTGTACCAGCAGCGATGCAGAATGCACTGCTGGCCGCCAGGCTCCATGGATCCTACCATCTCGAAGTACGTGCATGCATGCAATGTGATGTCTGCTCGAACTTGTAGAACTTCAATTCGAGAATCCGATTGAGGTGTATAAGACCTGTTGTAGATTATTGTTGTCGAGAGCTACACAATGACATGGGATTAGAGGTTGTACGAAGTCAGGAATATGGAACCATGTCCTATCTCTTCAAGCTTCAAATTCTATCTGGTGTGCTGCCTTGCGTAGTAGTCACTCAGGATTGCAACTCCTTGGTTCTTGTGGGGCATTGTTGTGTAGAATTTATGTTGATTGTGGTTTGTTGAGAAGGCGCTATGTGGGGTTGGGGTGGCCATTTGACTTTTCCCTTCACCGGGGTTATCTCCGGTTTTGGCAGATAAAGTAGATGTTGCTCAGGGTTATCTCTGAGATTAGACCGCTGCAAGTGTTGATTGCCCTCAGGGTTGTCTTTGAGGTGTGTCTGTCCTCCCGGGGTTATCTCTGGGTTTGGAAATTGAGTGCCTTGGTGGGAGTCCCAAAGTTGAAGCTGACTGCATACATTTAAAACACGCATTTTTGGGGTTATCTCCGAAACTACGCACTCCTTGGGGTTATCTCCAAGGTTGACATGATCTTTCCCGGTGTTGTTTCTGGGACTGAGACTGAACATCTCGGGGTTATCTCCAAGATGAATTGTCCTTCTCTGGTTGAATTTCTAGTATTTGCATTGATATCCTCGGGGTTATCTCTAAGATGGGGAAAGGATACTCCCGGTGTGTTTTTCGGGGTTGAAACTGAACTTCCGGTGGTATCCGAGATTAAGCTGAGCTGTCTTCCAAGGTTATCTCTGAAAGACGATTCTGCACTTCCTAAAATGTTAGTAACAGGTAGGCAGAAAAATTTTGAGTGTCTACAGAGGCCCATCTTTATCATATTCATGCAATGCAATGACATGGATAAGATAAAGAATACTAGACACTTGAAATGAAACAAGATGATTATGATGCAATGCATAATGCAAATGTATGTGGTTTGTTAGATTGTCTTCCAACATGATGGGATGATTGCCGGCTCCCTGTTGCTTCTGCCAGGGATGGCAATAACCAGCCTGATGAACTGTCTTGGACGTCTGATCCACAGCTACCAGGAATCTCTAGGATTTTTGACGTTGGGGCTATTACCAAAGTCTTGAATCCTTGATACAGACATTTTCCTGAAGATGTATCTCTCACGTACATGAGACTCTATGGAGATGGGTTTTTTCTGTTGAGGATGTGTATAACTTATTCCATCATCGGTCCTCCTCGATGAGGATGTTTTTCCCTGGTTTATATCGCCAGGTCCTTCCGCTATTTTGTTGGAGTTACTGCCAACAGTCGGTGTTGTCAGGGTTGCCTAACCTTCAATGACATGTGTATCAATGCATGAGATCCTTGCTGAGGATAATGTCAAGGCTGCTTGGAATTTATTAATGTGTGCATAAACAGTTGAGCTACATTACTGAGGATAATGTCAAGGTCGCTTGACCTTCATTGATGTGTGTATCAATGGTTGAATTGCATTGTAACCCTCGTCGGGGAACATGTCAAGGCTTCTTCACCTTTATTGACGTGTACATAGATGGTTGAATTGTATTGTAACCCCCGCTGGGGAATATGTCAAGGCTGCTTGACCTTCATTAACGTATATATCAATGGTTGAATTGCTTTGTAAGCCCCATCGGGGAACATGTCAAGGCTGTTTGACCTTCATTGATGTGTACATCAATGGTTGAATTAGGTTGTAACCCCCGCTGGGGAACATGTTAAGGCTGCTTGACCTTCATTGACGTGTGCATTAATGGTTGAATTGCATTGTAACCCCCGCCGGGGAACATGTCAAGGCTGCTTGACCTTCACTGACGTGTGCATCAATGGTTAAATTGCGTTGTAAACCCCGCCGGGGAACATGCCAAGGCTATTTGACCTTCATTAATGTATGCATCAATGGTTGAATTGCCGTGTAACCCCCACCGGGGAACATGTCAAGGCTGCTTGACCTTCATTGACGTGTGCATCAATGGTTGAGTTGCGTTGTAACCCCTGCTGGGGAACATGTTAAGGCTGTTTGACCTTCATTGACGTGTACATCAATGGTTGAATTGCGTTGTAACCCCCGCCGGGGAACATGTCAAGGCTGTTTGACCATCATTTACATGTGCATTAATGGTTGAATTGCGTTATAACCCCCGCCGGGGATCATGTCAATGGATGAAAATGCGTTGGAACCCCCATCGGGGATCATGTAAATGGATGAAAATGCGTTGTATCATATAAAGGTTACGACTCTGCAGTGATGGTAACAGACCTTTGTGAGATATTACCGAATATAGTTTGCAACAACTGAGATCATCGGTATAGTGTACCCTATGTTTGGCCGAAGACCAGTGAGTGTTATGTGAAGCTAGAGTTTGGCCCGTGAAAACCAGGATTTCAGGCTATTCAGTTCAATCGCGTAGCATTTTTATTCCTGATTTGGACTTATCAGCTTGTAAGAACTCCTTTGCAACTCGAACTGGACCAAGCCGGAGGGGTGGGACCCATTCTTGCTATATGTTTTGATAGGCCTATGTTAGACACTAGGTGGCTTTCCCCCATTCTCGCTATATCTTTTGATAGGCCTCTGTTAGTTGTAGGGCAGTTTTGCCCCATTTCCCTGTATTTTAGTTGTACATAGATGTATTAGATGATGATATACTTAGGAATGTATGTACAGTTTTCCATTCCCTATATCATATTGCCATCTATTGTTTATCATGCATGTATTATGTTATGCATATGTATGTATGTCCAGAGATATTCAGTATTTACCACTGGATGATTTTATGACACGACCCGTATAAATGTTTTCTTCGACAGTTAGCCATATTGATCATACCCCACCAGTATTGGTGGCCTCACACTTGAGGTTATGGTATGATAGTATGTCACCATCAGCTAGGGTAACTATAGATAAGATGTTGCAACATTCTATGACCCTGTTGATGTTTCAAGTTCCCGCAGGATTTTTGGATGGCATGCTGGAGCATTGGATACCAGAGAGACTGGTCTTTCAGTTTGGCATCCATAAGTTGACTCCTACTCCTACTCATAAATAGACTTTGCGCACATATGGCCATCGGCGACATGAGCCGACAGTTTATGACTCTCACCGGGCTGAGGCGGAGAGTTGTGCAAGATGAGATCACATCCGGCCATGTGATATCCCAGCGTTTTCTGTTTGACAGATTTGGCTCTGAGGATAATTATACACGGCACTCCGGGGATTTCACCATGCTGAAGGATCATTGGCACTCAGCCAGAGTAGATGTACTGCTACTATGTGTATTGTCGTATGTATATATGCCACGATACATGGATGAGCTAGATATTGGCTTTATCATGGCAGTGAAAGCTCTCAGGGAGGGTCACACCATTATACCCATGATCATCATAGAGACGCTAAGGTCAGCCACATATTGCAGTACCTACCCTGTAGGGGTATTTACAGGCAGCTCGGTCATGTTGTACGTGTGGTTTATGTAACACTTGAGACCGATTGGCACTTTTAGACGGCATGGGTATTGTTTCACCCATGATATAGATATATCATACTCCTTTCAGCTTGCGGAGTGTACAGATCCTACATCTTGGTCTGTTTTCCAAGCAGGGATCGGAGATCCGTTTGATATATTGTCGTGTACAGGGCTCAGCTCACCCTACAGCTTCATAACTCATGCTCCAAGCAAGGATTATGTGAGACCCCGAATTTTATGAAATGAAAGTATTCAATTTTATTATAATTATTCTATTTAGTAAATGGTTAAATTGATAAAAGGTTAAAGTTAAGGGTGATATGTGAAAATTTTTCAAAGTAAGCAAGTTGTCATAAAATAATCGGTGATAAAAGTATAGTAATACGTGTGGTTGCATAGTAGCACATGGTATTGTACAATATCTTTGATTATTGATGCTTACGTGAGAAGTCACTCAGTTTTATTCAATTATTGTCACAATATGTTATATTATTAAATCAATAATTGAGACGATAAAGTTATTCATATTATTATTTGCAATATTGACAATGTCTAGAAGTTTTGTCAAGGAGAGGTTTGGTCACCTAATTGCGCGCCAATAAGGAGAAATTGTTATCGGAAAGCCCCCTCTTTCCTGGGAACGACCTGGTTGTTAAATATTGTGAGTTATAATATTAATGATGAATAAGTTCGTGTTAATTAAAGATGAAATTGATAGTTCCATTGTGTTGGGATTATTAGTGTTAGTGGAAATCGACATTTATTTAGATAATAATTGATGGCTAGAAGTTATATTGACCAATTGGGTAATTAATCGGATAAATGAGCAATTAATTGCTATTAATTCACATGCTTATAATAATTTGTTCACACGTGTGTACTATTGATTCACATTTATGTATTATTAGGGGATGTGGTGCAAGATTGATAATACTTGCATGACTAAGTTAAAAATGGAGGTATAGATGGAGGTATTATACTGTAATTCGTATTTTCACATGTATAGAACTACTGATTCACATGATTGAACTATTGATTCACATAATGTACTATTAGGGGAGGTGGTGCAAGTTTGATAATACTTGCAGGACTAAATTAAAAATGAAGGAAAAGATGAAGGTATTATACTTTTATATTTCCAGCTCAAAACGTGCAATTATCGAAACTATATTTTCCTATAAATAGAAGCTCATTCTTCCTTCATTCTCACCAATTCACTAAGACTCACAAGAGCAATTATAGAGAGAGAAGCTATAGAGAGAAAGAAGAAGAGTAGTCTGCTACTTCAATACTCCAGTATCCAGTTTTCTTCTGAGGTAAGGGGTATTATTTATTTTATATTCTGAAGAGATATTATTTTTCGTATTCGTATGAATATTATTTTCGTTGAATATTCGTAAGGAATATCATTTCGTTCAATATTCGTAGGAATATTATTTTCATTCAACAGTCGTAAGGGGTATTATTTATTTCATATTCTGAAGAGATATTATTTTTCGTATTCGTATTAATATTATTTTTGTTCAATATTCGTAAGGAATATCATCTTCGCTCAATATTCAGTAGGAATATTATTTTCGCTCAACCGTGTAAGGGTATTATTTATTTCATATTCAAGAGAGATTATTTTTCGTATTCGTATGAATATTATTTTCGTTCAATATTCGTAAGGAATATCATTTCGTTCAATATTCGTAGGAATATTATTTTTGTTCAACAGTCGTAAGGGGTATTATTTATTTCTTATTCTGAAGAGAAATTATTTTTTTGTATTCGTATGAATATTATCTTCGTTCAATATTCGTAAGGAATATCATCTTCGTTCAATATTCGTAGGAATATTATTTTCGTTCAACAGTCGTAAGGGGTATTATTTCTTTCGTATTTGTAAGGGATGTTATTTTCTTCGTAAATGATATTATTTCTTTCAATATCATTATGTCGAAATATTGGTATGAATTTTATTGTGGAATTTCTACATTTTTATGTCGAGGTTACTATTCACTCTAGTATTACTTACTCGGGTATTTGGGGCACTTTTCGTGTTGGGTACTATTCACGGGTTACTATTCACCCAATTACTATTCACTCTAGTATTATTCACTCGGGTATTCGGGGTACTTTTCATGCCAGAGTACTATTCACGAGTTATTATTCACGGGTTACTATTCACCCAATTACTATTCACTCTAGTATTATTCACTCGGGTATTCGGGACACTTTTCATGTCGGGGTACTATTCACGGGGTACTATTCCCGAAGTACTATTCACAGGGTACTATTCATGGGGTACTATTCACCCGAAAAAGTTATTTCTTT
Source organism: Panax ginseng (assembly GCA_020205605.1). Taxonomy (NCBI): domain Eukaryota; kingdom Viridiplantae; phylum Streptophyta; class Magnoliopsida; order Apiales; family Araliaceae; genus Panax; species Panax ginseng. Next base: position 111,360,107 of record CM035131.1, on the reverse strand, counting down.
TCCATTCAAATTATTTTTGATACATGAATATTATTCTTGAATTTTACTCAACAAAGCATTATCATGTTGACAATTTAGATATTTTTAAACTCTAGATAAATTTAAAGTCATTAATATTTATCCTTAATTTCATTTGATTAGTGCTTGTATCATTGTCATCATCCTCATGCTTATATTGTGATGAAAGTCAACTTTGGCTTACGTGCATAGATGGACTGTTGATTATTGGTTTTTATAGTTGTATATCTTTGGCTTACGTGCATAGATGGACTGTTGATTATTGGTTTTACAGTTGTATATTTTTGGCTTACGTGCAAAGATGGACTATTGATTATTGGTTTTATAGTTGTATATCTTTGGCTTACGTGCAAAGATGAACAGGTGTATGACATGATCATAACCACTTGTGATAATAACGAATATCCTTGGCCCGTAGTGCATGGATACTTCGATGATGTGATTGGCAGGATCATGATCATTAGTTAACAGTTGAATGTCTTTAGCCGTAGCACACTGACAGACAATTGATTGGTATGATCATGACCATTGGTTTTATAGTTGAATATGTAACATTCACAAATTTTAAACTCCTTAATAATTAAAAATGTGATTTAATTTTAATGAGTTAGTTTTGTGAGTTTATTTAAACCTTATGTGGTTATGTGAATTTATGAAATGATTAAAGGGAGTCACCAATAGTTTATTTAAATTAGTGAACTAACCCTAAGAATTTAATATCATGGAATTGATAAGATTATTAATAATTAAATATTAAATTTATTTGTATATAGTAGCAAGAGTTGAACATATTGATTAATTGTAATTTTGAGTAATTAATTGATAATGTGTTAATTAATAATTATTATGAATAAATAATAATTAATGAGTAAGAGATTAATAATTTATAAAGTGATTATATGTTTACTTGATTAAATTGTGCAAACAATGCAATGTAGTAAACCTTTATTATATGGTAGTTAACTATATATTTTATATAGTACAAGGTGGCACATTAATATATCTATATATTATATATATATAGACTATATAGTAAGAGTTATTTGCATTCACGTGAGTTGTAAAATAATATTGTTATATGATGTGGAGTGTTTGGGTAAACAGTCATGTATACTGTAACGCCCGAGAAAATTGGATTTTTATGACAATTAAATTTTTATTTTATTATGTGAATTAAATGAATTTAATTGATTATTATGTGAGTAAGCTATGTGAAGGTCGATTCATGACCTAGAATGTGCTAATGTGGTCAGATGATTCGCTTCGTGCTAGAATTATTTGTTTGAATTTCCAAGACAAAATAACTATTTTTCGAGAAATTTCAGTAAAAAACACTATTCATCCATTTCGTTTCGGAAATTATTTTGAAATTAGAAACGCGAATGATGGAATATCGTGATAAGAAGGAATATCGATAATATTTCATTTATGACAAACGATTTTAAACTACGAACTTAAAACCTAAGGGTTGAGTATATTGATTTTAGAAGGAAATAATATGCGTAGAAGGAATGACGTTAGGTAAATGCGAGTGTTATACATTTATGATACTATTTAGTATCTATGTATAATATGTTGGTAAATACTGGGCAACAATGACGATTATCAGACGCAGTAGTATACCTGAGAGAATACGTGAATTGTACGTATAGAATGCGATTCGTATTATAGGATTAAGATTAAGTCTTAATGACTAAGTCATTTGAGTTGGATTTCTATTAATCCAATTATTAAATGACCAAGCCCAAGGAGATTAGTGGGTTGAGCCAAGTCTAGGCCCAAGGTTTATTTAGTTAAGCCCAATTCATTAAAACCGAATCGAGGATCGAACCGGTGGGTCACCGAATGGGTAAAACCCATGGGGCAACCCATGGGATGACCCATGGCAAGTGGTGGGCCGGCTACCTTGGAGTGGAAGCCAAGCATAAGGCTTGGTCACCAAGTATTTTACTTGGTGACCACACATGAATAGTAAGGAGGTTGAGTGTGTTAAGTCTAAATTACCCTCCATTCTAGTTTCCTATAAATATGAGGTTAGATTGTTTCAATTGAGAGTTTTATAAATACCAACCTAGATTATTTGAGAGAGAAAGAGAGCTATACTTATAAAACATACACATTGGGAGCTTGATCTTATAGTTTTCCAAGGAAGATCATAAGAGTTATTGAGGTAATAATCCTTACCTTTCATCTCCATCTCTTTTAGATTTTCTTTTATCTTAGAGAATCATAGAATGGGTGGTATATGTCTTGTATGAGAGATTAAAGATGGTTTATCATAGATTCAATCTCTACAAGTCATGAGATTATAAGAATCATAAGGTTTAATATAGTTTCGAACCATGAACATATTATTTGTTGAGATCGATTGTTTATAAATGATTGAACTCCATCAATACATTAATAAATGCATCCTTTTTGGTTAGGATGTAGATATGAAATCCATGGAGTGTTCCATGTGATTTGGCTTAGAGAACCCTAGTAACGATGTTATGGCGAATTTTACGTAATTAGAAGTTAAACGTTGAAAATGTTGAATTCTGGATTGGTAGTCAAATGTTGCCATGAGACTTGAAAGCATTGGTTTTCAATGTCAACACGTGAGATAGGGTGATTAAGAGTTATGGGTTCGAGAATCGTCGGATTCTGACTTAAAACGAAGAAAACGAGCATTGAACGCTCATTAACGTTTACGAACGTCTAGAAAATAAACTCAATAGTGAATTTTGAGTTATCAGATTAGAAAGTGTCGAATTCTTATATGAGCACGTAGGGTATGTCATTTATGACGTGTAGGATTTTGAACGGACCAAATCGGGCTTATAACGAAGAAGTTACGGCCCCGAGAATTTCACAAAATTTTTTCAAAATTCTGGGAAATCAGAATCGAGGTCCGCATCATGGCGCCGCATATAGTATAAATCCGCCGCATAAAGGCTTAAGACAAATAATGTTGCACACTGCTAAATGGTGCCGCAACGCCACTAATAGTATAGAGTCTCGACCGCATCAGGCGAGAGGGAGTTAGCCATCGCTTATCCGGGCACCGCAATCCGCCGCTAAGATAAGATAAAGATACATATGGCAACGCGAGTGTAAGGCCTTGGATTCTAATTTAGGTTTTGAACTTCAATTGTTTGGGGACCTAAAGGGATAAGGTTTGTACACTTCATAAGTGTATTAAAGTTATTCGTATACTGCCTATACTAAGGTATATGGTATAAAACTTAAGAATGTATGCCTGTTAACATGATATGTACAATGAACAAAGTTGGTACCTTATCAATGATGTTTGAGTCCGGTTAATAAATGTCAGTTGAGTAATAAACCGGGACGAATGGTAATATGTCATGTTGACTTTAGTAAATGATATTAAGATAACAAAGACATAAAAGAGAAAGAAGCTTGTAGGAACAATGTGAACATTTGTTTGATAGCTAATTACAGTGTACTATGTGAATATATCATGTAGATTCTATAAAGGTTGTGGTCAGTCGATTAAATTATTTGAAGACGCTGAAAGGCAAGTTTTCTTAACGCTTGTCTAACTTCCATGTTAGCCAAGTTTTATGTGATTCGTTGAACTGGATTGCAAGACTTGTTTTAAAGAAAGGGTCGATGGCAGATTTTAATTCGGCTAGACTATTCGTAATATATAGATTGATTATGATTCATATCTTTCTATATAGAAATGTTAACGCTATCCTATGCCAAGTGATTGGTACGGATGTGAAGGTATGGTTTGTCTATGAACAAACAAACGTATTTTTCATCGATTATTCGATGGGCACGCTGAAGTTTGTTAAAAAATATTAAACGTAAATACGTTTAATGAATGAGTGTTGATCAACATAGAGTACTATAGTGATCACCCAGGAGTGCTCGTAAGTTATCGGATGAACTACCTTAGTCTTTGTGGACTCCTTTTCAAGAATGAAAATTGAAAGTTATCATTAATGGTCTATCGAATTTAGTTCGTAATTCGTAATCTATTCTATACTTTGGGAATTGATGTTATGAATCGTTAAAGTATTATTGATTCATAATTCTTCATAACTATTGTTCGGCTTATGTTTAAATTGTTATATAATTCACGAATGTGGTATTATCACATTATCATTGATTAAACTTCATTGAAATGTCATGCTCACTTCTTGCATGAATTATATAACCAGCAAATTAAGGATGAACGATCGTGAATGCCAAGAGAGATAAGGGCAAAGCTAAGATGGATGCTTAGACATTGTGTAATAGTTTAGTAAGTTTATATGTATTATACATTATGAACGATGAACGATGTAACCGGTTTATGAACCTGGGAAGGATTTTTACTTTGATTGTAATAAGAAGATAGTAATTACATTTATTTTGTTTTATTTCAATGGAATGAGTGTATGGATGTTAGTACAGTGGAGCACCATATGTCGGGTTGGAAGAGTACCGGAATTTGGGGGCGTCACAGGTTGGTATCAAAGCCTTAGGTTATAAAACTTAAGGGGGGAAAACCTTAGGCTAATAACCTCGTAAGGAAGGTAAAGTCCAAGGAATAAAATTCAAGTCCATTGAATTAATAAGATATTGAGATAACTCAGTATCGAAAGGATTAAAAGATGGAAATTGATATTAAAGATATTAAATGTGATTTGTGCTTATACTATTGTGTATTATGTACTAATCAACGTGTTATGTGTTTGTAGATGTCAACTGATTGCTTGATGTTTAGAAACGTGGAAATGATAAGTGAGGATTCAGTGAATCAAGTTGAGATAGTACCAATGCCAGTGGCGGAGGTACCAATAGTTGTACTAGATGACTCAGACATTGAGGAGTACATCTCTGAGGGGGAATACTCTGAGGAGACTATGGGTTTAGCATCATACCTTAACGAGATGCTAGACGTGGAGGACAAAATGGAGGTGACATTTGCTAATCACTGTGGTGCCTATCAGAGCCGCAGACTCCGGATGCAATGAAAGCATTGTATCATATTCATGTTGGATAGGAATGTGCATCTCAGCACAATAGTAGAGACTTCAGATTGAAGAGATAACCGCCTTTTATGAGGCGAAGGAATCTAGCAGAGGCGGACTTTGAGTCGAGCACGACGAGAAAGTGCTTACGATCGATAAGGCTCGTGACTATAAGGATGAGGTCCTTGAGCTCACCAAGAAACTTGTTGAGAAAGACCGGAAGATAGCTAGGATGTCATACATCCACGAATGCTCATGAGGATTTCAATTCGTCGAAAATTGCTTGTTATTCTATTGAAGTCGAGGCGCACTCGACATACCATAAGTCGAGATATATAGTGTCGATTTTGGCAAATCAGAAATATGAGAATGTCGTTCGACAGTGTTAGTAGATCGTTAGATCTTTTTGTATATGGTGGTAGTGACGTAAAGCCCTCTTTTGTATAATTAAAGGGTAGTCTTTTTGTAAATCCCAATTTTTGTAGAAAGCAATCATGGATAATATGTAATAGCTTTTGGCTAAGGGAACATGATGTAAATAGTTTTGACTATGAAAGCATATTTATATAATGAAGTTTTTATTAAATGTGCTTGTTGTGGTATGAATTGTTGTTATTGATTGAGAATGATAACCGAGTAGTTAAATAGATAATAACGAAGCTTTATTTATTTAATCGTAATTATGTCACGTAGAAGGAGACAACGTAATCAAGAGGCCGAAGTTTCATAATGAGAATCGGGGGTCCTAATAACCCCTATGCAAAAGTTCATTAATTTATTAACTACCAGATTTAACCATGTGGGGGTGGGATTTCTGTAGCTCTGGGTAAAGCAAGAACAACTACCTTTAAGGACTTTAGAAAGTGTTGGTCCTCTCGAGTTCCAAGGAACGACGGACCCATTAGAAGCAGCAGTAGGTAAGAGAGATTGAGAAGGCTGCCAGATAACAAACGAGTTAAGTAAAAAGACTTCTTTCATTTTTACATGATGAAGGGGAAGCCAACCATTCTTGGTGGGAGGCTCACCAGGTGGGGGCTAGGACAAAGGTCACGTTACGTGGGAACAGTTTAAGAAGGTCTTCTTCAAAACTATTTCCCTACTAACATGCAGGTAGGATGGAAATTAAGTTCCTAGAACTTAAGTAGGGGATATGATTTGCCTCAAAGATATCGCCAAGTTTAACGAATTGGCGAGATTTGCTCCACACCGTGTGGATACAGAGAGAGAGAGAAAGGTGCGAGGGTTTAGCAGGGCTTAAAACCCTGGCTCTATAGTAGGATATCGATTTTCCAGAGTGCTTCCTACGGGACCATTCTGGAAAAGGTGATAATAGCTGAAGGTGGTGGTGAGGCATTGTCTTAGTACCACAAAAAGCGAAAGATCAAGAGTAAGTTAGAGGGAGGTAGTAAGGCTGAAGTTGCCAGCAGAAGTGGCAACTTGCCAAAGAGAAAGAATTTTAACCTTGGGAATACCGGGGTAAAGCAGGGAGATCCCAAATGGAGGACGGAAGCATGTAAGACATACGAAAAGCCACACATGGGAGTCTGTTTAAAGGGAAAAGTAGTATGCTACAACTGTGGACAGGAGGGGAATTTGTCACCCAACTGTCCTAACCCTGAGAAGAACCAGAGATGTTTTGTCTGTGGGTCAGCGAATCACATGGCAAGAAATTGCCCGAAGAAGGGTTTAGAGGGGAATAAGAGTTCTGATAGTGGTAAATTAGCCATTACTAGACCAACACCATCGGTGGGTAGACCCTCAGCTCATACGTTTAATATGACTATCCAAGATGCGGTTGCATCAATGGATGTGGTAGCAGGTATCATTCCGGTCATTAAGATAAATGCTTATGTGCTATTTGATTCGGGTGTTACTTGTTCTTTTATAGCATGTGAATTTGCTAAGCGATTAGGTTTAATCCCTGAGAAGTTACCTATACCTTTAGACGTTAAGGTAGCAAATGAAGAGATAATCCCCATTGAACATATTTATAAGGATTGTTGCGTAGAAATTAGAGGGAATAAGTTATCGGTAGATTTGGTACTGATAAGGTTAAAAGAATTCGATTTAATTCTTGGTATGGATTGGTTGATTAACCATAAGGCGATAATAGATTGCCATAAGAAAAATGTAAACCTTCGGCTTTCTAAGAAAACCAAGGTAGTGTTCTTCGGTAGTAAATAACCGAGACGCTCTTTTTGTTTATCTATGACACAAGCTAGGAAGATGTTGAGAAAAAGGTGTGTAGGTTATTTGTGCCATGTTGTGGATACCCAAAGAGTGGGAACATCCTTGGACCAGATACTTATAGTGCAAGAGTTCATGGATGTATTTTCGGAGGAGTTACCGGGTATTCCACCGGACAGGGAGGTAGAATTTGTAATTGATCTGCTATTGCGTGAACTACACGGTTTCAAGGGCACCATATCGGATGGCGCCGGTTGAGATGAAGGAGTTAATGGTTCAATTACAAGAACTATTAGATAGGAAGTACATTCAATCGAGTGTGTCTCCTTGGGGAGCACCGGTGTTGTTTGTAAAAGAAGAAGGATGGGTCGTTAAGGCTTTTGTATCGACTATCGAGAGTTGAACAAATTAACGATTAAGAATAAATACCCTTTGCCCGGGATCGATGATCTATTTGATCGAGTTGAAAGGGCAAAGTATTTTTCTAAGATAGATTTATTTATCGGGTATCATCGGTTAAAAGTGAGGAAAGAAGATGTACTTAAGACGGCATTCAGGACTCGTTATGGTCATTACGAGTTTCGGTGATGTCGTTGGGTTGATTTAATGCGCCAACCGTGATTTATGGATATGATGCACTGAGTGTTCAAACAATATTTGGACACGTTCATAGTAGTGTTCATTGATGATATTCTAGTATATTCTAAGACGTCAGAAAATCATGCAGAACATTTAAGAATAGTGTTGGAAACACTAAGGAAGGAGAAGTTGTATGCAAAATTCACAAAGTGTGAATTTTGGCTTGAGCGAGTGCAGTTTCTAGGGCATGTTATCGATAAGGATGGCATATCCGTAGATCCGACAAAAGTAGAGGTAGTTAATGAATGGAACCAACCAAAAACACTAACTGAAGTTCGGAGTTTTCTAGGATTAGAGGGATACTATAGAAGGTTCATTCCGGACTTTTCTAAAATAGCTACTCTGTTGACAAATCTGACAAGAAAGTCGGTGAAGTATGTGTGGACTGAAAAATGTGAGAACAGTTTTCAGGAGTTGAAGAAGAGGTTAAGTGAGGCACCTGTATTATCCTTACCAGACGATACAGGAAATTTTGTAGTGTATAGCGATGCTTCGCATAAAGGACTGTGTTGTGTGCTCATGCAACATGGCAAGGTCATTGCGTATGCGTCACGTCAATTGAAGGATTATGAGATGGTCTATCCTACTCATGACCTGGAATTGGCAGCTGTAGTTTTTGCCCTAAAGATATGGAGGCATTATCTTTATGGTAAGAAGTGTGAGATATACAGACCACAAAAGTCTGAAATATATCTTTACACAGAAGGAGTTGAACATGAGGCAGAGAAGGTGGTTAGAGTTAATAAAGGATTATGACTGTGATATCTTATATCATCCGGGGAAAGAAAATGTAGTAGCCGATGCGTTAAGTAGGAAGGGTAGAGAGAAACTGTCAATGTTAACAACTTAGAATGAGTTGATAACAATGATGGCAAGCATGGAGCTAGAAGTTAAGTTACTAGAAGAAGCGGGGGAAATATTATTCTCCATGGAAACCCAACCGACCATAGTGGAACTAGTTAGGAGAGTATAATTATGTAACGAGGAATGCCAATAGATACAGAAGAGGATAGAAGATGAAGAGAAGACTAAGTATAACCTCGATAAGGAGGGATTACTTCATTTTGAAGGAAGAATTTGGGTTCCGAATGATCCCGAATTAAAGGAAGAAATAATGATGGAGGCTCATAGTTCAAGGTACTCGATACATCCCGGTAGTATGAAGATGTATCAAGACCTTCGTCAAAACTTTTGGTGGCCGAACATGAAGAGGGAGATAGCAGAATACGTTAGTAGGTACTTAACTTGTCAAAAAGTTAAGGCTGAACACCAACGACCTAGCGGGTTGTTGCAACCGTTAAAAATTCGAGAATGGAAGTGGGAGCACATCACGATGGACTTTGTGGTGGGACTTCCGACAACCAAAAAAGGATACGATGTTATTTGGGTGATAGTGGATTGATTGACGAAATCGGCTCATTTTCTACCAATACGAGTCAAGTATAACTTGGATCAGTTAGCTAAGTTGTATGTCAAGGAAATTATTTCCAGACATGGAGTACCTATTTTAATCGTGTCAGATCGTGATCCACGATTCACATCGAACTTTTGGAGGAGTTTGCAAGAGCAAATGGGAACGCAGTTAAGATTGAGTACGTCATATCATCCTCAGACGGATGGTCAGAGTGAAAGGACAATTGAAACGCTAGAAGATATGTTAAGATCTTGCGTTATGGATTTCAAGGGGAGTTGGGACGAATATATACCGTTGGTGGAATTTTCGTACAACAATAGTTTTCACGCTAGTATAGGTATGCTGCCTTACGAAGCGTTGTATGGAAGGAAGTGCCAAACTCCATTGTGTTGGGATGAGGTGGGTGAACGTCGGATGTTGGGACCTGAGATGGTACAACATACGGTGGACATGGTGAAGTTAATACGTACTCGATTAGTTGCTGCTCAAGATAGGCAGAGAAAGTATGCCGATCCTTATAGAGAAAAGAGAGAATTCTATGTAGGATATTTTGTTTTTCTAAAAGTATCGCCTTGGAAGGGGAAGATACATTTTGGGAAGAAAGGGAGGTTAAGTCCAAGGTTTGTAGGACCTTTTGAGATTTTAAGAAGGGTAGGAGAAGTAGCTTATGAAGTAGCTTTACCTCCTGAGATGGAACACATTCATAATGTGTTTCACGTGTCAGTGTTGCGTCCTTAGAAACCGGACTATAAACACGTAATAGAGTATGAATCTATTCAGATAGAGAAAGACTTGTCCTACGAGGAACTTCCAATTCAAATTATTGATAGGAAAGAACAAGTTTTAAGAAATAAGGTAATATCTTCAGTGAAGGTGTTATGGAGAAACCACAATGCTGAAGAAGCAACGTGGGAGCTCGAGAGTAAAATGAAGGAAGATTTTCCTCATTTATTTATGTAATTATAAGCTAAGATTCTGGGGACAGAATCCTTATAAGGGGGAGAGAATGTAATGCCCGAGAAAATAGGATTTTTATGACAATTAAATTTTTATTTAATTATGTGAATTAAATGAATTTAATTGATAATTATGTGAGTAAGCTATGTGAAGGTCGTTCTATGACCTAGAATGTGTTAACGTGGTTAGTATTCTGGCTTCGTGCTAGAATTATTTATTTGGAATTTCCAAGACAAAAATAATCGCTTTTCCGAGAAATTCCGTGTAAAACATTATTCATCCGCTTTACATTCGGGAAATTATTTTGAAATTCAGAAACGCAGCGTAATGATGGAATATCATGATAAGAAGGAATATCGATAATATTTCATTTATGACAAATGCGAACTTTTCGCATGGACTTAAAACCTAAGGGTTGAGTATATTGATTTCCGAGAAGGAAATAATATGCGTAGAAGGAATGGTGTTAGGGTTAATGCGAGTGTTATACATTTATGATACTATTTAGTATCTATGTATAATACGTTGGGTAAATACAAAGTACAATACGATTATTGTACGAGTAGTATACGGAGAGAATACGTGAATTGTACGTATAGAATGATATTCGTATTATAGGATTAAGATTAAGTCTTAATGACTAAGTCATTTGAGTTGGATTTCTATTAATCCAATTATTAAATGACCAAGCCCAAGGAGATTAGTGGGTTGAGCCAAGTCTAGACCCAAGGTTTATTTAGTTAAGCCCAATTCATAAAAACCGAACCGTGGATCGAACCGGTGGGTCACCGAATGGGTAAAACCCATGGGATAACCTATGGGATTACCCATGGCAAGTGGTGGGCCGGCCACCTTAGAGTGGAAGCCAAGCATAAGGCTTGGTCACCAAGTATTTTACTTGGTGACCACACATGAATAGTAAGGAGGTTGAGTGTGTTAAGTCTAAATTACCCTCCATTCTAGTTTCCTATAAATATGAGGTTAGATTGTTTCAATTGAGAGTTTTACAAATTCCAACCTAGATTATTTGAGAGAAAAAGAGAGCTATACTTATAAAACATACACTTTGGGAGCTTGATCTTATAGTTTTCCAAGGAAGATCATAAGAGTTATTGAGGTAATAATCCTTACCTTTCATCTCCATTTCTTTTAGATTTTCTTTTATCTTAGAGAATTATAGAATGGGTGGTATATGTCTTGTATGAGAGATTAAAACTCTACAAGTCATGAGATTATAAGAATCATAAGGTTTAATATAGTTTCGAACCGTGAACATATTATTTGTTGACATCGATCGTTTATAAATGATTGAACTCTATCAATACGTTAATATATGCATCTTGTTTGGTTAGGACGTAGCTATGAAATCCATGGAGTATTCCATGTGATTTGGCTTAGAGAACCCTAGTAACGAAGTTATGGCGAATTTTACGTAATTAGACGTTAAACGTTGAAAACGTTGAATTTCGGATTGGTAGTCAAATGTTGTTGTGAGACTTCAACAAGTGAGATAGGGTGATTAAGAGTTGTGGGTTCACGAATCGTCGGATTTTGACTTAAAACGAAGAAAACGAGCATTGAACGCTCATTAACGTTTACGAACGTCTAGAAAATGAACTCAATAGTGAATTTTGAGTTATCAGATTAGAAAGTGTCGAATTCTTATATGAGCGCGTAGGGTATGTCATTTATGATGTGTAGGCTTTTGAACGGACCAAATCGGGCTTATAACGAAGAAGTTACAGCCCCGGGAATTTCACAAATTTTTTCAAAATTGGGAAATCAGAATCGAGGTCCATGCGCGCTGCACATAATATAAAAACGGCCGCAATTGGCAAACCACGATAATGTTGCACATTGCTAAATGGCACCGCAGCGCTACTAATAGTATAGAGTCTACTGTGTACAGCAAGCGAGAGTTAAGTTACTTAGATCGCTAATCAAGGCCACGCTTGATCTAGTATTATATAGGTCAGGCCAGCAAATATGAGTGTAAGACCTTGGATTCTAATTTAGGTTTTGAGCTTCAATTGTTTGGGGACCTAAAGGGATAAGGTTTGTACACTTCATAAGTGTCTTAAAGTTATTCCTATACTACCTATACTAAGGTATATGGTATGAAACTTAGGAATGTATGTCTGTTAACACGATATGTACAATGAACAAAGTTGGTACCTAATCAACGATGTTTGAGTCCGGTTAATAAACGTCAGTTGAGTAATAAACTAGGACAAAGGGTAATAAGTCATGTTGACTTTAGTAAATGATATTAAGATAACAAAGACATAGAAGCTAAAGAAGCTTGTAGGAACAATGTGAACATTTGTTTGATAGCTAATTACAGTGTGCTATGTGAATATATCATGTAGATTCTGTAAAGGTTGTGGTCAGTCGATTAAATTATTTGAAGATGCTGAAAGGCATGTTTTCTTAACGCTTGTCTAACTTCCATGTTAGCCAAGTTTTATTTGATTCGTTGAACTAGATTGCAAGACTTGTTTTAAAGAAAGGGTCGATGCCAGATTTTAATTCGGCTAGACTATTCGTAATATATAGATTAATTATGATTCATATCTTTCTATATCGAAATGTTAACGCTATCCTATGCCAAGTGATTGGTACGGATGTGAAGGTAAGGTTTATCTATGAACAAACAAAAGTATTTTTCATCGATTATTTGATGGGCACGCGAGTTTGCCAAAAATATTAATCGTAAATACGTTTAATGAATGAGTGTTGATCAACATAGAGTACAATAGGCTGATCACCTAGAAGTGCTCGTAAGTTATCAGATGAACGACCTTAGTGCTGTGGACTCCTTTTCAATAATGAAAATTGAAAGTTATTGTTTATGGTCTATCGACCGGTTCAGAATTCCTAATCTATTCTATACTTTCGGAATTGATGTTATGAATTGTTAAAGTATTATTGATTCATAATACTTCATAACTATTGTTCAGTTATGTCGAAATTGTTATATAATTCACGAATGTGGTATTACTGTTATCATTGATTAAACTTCACGAAATGTACATGCTCACTTCTTGCGTGAATTATATAACTGCAGTTAAGGATGAATGTAATGTGAATGCCAAGAGAGATAAGGGCAAAGCTAAGATGGATGCTTAGGCATTGTGTAATAGTTTAGTAAGTTTGTATGTATTATACATTATGAACGATGAACGATGTAACCGGTTTATGAACCTGGGAAGGATTTTTACTTTGATTGTAATAAGAAGATAGTAATTACATTCATTTTGTTGTATTTCAATGGAATGAGTGTATGGATGTTAGTACAGTGGAGCACCATATGTCGGGTTGGATGAGTACCCGAATTTGGGGGCGTCACATATACCCTATTAATATATAATAATATCAATTATTAAATTAATAATGATTTCATTAGTAACAGTCATGGTAATTGAAAATGTACATGAATTAAATGTATGTGCACTACTTGATACCTTGTAATTAGGAAATACATTGTATGCTCTTTAAATCATTATAACCTATGTTATATGAAATGAATTGTGTAGGCGTAATTTATAACCAAAGTTTATATTATGTGTATATATGGTATAAGCCAATTGTAGCTTTTCATTTTGTGTAAATGCTGAGAGTTGTTCTCTTATCCCATAATAAGAGTCCCATTTCATTTCTTCCCATGTGAACAAGCTAGCAAGCCAACTCTATTCTTCATCTCAAACTCACCAATCTAGATCAATTAATGGATGGGGAGTGGGATTCATGATGGATATTACCAACTCTCACCAACTCTCCCTTAACCCTTGTGCATTCTTGAAAGCCAATGGTTTGATTTGTGAGGTAATTGTATTATCTAGTTAACCAATCTTCTATAAATAAGACATTCACCTTCCTTGTTGCAATTGCTAAGAATTATTGCTAAGGAACTTGTAAGGAGTGAGTGTATTGCTACCCAATTACTTCAAAAGGTATAAAATCCTAAGCTTATGTTCTTGAATTTGTTTTTGTCAAATTCTTGTAATTCTCATGAATTCTTGGTAGTGTGATATGATTTGGCTTAAGGTTGTGTTGTTTTAGTTAATATTCATGCTTAGAAGTTTTAGAAGTAGTTGTTGTAGCAAATAGATGTTTGGCATTGGTCGGAGTTGAGCCTCTGCAGAAATAGAGGCCATTTTTTTCTGTCTGAACGAAGTGGCGCGGCCGCGCCACTTCCCTTGCCTTTCACCGCGCAGGTAGCAGATCTCAGTTGCTCATGTTAGCTCCTTAAGATATTCTGAGCATGTTACTTTGATTACTATATGCATATAAATGACCTGAACTTGTGGACTAAGGTAGTTATGTATATAGTAAGCCAAGTTAGTTGATTTTAATTGGATTATTCAAAGAGGACTTAAAGAGTTTGAAAATAGTTTTGATAAACCTTTTTACAAAACAAGTTCTAACCTCGGATGCAAGTGTATTATGTTCTGATATGTCTTGACATGGGTCAATATGTTAGTTACATGGTTGAAGATATTATAAGATATTCAAGCATGATTAAGATAGGAATTTCAAGAATAAGGACTATATTGGCTATGTATAAACGAACTATGTATACACTAAGTTTTTGAACTTAAAAGAGATGTTAATGTGTTTTATTATGTGATTATAAAAGCATGATTTAGACTATGCAAACTCACCTTGCATGTTTGAATGAATTTACTATAGAGACTTAAAGTTTTGAAAATAAATTTGATAAACTATAAGTTGAGAACTTGTAAGTATGCTTTTGATATCTAGCATATGAATGTATAGTTGAGGCTAAAGGACCATGTAGCATATGTATAATGACTAGACATGATCGACCTTGTTAGCTTAACATGTGAAGTCTTGATTAAGTGAAAATGAATAATGACCTTTGATATGTTTGATGAAGGGTTAAAAGTTAGTTATTCATATAATAACATGTGTGTTGTGCATGATTGTTCGTTTATGTGCAAGTTGTGTGCATGACCGGCTTAATGAATAGCTGCTGTGTCTTGGTTTGCATCAGGGGCGGTAGCGCGCGCTCATACTCTCGAGTACAAACCAAGCGGCAGTCCATACCGATCTAAAGATGAGGTCTAAATTTTGTTAATAAATTGAGAACTGATGCATGCTTATATGGTTTCTCTAATATGTAATACATCTCCAGTATAGTAGTCATATGATAATAAGCATGTTATTGAAAGAATCCTATGATGAATTAGTAAATGGTGATTTCAACTATGACATAGTTAGAAACTAATCGAGTAATGTAATGATACATATATAGAAGCATGCTATGTGATGATTTGATTCTTTGAGTGTAGACTCGTACTAGTTTACACATACTAATTGAAAAGACCGACTTGTTAATATTAGGTCGTTTCAACGCAAGTAATTAAAGCTAGAATTATATTGTGGCTGAGCAAGCAGGCAAGTATCCTAAACCCTTGCATTACTTTATTCGACGCATATCATAAGCAAGTTTTCTTTGAACTTCACTCTTTGATTGTGCAAGTTCCTTGAACCCTACTTTTGTTAAGCAAGTTTCCCTAAACTTACCCTAAATTATATTGACCAAGTATCCAAATTTATCGTGTTGCAAGTTTCATAATTTACACAACTTTGAGTTTGTGAAAGTTTTCCTATCCTCCTCATATTGCATTGAGCAGCATATTGTTGAATTGAAAGTTATTCATTAAGGCTTGAATCTTATTTCCAAGCATGTTATTAAGTGGATTAATTACTTTAAGGTTATTCCACATCGATGTTATTGATATTCGCACTTAGTGCACTCGAGTTCGTACAATGTTGCACTTGTACATCATTTAAAGTTCAATAATTCTTGAACTGTGGTAAATAGAGTCTGAATCTTTGTTCGGTCAGACA
Organism: Panax ginseng; assembly: GCA_020205605.1. Lineage (NCBI taxonomy): Eukaryota > Viridiplantae > Streptophyta > Magnoliopsida > Apiales > Araliaceae > Panax > Panax ginseng. The sequence continues at coordinate 111,344,045 of CM035131.1, read as the reverse complement.
AGCGTATGAAGTTTTCTAAAAGCTATCCAAACCAATTGATGGTAAGGATTCTTAGACTAAAAGAACACCCCTCTTATGATAGGGGATTACCCCAGGTATCTAATATAAGATACAACAGAGCAGATTTAAATGTTATGCATATAAATAGAGTACGTGAGGCTAATCCCCTCAAGTACTTATTCTGTAGCCAGTAACCAAAGGGTCAATTAGCTATTGATTCCATTGGAGTGTTATAGTCAAAGTCTATTTGACTAGCAGTTATTCTAAAAGAAAACATTATCTTTGCTTGCGATATTCATATTGTTGAATCCTTCAGATATTTATATTGTTGAATCCATTGCCAGATATTTTCCATTCATCATGATATATCCTTATTGTTGTATTTAAACTTGTTGAGCAAACTTGTTGCTCATCCTTGCTATATAATGAATATATTGCAGCTAAGCCCGAGACCTCAGGGAAGGACAAGGGTAAATGAAAGATGTAGACTAGTGGCAAGGAGCAGATTTTACCTTGCGCTTAGTTTAAATTACTGTTATGTAATATGAACCCTAATGATTATTTTAGGGTATGTTTGTAAGATGATATTAAGGTTATCGTATCTTGAGACTAGTGACACCTTTTGAATGAACGACGTACATTTATTATATTCTGCATTTTAGTTATCGTATGATTGTTTAGAGGTGAATGTTAGTATTTTATCGTGATGACCGAACTGGGGTCAGAGGACACGGATTTGGGGGCGCTACAGGTTGGTATCAAAGCTGAGGTTATAAACGTTAGGAATGCAAAACCTAGGTTATAACCTTAGCAGAAAACTCAAGTAGAGTATGTAAGGATGGGTTGAGAAAATTAATCGAGTTTTATTGTGATACTGAAGTTGTTTATTTAAATTAAGAATGATTAATAGGCGTCTTAAACTTCTTAATGCTAACATGAATAACATATCACATAAAGCCTAATAATTTTCTTCCTTTCCTCAGATCATGCTGCCTAGGAGAATTCAGCGGAATCAGAGGGAGGAAGGATCCGTTAACAATGGTGGAGGGGAAAATGTCGATCTAATGCAGAACTTCGTTAACCTATTAACTGAGGCAATGCAAAATAGACCTCCGCCAGCAGCAGGGCAGCCCAGACAACACTTGGCTAGCTTTAAGGACTTCAAATTGGTAGGACCACCGGACTTCCGGGGAACCTTGGATCCAATTAAAGCCCAGACATGGATAGAAGAGATGGGGAAGTTGTTTGAGGTCGCACAAGTGGCCGAAGAACAGAAGACGAGTTTTGCCACTTTCATGATGAAGGGCGAAGCTAAATATTTATGGAAAGCCAATAGGGGCCGAGCAGACGAAGGAGTTATTCATTTGGAGAGATTTAAGGAGCTATTCCTAGAGAATTACTTCTAAAAGAATACATAACAGGATATAGAGGTTAGGTTCCTGGAGTTAAAGCAAGGTGGTATATCTATCGCAGAGTACGTGGCAAGATTTAATGAGTTAGCCTGATTCGCTCCGCATCTGGTTGACACAAATGCTTGAAAAGCAAGAAAGTTCGAATTAGGACTGAAACCATGGGTGCAGAAGGCAGTGGCTGTGTTGAAGATCAAGACTTACTCTGATCTTTTGGAAAGGGCTATCATTGCCGAAGGAGGCAATGAGGCCATCGCGCGATTTAAACAAGAAAAGAAGACCGGTCAGGAAGGTCAGAAAGGGGGAAGAAGTAGAGGCAGTAACCCCAACAAGCGTAAATGGATGGAGAGTCAATCCTCTGGAGGTAATAATTCCGGAGGGGAGGCCAAGAAGAATATGAAGTGAAACAACTGTGGGAGGAATCACTCGGGGGATTGCATGAGGGGAAAGAATGTTTGTTATCGTTATGGACAACCGGGGCACATGGCTCCTCAGTGTCCGAATAAGCAGAAGGGAGGATGTTTCTCGTGTGGAGCCACGAACCATCAAATTAAGGACTACCCGAAGAAAAAGGGCGATGGAGCTAGCGGTAACCGCAACAACAACAATAATGGGCTAAACATTGGAGAGCCAACTAGTCAAGCCAACAGACCAACGGCATGAACATTCAACATGACCATACATGATGCGGTAGAGTCTAAGGACGTGGTGTCAGGTATCATTCCGATCAATAATATAGATGCATACGTGTTATTTGATTCGGGTGCTACCTGCTATTTTTTTTTCGAAGAATTTGCTAAACAGTTAGACTTACCCCATGAGAGTTTAGAACACCCTATGAACATAGAAGTAGCAAAAAAGGAAATTATCCCCATAGAATACATTCATAGGAATTGTTATACCAAATTGTGAGGATTTAAGCTCAAAGTGGATTTGATACCAATTCGTTTGGGGGAGTTCAATGTAATCCTTAGAATGGATTGGTTATCGGTTCACGGAGCAGTTATAGACTGTAAGAAGAAGTGTGTACACCTTAAGACTCCGAATTAGTCTAAGGTGGTATTTTATGGTAGTAAATCATCGAGACAAACTCATTGTCTGACGATGGTGCAAGCACATAGATTGCTTAGGAAGGGTTGTATAGGTTATTTGGCTCACGTGGTTGATACTCGATGAGTCGAGGGTGAACCGAGTCAAATACCTATTGTAAGGGATTTCATTGATGTCTTCCCAGACGAGATTCCGGGATTGCCACATGATAGAGAGATTGAGTTTGTCATTGATTTGGCACCAGGGACAACACCGGTATACAAAGCGCTGTATCATATGGCACCGATAGAGATGAAAGAAATGATGGCTCAATTACAAGAGTTGTTAGATAAGGGATACATTCGACCGAGTGTATCACCGTGGGGAGCACCAGTCTTATTCGTAAAGAAGAAAAATGGGTCGCTAAGACTTTGTATCGACTACCGAGATTTGAACAAGGTCACCATTAAGAACAAGTACCCGTTGCCCATGATAGACGATTTATTCGATCAGTTGAAGGGGGCAAAGTACTTTTCAAAGATTGACTTGAGGCCCGGTTATCACCAACTGAAAGTGAGGCAGGAGGATATTCCGAAGACGATATTCAGAACTCGGTATGTACACTTTGAGTTTTTGGTAATGTCATTTGGATTGACGAACGCACTAGCAGCCTTTATGGATTTGATGAACAGAGTGTTCAAATAGTATTTGGATAGGTTTGTTGTCGTATTCATCGATGACATTCTAGTATATTCAGAAAAGGAGGAAGAACACGCCGAGCATCTTCGGATAGTGTTGGAAATATTAAGGAGGGAGAATTTATATGCAAAATTCTCAAAGTGTGAGTTGTGGTTGCAAAGAGTGCAAAGACGCCGATAGAAATCTGTAGTTTCTTAGGATTGGTGGGATACTATCGAAGATTTATTCGGGATTTTTCAAAATTAGCATCACAGCTGACCAATCTTACCAGAAAGACAGTTAAGTTCATTTGGACGGAGAAGTGTGAAGAAAGTTTCCTAGAATTGAAGAAGAGGCTTAGTCAAGCACCTGTGTTGGCCTTACCGGACAAAACATGAGGGTTTGTAGTGTATAGTGATGCGTCACACAAGGGTCTTTGCTGTGTACTGATGCAACACGACAGGGTCATTGCATACGCCTAACGTCAGCTAAAAGATTATGAAAATGGATATCTGACTCATGACCTAGATTTAGCAGCAGTAGTTTTTGCCTTGAAGATTTAGAGGCATTATTTGTATTGTGAGAAGTGTGAGATATATACGGACCACAAGAGTCTGAAGTATATCTTCACGCAGAGAGAGTTAAACATTAGGCAGTGCCGATAGCTTGAGTTGATCAAAGATTATGATTGTGAGATTCTGTACCATCCAGGCAAAGCAAATGTAGTGGCAAATGCCTTAAGCAGAAAAGGCAGAGAAAAGTTATTGAAATTGACCATTCAAGATGAATTGGTGAAAGAATTTGAACGACTAGATTTGGAGATTAAGTATCTGATGGAGACCAACGAATAATTATTTACAGTGACAGTGAGTCCGACTTTATTGGATAAGGTTAAAGAAGCACAAGAAAAGGACGAAGATTGCATTAACATTAAGAAGCGATTGACTGAAGGTGATAAATTGAAATTTATGGTTGATAGCACTGGACTGCTAAGATTTGAGGGACGAATTTGGGTACCGCTAGTACCAGAACTGAGAGAGGAGATTTTGTAAGAAGCACATAGTACGAGACACTAGATACACCCAGGAAGCACGAAGATGTACCAAGATCTGCGTCACCACTTCTGGTGGCCAAACATGAAGAGAGAGGTTTCGAAATGCGTAAGTAGATGCCTAACTTGTCAAAGAGTCAAGGCAGAGCACCAACGACCAAGCGGGTTATTACAACCATTAGAGATTCCAGAATGGAAATTGGACATCACAATGGACTTTGTGGTGGAACTTCCAGCAACGTAGAAAGTGCACGACGCCATTTGGGTAATTGTAGATCGTCTTACTAAGTTAGCTCACTTTTTGCTGATTAGGATTAAGTATAGTTTGGACCAGTTAGACAAATTATATGTTAAGGAAATTATCTCGAGGCATGGGGTGACGGTATCTATTGTATCAGATAGAGATCCGCAATTCACGTCAAACTTCTGGAAGAGTCTTCAAGAAAGAATGGGGACACAAGTACAAATGAGTACCGCGTATCATCCACAGACCGATGGGTAAAGTGAGAGAACGATTCAGACACTTGAAGACACTTGACAGAACTGATGCATGCTTATATGGTTGCTATAATATGTAATACATGTCCAGTATAGTAGTCATATGATAATAAGCATGTTATTGAAAGAATCCTATGATGAATTAGTAAATGGTGATTTCAACTATGACATAGTTAGAAACTAATCGAGTAATGTAATGATACATGTATAGAAGCATGCTATGTGATGATTTGATTCTTTGAGTGTAGACTCGTACTAGTTTACACATACTAATTGAAAAGACCGACTTGTTAATATTAGGTCGTTTCAACGCAAGTAATTAAAGCTAGAATTATATTGTAGCTGAGCAAGCAGGCAAGTATCCTAAACCCTTGCATTACTTTATTCGACGCATATCATAAGTAAGTTTTCTTTGAACTTCACTCTTTGATTGTGCAAGTTCCTTGAACCCTACTTTTGTTAAGCAAGTTTCCCTAAACTTACCCTAAATTATATTGACCAAGTATCCAAATTTATCGTGTTGCAAGTTTCATAATTTACACAACTTTGAGTTTGTGAAAGTTTTCCTATCCTCCTCATATTGCATTGAGCAGCATATTGTTGAATTGAAAGTTATTCATTAAGGCTTGAATCTTATTTCCAAGCATGTTATTAAGTGGTTTAATTACTTTAAGGTTATTCCACATCGATGTTATTGATATTCGCACTTAGTGCACTCGAGTTCGTACAATGTTGGACTTGTACATCATTTAAAGTTAAATAATTCTTGAACTGTGGTAAATAGAGTCTGAATCTTTGTTCGGTCAGACAAGCGTATGAAGTTTTCTAAAAGCTATCCAAACCAATTGATGGTAAGGATTCTTAGACTAAAAGAACACCCCTCTTATGATAGGGGATTACCCCAGGTATCTAATATAAGATACAACAGAGCAGATTTAAATGTTATGCATATAAATAGAGTACGTGAGGCTAATCCCCTCAAGTACTTATTCTGTAGCCAGTAACCAAAGGGTCAATTAGCTATTGATTCCATTGGAGTGTTATAGTCAAAGTCTATTTGACTAGCAGTTATTCTAAAAGAAAACATTATCTTTGCTTGCGATATTCATATTGTTGAATCCTTCAGATATTCATATTGTTGAATCCATTGCCAAATATTTTCCATTCATCATGATATATCCTTATTGTTGTATTTAAACTTGTTGAGCAAACTTGCTGCTCATCCTTGCTATATCATGAATATATTACAGCTAAGCCCGAGACCTCAAGGAAGGACAAGGGTAAATGAAAGATGTAGACTAGTGGCAAGGAGCAGATTTTACCTTGCGCTTAGTTTAATTTACTGTTATGTAATATGAACCCTAATGATTATTTTAGGGTATGTTTGTAAGATGATATTAAGGTTATCGTATCTTGAGACTAGTGACACCTTTTGAATGAATGACGTACATTTATTATATTTTGCATTTTAGTTATCGTATGATTGTTTAGAGGTGAATGCTATTATTTTATCGTGATAACCGAATTGGGGTAAGAAGACCGAGATTTAGGGGTGCTAGAGAATATCTTTGGCCCGTAGTGCAATGGTAGACAACTGATTGGTATGATCATTATTATTACATTTGAATATCTTTAGCCTTTGGGGTAAGGATATAGAGTAAAGTTTTATTAAGCCTTTGTGGCAAGGAGAAAATGTTTATTTACATAATTATAAAAATGAATTATGGATTTAACTATAATCTTTGGTGGTTCAGGTGAAGACAGGTGATGATAGTTCTTTTTATCTTGGGTATAACAAAGAACTGTTGATGAGTATTACAGGAATGAAATATTAACGATGGACTTTTAATCTAGAGGAGATAGTAGACATTATGTTCTACTTGACTCTTCTAATGGATTGCTTATTCCGCTGCAGTTAAACTTGATGTTTATTGTATTTTATCAGTTTAACATTGTTGAAGGCTAAGGATAATTTATTCTGCATTATCTTAGTCATAATATTTCTTACTAGGCTAGTTGAACTCACCCTTTTCTTTCACTGTTCTCTTCAGGAAATGAGATTATAGCTGGGACGAGTCGGGAAATGGAGTGATGGTCCAAGATAAATGGCTTTAGTAGTCTTCATTATTCTGTGAAATAGTGTGATAATAATTGTAATGAGGACTCCTTTGAGAGTAGATATTGTCTAGAAGGCAATATTCTTGTTTAAACTCTCAGCTATGTTTTGTCGTATTTTGCACGACAGTTGTATAATCAAGTTTGTATTTTTTTTATGTACCATGTATTTGGCGACTCAAGATGGGTGATGTATACCTGTATTGGGGGCATCATAGTTGGTATCAAACCTTAGGGATATGATCCCTGGCTGAGATTTGAGACAAGAACTAGGAGGGGAGAGACGGGGAATTCCTTATTAGTATGACCTACCTAAGTTATTTGGTATTTAATTGGTAATTCACGTGTAGAGTATAGGATAATATGTGACATGTCAATTAACCCTTATTTTGAAACTATATTCTATAATGATATCTGAAATACAGGAGATGAGAAATGGGAAAATCATGATAAAGAGGAAATAACTAGGAAGGTACAATCCGAAAAGAAAGCAAGGTATTCTCATCTATTCGAATTATCAGGTACGTAAATATCGAGGGTGAAATTTCACAAGGAGGGGAGATTGTGAGACCCCGAATTTTATGAAATGAAAGTATTCAATTTTATTATAATTATTTTATTTAGTAAATGGTTAAATTGATAAAAGGTTAAAGTTAAGGGTTATATGTGAAAAATTTTCAAAGTAAGCAAGTTGTCATAAAATAATCGGTAATAAAAGTATAGTAATATGCGTGGTTACATAGTAGTACACAGTATTGTACAGTATCTTTGATTATTGATGCTTACGTGAGAAGTCACTCAGTTTTATTCAATTATTGTCACAATATGTTATATTATTAAATTAATAATTTAGATGACAAAGTTATTCATATTATTATTTGCAATATTGACAATGTCTAGAAGTTCTGTCAAGGAGAGGTTTGGTCACCTAATTGTGCGCCAATAAGGAGAAATTCTTATCGGAAAGCCCCCTCTTTCCTGGGAATGACCTGGTTGTTAAATATTGTGAGTTATATTAATGATGAATAAGTTCGTGTTGATTAAAGATGAAATTGATAGTTCCATTGTGTTGGAATTATTAGTGTTAGTGGAAATCGACATTTATTTCGATAATAATTGATGGTTGGAAGTTATATTGACCAATCGGGTAATTAATCGGATAAATGAGCAATTAATTCACATGCTTATAACTATTTGTTCACATGTGTGTACTATTGATTCACATTCATGTACTATTAGGGGAGGTAGTGCAAGATTGATAATACTTGCATGACTAAGTTAAAAATGGAGGTATAGATGGAGGTACTATACTATAATTCGTATTTTCATATGTATAGAACTATTGATTCACATGATGTACTACTAGGGGAAGTGGTGCAAGTTTGATAATACTTGCAGGACTAAATTAAAAATGAAGGAAAAGATGAAGGTATTATACTGTAATATTTTAAGCCCCAAAACGTGCAATTATCGAAACTATATTTTCCTATAAATAGAAGCTCATTCTTCCTTCATTCTCACCAATTCACTAAGACTCACAAGAGCAATTATAGAGAGAGAAGGTATAGAGAGAAAGAAAAAGAGTAGTCTGCTACTTCACTACTCCAGTATTCAGTCTTCTTCTGAGGTAAGGGGTATTATTTATTTCATATTCTGAAGAGATATTATTTTTTGTATTCGTATGAATATTATTTTTGTTCAATATTCGTAAGGAATATCATTTCGATTCAATATTCGTAGGAATATTATTTTTTGTTCAACAAATGTAGTGGGTATTATTTATTTCATATTACGAAGAGATATTATTTTTCGTATTCGTATGAATATTATTTTCTTTCAATATTCGTAAGGAATATCATCTTCGTTCAATATCCGTAGGAATATTATTTTCGTTCAACATTCGTAAGGGGTATTATTTATTTCATATTCTGAAGAGATATTATTTTTCGTATTCGTATGAATATTATTTTCGTTCAATATTCGTAGGAATATTATTTTCGTTCAATAGTCGTAAGAGGTATTATTTATTTCATATTCTGAAGAGATATTATTTTTCGTATTCGTATGAATATTATTTTCGTTCAATATTCGTAAGGAATATCATCTTCGTTCAATATTCGTAGGAATATTATTTTCGTTCAACAGTCGTAAGGGGTATTATTTCTTTCGTATTCGTAAGGGATGTTATTTTTTTCATAAATGATATTATTTCTTTCAATATCATTATGCCGGAATATTGGTATAAATTTTATTGTGGAATTTATACCTTTTTGTGTCGAGGTTACTATTCACTCTAGTATTATTCACTCGGGTATTTGGGGCACTTTTCGTGCCGGAGTAGTATTTATGGGTTACTATTCACCTGGTTACTATTCACTCTAGTATTATTCACTCGGATATTCGGGGCACTTTTCATGCCGGAGTACTATTCACGAGTTACTATTCATAAGTTACTATTCACTCTAGTATTATTCACTCGGGTATTCGGGATAGTACTTTTCATGTAGGGGTACTATTCACGGGGTACTATTCCCAAAGTACTATTAATAGGGTACTATTCACGGGGGTACTATTCACCCAAAAAAGTTATTTCTTTTTCGTTCAAATTATTTTTGATACATGAATATTACTCTTGAATTTTACTCCACAAAGCATTATCAAGTTGACAATTTAGATAATTTTAAACTCTAGATAAATTTAAAGTCTTTAATATTTATCCTTGATTTCGTTTGATTAATGTTTATATCATTGTCATCATCCTCATGCTTATATTGTGATGAAAGTCATCTTTGGCTTACGTGCATAGATGGACTGTTGATTATTGGTTTTATGGTTGTATATCTTTGGCTTACATGCATAGATGGATTTATTGATTATTGGTTTCTGATTGTATATTTTTGGAACTTATGCAAAGATGGACCGTTGATTATTTGTTTTATAGTTGTATATCTTTGGCTTACGTGCAAAAATGGGCGGGTGTATGACATGATCATAACCACTGGTGATAATAACGAATATCCTTGGCCCATAGTGCATGGATAATTCGATGATGTGATTGGCAGGATCATAACCATTAGTTAACAGTTAAATGTCTTTGGCCGTAGTGCACTGACAGATAATTGATTGGTATAATCATGACCATTGGTTTTATAGTTGAATATCTTTGGCCCGTAGTGCAAAGGTAGACAACTGATTGGTATGATCATTGTTATTACATTTGAATATCTTTAGCCTTTGGGGTAAGGATATCGAGTAAAGTTTTATTAAGCCTTTGTGGCAAGGAGAAAATGTTTATTTACATGATTATAAAAATGAATTATGGATTTAACTATAATCTTTGGTGGTTCAGGTGAAGTCAGGTGATGATAGTTCTTTTTGTCTTGGGTATAATAAAGAATTGTTGATGAGTATTACAGGAATGAAATATTAACGATGGACTTTTAATCTAGAGGAGATAGTAGACATTATGTTCTACTTGACTCTTCTAATGGATTGCTTATTCGCTGCCAGTTAAACTTGATGTTTATTGTATTTTATCAGTTTAACATTATTGAAGGCTAAGGATAATTTATTCTGCATTATCTTAGTCATAATATTTCTTACTGGGCTAGTTGAGCTCACCCTTTTCTTTCACTGTTCTCTTCAGGAAATGAGAATATAGCTGGGACGAGTCAGGAAATGGAGTTATGGTCCAGGATAAGTGGCTTTAGTAGTCCTCACTATTCTATAAAATAGTGTGATAATAATTTTAATGAGGACTCCTTTTAGAGTGGATATTGTCTAGAAGGCAATATTCTTGTTTAAACTCTCAGCTATGTTTTGTCGTATTTTGCACGACAGTTGTATAATTAAGTTTGTATTTGATTTATGTACCATGTATTTGGCGACTCAAGATGGGTGATGTATACCTGTTTTGGGGGCGTCACAGATTATCTCCCTATAGCTGGTTTGAGGGGCATGATTACTTACCACCCACTAGCCGTGATGTGTCAGTTTGACCAGTTCCATGATTTCTATCCTTTTGAGGGGGCATTGAATCAGCGCTTAGCTTCTCACCACTTATCAGCAGATGATAGATCCGGGTTGTATGCCTGTTGGGATCAGCGTGAGCTAGCTAAGTTTTTCGTTAGCCATCCGGGTTGTTTTGTAGAGTATTCTGCATGGATGGAGACAGAGACGACATTGACTATGGCAGTATCCATAGTGCAGGGGATTGATTCCGATGATGGGGAGCCTATGGAGGAGACTTATATTCCCATCGAGGAGGATTTGTCTATTGGGTTTCCAGCAGTTATGATGGATTCTCCCACTACAAGTGCTACTATGATTCAGCATTCAGCACAGTATCTGGAGCAGAGTCTACATCTGATGACCTTTGAGAGAGATCAAGCTAGGACCTTGATGTTGACAGCTCTTGATGGGAGAGATGCAGCTCTATTAGAGAGAGACGAGGCCAGATCAGCCAGAGATGCATTGATTATAGAGTGGGATGCTGCCCTATCTTCCCGGGATGTAGCCGTCAGAGACAGTACTTAAGTGAGATCCCTTACGACTGGCATCCTTGTCTATATGAGTGCATACATTGATGAGCATCATGCCGCGATGCAGTTAGCCTCAAATCTACTAGCTCGTGTAGATACCATTAGGCAGGAGCTTGCAACATTACCTCCTTCTTTGGAGAGGGATGCTATGTTAGATCTGATAGTCTGTATACATACAGATCTGTAGATAGACTTGTATTTTCCTGCACAGACTAGCTTAGCCATTTTATCATGTACAACACATATTGTATATATCAAACAGTATTATATATGGCAGGGAAATATATTTTGATTCACTTCCCTTTCAGTTGTGCCTTGATACTTGCTTGATATTTGCCTGTTTCTTCAGGGCTTGTGATCTTGATGCATTCTGAACTCCTCATTGATGTGTGGACATTGAGACATCGTAGGATCTTTCAGAACGGATCATTGATATGTGTGTATCCCTGCCATCTTTGGTGTCTTGGAACTTGTTTCTGTATGTAGATGTGGAGAGGAGTGTGGCTTTTCCTCACTAAGATTGACCGCAACACAGATGGTCGCCAGTATTTCTATTTAAGAGGAGTCTAGTTAATTCCATCTCTTATGGATTGGTGTTGTTCTTTGAGGCACAACCACAGCTTAGATGGTTGCCGGATCTCCTATTTGTGAGGTGAGGTCAGGTAGTTCCATCTCTTTGGTCTGAAGCCGATGAAATGTGGTGGACTGAAGTTTGATCCCAGTACCGTGTGACAAGTATTTGTGTTCTGGTAGGGGGTTAGACCGAACCATAAATGGCTACCTATGTACTCCAATTGAAGAGGAGATCAGGTCTGCATAGTTCAAACCTGGTGTAAGATGTTCAACGCTGAATGTAAAAGGGTGTAGGAATGTTTTTGTTTATGTAGAGAAAAGGTAGAAATGTTTTTTTTGTTTTTGTTTTTATAGAGAAAGGGCATAAATGTTTTTGTTTTTTTTATTGCGACTGGGCCATATAGAATATGGTTGCCTACGTACTCCTGGGTATTAGGGAGATCAGGTCGACGTAGTTTGCCCCTCAAGACAATTTGTAGCCGAAGAGAAATTTGAATCCCATGTACAGGCTATGCTACGGGGAAAAGAAAGTTTGATCCCATGCTTGGGACAAACTGCAGGTGTGAAAAAGTTTGATCCTAAGTTCAGGACAAGCTGCAAGCGTGAAAAAGTTTGATCCTAAGTTCAAGACAAACTGCAGACGTAAAAGGTTCAATCCCTGGTGGGATAACCGAAATTGTATGAAAGGTTTGAAATGAGATGAAACCAGGCTGTTGGCTTAAAGTGTATGTTTCCCTGAGGGGCAGAAGAGTATGTAAAAAGGGTTAGAAAACTGGAATAACTGGTGATCTGATGATCTAAAACCAGGATGTTTGCTTAATGGTAACCTCGGATATAGTATCGTTTCACAGTGTTTGAGTTGATGAGTTGTGGAAATTTATCACCTTCCATTTCCTGTAGTCTGAGAGCACCTCCTATCAATACCTCCTTGACAACAAACGGGCCTTCCCAGTTTGGAGCGAATTTTTCCTTAGATTGATCTTGGTTGTCAATGATCTTCTTCAAAACAAATTCATGTTGTTTAAACTGCCGTAGCTGGACTTTTCTGCTGTAGGATCTGGAGATCCTTTGTTGATATAACTGACCATGGAAGATAGCCATGATTCGGCTTTAGTCTATTAGAGACAATTGGTGATATCTGTCTTGTACCCATCGGTCTACATCCAGCTGAGCGTTCATCAACACTCTGAGGGATTCCATTTTCACCTCTATGGGCAACACTGCTTCCATCCAAAAAAGGCTAATGAGTAGGGGGTTGGCCCAGTGGAAGTACGCATTGAAGTTTTATAGGCTAATAAAGTCAGAAGAAAGAGGTCAGGCCATCCTTTGTGATTGGCGGACATCTTCTGCATGATCTTCTTGATGTTTTTATTAACCACTTCAATAGCATCATTCATCTTTGGACGGTAGATGATTGAGTTAAGGTGTTTGATGTGGAATTTATTGCATAACTCCTCCATCATTTTGTTGTTGAGGTTCTTAGCATTGTCTTACACAATTACCTCTAGTTGTCCATATCGACAAATGACATTGTTTCTGATGAAAGCAATGATGACTTCTTTAGTAACCCTGGGGAAGGAGTCTGCTTCTACCCACTTGGTGAAGTAGTCGATCATGGTGAAGATAAACCGATGCCCATTATTGGCTTTAGGCTTGATGGGCCTGATCACGTCCATTCCCCATATTTAGAAAGGTCAAGGTGAACTCATATTATGGAGTTCCCTTGGAGGGGCATGGATAGAATTCCCATGAATTTGGCATTGATAGCACCTCTTGACATGATCATTATAGTTAGCTTTGAGCCTAAGCCAGTAATGCCCTATTCTAAGGATTTTCTTAACAAGTAGGGGTTCGCTCATGTGTGGGCCACATACTCCACCATGGATTTCATCCATGAGCCTTTGAGCTTGGTCTTTATCCAGACATCTAAGGAGTCCTAATCCTGCATCTCTTTTGTAGAGTGCATCTCCGCTCAGGTAGAATTTTATAGCCATTCGATGGATCCGCCTTTTTTCAGTCGGGCTTGGCTCAGCAGGTGTAGATCCATCTCACAGATACTCCTTGATATGCTGATACCAAGGCTGTTAGATGGGAGGTAGCTCATCCGATACTTGTCCAACATAATTCCCATAGGCTGGAGACTTTTGTAGGGAAAATGGGATGCTTGGCATATTTTCCTTATCATGTACGTTGATCAAGGAGGCCAAAGTTGCTAGCGCATCCGCAAAATCATTCATATTTCGAGGAATATGGAGGAAATGTACTTCTTCAAACTTCAAAGCCATCTATAAAACTTGCCGATGGTAAGGCAGCAAATGTAGCTCTTTGGTTTAATAGATTCCCATTGTTTATTTGATTACCAACTCTGAATCCCCAAAGACAGTTAACTGTCTGATGCCCATTGTGTGAGCAAGTTTTAGCCCCATGATACAACCTTCAAACTCGGCTGTGTTGTTGGTGCTGACAAACTGCAATTTGACGGCGATAGGATACTGCTCCCCCGTACCGGATATTAGAACTACTCCAGCTCCAGAACCTTCCATGTTAACAACTCCATAAAAATTTATTTTCCACTTATGGCATGCATCGTACTGATGGTGTTGCTGAATTGCCATGACCCCTTCGCCGGGGAAGTATGTTTCTAAGGGTTTGTAATCCCCTACAGGTGTGGTGGCCAGTTAATCTGCAATTCCTTGTCCCTTAATGGACTTTTGCGTCACGTAGACAATGTCAAATTATTGCAGAATTAACTGCCATCTGGACAGCCGACAATTCAATATGGGCTTACTGAATACGTACTTGAGAGGATCCACGCGGGATATGAGATGGGTTGTATAACCATGGAGGTAATGTTGTAACCTCAGGGAAGCCCATGCTAAAGCATAACAAGTCTTCTCAATCAGAGTGTACTTGTGTTCACTGCTGCTGAATCTTTTACTAAGGTAATAGATAGCTCGTTCTTGGCCTCTATTGTCTTTCTGTCCTAGCATGCAGCCCATGGCATTGTCATTAATAGACAGGTACATGAACAAGGGAACATCATCCTTGGGAGGTACCAAAATAGGAGCAATAATCAAATGCTCTTTGGTTGTAAGGAAGGCTTTCTGACACTCATCATTCCATTTCATGGAGGAGTTCTTCCTTAATAGCTTGAAGATGGTCTCACAGGCTGCTATGAGTTGAGATATAAACCTGCTAATGAAGTTGATTCTTCCCAAAAATCCATGTATTTCCTTCTCTGTCTGAGGAATAAGCATTTCCTTGATGGCCTGGATTTTGGTGGGATCCAACTCAATCCCTTTGTGGCTGACTAGGAAACCTAGTAGCTTGCCTGATTTAACACCAAAGGCACACTTGGCTGGATGCAACTTCAAGTTTTACTTATGCAACCAATTGAAAAGCTTTCTGAGATGGTCTAAGTGGTCTTCTTCCATTCGGGACTTAACAATGATGTCATCCACTTAGATCTCTATCTCTTTGTACATTAAGTCATGGAAAAGAGCCATTATAGCTCGCTGATAGATTTCTCCGGCATTGATGAGGCCAAATGACAACCGTCTATAACAAAAGGTTCCCCAAGGAAAGATGAAAGCAGTTTTCTCACGATCCTCCTCAGTAACCATAATCTGATGATACCCTGCGAAGCAATCCGCAAAGGAGTACATGCCGTATTGAGCATTATTGTCAATGATAATGTGGATGAATAGCACGGGAAAGCTATCCTTAAGGCAAGCTTTGTTCAGATCCCGGTAATCCACGCAAATTTGCACCTTTCCTGCTTGATAACCATTCAGGGTATATAGACACCATGATGATGCCTGCTTGAAATTGTTTCAGAATTTCTTCTTTAACCTTTAAACTCCACTCAGGTTTCAATTGCCTAAGCTTCTGCCTGACTGGTTTGAATTGGCTTGAATTAGTGGACAAACCCACCATGTCTTCATGAGACCATGCAAACATATCTTGGAATTGGGTTAGTAGCACAACCATGTCATTCCGTTGGTTTGGAGTGAGGTCTAAACCAATCTAGATTAGCTTAGAGTTTTATATGGTTCCGAGATTGAAAAAGGTGGTTTGATCAAGATTAGGTTTAGGTTTGTCTTTGACCCATTCCTTGATCTCCTGACGTATCTCAATGTCCTCTTGTACTTCCATCAAGTCTGAGTCCAACTTTTCATCAAAGTTACAGTCCTTGTGGAGAAAAGGCACCTCATCAACAAGTACATGCACATCTAAATTTAGAGTCCTAAAATAAAATATGCTTTCACTTAATATATGAAAATGTTTAATCATACAAAGTGTTAGCATGTACTGATAAAATAACTGCTAATACTGTACAGAAAAAAAAGCAGTTAAAGTTATCTACAGGGTAGATGGATTTTTTGCCCGTTTTACCCTCGTCGACCAATGCATGAAGTGCTGCTCCAATTGTCGAGGGTAAAGTCTTGATGGACTGCAGTGATGGAGGGGCTATCATCGTCCTGCTCCCTAATGATGACTATGATATCTGGGAAATCATCGTCTGGGTGTATTTGTTTGTATGTTCATCATGGGCAATGATGCATATTCCTGACATCATCAGGGCGATGTCTTGTTTACGTTTCTGTTCCTTCTCTTCCACTTTGGGATCAGGAATTAGGACCTCTTTTGCTTTAACCGGTACTGGTTTGGGAAATAGTATAGCCATAATATGGGCTGGCACCTTAGCTGGAGATTGTATCATCTCAGGAGTTGTAGGTGGAGAAAATTGCCGTATGGCTGAAGTTGAAGGAATCTATTTGTGCTTATGAGGATTCTTGTGACTGGAGCTAGTAGAATAGCCTAATCCAGTTGTCCCTTTTTGACTAGGCACTTGAATCGGGTGCTTAATACCCTGATGCTGTTTGCCCAACCCTTGTCCAGGTTAATGACCCAATGACATCATCTCTTGAGTAGCCGACATAACCTCGACAGAAATCTTGGGTCTGAGCGGTGGCACCCCAATGGGATTGTAATGAGTGTTGCTCACCTCCAAGGCGTGGAAACTGACTGGCTTAATTTCTGAATTAAAGCTGATTAGTGGTATATCACTTTGTTCTGGACATTCCGGCTCAACATTAATAGTGACTAGGCTATTATTGATAATGTACTTGAGTTGCTGATGAAGGGTGGAAGAGACATCTCTGGCCATATGAATCCATGGTCTTCCCAATAGCAGGTTATATCTTGTGGCTATTTTGAGCACATGAAAGGATACATTGAATGTATGTGGACCAATCTCCACTGGTATTTCAATTACTCCAACGGCATTTTGTCGGGACCCATCAAAAGCTTTGATAATGCGTTGATTGTAATATTGACAGCGAGGATATCGTTCCCGAGAAATAGACTAATATTTATCAATTACTAATTCAATGCAATTAATCCTATTTTAAACTACGAAATATTATTGTTTGTGATTTGAAAAAAAATTAAACTTAACAAAACTAATAATTAAAATCGAGAATTTCACAAGAATAAGCTCACTGATTTAACGAGGTTAAGATTACAACTTCCTTGGTATTTCATTTAAACCAATTTACTTCCCATTTAAATCAATTAATTAATATGAATCATTATCCAAGAATGCTTTATAAAATTCACGCACTTCTTCCAAAACACATGAACAAATCCTCCTAAATCCGATCCTTAAGACACAAAATTACAAGGAACACCCTAGTTAATTAACTCACTATATTCTATGTGAATCAAGTTAATTAAGGTTTTACGCACAAATTCTTTCAATGGATACAAAAGACACATAGGTATATTCTATCTACATCTGCTAATCATATTAACCTACCGGATTATATGAGCGGATGTTATCATATCCGGATCTCAATCTATACTCCATCTTCCAATTTTATATAGATTATCCACGGTAATTGTTGGCCAAACAATTAATCGATAAACATAAAGATATGATAAACAATTCAATAAAAACCAACTTTCATTCAATGGGAATGATCAATTTAAACTACATACCAAGTTTAGTTGCAATCTTAATGAAAATTTAGTTCATAATAATAATAAAAAAAACATCATCAAATTAATAATCAAACATCGAGATAATTACAAAAGATAAAACTAGAAGAAGAAGAAACTACGAATTTGCTCAATACTCTCTCTTTGATCTCCATTACCCTTGCAATTCTCCTTTGTGTTTTTTCTTCGTTGTTCTCTCTGCAAATCTCTTGAAAAATTAAGTGATCGTCTTTTCTAAAGTCTTCTCTATTTGTATTAGTCTCCACCTCATTGATTCCTTTTTGGCTTCAAAAACCCACTTGGCGATAGAAAATCTCTTTTTTTTACATGCGCATGAGCGCCTAGGCGCTCATCAAAAGCCATTTCAAGCGCTGGCGCTTGCCGAGAATAAGCGTAATTACAAAAATGCCACTCGACTCTAATTTTCATGATTTTTGACCTTTTCTTCTCTAAAATGACCAATTTGTCCCTCGGCTCCAACTACTGAAATAAACACAAAACACATAAAAGATACTAAAAAATAATTAAAGATAACAATAATTAAGTTTAATAATATCAGTTCATAGGTATAAAACCTACTCATCAAATACCCCCAAACTTAACCAATTTGCTTGTCCCCAAACAACCTGACACAATATAATAACTAAATATGCAATGCAAATCACATTTATCTACATGCCTAAAATTCCAGTGATCAAGCAGAACAAAATCTATTCATCGAGCCTCGGAGAAATCACAATAAACATGCTAGTACATCATATCGAGAGCGGATCGATAATTTCTAGTCGATCATCAAATCTTACCCTGTTATTCTTGATATGATATGTGTGTGTGTGTGTGTGTGCTCAACAACAATGTTAACTAATATAATGCTAAATACAAGACATAATAGATCTCTTTAAAGGCATCATACGGTGTAAACTCACAAAATTCATGAACAAGCTAGATCAAACTAAAGTCAAACATCCACCAAATTCAAAGAGTCAATTCGGGATACTTATGCTTTACTTATCATTACGGGGCTTTTTGCTCTTTTCCCGTTTTATTGCTTTTTTTTTATTATATATTTTTTTTTTAACCATGGTATGCGATGTCTCATTCCATTAGGCTATGATGCTGCTACCCCTTAGCGAGCTTTTCGACCAAGCGACTCCCGGACCATATAAGACCTTTAGGGTACTAGGTGTAAAGAACACTCCCTAAAGGCGTACTTGCTTTCAAGTAACAAAGGCCCGAAACAAGACTAGCCACGATATTTTGTTTCATCTTTTTTTCATTCATTTTTTTTAAAGCTTATATATCCCAAATTTTTCCCCCAAACTTAAGTTTTTGTCTAAATTAGTCATCTCACTTTATTCATGTCTTTCATTCATTCAAACTAGTATTATCCTCAAGAAGTCCATTATGTGTCAATTTAGACTCGATCGGTCAACATAGTTGTTTTTCTTGTCTTATCCTTATTATATCGGTTTCAAAGCGGTAAAGATTCAAATCATAACAAGAAATCACATCACAGTCTTAACGGTCAATACTATACTTGTCTACTCGATTTCAATCTCATCTTTTGGCAAAAGCAGACTTAAACTATCTAACGATTTGAAACATGCAAATACTTGAATTTTTTTCTTTTTTTTCCAATTTTTTAAGAAATTAGAATGAAAATTACATGAATGAAAACTAAATGAAAAACTACTAAATGAATACTACATGCAATTTGGCTGGAAGAATGCACCCCAAACTTAACCTATCTGATGTCCTCATTGTATATAACAAACAAAACATAAGAAATTAGGCCTTTGAGGACTTCCACTGAAAGATCGAAGCCTTATTCCTCGTCGGTATCCTCTTCTTCTTCTTCTTCTTCATCTTCATCGGTATCGGTAGAAGTGCATGAGACAATGGTGGAAATTGGTAGGGGGGCGGCGAAATTTGGATTCATCTTGGGCAAACATCTCTAGGAATCTTTGCTACTCTGGTTACGATACACCTCTGGTTTTGTCATTTGAGCTAGGCTATCTGATTTCTTTCCACCGGTCAAAAACCTGCTTTGAACTTCGAGTAGCCACCATGTCAATCCTTCTAGTTTGATTTCTTAATTCTCGTGAATATCTTCAAAAAAAATTTGGTTGAGGCCCGGAACTTCCATTTGCGGAAGGATTGTCATGTATTTATTGATTAGGCTCGTCTGCTGCGGGCTCGGGAGGCACAATAATGAAACCTAACCCTCTCGGGTGTGATGTACCCCCACCCCATATCTTGTATTTTTTTATCCTTGAGTGGTCAATTGGGGCTAAAGGAGGTTGTGTAGCTTCCTCGGCATCCCATTTTACTCGACTTGTCGACATAGTCCGATAATCAAAGATGGATGAGGTAGTCCACGAGGTCCCTCCTTGAATTGCTCTGTCGATTGAATCATGTATAACTTTGACCCACATCTATAGATTTTCCTTGTGCAATCTGAGAAAAGCAATATTTGCCCGTCGATTTATAACATCACTTGTATGTCTACGGCATCAACTTGGCACAAATAAAGGCATGCCATGCTTTCCGTAATGACTTAGTGCGGATGTAGGGAACAAAAGCGACTTCTTGTTGATCTGTTAATTTCCATTGTGTTCGGTACACACAAAGCTTGAATGACCTCTTTGTAGTCCATTTCGTGCTCTAAATATTGCATGAAGCCATTATTGGGTATTGTGTTCAAATAGTAGTAAGCATTTATTGACTGAATGACTTCCAGCTTGATTTTCCATGAACCCAAATCATGTTACCAATATGATCTTTTGCATTGGCGTAGAATTCCTTAACAATTTTAACGATAGATGAATCGGTTTGAAATTTTGTAAAGTTCACCCATCTTCTACTCCCAATCATTTGTAGTAATTCCCCATCTTTATCTCTGGTGATAATCCACGCTCGGGAATTAGCGTTTTTTAGAAAGTGAATTGTAATATCTTTCGGACGCTTTAGCACTTGTAAATCTCTTTTTGTCAAACTTTTGCGAAGTGCCCGAAGTCTCTCCTCTATGCCTCTTAGTAGCCATAAGTCTTATGTGATATTTTCTTGCCCAACCAAATGATGTTCAGTGGCTTAGGATGGCCAAATCCTCTTTGTGACAAATTATCGAACACTTGGTGTGCAAAAATTTTGAACACTATTGTTGAAGCACTCACCCAAACTTAATTTTCACCAAATTTGTCAATTACTAAGCACACTATCCTTCCAATGCAATACAAGCAACAATTAAGAGTACCCAAACCCACTTGAGCCAACCTGATGAAAGAAACTATCTTCAAATTACTAACTTAGCTATTATCCAAGCAAATCCAAACAATTTGCAATAAAATCTTGCACACTTACTTGGTTATAGCCAAATATGATGTTCAATCAAAGTTGTAGGGAGCAATTTGAGCTTTGAACAACGACTTGAGATAGATGGGGTTTAAATGTAAGTTGGTGCCGAATTGGTGAGGAAGGATGACAAGATGGAGATTGATTGCCTTAGTTTGGGTAGGAGATTGAGTGTTTGGTTATGCTTATACAAGAAGAAGTTGATTATCGTGGCTAGATTAGAGAGGGATGTGAATTGAGTGAGTTTGAGTTGGAGTGGGAGAGCCTGAGAGAGTTTGAATTTGGGTGTGGATTTGGTTATGCCCGATTAGGGTTCTTTTTTTTTCTAAGTTCTGACAAGAGCGCCTAAGCTTGGGATTACATTGGTTGGACCGCCTAGGCGGTTGAAAGCAGTATGCGTTGCAAGCTTGGAGCGCCTAGGCGCTTGGTTTGGCCTATGTAGGAGTGCTTAGGCGCTTGGGGCGCATTATGGCTCTTGACTTTAGGCGCTAGGCTTGATTTGGCTTGACTGGGGTGCTTAGGCGCTTGTTGCCATATCTCGACTCTCTGCAATTAGGCGCCTAGGCGCTTGGATTGTGCTGGCTTGGCGCTTTGGTGCTTGGCTGGCATATGCAATCTTGAATTTTTTTTCAACCCAACTGCACAACAATTCAATTTAGTTTTTGTTTGCAAGGAGATTAAGACTTATTTTAAAAACCTAAACTAAGATAAACTACATAATTAACTAAACTAACATACTATTGAAAGAAAAACAAAAACAAAGATACCTACACCATTAAGCAATTCAATAACACTAAAAATGAAGGAAATGATTAGAAATTTGAGATTTTGACAAATGGACATTCATCTATTAAGCTCATAAAATTTGCCCCTTACACCCCACTTGACTCTTGTGAAAAACTTTCATAGTAGGGGGCGAGACCCCCGGCCCAGGTAGTCGTAGTGGCCATTAGTCGAACATGCCGAATATGAAATCTTGTTTTCTATCCTGAAATCAATTAAATATCGTGTTAGAGAACATCGAGGGTGTAACAAATCCTAAACTATAAAAGTTTAACCACTAAATAAACTAACAGTAAAGTAAATAAAAAAAAAAAAAAATAAAAGTAAAAATAAAAAATAACAATAAAAATTCTTGGGTTGCCTCCCGGTTAGCGCTTGGTTTATAGTCTTGATTTGACTTTTCTTTCTACATTCTAATCGGCCAAGGTTATGTAGATGTCTTTTCACGATCAACTGACCCCCATAGTAGTGCTTCAATCTTTGACCAGTTGACTTTGAAATTACGTTTGGCATCGGGTCTTCCACCTCCACAGCTCGTGAGGATAAACTTTTGTAATGATAAATGGCCACGACCAGCGGGATTTCAACTTTCACGGAAAGCAGTTTAAGCCTTGAATTGTATAATAGCCTTTGTTTGCCCTGCTTCAAACTTTCTTTCTAGAATTTTCTCATCATGCCACCTCTTAATCTTTTCTTTATATAACCCGGCGTTCTAAATACGATTGGAGTCTGCGAATTCATCCATTTGGTTCAATTGTGAAGGCGACTTCTCTCCATGACAGACATATCAAAGTTTAACCCGAATTGCCCGATAAGCATTATGTTCTAGTTCAAGCTGGAAGATGGCATGCCTTCCATATCTAAACATATGGAGACATCCCTATCGGAGTTTTTTGTGGTTTATGCGGTATGCCCATAAAGCATCATCGACTTACTAGCCCAATCTTTCGATTAGGGTTCACTATCTTTCGAGGATTCGTTTTCACTTCTCGGTTAGATACCTAAACTTGACCACTTGTTTGTGGATGGTAGCGGTAGCTATCTTATGAGTGACTCGTACTTAGCGAGAATAGTGAGAAGCGCTTATTATGAAGTCGTGCCTTCATCACTAATGATTTGAGAGAGTGCGAATCTAGAAAATATTCTTAGAATGAACTTAACCACAACCTTAGCATCATTGGTGGGCGATCTATAGCTTCTACCCACTTGAAAGCGTAGTCCACAGCTAGAAGTATATAGGAGTTCTTTGAAAGATGATGGAAATGGTCCCATGAAAGTCGATGCCCCAAACATCAAACAATTTGACTTCTAGGATCATATTAAGTGGCATCTCGTGTGTCGCTTTGATATATTACCAACTCTTTGGCATCTGTCACATTTCAAAAAAAACACGGGCATCCTTAAAGAGTGTTGGCGAAAAATCCACATTGAAGCACCTTATTTGCCGTTCTTTCTCCCCAAAATGTCCACCATAGTCGGATGCATGACATTGGTATAGAATATTCTCCATTTCAACCACGGAGCGCACCTTCTTATTACTTGATCTCCACCTTTGTTTAAATAAAAATGGCTCATCCATAAATCTTGTTTCACATCATGGAGAAATTTCTTCTTCTTCTTGACTTGTCAAATCTGGCGGAAACACCTTACTCACAATGAAATTTACATAATCTGCATACCATGGTGTATCCATCCTTCTATAAATAGTTGTTCATCAGGAAAAAATTCATTGATCCTTTGTTGTGTCATTTTTGATTTTGAATTCTCTAATCGTGATAAATGATGACAACTTTGATTTTATTCCTTTTTAGGTCCGGATCTCAAGTCAAACTCTTGTAGCAATAATACCCATCTAATTAATCTAAACCCGCGTCCTTCTTTCTTTATTAAGTACTTAATTGCCGAATGATCTGTAAACACGATCACCTTTGTCCCAATCAAATATGAGCAAAATTTATCAAATGCATAAACAGCTACTAATAGCTCCTTCTCGGTAGTGGTATAATTCTGTTGGGCATCAGTTAACGTCTTACTAGCATAGTATATAGCGTGAAAAATTTTATCCTTTCGTTGGCAAAGCTGCGCTTGATCATGAAGTCATTAGCATCACACATTAATTGAGCGGGATACTCGATCTGGCGCTATGATTACGAGGTGCGGTAACTAGTTTCTTCTTCAACACATCAAAAGCTTCGGGCATGCTTGATCAAAGTTGAATGGGACATCCTTCTCAAAAAGATTACAAAGTGGTTTTCGTGATTTTGGAGAAGTCTTTTATAAATCGTCTATAGAAACCGGCGTGTCCCAAAAAACTTGAATACCCTTTACGGAAATAGGTGGTGGCGGGCTCTCGATGATGGTTTCGATCTTAGCTCTATCAACCTCAATTCCTTTTGATGACACTTTCGATGACCCAAGATTATTCCCTCTTGCACCATAAAATGACATTTCTCGGTTTAAAACCAAATTCGTTTTCCATACCGTTTGAGCACGAGAGTGAGATTTTCAAACAATAATCAAAGCGAATCCCCAAAAGCTAAAAATCATCCATAAATACCTCGAGATTTTGTTCGACCATATCGGAAAAATAGCCATCATACAGATTGAAATGTAGTTCGGCGCATTACATAATCAAAAGACATTCTGCGAAAAGCAAAGGTACCATATGGGCATGTGAATGTTGTCTTCTCACGATCCTCGGGTGCAATGGCAATCTGGTTTATAACACGAGTATCCATCGAGAGACAATAATACTCATGCTACCTGCAAGCACATCAACATCGATCTATGAATGGTAGAGGAAAATGGTCCTTCTGGTGGCCTTATTCAACTTTACGTAATCCATACACACCTTGACCCGTAGCTTTATTGAGTCGGGATCAATTCATTATGCTCATTTGCAACTCTCATCATTCCCCCTTTCTTTGGCACACATTGAGCCGGACTTACCCATGAGCTAGCTCTCGAGATAGGGTAGATAATTCCGCATCCAACCATTTAATGATTTCCTTTTTGACAACTTCCTTCATGATGGGATTGAGTCTTCGTTGTTGTTCGATAGTCGGTTTCGCTTCATCTTCAACAAAATCTTATGCATACAAATTGATGGGCTTATCCTTGATATCATGAGAGTCCACCCAAGAAGCGGTCTTGTATTTAGAAGTACCCTTAGTAGCTTTTCTTCTTGAACCTTATCAAGTGATGCGAAATAATAAGCTGGAAAGGAGGGAAGAAGAACCAAGGTAGGCATCAAGTAGATGGTTAAGCAATGGTTTAAGTTCAAGGTAGGCGGTTCTTCTAAGGATGATTTCACCTTTTCATCTGGCTTTCCCCAATAATAATCTAGAGGTTCAAATTTTTGCAAACATCGTGTGAACTTGAATTTGAATCTAACATTTGAACCCATTCTAATACAGTTGAATCATCAAATAAATTTTCACTAACAAATGCGGTTTCAAGAGGGTCTTCATTCAGATTCACTAAATACCTCTCTAGTTGCTTCTTGATCGGATCGACTCTAAAGCACTCTTCCTCTCCCTTGAAATTTCATAGCCTTGAAAACATTAAAAGTTACTTCTTCATCTTGGACTCTCATTGTTAACTCTCCCTTTTGTACATCAATTAATGTCCTTCGGTGGCTAAAATGGTCTTTCAAGGATAATGGGTATGTCTTTATCCTCTTCATAGTCAACACAATGAAAGTCAATTTGGAAATATGAATTTGTCCACCTTCACTAATATGTCTTCCACAATGCCCCTAGGGTATGTCACTGATCTATCTGCGAGTTGTAAAGATATATTTGTTGGCTTTGGTGCTGGTAGTCCCAACTGAGTGTAGATCGAAAGTGGCATCAAGTTAATACTCGCACCCAAATCACACAAACATCATTAAAAAGCTGGGGTCCAATCGTGCGCGGTATGGTGAAGCTACGGATCCTTGACCCGGTGGTAACTTTCTTTTTTTGAGAAGTGCGCTACATTCTTACATCAGCCTTCTGATTTTGAACTCCCCTAGCTTCCTCTTTCTTGCTAAAATATCTTTCATGAATTTTGCATAGCTAGGCATTTGTTCTAAAGCATCTGCGAATGGAATGTTGATTTGCAGCTTTTTGAACACTTCTAAAAATTTCAAAAACTGTCTATCTAATTTCTGCTTTTGCAATCTTTGAGAAGCAGCCACGAATTGAGTACATTGTTGTTTGCTTATCTTCTTGTTGTTTTTTCACAACTTTTTCCCCAGATTTACTTTCCGAATTTCCACTCTCTTGTTCACCATCCTCAGCTGAAATTATTTTCTTTTGTCCGTCTGTACTCAACTCCTTCCCACTTCTGAGTGTAACTGCCTTACATTGCTCATTTCCATCATTCCTTGGATTTTCTCCGTATCACTAGGTAAAGAACACGGGTTCTAGTATTCAAAGCACTAATTATATCGCTTGATTTGGTTCTCAAGGTTCTTTATTGCGGTGATTGGTTTTCGTTGTGGCTTCAAATTTGAGTTGCCAATCTTGCCAACAATTCTTCCATTTGTGATAGCTTATCGGGTTGTTGAGGTTGTGGGTGTTGTTGAGATTGTTGATGTGGTGAAATCCGGTGGATATGATTGCCTTGGAGCTTGTGCTTGAGCATGTGGTGATTATTACTCAAGAAAAATTTGGGTGGTTTCTCACTCTGGATTGTAGTTGTTTGGATAAGCGCCCCTTTTTGTTATACTGGAAACAAAAGCTGGGTGACTAAGGATTTATTGCACATTGATCACTTGGTGGCTACGCATATATTTCATAAATCGTTTCCATTTTACGAACTAGTTTGTACCCCCCAAGTGCATCTATCTTCTTTGTAAGAAGCGAAATCTGAGTTTGTCACTTGGTGACAATCTTTGTCATCGCATCCACTTCATAAACCATTGTCCTTGGTTGAGCCGTTCTTCTTTGTTGGCCTTGATAATTATTAGTTGCCATGGTTTCAAGCAGCTGATACCCTCATCACAATTCTTGGCCATAATAGCTCCTCCATTTGCTGACATCTATACTCGATCTCCTTTGTCTTTGAATAAACCATTATAAAAAGTTTGCTTTGAAGCCATTTAGGAATCCCATGGTGTGGACATTTTCGCAATGAGTCTTTGAATCTCTCCCAAGCTTCATATAGTGATTACGAATCGTCTTTGAGCGAAAAGAAGATATCGTTCATAACTTTGCTATTTTTGCGGTAGGGAAAAACTTTGCAAGAAATTTTTGGGCTAAGTCGTTCCATGTAGTAATCGAGCTTTGGTGGTGGTAGTGAATGGAGCCAACTCTTAGCCTTATCTACGAGAGTAAATGGAAATAGACCTTAGCCTTATTGCCCTCGACACATTATTGTACTTGAAAGTATCATGAGATTTCTATAAAAGTGACTATGTGATCGTTTGGATCATCATTGGTAACCCTCAAATGACATGAATTTTGAATCATCATGTTGTCCCCGATTTTATCTCAAAACTTGTAGCAGTAATGGCAGGCCTCGTAATACTCGACTGAATTTCAGTAACCCGTGGCGTAGCATAATCCCATGATGCTTTTTGCTCTTCTTCTTGACCATAGTATCTTTCTTATCAAGTGCCTCTTTGGTTTCTTTAACCCACTTACATAGCCATTTGAAATTTTTTCTCGATGTCGTCCTCGTGAGGCAATAAATAAAAGCTTCTTCGATCGCGTTTGCATACACTAGTCAAGAACACTGAATATATGAGAAAGAAAAAGTTTAAATTAAGATTAACTCTATCAAAATTAATAATGACAAAATATTAAACTAATTTTCCCGACAATGGCGCAAAAACTTGTTGCCTAATTTCTTAATAGCACTTTTAACATGCAAGTATCGCGTTCAATTGTAATATTGATAAAGCAAGGATATCGTTCCCACGAGAAATAGACTAATATTTATCAATTACTAATTCAATGCAATTAATCCTATTTTAAACTACGAAATATTGTTTGTGATTTGAAAATTAAACTTAACAAAACTAATAATTAAAATCGAAATTTCACAAGAATAGCTATGATTTAACGAGGTTAAGATTACAACTTCCTTGGTATTTCATTTAAATCAATTTACTTCCCATTTAAATCAATTAATTAATATGAATCATTATCCAAGAATGCTTTATAAAATTCACGCACTTCTTCCAAAACACGTGAACAAATCCTCCTAAATCGATCTTTAAGACACAAAATTACAAGGAACACCTAGTTAATTAATTCACTATATTCTATGTGAATCAAGTTAATTAGGTTTTACGCACAAATTCTTTCAATGGATACAAAAGACACATAGGTATATTCTATCTACTACATGCTAATCATATTAACCTATTCAGATTATATGAGCAGATGTTATCATATCGGATCTCAATCTATACTCCATCTTCCAATTTTATATAGATTATCACGATAATTGTTGGCCAAACAATTAATCGATAAACATAAGATATGATAAACAATTCAATAAAACCAACTTTCATTCAATGGGAAGGTTCAATTTAAACTACATACCAAGTTAGTTGCAATCTTAATGAAAATTTAGTTCATAATAATAATAAAGAAAAACATCATCAATTAATAATCCAAACATCCCGAGATAATTACAAAAGATAAAACTAGAGAAGAAGAAGAAAACTACGAATTTGCTCAATACTCTCTCTTTGATCTTGACCCTTGCAATTCTCCTTCGTGTTTTCTTCGTTGTTCTCTCTGCAAATCTCTTGAAAAATTAAGTGATCGTCTTTTCTAAAGTCTTCTCTATTTGTATTAGTCTCCCCCTCATTTAGATTCCTTTTTGGCTTCAAAAACCCACTTGGCGATGAAAAATCTCTTCTTTTTTCCGCACATGGCGCCTAGGCGCTCATCACGAAGCTCATTCAAGCGCTAGGCGCTTGACCGAGGACAACGTAATTACAAAAATGCCACTCGGCTCTAATTTTCATGATTTTTGACCTTTTTTTCTTCTCAAAATGACCAATTTGTCCCTCGGCTCCAACCTACAAGAAATAAACACAAAACACATAAAAAGATACTAAAAAACAATTAAAGATAACAATAATTAAGTTTAATAATATCGGATTCATAGGTATAAAACCAACATTTGAAATATCTCCTCCATAAGTTGGCGGTAGGTAAATTCTCGTTTGTTGGCAAAATCCCGACGGGCTTTGGCACTTGCTCTTTTCGCAACTTTATCCTCCAGCGTTTCACTTTCTGAAGGCGAGGATGGAATATTCATGATAAAAGGAAGGAGACTAGCATGCTCCTGACTGATTAATTGGTGTGTGACTTGGTGTTGATGAATCACCAGTTCTGCCAACTGATCTACTTGTTTGCAAAGAGCCTTAATCTTTCGCTCCATCATAAACTGGAATTGCACATAATCCCATCTATCAGCACCATCTTTGCTGGTCTGGGAAGATTCAACAACGTAATTGGAACTATTTCCACTGCTCTAATTAATCATATTGACCTCTCCCTCTTTGTGTTGAGGAAGAGGATTGTCTTGCACATGAGGTTGGTCGGGTTTAGTCACGTCAATCTCCCCATTGTCAATTAAGTCCTGGATCTTTGTATTTCAAGGCCCAGTAATCCTAAGTGTCATGTCCCGGTGCCCCGATATGATAAGCACACTTCTGAGTAACATTGAAACACTTCCCATTCGGGTTGGCTAGTGGAAGAAGATGTGTAATTTTCTTCTGAGTAGTCAGAAGAGCAAGGATATACTAGAGTGAGTCCCCTAAGGGTGTGAACACTTGGGGGCGTTTAATTTCTTCACCTTTAGGCAATGGAGGGTTTGAAGACTGTGCTTGCAAAGGGGAGTAGTTTCTCCTCTGAATAGGCATATTCTAACTGCCTTTTTGACCTTGTAGTATCAAGAAAACATCTTCCTCTATCTTTTTATGAACCCTCCGAGGGTTGTTTCCAGAAGTTCCAGATTGGATGTGCTCAACAACTGCTTTAAGAGTGGCTAGGTCTTGAATCTTTCCTGACTTCAATCCCATCTCAGCCATCTCTCTATGCTTGATCATTTCAAAAAATGGCTTGCTAATGCTAGCTAAAACTCTTTCATAGAAAGGAGCTTCTTGTATGTCTATGAAGGTCATGACCATTTCTTATTCTGTCATGGAAGGAATAACTTTAGCAGCAAGGCGCCTCCACCTTTGACTGTAATTTCTAAAAGACTCATTAGACTGTTTCTTGACCTTGGTAATTTGGTACCGGTCAGAAGCCATCTGAGATTGAAAGTTGTATTAAGTGAGGAAGGCATGAGCATGTTCCTCCCAGCTATAAATCTTTGAGTTGTCTAATCTGGTATACCACGATCGGGCTTCTCCAGTCAAACTCTTCTGGAATAGCTGCATTCTGAGCTTCTCGTCCTCTGCATAAGATCAAAGTTCTCCTATAAATATCTTCAAATGTGTGTAAGGATCTCCTAACCCATCATACTTTTCAAAGTCAGGAGTTTTAAACTTCTCTGGATAATGAACACCAGGGAATATACAAAGGTCAGCATATGAAACACTCTCGTGTGTTCCAATCCCTTTGATAGAACAGATGGTTTCCTCCATTTGAAGGACTTTCTTCCTAATATCACCGGTGTCTGGATCTTTTTTAAGATCGGTGTTTCAGGAATTTTGTTGGTCGTATCCAACTGAAGTTTAGGATTTATTTTATCTGAACTTTGTGTTCCTCCTTGTGCAGAGGATTCTGTATGTATGGGTATTCGTGAACCCTAAGTAGATTGGTGTAATTCTTTAAGCAGAACAGCCAAATTTGTGACTTGCTTGCTTAATCCATCAAACTCTTCTCATGAGACAGGAGCAGGATTAGACTGGTTAGACGAAGACATAGTTGACTGTAGGCTCGTGGTCTTTTTAGATTTTGAGCGGGTAACAGGCCCAATTGTTTCCTTACAAAAACTTATGTAGTTTAGTCTTAGGGAATGTATAAATGTTTAAATGCTATCATAATGTGTCCATTTTAGGAATATTATCCTGCAAAACGGGTGTCATTTAATAGCATGTCATGTCTTAATATGCATGTTCAAATATTCTTCATATTTTCCATTACATATAGATGAGCATGGAATAAAATTACAAGTAATAATCTTTATAAGTAATTTGAAAAGGAAAACCATGAAGATACTTTCCTCCGCGTTTGGTTTATCAGAGGCTGACCTATCTTAGGTTACTCTCGTGACTTTTTGGCATGAAGGTTCCCAGATCATCGCAATTTACTTGATGGGAAGTTAATCTAGTCTTTCAATTGGAGCGAATCTGGGTGGTGCCTTTCTTGAGCCTCATTAGAATTAGTCTTCCTATGAGTCCAGTAATCAAACATCGATAGGATAGCCTCCTGGTGGAGGAACCACGCAACATACATTCACATACAACGTGTCTCACCGTTTATGAAAATGATAACATGTACGAAGCACTAATATAATAGATAGATATTTTGTAGTGCAGTAAGTAAAATGCATTTGTACACATTCATCAATAATGTAAATGCAACATTCACACATAAGCATATAACAGTTTTGAAAAGCTTGTAGTAGCGGCTTAAGCCCTCTTACTAGTGTCCCCAGCAGAGTCGCCACTTGTCGACGTCAGAATTTTTATTTTTCCTTTTTCTATTCTTGTTCTTTTGTGTTCTCATGTTATGTGAGATTTGTTTGAAAAAACAAGTGAAAAGGGTCCAACATGTATATTTCGACGATTTGACTGTAAGAGTCTCCAGTTGGTGTTTCTAACTAGTTGCACCAACGTAACCGAGAAAAGGTTTGCACATTGACCCAGTGATATGACACTACTAAACGGGTCTGTGAAACCAAGATTCATTTGGGTTCGGGGGCTTGATTATGCGGAGGGAAGGTGTTGCACTTCCCAGAACATTCGTGTTATCTACAGTTATCGCCACTTTTTAAGAAACTGTTATATGAATGTGTGTGTGTATGGATCAATGTGTTATTATTTGGAAGTTATGCGAGGCCTCGTTTACACCTATATACAAAGGGTTTGAATTTGTATGAAAAATTCAATTTTAAACATGATATAGCAATGAGGTTTTATAAAAGAGATTTTTTTTCAAACCCTGTGCTCAATAGTAATTGAGACCTTTTCATACGTCCATTTTATTATTAAATGTTTAGCTTGATTGCTTTTATTTTCGAGATGCGAAGCATCTTCGAAAAAATAATATATAGCAGTGCCGAACTCCTCATGGGCATGAAAGCCATCTAAGGAAATTCAATCACCGTGAATAATTTACTAGCTGCTTACAGCTGAAATGTCCATCACGGGAACTGAATCTAGATTCAATAGACTGAATCTATGATCACATAATTCCTAGGCTCACATGATGCCGCGGTTTATATGAAAATAGTAAGCAATTATATATATATAAAAGCTGTAAAAATATATATACAACCATGATCAACCACCACGAAGCATCTCCATGGGGGAATCGAAAATGTAAATATGTAAAAGCGGTAAATATATATATATAGAGACATGATCAACCACCACGAAGCACCTCCATGGAGGATCAGAAATGAAAATAAAGCAGTAAATGCGATCAACCACCACGAAGTAAACTCTAGGCGGGACGAAATGTAAATAAAGCAGTAAAAGGCCACGAAGTAAACTCCAGGCCTGACAGAAATAAATATATATATATATAAGCAGTAAACGCTCTGGATATAAAATCCAGGCTCATCGAACAAATTTCGACAACAGTTCATATATATAAGTATATATAGCAAATAAACGCTCCAGACATAAGTCTAGGCTCAATCGAGGCATAACTCGATAATGTTAGTCCATATATATAAATATATATATATATATAAGTATATATATACAAACAAAAATGAAAATCACAGACCGAAGTCCGGGCATACACACACAACACGACTCTCAATGTAAAGAAGAGTGTGTACAAAGATGAAGAGAAAGGATTTATAATGTGTAAGAAGGCTTATAGTGGGCTGCCAAAGAAGACTTCTATGACTTTAAGTTGATGAACACTTGGCTCCCGTCGATAAAAATATAGCTATATGTTAGCTAAGAAGTGTTTAAAATGAGAAAACACTCAATATGGGGTGTGTACAGAGCAAATTTGAAAGGGCTTCCTCGCCTTTCTTCTTGAATATGGCCACCCAAGTTCTATATTTATATTTGGGAGCAGCAGTGTACTACTGACGGTAGCGCATGTGGGTGCCCGGGCTCCATGAGTCTAGTCTCGAAATGCGTGCCGCGCGCGTGCAACGTGATGTCTGCTCGAACTTGCAGAACTTCAATCTAAGAATTTGAGGTGTATAAGACACATTCTATGGTCTTTGTTGTAAAAGAGAGCTACACAATGACATGGGATTAGAGGTTATGCGAAGTCGGGGAAGATGGAACCATGTCCTATCTCTTCAAGCTTCAAATTCTATCCGGTGTGCTGCCTTGCGTAGTAGTCACTCGGGATTGTAACTCCTTGGTTATTATGGGACATTGTTGTGTAGAATGTATGTTGATTGTGGTTTGTTGAGATGGCGCCATGTGGGGTTGAGGTTTTGGCAGATAAAGCAGACGTTTCTTAGGGTTATCTCTGAGATTGGACCGCTGCAAGTGTTGATTGCCCTCATGATTGTCTTTGAGGTGTGCCTGTCCTCCCGGGGTTATCTCCGGGTTTGGGAATTGATTGCCTCGGTGGGAGTCCCGAAGTTGAAGCTGACTGCATGCATTTGAAACAAGCATTTCCGGGGTTATCTCCAGAACTACAACGGCACTCCTTGGGGTTATCTCCAAGGTTGACATGATCTTTCCCGGTGTTGTTTCCGGGACTGAGACTGAACATCTCAAGGTTATCTCCAAGATGACTCGGCCTTCTCCAGTGGAATTTGTGAGACCCCAAATTTTATGAATAAAGATTTAAATTTCTTAAAATATTTTTTTCAAAATTATGGTGTGGATTTGATATAATGTTATAGTTGTGGGTAATATTTATAAATTTGGCAAAGGATGCAAGTTATTATATAATATTCGATTGGTAGGGGAATATTCATTTTAACAGGAAATATTCGTACGACGGCACAATCATTGGTGGACCCCACAACAGAATTATTGTCGGATTGAGAAAACTACAAAAATATTTTTATGAAAATAACGGTGAAAGTTTTATCGTTAAAACTGTTGAACTACTCGGTAGTAAAAGTACAGTAATACGCATGGTTGCATAGTAGCACACGATATTGATTATTGATGCTTATGTGAGAAGTCACTTAGTTTTGTTCAATTATTGCTTCAGTAATTGTTGCATAGTATTTCATGTGATTTGATTCAATTATTGTCGATATTTTATATATTATCAAATCAATAATTGAGATGACAGAGTTATTAATATTATTATTTGCAATATTAACGATGTCTAGAAGTTCTGCCAAGGAGAGGTTTGGTCATCTAATTGCGCACCAATAGGGAAAAATCCTTATTGGAAAGCCCCTCTTTCTGAGGAGCGACATTTGGTCGATTATTATTGTGAATTATAATAATGATGATAAATGTTATTAAATATATTGAGGTGTCTTTTTATGAAGTCACGAAAGTTTTTTATATATATATATATATATATATATATATATATATATAAATTATGTTTTATTAGTATTATTAATTTAATAAAATAGAAAAGTTTTTATATAAAGCAGAATACTTTTATAAAGTTATTTGTTTTATTAGACAATAATTATAATATATTATATTTTATTATGCATAGTGTTTGCATAGTAAAATCTTTTTTATAAAAGCAGAATACTTTTATAAAGTTATTTGTTTTATTAGACTATAAATATAATATATTATATTTTATTTAAAAGATTTTATTTTATTAGAATAATTTATTAATCTTTGCATAGTAAATCAATATGGATAGTCAGTTTAAAAGTAAATCAATCAGATAGTTCATGAAGTAGTTACTATTCAGTCCATTCTCCTATAAATAGAAGCTCATTCCTTCATTATTTCTTACGAATTCACTGAAACTCTAGAGAGAAAAAGAAGAAAAGTATTATGCTACCTCTCTTTTTCAATATCCAGTTCTTCTAAGGTAAGGGATATTATTTGTTGTACTCGTATGGGGTATTATTTCTTTCGTATTCATGAAGAGAACTTCTTTTATTCCATTCTTTATTATTCCGTTGGAATAACCTGTATACGCGGACTCCCCTATACATGGTGAAATTCTTATGTTATTCCATTCTTTATCATTCTGTTGGAATATCTTGTCGGTACGTATTACGCCTGACTTGGTTCCATTAATTATTATTCTGTTGGAATAACCTGTCTATGCGAAGTACCATATACGTGGTGAAATTCTTCTATTATTCAATTCTTTATTATTCTGTTGGAATAACCTATATACGCAGGCTACCCTATACTTGGTGAAATTCTTCTGTTATTCCATTCTTTATTATTATGTTGGAATAACCTATCTATGCGAAGTACCGCATACATGGTGAAATTCTTCTGTTATTCCATTCATATTATTATGTTGGAATAACCTGTATATACAAAGTACCGCATACATGGTGAAATTCTTCTATTATTCCATTCTTTATTATTCTCTTTGGAACATCACATGCATAATACGTTTACGCATGACTGGTTCCGTTATTTATTATACATTGGAATATCACCATCGGTCGTATTATATACGACTGGTTTAATTAATTATTATTACATTTGGAATAACCTATACATGCGGTCTATCGCATGCATGGTGATTTCTTGTTGTTATTCCATTCTTTATTATTACATTTGGAATATCACCATCGATGCAATTTGCTTGGACATGGTTAGATTATTTATTATTACATTGGAATAACCTATCTCATGCGGTCTATCGCATGCATGGTGAATTCTTACATTATTCCATTCTTTATTATTACATTGGAATAACTTGTATACATGTGGATTACCACATGCATGGTGAATGACCCTTCGTATTCATTTCTTATTAAATGGTGGAAATGATATGTCTACGTGGATTACCGCATGGCGGGCAAAAATCCATTTGTAGTTTTATATATTCTGTTATACTCAGTTGGTTAAAGCAGTATCATGTTGACAATTTGGATGTTATTGAATTCTGGATAAATTAATTCTTGAACTTGTTTTATTGAATTCTTATATCTTTGTCATCATCCTCGTGATTATATTACGTTGAAAGTCATCTGTGGCCTGTTGTGCATAGATGGACTTGGTATGATTATGACCAGGGATTATTCGGTATAATCATGACCGTAATGTTACAAATGATGTGGTAAAAGTCCTCATTGGCCTGTAGTGCATTGATGGACAGTTGTTGGCATGATCATGACCATTGATGAATACACGAATATCCTTGGCCCGTAGTGCATGGATAATTTATGGTTATGATACTAATGAATATCTTTGGCCGTAGTGCAGGGATGATATGGATTATTTATTAAGCTGAGTCTCAGCGATAAAAGTGATGAAAAACCTTTTAAATCATAAAAGATGGTAGATTTTATTCTCTACTTGACTCTTTTAATGGATTGCTTGTTCCGCTGCAGTTAAACTTGATGTTTGTTATATTTTATCAGTTTAACATTGTTGAAGACTAATGATAATTTATTCTACATTATCTTAGTCATAATATTTCTTACTGGGCTAGTTGAGATCACTCTTTTATTTCACTATTCTCTTCAGGAAATGAGAAGCGTGGCGGGACTAATTTGAGAGAGCGGAGTGACGGTCCAGATGATAGCATTAGTAGTCCTCACTATTTTGTTAAATAGTGTGAGAATAAATATAATGAGGACTTCATTGAGTTTGTATACTATCTAGATGACAATATACGTATTAAAACTCTTAGATTATGTTTTGTCGTATTTTTACATCGTTGTATAATTAAGTTGTATTTGAATTTTGTACCATGTATTTGGCGACCCAAGATGGGTGATGTATACTATTTTGGGGGGGTGTCACGGTTAGTATCAAAGCTTTAGGATATGATCCTGGTGAGATGTGAGACAAGAACTAGGAGCGGAGAGACGGGGAATTCCTTCGCTAGTATGACCTACCTAAGTTTATTTGGTATTTAGTTGGTCGGTCAAAGTATAGGGTTAATATGTGATATGTCAATTAACCCTTGTTTTGTGACAGTGTTAAATTTGCGGAGTTATTCCGGTTTGCATCCCGTTTGGTCGATAATGAGGAGCAAATGACGCGAATGTTTCTAAGAGGTTTGAAACCCGATATACGTCAATACCTCATTTCTCATAAACTTTGTTTATATTCAGATGTTTTGAATAGGGCTTAGTTATTGGAGCGCGATAATGAATTAGCACAACCAAAAGGTAACGACCAACAACATGATAATAATCGTACCGGTGGCAATGGCCATCGGAACAATGATAACCATCGTGGGAGAAATTATCATGCCAAGAATGCTAACCACTTCGGTTGTAATCATGGCCAAGATAATAGAAGTGGAAATTTCAAGAAGAGAAGGTCATTTAGCTCGATTTTGTCGTATAGTGAAGTCAAGTCCAGTTGGGACGGTGGCACCAAAGGATGATACGGACAAAACAAAGTCGATGGTTTCAGGAAGAGCGTTTTTTGTGACTTCTCAAAAAGCGAGTAACCCGAACGAAGTTATCACGGGTTAGTTAATTATAAAAAAAAAATTTGAAGTCTATACCTTATTAGATACCGGTTCTACCCATTATTTTATCTCTCTTGCTTGCGTTCAACGTTTAAATTTGACCCCAAAGAAGTTAAACTTTGACTTATTGGTTAAAACTTCATTAGTAGAAACCTTCGTTACCTCCACTGTTTATAAATCTTGTTGATTCAAATCGACACTTTCATGTTACCTATCGATCTTATCTCTTTAAAAATACTTGCCTTTGATGTGATTTGAGGAATCGATTGGCTAACTACTAATCATGCTAAAATTGATTATTTTCGTAAGGTTGTTAGCTTTTATATTCCTAACTAACCTGTTATACGAATTCAAGCAACTAAACCACTAAAGTCAATCATTGTCATATCAAGCCATAAGTAAAGAGCCCCAAACCTTACGCTGGTGACTTCCAAGTCTTGGAATACACCGAAGCCAGAATATGGTGGCAACTTGATAGGTATCAATGTTACGTGCTATCCAAGTCTTGGATGAGAGTAACAGTTTTGAATGACATTTCTATTATTAATAAATTTTATGACGTATTCTATGAAGACTTCCTAGCCTACCCCTAGAGCGTGAAATCGAATTTTGTATTGACCTCAGTACAAAACCCATTTCTTAAACCCTCAAATATTTCTTCAACCAAAATGAACGTAATATGCGCCAAAGACGTTGGCTTGAACTGTTGAAGATTACGATCATACCATTCAATATTATCGTGGAAGAGCGAACGTGGTAGCTGACGCTTTGGGTAAAAGATCGTATGTGTTTACGAGTGCGATGTTGTTAACACAAAAACCCATTTCGTATAACTTATAAATGATGAAGATAGAGTTAAAGACTCTAGGGACCCACGTGAAGATAACGAATATACGAGTAGAATCGACTTTAATCGATAAAGTTAAAGCCGTTTAAGCTACATACTCAGAGCTGATGAATGTGAATAAGAAGGTTCAAGAGGGCGTTATTTTAGAAGCAAGAATCGATGAAGAGAGGAAATCTCAACCCTCGATTTTATTGGCCCGTATGAAATCCTTGATCGAGTAGAAATTGTGGCCTATAGACTCGTTTTACCGCCAAGTATGTCGCGTGTTCATAACATTTTTCACGTATCGATGTTACGTAAATATGTGGACGACTCGAACCACATTATTGAATTAAAACTAGACGAGATAGCAGAAGTTTTAACGTATGAGGAGATACGTGTTAAAATCTTGGATAAGAAGGATCGTATTCAACACTCAAAGGTTATACCTCAAGAGTTAGAATCTGAAATGAAGTCAAGGTATCCTCATCTCTGCGGCATACCAGGTACGTACGTAAATTTTGAGGGCAAAATTTCATAAGGAGGGGAGATTGTGAGACCCCAAATTTTATGAATAAAGATTTAAATTTCTCGAAATATTTTTTTCAAAATTATGGTCTGGATTTGATATAATGTTATAGTTGTGGGTAATATTTATAAATTTTGTAAAGTATGCAAGTTGTTATATAATATTCGATTGGTCGGGGAATATTCGTTTTAACGAGGAAATATTAAATGCGATGACACAATCATTGGTGGATCCCTAGCGGAATTATTGTCGGATTGAGAAAAGCGACAAAAATATTTTTATGAAAATAACGGTGAAAGTTTTATGGTTAAAACTGTTGAACTACTCGATAGTAAAAGTAACGATGTCGTGTGGTTGCATAGTAGCACATGGTATTGATTATTGATGCTTACGTGAGAAGTCACTCAGTTTTGTTCAATTATTGCTTCAGTAATTATTGCATAGTATCTCACGTTATTTGATTCAATTATTGTCGATATTTTATATATTATTAAATCAATAATTGAGATGAGCGAGTTATTAATATTATTATTTGCAATATTAACGATGTCTAGAAGTTACGCGAGGAGGTTTGGTCACTAATTAATTGGCGTGATAGGGAGAAATCCTTATTGGAAAACCCCCTCTTTCACAGGAGCGACACAGTCGATTAATATTGTGAATTATAATAAAGATGATAAATATTGTTAAATATATTGAGGTGTCTTTTTATGAAGTCACGAAAGTTTATATATATATATATATATATATATATATATATATATTATATATAAATTTTGTTTTATTAGTATTATTAATGTAATAAAGCAGAAAAACTTTTTATATAAAAAATAGAATACTTTTATAAAGTTATTTGTTTTATTAGACAATAATTAGAATATAATATATTTTATTATGCATAGTGTTTTGTATAATAAAATATTTTTATATAAAATAGAATACTTTTATAAAGTTATTTATTTTATTAGACAATAATTAGAATATATTATATTTTATTATGCATAGTGTTTTGCATAGTGCATGCGTAGTGTTTGTATAGTAAAATTTTTATATAAAACAGAATACTTTTATAAAATTATTTGTTTTATTAGACTATAAATAGAATATATTATATTTTATTTAAAAGATTTTGTTTTATTAGAAAAATTTATTAATACTACATAGTAAATCAATATGGATTGTCCGTTTAAAAGTAAATCAATCTGGACCGTTCATGAATTAGTTACTATTCAGTCCATTCTCCTATAAATAGAAGCTCATTCCTTCATTATTTCTTACGAATTCACTGAAACTCTAGAGAGAGAAACTATAGAGAGAAAGAAGAAAAGTATTCTGATACCTCTCTTTTCCAATATCCAGTTCTTCTAAGATAAGGGATATTATTTGTTGTACTCGTATGGGGTATTATTTCTTTCGTATTCATGAAGAGAACTTACATTATTCCATTCTTTATTATTAGTTGAAATAACTTGTGTCGTGGACTCCCTATACATGGTGAAATTCTTCTCATTATTCCATTCTTTATCATTATGTTGGAATATATCACATCGGTCGTATTCGCTTTGACACAGTTCCATTAATTATTATTACTGTTGGAATAACTTTGTCATCTAATACCGCATACGTTGTGAAATTCTTCTATTATTCCATTCTTTATTATTCTGTTGGAATAACCTGTATACGTGGGCTACCCTATACTTGGTGAAATTCTTCTGTTATTCCATTCTTTATTATTATGTTGGAATAACCTATCTATGCGAAGTACCGCATACATGGTGAAATTCTTTTGTTATTCCATTCATATTATTATGTTGAAATAACCTGTATATGCGAAGTACCGCATACAAGGTAAAATTCTTCTATTATTCCATTCTTTATTATTCTGTTGGAACATCCTATCTGTGTGTTTACGCATGACCTAGTTCCGTTATTTATTATTCTGTTAGAATATCCTGTCGGTGCGTATTACGCCTGACTTGGCTCCATTAATTATTATTCTATTGGAATAACCTGTCTGTGCGGTCTATCGCATGCATGGTGATTTCTGTTGTTATTCCATTCTTTATTATTCTGTTGGAATATCCTATCGGTGCAATTTACTTTGACACAAGTTCAGATTATTTATTATTATGTTGGAATAACTTTGTTTTATGCGATCTATCGAATGCATGGTGAATTCTTACATTATTCCATTCTTTATTATTACATTGGAATAACACATCATATGTGGATTACAACATGCATGGTGAATGACCCTTTGTATTCATTTCTTATTAAATGGTGGAAATGATATGTCTACGTGGATTACCGCATGGCGGGCAAAAATCCATTTGCAGTTTTATATATTCTGTTATACTCAGTTGATTAAAGCTTTGACTTCTATACTCCATGAAATTAGTGAAATATCCTTGATATTTGCGCTTCATCCAGTATCTTTTCATGGAAATATTCTTCTGAGCATTCTTGAATTTTACTCTATAAAGCAGTATCATGTTGACAATTTGGACGTTATTGAATTCTAGATAAATTAATTCTTGAACTTATTTTATTGAATTCTTATATCATTGTAATCATCCTCATGCTTATATTATATTGAAAGTCATCTGTGGCCTGTTGTGCATAGATGGACTTGGTATGATTATGACCAGGGATTATTCGGTATAATGATGGCCGTAATGTTACAAATGATATGATGTGGTAAAAGTCCTCATTGGCCTGTAGTGCATTGATGAACAATTGTTGGCATAATCATGACCATTGATGAATACACGAACATCCTTGGCCCGTAGTGCATGGATAATTTGTGGTTGTGATACTAATAAATATTATTGGCCGTAGTGCAAGGATGATATGGATTATTTATTAAGCTGAGTCTCAACGATAAAAGTGATGAAAAACCTTTTAAATCATAAAAGATGGTAGATTTTATTCTCTACTTGACTCTTTTAATGGATTGCTCGTTCCGCTGCAGTTAAACTTGATGTTTGTTATATTTTATCAGTTTAACATTCTTGAAGACTAATGATAATTTATTCTACATTATCTTAGTCATAATATTTCTTACTAGGCTAGTTGAGCTCACCCCTTTATTTCACTGTCCTCTTCAGGAAATGAGAACGTAGCCAGGACTAGTTGGGGAACGGAGTAACGGTCCAGATGATAGCATTAGTAGTTCTCACTATTCTGTTAAATAGTGTGATAATAAATATAATGAGGACTTCATTGAGTTTGTATACTGTCTAGATGATAATATATGTATTAAAACTCTTATATTATATTTTGTCGTATTTTACACGACTGTTGTATAATTAAGTTGTATTTGAATTTTCTACCATGTATTTGGCGACTCAAGATGGGTGATGTATACCTATTTTGGGGGTGTCACATAATTTCTGATATTTTCACTAATATCCTCGGTGTTATCTCCGAGATAGGGAAAGGATACTCCCGGTGTGTTTTCTGGGGTTGAAACTGAACTTCCTGTGGTATCCGGGATTTAAGCTGAGCTGTCTTCCAGGGTTATCTCTAAAAGATGATTCCGCACTTCTTGAAATGTTAGTAACAGGTAGGCAGAAAAATTTCGAGTGTCTACAAACAGCTCTACAGCTACTTTGCAGGCTTAGATCTCATTGGTTTTATGCTTTTTGGTGAAGTTTGTTGTTTGATCATGTAGTCTTACACTTGTACTACAAGATCAATTTCATAGCTTGCCCAGAAACATTAAGATCTGACAATTATCATTGGTTAAAGTAGGCTACTCGAACACTGTCTATGAATGATTTTGAGCCTCAAGAACACTTTAGGCGACAGTTTCTGTCGTTAAAGGCTATAGCGACAAATTTAATAATTTTATTTAATTTATTTTCTAAAAATCATTTAAAAATTAAAATTAATTATTAAAAATTATAAAAATAATTTTAAAAATAATTTTTAGTTATAAAAATTAACTTTTAATAATTTGGCATATTTTTCATAAATATTAGTACTTATTTAAATATTATTGATATTTAATTTATTTAATAAATGCATTAAATAAATTAATTAAAATCATTTTATTATATTAAAAATCATTTTAAATGTTAATAAGGTATTTAAAAATATTTGAAGTTATAAAATATAACTTTTAATATTCTAAAGTAAATTTCATTAATTATTTAATATTAATGATATTTAGATTTATTTAACAATTATATTAAATAAATTAATTAAAAATTATTTTAATATTATAAAAATCATTTTAAATGAAAATAAAGTGTTTAAAAATATTTTAAGTTATAAAATATAACTTTTAATATTTAAAAGTAAATTTCATTAATAAATTAATATTAATGATATTAGATTTATTAATTATATTAAATAAATAGTTTAAAAAGGATTTTATTTATTTAAAATCATTTAAAAAGATATAAATGAATTAAAATATTTTAAGTTATAATAAATGACTTTTAATATTTGGATAAATAATGCATTAATATTTACATATTAATGGTAATTATTTAAAAATGATTTTAATTATTTTAAAAATCATTTACGGGTAATATTAATACTTTAAAAATATTTTGAGTTATTATAAATAACTTTAATATTTTTGCAGCAGTTTCATTAATATTTTAATATTATTTAAATATTAATGATAATGAAATTATTTAATATTTAAATCAGGTAATAATGATTCCAGTGTTTCAAAAATCATGATAAATTATAATAATTGTTTAAAAATTATTATAAGTCATTTAAAAATAATATGACTGATATTTAATTTATCTAAATGAATATTGAACTTCAGTATAAAGTTTTAGACCTGATAATTACCCGATAAAGCCATCAGTACACCGACATATTTTAGAAATTGTTCTCGATTTAGATAATTTGATTGGATATGTGTTTGATTGTGATCCAATGACTGTTAAACTTATGTGACAATCTGATTAGGTTATGTACTGACTGCAAATAGCAGTACTATGTGTTAAGTTACATTATTCTAATCGATAAAATGATCTTATTAATGATAGGTCTTGATATAAAAGATAAAACTAAGTTGTGTAAGCAGCAGATCAGGCAAGTATCCTACCTTTGTATTTACTTTAAGTAATGGACGTGCGCAAGCAAATATCAGAACTATTCTTTTTCATTGTTCAAATATCTTAACCTTTGTATATACTTATGCAATGATTATGTAAAAGTAAGTTATTAGATTATAATCTGCTGTACAAGTTCCTTAATTCTGTTATTATAGATCAAGATATATATTATGTTCGTTAATTTTTAAGCATGGTTATACAACTGTCCTCACTTGGATAATTATTATATTTTATCACATGTTGATACGTATTTATTGGTTTCCAGTATGTATACATTAACTTAAAAGCCATCTAAGCTATTTGATTCAGCTATACATATATTTAAAAATATTATTGAACAAAATAGAACTTTATTGTATCCAACCGAATTGTTTTGATTCGGAATCTAGACTAGTATGAACATCCCGAATCTGGGAAACTTTTATGCACCTAAAACGGATATGCTGGACGAAAATATTGTTCAAACATGTAGTATTGATCAATCTGAGGCATAACCGGTGATCACCCCGTGCGTTCGTAAGTTATGACAGTTCTGATGATGAAGTTCTTTTTAACCTTTTCAAAAATAGAAAATAATATTTATAGTCTGTCGACTGATCCCCAATTATAGTCAGTACGTAGTTTCAAAATTTTGATATAAAATTGATATTTTGTTATTATTGGTTCAGCTTACTTCACAATTGTTGATTCGTTGTAGAAGTGTCGTTCAAAGAAAATATTTACTTCCTTCAGTTAACTTTTATTGCTCGTTATTACTTATTGGGCACTCAAATGCTTA
This sequence comes from Panax ginseng, assembly GCA_020205605.1. NCBI lineage: Eukaryota > Viridiplantae > Streptophyta > Magnoliopsida > Apiales > Araliaceae > Panax > Panax ginseng. Next base: position 111,299,099 of record CM035131.1, on the reverse strand, counting down.
TCCTTCCTTAATTTAAATGTTTTCAACTAAGTGTGAACAACCTGAAGGCTCTGCTAAGAATAAGAGAAAAGGAAAGGTTGCAGAATGAGTTGGTGTTATATTATTTAATCGTTTGACTTTATTAAGATAAGGATGATATTTATTATTATCATGTATTGTAATGTATTAAAGGTTGCGTACTTGGGATTAAACTCTGATATGTAAATTAAGTTTGGTATTTATATTATTGTTATTATTATTAGTATTATTCTGCTCATAGAAATGGTATTGTGAAGCACCGAGTTCTGGTTTCAAGTACCTGAATTTGGGGGCATCACAAGTTGGTATCAGAACTTTGGGGTTAGAAACCTTAGGTGGGATAGACCTTAGGCTATAACCTTAGGACATAGGGGGAAACGATGAAAATACAAATAACTCATATAGAGTTTAAAAAGAGATAAATCTAATAAATTCATCGTCAAACAAAATAAAAGATAACTTATATAAAACCATTATTTTTTAAGTGTGTATATACTATATGCTAATCAGGATAATTTATGTGTGTAGATGTCAGGTGAAAAAGGAATAGGATACCCTCGGATCATAAAGAAGGAGCCAATATCAAAGCCAATAGCTGAAATAGAGGCTCAAAGTGAAAGCAACCTCGATGAGGTGGTTATTATGGAAAACGTAGTACCAGATTCAGAAATTGTGGAACTAACAGATAGTGATTCAGACATTAAAGTTGGAGCTGATCAAGCATCAACAGAGGTGCAGAATCTGAGGAACAAGGTTTCATCTCTGGATAAACTGTGGGAAATTGAAAAGCTGTTAAATAGTCAATTTCGGAAAGCATTAATAGAAACAATGGAAGAACAAGATAAGCTTAAAATCCAAATTGATCAAATGGGAGCCAAAAGAAATAAAGAGTGTGCAGCTCAGAGCAAGAAGGGGAAAAAAAGATGAAAGACCGCGATATAGGAAATTTCGCTAACAACCAAGGGAACCTTAACCGAATAGAATAGCGTACAAATTGTAACAAGAAACATGAAGGCTTGTGCCGGAAAGGAGAAAATATTTTCTATAATTGCGGACATGAGGGACATTTTTCTCCTCATTGTACCAATCCAAAGTAAGGTGTCTGTTTTATTTGTGGGATAGAAGGTCATCAGGTGAAAAGTTGTCCAAGATCAAGAAAAAGGCGTAGTGAATAAGTAGTATAGGTACTATTTGAGTAGGTGTGTTTAATGTAATATGTATGATTAGTATGTCTATGTAATATAATATTCTCAACTTTTGTATTAGTCAAAGCCGTAAATCCCGACTTTATGGTCACAAAGGGATAGTAGTATTGTTATGTTATGTAAAGTACTACGAATAGTTGAATGAATATGAATCTATGTTTGATTCATAAAAAAAGTTTTATATATTAAAATTATACAATAAGGTTTAGAATGTAAAGAATAATTTATGGTCTTATTTAATCAGATAATGCCGCCAAGACGTCAAACTCAAAATCAAAGGGCAGAAGAATCTGTCAACAACGCTGGGGGACAACAACCATACCCGATGAAAAACTGCTATGCAACTAGATTACGATGCATTTTTAGTGTTTTATATCGTATGCATTGCTTGAGGGCAAGCAATAGTTCATGTTTGGGGGTATTAAAACTTGTTGCCTCCTTTTTAGTTTTAACAAAAGGACTCTAACTCATGCAAGCATACACGGGTCAACAAGTAGTACAGAGTAAGTTAAGTATCGATCCACGGAGAAAGGTTTCAAAATTAAATTATTATAAATCAACTATATCACTATTTCTGTATGCTTAAACGAATGTAGTGAGACCCCGAATTTTATGAAATAAAAGTATTCAATTTTTTTCTATTTTGATAAATAGTTAAATTGATAAAAGTTCAAAGTTCAGGGTAATATGTGAATTTTTTTTGCAAAGTAAGCAAGTTGATATAAAATATTCTTTTTGTCAGGGAATATCCGTACGACGGTACAATCATTGGTAGGCCCCACAACGGAATTATTTTCAGATTGAGAAAACGACAAAAATATTTTTATAAAAATAACGGCGGAAGTTTTATCGTTAAAACTATTGAACTACTCGGTAGTAAAAAAGTGCGATGTCTGGCATTGGTTGCATAGTAGCACACGGTATTGATTATTGATGCTTACGTGATAAGTCACTTCGGTTTTGTTTTATTAGTATTATTAATGTAATAAAGCGAGAAAAGCTTTTTATATAAAACATAATACTTTTATAAAGTTATTCCATAAATAGAATATATTATATTCTATTATGCATAGTATTTTGCATAGTAAAATCTTTTTTTATATAAAATAGAATACTTTTATAAAGTTATTCTATAAATAGAATATATTATATTTTATTATGCATAGTATTGCATAGTGCTTGCATAGTATTTTGTATAGTAAAATCTTTTTATATAAAATAGAATACTTTTATAAAGTTATTCGTTTTATTAGATTATAAATAGAATATATTATATTTTTTTTAAAAGATTTTGCTTTAAATATAGATCGTCCGATTAAAAGTAAATCAATTTGGATCGTTCATGAATTAGTTACTATGCAGTCCATTCTTCTATAAATAGAAGCTCATTCCTTCATTATTTCTTACAAATTCACTGAAACTCTAGATAGAGAAACTATAGAGAGATTTCTTCTTCTATAGTCTTGAGCGTATTTCTTTAGAGTTTAAGAAAGCTTTGAAGCGTAGAACAAGTTTTCTTGAGTATATCCTCGTCCTACCAATTGAAATACTCTTCTTCTTTAAAGGTAAGGGATATTATTTGTTGTACCGTAAGGGGTATTATTTATTTTGTATTCATGAAGAGAACTTATGTTATTCCATTCTTTATTATTACATTGGAATAACTTTATATGCAAAAATACCTATACTTGGTGAAATTCTTCTATTATTCCATTCTTTATTATTATGTTGGAATAACTATGTTTCGCTTACTACATGACATAGTGAAATTCTTTATTATTATTCGTTGGAATTATTATGCATGCGATATATCGCATGCATGGTGATTTAGGATTGTTATTCCATTCATTTATTATTACTCGTTGGAATATCTTGTATGCGTTAATTTCACTGGGACCTAGTTCCATTATTTATTATTACATTGGAATAACTTTTATGCATGCGATTCTATCGCATGTATGGTGATTTTAGTTGTTATTCCATTCTTTATTATTCTATCGAAATATCACATGCATGCGTTTACTGGGACTGGTTCCATTATTTATTATTACATTGGGAATAACTTGTCATGCATGCGATCTATCGCACGCGCATGGTGAATCTTACATTATTCCATTTTTTATTATTACATGTTGGAATAACTCTCTATGTGGATTACCACATGCATGGTGAATGATCCTTTGTATTTCATTCCTTATTAAATTGTGGAAATGATCATTTACGTGGATTATGATGAAAGTCATAATAAAAGCATTGGGGTGATGAAAATCATGGGTATATGTGGTATTAGTAAGTGTTATGATGAGTTATGTTGGTTATTATGTGAAAACATGAAAGTTTCTTAGAAATCACAAAGGGTTGAAAAATTAGATTTTGGTGAAAATAGAATATGAAATTCAATTGACCATATCTCCTATTATATTTGAATTTTTGAGTGTGGTCAAGTTCTAGAGTTAGATCTATGGGTTTCTAACTTATCCAAGTGGAATCCTTTGGAAAAGGTGTTGTAGATTTTCGTATGGGTGATTTTAGCAAAGGAGTTAAAAATCGAAATTTCCAAAAAAGGCTCTTGTCCAAAATTTTAAAAGGTATTTTTGGCCACTTAAATTGTGAGAAAAATTCGGCCTTTTGGGACATGAAAATATATGGTATAAAGTACCTCTGTCCAAAAATGAGCTCATTCAGACTTAAAATGAGCAAGTTATGACCATTTTAATATTTAGGTTTTTTAAATGAAAAACGCTATACTTAGGAGTTCTATAACTCAGATGACCATGAAATTTAAACTAGAAGCTCAAGTTAACATGTGTAAGATCACTGCAAAGATTTGGGAATTTCTGGAGTTAACCTTGAGGTAGCTAATTTCTTAAGGAATTAATTAGAAATTGATTTTTGAAAAATAGTAAATGAATTTTAAAAATTAAGAAAAATATATATTCATTATGGGACTATATTACGCTAAATCTCGGAAAAAAATATTTTTAGGACTGATTTGGTATTTTTCATGAAAATAGTTTAGTTCTGAACGTATGAGTTAAATATGTTATGTGAAGTAACAAAGTTGGAAAATAGGATTTTATGGCTTGAGAATCCTATATAAAGGTATATCTTGATTTTTGATGAGGATTTGATCATTGATGATGAAATCTTATGAGTATGGCATTTTGAATGATTAAATGCATTATTTGATAAAGTGTAAACAATTGAAATAAATTGTTTATAAGTTTAAGAAATGATTAAAATATTATTATAATATTAATGACATTAGATTATGAGATTATTAAGTGATTGCTAACATTTGATTATTATTGAACATTGGATAAATTGTATTATAAAAGTTTAATAGTTATCCTTTTATCTCATTTGATTGATTCTTTATGTCATTGTCATCATTCTCATTCTTATATTATGTTGAAAGTCATCTGTGGCCTGAAGTACATAGAGGGACTTGGTATGATTATGACCAGGGATTATTCGGTATAATCATGATTGTAATGTTACAAATGATGTGGAAAAAGTCCTCATCATTGCGTAGTGCATTGATGGATAGTTTTTGGTATGATTATGGCTATGGATTCTCTTTGGCGAGGTGCAAAGATGAATTGTTTTATGGCATGATCGGGATCAGTTAATGAAAACACGATTATCTTTGGCCCGTAGTGCATGGATAATACGTGGTCGTGATACTAAAGAATATCCTTGGCCTGTAGTGCAGGAATGATTCGATGATATGGATTAATTATTGAGCTGAGTCTCAGCAATGAAATATTAATTCATGGATGTGATAATAATGAATATCTTTGGCTGTAGTGCAAAAATGATTTAATTAGTATGATTATGAGCAAAAATTGTGATTTGGTATAACCATGATTTTTGATGTTTCAGGTGAAGATAGGTGATAAAAATTATCTTCGTCCTAGGTGCGAAAAAGAATTTAGAATCACAATTATGATTATGAGTTATTCATATGATTGTGGACATGAATTGTTGATTGATGTTCTGAGGATAAAACATTATCGGTGGACTTTTAACATAGAAAATAATAGATCGATGGTCTATTTGACTCTTCTAATGGATTGCTAGATTCATTTGCAACTATGGTTGAAAAGTTTTATCATCTACCATATGTTCTAAATCTATGATTTATTATTGATGAAAGCTATTGATAATGTAGTTATCTTTAGTCATGATATTCTTTTTTATTGGGATAGTTGTGCTCACCCTTTTGCTTCACAATTTCTTTCGGTAATAAGAGTAATTTGGGTCGGCGGGATAATGGGGAATAGTGTGATGGTCAAGAGGCGTCAAAGTTTCTCAATACATTATAAAATGACATGACATACAATATATAATTGTATTGAGGACCTAAGATGTGGGTGTCGTATTTTATATCATCACTTAATAATTGATTTTGGTGAACAACAATAGGGTGATGAGAACTGGACTTTGGAAGCGTCAAAAGTGCACCTCATTAGAATGAACAAAATAGTAATCTTCTCGTTCTTCTTTGGGGTCTTAAAATATTTGTTGTTGTGTATTTTATATGGCATTGTAATAATTTGAGTTTGGATCATCATGAGATAATATTGTATTAAAACTCACGATTAAGCGTGTTTGTATTCTATCTGACGATTCAATGATTGTATAAATAAAGTTTGTATTTAATTTTTATAATGTGATATTTGGCCACTCAGAATGGGTCGTGTGGACCTATTTTGGGGGCGTCACAAATGGTATCAGAGCTTAGGGATATGGTCGCTGGCGGAGATAAGAGTCTAGAACTAGGAGGGGAGAGACGAGTTATATACTTCGCTAGTGTGTGACTTATCTAAGCTGAAATTATTTACTTGATATGTTCATAAATTGTGATATGTAGATTAAACTTTGTTTTGAAACTATATTCTAGAATGATATCTGAAATACAGGAGATGAGAAATGAAAAATTCATGATAGCGAGGAAATTATCAGGAAGGTACAATCTGAAAAGAAAGCAAGGTACTCTCATCTCTTCGAATATCAGTGCGTACGTAAATTTCGAGGCAAAATTTTATAAAGAGAGGAGATTGTGAGACCCCGAATTTTATGAAATAAAAGTATTCAATTTTTCTATTTTGGTAAATAGTTAAATTGATAAAATTTCAAAGTTCGAGGTAATATGTGAATTTTTTTGCAAAGTAAGAAAGTTGATATAAAATATTCTTTTTTGTGGGGAATATCCAAATGCGGCAAGTATAATCATTAGTGGACCCCACAATGGAATTATTGGATTGAGAAAATGACAAAAATATTTTTATGAAAATAACGGCGGAAGTTTTACCGTTAAAAAACTATGAACTACTCGGTAGTAAAAAAAGTATAATGTCTGGCGTGGTTGCATAGTAGCACTACGGTATTGATTATTAATGTTTACGTGATAAGTCACTCGGTTTTGTTTTATTAGTATTATTAATGTAATAAAAAGCAGAAAAGCTTTTTTATATAAAATAGAATACTTTTATAAAGTTATTCTATAAATAGAATATATTATATTCTATTATGCATATTATTTTTCATAGTAAAATCTTTTTATATAAAAGCAGAATACTTTTATAAAGTTATTCTATAAATAGAATATATTATATTTTATTATGCATAGTGTTGTATATTGCTTGCATAGTAAAATCTTTTTATATAAAACAGAATACTTTTATAAAGTTATTCATTTTATTAGATTATAAATAGAATATATTATATTTTATTTAAAATATTTTGCTTTAAATATGGACCGTCCGATTAAAAGTAAATCAATTTGGACCATTCATGAATTAGTTCTTATACGATCCATTCTTCTATAAATAGAAGTTCATTCCTTCATTATTTCTTACGAATTCTTTGAAACTTTAGAGAGAGAAACTATAGAGAATTTTTCTTCTATAATCTTGAGCGTATTTCTTTAGAGTTTAAGAAAGCTTTAAAGCGTAGTACAAGTTTTCTTCGAGTATATCCTCGCCCTACCAAATTAAAATACTCTTCTTTCAAAGGTAAGGGATATTATTTGTTGTACTGTGTAAAGGGTATTATTTCTTTTGTATTCATGAAGAGAACTTATGTTATTCCATTCTTTATTATTACATTGGAATAACTATTTATCTGAATCTACCCTATACTTGGTGAAATTTTCTATTATTCCATTTCTTTATTATTACGTTGGAATAACTTTTGTGCATACTACATCTGCATACATAGTTCCATTCTTTATTATTTATTGGAATATTTATGCTATCAATATCGATATATCGCATGCATGCGATTTCTGTTATTGTTATTCCATTTTTATTATTACATTGGAATATCTTGTCGTGCGTAATTTGGGACCTAGTTCCATTCTTTATTATTACGTTGGAATAACCTTTCTGCATGCGATCATCGCATGCATGGTGATTTTGTTGTTATTCCATTCTTTATTATTCACATCGAAATATCACATGCGTGCGTTTACGGTGGGACTGGTTCCATTATTTATTATTACATTGGGAATAACACGTCATGCATGCTATCTATATTACGCATGGTGAATCATACATTATTCCATTCTTTATTATTATGTTGGAATAACCTCTACATGTGGATTACCACATGCATGGTGAATGATCCTTTGTATTTCATTCCTTATTAAATTGTGGAAATGATCTGCATTTACGTGGATTATGATGAAAGTCATAATAAAAGCATTGGGTGATGAAAATCATGGGTATATGTGGTATTAGTAAGTGTTATGATGAGTTATTTTGGTTATTATTTGAAAACATGAAAATTTCTTAGAAATCACAAAGGGTTGAAAAATTAGATTTTGGTGAAAATGGAATATGAAATTCAATTGACCATATCTCTATTATATTTCAAATTTTTGAGTGTGGTCAAGTTCTAGAGTTAGATCTATGGGTTTCCTAACTTATCCAAGTGGAATCACTGGAAAAGGTGTTGTAGATTTTTGTGTGGACTGATTTTAGCAAAGGAGTCAAAAATCGAAATTTTCAAAAAGGCTCTTGTCCAAAATTTTAAAAGGGTACATTTTTCGGCCACTTAATTTGTGAGAGAAAAATTCGGCCTTTTGGGACATGGAAATATATGGTATAAAGTACTTCTCTGTCAAAAAATGAGCTCATTGAGACTTAAAATGAGCAAGTTATGACCATTTCAATATTTAGGTTTTTAAACGAAAAACGCTATATAATGGAGTTTTATAACTCAGATGACCATGAAATTTAAAGCTGGAAGCTCGTTAACATGTGTAAGATTTTGCCAAGATTTGGGAATTTCTGGAGTTAACCTTGAGGTAGCTAATTTCTTAAGGAATTAATTAGAAATTGATTTTTGAAAAATAGTAAATGAATTTTTAAAAATTCGAGAAAATATATATTCATTATGGGACTATATTCGCTAAATCCGAGAAAAGAAATATTTTTGGAACTGATTTGGTATTTTTCATGAAAATAGTTTAGTTATGAACATATGAGTTAAATATGTTATGTGAAGTAACAAAGTTGAAAAATAGGATTTTATGCTGGCTTGAGAATCCTATATAGGGTATATCTGATTTTTGATGAGGATTTGATTATTGGTGATGAAATCTTATGAGTATGGCATTTTGAATGATTAAATGCATTATTTGATAAAGTGTAAACAATTGAAATAAATTGTTTATAAGTTTAAGAAATGATTAAAATATTATTATAATATTAATGACATTAGATTATGAGATTATTAAGTGATTGATAACATTTGATTATTATTGTTTGGATAAATTGTATTATAAAAGTTTAATATTTATCCTTTATCTCATTTGATTGATTCTTTATGTCATTGTCATCATCCTCATGCTTTATATTATGTTGAAAGTCATACGTGGCTTTTGTAGTGTATAGATGGACTTGGTATGATTATGACCGAGGATTATTCGGTATAATCATGATCGTAATGTTATAAATGATGTGGAAAAAAGTCCTCATTGGCCGCGTAGTGCATTGATGGACATTTTTGGTATGATTATGGCTATGGATTCTCTTCGGCCAAGGGTGCAAAGATGAATTGTTTTATGGCATGATCAGGACCGTTAATGAAAACACGATTATCTTTGGCCCGTAGTGCATGGATAATACGTGGTCGTGATACTAAAGAATATCCTTGGCCTGTAGTGCAGGGATGATTCGATGATGTGGATTAATTATTGAGCTGAGTCTCAACAATGAAATATTAGTTCATGGATGTGATAATAATGAATATCTTTGGTCAGAGTAAAAAATGATTTAATTAGTATGATTATGAGCAAAATTGTGATTTGGTATAACCATGATTTTTGATGTTTGGTGAAGATAGGTGATAAAAATTATCTTAGATCACGGGTGCGAAAAGAATTTAGAATCACAATTATGATTATGAGTTATTCATATGATTGTGGACAGGAATTGTTGATTGATGTTACAGGGATAAAACATTATTGGTGGACTTTTAACATAGAGAAGATAATAGATCTGATGGTCTATTTGACTCTTCTAATGGATTGCTCGTTCCGTTGCAACTATGGTTGAAAAGTTTTATCATCTACCATATGTTCTAAATCTCTGATTTATTATTGATGAAAGCTATTGATAATTTAATTATCTTTAGTCATGATATTCTTTTTCTTGGGCTAGTTGTGCTCACCCTTTTTGCTTCACATTTCTTTCGAATAATAAGAGTGTAAGCTTGGGTCGGCGGGGATAACGAGGGGAATAGTGTGATGGTCCAAGGGCGTCGAAGTTTCTCAATACATTATAAAATGACATGACATACAATATATAATTGTATTGAGGACCTAAGATGTGGGTGTCGTATTTTATAGTCACTTAATAATTGATTTTGGTGAACAACAATAGGGTGATGAGAACCCGACTTTGGAAGCGTCAAAAGTGCACCTCATTAGAATGAACAAAATAGTAATCTTCTTGTTCTTCTTTGAGGTCTTAAAATATTTTTCTTTTTATTTTATATGGCATTGTAATAATTTGAGTTTGGATGTCATCATGAGACAATATTGTATTAAAATATTGTATTAAAACTCACGATTAAAGTTTGTATTTGATTTTTATAATGTGATATCTGGCGACTCGAGAATTCTGGGGGTGTCACAAATGCTATAATTTTGAATTAATCTAACTCAAGTAATGACTACAAAAAAAATATATAATAAATCAAGTTTGGAAATGGATTTAACTTCAATTTTTATCTAAATAATACCCTCATGCAATATCATTCATATACCATGGAAAATTAGCCAAGAACACAAAATAGACATAACCATTTTTCAATGCATCACGACCTACATACATAAAATCCACGGCAATAGAAATCATGTAATCATCATAAGAGAAGATAAAATCGATCAAACCCAATTGCTGATTATATTCCAAGAGTTCTGTTCAAATCCTCAATAATATCCAGCAACATAAAAGTAGTTCTTAATCAATGATCGAATTCTAAAGAAGAAGTATAAAATATTAAGTCTATGCTTGGATCCTCGTTGGAATTCGTTCAAAGCGTAGAACCCTAGTTCTATCTATCAAAAACTCATCAAAACAATAGTCGTACACGTCTGGTATCAACCAGAGTACTTTATACCAACTCAAACACTTCAAATTTTAAAATTACAATAAAGTCAACAACTGTAGTTGATGACGTGCATAGCCACGCGCGATCCCCATACTAAACAGGCGCGGGCGCGCGTACATGAAAATTAAGCTTTTTCAGTTGATGGCACTACCACAAGATGTTCCAAACTTATATATAAATGTATACACTGCTGACTCTCTGCAATTGCATTCTTGTGTTCTGCTATTGCTGCTTCCTTATCATGCTGCTAATGATATTTTGACATGTTACTATTGCTTCTTTGTCTATTAATGCTTAGTTTCTTTTCTCCACTCGACCCTCGTGTCATGCCTTCACTGCTCTCATGCCACCTATCAACGCCGAGCTTTTCCTGCATTTTCACACCAGAGGAGTTCTCAGTACATGCAATGCAAAATAACACGAAATGCAACTAAAAACATACTAAAATGTACTCGAGATGGGCATAATTCGCATGAATTGATATCCAATAAGTAGGTATAAAACCTAGTTATCAAAAACTTTGCAAACATGATAGCTCAAGCTATGCAGCAGGGAATGTCAGCCGCAGGAAATCAGCCAGACAATCGCTTGGCAAACTTCAAAGATTTTAAGGCTGTAGGATCGCCTGAATTTAGAGGTACAACTGACCCTGTAGAAGCCTAAACTTGGGTTAAGGAAATTGAAAAAGCGTTTGTGATTGCTAAGGTAGCTGAGGGGCAAAAGACAGCTTTTGCCACCTACATGATGAAAGGGGAGGCGAATTTTTGGTGGGAGGCAAATCAAGCAAGGTCATGAGAGGGTGTAGTAACTTGGGCTAGGTTTAAAACTTTGTTTTTCGAAAACTATTTTTCATCTAGTATGCAGGCTAGGATGGAGGTGAAGTTTCTGGAGTTAAAGTAGGATAATATGACTGTTGCGGAGTATACCGTAAAGTTTAATGAGTTGGCTAAGTTCGCTCCGCATCAAGTTAATACGGAGGCTAGGAAGGCGAGGAGGTTTGAGCTGGGATTAAAACCCTGGCTCTACAACAAGGTGGCGGTGTTACAGATCAATACCTTTACAGCACTTTTAGAAAAAGCTATTATACCTGAGGAAGGGAGTGAGGCCATGAGCCTCTATAATAAGGACCAAAAGAATAAAGACAAAGTCGAGGGAGCTGTGAATGTGGAAACTAATAGTGGAAGTAGGGGTGAAAAGAGAAAAGGGAGCACTTTTGGGAATGTTCAGGTGAAGCGGGAATGTGTGAAGAAGCAAGTGGTTCAGTGTAAGAACTGCGGGAAAAATCATTCTGGTGAATGTTTAAAGGGTATGTTTGTGTGTTACAAGTAAGTGCAGGAGGGCCATATCTCTCCCAACTGCCCCAATCCAAGAATGAACAGTGGGTGTTTTCTGTGTGGGTTGACGGAACATAAGGTGAAAGACTGTCCAAAAAGGAGAATGGAGGCAGGAAGCGTGAACACGGGGAAAGGAAGCGGGACTCAGGCGATCATAGGACCAACTTCATCAAGCAAGCCAACAAAATCAACCGCAAGAGTCTTCAACATGACGGTCCAGGATACCGTGGTAGTAGGTGATTGAACTCCAGGTATTATTCGTATAACTTTTATTTTCTTATACATAAGTTTCTTATATATAGTAAATTATTTTATAAGGAAAATTTTGAAGGATGAATTTGAGTTCTATTAGAAATCAAATTTCCGTTTAATTAGATAGACAAGCTTTATGTTAATTAGTTAAAGATCAGTTCGATCGAATCTGATCGAGATCTACTTGAAATGACTGTGTATGCTATGTACCCTAATAGGTATAAGTTTTTGAAATGGTTATTCCGGGGACGGAATCTTTATAAAGGAGGGTGAATGTAATAACCCGATATTTTCTATATAACTAAATCAGAAATTTTACGTATAATTTTTTTTATTTTAAAGGTGGGAATATGTATAAGGTAAAATATATGTATATATGTGATAAATAAAATTTATTTATTACATAAATAATTTTAAATAAATTTTAGAATTTTTTATAATTATTTTCTAATAATAAATTAATTTGGTAGTAATGATATTTTATTAATTAATTTTTATAAAAATATGATTATTATATTATTTAATAATATATGGAATAATTATTAGAATTATTATAATAATTATTTTATTATATGATTTTTAGTTTAGATTATTAAGTTAATTATTTTAACTTAATTAATAATGTTATATATGTAAGATAAATCAGATATGAAATCCAAATCCTAATTCTAGTTTTGAATAAGAACAGAGAATAATAATATTCTATTATTTTTATTTCAGTGCTATAACTATGTGTTATATGTTTAGATCGATAATGGTTGGTCAATTATGGTATAACAGTAGAAAACTTAGTATTACTGTGCTAAATCCTAATTTAAAACTCAATAAGGAGCTCTAGACTGTTATGTAATCGCGTTAATGTGTCTAATGACAGGTAATATAGAATATAACCCTAATTAGGGAAAATCCTAATTATTAGAAATCCTAATTTCTAAATTAGGAACCCTAACTTCAAAATTATAAACCATAATTGCTAATTATAAATCCTAATCGCTAATTTGGCACGCTTAATGATGATTAGTAAATTCTTAAACCTAATTTGTAAGTTTAAGTAATTAGAAAACCCAAGGTAATTAGGAAACTCTAATGTTCCATTTTTAGTAACTTAAATTTCCATTTTTAGCCTTATCAAGAAATCTTTAAAAGCTAATACACAAAACCTTAGGGTTAAACCCTAAGGGTTTGCCAAGATTACCAAAATGCCATTACATTTTTAAGTCAAATGACCTTATTACCCTTTTGCCATTCTTTATTAGATTACTTGTGAATCTTACCAAAATATGTAGTAGGTGACCTAATTAGATTGTGCATGCTGGAAATTAAAGCATATCAGCCTTATAATACATCTACATGCATTGTATCCAATTATATATAGATTGAGAGAGAGAAAATTTCATTTGTTAGCCTTATTTTTACACAAACTCCTTACCAAGTCTCTATGACGCCCCCAAATTCGGGTTACCTGACCCCCGAGTTTGGTGCTCACGATCTACAATATAATAACGTCTAACTACCCATTTATATAGAAATAGTAATACACAAGTCATTAACAGAGATTGTTAATAAATTAGTCCCAGGTCGTCTAACCTTAACATTACAAACTTACCCTTTAGATATACAAAATGGGTTTACAAATATAACATAATAATAATGTTATTCATAACTAATTTATTACAATGCCTTTTCCTTTGTCCTTCACAGCACCTCCTGCCACTTTGTCCCAAGCTGAAAAGTTTTATTTAGCAAGGGTGAGCAACAAATTTTCCCCGCAAGTTCAGACATACAGTAAATGTATAAGAATTAATAAGAACTGACTATCTAATTTGATAGAATAAAACAAAAGTGTAGGGAACTTTGAAATAGCTGAACAAGGCTTTAATCACTAACAAGTCTTCTCGCATTCTATACAACAGAATAATCTGATAACGAAATAGTGCAACACTTTCAAAGTTTCTACGATATTCTAATGAATAACAATTTAGAAATATTCTCCAAGGTGTATACTGAATGATCTTAAATGATCTTAAAATTATCTTTTCGAGTAACTATCAAATATTTACTTTGATATACCCAAATAACAAGATGAAAATATTTTCCAGAGTTATGCTGAGTGATCACAAGGATCTAGAACTTACTTGTCGAGTAACTATCAAAGATATACTTTGATATACCCAGGTGTATCAGATAACCATAAAGATTAAGTCATACCCCTCTACAAGTACTTAGAGCGACCAAATCCTTGTACCCTATATTATGCATAATAATTACACACGCGTAAAGGCCGAATATACGACCAAAAATGTTCCCTTTATATAAAAGGTTGTTCGTCTTTGAATCAGAATTTGATTTAACAACAAAATACTATGATTTCAATATCTAATCACTTTCTCGATCTAGCCAAAATAATTGGCATCGATCTGTCACTAATAATTGAATTCTCTTCTCGAACCTATCCAGTTCTAAAAAATGTTCGTCTAGCCAGAATAATTAGCAAAGACATTTCTCAACACAATTCGACAATAGGCAGGAATTATCTGTACTGTCAATAATAAATTCTAAGGATGTAAATATCCAATAATAATTATTCTCCGAATATATTTTCAGAATCATTGATTCAATTTGAATAATAAACATGCACTAACCACGAATAATCAACAATAAATTCTTGGACGTAGTCTAATTAACAATAATTAACCACCATAATAATTGAATGAATATAACTCAAAGTTGAGTTAAGGAAACTTGCCTTCTCCGTTGATTACTGTTACACAATATACTTACCTGCGTTCGAAAGACCTATAACCAATAATATCGGTCTCACAATTAGCACAATAATTTATAACACATAACACTGTAAATCACAGTCAATTTTTCTCCTAGACACATTACCACATAGCCACATAAGTGTTTATAACCTATATAAACACTTATCAAGTCCAACTAGTTGATGCGGGTTGGACTTTTTCGTCTATTCTCGATTAATTCGTTTACCTATCAATAATTAACACATTTATTGTCAATTAAACTTGGTCTCTAAGCTTCAATATTATTTAGATAAATCAAATATCATTTATAATATTTTTCTAAGCTTTTAATAATTTTCTAACAATTATTATAATTTATAATAATTTTTCAAACACTAGAATCATTTTAAATGATTTAAATATCATTTAATTCCATCATCATTAATATTTAATAATATTAAAATATTAATGATATATTTGTCAAAATATTAAAGTTACTAATAATAACTTAAAATATTTTTAAATCATCAATATTTTATTTCAATGATTTTTAAAATAATTAAAATCATTTTAAACCATCACCATTAATATTTAAATATTAATGAAATCCTTATCAAAATATTAAAAGTCATTAATTATAACCTAAAATATTTTAAAATTATTTTCTCATTTTAAATAATTTTAAATCAATAAAATCATTTTTAATTCATTTATTTAATTTTATAATTAAATAAATCTAATATCATTAATATTAAATTAGTACTAAAATTCTCTAAAAATATTAAAAGTTACATTTTATAACTCAAAATATTTTAAAACACTTTATTCTTATTTAAAATAATTTTATAATATTAAAATTATTTTTCTCTAATTTATTTAATACATTAATTAAATAAATTAAATACCATTAATATTCAAATAATTTTAAATATTAATGAAAAATATCCCAAATACTTAAAAGTTATTTTTCATAATTTAAAATAATTTTAAAACCATTTTTGGTAATTTTTAATTAATTTTCAAAAAATCATAAAATAAAAATATTACAACCGTCGCTATAGGCTATAGCGATAGTAATCGTCGTTGTTGGTGTTCTTGAGCCTCAAGAACACTGACAGGCCGGTTACCAACATGCCATGTTTGGCCGCTTTTAATTCTCAGCTTAGGCATGATCTGGGCTAGCTAAGACACTGATTTTGTAGTTAACATGTAATACTACAGTTATCCATCTTCATCTCGTTCAAACAACATCACAACAATGAGATTCGGGCCTGCAATGTTGTTGTCAGAACAAATTCGGGGTTTTCTGGGCTACCTAGAAACCCAGCAGCTTCGAGGGTCCATTTTTGGGCTTGATTATTTTGATGTTCTGGTCTTGATTCAAGTGATCTTAAGGTTCAAATCTATAGTAGTTATGTTAAGGTACATGATTAAAAAAACAGATCGGTCTAACAACAAAGAATCATAAATTATCCTTTGGTCAAACTCTGTCAGAAGCTTTGTTCTAACGGTTTATGGAAATTCCAAAATCTGCACTTTGTGATCAACTGGTCAAGTTTGACCACTCACTACACTTGATCTGCTGACTGTTTTAATGTTCTAAAAGCATGTATATATAGTCCAGACAACAGGCTATAATCTAGATATAACAACATCACCAAACAACATAAAACCTGACAGATCTCGAGCTTCAAAAATCTTGTCAGACGCTAATCTACACTTTCTGGGTTACCGAGAAAGCTTCTGTCATGCTGGGTCAACGAGTTTTGACCAACTATAACATAAAATCTAGACATCAAATGACTGTGATTTCACTTCCAGATCATAGACCACATAACAAACTACTGATCCAAAACACAAAACAACAAGAATCATAAACAGACACGAATCTGTGGCTCCTGACATTAGCTTGTCAGACCACAAACCATGTTCTTGAGCAGTTTTAAAAATTATTACTTTTAAGGCACTTAGATGCTATAGATCTGTGATAGATCATCATAGATCATACTAAAACATCCCATAACACAATTCTAAACACATAAACACCATTTTTTTCTAAGCATACGAGATCAAAATAGATTTTTGAGTTTATACCTTCTAGTCAAATCTTTGATCTTGAACTTCCTAACTAATCTTGGGTGATCTAGGGGCTGTATTTGGGACTGAGATACTTAATAATTTTGGAGGGTTAGAGAGAGGAAGAGTTGTTGAGATCTTTAGAGAGCAAAATGAGTAAATGAGTACACTTTCTCTCTCCCAATCTTTTATAATACTTAGATGCATTGAAGATCTGATATAGCTGTCAATTAAGAGGCTGAATTGCTGATATTTTATGTCACCATGTCAATTTAGTTGGTCACCAACTAAAGGTTTTAGAAAATTTTACAAGTTACCAATTAAAGAAAGTAAAAAGGGCATTTTGGTCAATTACATAATAATTTTAATGGCAATCTAGACATTTGTCCAATCCTTAGGGTTTAACCCTTAGAGGTTTAACCCTAAGTTCCTAACCCTTAGGTTTTACAACTTTAGTTTCAAAAATTTCCAATTAGGTTTTTGTTGGGTAAAATCTATATACGCACAACACGCAAGTATACGTGGTCAACAAGTAATATAGTAATGAGTAGAGTATCGTTCCCACAGCGACAAAGTAGTAAGAAACTCAACCTTACAAGTATCAATTTCCTATTGACCTTATTTTATTAAACTATTCAATTCAATGATTATAATTATAAAAACTAAATTAAGAAATAAATAAATAACCACAAAACTATCACAAGTATCAAAATCTAGAATTTCAAACAAATAATGGAGAATTAGACTTATGATTTCACCTTAAGCTTCACTCTGATTTTAACACTTCTATTCCAACTCAATTCACTATCCCAGTTTATTAATCAAGAACACGAATGTAGTATTAACCACCTCTCGATGCACTAATACCTTATTAACTTAAATCCACAATTTAGATAGAAACAAGTTAAACACCTTAATCAACTAACTCACTATATCTCTATGTGAATTACAATTAAAGAAGGTTTAAGATTAAGTTCTCTATCTGATTACATGCGATGTCAAGCATATCTCTACCTTAACATTTATCAAGATTCTGCTATTCACAAAATTCAAGAACACATGCTATATTAACTAAGTTTAGATTTGAATATCCTCTCTTGATTCCATACAAACCCACAAAGAATTGTTGATTAGGCAATTCATAAATTCAAGTTCAAATTAATATAGATAAACTGGAAATAGCTTATTGAACTGGAAATCAAAGTTTACAAAATCTTCGATTCACTTAAGGATCCGTCATAAGCCTAAAAAGTGAATTAGTTCATTATAAATGAAATAACTACTGAATAAATCAAAGATAACATTCTTTCAATTACAAATAATAGTCTAAGAAGAAGAACATTGAAAAACACCCTTCACGTAGCCTAGAATTGCAATTGTCCCGAAAATATCTTCAAAATCTTCCTCCAAAGCTTGCTAAGAAAAACTGGAATTAATCTTCGTAATATACCTTTGTGTGTTGTTGAATTCCTTGTTGATAGAGTAATAGATGTCCAACACACAAGTCCTAGCCAAAATTCTCCATCAAGTAGAGTCCATGTACAATCTAAACGCTTAGCATCCATGTTCCAACAGAATTTCAAGCAGAACACAACACTCAGGATTCAACACCCCCCGCCCCGGCGGGGGTGTATGCCTTAAAAGGGCCCGCCCCGGTGGGCTACCATTCTGCTAATTCCCTATGAAGACCCCATGCCATGGCGGGGGTGTACAAGGTAAATAGGCATTTACGTGGGGTATATCTCAATTTGAATGATTTTCGTTGCTTCATAACTTCTTCCAAAATTCCATCGAATTAACTCCAAATGATTCCAAATGACTCCAAATCTTCGTTAAATGTCGCAACAACCATCCTACACATAAAAGAACACAAAACAAGAAAAAAAGAAGATGAACACAAGAAAATAGCAATAAATAAGCATGAAATGGACACCGATTCGTGGATACAAAATCCACTTATCAAAATCCCCCAAACTTAAACCGTGCTAGTCCTCGAGCACAAAACAACTACATACTATGCAATGCAATACAATGAGATGAAATGAATATGATCTAATCTATATGCTTCCAAATCCAACAGTATTGCAAAATCAAAATTATTATAACGGCCTTAGAGAAAACAAGCAAACGCTACAATATCAATCACCAAAACCAATCTATAATTCCGTATTAATTCTCAAATCTTAAACCATCATCACTGGTATAGTGTGTGTGTCTGTGTGTGTTCAACATCCATGATAACTATTACAGACTCAAATTCAATACATAATTAATTTCTTAGAAGGAATCACACAGTGAAAACTCAAAATTGTCAAGAATAAGGTCATTCCAACTAAAACTAAGCAATACCAAACTCAAGGGTTCATGCAGGGTACTTATGTTTCATTTATTTATATTTTTTATCTTTTTTCACACGGGGGCTTTTTGCTCTTTTCCCGTTTTATTGTTTTTTTTACATTATTGTGCAATGTCTCATCCCATTAGGCTGATAGTGCTACCCCTTAGCGAGCTTTCGACCAACGATTCTCAGATCATAAAAGACCTTAGGGCGCTAGGTGTAAAGACAATCCCCTCGGGCGTACTTGCTCAAGTAACAAAGGCCCCGAAACAAGACTAGTCACAATATATACTCTTTTTTTTAGATAAATCTTATATACCCCACATATAATCCCCCAAACTTAGGTTCTTGCCTAATTTTCTCCTTTATTGCTTATCCTTGTCGATTTCTCATTTACTCTAGCATTATCCTTTAGAGACTATTTATGTATTAATTTGAATTGACCAGTCAACAAAGATATTATTAGCGTGCTAACCATTTTATACCAGTTTCAAACGAGCGCAAGATTCGATTAATAACAGAAATTGTATCACAGTTCTAGTAATCAATGCTGTATTGGTTAACTTATTATCAATCTCATCATTGGCCCCCAAATAACATGAACTACAACACTGCATGACATATGCAAACATAATATTTAACTAATTTTTTTTATATAACAAAATGCAATATTTACAAAACTAAAAACAATGCAATGACAAAAATAACCTAAGCTACTATGTATGCACCTAAGCTATCATGTAATTCTTCCTAAATTACTATGTAACACTGGAATTAAAATGACAAATTTAAAACTAAGTACTACATATGCATGCAAACATGAATTTAAATCCCCCAAACTTAAGTAATGCAATGCCCTCATTGGATCAATAACCAAAATTAAGTACGTGAGGACTTCCCTGCTATCTCTTAAGTCTGAGGAGGTGGTTGTTGAGCTTCTTCTTCTGAATCACTTGGTGGAAACTCGGCATTGGCACGGGTTGTTGATATGGAAATTGGGCCATCGGGTTGAAACTCTAAAGGGTTGTGTTGAGGGAGGCGAAAGATGCGTTCATAGCATCAAATATGTGATCTTGCCTCAATGCGAGTCGCCGCATCTCCCGACGTGCTGCCTTATTATGCGCATTCATTTGATTTTGAAAATCAAGGAACTGAGGACTAGATAGTGCCTCGGTCTGCGGTACCTGCTCGGCCCCTTGATCTCCCATACCTTCATCATCATCCTCTGACGTCTCTATAGCATCAACTTCATCTTCCGAAGCCGACAGAAAAATAAAGCCCAGTCCACGAGGATGTAAATCGCATCCCGCCCACACAGAATACCGCGCTATCATTCTGGAGTTAATCAACGCAAGCGGCATCTGTGTGGGCTCATCGTCGGACCATCTCACCCCTGCTTGATGACACAACCCACATATGAGTGATGGGTGTGGCAAGCCTCCCGAAAAATTTCCACGTAAACACCGGCGGATGGAGAAACAAATAATGGCCCCGACATCGATGATGAAGTCTTGCACAATTACGTATAGCAGTAATGCCTTCTCTTTGGTCACGTCCGAGGTGTGTTGGGATGGATATAGTTTAGCACATAGGAATGCGTACCAAATTTTTCCATACCGACTGAGGTCTTTGCTATGGAACACTGTTCCTCCCTTCCGACCTTTGATCTATGTTGTTCCCGGCTTAGTCATCTCCTTGAGTATTGCCTCATAAGCCAGATCAAAATCTTGTAATTGAGTATATTAGCATTGACGAGGTACCCGTAGTTGATAGTAGGTGTTTATTGCATCGACACTGAACGAAACCAAGCGACCCCGCACAAACGCGTTGAATGGAGCTTTATCCTCAGCGTTTGCATAAAATTCCTTGACAATGTTGACCGCAGCGGGTTCCAGCTCTTCTGTGAATTTTGTCCACCCCTTCTGATAGATTTGAGGCATCATCCCCCCATCACTGGTTTCCGGTGCCAACCCCCGCTCCGGTGAAAGGGCTTTGGTGAGTATATACTCATACCGGTCGGCGGCGACGGCTCTCACAAATTTTTGGCGATCAAAGGTCCAAGTTGGTTGTGTGGGCCTTGAACTCTCTCCCCTTTGATGTTTCAATGTTGGTTGGAAAGACATGTTCTCGCTATTGCTTGACTCACAATACCTAGCCCCTCCAAACGTGGTTCACCCACTTCGTCGAACACTTAGTGTGCACTGATGACTATCCCCCACATTTGGCAATTGTATGTGGTAATTAAGGTGAATGAAGTTGAGGAACTTGAAAATAGTGATATGTTTGCCTCTCAATTGCTCACAAGTAGCCTCTATGAATGTCCTACTTCGAAATTTGATGAGTGTAGTTGAAGAGTGTTGTGAGGAATATGGGATGAGATGTGGTAATTATATATAGAGGTTGTGTGAGGGGTTTTATTGGTGGATTGAAGAGGTGGGGAGAGGTAGTGGAGCATTGGAAATCGTGGGTGTAGTGGGTGGTGGTTAAAGGTGATGGGGAGATTTAATTGAGGTGGAAGTTGTGGAGTCTAGCACTTACATAACTACCAAAAAGTCAGTTGAGTTCCAGGACCCTCACCCCAATGGGGGGTATTAGTCTTAGACAGCCACTTCTACGTGGCATGGCTACTATAATTAGATTGAGGACATTGCCTTACGGGTGCAACGTGAAAAAGTCTGCCCTTGCTTGGCATTATTAAAAACTGAGACCCCCCCGCCAATGGGGTTGTAGTATTTTGGCCCACCCAATGGCATCACTTCTACTAAATTTCCCTATTTCTCAACTTTACTTCATTGTAACCCACTCAATGATCCTTTTTCCATCCTGTAAGATATAAAACATAAGCATTAGTGGATTGTTGATAACATAATGTATTATGGAAAGATTAACAAGACTTTTATTATATAATACTACCTAATAACTTAATAAAACTATATTCTACAATTATAAATGAAAAATACGAGAAATAAACTAAAGATTGGGTTGCCTCCCAATTAACGCTTGATTTTAAGTTGTTTAGCCTGACTACTTCCTGTTTATGGTGTGTCGGCTAAGGTGATGGCGATGACATCAGTGTTTGCCTCGCCACCCCAATAATGCTTTAAATGATGACCATTGACCTTGAATGTTTCTAAAGGATTGCGACTATAGAGTTCAACGGCGCCATGTGAGAATACCCGCTTTATAGTGAATGGTCCCGACCATCTCGACTTGAGCTTTCCTGGGAACAATCGCAGCCGTGAGTTAAAAAAAAGGACTGATTGACCCGACTCGAATGTTCGATGCATAATTTTCTGGGTGTGCCATCTTTTTACCTTTTCTTTGTATAATTTGGAGTTCTCGTAGGCGTGGAGGTGAAATTTGTCGAGCTAATTCAGTTGAAGTAGTCTCTTTTCTCCTATAGCTGCTTGATCAAAATTAAGTTTTTGAACTGCCCAATAAGCCTTATGCTGTAGCTCGACTTGTAAATGACATGCCTTTACGTACAGTAGTTGATATGGTGACATCCCGATCGGTGTCTTGTACGCAGTTTTGGTATGCCCATAACGCATCGTCCAATTAAAGTGACCAATCCTTACGATTCAGATTCACCACTTTCTCTAATATTTTCTTGACTTCCCTCTTTAAAACCTCAGCCTGCCCACTGGTTTGGGGGTGATAAGCTGTCACTACCTTGTGGTTGACCCCATACCTAGCCAAAAGAGCTGTGAAGGACTTATTGCAGAAGTAACTACCTTCATCACAGATTATTGCTCTTGGCGTGCCAAACCTCGTGAAAATGTTTTTCTATAGGAATTTGAGGACCACTTTGGCATCATTTGATGGTAGTGCTGCAGCTTCCACCCACTTTGATACGTAATCCACTGCGAGTAGAATATACTGATTGTTCAAAGACGAAGGGAATGTCCCCATGAAATCGATGCCCCATACATCAAAGATTTCCACTTCAAGAATTGATTATAGAGGCATCTCATTCCGTTTCGAAATGTTGCCCACCCTTTGACACCTACTACATTGTTTGACAAAATGGTGGGCGTCCTTGAATAATGTAGGCCAATAAAACTGACTTGTAGCACCTTTGTTGCTGTCCTCTCGTTACCATAATGTCTTCCATATGCAGATGAATGACACTCATACATAATGTTCTTCATTTCACTATAGGGCACACACCTTCTAATCATTTTGTCGGCGCACTGCATGAACAAATACAGTTCGTACCACATGTACCATTTTACATCATGAAGAAACTTCTTTTCCCGTTGTCTTGTGAGATCAGGTGGAAGAATGTTGCTCATAAGAAAATTTGCATAATCCGTATACCAAGGAAATTCTACAGAAATCCCAAACAATTGCTCATCCGGGAATGATTCGTTAATTTCACACCTGTCTTCTTTCGCTTTCCCTTGGTTTTCCTGCCTAAACAAGTGATCGGCTACTTGATTCTCCGTCCCCTTTCTATCCTTTATTTCTAAGTCAAACTCTTGAAGTAGGAGAATCCATCGGATAAGGCGCGGCTTAGAATCTTTTTTTGCAATTAGGTACCGAATCGCCGAATGGTCCGTGTAGACTATCACCTAAGTCCCGATCAAGTATGCCCAGAATTTGTCAAACACATACACTACTGCAAGAAATTCCTTTTTTGTGGTTGTATAGTTCATTTGAGTCTCCGTGAGTGTTTTACTTGCCTAGTATATGGCGCGGAACACCTTGTCTCGGTGTTGACCCAAAAAAGCCCCAACCGCATAGTCGCTTGCATCACACATCAGCTCAAACGACATATTCCAATTCAACGTGACGATCACGGGGGCTGTAGTCAACTTCTTTTTCAATAACTCAAAGGCTTCCTTACATTTTTCGTCAAAACTGAAAACAGAATCCTTCTCTAACAGACTGCATAAAGGCTTCGCAATTTTTGAGAAGTCCTTTATAAATCTCCTGTAGAACACAACGTGTCCCATAAAACTTCGAATACCCTTAACTGAGCTCAATGGAGGCAATTTCTCGATTGTTTCCAGCTTCGCCTTGTCGACTTCCAATCCTTGAACCGATACCTTGTGGCCCAAAATTATGCCCTCCTCAACCATGAAGTGGCATTTTTCCCAGTTAAGCACGAGATTTGTATCCTTGCATTGCTGTAACACCATTACCAAATTTCTTAGGCAAGTATCAAAGTTGTCCCCATAGACAGAAAAGTCGTCCATGAAGACTTCAACATTTTTCTCCACCATGTCTGAGAAAATGGCTATTATACACCGTTGAAAGGTCGCAGGTGCATTACATAACCCAAATGACATCCTCCTGAATGCAACTGTGCCATATGGAAATGTAAATGTAGTCTTCTCTTGATTCTTAGGAGCGATGACTATCGTGTTATAGCCCGAGTACCCATCTAATAAACAATAATATTCATGTCCCGCTAATCTGTCCAACATTTGATCAATAAAGGGCAGCGGAAAATGATATTTTTGGGTTACCTTATTCAAGTTCCTATAATCTATGCAAACCCTCCAACCTGTCACTGTTCTTGTTGGTATTAACTCGTTATCCCCATGCTGCACCACAGTTATTCCTCCCTTTTTTGGCACGCACTGGACCGGACTAACCCACTTACTGTCGAAAATCGGGTAGATGATACCGGCATCCAACCACTTCAAAATTTCCTTCTTCATAACTTCCTTCATAATAGGGTTGAGTCAACGTTGTTTCTCCACCATTGGTTTTGCATCATCATCCATCAGAATCTTGTGCATGCAAAATGAAGGGCTAATTCCCTTTATATCTGCAATCGTCCACCCAATCGCCGACTTGTGTTCCCTAAGCACCCTCAGCAACTTTTCTTCCTGCAAATCGTTAAGTGCAGTAGAAATAATAACATGTAAAGAATTTGAATTACCTAAGTACGCATACCTGAGGTGTTTAGGGAGTGGCTTAAGTTCCAAAGTTGATGGCCCCTCTAATGAAGGTTTCAGTTTTTCTGTGGCTATCTCCTCAGGGTGCAAAGGTTCAAACGGTGCTCTGAATCGGCTAACTCGTGGCAATGAATCTAACATCTGTAAGTAGTCCACAAATTCTGGGTCGTCAAACTCTTCATCCCCCAATAAAGTCGTTTCTAATGGATCGTTGACCAAACTCTTGCCCATATCTTCAATGATGATTTGATCAATTAAATCCATCCGAAAATATTCTTCCTCATCCGTAGGGAATTTCACGGCCTTGAACATGTTAAATTTGATTTCTTGAACTTGGACCCTCATAGTAAGTTCTCCTTTTTGCACGTCTATGAGTGTCCTACCCATGGCCAAGAAGGGTCTCCCTAGGATAATTGGGATGTTCTTGTCCTCCTCAAAATCCAGAATGATAAAGTCCGCGGCGAATATAAACTTATCTACCTTAACCAATATGTCCTCTACTATGCCTCTCGGATATGTGATTGACCTATCCGCCAACTGCAATGAAATATTCTTAGGCTTTGGCACGGGTAAACCCAATTTTGTGTATATTGACAATGGCATAAGGTTCACACTCGCCCCCAAATCACACAAACACTTGTTAAAAGACATGTTCCCAATTGTGCATGGGATAGTGAAACTCCCTGGGTCCTTATGTTTAGGTGGTAATTTTTGTTGTAACACTACACTACACTCCTCTGTTAGTGCCACTGTTTCAAAGTCTTCCCATTTCTTCTTCCTTGACAGAATTCCCTTCATGAATTTCACATAACTCGGCATCTGCTCTAGGTCTTCTGCAAACGGAATGTTAATATGAAGTTTCTTGAAAACTTCCAAAAACTTAGCGAACTGCTTATCCAATTTTTATTTTTGGGCCCTCTGCTGAAACGGTAGTGGAGGATAGGCAACTAGTCTGTTAACGGGTATGCTCTTTTCCAATTGTTTCTCGCCCCCCTTCTTGACCTCAACCTCTGTATTTTCTTTCTCTGTTTCAACCTTCTTTGTAACTGAAATTTTGGTTTCTTGACCCTCAAGCTATTTTCCACTTCTCAACATAATAGCTTGACATTGCTCGTGATTACCTTTCGGATTTTTCTCGGTGTCACTTGGTAATCCTTGTGGTCTATTGTTCAATGCTAATGCAATCTGTCCTATCTGATTCTCTTAATTCTTGATGGCCATCTCTTGTGATTTCATTCCCATTGCTTGATTTTTTATAGCCACCTCATTGCTTGTTATGTATTTTGTTACCAACTCCTCTAAATCTGATTTCCTTTCTTGATGTTGAGCTGGTTGTTGATGGTTCTGAAATCCTGGAGGATATGATGGTCGTGGAGCTTGTTGATTCTGATTATTACTCTATAAAAAGTTCAGATGATTCCTATTCCCTTGATTGTACGCATTCTGGTATGTATTCTATGGAATTCTGTTATAGTTGTCCATAAATTGCACGAATGCTGGATTAATTGCGCATTGATCCATAGGATGCTCTCCCGCACACAATTCACATACTACTGCCACCTGCTATACCCGAGCCCCTGTCATGGCATCCAACTTCTTAGACATCGCAAAAATTTATGCTTGTATTGCTCTCACCCCATCTACTTCTAACACCCTAGCTGCCTTTGCCTGTGTTATTCTTTCTATGAGCCACTTGTAGTTGTTGGCCTCCATGGTTTAATTAAATCGTAGGTTTCCTCGTAACTCTTGGCCATAAACGCTCCACCCGAAGCTGCATCAATACTGATTCTGAGGTTTCCATTCAATCCGTTGTAAAACATGTTCATTTTCAACCACTTAGGCAACCCATGATGTGGACACTTTTGGAGCAATTCTTTGTATCTTTCCCATGCCTCACACAGTGACTCCCCGTGTTGCTGTTCAAACATCGTTATCTCGTTCCTCATTTTTGCAGTTTTCGCCGGTGGGAAGAATTTTGCAAGGAATTTTTGGGCTAGGTCTTCCCAAGTAGTTATTGAACCCGGCGATAGAGAGT
This sequence comes from Panax ginseng, assembly GCA_020205605.1. Lineage (NCBI taxonomy): Eukaryota > Viridiplantae > Streptophyta > Magnoliopsida > Apiales > Araliaceae > Panax > Panax ginseng. The sequence goes on along the minus strand of CM035131.1, from coordinate 111,271,561 downwards.
GTAACCAACTCTTCGCCTTGTCCCGTAAAGTGAATGGGAACAAGCGAAGTCTCACCGCATCATCCGACACCCCATTATACCTAAAGGTGTCACATATCTCCAGAAAGCTGACTAGATGTTCATTCGGATTGTCCTTAGCCAATCCCCCAAACTAAACTGAATTCTGGATCATCCGAATTGTCTCAGGCTTGATTTTAAATGAATTTTGCGAAATACGGTTCTGGTGATGCTATTGATCGCATTCACCACCTTGGGTGTGGCGAAGTCCCTTAATGCTTTCTGATCTTCGGCTGCCATTTCCTCTTCTTTCTCAGATGTTTCAAATTCTTGCCTCGTTTCCTTGATCCACTTACTTAACCTCTGAAACCTTTTCTCAATGTCGTCCTCAAAAGGCAGCATGTCTGGATTTTTGGACCGAGTTTGCATAAACTACTTCAAACACCTGAAATAAGATGAACAAAACAAAAAATAAAAAAATGTTTAACTAAAACTGGATTAATTAAACTGATATTGTAAAAATGTTAAGATCTATACTAAATTGGTCCCCGGCAAAGGCGCCAAAAAATTGTTTGGTAAAATCTATATACGCACAACACGCAAGTATACGTGGTCAACAAGTAATATAGTAATGAGTATAGTATCTTTCCCATAGAGACAAAGTAGTAAGAAACTCAACCTTACATGTATCAATTTCCCATTAACCTAATTTTATTAAACTATTCAATTCAATGATTATAATTCTAAAAACTAAATTAAGAAATAAATAAATAACCACAAAACTATCACAAATATCAAAATTTGGAATTTCAAACAAATAATGGAGAATTAGACTTATGATTTCACCTTAAGATTCACTCTGATTTTTAACACTTTTATTCCAACTCAATTCACTATCCCAATTTATTAATCTAGAACACGAATGTAGTATTAACCACCTTTTGATGCACTAATATCGTATTAACTTAAATCCACAATTTAGATAGAAACAAGTTAAACACCTTAAGCAACTAACTCACTATATCTCTATATGAATTAAAATTAAAGAAGGTTTAAGATTAAGTTCTCTATCCGATTACATGCGATGTCAAGTATATCTCTACCTTAACATTCATCAAGATTTTGCTATTCAAAAATTCAAGAACACATGCTATATTAACTAAGTCTAGATTTGAATATCCGCTCTCGATTCCATACAAATCCACAAAGAATTGTTGATCAGGCAATTCATAAATTCAAGTTCAAATTAATATAGATAAACTGGAAATAACTTATTGAACTGGAAATCAAAGTTTACAAAATCATCGATTCACTTAAGGATCTGTCATAAGCCTAAAAAGTGAATTAGTTCATTATAAATGAAATAACTACTGAATAAATTAAAGATAACATTCTTTTAATTATAAATAATAGTGTAAGAAGAAGAATATTGAAAAATACCCTTCACGTAGCCTAGAGTTGCAATCGTCCCGAAAATCTCTTCAAAATCTTCCTCCAAAGCTTGCTAAGAAAAACTGGAATTAATCTTCATAATATGCCTTTGTGTGTTGTTGGATTCCTTGTTGATAGAGTAATAGATGTCCAACACACAAGTCCCAGCTGAAATTCCCCATCAAGTAGAGTCCATGTACAATCCAAACGTTTAGCATCCACGTTCCAACAGAATTTCAAGCAGAACATAACACTCAGGATTCGACACCCAGCTTTTTACAAAGTGCACCATAAAAAGGGCCATATTGCCGGCTACCATTCTACTAATTCCATATGAAGACCCCCCGCCCTGGCGGGGGTCTATTCCGCTGAATGATTATTGTTGCTTCATGACTTCTTCCAAAATTGCACCGAATTGACTCTAAATGATTCCAAATGACTCCAAATCTTCGCTAAATATCGCAACAACCATCCTACACATAAAAGAACACAAAACAAGTAAAAATGAACATGAACACAAGAAAATAGCAACAAATAAGCATGAAATGGACACCGATTCGTGGATATAAAATCCACTTATCAGGTTTTAATTAGGAAATTTAAAATTTCTAAATTACAATTAGGGTTTACTAATTATATTAGGGTTTCCTAATCATATTAAAATTTAATAATCACGTTAGGGTAGCTAATTAAGATTAGAGTTTCCTAATTAGGGTTTAGGATTCCCGAATATTAAAATAGGGTTTCCCGACATTCGTTTAGGGTTTCTAACTGTACATTAGGTTTTCTAAATCTGAGATTAGGGTTTCTAATCCCTTATTAGGGTTTACAAATTTTAAACCCTATCCGATCAATCATTGATCAATAACTCAATACAGTACAAACACGTGCCCATTAATATAATTATTTTAATTATATTTTCTATCGAATCCCTATCCAGAATTAGGGTTATGGTTTCTAAAGCTGTTATGCACAACTCTACTCTTATTTATCAATCAATACATAAATTGACCACTTCTCGAGACTCGTATCACAGATACACTGTACAATATTAACAGTCAATATTAATATTTAATAATAATAAAAAAAAAATTATTCTTAAAATTCAGATTATTCGAAATCCCGGGTTATCACATTCACCCCTCCATAAAAGGATTCCGTCCTCGGAATCACCACTTTCTTATTCTCTACATTCTTTTAAAGTTGTATCATCAATTCATTCTTATCAACACAATATTAATTTGTGTCTCATATTCTAACCTGTGACTTGGATCTATAAAAGAAAATAATTCACAGTAATATCTAACCAAGATTACTCGCGTATTTTAAATTCTAAGTGAAATCATTACCTGTTGCCACCTCCTAAGCAGCTACTGTATCTTGCGTCGTCATGTTGAATGTACGGGCTGTTGGTCTTCCTGGTTGTTCAGGTCCTCGAATCACCAAGGTTTCGCTAACAGATTCCTTGTTGACACTTTCCTTCTCACCATTCCTCTTATGACAGTTTCGAACCGTATGATCAGTCGATCCACACGCAAAATAACCTTGTATCTTCTTCGGACTGGGACAATTATGTGACAGGTGTCCCTCTTGACCACAGTTATATCAAACTCCCTTCTTCTTCAAACAAACTCCCGAATGGTTCTTTCAACATGTCGCACATGGCTCCCTCCCTTTCTCATTCCCTTCTATCTTATTACCCGACTGGGTATTCTCGCTCCACTTCCTTTTGTTCGAATTACTTCCACCACTACTACCTTCATCATTTATCTTCTTCTTCTTCTCTTGGTGAAATCGAGATGCAGCTTTGCTCCCTCCTTCAGCAATTAACACTTTTTCCAACAAAGCCGCGAACGTATTTATCTATAATACAGCTACTTTGTTGTATATACCCGGCTTCAATCCATTCTCAAATCTTCTCACCTTTCTTATTTCTGTGTCCACCTAATGAGGTGCAAATCTCTCTAATTCGTTGAATTTGGCAGCATACTCAGAAACCGACATATTCTCCTGCTTTTGTTCTAGAAACTTAACTTCCATCCGAGCTTGCATACTCAACGAAAAATAGTTCTCAAAGAACAACTCCTTGAATCTTGTCCAAGTTACCACTGCATTACCAGCTCTCGCCTGATTTGTCTCCCACCAGTAATTGGCTTCTCCCTTCATCAGATATGTTGCAAAAGCTGTCTTTTGCTCTTCCGCTACTTTGGCGATAACGATTGCTTTCTCCGTCTCCTTTACCCAAGTTTGGGCTTCAATTAGATACGTGTTCCCCTTGAATTCAGGCGATCCTACCGCTTTAAAGTCTTTAAAATTTGCCAATCTATCAGCTGGGTGATTTCTCGCTCTTCCTCTTGTTGTTGGAGCTCTATTTCCCATAGCTTGGGCTAACATATCTACGAAATTCTGCATTAGGTCAGCTTGACCTCCTTCATTATTCACTGAATGCTCTTTTCTTTGATTTCAATTCTGTTGTCTAGGCGGCATGATCTGATTTAAATAATAATCTTACATTAATTCTCTTTCTCTACACAAATTCTTAACACAATAAGAATTCAACACATAGTTCTCATATAATCGCATATTTATTCAAATAGCACATAGTACATTTAGTACTTAACAAATATTACTATCCCTTTTTAAATAAACAGTATGATTAACACACATAACTTTACATAAAAATTTACAATTCTCCAACTTTACACAAAAAGTTACAATTCTCTATTCTCATATAACTATTCCCAGTTCATCAAACTTACCACACTTATGAGTTCAGGAACTTACCACAATTATATGAGTGTATGAACTTATCCTAGTCAGACCATTGGTATCCATTCGCTGAGGGGTTCAGAAACATTTCATATAATTATGAGTCATGAACTTACCATAAGTATGAGTTTTAAGAACTCACAAATTAATCTTAATCTTATATTCATATAGAAAATAAAGATTTCATTCATACAAACATATATATTTACATATGCTTACACATCGTTCTCAATATTACAACCTTTAATATCATAATCTTCTACCAAAAGATACTATCACATATATCTAAGTTGTCTACCGTCCACTCCCTTCACCAATCTTCTTTTTGTTGGGACACTTGTTGAATCCGTGACCCGTTCTCCCACATGAAAAACACTTCCTCATATTCAGCTTAGGACAATGTAAGGAAATATGTTTTTCCTACTTACAATTAAAGCATACATTCTTCCATATCATGCATTCTCCCACGTGAGTCTTTCCACACTTGTTACAAACTTGCTTCTTCTTTGGGTTTAAATTTTCAAAATCATCGTTGTCGTTGTCCCTCTTTCTCTTATTCTTGCCTTTCTTCTTGAGTGTTCCTTCAGACGATCCACCACCTTCAGTCTTCATCCTTTCTACATGCCCCTTCAGTTCGTTCCATTCTTCAGTCATTTCGCGTAACGCTCGCTCCGTCTTTCATAACTCCTCTAAGAGAAATACTTTATGTCGACGTCGGGATTTTTGAGTGTCCCTTTTCGTTACTTGTTCTTTGGTGTTCTCATGTTAATGCGAGATTTGTTTGTAAAAACAAGTGAAAAAGGTCCGACATGTATAATGTCGATGATTTGACTTTAAGAGTCGCTTGATTGGTGTATTTAATGGTTGTACTAACGAACCAAAAAGGTTTGCACATTGACCCAGTGATTTGACACTGCTAGACGGGTCTGTGAAACCGAGGTTCATTTTGGGTCCGGGGGCTTGATTATGCGGAGGGAAGGTGTTAGGCACCCCCCGACATACGTGTTACCACGGTGACCGCCACTTTTCAAAGAAATTATTATATGAATGTGTGTTTATGTGTGTGTGTGGATCAATGTGCAGTTATTTGAAAGTAGTGTGAGGCCTCGTTCGCACCTATATACACAAGGTTTGAATTTTATGGAAAAATTCAGTTTTAACCAAGATATAGCAATGACATTTTGTAAAAAAGGTTTTTCAAACCTTATACTCAATAGGACTTGAGACCTTTTCATACTTCCATATTATTATTAAATATTCGGCTTGTTTGCTTTTATTTTGAGATGCGAAGCATTCTCGAGAAAATAATATCTGATGAGTCTTAAGCGCTCATGTAAGCATGATGACCATCCAAGGAAATTTAGACACTGTAAAATAATGTACAGGCTACATACAGCAAAAAAATGTCCATCATGGAACCGAATCTAGATTGAAGAACTCGAACTTCGTGATCACATGATTCCTAGGCTCACATGATCTGCGCAATTTATATGGAAAGCGATAGCGATTATATATATATAAAAGCTATAAATATATATATATAAACATGATCAACATCATGAAAGTAAACTCCAAAGGGACAAAATGTAAATAAAGTCGTAAAAGCGATCAAGCGCCATGTAAGTAAACTCTGTGTAGGGACGGAATGTAAATAAAAATTTGTAAAAAGGCCACGAAGTGAACTCTAGGCACAGCAGAAATGTAAATATATATATATAAGCGAGACGCGCACTAGATGTGAATCCGGGCTCATCGGATATGTTCCAGCAACAAATTATATATGTATATATATATAAGCGATTAAATTATTTGGATGTAAATCCGGGCTCATCGAGATATGTTTGACAATAGTATATATATATATATAAGCAAATAAACGCACTGGATATAAAATCCAGGCTCATCAGACATAGTCTAACCACAGTTCATATATATAAGTATATATATATATATAAGCAATTAAACTCTCCAGACCGAAGTCTAGGCTCAATCTAGGCATAACTCGATAATGTTAGTCCATATATGAAATATATATATATATAAGTGTATATATACAGACAGAAATGAAAACCACGGACTAAAGTCTGGGCAAACACACTCACACGACTCTCAACGTGTACAACAGTGTGTGCTAATATTAGAAGAAAGCTTTATAGAATATAAGAAGGCCTACAGTGGGCTGCCAAAGTAGACTTCTATGACTTTAAATGGATAAACACTCAGCTCCCGACGGATAAAAGATAGCTATATGTGAGCTAACTAGTGTTTAAAGATGAGGAAACACTCAAAAGATGTGTATGTAGAGTAAAATGGACAGGACTTCCTCGCCTTTTTCCCTCCCCTTTCTTCTCAAATGGCTGACCCCAAGGCTTGTATATATAGACGGATGGCAGCGAGTAAACCTACTGGCGGTAGCAGCTTGTACCTTGTACTGGGTGGTCGTGATGCATCCGAACCTTGCGGGTCCCGTTGTCTCGTATTACGTGCACTCATGCACTGTAATGTCCGCTTGAACTTGCAGAACTTCAATCTGAGCATCCGAATGAGGTATATCTGACCTTCTTCGGACCGGTTGTGTCAAGAGTTACGCAATGACATGGATTAGAGGTTATCACGAAGTCGGAAGAGGGGTCTATGCCCATGGTCTTCAAGCTTCAAATTCTATCCAAAGTACTGTCACATGTAATAGTCACTCGGGATTGTTAATCCTCGGTTCTTGTGGGACATTGGTGGATGTATGTATGTATGAAGTGTTGAGACGATGTGCCATTGTCGAAGGAACAAGATGATGTTTGACTCCTCGTCGGGGTTATCATCGGTTTGAGTTGAAAGTCGACATTGCTCAGGGTTATAGCTGAGATTGGACTACTTGTTGGTATGCCGCGATATCATCTTGTTATGATGGTAAGATGACGTGGTGACTCCTCACCGGGGTTATAACTGGTTTAAGCGGAAAGAAGATGTTGCTCAGGGTTACCTCTGAGATTGGACTACTGCTTGTTTATATGTCTCACTGTCATCTGTGGGTGTTCTTGTCTGCCCGTTGTTAACTCTGGGTCTGAGGTGTGTGTGCCTAGACAGGATGTCTATGGTTGAAAATGATTGCATATATTTGAAACAAGCATTTCTGGGGTTATCGCCATAACTGTAATGGCATCTTTTGGGGTTATCACCAAGGATTGCTACTCCCAGTGTTGTCTCTGGGACTGGAACTGAGCATTGCGATGTTATTACCGAGAGAACTGTCCTCTCCAGTGTTGTCGCCGGTCTTTTGATCTACGTACCTCGGGGTTATCTCCGAGATTGGAAATGACATTCTCGGTGTGTGTTCCGGGTTTGAGATGATGTTCCCGGTTTGTGTTCCGGGTTGGAGGTTAACTTCCGGTAATATCCGGAATGGATGTAAGCTGTCTTTCAGGGTTATCTCCAAAAGATGAATTTGCCCTCCTGCAATGTTAGTAATAAGAGTGCAGAAACTTTTTAGTGTCTACAGATGCCCCTCTTTATCATATTCATGCAATGTAAGGCATGAATAGGATAAAGAATACTAGACACTTGAAATGCAAGCAATATAAACATGATGCTATATGCAGCAACATGATGCAAATGTATGTAGAATGCATGAATGATTGTCAGGTAATCCTGTTGGAATGACAATCAGTGATAGCTTGGACATGCGATCCAAGTCTCCAAGGATGTTGAAGTTGGGGCTATCACCAAAGTCTTGAATCCTAGACACTGTCTTATATTCCATAGAGGTACCTCTTGTGTGTAAGAGATCTGTGGGGATAAAGCTTCGTCTATTTGAGGATGAGTATAACATATTCCCTCATTCTGTCGGAGTTACTGCCACCAGTTTGTTGTTACCAGGGTTGTCTGATCTTCGCTGATGTGTGTATCACCAGATAAATCCCTATTGGGTGTATTGTCAAGGCTGCTTGACCTTCATTGATGTATGTGCCAATGGTAGCACTGCGTTGTAACCCCCACCGGGGACACGTGGATAAGCTACTTCGATGGGTTTACTTGCCAATGGCTGACATGACGTCAAGGCTGCTTGACCTTCATTGATGTGTGTATCAATGGTTGCATTACATTGTAACCCCCGCCGGGGATACGTAGATGTTTGAAGGATGTGCGTTGGGACCGCCGGGGATACGTAGATGTTGATAACTTTGGCATTGCAACCCCTGCCGGGGAGGTTTGATATATCGTGGTTTTACGTTGTAACCCCTGTCGGGGAGGTTTAGGGTTGTGACCCTGCAAATGACGGCATCGGACCTTTGTGGGGTATGTCAAGAATGATTTATGAAAGCTGAGTTCATTGGTATACTATACCCTGCATTTAGGCGAATACCTTTGAGACGACGGGAGTTTAACTCTGACCGACGAGAAACCAGGATTTCAGGCTATTCCGCTCAATCGCATAGCACTTTTATTCCAGATTTGGCCTTTTCAGCTTGTGAGACCTCCTTTATAACTCTAACTGGAGAGAGCCAGAGGTGTGGGACCCATGTAAAAGTTTCGCAGGTGTACCTGCAGGAGCCGCAGGTTAGCCTGCAGCCAACCGTGCCTATGTATAGGCGGTTGGTTGCTTTCATAAGTCATTTTCAAGTTACGTAGTGAAGGAAATCCGAGAGCTCTTCTTCAGATCTGCTGAGTTTGGGCAACTTTCTGCATATTCTGCCACCATACAAGCGTTCTTCAATGTCCTGGTAACACATGCATGTATTTTTTTTTTCCAATTTCTATCTGTTGGAAAATGACTTATCGCATGAAATGCATTTAGACACATAGTAGTGAATATGCATCCTGATATGACTTGATAAAAAATATTCAACATAGTAAATGTTAGTATTAAACCATGCTGAACATAATGATGTGAAAAAATTTGACTTTTGAAACAGTCAAATTGGCACCTTTTACTGTCATTTCTTAACCTATCTGAGGACAAATGAGTAAAGGCATAAAGTAAAATAATCCTGGTAATTAGACTACACTTACGGATTTTTACTGTGATGTGATTAATGCATATAGGATGTATATGACTGTGTATAGGTGTGCTACTGAATGGCCACCTAGTCATGCCTATGTGCATGTGGATAGTCCCATTTACAAAGGGGCTATGGCAAAATTTTCCGAAAATGTAGGTATTGAGTAGTCATGCATTTTTAACTCTACTGTAGATGTATGTTAAAACTATGCATGCATGCATGTAATCATAGAATTCATTTTGAAAAGACTCCAGGTAAGAAATTACCACACCCTTTCTGAGGTGATTTGGAGACTTGTTGTCCAGATATCATGGATCTGGATCGGTGATTAGTTCGTGGGACCACTTACGGTGTACGGAAGAGGGCTTTTGAAGAGCCTCGAGTCTTGGATTACGTTAGATGACCTCATCGTTTGGCGAGGCGGTGATACGTCTATTCGGTTGAAGTGCCGAATGTCGAGGGCGAGGAGGAGGATGCACCGTCGAGGTTCCCGCTCCCCATCATGACGTGTTCCCGTAGGGAATTGCCGTATTCAAGTGGCGAACCCGGATCTTCTAGGTGACTTGAGTAGGCATCCTTCAGTATATCTGCACGCAAACGAGGTATGAAGTTAGATCTTTAATCTTCCTTATTTCCTATTGATGAGGAGTCAAGGAGTCTGATGTTGATTTGCATTTGATGTAGGTTCACGGCTTCACATAGCCTCGAGGGAACTGGTTTAGCATTCACTCTATGTATCAGGCCTTGCATGATGACTACAGAGCGATCGTCCATGGCTGGGGATTCGGGAGGTTCTTCTCCATTCTACCCCGTCGTTGTCCCTGGGGTTACCTCAGAGCATTGTCTGAGAGGTGGTTTCACCAGACTCAGTCACTCCATTTGCTGGACTACGAGGTGATGATGATGCCAATGGATTGGCGGTTTATCATAAGTATGGAGTTTGGAGGGGAGTCGATGCCTTGCATGGCGGATATCACCCCTACTGCCGTCAGATCCTTGTTGGGAATTCCGACGGAGGCGCTCAAGGGTAGGATTATTCGTATAGGTCCTTTGAGCATAGATGCTATGAGCGGGCTATTGAGTGAGCCCATACCCGATGATGTGAGAGTCAGGGATCGCATTCTCCGGCGATTGTTCTTGATGATCATTAGGGGATGCATTATAATAGATAACTCTTTTACGGTGTCCTTCACTTTGATCAGCGCCACTCGACACATGGACCGTATAGGAGATTATGATTGGGGTTCCTACACCTTTGCCTACTTCGCAGGGCTTGACCAAGGCGTGGTTAGGATTCTACCCATTTCTGCTGGTGAGTGTTTCTCTTGTCTTTTCCCATGTATAGGTTAAGAGTGTTGACTGACAGCAGATGTTTGCCTTTGTGTTGGCAGTTTTGGGTCTATGAAAGGCTTCCTTGTTTATGTCCTATGAGCGTGTTAGGTTTAGACACCTATCCACGAGGACGGAGATGGCATCATTCCATACTAGCGGAGGACCCTGTTGTTGAGGGTTTCACTCATTGTCGCCTACAGCTGGAGGTATTGACAGCCGATGTCATCACATGGATTCCCTACTCTGGAGAGCATCTGGGAGTTGGTTTTGAGGATGGGTACCATTTGGAGTAAGTACGTCATTTCCACCCGTAGGATTCCTCTCTTCATAGATGGAGGATGGGAGCTCTATTTAGTAGAGCGTGCTATCAGGAGCACTACAGGAGAGATTCGTATGCCGATCTTGCCTCCTGCCAGGCGTTATTGGCCTTTTTTGTAGTCACCCGTCATTGACATCCCATTGATGGGGATTGACGGTTTTACATTGTCAGAGGGCCCCTGTTCTCAAGAGATGTTCCAGCATTGGTGGATCCCTCGTACGATGCGCCACACAGTTTATGGGGGATATGGTTCCAGGATCCGTGATGATGACGGATTGGCTAGCCTGTGTCAGAGATCCGACTCATGTGACATAGATTGACAAATAGACTCAGCAGCTGGACCGGTTACATCTTTTTATTCGGCATTTGGGCAGAGATCCTGTAGAGGTAGATACTTTTGATCCTTCCAGCTCTGGCTCTGGTCCCTCAGGTGACCCATATGGTTTTGCCGGTGCAGATCCTCCTCAGATCGGCCGACATCCCTGTGAAAGGCGAGATCCAGTGACTCAGGAGGAGTTACATCAGGTGGACAGGATCGATGATTTAGACATCGACACTCTTGACTTTTTCTGATGTATTTCTCGCTATCTCTTTTGATAGGCCTCTGTTGTATGTTGGGTAGCTTCGTCCCATTCTCGCTATATCTTTTGATAGGCCTTTGTTGTATGTTGGGTTGCTTCGCCCCATTTCCCTGTATTTTAGCTGTACAGAGATGTATTAGATGCTGATATACTTAGGAATGTATGTACAGTTTTCCATTCCCTATATCATATTGCCATCTATTGTATCATGCCTGTTATTATGTTATGCATATGTATGTATGTCAAGAGATATTGACCATTGACCCCTGGATGGTCTTATGACACGGCCCGTACAGATGTCTTCTTCGACAGTTAGCCGTATTGATCATACCCCACCATTTATGGTGGTAGCTGGTATGCGCTCATGGTATGATAGTATATCACCATCAGAGATGGTGATCGTAGATGATTTGCTGCAGCATACTATGACATTGTTGATGTTTCAAGTTCCCATAGAATTTGTAGAGGGTATGCTAGAGCACTGGGTATCGGAAAGGCAGGTTTTCCGATTTGGGACCCAGGAGTTGACTCCTAATTTGGAGGAGTATGCACGGTTGACGATGCTACCGCTGGACAGACCTTGCATGCATATGACTATTGGAGACATGGCGGGCGATTCATGACCCTCATCGGATTGAGGCGTAAGTGGTCGGAGATGAGATTACATCCGCCACATGATATCCCAAATAAGCTCTCGTTAGATAGGTTTGGCTCGAGGAAAGCTATGCCTGACATTTTTGGATTTCACCACACCGGAGGACCATTGGCGTTCAGCCAGAGTGGATGTACTGATTCTATGCATATTATCATATGTCTTCATGTCGCGGTACATGGATGAGCTGGATATCGGCGTCATTATGGCAGTGAGAGCTCTCAGAGAGGGTCATAACATTGTATCGATGATCATCACAGAGACTCTGAGGTCAGCTACATACTGCTGCATTTATCCGACAGGAGTGTTTATATGTAGCTCGGTCATGCTGTATGTGTGGTTTATGTCACACTTGAGACCGACAAGTACATTAGCACATTTAAGTAGCCCGGGGTTTTGTTTCACCCAGGAGATAGCCATGTCATACTCCTTTCAGCCTGCAGAGTGCATAGATGCTGCATCATGGTCAGCTTTCCTGGCAGGGATTAGGGATCCGTTTGCCATATTCCCGTGTTTAGGGCATAGTTCAGCATACAGCTTCATTACTCATGCTCCGGGCTTGGATTATCTCCCTCTGTATGGATTGAGGGGCATGATTACTTACCACCCACTGGCCATGATGTGTCAGTTTGACCAGTTTTAGGATTTTCATCCTTATAGGGGGGCAGTGAGTTAGCGCTTCGCTTCACACCGTTTATCAGAGGAGGACAGATCTAGGTTGTATGCCTGTTGGGATCAACGAGAGTTGGCTGAGTTTTCTATCAGTCATCCAAGTTGTTCTGAAGTATTCCGCATGGATGGAGACAGAGACTGCATTGGTTGCGGAAGTATCCACAGTGCAGGATGTTGATTCCGACGATGAGGATCCTATAGAGGAGGCTGTTATTCCCATCGATGATTTGACTGCTGGGCTGCCAGCATTTGTGATGGATTCTCCCATCCCGAGTGTCACTGTTGCTCAATATTCGGCACAGCATTTGGAGCAGAGCTTACATCTGATGACCTATATTAGTGATCAGGCTAGGGCTGCGATGTTGACAGCTCTTGATGAGAGAGACGCCGCTCTATTAGAGAGGGATGAGGCTAGATCAGCCAGGGATGCATTGATTGGGGAGCGGGATGCCACCGTATCTATTAGGGATGTGGCCATTACAGATAGCACTTCAGTGAGATCCCAGATGATTGTCAGTCTTGCCGACATGAGTGCTTACATTGATGAGCATTATGCCACTATGCAGTTAGCCTCTGATCTGCTAGCTCATGTAGATACCCTTGGGCAGGAGCTTGCAGTTCTTCTTCCGTGGTCAGAGAGGGATGCTATGTTAGATCTGATTGTCAGCATGTATACAGATCTGTAGATAGCTTTGTATTTTCCTACACAGACTAGCTTAGCCATTTTGTCATGTACAACACAGATGTATATATCAAACAGTATTATGTATGGCAGGGAATATATTTTGATTCACTTCGCTTTTAGTTATGCCTTGATACTTGCTTGATGTTTGCCTATTTCTTCAGGGCCTTGTGATCTTGATGCATTCTAAACTTGTAAAGCCCCCAAACTCGGATACTCGAAACCCGAATTCAGTGCTTCACGATACCATTTCTATGAGTGGAATAATACTAATAATATAATTATTAAACTTAATTTACATAGTTATCAGAGTCTATTCCCAAGTACGCAACCTTTTATACGTTCATTACATGATAATAATAATATATATCATCCTTATCATAACAAAGCAAACTATTACATAACATATCATGAAAACTCATTCAGCAGCCTTCTCTTTTCCTTTATTCTTAGTCGAGCCTTCTGTTTGTTCACACTTATCTAAAAACATTTAAATTAAGCAAGGATGAGCATTTGAGTGCCCAGCAAGTAATAGCAATTATATATATAAGCTGAAAGAATTTAAATGTTTTCTTTATACTACCCTTCTACAACAAATTAATAGTTTTGAAGTAATTCTAAACCAATAATAATATCATAACAACCCTCTCTCAACTTTTTGAAACTACGTACTAACTATAAATAGGATTAAGGTGACATACTATGAACATTGTTTTCAATTTTCGAATAGGTTTAGCAGAACTTCATCCGCAAACCGTCATAGCTTACGAGCACGAGGGTGTACATCCTATAGACCCTGTATTGATCAATACTACATAACAAGAACGATATTATCGTTCACTCTAGCTGCCTTGGGCACGTAAAAATTTTCCCGTGAACAGGATGTTCATACTTGTCGGGGTTCCAAACTAAAGGTTTTATCTTATTCAACAATAATCTATAATTCAACATATATATATATACGGGTAATTAACAAAGGTGTATCAACATGTGATTAAATGCAATGATTATCCAAGTGGGGACTCTTGAGTAACCATTTATAGAAATGAATGAACAAAATATATATCTGAATTACCATATACTAACATGCTGATAATCAATGAGCGTATATAATATAGGGTTAATAATTTGTACAATAATAATATAATTCAAATTAGGTATACATCACCCATCTTGAGTTTTCAAAATACATGGTATAAAAATTCAAATACAAACTAATACATCACCCATCTTGAGTCGTCAATACGTGTAAAATACAACTAAAAAACATCTTTGTGAGTTTAAATACAAATATTGTCTTCTAGACAATATCCATTCTCAAATAAGTCCTCATTACATTTATTATCACCTTTTTTTATAGAATAGTGAGGACTACTAAGACACCATCTCGGACCATCACTCCATTCCCCGAGCTAGTCCCATTTCGTTCTCATTTCACGAAGAGAAGCGGTGAAAGAAAGGGTGAGCTCAACTAGCCCGACAAGAAATATTATGACTAAGATAATGCAAAATAAATTATCATTAGCCTTCAACAATGTTAAGCGATAAAATACAATAGACATCAAGTTTAAGCTGCTGAGCGGATCAAGCAATCCATTAAAAGAGTCAAGTAGAGAATAAAATCTACTATCTTTTATGATTTAAAAAGTTTTCATCACTTTTATCATTTGAGACTCGACAATAAATAATCCACATCATCCACACTTCGACCGAGGATATTCATTAGGGTCACGACCACAAATTCCATGCACTACGGGCCGAGGATATTTGTGTATTCATCGATGGTCATGATCATGCCAACAAGCTGTCCATCGATGCCTTTACGGGCCAATGAGGACTTTTACCACATCATTTGTAACATTACGGTCATGATTACACCGAATAATCCCTGGTCATAATCATACCAAGTCCATCCATGCTCTACAGGCCACAGATGACTTTCAAAAAAAATATAAACATGAGGATGATGACAATGATATAAGAATTCAATAAAACAAGTTCAAGAATTAAGTTATTCAGGAACTAATAACGTCCAAATTGTCAACATGATACTGCTTTGTAGAGTAAAATTCAAGAATGCTCAGAAGAATATTTCCATGAAAAATACTGGATGAAGCGCAAATATCAAGGATATTCCACTAATTTCATGGAGTATAGAAGTCAAAATTTTAATATTTGAGTATAATAAAAGAATGGAATAACAAAAGAAATCACCGTGCATGCGGTACTTAGCATAGAGCGAGGTTATTCAACAGAATAATAATAACGGAACGGTCGGTGAAAATCACTGCAAGCGAGGATGTTCAATGAGAATAATAAAGAATGGAATAACAACAGAAATCACCATGCATACGGTGCCGCATAGGCGAGGTTATTCAACAGAATAATAATAAGCGAGAATAATAAAAATGGAACCCGAAAGGTGTAACACGAACAGGATATTCCAATAATAATAATAAAACGGGAATAATAAAAGGCGGAACCGGTCGCGAATAAAACAGCGAACGAGGATATTCCAGCGAGAATAATAAAAATAGAATAATAAAAAAGCGGAACGGAACCCGTAAAGGCGTAAAAACCTGAGACGAGGATGTTCAACGGAATAATAAAAACGAGAATAATAGAAGAATGTCACCAAGTATAGGGTATTAAGCGTATCTGAGGTTATTCAGCGAGAATAATAAAGAAATGGAATAATGAAGTTCTCTTCATGAATACAAAAGAATAATATCCCTACTAGTAAAAAAAGCTTGATATAGGTAAAGAAAGGTAGCGAGACTTCTCTTTTTCTTTCTCTCTAATAATTTCTCTCTCAGAGTTAAATTGAATTAAGTAAGAAAATAATGAAGGAATGAGCTTTATTTATAGAAAAATGGAATGCATAGTAACTAACTCATGAGCGGTCCAGATTGATTTACTTTAATCGACGGTCCATATTTAAAGCAAAATCTTTTAAATAAAATAATAATATATTCTATAATATATAAAAAATTTTATAAAATATTTATACTATGAAAACTATACTACACTTATGCATAATAAAATATAATATAATCTAATTATATAATAAAATATAATATATTCTATTATATATATATAATTAAATAAATATTACATATATATATATATAAAATAAATAACTTTATAAAATTATTACATTTTTAATATATAAAAATAAAACAAAACTTCATTATCGTTAATATAATAATTAACTTCATATTATATAATATAAAGACAATAATTGAATCAAAGTGAGTGACTTCTCACATAAGCATTAATAATCAATCTGGTGTCTTCTTATGCAACCTGCGTATTCTTTGTACTTTTACTCTACAAGAGTAGTTCAGCGGTATCAAGCGGTAAAACTTTCGTAGTTATTTTAATAAAATATTTTTGTCGTTTTCTCGATCAAGCAATAATTACATTGTAGGGTCCACCATGATGATTGTCCGTCGTACGAATATTTCTGTTTAAAAAAGAATATTCCCAGACCAATCGAATATTATATAACAACTTGCGTACTTTGCAAAATTTATAAATATTACCACAACTATAACATTATATCAAATTATATCATAATATTAAAAATGATAATTATAGAAAATTCATTTTTATTTATAAAAAGTTGGGGTCTTCTGACCTCCCTTCTTAAGAAATTTAGCCCTCGAAATTAGAGTGCGTATACTGGTATATCGAAGAGGTAAGGATACCTTGACTTCATTTGATTCTAACTCCGGGTCATTTCCTCAACATCGTGGTTTCTCCACAAAACTTTGACTTGAGGTATAACCTTGGGCGTAGAATATGTTCCTTCTTATCAAGATTTGAGCAGGAACCTCTTCATACGTTAAATCTTCCGCTATTTAAATCGGTTCTAACTTCGATAATGTGGTTGGGTCTTTCACATATTTACGTAACATGGATATGTGAAAAGCGTTATGAACACGAGACATACTTGGCGGTAAAAGCGAGTCTATAAGCCACAGTTCCTACTCGATCGAGGATTAAAAATGGGCCGATGAATCGAGGATTGAGCTTTCCTCTCTTTCCAAAACCTCGTAACTCCTTTCCATGGAGCAACACGTAACAACACATGATCTCTATATCGAATTCCGTCCTTTCGATGAAGATCGGCATAACTCTT
Source organism: Panax ginseng (assembly GCA_020205605.1). Classification (NCBI taxonomy): domain Eukaryota; kingdom Viridiplantae; phylum Streptophyta; class Magnoliopsida; order Apiales; family Araliaceae; genus Panax; species Panax ginseng. The sequence goes on along the minus strand of CM035131.1, from coordinate 111,253,988 downwards.
TTATCGATCTTGTGAGGTTTTTATCGTTGTCGGATCGTTTGAATCTTTTCCGTAGTCATACGTACCAACTCGGTCCCAACAACGTTGCTTCACCCACCTCATCCCGACATCTTTGGAAGCGACACTTTCTTCCATCTGGCGCCTCGAATGGAGCCATGCCGATGCTTGCTTGATAAGCTGTTGTTGTTGTAGGAAAACTCCACCCGATGGTAAGAACTTATCAACTTCCCTTGAAGTCGAGGACCACGAGTCTTAATAAATCTTCGGAGTTTGAATAGTCTCTCTACGATTGTCCGTCAAATGCGAGGATGATATTTGAACTAAATCGTAAATCCGTGCCCATAGCTTTTTGCAAACTAACCCAAAATCGTGAAGTGAATCTTGGGTCTCGATCGGAAACTATGGATCTTGGCATACCATGCGGTCTTACAATCTCGTTTATGTACATCTGAGCAAGGCGTTCAAGTGTATAAGTTTCTCGTATTGGTAAGAATGAAGCGGACTTGGTCGATCTATCAACAATGACCCAAATTGCATCGATGCCTTGAGAAACCTTGGGAAGACCGATGTGAAATCCATGGTAATGTGCTCCCACTTCCATTACGGAATTTCAAGTGGTTCTGATGGACCTTTTGGTACTTGATGCTCGCCTTGACTCGTTGACAAGTTAGACACCTTGAGATAAACATATTATCTCTCTCTCTTCATATTGCTCCACCAAAATGTATGGCGAAGATCACGATACATTTGGTACTCCCGAGATGGATTGCAAATGGTGTGTTGTGCGCCTCCATCATGATTTTATACTTTAACTTCGGGATCGTTAGGAACACAAAGTGGAGTTGACTCGAAGTATTCCTTCATCATCGATTCTTGCTTGGCATAGCACCTTCTTGCACTTTCTTTCTCATCATCGCATCGGCTCCAGTGCGTAGTTGAAGCGACTTTAACTTTATCAATTAAAGTCGGTTCTACTCGTATATTCGCCATCATCACGTGGGTCCACAGGTCTTTATCTCTATCTCCATCCTTTGCAAGTCATACAAAATGGGCCTTTGCGTTGACAATATCGCTTTTCGTACCGCGCATATGATCTTCTACTTTCGATCGTCGGCTACCACGTTAAACTTTTCGAGGATGGTATTGGATGGTATGATCATAATCTTTCAATAGTTCAAGCCAGCGTCGTTTATCGCATGTTGAGTTCCTTTTGAGTGAAGAAATATTTGAGGCTTTTATGATCAAGTAAAGATCTCCACTTTCTCCCCATACAAGTAATGCCTCCAAATCTTTAGTGCGAAAACAACGGTTGTACTTGACTCTAGATCATGAGTAGGATAATTCCTCTCATATTCTTTGAGTTGTCGTGAGGCATAGGCTATGACTTTCCCATGTTGCATGAGAACACATCTAACCCTTTGCCGAAGCATCCTTTGTAGATGACAAATCCCTCGAACGGATGGTATTGTCGAGCAGTCTTTGAAATGAGTCTCTCTTGAGTTCTTGAAAACTCTTCTCACATTCCTCGCTCCAGCCAGAACTTTGTATCTTTCGAGTCAATTTGAGTTAGTGGAGTAGCGATTTGAGAAAATCCTTCCACGAATCTCAGATAATAACCGACTAAGCAAAGAAAGCTACGTCTTGATCCTTTGATTTAGTTTGCTCGACTTTGAATAGCTTTGATCTTTCTTTGGGTGCGAGATATTCCATGACTTGATACCACGTGCCCAAGAATGCTACTTCCTCAAGCGAACTCGCATTTCTTCAACTTGGCATAAAGCTTATATTCACGAAGCTTTTGGAGTGTCGACCTCAAGTGTTGCTCATGATCTTCACGGGTTTTGGAATAAATGAGGATGTCATCAATAAAGGCGACCACAAAGTGATCAAATATTCCTTGAATACTCGGTTCATCATATCCATGAAGGCGGCGGGAGCATTAGTCGATCCAAAAGACATGACTAGGAATTCATAATGCCGTCTAGGGAGTTAAAGCCGTCTTTGGAATGTCATCGGTTCTAATCTTCAATTGGTGATATCAGGAGCGAAGATCAATCTTTGAAAAGAATTTGGCTCCTTCTTATTTGGTCAAGCAGGTCATCAATACGTGGCAATGGGTACCTATTTTTGATGGTGACATGATTGACTCCAGATAATCAATACAAAATCGCATACTCCCATCTTTCTTCTTCACGAATAGAGCAGGAGCACCCCGAGGAGAAGTACTAGGACGAATAAAGCCGATGTCTAACAATTCCTGCGGTTGGGTCTTTAACTCACGAAGTTCAATAGGAGCCATTCGATATGGGGCTTTGGAAATGGGTTTTGTCTAGGGTTCAAGGTCGATACAAAATTCAATTTCACGCTCTGGGGGTAGGCAGGGAAGTTCTTGAGGGAATCGTCGGAAAATTCATTAACAATAGAAATATCATTCAAAAGCGGCGTATTTTTGTTTAGATCCGTGACATGAGCTAAGAAAGCTTGACATCCGTTTTTCAATAAGCGAATAGCTTTATGGCTTGAGATAGCGGTGATTGATTTTAATGGTTTGGTTGCTTGAATTAGCATAATAGGTTGGTTAGGAATATGAAAGCTAACAACCTTACGAAAACAATCAATTTTTGCATGATGAGTAGTTAACCAATCAATCCCTAGAATTACATTAAATGCAAGTATTTTCAATGAAATAAGATCGACGAAGGTAATGTGAGGTTACCGATTTGAACCAAACAAGACTTATAAATAGTGGATGTAATGAAGGTTTCTCCCAATGGAGTTTCAACGAGATAAGTCAAAGTCAATTTCTCGAGTCAAATTTAAGCGTTGGCGCAAGTAGGAGAAATAAAAGAATGGGTAGAGCCGGTATCAAATAAAGTATAAACTTATTTAGAGTTTATGATAAGCTTACCGTGATGACCTCGTTCGGGTTCCTTGCTTTACGGGAGGTTACAACAAAGCGCTCTCCCTTGCACTCTTCTGGCTTTGACTTTTACGGGAATGACCTTTGGTGCCTCCATCAATTTGGACTTGTCTTGGTCTTGCGACAAAATCGGGCGGTGACCTTCTCTTCCACTGAGTTATAACATGCTTTGGATGGCATCGCATCATGAGTTGGGGGATGATGTGTCCCTCTCCTCCACACTTGAAGCATATGATAGGTGGTCGTTCTCCTTCCTTAATGACGGTCTTTTGACTTTGGCGTCTTTCCATCATTGTTGAATCTCTCTTCTTGAAATGTCCATTCTTATTGTTTTGGCCATGATTACCACCAAAGTGGTTACCATTTACGGCATGTTGATTCCCTCCGCGCTTGTTGTCATAGCTTGATATTTATTATCCTTTAGTATTATCATTTTTTTAATTTGCTCTCCTTTGGTTGGTTTAACTCATTATCGCGCTCCAATAATTGAGCCCTATTAACAACATCTCGAATACAAAAACATAGTTTATGAGAGATAAGATATTGGCGTATCTCGGGTTTCAAACCTCTTAAAAACATTAGCGTCATTCTCTCCTCATTATCAACCAAATGGGGCCATGGCCAAGGGACAACTTCGGCAAACTTGGCCCGTCTTTGCGACACGGTCATGTTGTTTTGTTCGACTTGATGAACTCTACCTCTTTCATGTGATGAATACTTTTGGGAAAGTACTTGTCGTTGAGCAGTTCTTGGAACTTCTCCCAAGACATCTTGATCGGCGGCGGGTTGAGTCGTTTTTCTGATTCCCACCGATGTCTGCCCTCCTGCAACATGAAGGTGGCAAAGGAACCTTTTGCTCCTCGGAGCATCCCAAGACATCAAATATCTTGTTGATCTGTTTAATCACGTCTCGCCTTAAGTGGTTTTGGCTCTCCAAAAAACTCCGGTGGTCCAGTTCCTTAAAGCGCTTGGCGGTGACCGTCAAGAGTTGCGGTGTTCCACTGCATTTTGGGCGAGGGCCGCTCTACTTTGATGTTGCATGAATTGCATAAAGCCTCGGAACATTCCATCGTTCATCATTTGGTCGGTGTTGTTGTTTGCACGAGGAATGTCGCCTTCACGATGCACATTATCACGATTATTGATCTGTGGAGACTCAGCGGTCTCTGTGCTCCATTGATGTTCTCAACATTCTCGGATGCCATTTTTCAAAACACTGCCACAAAACAAGGGTTAAATAACATATCACATATTATCCCTATACTCTACGTGACCAATTAAATACCAAATAAACTTAGGTAGGTCATACTAGCGAAAAAGAATTCCCGTCTCTCCCCTCCTAGTTCTTGTCTCACATCTTAGCGGGGATCATATCCTAAGCTTTGATACCAAGTTGTGGCGCCCCCAAAATAGGTATACATCACCCATCTTGAGTGCGCCAAATACATGGTACAAAATTCAAATACAAACTAATTATACAACGATCGTGTAAAATACGACAAAACATATCTTTGTGAGTTTAAATACAAATATTGTCTTCTAGACAATATCCATTCTCAAATAAGTCCTCGTTACATTTATTATCACACTATTTTACAGAATAGTGAGGACTACTAAGACACCATCTCGGACCATCACTCGGGTTCCCAGGCTAGTCCCACTTCGTTCTCATTTCACGAAGAAACGGTGAAAGAAAGGGTGAGCTCAACTAACTAGCCAAGAAATATTATGACTAAGATAATGCAAAATAAATTATCATTAGCCTCAACAATGTTAAGCGATAAAATACAATAGACATCAAGTTTAAGCTGCTGTGGATCAAGCAATCCATTAAAAAAGTCAAGTAGAGAATAAAATCTACTATCTTTTATGATTTAAAAGTTTTTCATCACTTTTATCATTTGAGACTCGACAATAAATAATCCACATCATCCACACTTTCTGACGAGGATATTCATTAGGGTCCGCGACCACAAATTCCATGCACTACGGGCGAGGATATTTGTGTATTCATCGATGGTCATGATCATGCCAACAAGCATCCATCGATGCACTTCTACGGGCCAATGAGGACTTTTACCACATCATTTGTAACATTACGGTCATGATTACACAGAATAATCCCTGGTCATAATCATACCAAGTCCATCCATGCTCTACAGGCCACAGATGACTTTCAAAAAAATATAAACATGAGGATGATGACAATGATATAAGAATTCAATAAAACAAGTTCAAGAATTAAGTTATTCAGGAACTAATAACGTCAAATTGTCGACATGATACTTCTTTGTAGAGTAAAATTCAAGAATGCTCGAAGAATATTTCCATGAAAAATCTTTGGATGAAGCGCAAATATCGAGGATATTCCACTAATTTCATGGAGTATAGAAGTCAAAATTTTAACATTTGAGTATAATAACGAATGGAATAACAAAAGAAATCACCATGCATGCGGTACTTGCGCATAGAGCGAGTTATTCAACGAGAATAATAATAACGGAACCGGGTCGGTGAAAATCTGCAAGCGGGATGTTCAACGAGAATAATAAAGAATGGAATAACAAAAAATCACCATGCATGCGTAAAGCCGCATAAGCGAGGTTATTCAACGAGAATAAAATAGCGGAACCGGTCGGTGAAATTCTGCAAGCGAGGATATTCAGCCAGATAATAAAAAAGCGGAATAATAAATGATGGAATCGGTAGGCGTATAAACACAGACGAGGATATTCAGCGAGAATAATAAAAGGCGGAATAATAAAAAGGCGGAACCGCTCGAGTGTAAGGCGTATAAAACACACAGAACAGGATATTAAGCGCGAATAATAAAAATAGAAAATAAAAGCGGAACCCGGTGGAAGGTGTAAAAACGCAGACGAGGATGTTCAGCGGAATAATAAAGGCAGAATAATAGAAGAATGTCACCAAGTATAGGGTATTAAGCGTATCTGAGTTATTCAACGAGAATAATAAGAAATGGAATAATATGAAGTTCTCTTCATGAATATAAAAGAATAATATCCCTTCTAGTAAAAAAAGCTTGATATATAGAGAAAAGAAAGGTAGCGAGAAAACTCTTTTCTTTCTCTCTCTCTATTTTTTTCTCTCTGGAGTTGAGTGAATTAAAAGAAAATAATGAAGGAATGAGCTTTATTTATAGAAAAATGGAATGCATAGTAACTAACTCATGAGCGGTCCAGATTGATTTACTTTAATCGGCGGTCCATATTTAAAGCAAAATCTTTTAAATAAAATATAATATATTCTATTTATATTTATATAAAAAGATTTACACTATACAACTTATATAATAAAATATAATATAATCTAATTATTATTAATAAAATGAATAACTTTATAAAAGTATTTAAAATATAAAATAATATATTATTAGCTTTAATAATAGAATAACTTTAATAAAGTATTACATTTTTTATATAAAAAGATGTTTACGTTTTATTACGTTAATAATCTGAATAAAACAAAACTTCATTATCTATAATAATTCATATAAATTGACAATAATTGAATCAAAGTGGTGACTTCTCACATAAGCATCAATAATCAATATGGTGTGCTTCTTATGCAACCACTGCGTATTCTTTGTACTTTTACTCACAAGAGTAGTTCAATAGATATCAGCGGTAAAACTTCAGCCGTTATTTTTAATAAAATATTTTTGTCGTTTTCTCAATCAAAACAATAATTACATTATTAGGGGTCCACCGATGATTGTCTTAGTCGTACGAATATTTCTTGTTTAAAAGCGAATATTTCCCAGACCAATCGAATATTATATAACAACTTGCGTACTTTGCAAAATTTATAATTATTACCCACAACTATAACATTATATCAAATTATATAATAATATTATTTATATTCATAATATTCAAAAATGATAATTATAGAAAATTCATCTTTATTTATAAAAGTTGGGGTCTTGATTTTTCAAGTATTAAAATCATTTTTAAATAATTTATTTAATATAATTATTAAATAAATTAAATACCTTTAATATTCCAAAAATATTAAATATTTGTGAAATATATCCAAAATAATTAAAACATAATTTTTGGACTTTAAAATAATTTTTAATAATTAAAAACTAATTTTCTATAATTATTTAATAAAAATATGATTTTATAAATAATTTGTCGCTAAAGATCACATATAGCGACGGTTCGCTATAGGTGTTCTTCATGTTCTTCATGCAAGCCCAGATCTTCAAGCCAGTTATCGAGTGGGTGGGTTTGACCAAGTGTAAATCAGTGTGTGATGTGTTTCTGGACTTGTTTTTGGTCAGATCGTGTAGTACAAATGCACCACTACAAGACCCAACAACAAACATGTTCATAACATGCATCAAATGAAAGATCTAAGCCATCAAAGTGGTTGTCAGAGGCTGTTCTTCATTTCTGGGTTGCCCAGAAATGAAGAACTGTTCGAGCATGCATCTTTGGGCTTCCACAACTTATGATCCAAGTGTTGTTTTTGTAATCTAAAAGTTCCAGCTTGTAGACAACATGTAATACTACAGATTCATTACAAATTATCATCATAACAACAACATATCAAGCATAAATTATCCGGTCAAACTGCTGTCAGAAACTGAGCTCACATGTTTTCTGGAAATTCCAGAAAATAGAAAACGTGACCGAGGATGCTACTTTGACTAATCACTCCATTTGATCTATTGCTTGTTTAAAGGATCTAAAGACATGAAGTTAAAGTTCATTTTACAGGCTTTAACATGGTTACTACAACATTATCATATCACATAACAACTGTCAAATCTATACGTAGCAAAACTTGTCAGAGTCTGAAAAAGGCTTTCTGGGTTACCCAGAAATTGCCCGGTCAATGTCGGTCAATGGTCTTTGACCGATAATAACAACAAATATAGACATCAAATGACACTGATTCCACTTCCAGGTTAAAGACAACGTGCCACGCTAAAGATCAAAACATAAAAACAACAAAAAGCATAAATGAACAAGAATTTGTGGCTACTGACATTCGTTGTCAGACCACAGATTGAACTTTTCCAGATTTTTTGAAAATCATCAATTTGAAGACTTAGATGTTATGGATCTATATAATACCAACCCAGATCATCATAATACACTATATACAACATGTTTTAACAATAAAAACTAACATTTAACATGGATGTCAAGATCAAATTAGAGCTAGGGTTTTATACCTTTAAATGAACAAGATCTGATTTCTTGGCTACTGATTAATGATATGTGTTAGTGGGGCTTGGATATATGACTGATATGCTACCAAATTTCGGTGGTGAGAGCTTGAGAGAGTTAAGAATGAGGGTTGGGTAAAATGCTAGCAAATGAATCATTTTCTCACTACAAGAAAACCGGCTAATTCCGACGGAATATTCCGTCGTACATAATACTATTCAGTCGAAACTAGTTTATTTGCGACAGAAATATTCGTTAGAGATTCCGTCGTAACTATTTGCGTCAAAAATAAGTTCCGTCAAAAATTCCGTCGGATGCTTATTATCTACGACGAACTTATCGCCGACGAATGTTCGTCGAACCTAGCCTATCTTCGACAGAATATATATGACAAAATTTTTCGTCGAATATATCAGTATCTATGTCCGACTGACTAATTCCCTCGAACATTAGCTATTTCCGACGAAAAACTAAAATCAGTTCCTATTTATTAAAATTATCTATTTATTAACTTCGACTGACATTATGTCGGAGATATAATTAGTACGACAGATATATTCCGTCGAAGTTATCTTATGTTCGACTGAAAACTAGACCATATCGGTATTTATTAAAAATTGATTATTTATTATCTCCGAGGGAAGTACCATCAAAAATATCCTATTCCGTCGAAAATAACTGATTTTTTTTTCCTACAGATTTTAAAAGTTCAGTTTCTAGGTGTTTAAACCCATTAATATACTTGTAACCTGTCACAACCCAATACACAGTAATATAAACCTGTATCTCACATTCAAATATGCAACGTAGTACTAAAACGTAATCTTCAACTCATTATCATTCACATTCACATTTAAATATCCACCAAAACGTATTATAAGCTAACCAATTACAAATATAAGTTAATGTTCCATAAATGTTAAACAATATAATTTACAATAGTTGTACAAACGCAATTAGACAATATAATATATACAAAAGTTCTACAAACTATACAAATGAACTATAAACTACTAAAAGTATCATCATCGAGTGAGGAGGTGAGCGACTATTTGCTCACAGTGTATGGAAATCGACCTCGTTTCGCTGCTCAACATCAACACACACTTCGCCATCGCCACCCTATTGATAGAATCAAAAATATAAATCATTAGTTCGTATATATATATATATATATGTGTGTGTGTGTGTGTGTGTGTGTGAGAATTAACAAACTAGCCTTAATTAAAAAAACATAAACAATAAGAATACCTGAGTAGGTGGGGGCTGACGAAAAGCCTCCTCCAAGAGGGTAATCACCATCCGAGCATCTCGGCGCTCAAGCGTCGAAGCTGCTCCGTGGTAATCTCGTATTTCTCTGCAGAGGCCCTCGCTATAATATCACGAGCAACTGGTGAAGAGGCGAGGCTGGAAGGCAATCAGCGACATCGAAAAGACCGGATCGGTATGGAACCTATCAAACCATGCCCCTATCACCGCCGGAAGATATCGTCATCAAGCCGGTACCAGTATGAGATGGTCTCGACATGTGCTCTCGGATATTTGGCGGCTAATTTGGAGCCTATAAAGAGATAAAAATTCGATTACTAATAATAATTTATATAATGTGATAAATTCAGATAATTTCGTGAAACATAAAAAAATATTACCTCAAGGAAGTGTATATGCGGGTATCCTCGGCAGACCCAACACTCGATATCTGCCGGTACTGCTAGTATGGGGATCCTGAGACGCGACCCATAGTCTCAGCTCCTCATCCCGATCTAATACAATATCGGGAAGAGGGGTGGTGGAATCTAACGGCTCAGAACCCCTCCTAATAGTCTCTAGCTCAGCTATACGCTCGTCCCGAAGCTTCTGAAATTGATCCTGTAATGTATTCCGTATACGTATGTTAATTATATCATTTTATTTACGATTGAATATTATTAAAAGCTAAATAGTAAGATGAGTTTTACCCGTATAGCTAAAGCTGCCTGAGACAAAGCATGCTCGTCCTTAGGCGTGTGGGCTCGATCCCAAAACTCTAGCATGGTAGGATCTCAGCCCAAGGTCCTCCCCAATGCCTAATACAAACATTCATAAAATAGGTCTTAAGTATTTGTGTGAGAACTTGACACAAAAAACTAACTAAATACTAACGCACTTAAGTCTTCGCCTCCTCGAACTCATCGAGAACCCGGTGGTGTGTACTATCCGGGAGTGACCACGGTTCTTCTTCTTCGCCGCTCGGACTTTTCTTGAAGTCATGACCTCCCAAAGTCGCTCACATAGCCTCCCAGGCTAAATCAAAGACTATGCGGGGCTGATGAGCTCTGATAGTGGTCCCGGGCTGGTCCACAACTGCCTGGGCTGCCTTATGTCACATCTCATACAGCCATCCAGAGTAATTCACAGCGACGTGATGCTCAATCACAGCATCGCCAGCTGACTGAGAGATGCTCGGGTCAAATCGATAATAAACCTATAACAAAAGATTATTTAAAATTAAGAACATTTGATTTCGTCATCCTAATACAACTATGTGGTGATAATATGCTTAACTTACGTGGAACTCCCGCAAGACGGTCTGCATAAAAGTGGCATCGTACCGCGCATACTGACTGAACCGCATGCACCCTCTTGGGAGATGTGTCAAATAAATAGCATGTAGGGTGTGCTTAGCCACCGGGTCTAGTATACTACAGAAAAAGTATAACAATATGTGTTATGTGAATTGTGTTTTGCAATAACTGATAGAAATAGTACGAATATATTAACACTTCATCTTTGGAAGCGACATCCACCAAGAGATCGTAAGTGGCACCTGGCATTGTGTAACGACCAAAGATACCGAGGTTCGTCCCTCAGTGTCGTCGACGAGGTGCATCTGTAATAATTGTATTTAACATAGTACTTCAATAATCATTGTAATTAATGCAAACTTGAGATATATTTAAATCCTAGTTAAGATAACTTATCACGGCGCTTTGAAGAAGAGCCTCTATCGTGGCTACCGTCTCCAGTACCAGATCGCCCACTACCTCGGCGACCTCCACCGCTATGTCTAGCCATTAATGTCCTACTGCAATAACAAAATTGGTAGATTACGAATATGTAAGGTTTAACAATATGTGGTAAGGACTAATATGAAAGCTCATTTTCAATTACGCACGTCATCAAACCCATCAGAATCAACATATATATCATTCTCGGATTTGGTATCTTCCTCATCCTCGGCCGAGATCGGGCCATCATCGTTATCATCCTCAACGACTACATAATCATTCATGTATGCGGTGGCCTCGACATCCTCATCGTTAGATACGTCAATGACATCGATTACTCACCACATCTTCGATATGGAACACTACTGCCCAATGGGTTGCTCACATCTTCTTTGCAACGCCTCATCCATACCAAACATGTTATCGACATTAAATGAGCATGTTTTAGTAGTGACTATTGTGTACCGGGGCTTGAGTATTTACGACATTAGGGCGTAATACACTTGAGTCACTTGACTTGATAACACGTACACGCCATCGAATTTAACAATCTTGATATCCACGGTTGTGATTCTATTACGATCAACTTTAACCCCTTTTCAAAGATCAAACCAACTACACTTAAATGTAACTACCTTTTTTGCGGTAGTGATATTTGAGCACAACTACATCCTCGTAAACGACTATAGTAATTGGACTCAGAATCTTGTTAGCAGCTTCCTAACACCACAACCCCAGAATTGACTGATGTGAGTTCATGCAAGTCATCGACTCTAAATCTATACCCATTCACGATGCAACCAGGAAAAGAACTAACAACTTTGTTGTTCCACAATATTTTTCGACGTATGAATCCCGTGGAATTGGTTGTTCCACAATATTTTCAATCACTTCTGATTCCCCGTGATGTGTCCATACGAAGAACCCATCTACAAATCCACGAGAAAATAAGTCGAATTTAATCTCGTCGACTTTCTTTCAAATCAGATTTTTACACTTAACACACGGGCATCGCATCTTCCCATGCTGATCATCCATATGTTCTAGTGCTTTGTTCAAGAAATCTAAAACCCCAACACGATAAGCTGAGTCTAATCCCCTCCCATCACTGGGTATCCTACGGTACATCCAACTACGGTCGGCTGATATTTTTAACTACACAGAAGTACGCATTAAGTTAATTTGGATATTCATGCGTGAATTAGATTTACCTAGTATCTCTACAGGACAGGGGTAAGGCTTCTATCCCGTTATTGGATGTGTCTCGTCACTAGTGCAAACACGTTGAGTACGTTTCATGAGTTTTAAGAAAATTTCGGCAGCACCTCCCCATGGTCTCCAAGCACACGAAATAGACTAAGATAACTTAATCTAAGTATGCACTCGGAGAACATATAGAGATAACAGTCGATTAATCCTCAAAATAACAAAAAATGTACCGTTTCGTATTTGCACCGGCCTAAGTGAGAGACATAACATCCAATAACAGTCCCAAACTGGGGACTGTTCGACATTCACCCCTATTGAGTGTATGTCAAACGGGTTTCTAAGTTTCAAAGTATAGTATATAGTTTATGAGAATTTATATGGAATCTCTACTTGAGTCGACAAACGGGAAAAAAAGGGACGTAGTTCCTGTTGTGTCCTATACTCGAATAATAAAGTTAATTCAACCATTATAAACATTCCTCCTTTGTTCCATCATAACAGATGACAACATCCAGAAGGAGTTCCATTAAGCTATTGAACAAAGTTTAAGCTTAAGCAACCCTCTAGATGAATGAACGATCACTTCTCTGCTAAGAATGAATCATCTCCCCATATGGGTCCAATCCATGATATAGACAGCTTCTCACCACTCTGAATTCCTCAAATGGATAGTTCTCATTCAAGAGGTGAGACATTCTGTGAGAACTACCCATCTGAGGAATTCGGAGTGGTGAGAAGATGTTTATATCATGGATTGGACCCATATGGGGAGATGATTCATTCCTATAGGAGAAGTGATCGTTCGCTCATTTAGAGGGTTGCTTAACCTAGAACTTTGTTCAACAACTTACTGGCACTCCTTCCGGATGTTGCCATCTGTTATAATGGAACAGTGAGGAATGTCTGCAGTAATTCAATTACCTTTATTATTCGAGTATAGGACACAAACAGGAACTACGACCCCTTTTTTTTTAATTGTTGCCGAGGAACCGGTTGGAGTACTATTTAGCTGCAACTGCTATGTCAAAACCTGCATACAAGAAAGAGTACATATATGTAGGGAGAGTATTATTGCATTTATATATTGAAAATTGTGGCAAACTAAACAAATGCTACTTAGTTTATTTTGCCAATGATAATAAACCAAGTAAGTGGTACTTAGTTTATGAGAATTGTTAATTATTTGAAATCTATAGAGTAGTTTATGAGAATTGTTAATTATTTGGAATCTATAGAGATTACTGTTCGACATTCACTTCTAGCTATACTTAGTTTATTTTGCCAATGATAATAAACTAAGTAAGTGGTACTTAGTTTATGAGAATTGTTATTTGGAATCTATAGAGACTACTGTTCGATATTCACTCCTACTTAGTTTATTTTGCCAATGATAAACTAGGTAAGTGGTACTTAGTTTATGATAATTGTTATTTAAAATCTATAAAGACTACTGTTCGACATTCACTCCTACTTATTTTATTTTGCCAATGATAAACTAAGTAAGTGGTACTTAGTTTATGAGAATTGTTAAGAATCTATAAAGACTAAGTAATTAGTTTATTATTATATTTTGCCAATGATAAACTAAGTAAGTGGTACTTAGTTTATTATTATATTTTCTTTTATTTTAATTTGTAGTATATTATATTATAGTATATAATTGGTTTATTTATTTAAATCGAATTAAATTTATTATTATTATTTATTTTATATTGTATTATATTATATAAGTTCAAATGTAATTTAATTTAATTGTATTTATTTTATTTCAATTTAATTTAATTTAATTTAATTTATATTATTTTAATTAAATTAAAATTATTTCTTTATATTTTATTTTATTCTTTATTGAATTGAATTCTATTTGTATTATATTATATATTTGTAAATACTTTTTATTAAATTTAATTTATTTATTAAAGTAAATAAAATTTGTTTGATTTTATTTAATTTACTTCAAATTAGTTTATATTTTAATATTGGGACTAATTACTAATATTATCAAAATAATTTCGACAAAATCTTGCAAATGCATACCTCATGTAATTTCAACCACAAATTCAAATAAAATTGCAAATATATCAAAATTAAAAACAGTCCTAAAATCAGTTAAATTCAAGATTGAAACTAATTAAATTACATAAACAATGCAAACAATATATATAATTATCCATTCTCAATCAAAATATATACCAAATTTAAGCCCCAAATTTCAGCCTCAAATCCAAATTTCAGTCAAATATATAACAAAATTTTAACCCTATACCAATTTTTAGCCTCAAATCCAATTGCCAAAGCCAAATTGATGCACATACAGTAACCAATTAAGGAATTTACCAATTTTTAGACTCAAATCAATATATGCATACAATATAAAAATTATTCAATCTACTGATTTTGTACATCATCATCAAAATGAAACAACATTTGAACTCATACCTTTTGGAGCTAATAAACTGTCCGGCGTGTGGTGGAGGTGGTCGTCGGCGGCTGGAATCGAAAATGGGTGGGGGCTCAAATCCTGAGGGACTACTACACAAGATAGTACACCGGATAAAATTTGAGGACTTGAAGATCTTTTCATGGACCCATCTCCCAGCTTCATACAACCTCTTATCCCATATCATTGTATAGCTCTCAATAACATCATTCTAAAATGGTATTATACTCCTCAATCGGATGCCCAGATTGAAAGTTATAAAGGTTCAAGTGGACAACACATTGTATGCATGCACGTACTTCGAGATAATGGGATCCACAGAGCCTGGGCACCCGGGTAATTACAGTGGACTGCATGCACGCCAGCGTGTGGACTGTGGTTGCCGTGATATGGACTGCTTGGTACGCCACATGTGGACCTCATGGCTCCCCCTCTATAAACTAAGGGCTTTGGGGGTGGCCATTTTAAGAAGAGAACAGGCGAGGAAGCTCTGTCCAGTTTGCTTTGAACACAATTTAAACTAAGTCTTCTTTTCCCAAATACCTGTGAGCTTGTGTTTTGCTATATTTTACTGGGGGAAACCGAGTATTCATTCATTTAAAGCTATCTGAAGTCTTCTTGGCAGCCCACTATAAGACATGTCAGATTTCTTTAAGCCTTTCCTCACTTCCATCCACACATACTTACTCACATTGAGAGTCGTGTTGTGTGTGTATGCCCTGGTTGTTTATCTATGGCTTTTATTGCTTTTTATATATATATATATATATATATATATATATATATATATATATTTACATTCCAGTCAAGCCTGGAGATCACTTCGTGGCCATTTATTGCTTATATATATATATACATACATTTAACGTCCTGCTTGGAGTTTACTTCGTGGCAGTTGATTGTTCATATATATTTATATTACGGCTTTTATGCATAATGCATCATCATGTGAACCTAGGAATCATGTGATCAAAGATTCAGTTCCTGAATCTAGATTCGGTTCCTGTGATAGACATTTTTAGCTGCAACCAACTTGTAAATTATTCACGGTGTCTAAATTTCCTTAGATGTCTTTCATGCCCATAAAGAGTTTGGCACTGCTATATATCTTATTTTCTCGAAGATGCCTCGCATCTCGAAAATAATAAAAACAATCCAGCTGAACACATAATAAAATGGAAGTGTCAAAGGCCTCAATTACTATTGATCACAAGGGTTTGAAAAACCTATTTTACAAAACATCACTACCATATCTCGTTAAAATTGAACTTTTATACAAAATTCAAACCCTTTGTATATAGGTGCAAACGAGGCATAGCACTACTTCCAAATAATTGCACATTAACTTACACACACACACACATTCAGATAAAAGTTTAAATTGAAAAGTGGCGGTAACCGTGTCACCACGGAAGTCAGGGGTGCCTAACACCTTCCTTCCGCTTAATCAAGCCCCTAGACCCTAACGAATCTCAGTTTCACAGACTAGTTAAGCAGTGTCACATCACTAGGTCTTGATGCAAATCGTTTCTCGATTGAGTTGGTGCAACCATTTAAAAATACCAACTGGCGACTCTTACAGTCAAATCATCGACATATACATGTCAAACCTTTTCAAACTTATTTTTTCAAACAAATCTCACTTAACATGAGAGCACCAAAAGACAAGAACCGAAGGGGACAAATAAAAATCTCGACGTAAACAGGTGGCGACTCCGCTGGGGACATCTAGTAAGAGGGCTTAAGCCGCTATTAAAAGCTTTTCAAAACTTTTATCTGCTTGTGTGTGGATGTTGCATTTACATTTGAATGAATGTGTACTAATGCATTTACTTACTGCACTTAGTGCTTAACACTATATCTTCCTGTGATTTTAGTGCTTCGCACATGTCATCATTTCCATACGGTGAGACGCGATGTATGTGAATGTATGTTGTGTGGTCCCTCCACCAGAATGCTATCATGCCGGTGTTTAATTACTGGACTCGTAGGGAGACTAATTCCAACGAGGCTCAGGAAAAGGCACCACCCAGATTTGCTCCAGTTGAAAGACCGGATTAACTTCCCGTCGAGTAAATTGCGATGATCTGGGAACCTTCATGCCAAAAAGCCGCGAGATTAGCCTAAGATAGGTCAGCCTCTGATAAACCAAATATGGAGGGACATATCTTCATACCTTCCCATTTCAATTACTTGTAATTTCATTTCCATGTCAATCTCAATGTAATGGAGAATCTAAAGGAATATGTGTACATGCATTCCCTTTCATATCAATCCCTGTCATGCTATCCTGTCATTCAAACAGCTGACATCCATTTTGCAGGATAATACTACTAAAAATGGACACATTAAATAGCATATAACATTTCCACATTTCCCTAAGACTAAACTACATAAGTCTTTTTGTAGGGAAATAATTGGCCTTGTTACCCGTTCAAAGTCTAAAAAGGCACTAAGCCTACATCCAAGCATGGCTACATCTGGCTAGTCTAATCCTACTCCTATCTCTCATGAGGAGTTCAAAGGATTAAGCAATCAAATCACAGAGTAGGCTGTTTTGCTCAAAGAACTACACAAATTAACTCAGGGTCTATAAATAACCATCCATAAGAATCCTCTTCACATGGAGGAACCTAGGGTCCAGACAAAGAAGTTCCAGCACCTGAGTCTTAGTCTGATAAAACCAACAAACCCCCTGAAATCACACATCTTAAAGAAGATCAAGACACCGGTGATATTCGGAAGAAAGTTCTACAAATGGAAGAGACCATTTGGTCCATCAAAGGGATTGGAGCACGCGAGAGTGTTTTATATTCAGACCTTTGTATCTTTCTTGGGGTTCATTATCCGAAAAAATTCAAGACTCCCGATTTTGAGAAATGTGATGGATTGGGAGATCCTTACACCCACTTAAAAGTATTCATTAGAGAGCTCGAATCTTATGCCTAGGATGAAAAACTCAGAATGCAGCTTTTTTAGAAGAGTCTGACTGGAGAAGCTTGAGCATGGTACACCAGATTAGACAACTCCAAAATTCATATCTGGGAGGAGTTAGCCCAAGCTTTCCTCAGTCAATATAGTTTCCAAACTCAGATGGCTCCAAATCGGTATTAAATTACCAAGGTCAATAAACAAGTCAATGAGTCTTTTAGAAAGTATGCTCAAAGATGGAGGCGTCTGGCTGCTTAAGTTATCCCATCTATGACTGAGTCTGAAATGGTGATGACTTTCATAGACATTCAAGAAGCTCCCTTTTATGAGAAGGTCTTAGCTGGCATAGGCAAGCCATTCTCTAAAATGATCAAACACGAAGAAATGGCTAAAATGGGATTGAAATTATGGAAGATTCAAGACCTTATCGCTTTAAAAGCTGTAGCTGAGCACATCTAGTCTAGAAGTTATGGAAACAACCCCCAGAGGGTCCATAAGAAGAAAGAAGAGGATGTTTCCTTGATACTGCAAGGATAAAAAGGCAATCAAAACATGCCTATTCAGAGGAGAAATTATTCCCCTTTTCAAGTATAGTCTTCAAACCCTCCATTGCCAAAAAGTGGAGAAGTCAGACGTACAAGAGTGTTCATGCTCTTAGGGGACTCACTCAAAAACATTCTCAAACTTCTGATAGCTTAGAAGAAAATTATAACCTACTTTTGGAAAAATCGTGGATTCATATGGCTGGAGCCGTCCCATCCACCCTTCATCAGCAGCTCAAATACATCATTAATAGTAGCCTGGTCACTGTTAATGCTGAGCCAGAATGTCCTGTACAAGGTTACATACCACTCATCAGTTTCAAAGAAGAAGTTGAGCTTGCCAGCTTCGAGGCACTTGAGGTGAGCAACACTCACTATCAACGCATTGGGGCGCCACCTCTGATACCTAGAGTTTCTAGCGAGGTAATGTTGGCAAGTTAAGAGATGATATCCTTGGGTTTTCAACCAAGACAAGGGTTAGAAAAGGATCATCAAGGAATTAAATGCCCAATTCAAGTTCCTAGTCAGACAGGGATAGTAGGTTTAGGCTACTCTTTTGGGTCCAGCCACATGAAACCTCACAAGCACAAACAGGTTCCTTCATCTTCAAGGCGATTGCCTAAACCTACAGAGGTTGAGCCTATACGACCTTAATTAAAGGTTCCTGCCCATGTGGTAGCTATGTTGTTTCCTAAGTCATACCTGTCAAAGGAAAGGAAGTCTTCATTCTTGACCTGGAGGTGGAAGAAAGGAATCGAAGGCGCAAATAAAAGATTATTAGACATCTGTCAAACATGCGCATCTCAGTCCATATAGAGGGTATGACCAGAGACTTCCCAGATGATGATTGTCCAGACATCATGGTCATCATTCAAGAGAAGGAGGACGACAACAGCCCCTTCATCACTGCTATCCACCAGGACTTCGCCCTTGGCAATTGGAGCATCACTCCTTGCATTTACCGACAAGGGTAAAAATGGCTGAAACTCCCTCTGCCCTGTAGATAGCAATAACTGCTTACTTTTGTTGTACAGTATTAGCAGTTGCTTTTGTCATTTCATGCTAACACTTTGTATGATTAAATAGTTTTATATATTAAGTGAAAGCATTTTGTTTCAGGACTCTAAAGTTAGATGTGCCTAAACATGCTGATAAGGTGTCTATTCTTCACAAGGACTATATCTTTGATGTAAAGTTGGACTTAGACTTGATGGAGATTGAACAAGAGGACTATGAGATAAATCAGGAGATCAAAGAATGGGTTGAAGACAAACCCAAACCAAATCCTGATCAAACCACCTCTTTTAACCTTGGAACCTCAGAAAACCCCAAACAAATTCAGATTGGTACGGACCTTACTCCAAACCAAAGGAATGACATGGTTACTATATTGACCCAATTTTAGGATGTGTTTGCATGGTCTCATGAAGAATGGTCGGTTTATCCACTTACATTGTCATTCATCGCCTCCCCATCAAAGAGGGATTCAAGCCAGTCAGGCAAAAGTTCAGGCGATTAAAACCTGAGCAGAGTTTAAAAGTTAAAGAAGAAATTGTGAACCAATTTCAAGCCGGCATCATCATGGTGTCAACATACCCTGAGTGGCTATCCGACAAAGTCCTTGTTCCTAAACTTGGAGGAAAGGTGCGAGTTTGCGTGAATTACAGGGATCTGAACAAAGCTTGTCTCAAAGATAGCTTTCTCGTGCCATTCATCCACATACTCATTTACAAGCTCAGTATGACATGTACTCCTTTGCTGACTACTTTACGGGGTACCATCAAATCATGGTTACTGAAGAGGATCGTTAGAAAAATGCATTCATCACTCCTTTGGGAACCTTTTGCTATAGATAGTTGTCATGCGGCCTCATTAATGTCAGAGCTACCTATCATCGAGCCATGATGGCTCTTTTCCATGATCCAATACACAAAGAGATAGAAATCTATATGGATGACATCATTGTCAAATCCCAAAGGGAGGAAGATCACCTAGATCATCTCAAAAAGCTCTTCAACAGGTTGCGTAAGCACAACTTAAAGTTGAACCCGACCAAGTGCACCTTTGGTGTTAAATTAGGCAAGTTGCTAGGATTCCTAGTCAGCCACAAAGGGATTGAGTTGGATCCTACAAAAATCCAGGCCATTACGGAAATGCCCATACCCCAGACAGAGAGGGAAATACAAGAATTTTTGGGAAGAATCAACTTTATCAGCCGATTCATCTCCCAACTCACAGCAACCTGTGAGCCTATCTTTAAGTTTGTAAGGAAGAACTCCTCCATGAAATGGAATGATGAGTGTTAGAAAGCCTTCCTTCTTATTAAGTAGCAGCTAATCAAAACTCCTATTTTGGTATCTCAAAGGGATGGTGTTCCCCTATTCATGTACATGTCAATCAATGATAACGCCATGGGCTGTATGCTGGGATAGAAAGATGATAGAGGCCAAGAAAGAGCTATCTATTACCTCAGGAAAAGATTCAGCAGCAGTGAACACAAGTACACTCTGATTGAGAAAACTTGTTCTACTTTAGCATTGGCTTCCATGAGATTACAACATTATCTCCATGGTCACACAACCCATCTTATATCCCACGTGGATCCTCTCAAGTACGTGTTTAGTAAACCCATGTTGAATTGTCGGCTGTCCAAATGGCAGTTGATCCTACAACAATTTGACATTATTTACGTGACGCAAAAGTCTATAAAAGGTCAAGAAATTGCGGATGAACTGGCCGCCGCACCTTCAAGGGATTTCAAACCCTTGGAAACATAATTCCCTAATGAAGGGGTAATGATAGTTTAGCAACACCGTTAGGACGATACACACTAAGTATGGAAGATGTATTTGGATAGAGCTGTAAACATGGAAGGTTCTGGAGCAGTTCTAGTATCCATTACGGGGGAACAGTATCTAGTCGCCGTCAAATTGCATTTTTCCAACACCAATAACACAGCTGAGTATGAAGGCTATATTATTGGGTTGAAACTAGCCCAATCCATAGGCATCAGACGGTTAACTGTCTTTGGAGATTCTGAACTGGTAATGAAATAAACCAATGGGATCTATCACACCAAAGAGCTATATTTGGTGCCTTACCATAGGCAAGTTATACAGATGGCTTCCGAGTTTGAAGAAATATCCTTACTCCACATTCCTCGAAATAGGAATGACTTTACGGATGCACTAGCAAATTTGGCCTCCTTGATCAATATACTTGACAAGGAAGACATTCCAAACATCACATTTGCCCAGCAAAAGGCTCCAGCCTATGGAAATTACATTGGAGAAGTATCGGATGAGATACCTCTCATCCAACACCCTTAGTGTTAGCATATTAAGGAGTATCTATGAGATGGATCTACACCCACTGAGGCGAGTCAGGCTGAAAGAAAGCAGATTCATCGAATGGCTATGAAATTCTACCTAAGCAGAAACGCACTCTATGAAAGAGATACAGGACTAGGTCTTCTCAGATGTTTAGACAAATTCCAAGCTCAGAGGTTCATGGATGATATCCATGGTGGAGTATGCAACCCACACATGAGTGGCCCTCTACTTGTCAAGAAAATCCTAAGAACAGGGCATTACTGGCTCTCTCTCAAGGCTGACTGTGATGATCACATTAAGAGATGTTACCAATGCCAAATTCATGGGAATTCTATCCACGCCCCTCCAAGGGAGCTCCACAATATAAGTTTGCTCTGACCCTTCTCAATGTGGGGAATAAATATGATCGGGCCCATAGGGCCTAAAGCCAGTAATGGGCATCGGTATTAACACGAGACAAGAGATCCACAACCATCTGCATGATAACACTATGCTCATCAATGAACTTGCTCATCTCTGCAATGATATCAGTAGTATGGGACCTCAATATAGTACTATCTGTGATAGCGGCATCTTGGGCAGATATAACACCATCCCGCTCAGTAGAAACTGCATCTCTAGATGATCTAGCCTCATCTCGCTCAGTAATAGCGGTGTCTCTATGAGGTAAGGCATCATCTCTCTCTACTAGAGCGACATCTCCCCAAAAAGAGCTTTCAACATCAAGGCTCTAGCCTGATCTCTCTCAAATGTTATTAGATGTGACTCTGCTCTAAATAATATGTAGAATGCAGAGTTACAGTAGCAGTCATACTGGGAGAATCAATCAGAGCTGTTGTCAACCCAGCAAATAGCTCCTCCTCAGTGGGAGAATTAGTGCCCTTCATGGGATCCCCACTGTCAGAATCAATCCCCATCTCGGTGGATACAACCCCAGCTGATGTAATTTCTGCCTTCATCCATGCAGAATACTCTATAGAACGGCCCAAATGGCTAATAGTAAACTCAACCCTCTCACACTAGGCCGAACATGTATACACCCTAGATCTATCCTCTGCTGACAAATGCCAAGAAGACAAACGCTGACCCAATGCCCCCTTAAAAGGATGAACATCCTGAAATTGGTCGAACTGTGCCATCACAGCCAGCAGGTGATATGTGGTCATTCCCCTCAAACCAACCAGAGGAAGATAATCCATGCCAGGTGCATGAGTAATGAAGCTGTAGGGAGAACTAAGCCCTGAACACGGTAAAATGTCAAATGGATCCTCGATCTCTGCTAAGAAAACTGACCAAGATGCAGCATCTGTACACTCCGCCAGGTGAAAGGAGTAAAACATGGCTATCTCATGGGAAAAGCAATACCCATGGCGTCAGAAGGTGCTAGTCTCAGGTTTGACATGATCCACACATACAGCAAGACTGAGCTTCCTGTGAATACCCCTACAGAATGGGTGTGGAAATACGTGACTGACCTCAATGTCTCTACCACAATCATTGATATAATGGTATGTCCTTCCCTGAGAGCCCGCACTGCCATAACTATGCCAATGTCTAAATGATCCATGTATAGATAAGCCACTACACACATAATTAGTATATTTACTCTGGCAACACGCCACTCATCCTCTAACGTGGTAAAATCCCCGAAGTGCTATACATAACTGTCTAAGAAGCCGAATCTGTCTATCAGAAAACACAGGGACACTACATGCTCGGAGGTGATCTCATCCTGGGCTACTTTATGCCTCAACCCGATGAGAGTCATAAACTGTCGGTTCACATCTCTGATAGCTATCTGAGCGCAAGACCTATCCAATGGAAAAGCTGTCAAACGCTCATACTCCTCTAAGGTGGGAGTCAACTCTTGGGTCTCAAAATGAAACACCTACCACTTTGGTACCTAGTGCTCCAGCATGCCCTCTACAAAACCCACAACAACCTGGAACATTAGGAGGGTCATAGAGTGCCGCAACATCTAATCTACGGTCACCCGATCTGGATGTGATAAACTACATACCATGATCTCAAACATGATGCTACCAATACTTGTGGGGTGTGATCAATGCGGCTAACTATCGAGGAAGACATCTATGTAGGCCATATCATAAGACCATCCAGGGCTCAATGCTGAACATCTCTGGACATACATATGCATAACATTATACATGCATGATAAATAATAAATGGCAATATGATGTAGGGAATGGAAAATAGTATATATACATTCCTAAGTACATCATCATCTAATACATTATCTTTGTGTAAAGCTGGAAAATATAGGGAAATGGGGCACAGCTGCCCAACAACTAACAGAGGCCTATCAAAAGATATAATGAGAATGGGGCACAGTCACCCAGTATCTAACAGAGGCCTATCAAAAGATATAGTGAGAAATACATTAGAAGAAGTCAATGGTGTTGATGTCTACATCATCTATCCTATCCATCTGATGTAACTCCTTCTGAGTCACTGGATCTCCGCCAAGAGGGATATCAGGCTAATACAATAGAGGATTTTCACCGACAAAACCATATGGACCACCTGAAGGGCCAGTCCCTAAGCTGGAAGGATCAAAAGTATCCACCTTAGAAGGATCTCTGCCCAAATGCTGAATGAAAAAATGTGCCCGGTCCAACTGTTGGGTCAAGCTATTAATTTACGTGAAATGAGTAGGCTCTCGAACGCAGGCCATCCAATCCGTCATCATCACGGATCTAGAAACCATATCCCCCATGAACTGAGTGGTGCAGGTTTGGGCTCCGATGGTACGAGGGGACCACCAGCGGTAGATTACCTCTTGAGTGAATGGACCCTTTGACAAAGTAAAGTCGTCAACTCCCATCAATGGGATATCACTGATAGGCGACTACGATACAGGCCAATAATGCCTGGCAGGAGGATAGATCGGTATACGGATCTCTCTTTTGGTGCTCCTGATAGCACACTCTCCTAAATAGAGCTCTCATCCTCCATATGTGAAGAGAGGAATCCGACGAGTGGACATCACATTTTCCACACCAGTCGAGAACCCATGCAAGGACATCGGCTATCAATAATTCCAACTGTAGGCAACAATGGGTGAAACCCTCAGCTACAGGAACCTCCGCCAACGTGGAGTGATGCCATCTTCGTCCCCGTGGATAGGTATCTAAACCTAACACGCTAATGGGACGCAGACATGGGAGCCTCTCATAGGTCCAAAACTGCCAACACAAGAGCAAACATCTGCGGTCAGTCAACACTCTTAACCTGTACATGGGAAATCAAAAAAGAAATACTCACCAGTATAAATGGGTAAAATCCTATCCAAGCCTCTGTCAAGCCCTGCGAATGCATGCGCATTCCCCTAAGGAAATATGTAAAGGTGTAGGAGCTCCAATCATACTCTCTAATACGGTCCACCTCACGTGTGGCGCTGACTAAAGCGAATGACACCACGGAATATTTATCCACTATGAAATAACCCTGGAGGATGATCAGGAACAATCACCAAGGATTGTGATCCCTGACTCTCACATCATCGGGTATGGGCTCACTCAATGCCCCACTCATAACATCTACACTCAAAATATCAGTGCGGACTGTCCTGCCTTTAAACACCTTAGTCGGGACTCCTAGCAAGGATCTGATAGCAGTCAGGGTAATGTTCGTCGCACAAGGCACTGGCGACCCTCCAAACTCTATACCGGTGATAAACTGTGAATCCATCAACGTCATCATCACGTCATGAGCCCAAAGAAAGAGAGTGAGTCGGTGAAACCGCTCAACAACTTGAGGTAACCCCAGGGATAACGATGGGGGAGGATGGAAAAGAACGCCTCAAAGCCCCAACCATGCACAATCTCTCGATACTCTAGATGAAGAGTCTAATATAGAGAGTGTATACTAAACCAATTCCCTCGAGGTTGCGTAAAGCCGGGAACCTACATTACAAAATCAAATTAACATCAGAGCCTTTGCTCCTCATCAATATTTACCTCGTTCACATGCAAGTAGACCGAGGGGTGGCAACTTAAATCATCCAAAAGCTCTTGAATCATCACATTAATGCCTGGAAGATCCATGCGGGGAGTATGAATAGTAGGAGTGGGAGCCACAACATGTATATCTCCCTCCTCATCCTCAACATTCGGTACCTCAACCCTAATAGGACAAATCATTGCCTCCACCAAATGGCGAGACTGTCGAACTGTGCGAGGCTGAGGTACATCAGAAGCCCACCTCCTCACACCTGAAGTGGTCCTGCTGGAACTATTCGGCTGATTCAGATCCATATATCTGGACACAAGTCTCCAAATCACCTCAGAAAGGGTGTGGTAAATTCTAACCTGGAGCTTTTCAAATGCATTTTATGTCTATATGCATACATGTATTACTTTAACATACGACTATAGTAGAGTTAAAAATGCATGTCTATTTAATGCCTATAATCTTGGAAATTTTTTTGCCAGTCTTCTTTGTAAAAAGGACTATCCACATGCACGTAAGCATGACTAGGTGGCCATTAAGTAGCACACCAACCCAAAGTCATAAACATCCTAAATGGATAAGAATATTAAAGTTATAATTCGTAAGGGTAGCCTAATTACCATGATTACTTTGCTTTACAACCTTTGCTCATTTGTCCTCAAATAGGATAAGAAATAGCAGAAAAAGGTGTCAATTTGATTATTTTAAAAGTCAATTTTTTTCACATGAATATGTTTAGCATGGTTAAATACTAACATTTACTATGTTGAATAATTTTTATCAAGTCATATGAGCATTCATATTCACTACTATGTGTTTAGAAGCATTTCATGTGATAACTCATTTTTAAACAGATAAAAACAGGAAAAGAACACATGCATGCGTTACCAGGATAGTGCAGAACACTTGTACGGTGACAGATTTTGCAGAAAACAGCCTGAACTCAGCAGATCTGAAGAAGAACTCTCGGATTCTCTGTGTAGCACGACTTAAAAATGACTTATGAAAGGGAAATGGCCAACAAATACACCCATGAATGGCCGCAGGTGTATCTGTGGCTTTCGCAGGTGTACCTGCAGCTATTTTAGGTGGGTCCAACCCCTTTGGCTCGGTCCAATTTGAGTTACAAAGGAGGTCTCACAAGCCAAAAGGCCAAATTAGTAAAAAAATTCTACGCGATTAAGCGAAAAAGCCTGAAATCCTTGTTTTTTGAGACCAAACTACGGGTCTACATTTCACTCATTGGTATTAGCCTAGACATAGGGTTCACAAAGGCGATTATCACATATGTTGCAAACTACACTTGACAATACCTCACAAACTTCCAATGCCATCAACATGGGCTTGTGATTCCAATTACAACCATACCCTTTCATCGAAAACCTCTCCCTAGTAGAGACTTTATACAACATCATCTGTTGAAGAACATTTCAGGGAAGGTCAAGCAACCTTGACATTATTCAGTCGCTGGCAAGTAAATCCAATGAAGTGTCGGAAGTGATCCGATGATTTTAGCCATTGAAGTATATTTCAACGAAGGTCAAGCATCCCTGATGTTTTCAGCGGTTGGCAAAGTAAATCCAACAAAGCATCAGAAGTGGTCCGATGATCTCATCCGTTGAAGCACATTTCAATGAAGGCCAAGCAACCTTGACGTTATTCAGCCGTTGGCAATTAAACCCAGCGAAGCATCATAGGTGGTCCGATGATTTCATCCATTGAAGTACATTTCAGTGAAGGTCAAGCAGCCTTGACATTATCAGCCGTTGGAAATTAATTAAACTCAGCGAAGCATCAGAGATAGTCTAATAATGGTATTCATTGAAGTACATTTCAATGAGGGTCAGGTAGCCCTGATAACACAAACTACTGGCAGTAACTCTGACAGAACACTGGAAAGACCTAGCGATACAAACCAGGGAAAACCATCCTCATCAGGGAGGATCGATGATGGAATGTGTTATACAAATCTTCATCAGATAGAGCACAACTCCCCATGAGTCTCTCGTACATAAGAGGTACATCCTCAGTGGGAAGTTCATACTCAGGATTAAGGACTTTGGTGATAACCCCAATGTCAACATCCTGGAGGTTCCTGTGAGCTTTGGAGTAGACATCCAAGTAGTTTATCAGGATCATCAGTGATAACTCCAGTCCCCAACAGAAGGCGTGGGAGCAAACAATCATCACATCCCATTGGAAAATGGTCCAACAAACCACATTCATCATTACATTTGCATCATGTTGCATTTCATTGCATCATGATTATCTTGTCATATTTCAAGTGTCTAGTATTTTTTATCCTCTCCATGCCATTACATTACATGAATATGATAAAGAGGGGCATCTGTAGACACTCAAAATTTTGCATTCCTATTACTAACCATGTAGGAGGGAAAAATCATCTTCCAGAGATAACCCTGGAGGTCAAATAAGCTCAATCCCAGAGACAACCCCTGGATACTCAGTTTTTCATCTTGGAGATAACCCCGAGATACTCAGTTCCAGTCCCGGAGACAACCCCGGGAGATGCAGTTCTAACCTCGGAGATAACCCTGAGGAATGCAGTTTTAATTATGGAGATAACCCCGGAGAAGTCAGTTTGAACCTTAGAGATAACCCCGAGGCACTCAATTATAACCCTGAAAATAGCCTCGGGAGGTTAGGCACACCTCAGAGATAACCCTAAGGACATTCATTACTTACAACAACCCAATATCAGTGATAACCTTGAGCAATGACTTCTAAATCAGCCCAAAGCTAGAGATAACCCTGGTGGGGGAAAAATTGTCATTTTGCCACCTCGATCCCCCATTCACGCTATCTCAACATCATTTCATACCACATTCTACACAGAAGTGTCCCACAAGAACCATAGCTTAAATCCTGAGTGACTACTACACAAGATAATACATCAGATAGAATTTGAAGACTTGAAGATCTAGTCATGGACCCATCTTCCCGGCTATGTACAACCCCGTATCTCATTTCATTGTGTAGCCCTCGATAACAACATTCTAAAAAGGTATTATACACCTTAATCAGATGCTCTGATTGAAAGTTATGAAGGTTTAAGCAGACAACGTGTTGCATGCGTGCACGTACATCGAGGCGGCAAGACCCACGGAGCCCAGGGCACCCCAAGTAGTCATAGGTGGACATGCGGATCCCCCTTCAATAAGTCAGAATGAGTTGGTTTTTGATTCATTGAACTCGTTAAACTCTTAGCTACCCATCTACAGAGTAATTATAACACTTCAAACACATTAACTAACCCAAAGATTAATCCAAAACTCATATTCATACTAAATTTTCATGTTTTTAAAGAGTTTAGCGAATTCATTCACCACGAATTCATTTTCCAACCAAATAGTTTCAATTAACTTGAGTTCTTTTTGTATTTCAATATATTATCCACACCTACTATTAATTTACAGATTACAACATTGATTAACCATCAATTTTGTCTTCAAAATAAGCCATAATGTACTTATTACACCTAAAAGTTTAATTCTTCTTCTTCAACACATTCTCATGGATTCAACTACTCTAAAATGGATTATATAATCTATACAACAGATTAGTCATACTCAAGAGTGTAAACATATAATCTTCACTCAATTCATCTACCCAATCTCTAACCATAGAGAAAGTATTTTGAGAGAATATAAACTAGAACTTGGAATCGGTTTAAGAATTATACCTCTTGAATGCTTGGAATTGGATAACCATAACTCCTCAATCCTCCCATTCTACTGACGATCCAATTTTACTGACTTCCAATAGCAAGACTCAGACATTTCAAAACAACGTGAAGGAGAATAAGAAGGCTCTATTTATAGAGGATTTGTTATCCAAGCAATAGCTTTGCCTAACAATTCAAACCAAGAGAAAGAAGAAGAAACTAACGGGTAGTGAAAAGTTGGTAACCTGCTCCATCAACCTCCATCATCACTGGTATCTAGCCTTTACCAAGCTTAAGCAATAGAGGAGTATGATAGGCCAATGGCCTATTCACATGAGAAGGAAATGACTGAGAAATGAGACTCTCTTATTGGGACAAAGGCTTATAACTCAGCATTTTAGCAATTTGACTCATGTAGTAAATTTTCCTAGCTCAATATTGCTACATTAAATTAAGTTATGGGCACTTATATACATATATATGTTTACCTACCCACAAATAGAAAGTATACTTATATTTTAAGTATACACCAATATAATCTTATTATATTAATAACTTACTTATTTGTTTAATGTCAAATAAATAAATTATTCATCTTATTGATTAATCAATATTAATTCATTCATTCCTCATTGATTAATGTAATTATTGATCTTATAACGATTAATTATCTATTACGTAAATAAATATAAATCTTATTATATTTATAAACACGTTGTTTATTATTATTATATCTCTAACAATAATAATCACATATTAATTAATCACCATTAACAATTAATTAATATTCTACAATAATAATTAACAATTAATATTAATTAATTGTTCACTTAATAATTCCTTCGTCGATTAATATCATTATTAATATTTTCCATCACTGTGTCACACAAGGCTTATTTAACTCATTTACTGGAGTTATGTATAACTCAAGCTCATTATTCCTATAATAAAATATTAGGGTTTAGGTCACTTTGGCTTTTCCTCAATTCCACATTATTTTATTATTTATTTAGTATAGAGTTTATGTCAGACTTTATCAGAATGCTAAATTATTTATGTTACTTAAGAAATTACATACTTAAATTATGTACAACCTTTACACTTAAAATAATTAATATTTACTTTATTAATTTTTAAATTATACAATATACATATAATTATTCGATTGTCCCAAGACAACATCCTCAATCTTTACATTCACAGCTTTCAAATATTAACCCTTTCACATATTACCATATTATGTAATATATAAAAATACTAACATTACTTAACATAATCATTTCATTTTCTTTATGCAACAGAAAATCCTTAATTCACCTTTTATGACCTTTATACGAGTCCTCAAAGATATTTTTCTTACATTTTAAATTTCAAAAACTAATTCAGACTTCCTACAGGTATACAGGCCGTAGCCTGGTCTTATTTTTGAGAGAGTATGCGGCCGCGCCACCTCAAATTAGGACGCATACAAGTTATGCCTTAATAGAAACAGAACTTAACTCGCAAAATCTTTAACATGCTCCATACATGTTATCTCATTATACTAACCAAAATAAATCTCCAATGACTACATTCTTGAATAACTTAGAGATTAAACTTCAAGTTCAAACTCTTCTTTCTTTAATCTATACATTCAACCAAATCCCAATATTAGTCAATAAATCTCTAATCAATATTTATCTAAAGATATATCGACTTTCTTCTCTCGTCAACAACATACATATACACAAGTCTAAACCAAGCACACATAGAGTCTTTAATAGTATTCAATATGGTACACTGAGTGGTTTCCCACAAACAACCAACAAATTAGTTTCCGTCTCGTCTACACTATTTTCACAGTGAGTTAGATCGGTTACTAATTCGTATATACCTCCGCTCTCTGAAGGAATTGTTTAGCCCAGCTTCTATACATCCACCATTAAAGAGTATGATTGCAGTACTTTAGACTTGATACTCACTCGTACTATAATAAAATAATATCACCAACTTACTATAATAAAATAATTCTATAAATTATTTAATGCCAATAGATAAATCTTATCTATCCTCTTACTAATTCATCTCTACCACAAATATATAATAATGATATATATATTTATTAAACACAACCACACTTATTACATAGTGCACATTTGAAAGTAGTATGCACACAAGCCAATCATGTTTGATGATAAAGCATATACTTTGTAACAATCTTATTCATTTATTAATAAAAAATATTAATTTATTAAAGGCTTTTAATTATCTACAT
Source organism: Panax ginseng (assembly GCA_020205605.1). Lineage (NCBI taxonomy): Eukaryota > Viridiplantae > Streptophyta > Magnoliopsida > Apiales > Araliaceae > Panax > Panax ginseng. Next base: position 111,222,512 of record CM035131.1, on the reverse strand, counting down.
GATGTTGTTTTATAATATGTGATAAACACATAGTTTTAAGCAATGCTTTTAGAATAATGATGATGATCATTCTAATGAGATCTAAATTCTTAGAAAGCTTAAAACTAAAATAGTTCCCAATCGTTGGATTACTAAATTGGGGATTAGTGAATCCAGATAGATTGGTACATACGTTGCTTGCTCATTGGATGAGGATGATTGATCTCATGATCATTTTTGTGTGGAGACACTAAAGCAAGTATGTAGGTGCTTATTAGAGAATAAGTTCATCGAACGTGACTCGCTAAGGAATACCTAATGGAGTTTTACTTTATTCGTCGAATAGGAATTCCTATAGTGATAGTAAAGACAAGTGATCCTTGGACTTGAGATCATCATAGTATTTTGTGTGTGATGAGTTATACTTTGACTTATTCCTTAAGACCCTTAGGGTATATCAAAGGGTATGCTTGGGTATAATAAGTTGTACATGGAGATAATGTATGATCAATAAAGAATCTACCACTTCTAGTAAAAGAAGAGAAATGTCCTATGTGATTCGATAAATGACAACTCAGTAGTCCTTGGCCAAGGCAGAATAAAATTAGAAAGGAGTTTCTAATTTGCATTATTTGGAGTTGTGCATTTAAGAGTCAAAATACATTTATAATTAAATAAAATAAGACTTGACAGAAATTCTATGTCTTATATTTAATTGGGACATTGTATGGTGGAAGGATTGAATTGTACCGTAACTATTTACTCAAAGGTTCTTTTATGATTAATGTTGAAATCTATATTATCTGGAAAATCGTTGATCGCTAGGGAGGCTTATCCCTATTGAGAATAAATATTATTTATTTAAATAAATTAATAGTTTAATTTATTTATTTAAATAAGATTAGAATTGTTCTAATTGATTTATTCACAACCAGTTTAATATGGAGAACCTAAAGGGTCACACCATAAAAGGAAGAATAATTATTTAAGAAGTTAATGGTATAATCGTAATAATAAATTAAGTATATTTAATTTAATCTATGGTGATAGAAAAAATTAAATAGCTTAATATTTATTATTTAATATTTTAGAAATATTAAATATAATTTAATAAGAGGAGTCTTATTATTATTATTATTACTATTATTATTATTTAATTCCTAAAGGAGTTTGGGAATTAATTAATAAAAGTACTCTCAAATATCCTAATAAGATTAGGAGGCAAATTAATTAAAAGAGTTTAATTAATTATCCCTAATAAGATTAAGGAGCTTAATTAATTAAAAGAATTTAATTAATTAAATAAAACCCAATTTCTTATTTGTTAAGGAGGGTTGCCTTCATCTATAAATAAGAGGAGTCTTATTATGGGTGTGTGGGATGTTGACCTTTTAACAACAGACGTAATTTTAATAGTTGGGAGAGTACGTTCTTTTCTATGAGAGAGAGAAAAATTAGGGTTTTGCCAAATACCCATCTTCTTGAATCTTTATTCTTTCTTGGTGGATCACCTCTAGAGGCCAAACACTTGGGTGGCTAACGTTGATCAAAGGAAGAAACCAAACCCGGTGGATTCAAGTTGAACACTTAAAAAGATTGGAGTGAACTTGCACTTGAGGAAGTTTCTGATCTTCAAGGGTATGATTCTTGTTCTTATCTTTTCGTTAAATTAATAATTATGCATAAAGGACGATCCGGGAATATGGTTTGTAAAATTTTAAAACTCTGATTTTCCATGTTTACGCATATTTTGTGCAATTTGATCAAGGCGTTCATTAATATTACAAACCTAATAAGCCAGATCGTAGCCAAACCTTTATGCGAATTATTAATTGTCAAAGTTGATTTGTATATTGATATGTGTTTGGAACAATTTAATTGGGCATAATTTTATTGTATAAAATTTTTTAAAAAAATGAAAATCAAAAACTGTTGCGGAACTGTTATTTAATTCGCAACAGTTGCGAATGACGAATGTTTTCAAAAGCTGCATCATGTTCCTTTGATTTACATAATATTATATTATTTGTAGCTGAGTAGCAGTATGATTTCGATTTTTTATTCTGCGATTCACAGTTAGTATAACATGTTATACTGTACTCGCGATCCCCGTTAATATTTTTTTTTACTGAATTCGTGGCTTTCATTTGAATCACGGTTTCAAGGAATTCTTGATTACTTATTATATATATATATACATATAAAAGTATAAGAAACCATCCAGGTAGATTCATGAATCCTGAAGCATGGTTACTTAATAATACACGGTTAGTGTGCTTTTTAATGAAGCATGGTCACTTAATATATATATTATATAATATTCTTAATAATTTATAATTAAAATAAAAAGTTTATTTTAATATTAAAATATAAAATTTATTTTAATTTTAAAATTAAATTTCATGCTAACTAATTAGAGTTGGAATTGGATTCCATGATAACTACTTGGAGTTGAAATTGAATTTCATCTTTCCTTAAATAAAGGAGTTTATTTATATATGAAATAAGATTTCAGATTATTCAAAATAAAAGAGTTTATTTGTGAATAGGAAAGAGAATCCGTCTTTCCTTAAATAAAGGAGCTTATTTAGATATGAAATAAGATTTCATATTATTCAAAATAAAGGAGTTTATTTGTGAATAGGAAAGAGAAACTGTGTTTCCTTTAATAAATGGATTTTTTTTTACTTGGAATAAGATTCCATAATTAATTAAAATAAAGGAGTTTATTTTGATTAAAGATTTTGATTAAAATAAAATAGTTTATTTTATTCAAAATTGAATAAATTAAAATAAAATAGTTTTATTTTGATTTAAATTTAGATTAAAATAAAGGAGTTTATTTTAATTCAAAATTAGATTTTATACTAACTAAATTTGTCCATTAAATGATATCAATATATATATATATATATATATATATATATATATATATATATATATTAAATGTTTGTTATTCATGAGATGAATATTATTTATTGATGCATATAGTGATGTGTATGATAATAAATGAGATTGATTATGGACTATTAACCAATGTGATTAGATTTTATTTTAGTTGGATGCATGAATGTATGGGTTTTATTAAATGGGGTTCACAGATTTCGCCTTTCTCTAATTTTTTCTCAATGTAAATTCTATCTCTCTCCTATGTACATTTCCCTCGATCGGCCGATCATGTTTCTATTTATTTTAAATAGTTTTGTAATAGGAATAGTTAGAATTAATTTTTGAAAAATTAGAGATCAAGGAGCAAGGAGTCAGCGTGAAGACCCGTTTGTAATGGAGCCCTAGTTTAAATGTAATAGTTATATTTAAATAGTAATTTTGCACCCTAGGGTTTGACCTTTTGGTTCACTTGGTGGCTTTAGTGAACCAAACTAGAATAAAAGTCCATAATCAATCCGGGTAGAATATTGTATTCTATATGTGCATGCTTTTATATATATATATATATATATATATATATATATATATATATATATATATATATATATATATTATATATATTATGCAAACATGCTTCAATGTTCATTAATACGACGCGTATTTTTATATATATATGCATATTGCGCTAAACAAGATGAGACTAATTAATAACAAACCCCTCAAATATTTTATATTAAGTCCTAAGCGCTCAAAGTTATTTGGAATATCGAACGTCATTTTCTAGCATGATAAAATTAATAGAGTATTAAATATTTAATATGTGTTTGTTGTGTCACCACAAGGCAAGTATTAAGTATTTAAGATGTTAATTTATCACATTTGATGCTTATAAAGAAAATTGAACAATATTATTTTGTTGTGTCACCACAAGGATGATATTTTTCTTTTTGAATATATGGAGTGCTAGATTGACTTAACTTGAATAATTTTGATTCTGGATGTGCCACCACTGATCAAAATAATCTAAGAGGCAAAATACAAGGAGTTGCATAGTTGATGTAATTGACAAGAGTTGTCTACCTATTTATTTATATATAGTTTGTTGTGTCACCACAAGGCTATATACATTTGAAATGGGATCCTTATTCTCACTAGCATATCTTTAATTAGATATTGTCGAACTATATATATATTGAGGGTAATATAGTTTGAAGAAAATAGTGAGAGATACCAATTTAAAACAAGACCTAATTTATTTTGGTAATTAATAAAAGAATGTATGTTAAAATGTTGTTAATTACAAATTCATTTACAGAATTTTACAATGTCTAAATTACTATCATCACAGAAAGATATTACATGCTAAATTAATCGGACCGAATTAAACGGATTGATTAAGGAATTTGAGAATAGTTCTCATGGCTGAAAAGCTATCTTATGTCCTTAATACGTCTATCCCTGCAATGGTTGCAGACAATGCCTTTGAGGAAGAAATTGCTACTTTTAGAAAGTGGCAAGATGATGCATAGTTGGCTCAATGCATCATGCTCGCATCCATGAGTAACGAGCTTCAACATCAGCATGAAACTATGGATGCTCCTACTATATTCCTGCACATCAAGTAGTTGATGGTGAGGAAAGTAGGACTGATAGATATCAGATATCTAAGGAGCTCTTCCGATCTAGAATGACCAATAACACTATAGTACAGACAAAAGTCCTTAACATAATCAATTTGATTGATCAATTAGGACAACGAATTTTGTCATGGATGGAGAGTTGAGCCAAGATTTGATCTTGCACTCACTCCCGGACTCCTTTCACAATTGTTGTGAATTTTTTCATATGAACAAGCTAGATATCAGCCTCGCTGATTTGCTTAACATGTTGAAAAAGTTGAGAGTCACTTTCCAACCAAGAAAGACCATGTCTTACTGATAGATGCCAAAGGATCTTCTAAAAAGAAGAACGATTCAAAAAAGGTAAATAGAAAGGCAAAAACAAAGGATAATAAGAACAAAATTGATACAGATAGCAAAGGAGTTTGCTTCCACCGCAATAAGCCAAACATCGGAAAGAAAGCATGAGAAGCATTCTTGCAGAGGCTAACCAAAGAAGCTTAGTGAAGTTTCGATTATAAATAAAATTTGTTCATGATTTAAAATAAATTTTTCTTTAAGTCAAGATTCTACTTGGGTATTGGATTCCGAATTTGGTTATCATAAATATAGATTTATGAAGGGACCAAGCAGAAGTAGAAAACTAAACAAAGATAAGCAATCCTATGTATGGGAAATGAAGCAAAGGTTGTTGCATTAGCCATAGAAACTTATAGTTTAGCAATGCCTACGGGCAAACCTATTAAGTCAATAAGTTGTTATTGTATTCCAGTTCTTGTTAGAAACATTATTTTCATTTTGTTGTTGGACAATGAAATTTGGTATTATATTTAAGAATAATTGTTGTTCTATTTATAATAATAATGTTTCGTATAAAAATGGAATATTACTTAATGGATTTCGTGTTCTTGACTTATGTGAAAATATATTTTGCAAATTGAACAAACTAGTATAAGAAAAGGAGATGATCATTCAAAGAGTTGAATGTATGTATTTGTTGAAATACAAGTGTGAATTATTTGAAAGGTTAAAAAAATTCAGAAGTGAAACAAATTGGTAAAGTATTAAGATTCTTTGATCCGATCAAGGAATAAATACTTGTGCAATAAGTTTCTAGATCATCTCAAATGGTTTTCTCATAATGGACGCCTCCTGATACGAAATTATTGATTGAGGTATCTGAAAGGAAAAATTGTACCTTGTGGGACATGGTGGGGTCCATAATGATTTTACCGACATTCCAGTATCCTTCTGGGATAATGTCCTAGAAATGGTCGTGACATTCACTAAAAAAGGTAACCTCAAAATCCGGCCCCAAGACTCCATAAAAATTATGGACAGGGAGGATTCCTAATCTTAAGTATGTTAAGATAAGGAGTTGTCAAACTTATGTGAAAAGGTTTCAAAGGATAAGCTTGGGACAAAATTTGACAAGTACAGATTTGTGGGACATCCTAAAGTAAGTTTAGGGCATATGTTCTATAATCCTACTTAGAAAAAGGTGTTTTTGTTGAGAAACACGCTGCCTTTTAAGATAAAAGGTGTTTATCAATGAAGGGGCTAGTGGGAGGATAATAGATCTTGAAGAGTTTAAGAACCACAAAATACTATAAGTCAAATAAGAGGAACCTGTAGATAGATCTATTGTACCACAACCGAATCATAAGTCTGGAATAGTACCGAAGATACCTGGGAGGTATGGACTCATCATAGATTATGATGATGAGGTACACATCATAGAAGAAATGGATTGAAGCAAGTTTCTCAAAAAAAAAAATGGAACATTCATTTTGATGAGACAATCAAAAGAGTTTGATTTTATCAAAAATAAGAATGAACCTAGTGTGTACAAAAGGGTCAGTGGGAGCATCGTGACATTCCTAGTATTATATGTTGATATACTACGGATAAGGAGTGACATACCGATGCAATAATCAGTAAAGATAAAGTTGTCTAAACATTCCTCCATGAATGATTTGGGAAGAGTATCTTAATTGGGGATGCAAATCTATATAGATAGATTTAAAATGATACTCAACTTAACCCAATGAACGTATATTCATTTGATGTTAAAGCTGTTTAGCATGGAAAACTCCAAGAGTTGTCTCATGTTGATGAGCTATGGAGTGTATCTCTCTTAATAGTCCCCAAAGACTCCTAAAAGAGAGATCGCATGAGTAATTATCATGTATGCAATGAAATGTACGAGACCTGATGTTGATCAGTTATATTCTGGAGAAGTTCACTGTGAGACAGTGAAAAACATCTTAAAGTACTTAATCAGGACTAAGGATGTGATCATACATGGTGGGTCTGAATAAAAACTAGAGGGCTTAAAATACTCGAGTTTTTCAGACATACCAAGACAACAGAAAATCCACTTTAAGGTAAAGTGTTACCTTGAACTGTGGTGCAGTGAATTGGAAATGTTCCAAACAGCAAAGAGTTGCTAGTTTAGTGATAAAGACAAAGTATATAGCTATAAATGAAGCTACAAGTTGATTGTTTGGATAAAAGTTCATTACAGAACTAGGAATAGTTCCTAAGTCTCATCTTGGATCTAAACATGTGTTGTAGCACTTTCATTTGATTAAAGAATCATTGAAAGATGGGAAATCACTATAGAGATAGTGGACTCTCAAAAACAACATTACATATCCATTTACTGAAGCTTATCCAACAGCAGGATAATCGTCACTTAGAGAAGAAGGGTATGAGATACCATGGCGATTGGCTTTAGTGTAAGTGGGAGATTGAAAGTAGTATGCACACAAGCCAATCATGGTTGATGATAAAGCATATACTTTGTAACAATCTTATTCATTTATTAATAAAAAATATTAATTTATTAAAGGCTTTTAATTATCTACATGATGCTGTTTTATAATATGTGATAAACCCATAGTTTTAAGCAATGCTTTTAGAATAATGATGATGATCATTCTAATGAGATCTAAATTCTTAGAAAGCTTAAAACTAAAATAGTTCCCAATCGTTGGATTACTAAATTGGGGATTAGTGAATCCGGATAGATTGGTACATACGTTGCTTGCTCATTGGATGAGGATGATTGATCTCATGATCATTTGTGTGGAGACACTAAAGCAAGTATGTAGGTGTTTATTAGAGAATAAGTTCACTGAACGTGACTCGCTAAGGAATACCTAATGGAGTTTTACTTACCTGTCAATAGGAATTCCTATAGTGATAGTAGTACAAGTGATCCTTGGACTTGAGATCATCATAGTATTTTGTGTATGATGAGTTATACTTTGACTTATTCCATAAGACCCTTAGGGTATATCAAAGGGTATGCTTGGGTATAATAAGTTGTACATGGAGATAATGTATGATCAATAAAGAATCTACCACTTCTAGTAAAAGAAGAGAAATGTCCTATGTGATTCGATAAATGACAACTCAAGAGTCCATGGGTTAAGGCGTAATGAAATTAGAAAGGAGTTTCTAATTTGTATTATTTGGAGTGTGCATTTAAGAGTCTAAATACATATAATTAAATAAAATAAGACTGATGTAAATTCCATGTCTTATATTTAATTGGGACATCAGATGGTGGAAGGATTGAATTGTACCATAACTATTTACTCAAAGGTTCTTTTATGATTAATGTTGAAATCTATATTATCTGGAAAATCGTTGATCGCTAGGGAGGCTTATCCCTATTGTAGAATAAATATTATTTATTTAAATAAATTAATAGTTTAATTTATTTATTTAAATAAGATTAGAATTGTTCTAATTGATTTATTCACAACCAGGTTTAATATGGAGAACCTAAAGGGTCACACCATAAAAGGAAGAATAATTATTTAAGAAGTTAATGGCATAATCGTAATAATAATTAAGTATATTTAATTTAATCTATGGTGATAGAAAAAATTAAATAGCTTAATATTTATTATTTAATATTTTGGAAATATTAAATATAATTTAATAAGAGGAGTCTTATTATTATTATTATTATTATTATTATTTAATTCCTAAAGGATTTTGGGAATTAATTAATAAAAGTACTCTCAAATATCCTAATAAGATTAGGAGGCAAATTAATTAAAAGAGTTTAATTAATTATCCCTAATAAGATTAGGGAGCTTAATTAATTAAAAGAATTTAATTAATTAAATAAAACCCAATTTCTTATTTGTTAAGGAGGGTTGCCTTCATCTATAAATATGAAGAGTCTTATTATGGGTGTGTGGGTTGTTGACCTTTTAACAACAGACGTAATTCCAATAGTTGGGAGAGTACGTTCTTTTCTATGAGAGATAGAAAAACTAGGGTTTTGCCAAATACCCATCTTTTTGAATCTTTATTCTTTCTTGGTGGATCACCTCTAGAGGCCAAACACTTGGGTGGCTAACGTTGATCAAAGGAAGGAACCAAACCCGATGGATTCAAGTTGAACGCGAAAAGGATTAGAGGTGAACTTGTACCTGAGGAAGCTCGGATCTTCAAGGGTATGATTCTTGTTCTTATCTTTTCATTAAATTAATAATTATGCATAAAGGATGATCCAGGTATATGGTTTGTAAAATTTTAAAACTCTGATTTTCCACGTTTACGCATATTTTGTGCAATTTGATTGCGTTCATGAATATTACAAACCTAACATTACCCTATGTAACACAATATCTCATACATTGTAACACATTTATATTCTTGTTCGAATCCCTCTCATGCTTTAAGAATTTTATTCACTAAATTATTATTTTAATATTTTCTAAAAATTTGGGTTCTTACATCCTCTCCCCCTTATAAGGATTCCGTCCTCAGAATCACCGAAACCTTCTCTACTCGGTGCTATTTCGAATATTACATATTCTTTTGAATAATTTATATCCATTCTCTTTTCGGAAGTTTTATTATAACTTGCTCACTTGCATTCTACCACATTCTCCTTTCTAAGGAACAATCTAATCACTACATTCATCACACAGAAAAATAAGAGTCTTCCACGATTTTTCAATAATCAGGAAGTAGTATGAATAACTCAAATTCCAATTTATGTTGAGGGGTCACACAAGACCGTGAACTAGTGCTTCAACAAAATACTTCACACTGCAAACCAAAGTGTTTATCTATCACGAAGACTGAAAACACCCTCCACACGTAGACTAGGTGGCCAGCCTATTGTACCACTACGTTGGGCCGTAACGTAGTGTTTTGTAATGACTACATGCGTTACGCTCGGAACCATTGTTCCCGAAAACATGTCCCCTTATAGGGTTGTTCACCTCATCTTTTCCACATCTGAATCCGCACTAGAGCAATCTGGCTTGGCGTAAATAGTCAAGAACGCTTGAATTTCACAAATATTTTTCAACAGTCGTCTAGCCAAATCAAATAGCTTAGACTTTTATCAACAATTCTGACATCAATCGAAATAAGTTGGCCAACTTAATTGAACTTCTTTATAACTTAAAAGAAAACCAAAATTCTTTTATGACGTCATGATACCGTACCAGAGTAGTAGTACGTTAAGGATTCTGCCATTATGTGACTTTGTCATATTACATCATACCATAGTGGGCTGACGATCTTTCGATCACAACCATTACTAGGTTCAACTGTATTGATGACTCCATCGTTTATCATTTCTACACCATACCAAATGGTGTAAATGGTCAAAAATACCTTTCAAAAATTTTCAAATCATTTTGTCTTAGCCGAAACAATTAGCATAGACATATGGATAACAGTATTGTTTTTAAAACATCGTTGGTTCAATCACATGATCCAAAGTTTTTTCGAAAAAACAGAAATGCCAACATTAGCACGAAGTCAATAAATTTTGAAAATCTAGCAGAGCTAGAAGATTTAGAAAATCCATGTTTCTCCATCAACTTCACTCCATTGCTTCATTCTATCAATCTTTAACACCATCAATGCTTACTATACCAAAATTTCTAACTTCATAACATATATATACCCGATATAGTTCATCAAACTTACCACACTTTGGAAATTCAAAAACTTGTCATAATCATATGAGTTCAAGAACTTACCCTAGTCAGACCATAGGAGTCCATTCGCTGAGGGGTTCAAAAACATTTCATATAATTATGAGTCACGAACGTACCATAAGTATGAGTTTGAAGAACTCGCAACTTAACCTTATATTCTCTAACTATAAGCAATCTATCTGTTTTACACATGAGAAAAGAATCACCTTCTCAACAGGTATATACCAAATAGCGCGACACAAACATTTCAATGATTATCAGTGCCAGAATTAAGTGGTTTTTGCACTAAGTACAATTCCCCGCCCATAACAAGGAATCATACAACTTAGCTGCTGACATTGGTCCTCAATTGAAATCCCTACTTAACTCTCTTTTACACTTTACTTGATACGAATTCTTCGTATCTCATCACATACAACTCCTCATGAGTTCATATTGTACCATTTCACAGTACATTCTCCTATAGCATCAAGCTATACACACTTAGTCGTTATAGACTATTTATCACTTCATAGCTCAATCCGATCATATCATGATCATCAATTTACCTTAGGGTTCTTTCCCTATTATCAACAAAACTGCACTCAAGTTCATTCTTATTATCTTTGTCATATAGACACCATCTTATCATTTTTATTACCAGAGTTAGGAAACTCCTGAATTCTCATTCTCTTAGATACTTCAAGATTCTTCTTTGAATCTTCACATATATGTATATTTTAATCTTTATCTTTCTCTCCCTCTCAGGTTATAGACTAAGGTACACTTACCTAAGTTTATAACCTACAGCTTTGATACAAACCTGTGACGCCCCCAAATCCAGGTCCCTTTGAACCTCGAATTCGGTCCGCCACGATACTACTATCGTCAAACTATTATATCTTTTATTCATAACTTAATGAATATAACTTCACTTATTACAATTTAGAATATAAATTCCTTCCATTTCCAGGATCTATGTATAATGACCCCAACTATTATAAGTTTCAAATAATTGTCATTTACCATCCTTGTTTTACATCATATTCGATGTTATATAAATATGCGGAATAATTTAAACTTTTTCAATCTCCTTGGAAAAAATAATCTTTTATTGATTTCTTAACTTGAATCAATTACAAATCCTTAAATCAAATTATGCTATGATTCATTCTATTCCATTACTGTATAAATATTTACATCTAAATTCGAATTTCTCTATGTATCACATAATACAACTTTACAACGCAACCTGTATTGCACCTCATAAACTACTATCTTGTACAACTCCTAGAACATAAACGTGGTTCAAGAGTATATATTTAAACACATAAACCGATCTCCTTCAATTACTATTGAACTCTATCAATCAAGTAGCACGTAATCTTTACCGTGAATCCTTAACCTGCAAAAGTGGTTATTTGCAAGGGTGAGCTCGACAGCCCAACAATTCTAACAGTTTTTATGCAGCACCTATCATATAATAACATATATAGTTCATGCATTCATAATCGATCAATATTTACAACGCATGTTACTTCACACATAACAGGCATAGAGGTTTATATCACAAGCATATCATCAAAGATCAACTTTCATATTTCATACATATCTCATATGCATTTCATATATATACATCAACATTCTCATGGCATAATATAACTAACAATTATCGAATTCATTTAACAAATAGGAACTGAAAGACTTGCCTGATTCGTAGTTTATCAACTATGACTTAACTGCTAAAAGCTTATCTACACTGCGTGTATTCCTACACAGTTATATAATCATGGATTCATACCCATCAGTCATACATTTGATACACTCTTAATATAAGAACAAATATTACTTCCTAACTTGGTTTCTTTTTACTTGAACTTAGGATAACCATGAGACTAGCTCATTCTACTATCATATTTATCTAACAATCTTGTTTTCATGTCTTGTAGTCCTTAAAGACAACATATAATCATAACTTAAGACCATGCAGTTAACAAAATGCTCTTGGTCACTCTGCAGAATCAGCACGACTGCAATTGCATTTGCATTTAAGCTGGAGAGAGAGGTGCTACTCAATGCTATTTCTCAAATTTTAACCAGAGACTTATGCTTTTTATTGCCCAACATAATTCCTAGCACGATATGTATTCTGATACGTACTATAAACATACATCAAGTAGGTTCTAATATTTCTTTAAGTTCACATTTTAAATCATTTAGTTTTGAATTACATAGTTCTATGTTGAATTATTTACAATAACAAGGCTTAACAACTTCTTTTAACAATAGGTACTAACCAACCTTTAATACGCATGTTCACATATATCTATCCCATTTACATAGACATAGCATAGTTCATACTCTTAAAAAATGCTTAAATAACTTATGTCATGCTTGACTAGTTGAGTTCACATATCATTCATGTTCAAAGGCATAATTAATTCTATCATGCTTGCTTATAAGGTTATAATGGAAGTAACACAACGCTCATCAAACTTAGTTTCTAAAACTTTTAAATTTCTCTTTAAAACACGTATTAAACCGAGCTTGACAACCTTTTATGTGCAATATATCTTGGAATTACATTCCTTACCCATCCGTGAACATAACTAGGCCACATTCATATGTTTCCAAGGTCGAAACTTAAAAGACACAAAGTTCGTCAAGTTTCATTTTCAAAACTTAAAGTTTTCTTTTAGAAAATCATGTGAAGGTATTCCATAATGAGTAAAGTAATCTTAGCCATATGAAATGTCTATTATCATGCATATTCATGTTTTATTACTTAGAATAACATATTCCATCATTCGGAGCACTATACTTGCGTATGTACTTGTTTGACGCCTTCTAATCCCCTACTATTGCGTAATAGTCACACAAATGAGTATTTTTACCCTTTTTAACGACCTCAAATTGAAAACCTTAAAGCACAAAAGTTGTAGGTCTATTCGTCCTCGTTCTGGATCATCTTGAATCACCTCAATCGAAGTTCTTATGAAAACGTTATGGCCATTTGACCAGAATAGGTCAAAATAGTCACACCAGTCACACATTGGGCACTGGCCGCTACCAATTCTGCTTATAGTCCCAAGTATACCGCCATTTGGCGATACTCCCAAATTACTTGACTCTCTTCTTGCAGTGTGGTGGTGCAGACATGGCATTGCCCAGACATGTTGTTCTATATGTTTTTACTTCAAATCTCCATAACTTCTTTATCCTAAGTCAGAAAGAGTTGGTTTTCGATTCGTTGAACTCGTTAAAATCTTAGCTACCCATCTACAGAGTAATTATAACACTTCAAACACATTAACTAACCCAAATATTAATCCAAAACTCATATTCATACTAAATTTTCATGTTTTTGAAGAGTTTAGCGAATTCATTCACCACGAATTCATTTTCCAACCAAATGGGTTCATTTAACTTGCGTTCTTTTCGTTTTTCAATATATTATCCACATCTACTATCAATTTATAGATTACAACATTGATTAAGCATCAATTTTGTCTTCAAAATAAGCCATAATGTACTTATTACACCTAAAAGTTCAATTCTTCTTCAACACATTCTAATGGATTCAACTACTCTAAAATGGAATGTATAATCTATACAACAGATTAGTCATACTCAAGACTGTAAACATATAGTCTTCACTCAATTCATCTACCCAATCTCTAACCATAGAGAATATAAACTAGAACTTGGAATCGGTTTAAGAATTATACCTCTTGAATGCTTGGAATTGGCTAACCATAGCTCCTCAATCCTCTCATTCTACTGACGATCCAATTTTACTGACTTCCAATAGCAAGACTCAGACATTTCAAAATAACGTGAAGCAGAATAAGAAGGCTCTATTTATAGAGGATTTGTTATCCAAGCAATAGCTTTGCCCAACAATTCAAACCAAGAGAAAGAAGAAGAAACTAACGGGTAGTGAAGAGTTGGTAACCTTCTCCATCAAACTCCACCATCACTGCTATCTAGCCTTTACCAAGCTTAAGCAACAGACGAGTAGGATAGGCCAATAGCCTATTCACGTGAGAAGGAAATGACTAAGAAATGAGACTTTCTTATTGGGACAAAGGCTTATAACTCAGCATTTTAGCAATTTGGCTCATGTAGTAAATTTTCCTAGCTCAATATTGCTACATTAAATTAAGTTATGGGCACTTATATACATATATATGTGTACCTACCCACATATAGAAAGTATACTTATATTTTAAGTATACACCAATATAATCTTATTATATTAATAACTTACTTATTTGTTTTATTTCAAATAAATAAATTATTCATCTTATTGATTAATCAACACTAATATTAATTAATTCATTCCTCATTGATTAATGTAATTATTGATCTTATAACGATTAATTATCTATTACGTAAATAAATATAAATCTTATTATATTTATAAACACGTTGTTTATTATTATTATATCTCTAAAAATAATAATCATATATTAATTAATCACCATTAACAATTAATTAATATTCTACAATAAAAATAACAATTAATATTAATTAATTATTCACTTAATAATTCCTTCGTCGATTAATGTCATTATTAATATTTCCCATCACTGTGCCACACAAGGCTTATTTAACTCATTTACGGGAGTTATCTATAACTCAGGCTCATTATTCCTATAATAAAATATTAGGGTTTAGGTCACTTTGGCTTTTTCCCAATTCCATATTATTTTATTATTTATTTAATATAGAGTTTATGTCACACTTTATCAGAATGCTAAATTATTTAGGTTACTTAAGAAATTACATACATAAAATATGTACAACCTTTACACTTAGAATAATTTATATTTACTCTATTAATTATTTAAATTATACATTATACGTATAATTATTCGATTGTCCCAAGACAACATCCTCAATCTTTACATTCAAAGCTTTCAAATATTAACCCTTTCACATATTACCATATTATGTAATATATAAAAATACTAACACTACTTAACATAATCATTTCATTTTCTTTATGCAACACAAAATCCTTAATTCACCAGTTATGACCTTTATACGAGTCCTCGGTATATTTTTCTTACATTTTAAATTTCAAAAAACTAACTCAAGACTTCTTATGCATCAGTCAGGCTACCTTGTCTTAAAAGAGAGAGAATATGCCGCCGCCACTTCAAGTTAGGACGCATACAAGTTATACCTTAATAGAAACAGAACTTAACTCGCAAAACCTTTAACATGCTCCATACATGTTATCTCATTATACTAACCAAAATAAATCTCCAATGACTACATTCTTGAATAACTTAGAGATTAAACTTCAAGTTCAAACTCTTCTTTCTTTAATCTATACATTCAACCAAATCCCAATATTAGTCAATAAATCTCTAATCAATATTTATCTAAAGATATATCGACTTTTCTTCTCTAAATCAACAACATACATATACACAAGTCTAAACCAAGCACACATAGAGTCTTTAATAGTATTCAATATAGTACACTGAGTGGTTTCCCACAAACAACCAACAAATTAGTTTCCGTCTCGTCTACACTGTTTTCACAGTAAGTTAGATCGGTTACTAATTCGTATATACCTCCGCTCTCTGAAGGAATTGTTTAGCCCAGCTTCTATACATCCACCATTAAAGAGTATGATTGCGCTACTTTAGACTTGATACTTACTCGTACAAATACTCAGAAATTGGTGATTATCAAAGATATTTTAATGTCACCAACTTACTATAATAAAATAATTCTATAAATTATTTAATGCCAATAGATAAATCTTATCCATCCTCTTACTAATTCATCTCTACCACAAATATATAATAATGATATATATTTATTAAACACAACTACACTTATTGCATAGCGCACATTACCCTATGTAACACAATATCACATACCTCGTAACACATTTATATTCTTGTTCGAATCCCTCTCATGGTTTAAGAATTTTATTCACTAAATTCTTATTTTAATATTTTCCGAAAATTTGAGTTCTTACAATTCTCAACACATGAGCATTCCCAAAGCATCCACAGAATGAAGCCTCTGGAAAAAATTATAAAGATGTAATCTACCTAAAAGAAGCTACGGACCATTCACCAAATGGATTACAAGCAAACATAAGATCAAAGTACTAATTCAATCAGCATCCTGATTGAGATGTGAAGCCATTCAAGGTAAGTCTTCCATAAGCAACAATAAGAAGTCTTCAGATAACTTGACGGACAAAAGGAAGTAAGTAATGCAATAGAAGTCAAGCATGAGATGAAGATCTTGGGTGTAACTATGATCATAGTGTTTTCTAGATTAGAAGCAGGAACTGATGGGGTTTATAACAGAGATACTGGCTAACCTATACAGAATAGACAAAGAAGATTAAGCATGGGTCACACCATTGATGATATGTGAACGGGAGATCACAAGGAGAAAGAAAGCTGAGCATGACCAATCTGATAAGTCTTGAATTTAAGGAGGGCCAGAGTATTCTGACAAGTTGTCAATACCTAATGCAAGTCAAGGCAAGTAGAAGTTGTAAAACACTACATGGATGAAGGAAGAGAAGTTCTGTATTGCAAACTTAAAGAACATTCCCGGAGTCGTAGAGTTTAGTCATCTATATCAGAATTGTAGAGTTCAGTCATCTGAGTATTGAAGCCTTGGCAACGTCTCAATGCAAAGACTGACATTCGAACATTGGGTATTGAAAGCATTGATGCAGAAGGACAACTGTTGATGTTCCAATCGAGGAATCGAAAAGAAGAAATAAAGGTGACTACCAGGTTGACACACTAAAGTGATATTTCTAATGGGGTAGCTAAAATAGTAGTCTACAGTGTCAGAAAAGTGAAAAGGGGGCTGTCATGTCACATCTGCAGTCTACACCAAATAACTCGAGATCTACGAATCAATTCAAATAGCTTCCAATGGCTGTAATCCAACGGGAAGCTTATGAAAGGTTATTTAACAGCAGAAGCTTAAAAGAAGAAGCTATTGGTTTTGACAAGTTGTTGACTCTACGAGTTCTGCAGAGTAAACGGAATATGTCTCAGTGGTAATGAGACTACGAGAGTATAAATGAAGCAAGATAAGAGAAAAGCTTTAATAGAAAAAGGCTTCACTCAACAACGATGAGAATGCCATTAAGAATATTAGCTAAGCTGAGAGCCAAGAAGGCCAATAAAATAGCATTCAAGAGATTGGTAGATTAGAGAGAAGATTCAAAAGAGCCAGTCTATGAATCACCATGAACCACCAAGAGCTAAAGAAGAACAGTTACAGAACCAAATCTGTACACAAGCCAACCAAGGTTCAGAGGATGCTAAATGCCAAACGGAGTCTATCAAAAGTGCAAAGACTTAGCAAACCTCAAGTCGTGGAGGTGTGCAGTGTAATACCCAAGAATTTCTACGTCTTATTAAATGAATATATTAACAGAAATAAATTTTTATGTGAATATAAGTGTTAATGTGTTGTATGATGAATAATTCAATTGATTCGTATTAGATTAATACTTATTGAGAAGTGTAGAATTGACTATGAGAATTGCGAAATGCCTAGTGTGGCATAATGTGAAGTAAGGAAATTCACTAAGTGAGTTGAATAGAGAATTAGGAAGATTAATCGTGTATAATTATGTGATTTCATATAAGTAATGAATACACTTTTAGATAGGTAATATCACTCATGTGGACATTAATTCATGTCATGTAAAATGAGTATGGTGATGGAGGTTGACACTGGCTTGAAGCTAAACCAGTTTTGGCACTGTCAGGGTACGGCGCAGCTGCGCCCTCCTAGCAGTACAAACTGGCACAGCTGCGCCAGTGATCAGTTGAAGTTAGTTAATTTTTACTGTGGAAATGAAATGAAACATTAATGTTGTATGTGTGACATTAATAAAAATCATATGATAGGAGTATATTTTAATGACATGAGGTATTAAGTAGTACAATGATATCATATGTAATTATAATGCATGAACAAATATCTGTGTATTCTAGGAACTAAGAAAGTAATTAAATGTTTAAATATACATTAATATTAAATAAGGTTATAATATGGTTATGTGAGTAGTAGAGATAATTATGGAACTACCCGGACAATAATACCTAACTGTGTTACTTTATTACATGTATTTAATGTACATGGACTATATGATGTGAGTATATATTTAATCCCTAAATTCCTAATATGGTAACAATTGTACATTAAGATTGCATTATGGGAATTAAATAAACCAAACCAAGCCTAGATAACAAGATTTCTGATATTTTTCTCTCTTGTCCCAAATTGAGTGTCACCAAGTACATGAACAGTGGGCTAAAACTAAGTTACGTATTCTCCAAGTGGCTAAATTATAGGTGATCATTTGCTAGCAATGTGGCTGGTATGGAGTTGTTAAACTACTCCTTAATAACGTTTGTTCTCTTCCATTACACCATGGACTCAAATTTTGTGTAATGCCAATGTCTAGTCCATGCTTCTTCTATAAATACAAGTTTAAGATCAGATTTTTTTGTGTTTCTGAGAAGCTTTTGATAGTCAAATTAGAGAGTTCTAAGTTACTGAGCATTGTAGGGGCATACTCAGAGTGTAGGAAGTTCAACTTAAGCTCAAGAAGGTATAAAATTCTATCTATGTTCTTGAAATGGGTCTTGTTTAATTCTTGGAATTTCTTGAATTGCTATGATAATTAAGATGATTTAACATGCTATAAGGTGTTTAAGAAGTTTACTATCAAGTATGAACTCTTTTATAATAGTTTGGAACAAGTTTAAATCGTTGGAATTCAAGTTGGTAAAGACTTTATAAAATAGAGTCCGTCGCTCTGAACTAGACATATGGTAACTTGTGCCTATAATTGAACTAGCTAACAAACTGACAATTGCCTTAACCTCAAGTTCAGTTGAGCTTTCTGTTTCAGAATCTGCTAAGTGTTGGTATAGTACTATGACTTAAACTAGCATGCAAGTATGTGTAATGTGTAAACACAAATATATTAACCTAATGTGAGCATGATTGGATGAGCATACATGACTAACGAAAGCATATAATAGATGGAATTTTGGGACTTTAAGTTTTGAAAATAAACTTTGTTAAAGTTCATGTTCTGCAAATTTTGAGCTTAGTAGTATACACACATGACTGATTTCACACATAAATGAGCATGATATATAATTCATAGTTCCTTTGTTCATGACCACCTTATTAAGCTTTATGTTAGAGAAGTTTTTCAAGAAAAAGCTTAGTATAATAAGCTAGCATGCATGACTACTACATGATTTACATTCTGACCTTGTGAGCATGTTAACATGACTTGACTACATATGATTAGAGCCATAAAGTTGCCTTGTATGTGTTAAAATTTCATTGTTAAAGTTTAAAATGGTTTCAAAAGCAAACTTGAACATACTTTCAAAATCTAGTTGCATCATATGAGTATCTAGATTCTAAAGGATTAAGATGTCATGTTATGTCTATAATATCCCAAGATATTATTTATATGTGTTGAACATGATGATAACTAAACCAAACTTGAGTTTAAAGCATGATTCGAAGTGTTAAACAATGATAGTTGTGAACAAACATTATGAATACTATAAGCACATATATTAACATATTTTGATATCTCTATGTGGACATGTAAACCAAGTTATAAGGAGTGGTAACCACTTGATCTTGTTATGCTTTAATACCATGTAAGTTATAAACTAAAACTTGTACAAATAAACTCAAGAATGGTCATATGCTTATGTGAACACCTCTAACATGTATATATGATAGTATATTAGTATATAGGTGTGTAAGAATTTGACAGAAATAGAAAGTGCAAAGCTCAACATTGGTCCCGCGGGGGGACAATGCAATTGCCACCATTCCTAAGTTTTAGATAGAGGCGATCTGCTACCGCTTTTACTGAGATTGAATAATTTATGTTTTTGATTTGATGTTTGAAGCATGCTTATATGATTACTCTAACTTGTAATATATGACCAACATGCTATGTAATGTGTTAAGAAGCATGCTATGTGATTGAGATGAATGTTGATCATGATTTTCAAATACTAAGTCCAAAGAAATGTTTATAAGATATAAAGCAATGATATGTTGTTAGCATTTGTGATGTTTTACAACCTGATTTATTGTGACGCCCCCAAAATAGGTATACATCACCCATTCTGAGTTGTCAAATACATGGTACAGAAAACAACTACAACTTTATTATTACAATTGTCGTGCAAAATACGACAACACATACTATGAGTTTAAATACAAATATTGTCTTCTAGACAATATCCACACCCAAATAAAGTCCTCATTACAATTATTGATGCACTATTTTACAAAAATAGTGAGGACTACTAAAACAACTGTCTAGGACCATCACTCTATACCCCGACTGGTTCCTACTATATTCTCGCTTCCTGAGAAGAAAAATGGAACAAAAAAGAAAAGGGTGAGCTCAACTAGCCCAGTAAAGAATATTATGACTAAGATAATATTCAACAAATTATCCTTAGTCTTCAACAGGGAAAAATCTGATAGAATATAATAGACAACAAGTTTTACATCAACAACTGCAGCGGAAATAACAATTCATTAGAAGAGTTAAGTAGAGAATGAAATCTACTATCATCTATGAATTTAAAAGTCCATCATCAATATTTTATCCCTGTAACATCAATCAATATACATCTTGAATCAAATATTCATTTTTGCACTACAAGCCAAAGATATTCATTTGTATCACCACTTGGTCATGTTCATCTCAACACCTGTTCATCTTTGCACTACGGGCCAAAGATATTCATCAGGTAATCATTCATCTTTGCACTACAGGTCAAAGATATTCATCAAGTATCATCATTAAGAACTGAGGATGATGAAAAACATTTTAGAGAACGAATCCAGTAAGATAAAAGGACATAGATTAGAGGTTCGTACTTTAGATAATTCAAGTTTAAAAATACTCCATAATAAACCACAATGGAGTAAAATTCAAGAATAAAGATCAAAACATGGATACAATCAAAGATAGTAACCATAATAGACATCTGGGACAAAGAAGAGAAATTTTTATTTTTCGGTGAATAGTGTGATTTTCTTGTTTCTGGTGTGATTTTCAATTCTAACCTAAGCACTTGTTTATAGGAAAATACTAGAACGCCAAAGCAGACTAAATAATAAAATATTAATATTTTAACACCATTTCAAGCACGCCACTTTGATTAATTTGCATCCCACCGCAATTGAAAAACCAATTCAGCACATTTTATCAATAAAGGACAAAAGTGGGTCTCACCCATAATTTTAATAAAAATATTTAATTTTAGAAACATCAATAATTCATAATAAATAGCCATTTTATCAGAAAAATACGAATTTTATATCCATTCTATAGGAAATCGAATTCTCTACAACTTTGTAGCTTTAAGTTTTTCCAAATTCCAAACGAAAAATGACCGAAATCCACATACGGACGATTTTCAACATCTCTTAAAATTCATAACAAATCATACGTTAATTTTTAACGGTTCAAAATTTGTGGACATATATTAAACTTATATATCTATAATATATCCAAAAATCACAACGATCCAACGGTCGGATCAAAATTATAACTCACGCAATAGAGCTTAAGAACACTGATTTGATTTTCGGACTATAAGTCCCTCGTACTAGTTTCACTCAAACAGTCACCACGAAAAATTCACAAAGAATTTTTGGGTGATTCAAATTTCTACGTTTAGCTTATTCAAGGACTTTCTTTTGATATATGGCTCATCTCCTAACTCATTATACACAAAGAGTTATAGATTTTACAAAATCAAGTAATAAACTAATTTTCTGAAAATTTCCAAATTTCGTTCTTCATTTTGACAACATACTAATAAAACACTTCAACATTAATTCCTTCATGTATATACATAAAATATATATATTTCCTTATCATATAAATTAATAATTAATTATTCACAAATAATATTACAAAATCACAATAATGACAACGGTAGTGCCTTAGGAAAGAGGGGCTTTCGATAATGATTTCTCCATCTTGGCCAAGCAATTAGGTGACCAAACCTCTCCTTGACAGAACTTTGTAGTGTCAATAATGCTATCTAATAATATTATTCAAATAATATGAATTATTGATCTGATAATGAGAAATACTGTGCAGTGACAATTATTAAAACAACGATAATATAAAATATCAACGCAACAATTATTGAATCAATAAAATAAAATATTCAACAATAATTACTGTAACAATTATTGAGTAGTGCCTTCATACGTAAGAATCAATAATTCAAAAATACTGTGAAATACCATGTGCTAGTGTGCAATCACGCCAGACATCGTATTTTAACCACTAGGTAATCCAATAGTTAATTTGGTAACAATTACGCTAATTATTTATAAAAACTCAAACTTGTCGTTTTCTTCATTCTACGATTATTCTCATTATGGGGCCCACAAATGGTTGTTCATTGCATTTAATATTCTCTTTGACAACAAGAATATTCCACTTAACAAACGAATATTCCCGGCTAAAAAAATGAATATTTTATAACCAACCGCTTATTTTGCAAAATTTGTGCATTTCACCCATAACTAAAGCATTATATCAAATTAACTCCTTATTATTTCAAGATAATGAATAGAGGAAATTCAATTTTATTTATATAAAAAAAAATTCGGGGTCTTACATTTATGCTATGAAAAAATAGGATAAGTGATGTATATAAAGTTACAACCAAGTTAAACGTTTTTGTGTACGTTGAACTTTCCTATGTGAGTTTATATAACTAATGGGCATCCTATACATATAATACACTGTAATAGGATTCAAAAGTGTTGGTTAAATTACGGGGATAAACTACGCTTAAGGCAAGTATCCGAACCCTCCTCTTATTGTGTGAGTATCCTAACTTACATAACTTTAGATGTTGTGCAAGTTCTTGAATTTCCTGTGATTCATATATTGAATGCAAATTATCTTACTTATCCTCTCAATTGAACTAGTGTGTTTAAACTCTTGTGAAAGCTATTATTCATGTTGAACTTGATATTTTTCGTGAATACTGTGAAAGGGTCTATGTCATTGATTCGACTAGACTATATGCATGTTTATAAAACTGTCCAAACCAATTGACTGGTGTGGAAATCTTGAAAACTGAGTTGAATAACCCTTATGGTAAGGGGAGTGTATGTTGTTGGAAACCCCAACACATGAGTGGTTTATTACCGTGGTGTTATGCATAACTTAGAGTATTGTAGACTAATCATCTGTATTACTTGATTCTTTTGGGTTATAAGTTTAATATTGGTAATTCTAGTAGATGTTCAATAGTCCTTAGTGAGTGCTCAGCATAAATTGTTTTATCCAGATGGATACGTTGATAGCCTTTGAATTTA
The DNA here is from genome assembly GCA_020205605.1 of Panax ginseng. Classification (NCBI taxonomy): domain Eukaryota; kingdom Viridiplantae; phylum Streptophyta; class Magnoliopsida; order Apiales; family Araliaceae; genus Panax; species Panax ginseng. The sequence continues at coordinate 111,198,643 of CM035131.1, read as the reverse complement.
TATATATCTGTTAATCTATATTGAACCATCATGTCATATTCAAAAGATATGATTCGAGAAACATTGATATTCATTGATTCATGATATTATTCTAATACCCTAATTTATCTTGGAGACTATACTTGATATTTCAAGCTTGTGATATAAATACTCTTTACCCTTGTTGTATACTACTTTCTGGGCAAATTATGCTCATTCTTGCTTATTTAAAACCTTTCAGTTAAGGCGGAACAGGGAAGTGTCTCCGGGAAAGACAAGGGTAAGGGCAAGGCTACCGACTAGCTTGTTCCTTTATGTTTAAAAACTGTTATGTTGTATTAAGACTACTTAACTCACAATTACCAATCTTCTATTAACCCTAATTTTATTAAACGAATCAAACTCAATAATTTAACTTAACGAAACTAAAATTTAAAAACAATTTAATTAACACAAAATAACCACGAATATCAAAATCTGAATTTTCAAACAATTAATGGAGAGTTAGACTTATGATTTCACCCTAAGCTTCACTTTGATTTTAACACCTTTATCCCAATTTAATGCACTATACCAATTTATTAATCAAGAACACGAACGTAGTATTAACCACCTCTCGATGCACTAATACCCTATTAACTTCAATCCACAATTAAAATAGAAATCCGTTAAACACCTTAATCAACTAACCCACTATATCTCTATGTGAATTACAATTGAAGAAGGTTGAAGAATAAGTTCTCTATCCGATTACATGCGGCATCAAGCATATCTCTACCTTAACACTCATCAAGTTTAAGCTACTAACAAAAACCTGAACACATGCTATATCAACTAGGTCTAGATTTGAATATCCTCTCTCGATTCCATCCAACTCCACAAAGAATTGTTGATCAGGCAATTCATATATTCAAGCACAAATTAATATAGATAAACTTGAGATAGCTTATTAAATTAGAAATCAAAGTTTACAAAACCATCAATTCACTTAAGGATCCATCACAAGTCTAAAAAGTGAATTAGTTCATAATAAAAACTGAATAAATCATAGAAATCATTCTTCTAATTAAAATAAATAATCTAACACGAAGAATAATGAAGAACACCCTTCACGTAGACTAAAATCGCAATTGTCTTGAAAAACTCCTCGAAATACTCCTCCACACTTGCTATCAAAAACTCCACTGTGATCTTCGTAAATTCTCTTCTCTCTAATCTCCCTCTTGTTTTTGATAGAGTAATAGATATCTAGCATAAAACTCCAGCCAAATTCTCTATCAATTAGAGTTATAATGCCATACAAATAGCTAAAATTTGTGCCCAAGAGGAATTATAACCAAAACAGGACACTCAGAAATTTCCACCCTCATTTTGCCCGGGGTTTAGATCTTATGAACGCCCACCTTGGGGTGGGCTTGCTTTTAACTTTTCGAATGAGGACCCACTTCCCCGCGGGTGGGTAGTTTAATAACGCCTACCGACGGGTTATTCTCTGATAATCGATTATAAGACCTCGTCCGTGACGGTGTATAAGTTAATGCATGCTAGCCGGGTGTGTTCTATTAATCGACTATCTTTCTTTATCTTTGAATTGATTCCAAATATGCTCTATTTGATTCCAATCACACCGAATATCACCAATCGTACATTGAATGCCACAACCACCAATCTACAAATGAAATAACATAAAATAAGTCAAATTGAACATGATCACAAGAAATTAGCAACAAATAAGCATGAATTGGATATTAAATCACATATATAAAATACACTTATCACTGACTCATTATCGTGCTCCAATAACTGAGCCCTATTCACAACATTTGAATATAAACAAAGTTTGTGAGAAATGAGGTATTGATGTATATCGGGTTTCAAACCTCTTAGAAACATTCGCGTCATTCGCTCCTCATTATCGAACAAATGGGATGCAAACCGGGATAACTCCACAAATTTAGCCTCGTATTGCAACACGGTCATATTATTTTGATCAAGCTTGATGAACTCTACCTCCTTCATATGACGAATACTTTCAGGGAAGTAATTGTCGTTGAATAATTCTTGGAACATCTCCCAAGACATCTTCAGTGCGGAAGGTTGAGTACGCTTTACAGATTCCCACCAGTAGTCTGCCTCTGCTCGCAACATGAAGGTGGCAAATGGAACCTTTTGCTCCTCGGAGCATCCCAAGACATCAAATATCTTGTTGATCTGCTTTATCCACGTCTCCACCTTAAGTGGTTTTGGCTCTCCAAAAAACTCCGGTGGTCCTAACTCCTTGAACTGCTTAGCGGTGACCATCCGATAATTGTCAGGGTCTCCACCTGCATTTTGGACAGGAGCCGCCCTCGCCTGATTTTGCATGAATTGCATAAAACCTCTGAACATCCCATCGTTCATCACTTGATCGTTGTTTTTTACCTGAGGATTATTGTCTTCCTATTGCACATTATCCTGGGTTTTAATCTGTGGTGACTCAACGGTCTCATGTGCTTCATTTCTTATCTCAACATTTTCGGACGCCATTTTCAAATACTGCCACAAAACAAGGGTTAATTAACATATCACATATTATCCCTATACTCTGACCGACCAATTAAATACCAAATAAACTTAGGTAGGTCATACTAGAGAACGAATTCCCTGTCTCTCCCCTCCTAGTTCTTGTCTCACATCTCAGCCAGGGATCATATCCCTAAGCTTTGATACCAACTGTGACACCCCAAAAATAGGTATATACATCACCCATCTTGAGTCGCCAAATACATGGTACAAAATTCAAATACAACTTAATTATACAACAGTCGTGTAAAATACGACAAAACATAATCTAAGAGTTTCAATAAGAATATTGTCATCTAGACAATATCCACACTCAATGGAGTACTCATTACATTTATTGTCACACTATTTTATAGAATAGTGAGGACTACTAAAACAACCATCTGGACCATCAATCCGTTCCTCGGCTCGTCCCCACTATATTCTCATTTCACAAGAGAATAAAGTGAAAGAAAGGGTGAGCTCAACTAGCCCAGTAAGAAATATTATGACTAAGATAATGCAGAATAAATTAACCTTAGCCTTCAACAGTATAACAACTGATAGAATATAATAGACAATAAGTTTTAGATCAACAACTACAGCAGAATAAACAATCCATTAGAAGAGTCAAGTAGGGCATAAAATATACTATCTTCTATGATTTAAAAAGTTTTTCATCAACTTTATCGTTGAGACTCAGCTTAATAAATAAAATCGAATCATCCCTGCATCACGACCAAGGATATTCATGTAATCATTAATGGTCATGATTATACCGAATAATCCCTGGTCATAATCATACCAACAACTGTCCATCAAAGAACTACAAGCCAATGAGGACTTTCACCACATCATTAGTCACATTACGGTCATGATCATACCGAATAATCCCTGGTCATAATCATACCAAGTCCATCTATGCACGTAAGCCAAAGATGAATTTCATCACAATATAAGCATGAGGATTGTGACACCCCCAAAATAGGTCCATTCCATCCAACCCATTCTGAGTCGCCAAATGACTACTGTCACTGATATGACCCTAGTTGTGGTCCCTCGGTTGAACATACTCGTTATCACGCTCTAATAATTGAGCCCTGTTTACAACATCTGAATATAAAGAAAATTTATGAGAGATAAGATATTGTCGAATCTCGGGTTTTAGACCCTCAAAAACATACCGCGTCATTCGTTCCTCATTTTCCACCAAATGAGGTGCAAACCTGGACAACTCCGCAAACTTCGCCTCATACTAAGACACCGTCATGTTGTTCTGCTCCAGTCTAATAAACTCCACTTCCTTCATATGACGAACACTTTCAGGAAAGTATTTGTCATTAAATAGTTCTCAAACGTCTCCCAAGACATGCCGAAAGCGCAATTTGGATGGGTACGCGCTCATGACTCCCCCGAAGAGTCCGCCACGCCACGGAACATAAAGGTGGCGAATGGAACCTTCATTCCTCCGTGCATCCCAAGACATCGAATATCTTGGTGATTTGCTTGACCCATGTTTTCGCCATGATCGGATCGGGCTTTCCCTTAAATTCGGTGGTCCCAACTCTTTGAATCGCTTGGTCATGTGATAACTTGAATTAATTGCTATCATTTCCTCCTATGTTTTGAACACGAGTCTCTCCCTCTTCTAATTTTACATGAAGCTGCAAAAACTTCTAAACATCCCGTCGTTTATCGCTCCGGTGGTGTTGTTTACATAGGAGGTACATTGCCAAACTGTTACACGTTCTCCTCGTTGGTAAAGACTGAGCATCTCCACGGTCTCATTCACTCCATCGTTAATATTCTCAAATCGACATTCTCAACATCACATAAAACAAGGGTTAATTAAGGAAATCAATATATTTCATAATATCCTATATATCTTGATTAACTAACAAATAAGCTTAGGTAGGACACACTAGCGAAGGATTTACTCGTCTCTCCCTCCTAGTTCTATTCCCCGATCTCCGCCAGAGATCATATCCCTAAGCTTTGATACCAACTGTGACACCCCCAAAATAGGTCCATTCCATCCAACCCATTCTGAGTCGCCAAATATATGGTACAGAAATAACTACAACTTTATTATTACAACATATAAACTGTGAGTTTAAAAACAGATATTGCCATCTAGACAATATCCACACGCAAATAAATCCCCATCATAATTATTGATACATTATTTTACAAAAATGGTGAGGACTACTAAACAACTCTCTCTAGAACCTTCATTCCATACCCCGACTAGTAATCGCTACATTCTCGTCTCCTGAGAAGAAAAATGGAACAAAAAGGAAAAGGGTGAGCTCAACTAGCCCAGTAAAGAATATTATGACTAAGATAATATACAACAAATTATTGTTAGTCTTCAACAGGGAAAAATATAATAGAATACAATAGACAACAAGTTTTAAATCAATATTCGCAGCGGAAATAATAATTAATTAGAAGAGTTAAGTAGAGAATGCAAACTACTTTCTTCTATGTATGAATTTTAAAGTTCGTCTATTTTTATCCCTGTAACATCAATCAATATATATCTGAGATCAAATATTCATCCTTGCACTATAGGCCAAGGACATTCACCAGTTGGTCATGTTCATCTAAACACCTGTTCATCTTTGCACTACGGGCTAAAGATATTCATCAGAAATCATTCATCTTTGCACTAAAGGCCAAAGATATTCATCAGAAATCATTCATCTTTGCACTACAGGCCAAAGATATTCAATAATATCATCATTTAAGACTGAGGATGGTGAAAAATATTTTTTAAAGAAACGAATCCAGTGAATAATGACAAGGATTAAGGATTAAGGATTCGTACTTTGTTTTATCAACGTCCAAAAATACCTCAAAAATAATCATAGTGGTGTAAAATTCAAGAATGATCAAAACATGGATACAATCAAAGCTAGTATCCATAATAGATATTTTGGACAAAAAGAAGAAATTTCATTTTCTATGAATAGTGCCAGATTCGTGAATAGTGTCAGTATACGTGAATAGTGCCATGAGTATCACGGAATAGTAACTCGACACCAAAAGATAGAAATTTCACAAAAAAACATCTTCACGCTTCGTGAATAGTACTCGTGAATAGTAACTTATGAATAGTAACTCATGAATAGTAACTCATGAATAGTAACCTTACATGAAAAAGTTCAAATTTGATAAAAAGTTCCAACTAATATTTCAAAGATAATGATATTGAAGAAATAATATCATTTGAGAAGAAAATAACATCCCTTACCCTGAAAAGACAAGATTTCTAGTTGAAACAGGATATAGGCTATGACTTGAACTTGCAATCAGATAGCAATACTCAAAGTTTACTCAAAATACTCACAAGAATACGCTCGATAATATAGAGAGAGAAAACTTCAGTTTCTGGTGTGATTTTCAATTCTAACCTAAGCACCTATTTATAGGAAATTGCTTAGAACACCAAAGCAGAAAATTTAATATAATATTAATATATATAATAAAAATTCTCTACGCACACAAATCTGGTCCAAACTTCAGCCACACATGTTAAATGACTTTCAAAAATGAAAAAAACGTTTTTGTAATTAAAAATATTTTAAACTTCCAAAAATCAATTATTTTGAGCTTGAACTTCAATAATTCATACTAAATAGCCCTTTTATCGTAAAAATTTGAATCTCACGAGTTTTTATAGGAAATTCAATTCTCTACAACTTTACGTAAGAAAGTTTTTCCAAATTCCAAATGTAAATTGACCAAATCCACAAATGGGCGATTTTACTGTGCTATAATCAAATATCATTCAATAAATGGGTCCACCGACATGTTTAACATGTTTTAAACATTTTTGGTAACAAAAATACTCCTCCTCCACATATACTCATATATCCCACATTTGTTGTAAAAATATCACCATTATTATATTATTAAAATATAATAATATATATTTAAATGAATTATTTTATCGTAAAAAGATAAAATTTCAATTTTCAACAATTGTCACATAAAAATTTTCTCCATCTATATCCACATAAAATCAATATTTTCCTCATCATATGAATCAATAATTAATTATTCACAAATAATATTATGTAATCACAATATTGACAACTGTGCAGTTCCTGTGAAAGAGGGGCTTTCCAATAAGAATTTCTCCTTATCATGGCAAGCAATTAGGTGACCAAACCTCTCCTTAGATGTAACTTTCTAGACATTTCCAATAATGTTATCTAATAATATTATTCAGATAATATGAATTATTGGTTCGATAATGAAAATACGTGTAATGACAATTATTGAAACAACAAGAATATAAAATATCAACGCAAAGAATTATTGAATCAATAAAATAAAATAATCGAATAAAGAATTATCGTAACCATTATCGAGTAGTGCCTTCTTCACGTAAGAATTAATAATTGGTGCAATACTGTAAAGCTATCATGCAATAACGCCAGACATCGTGTTTTAACCAACGGGTATTCCAACAAAGGTAAATCAGAATAACTACGCCAAGTTATTTTTAAACAACTTATTTTTGTCGCTTTTCTTCCTCCAATCGCTTTCCTTTATGGGGCCCACACATGGTCGCTACTTCGTCGCATTTAATATTCTCGACAAAGCATTTAATATTCCACGACCAAACTAATATTCTCCCTACTAATAATGAATATTATATCACCACTTGCTTATTTAAAATATTTCATGCATTTTACCCATAACTAACCACATTAATCAAATCCACCCTTACTATTTCAAAATAATAAATAAAGGAAATTCCTTTTTATTTAAAAAATTTGAGGGTCTTACAACCTCCCCTCCTTATGAAATTTCGTCCCTCGAAATTGACGACGTACTGTGTTTCAAAAAATGAAAATACTCGCTTTCATTTTCGTTTCCAACTCTCAGTCATTTCCTCAATAGCATGGTTTCTCCACAAAACTTTAACTTGTGGTATAACCTTCCAAGGCGTAGGACATGCTCCTTCCTATCCAAGATCTTGACAGTACCTCCTCACACGTTAAGTCTTCGCTATCTCATCCGGTTCTAACTCAATGACGTGGTTCGGTCGTCCACATATTTACGTAACATCGACACGTGAAAAATGTTATGAACACGCCATACTTGGCGGTAAAACGAGTCTATAGGCCACGTTCCTATTCGATCGAGAATTTCAAATGGATTACTAAATCGAAGGTTTGAGTTTTCCTCACCTCACCGATTCTCGCTTTTGAAATAACAACTTCTTCGACCTCCTTCTTCAAATTCATCACTCGGTGTGTATCTTGAACAACTTTAACTTTATCGATTAAATTCGATATATACTCGATATCATCACGTGGGTACCTAGAGTTTTCATCTTCATCTCTATTATTTGTAAATTATACAAAATTAGTTTTTGACAATATCGCATTCGCATTTTGTATACGACATCTTCTACTCAACACGCCGCCTACCACGCTCGCTTTTCGAGGATGGCATGGTCGTAACATGTGTGTGAAATGGGTCTCCTCTTGAGTTCTTCGAAGCTCTTCCCACATTCTTTGCTCCATTCGAATTTTGTATCTCTACGAGTCAGCTGCGTTAATGGAATAGCGATTCGAGAATATCCTTCAACGAATCTCCGATAATAACCAACTAAGCCTAGAAAGCTACGTATTTCGATTACCGACTTAGGTTGTTCTCAACTGTGACTCACATCCCAATCTTGAATAGCACGTTACAATGACACCTATCAGTTTACTATCGCATCTAATATGGTGTCCCCTACGAGAGAGTCCGCTTTGGTGCATTCCAAAAGGAAGTCACCAGACAGAGGCTCCTGTATCAACTTCTACGCTTGGGTTTTTAACTCAAGTTCAATAGAGCCATTCGATATGAGATTTTAGAAATGGGTTTTGTAACGGGTTCAAAGTCGATACAAAATTCAATATCACACTTTGGGAGTAAGCCAAGAAATTCTTCAGAAATACGTCAGAAAAATCAATAACAACAGAATATTATTCAAATCGACGTGTCTTTATTCAAATCCATAACATGGACTAAGAAAGCTTGACATTCGCTTTTCAATAAACAAATGGCTTTATAATTTAATATGAAAGAGTTTGACTTCAATGGTTTGGTTGCTTGAATTCAATAACAAAAGTTGCTTAAGAATATGAAAACTAACAACCTTACGTAAAGCAATCAATTTTGGCATGATGAGTAGTTAACCTTAAAATCACATCAAAACAAATATCTCTATAGAAATAAGGTTAACTGTGTAATGTGATAGTGCCAACCTCAATCAAGCAAGATTTCTAAACAACGGATGTAATAAAAGTTTCTCTTAACTGAGTCTCCACAGATAGGTCAAAGTCTAATTTCTTCGTAGTCAAATTCAAACGTTGAGCGCAAAGCAAGAGAGATAAAAGAATGGGTAGAACCGGTATCTAGTAAGGTATAAACTTCGCAAGAATTTATAATTAACTAACCCGCGTGCTAAACTCGTTCGGGTTCCTCAGATTTTGACCTGGCCATTACTTACAAACGCCTTCTAGGAACCGCTGACTTTGACTTTTCTAGGACATCCTTTTGAGTCACATCCCTCATTGGACTTGGTTTCGCTACTCAGACACTCTCGAGCTATATGTCCTTCCTTTCCACAATTATAGCATACCGAACTGCTAGGGCGTTTGGATGATATGTCCTCTTTTCCCGTGATTTATAGCATATGACCGGTGGTCGCTTCTCCTCCCTTGGAACCAGATTCGTCAAGCGCCGACGTCTTCACATGGTTATTGTTGAACCTTCTCTTCTTGAAATGTCCACTTGAGTCACCTCTCCTATTATCATGGTCACGATTACCACCCGAAAGTGGTTACCGCTTTGTCCGTATTCTTTCCTCCCCATTGGTTATCATCGATCGATGATCATCGCCACCGATATGACCTCTGGTTGTGGTCCCTCGGTTGAACATACTCGTTATCACGCCTAATAATTGAGCCCTGCTTTTACAACATCCGAATATAAAGAAAATTTATGAGAGATAAGATATTGTCGAATCTCGGTTTTAGACCCTCTAAACATACGCGTCATTCGCTCCTCATTTTCCACCAAATGAGGTGCAAACTCGACAACTCCGCAAACTTCGCCTCATACCGAGACACCGCCATGTTGTTCTCGCCCGCCTAATAAACTCCACTTCCTTCATATGACTAACACTTTCAGGAAAGTATTTGTCATTAAATAGTTTCAAACGTCTCCCAAGACATGCCGAAAGTGCGTTTGGATGGGTACGCCTACGATCTCCACCAAGAGTCCGCCTTCGCCACTTTAACATAAAGGTGGCGAATGGAACCTTCGTTCCTCCATGCATCCCAAGACATCGAATATCTTGGTGATTTGCTTGACCCATGTTTCCGCCATGATCGGGATCAGTTTTCCCTTAAATTTCGTGGTCCCAACTCTTTGAACTGCTTCAATGTGACAACCCGTGAATTGCTATCATTTCCTCCTATGTTTTGAACACGAGTCTCCCTCTTCGATTTTGCATGAATCGCAAAAAACTTCTAAACATCCCGTCGTTTATCATCTCTGCTTTCGCTGGTGTTGTTTACATGGAGGTACATTGCCACTGCTGCACGTTCTCCTCGCTGGTAAAGACAGCATCTCCACGGCCTCATTCACTCCATCGTTAATATTCTCACGACATTCTCAAACATCGTCATAAAACAAGGGTTAATTAAGGAAATCAATATATCACATAATATCCCTATATACTCGACCAACTAACAAATAAGCTTAGGTAGACACACTAGCTAAGGATTTACTCGCCTCTCCCTCCTAGTTCTATTCCCGATCTCCGCCAGAGATCATATCCCTAAGCTTTGATACCAACCGTGACGCCCCCAAAATAGGTCCATTCCATCCAACCCATTCTCGAGTCGCCAAATACATGGTACGTAAATAACTACAACTTTATTATTACAACATATAAACTGTGAGTTTAAAAACGATATTGCCATCTAGACAATATCCACACGCAAATAAATCCTCATCATAATTATTGAAACATTATTTTACAAAAATGGTGAGGACTACTAAACAACTCTCTCTCTAGAACCTTCATTCCATACCCCGACTAGTAATCGCTACATTCTCGCCTCCCCGAGAAGAAAAATGGAACAAAAAGGAAAAGGGTGAGCTCAACTAGCCCAAAGAAGAATATTATGACTAAGATAATATACAACAAATTATCGTTAGTCTTCAACAGGAAAAATATAATAGAATACAATAGACAACAAGTTTTAAATCAATATTCGCAATGAAATAATAATTAATTAGAAGAGTTAAGTAGAGAATGCAAACTACTATCTTCTATGTATGAATTTTAAAGTTCATCATCTATTTTTATCCCCAGTAACATCAATCAATATATATCCGAGGTCAAATATTCATCCTTGCACTACATGTGCCAAGGACATTCACCGATTGGTCATGTTCATCTAAACACTGCTCATCTTTGCACTACGGGCCAAAGATATTCATCGAAATCATTCATCTTTGCACCATGTGCCAAAAATATTCATCGAAATCATTCATCTTTGCACTACATCGGCCAAAGATATTCATCATAAATCATTCATCTTTACACTACAGGCCAAAGATATTCAATAATATCATCATTTAAGACTGAGGATGGTGAAAAATATTTTTTAAAGAAACGAATCTAGTGAATAATGACAAGGATTAAGGATTAAGGATTCGTACTTTGTTTTATCCACGTCCAAAAATACCTCAAAAATAATCATAGTGGTGTAAAATTCAAGAATGATCAAAACATGGATACAATCAAAGCTAGTATCCATAATAGATATTTTGGACAAAAAGAAGAAATTTCATTTTTTGGTGAATAGTGCCGTATACGTGAATAGTAACTCCGACACCAAAAGATAGAAATTTCACAAAAAATATCTTCACGCTTCGTGAATAGTACTCGTGAATAGTAACTTGTGAATAGTAACTCATGAATAGTAACCCCGACATGAAAAAGTTTAAATTTGATAAAAAGTTCCAACCAATATTTCAGCATAATGATATTGAAGAAATAATATCATTTGAGAAGAAAATAACATCCCTTACCTTGAAAGACAGTACTTTTAGTTGAAACACCGGATATAGGCTATGACTTGAACTTGCACCGTATAGCAATACTCAAAGTATACTCAAAATACTCACAAGAATACGCTCGATAATATAGAGAGAGAAAACTTCAGTTTCTGGTGTGATTTTCAATTCTAACCTAAGCACCTATTTATATGAAATTGATAGAACACCAAAGCGTAAAATTTAATATAATATTAATATATATAATAAAATTTCTACGCACACAAATCTGGTCCAAACTTCAGCCACACATGTTAAATGACTTTCAAAAAATGAAAAAAAGCGTTTTTGTAATTTAAAATATTTTAAACTTCCAAAATCAATTATTTTGAGCTTCTAACTTCAATAATTCATACTAAATAGCCCTTTTATCAGAAAATTCGAATCTCACGAGTTTTTCTAGGAAATTCAATTCTCTACAACTTTGCAGAAGAAAGTTTTTCCAAATTCCAAACAGAAATTGACCGAAATCCATAAATGGTCGATTTTACAGGCTATAAGCAAATTTCAGTCAATAAATGGGGTCCACCGACATGTTTAACATGTTTTAAACATTTTTGGTATCAAAAATACTCATCCTCCAAATATACTCATATATCCCACATTCGTTGTAAAAATATCACCATTATTATATTATTAAAATATAATAATATATATTTAAATGAATTATTTTATCGTAAAAAGATAAAATTTCAATTTTCAACAATTGTCACATTAAAATTTTCTCCATCTATATCCACATAAAATCAATATTTTTCTCATCATATGAATCAATAATTAATTATTCACAAATAATATTATGTAATCACAATATTGACAACTGTGCAGCTTCCTGTGAAAGAGGGGCTTTCCAATAAGAATTTCTCCTCATCTTGGCGCAAGCAATTAGGTGACCAAACCTCTCCTTAGATGTAACTTTCTAGACATTGCCAATAATGTTATCTAATAATATTATTCAGATAATATGAATTATTAGTTCGATAATGAAAAATACTGTAATGACAATTATTGAAACAACAAAGAATATAAAATATCAACGCAAAGAATTATTGAATCAATAAAATAAAATATCGAATAAAGAATTATCTGTAACCATTATTGAGTAGTGCCTTCACGTAAGAATTAATAATTGGTGCAATACTGCAGGTGCCATCGCGCAATAACGCCAGACATCGTGTTTTAACCAACGGGTATTCCAACAAAGGTAAATCTGTAATAACTACGCCGTTATTTTTAAACAACTTATTTTTGTCGTTTTTTTCCTCCAATCGCTTTCCGTTATGGGGCCCACACATGGTCATGTTGCTACGTCGCATTTAATATTATTCGACAAAGATTTAATATTCCACGCACCAAACTAATATTCTCCGACAATAATGAATATTATATCACCACTTGCTTATTTAAAATATTTATGATTTTACCCATAACTAACCACATTAATCAAATCCAACCCTTACTATTTCAAAATAATAAATAAAGGAAATTCCTTTTATTTAAAAAATTTGGGGTCTTACAACCTCCCTCCTTATGAAATTTCGCCTCTAAATTGACGACGACCGTGTGTTTCAAAAGATGAAAATACTCGCTTTCATTTTCGTTTCCAACTCTCGTGTCATTTCCTCAATAGCATGGTTTCTCCACAAAACTTTAACTTGTGGTATAACCCCGTCGTAGGACATGCTCCTTCCTATCCAAGATCTTGACAGTACCTCCTCATCACGTTAAGTCTTGGCTTATCTCATCCGGTTCTAACTCAATGACGTGGTTCGGTCGTCCACATATTTACGTAACATCGATACGTGAAAAACGTTATGAACACGCCATACTTGGCGGTAAAACGAGTCTATAGGCCACGGTTCCTATTCGATCGAGAATTTCAAATGGATTAATAAATCAAGGTTTGAGTTTTCCTCACCTCACCGATTCTCGCTTTTGAAATAACAACTTCTTGCACCTCCTTCTTCAAATTCATCACCGTGTGTAGCTTGAACAACTTTAACTTTATCGATTAAAGTCGATTATACTCAGATATCATCACGTGGGTACCTAGAGTTTTCATCTCCATCTCTATTATTTGTAAATTATACTGAAATTAGTTTTTGACAATATCGCATCAGATTTGTATACGATCTTCTACTCAACACGCCGCCTACCACGCTCGCTTTTCCAGATGGCATGGTCGTAACATGTCTTTGAAATGAGTCTCCTCTTGAGTTCTTCAAGCGCTTCCCACATTCTTTTGCTCCATTCGAATTTTGTATCTCTACGAGTCACCGCGTTAATGGAATAGCGATTCGAGAATATCCTTCAACTAATCTCCGATAATAACCAACTAAGCCTAGAAAGCTACATATTTCGATTACCGACTTAGGTTGTTCTCAACTGTGACTCACATCCCAATCTTGAATAGCACGTTACAATGACACCTATCAGTTTACTATCACACGAATATGGTGTCGCCTACGGAGAGTCTGGCTTCGGTGCATTCCACAAAGGAAGCCACCGATAGAGGCTCTGTATCAACTTCTACAGATTGGGTTTTTTAACCTCAAGTTCAATAGAGCCATTCGATATGAGATTTTAGAAATGGGTTTTGTACCGGATTCAAAGTCGATACAAATTCAATATCATACTTTGGGAGTAAGCCAAGAAATTCTTCAGAAATACGTCAGAAAAATCAATAACAACGTGAATATTATTCAAATCGACGTGTCTTTATTCAAATCCATAACATGGACTAAGAAAGCTTGACATTCTGCTTTTCAATAAACAAATGGCTTTATAATTTAATATGAAAGAGTTTGACTTCAATGGTTTGGTTGCTTGAATTCAATAACAAAGTTGCTTAAGAATATGAAAACTAACAACCTTATTTAAAGCAATCAATTTTGGCATGATGAGTAGTTAACCTTAAAATCACATCAAAAACAAATATCTCTATAGAAATAAGGTTACTGGTGTAATGTGATAGTGCCAACTCGAATCAAGCAAGATTTCTAAACAACGGATGTAATAAAAGTTTCTCTTAACTAGAGTCTCCACAGACAGTCAAAGTCTAATTTCTCCGTAGTCAAATTCAAACGTTTGAGCGCAAGCAAGAGAGATAAAAGAATGGGTAGAACCAGATATCTAGTAAGGTATAAACTTCGTAAGAATTTATAATTAACTAACCTGCTAAACTTCGCTCGGGTTCCTCGCATTTTGACCGGTCACGACAAACGCTCTTCCAGGAACCGTTGACTTTGACTTTTCCGGGACATCCTTTTGAGTCACCATCCCCGCTGGACTTGGTTTCGCTACCGTACACTCTCGAGCTATATGTCCTCCCTTTCCACAATTATAGCATACCGAACTGCTGTGGGCGTTTGATGAGATATGTCCTCTTCCGCATTTATAAGATATAATGGGTGGTCGTTCTCCTCCCTTGGAACCAGCTTCATTTACCGACGCTCTTCACATGGTTATTGTTGAACCTTCTCTTCTTGAAATGTCCACTTGAGTCACCTCTCCTATTATCATGGCCACGATTACCACCCGAGTGGTTACCGCTTTGTCCGTATTCTTTCCTCCCCATTTGGTTATCATCGTTCGATGATCTCATCACCGATATGACGACTCGTTGTGGTCCCTCGGTTGAACATACTCGTTATCACGCCTAATAATTGAGCCCTCACATAACATCCGAATATAAAGAAAATTTATGAGAGATAAGATATTGTCGAATCTCGGGTTTTAGACCCCTCGTAAACATACGCGTCATTCGCTCCTCATTTTCCACCAAATGAGGTGCAAACTCGGACAACTCCGCAAACTTCGCCATCATCGAGACACCGCCATGTTGTTCTCGCCCAGCCTAATAAACTCCACTTCCTTCATATGATTTAACACTTTCGTGAAAGTATTTGTCATTAAATAGTTTCAAACGTCTCCCAAGACATGCTTTGAGTGCAATGGATGGTACGCTTCACGCACTCCACCACCAAAGAGTCCGCTTCGCCACGGAACATAAAGGTGGCGTAATGGAACCTTCTCTTTTCTCCGCATCCCAAGACATCGAATATCTTGGTGATTTGTTTGACCCATGTTTCCGCCATGATCGGATCAGTTTTCCCTTAAATTTCGTGGTCCCAACTCTTTGAACTGCTTGGGTGTGACAACCCGTGAATTGCTATCATTTCCTTCTATGTTTTGAACACGAAGTCTCCCTCTTCGATTTTGCATGAACGCAAAAAACTTCTAAACATCCCGTCGCTTATCATCTCTTTCAATTGGTGTTGTTTACAGGAGGTACATTGCCACTGTTGACGTTCTCCTCGCTTGCAAAAGTACAGCATCTCCACGGTCTCATTCACTCCACTTCGTTAATATTCTCACGACATTCTCAAATACCATCATAAAACAAGGGTTAATTAAGGAAATCAATATATCACATAATATCCCTATATCTTGACTAACTAACAAATAAGCTTAGGTAGGACACACTAGCGAAGGATTTACTCGTCTCTCCCCTCCTAGTTCTATTCCCCGATCTCCGCCAGAGATCATATCCCTAAGCTTTGATACCAACTGTGACACCCCCAAAATAGGTCCATTCCATCCAACCCATTCTGAGTCGCCAAATACATGGTACAGAAATAACTACAACTTTATTATTACAACATATAAACTGTGAGTTTAAAAACAGATATTGCCATCTAGACAATATCCACACGCAAATAAATCCCCATCATAATTATTGATACATTATTTTACAAAAATGGTGAGGACTACTAAACAAAGCTCTCTAGAACCTTCATTCCATACCCCGACTAGTAATCGCTACATTCTCGTCTCCTGAGAAGAAAAATGGAACAAAAAGGAAAAGGGTGAGCTCAACTAGCCCAGTAAAGAATATTATGACTAAGATAATATACAACAAATTATCGTTAGTCTTCAACAGAAAAATATAATAGAATACAATAGACAACAAGTTTTAAATCAATATTCGCAATGAAATAATAATTCATTAGAAGAGTTAAGTAGAGAATGCAAACTACTATCTTCTATGTATGAATTTTAAAGTTCATCATCTATTTTTATCCTCGTAACATCAATCAATATATATCTCGAGATCAAATATTCATCCTTGCACTACGTGCCAAGGACATTCACCAAATGGGTCGATTGGTAAATGTTCATCTAAACACTGCTCATCATTCATTTGCACTCTGGGCCAAAGATATTCATCGAAATCATTCATCTTTGCACTACTGTGCCAAAGATATTCAATAATATCATCATTTAAGACCGAGGATGGTGAAAAATATTTTTAAAGAAACGAATCCAAAGGAATAATGACAAGGATTAAGGATTAAGGATTCGTATTTTGTTTTATCCACGTCCAAAAATACCTCAAAAATAATCATAGTGGTGTAAAATTCAAGAATGATCAAAACATGGATACAATCAAAGCTAGTATCCATAATAGATATTTTGGACAAAAAGAAGAAATTTCATTTTTCGGTGAATAGTGTCGTATTCGTGAATAGTGCCGTATACATGAATAGTAACTCCGACACCAAAAGATAGAAATTTCACAAAAAACATCTTCACGCTTCGTGAATAGTACTCGTGAATAGTACTCGTGAATAGTAACTCGTGAATAGTAACTCATGAATAGTAACCCCGACATGAAAAAGTTCAAATTTGATAAAAAGTTCCAACCAATATTTCAGCATAATGATATTGAAGAAATAATATCATTTGAGAAGAAAATAACATCCCTTACCTTGAAAGACAGTACTTCTAGTTGAAACACCGGATATAGGCTATGACTTGAACTTGCACCGTATAGCAATACTCAAAGTATACTCAAAATACTCACAAGAATACGCTCGATAATATAGAGAGAGAAAACTTCAGTTTCTGGTGTGATTTTCAATTCTAACCTAAGCACCTATTTATAGGAAATTGCTTAGAACACCAAAGCAGAAAATTTAATATAATATTAATATATATAATAAAAATTCTCTACGCACACAAATCTGGTCCAAACTTCAGCCACACATGTTAAATGACTTTCAAAAATGAAAAAAATGTTTTTGTAATTAAAAATATTTTAAACTTCCAAAAATCAATTATTTCGGAGCTTCGGAACTTCAATAATTCATACTAAATAGCCCTTTTATCAGAAAATTTGAATCTCACGAGTTTTTATAGGAAATTCAATTCTCTACAACTTTACAGAAGAAAGTTTTTCCAAATTCCAAATGTAAATTGACCAAATCCACAAATGGGCGATTTTTTGTGCTATAATCAAATATCATTCAATAAATGGGTCCACCGACATGTTTAATATGTTTTAAACATTTTGGTAACAAAATACTCCTCCTCCACATATACTCATATATCCCACATTTGTTGTAAAAATATCACCATTATTATATTATTAAAATATAATAATATATATTTAAATGAATTATTTTATCGTAAAAATATAAAATTTCAATTTTCAACAATTGTCACATTAAAAATTTTCTCCATCTATATCCACATAAAATCAATATTTTCCTCATCATATGAATCAATAATTAATTATTCACAAATAATATTACGTAATCACAATATTGATAACCAGCGGCCTCAGAAAGAGGGGCTTTCCAATAAGAATTTCTCCTTCTCATGGCAAGCAATTAGGTGACCAAACCTCTCCTTAGATGTAACTTTCTAGACATTTCCAATAATGTTATCTAATAATATTATTCAGATAATATGAATTATTGGTTCGATAATGAAAAATACCGTAATGACAATTATTGAAACAACAAAGAATATAAAATATCAACGCAAAGAATTATTGAATCAATAAAATAAAATATCGAATAAAGAATTATCAGTAACCATTATCGAGTAGTGCCTTCACGTAAGAATTAATAATTGGTGCAATACCGCAGTGCCATCAGGCAACAACGCCAGACATCGTGGTTTTAACCACCGGTATTCCAACAAAGGTAAAATTCAGAATAACTACGCCTGTTATTTTTAAACAACTTATTTTTGTCGTTTTTTCCTCCAATCGCTTTCCGTTATGGGCCCACACATGGTCGCTGGCCGCATTTAATATTCTCGACAAGCATTTAATATTCCACCACCAAACGAATATTCTCCGACAATAATGAATATTATATCACCACTTGCTTATTTAAAATATTTAAGATTTTACCCATAACTAACCACATTAATCAAATCCACCCTTACTATTTCAAAATAATAAATAAAGGAAATTCCTTTTTATTTAAAAAAATTTTGGGGTCTTACAAGGATGATGACAATGACATAATAATTCAATAAAACAAGTTCATTGATAAATTTTAAAGATTTATAATTTAATTTATCCAGAAATTAATAACGTCCAAATTGTCAACATGATACTGCTTTGTGGAGTAAAATTCAAGAATGCTCGTAAGAATATTTTCATGAAAAGATCTTTGGATGAAGCGCAAATATCCAGGATATTCTACTAATTTCATGGAGTATAGAAGCCAAAACTTTAACCAACCGAGTATAATAGAATATATGAAATCGCAAATGGATTTTTCTCCGTCATGCAATACGATAATCCACGTGAGATGCAGATCATTTCCATAATTTAATAAGGAATGAATACGAAGGATCATTCACCATGCATGCTGTAATCCACATAGAGCGAGTTATTCCAATGTAATAATAAAGAATGGAATAATGAAGAATTCACCGTGCATGCGATAGACCGCACAGACAGGTTATTCCAACAAAATAATAAAGAATGGAATAACAGAAGAATTCACCAGGCATGCGATAAACCGCACAGAAAGGTTATTCCAATATAATAATAAAGAATGGAATAACAGAAGAATTCACCAGGCATGCGATAGACCACACAGAAAGGTTATTCCAATAGAATAATAAAGAATTGAATAATAGAAGAATTCACCAGGCATAAGATAGACCGCACAGACAGGTTATTCTAACAGAATAATAAAGAATGGAATAACAGAAGAATTCACCAGGCATGCGATAGACCGCACAGACATGTTATTCCAATAGAATAATAAAGAATGGTATAACAACCCTTATGAATATTGAAAGAAATAACTCTCTTCATGAATAAGAAAGAAATAATACCCCTTATCGTAGAAGAAAATTGGATACTAGAATAGTGAGGTAGCAGACTTGTCTTATTCTTTCTCTCTATAATTTCTCTCTATAATAATTGCTCTATAGCTTTAGTGAATTGGTGAGAAATGAAGGAAGAATGAGCTTCTATTTATAGGAAAATATAGTTTCAATAATTGCACATTTTTTTGCTCAAAATATTACAGTACAATACCTTCATCTTTTCCTTCATTTTTAATTTAGTCCAGCAAGTATTATCAAACTTGCACCACCTCCCGTAATAGTAAATCATGTGAATCAATAGTAAATCATGTGACTCAATAGTTCTAAACATGTGAAAAAAATAATTATAGTATAGTACCTTCAACTATACCTCCATTTTTAATTTAGTCATGCAAGTATTATCAATCTTGCACCAACTCCCCTAATAGTAAATCATGTGAATCAATAGTACACACATGTGAACACATAGTTATAAGCATGTGAATTAATAGCAATTAATTGCTCATTTATCCGGTGAATTACCCGATGGTCAATATAACCTCCAGACATCAATTATTATCAAAATAAATGTTGATTTTCACTAACACTAATAATTTCCACACAATGGAACTATCAATTTCATCTTCAATCAACACGAACTTATTCATCATTAATATTATGACTCACAATATTTAACAACCAGGTCATTCCCAGGAAAGAGGGGCTTTCCGATAAGGATTTCTCCCTATTGTCGCGCAATTAGATTATCTAACCTCTCCTTGATAGAAATTCTAAACATTGTCAATATTGCAAATAATAATATGAATAACTTTGTCGTCTCAATTATTGATTTAATAATATAACATATTATACAGATGATACTGTGACAATAATTGAATCAATAATATGAGAGATATGATGCAACAATTACTGTAGCAATAATTTACTATAACTAAGTGACTTCTTACGTAAACATCAATAATCAAGTATTACTGTACTTTTACTACCGGGTAGTTCAACAGTTTTAACGGTAACACTTTCGCCATTATTTTTATAATAAGATAATTATGTCGTTTTTTAACTACGATAATACTTCCGTTGTGGGGTCCACCAATGATTGTGTCGTCGTACGAATATTCCCCGACTAATCGAATATTTTATAACAACTTGTTTACTTTGCAAAAATTTTCACATAACACCCTTAACTTTAACCTTTGATCAATTTAACCATTTACGAAATAAAATAATAATTATAAGAAAATTGAATACTTTCATTTCATAAAATTCGTGGTCTTACGGGCACCTTGACGTAGTATGCATGAGTTCGGGATCATGTGAGGTTGAGATAATCGTCATATGGCTAAAACTGAAGGAACTTGTTTGTGTTTGTGAGGATTCCTATGACTGGAGCTGGCAGAATAGCCTACTCCGGCTGTCTCGGTTTGATTGGGAATTTGGATTGGGCGCTTAATGGCCTGATAATGTTTGCCTAACCCTTGTCCAGGTTGATAACCCAATGACATCATCTCTTGAGTTCCCGACATTACCTCGGTAGAAATCTTGGGTATCACATGTGGTGCCCCAATAGGATGATAGTGAATGTTGCTTACCTCTAGGGCATGGAAACTGACCGGTTTAACTTTTGAATTGAACCTGATTAGTGGTATGTCACCTTGTTTAAGACATTCTGGCTCAGCATTAACAGTGACTAGGCTATTATTAATGATGTATTTAAGTTGCTGATGAAGGGTGGAAAGGACGGCTCCAGCCATGTGAATCCACGGTCTTCCCAAGAGCAGGTTGTATCCTATGGCTATTTTGAACACGTGAAAGGATACGCAGAAGGTATGTGGACCAATCTCCACAGGCAGTTAGATCTCTCCGACAGCATTACGTCGGGATCCATCAAAAGCTTTGATAACCGTATGACTACTTTTGATCCTATCGAGATTGATATTCATCTTCTCTAAAGTGGCATAAGGGCAGATATTTAAAGATGATCCTCCATCTATCGGAACTCCTCCCACCATGTATCTGGAGGACAGAACTGCTATGTGCAATAGTTTACAATGACCATTCCCTTTAGGAGGTATGTTATCATCAGTGACAGATATCAAATTGTTATTGAAAATGTGATCAACCAGGTGCTTGAACTTTTCAACATCCACTAATTTCGGCAAGTGGGCTTCTTCCAAAACCTTTAGCAAGACCTTCGTATGATCTTCATAAGAGAAAACCAAGTCCAGTATGGAAATTTGTTGTGGAACTTCTCTCAAGCTTAAAACCACATTGGCTTCATTATGGCCCATAGTATGGAGGAACTCTTCAATCTACTCCATGGGAACTTTCCCCTTTGATCTGATGGTAGGCTTCATCACCCGTTGGGGAAGATATAGTGGATTCTCGTTCAACACTACAATAGTTATATGGGATATGGATCCTTCAGCCCCTCCATAATTCCATGACACTTTTTACAGGCTGACAACAGGATACTGTGGTCCGTATGGCAAGAGAATTGGCTTTGGTGCAGCCACTTTCAAAGGATTGTCAACACCTTTAAGTTGAATTGCTTGTATTATGGGTGGTATGGCAGCTAAATCATCCTCAGTGGATATAACTACTATGACTTCCTTCCATTTTGTAGGAAATGTGTCCCCACTCTCGAGTAACAGAGTGTCATTATCTGCCAACTGCAGGACACCACTGTCAATTAAGTTCTGAATAAGATGGCGGAGTGCCCAACATTCTTTAGTGTTGTGTCGGCAAGAGTGGGAGTGATATTGACATACTCCATTAGAATTGAACCGTCTTGAACGAGGATTGATTAGAGGTAGCAGAGCTGTGATTCTTCCATCATTGATCAACATCTGAAAGATCTCCTCCATCGGTTAGCCCGAATAGGTAAATTCCCTCTTATTGGAAAAATCCCGACGGGCTTTGGCACTTGCTCTTTTTTCAACTTTATCATCCAGCGTTTCAATTTCTGGAGTCAATGGAGTATTCATAACAAGAGGAAGGAGATTAGCATGCTCTTGGCTGACTAAATGGCATGTGACTTGGTGCTAATGCATCACCAATTCTGCCAATTAGTTGACTTGCTTACAAAGAGCTTTCATCTTCCGTTCCATCAAAAACTAGAACTACGCACAATCCCATTTATCAGCATTATCCTTGCTGGTTTTGGAGGATTCACCACCGTAATTAGAACTTTGTCCATTGCTCCAATTAATAATATTAACATCCTCTTCTTTGGGTTGGGGAAGATGGTTGTCTTGCACATGAGGTTGGTCGGGTTTGGTCACCACGATCTCACTGTTATCCATTAAATCTTATATCTTGTGTTTCAAGGCCCAGCAATCCTGAGTATTATGTCCTGGAGCTCCATCATGATAAGCACACTTCCTGTTAGCATTAAAACCCATCCTATTCGGGTTGGCTGGTGGAAGAAGATGGGTAATTTTCTTCTGAGTTGTTAGAAGGTTGAGAATGTTCTTGAGTGAGTCCCCTAAGGGTGTGAACACTCGAGTGCGTGTAACTTCTCCACTTTTTGGCAATAGAGGGTTTGAAGACTGTGCTTGAAAGGGGGAGTAGTTTTTCCTTTGGATAGGCATGTTTTGAATGCCTTTATGTCCTTGTAGTATCAAGGAAACATCCTCCTCTTTCTTCTTATGGATCCTTCAGGGGTTGTTTCCATAACTTTTAGACTGGATGTGCTCAGCAGCAACTTTTAGAGCGGCTAGGTCTTGAATCTTTCCTAACTTCAATCCAATCTCAGCCATCTCTCCATGTTTAATCATTTCAGAAAATAGCTTGCCAATGCCAGCTAAGACTCTCTCATAGAAGGGAGCTTCTTGTATGTCTATGAAGGTCATCACCATTTTAGACTTAGTCATAGAGGGAACAACTTGAGCAGCAAGGCACCTCCACCTTTGAGCATACTCTCTAAAAAACTCGTTGGCTTGTTTCTGTACCTTGGTAATTTGATACCAGTCTGGAGCCATCTGAGACTGGAAACTGTACTGGCTGAAGAAGGCATGAGCTAGCTCTTCCCTCCTATGAATCTTGGAGTTGTCTAATCTGGTATACCACGATCGGGCTTCTCCAGTCAGACTTTTCTGGAATAGTTGCATTCTGATCTTCTCATCCTCAGTATAAGATCCGAGTTCTCCGATGAATACCTTCAAATGTGTGTAAGGATCTCCCAACTCATCATACTTTTCAAAGTCATGAGTATTGAACTTTTTTTGGATAATGAACACCAGGAAATATATAAAGGTCGGCATATGAAACACTCATGTGTGCTCCGATCCCTTTGATAGACCGAATGGTCTCTTCCATTTGAAGGACTTTCCTCTTGATATCACCAGTGTCTGGATCTTCTTTGCGATGAGTGATTTTAGGGGTTTTGCTGGTTTTGTCAAACTGAGACTCAGGTATGAGAGTTTACCTGTTCGGACCCTGGGTTCCTCCATGTGCAAATGATTCTATATGTATGGGTATTCGTGGACCCTGAGTAGACTGGTGTAGTTCTTTAAGTAGAACATCCAAATCTGTAATTTGTTTACTTAATCCTTCAAACTCCTCACGAGAGACAAGAGTAGGATTAGACTGGTCAGATGAAGACATAATTGGTTGTAGGCTTGTTTCCTTTTTGGACTTTGAATGGGTAATAGGCCCAATTGTTTCCCTATAAAAAACTTATATAGTTTAGTCTTAGAAAATGTATAAGTGTTGCATGCTATATGATGTGTCCGCTTTAGGAGTATTATCCTGCAAATTGGATGTTAGTTGTTTGTAAGATAACATGTCATGTTTAAATATAAGAGGGAATGCATGTACACATATTCCTTCATATTTTCTATTACAATGAGATTGACATGGAATGAAATTACAAGTAATTGAATTTACAAGTAATTGAAATGGGAAATATGAAGAAACTTCCCTCCGTGTTTGGTTTATCAGAGGCTGACCTATCTTAGGTTACTCTCGCAGTTTTTTGGCATGAAGGTCCCCAGATCATCGCAATTTACTTGACTGGAAGTTAATCTGATTTTTCAAATGGAGCGAATCAGGGTGGTGCATTTCCTGAGCCTCGTTGGAATTAGTCTCCCTACGAGTCCAGTAATCAAACACCGACAGGATAACCTCCTGGTGGAGGGACCACACAACATACATTCACATACAACGTATCTCACCGTTATGGAAATGATGACATGTTAAAGCACTTTAATATCACAAGTAGATATAGTGTGAAGCACTAAGTGCAGTAAGTAAATGCATTCATACACATTCGTATAAATGTAAATGCAACATCTACACACAAGTATATAATAGTTTTGAAAATCTTTTAGTAGCGGCTGAAGCAATCTTACTAGAGTCCCTAGCAGAGTCGCTACCTGTCGACGTCGGGATTTTTACTATCCCTTTTCTGTTCTTGTCTTTTAGTGTTCTCATGTTAGGTGAGATTTGTTTGAGAAAACAAGTTGTGAAAAGGTCCGACATGTATATGTCGACGATTGGACTGTAAGAGTCGCCAATTGGTATTTTTAAATGGTTGAAACCAACTCAACCAAGAAAAGGTTTGTACATTGACGTAGTGATGTAACAGTGCTTAACAGGTTTAAAAAACTGAGATTCGTTAGGTTCCGGGGGCTTGATTATACGGAGGGAAGGTGTTAGGCACCCCCCGATATCCGTGTTACCACGGTGACCGTCACTTTTTAATTAAACTATTATATGAATGTGTGTGTGTATGTGTGGGTCAATGTGCAATTATCTGGAAGTAGTGCTATGCCTCGTTTGCACCTATATACAAAGGGTTTGAATTTTGTATAAAAGTTCAGTTTTAACAAGATATAGCAGTGACGTTTTGTAAAAGAGGTTTTTCAAACCCTTATGCTCAATAGTAATTGAGGCCTTTGATACTTCTATTTTATTATATGTTTGGCTTGATTGCTTTTATTTTCGAGATGCGAGGCATCTTCGAGAAAATAATATACATAGCAGTGCCAAACTCCTTGTGGGCATGAGAACCATATAAGGAAATTCGAACACCGTGAATAATGTACAAGCTGATTACAGCCGAAAATGTCCATCACGGGAACCAAATCTAGATTCAGGAGACTGAATTTGTGATCACATAATTCCTAGGCTCATATGATGTTGCAGTTTATATGAAAGTCATAGCGAGATATATATATATATATATATATATATATATATATATATATAAGCTGTAAATATATATGAACGATCAACCGCCATGAAGCAACTCCATGGGGGATTGGAAATGTAAATATATAAAAGTTGTAAATATTCATGAAGAAATAATCAACCGCCACGAAGTAAACTCCAGGCGGGACTAAATGTAAAGAACGCAGTAAAAGTCCACGAAGTAAACTCTGGGCCTGATAGAAATATATATATATATATATATATATATATATATATATATATATATATATATAAGTGGTAACGCATATAGGATATTATATCCGTGCTCAATCAAGCAGAGTTTGATGGTAACAATATATATATATATATAAGTAGTAAACGCACTGGATATAAATCCAAGCTCATCGAATGTAGTTTGACAACAGTTTATATATAATATATATATATAAAAGTAATAAATGCTCCATTTTGTAAATCAAGGCTCACCGAGCGAGTTCGATAACAGTATATATATATATATATATATATATATATATATATATATATATATATATATATAAGTAATAAATGCTCCAGCACGTGAGTTAAGGCTCAATCGAGGCATAACTCGATAATGTTACTACAAATATATATAAGTATATATATATATATATATATATATATATATATATATATATATATATATATACAAAAGAAATAAAAAGCCATGGATAGAAGTTCGCATACACGCATATAACACATGACTCTCAGCGTGAATAGCTGTTTTGTGCAAGAAGTGGAGAAAGGCCTTAAGAAATGTAAGAAGTCTTATAGTGGGCTGCCAAGAAGACTTCAAATAGCTTTAATTGAATGAACACTCGGTTACCACCAGTAAAATATAGCATAGTATAAGCTCACAAGTATTTAAAATGAGAAAGCACTAAGTTTATAGTGTGTACAGAGTAAAATGGACAGGGCTTCCTCGCCTTTTATCTTTTCAAAATGGCCACCCCAAACCCTCTATTTATAGAGGGGAGCCTGTGTGTACTGCGATAGCTGCAGATGAAGCTTATGGGCGCCTAAGGTGCCACCAGCTCCATGGGTCTGCCATCTCAAAAGCACGTGCGCATGTAACGCGATGTCCGTTCGAACTTTCAAAACTCCAATCCAGGGATCCGATTGAGGTGTATAAGACCTTTTTTGGAATGTTGTTGTCAAGAGCTACACAATGACATGTGATTAGAGGTTGTACGAAGTCACAAAGATGGGACAATGCCCGGGTCTTCTGGTCTTCAAATTCTATCCGTTGTGCTATCTTGTGTAGTAGTCACTTGGGATTAGAGCTATGGTTCTTGTAGGACACTTCTGTGTGTAATGTATATTGAAATGTTGTTGAGACGGCACAATGTGGGATCAAGGTGGCAAAATGATGATTTTTTCCCTCACCAGAGTTATCTCTAGTTTGGGCTGATGTAGCAGTCATTGCTCAGGGTTATCTCTAAGATTAGGCTACTGTGGGTACTGAAGGTCCTCAGGGTTATCTCTGAAGTGTGCATGACCTCTTGGGGCTATCTTCGGGGTTAGAACTGAGTGTCTCAAGATTATCTCCGAGGTTAAAGTTGACAGAAAGGGGGTTAAAATGAGCTTTTTCGGGGTTATCTCTGGAATTGCAAATGCACTCCTCGGGGTTGTCTCCGAGGTTGGACCTGGAACTCCCGGGGTTGTCTCTGGGACTGAGTATCTCAGGGTTGTCTCCAAGATGGAAAATTGAGGATTTCGGGATTATCTTCGGAACTGGAACTGCTATCCTCAAGGTTGTCTCCGAGGTTGGAACTAAAACGCCCGGGGTTGTCTCCAAGACTGGAACTGGTTATCTCGGGGTTCTCTCCGAGATGGTAAGACTGATAATTCTAGGGTTGTCTCCAGAATTAGAGCTGCTTTGTCCTCCAGGGTTATCTCTAAAAGACGATTCTGCCCTCCTGCAAATGTTAGTAACAGGAATGAAAAATTTTGATTGTCTACACCGACCATTCAGTAATAAGCTATCTAATTTCCAAGAAAGATGCAAAGCCTAGACTTATTCGTTGGATTCTACTCCTTCAAGATTTCAATTTAGAAATTAAAGATATGAAGGGGACAAAAAATTAGGTTGCTGACCATCTTTCGAGGTTAGAAAATTCGGACAAATACAGGGCAAATAAGGTATTGATCAACAAGTCATTTTTAGATGAACAGTTGTTTGGGGTGAGTTTCGAATTTCCATGGTATGCGAGTTTTGCCAACTACTTGGTAAGGAAGATCCTTCCATCAGACTTGTCATGTCAGTAGAAGAAGAAATTCCTGTATTTATAAAATGGTAAATACGGGGTTAACTATAGAATTGCGACTGCTTATCATCCCCAAAAGAGTGGCCAAGCCGAAGTTTCAAATAGAAAGGTGAAAAGAATTTTAGAGAAAATAGTGAATCTGAACAGAAAAGATTGGTCTCTAAAATTTGATGACGCTTTATGGGCATATCGCACAGCATACAAAACACCGATTGGTATCTCTCCATATCATCTTGTCTATGGAAAAGTGGGTCACCTCCTAGTCAAACTTGAGAATAAAGTATACTAGGCCATACAGAAGTTAAATTTTGATCTTACAGCAGCGGGGGAGAAACAACTGCTACAACTTAACGAGTTAGATAAATTTCGTCTACAAGTGTACGAGAACTCCAAGTTTTATAAAGAAAAGGTCAAGAAGTGGCACGACCAGAAAAGTTTTAAAAGGAAGTTCGAACCGAGCAAAGATGTGTTATTGTACAACTCTCGACTGAGGTTGTTTCCCGGGAAACTCAAATCAAGATGGTCGGGGGCATTCACCATCAAAATAGTCTATCCACGTGGCGTCGTTGAATTATATAGCCGAAATCTACTAGAAACATTCAAAGTAAATAGACAACGCTTAAATCACTATCGGGGTGGTGACTTAGATCACCAAGCAACCTCAATCACTCTTGTCGATGCGCCATGACACAAGGAGTAGTCAGGTTGAAAGACTTAAAAACAAGCGCTTATTGGGAGGCACCCCAATTTTCATTTTATTGTAGTATTTAGTTTAAAATTTTACAATTCAGTAATTAATATTAGTTATCAGTATGTAGTAGTTCAATTTGTGCAATTCATAGGATAGTTAGTTAATTAGTAGTTAGTCAGTGTGTGTTAATCACAACTTTCTTGCTCAATTTCCATGGGACTAGCTCTAATTGTGGGTTTATTTGATTTCAGGAATAAAGAATGCAGCTAACGTGCGTGCGGGAAAAAATTAGAAGTTAAAATTTTTTTGTAGGATGACATACTAGAGTACCTGGCGAACAAAGATAAGCTCGACACACCGCCTTCAATGAAGGTGGTCTTATTCTATCCCACCCCGACGGGCTCCATAGAAAAATGATGACCCATGCCAAGAAGGTCCTCGATCTTACCCCGCCTCGTTGGGGGTTTACAGTGTAAAAAGGGACTGCCCCGGTGGGCATCACGAAATTAAGTTTTTAAAAGCAGTTTCCAGACGCGACCTCTCCACTCATTTCTCGCACAAAACAACCCCTAAACCCACAATACCTTCTCAAAACTTCCCATTCCCCAAATTTAACCCTCTATTGAACTTCTATACGTAATCCAACTATAATTTCATAAAATCCACACTAGTTTCATCTTTCCATCACAAAATTAGGGTTTTCTCACCATTGTTAGGCTTTCAAGCAAAGGAGAGAGGAAAGGTTCTGCAATTGGGAAGGATTCACTACCTACTCATTAAGAGTAGTGAATTAAATTGTGGGTAAGCATTGCTTGTGGGTTCTAATCATACTTTGTAGTTTGTGTTGAGTTTGGCAGCATATTTTGGTTCTATTGGGTCTTACACTCGCCAAGTGTTCGACGAAATGCCCAAGTGACGAAATTTGGGGGATTTGTATTGAATTAATAAAATATAGCTCTAAAGACACTAGTCAAGCGACAACGGAGTGAAGGCTCCTCACCACCTACACAATGTTTTGACAAGAGGAAATTTATCAGTGCCACGATGGTAGACAAATTTGACTACTTAGCCCCGAAGGCACTAACACCCAAGTGGAGATTGAGGCCAAAATTGTTTGATGGGCAGATGTGATGACAGAATCATGTGCAGGACTGGGATTCAATCACTTACCAACTGGACCCAGCGATTGTGATGGTAGTAAAGGAATTCTACTCGAATGCAGAAGATAAGGCTCCATTCGTTGCGTTCGTATGAGGAAAGTAAGTGTCATTTGGTCCAGAGGTTATGATCAACGCCTTCTATAATGTGAGGGCCCTAAACATATACCAGTATGCACAGTTGCGAGACAACAATCCCGGTTATGACCAAATTCTGACTAAGATTTCAAAGCTTGATACGACATGGGTAAAAGGGAAGAAAGGAGGAACATTGTTTATGAGCAAAGACTTAAACTTATACGGGAAGATTTGATATGCTTTTCTCTATGAAAAGTTGATCCGTCCCAACACACGAGCAAGGTTACAAAGGAGAAGGTGTTGCTACTTTATTCTATCATGAAGGATTTTGATATCAACATTGGAGAGATCATCAATTTTTCTATTCGACGCTATCTACGAGGACAATTATCTGGGGATTTGCCTCATCCATCGCTGATTTATGGTCTATGCCATCAGCCAGGCATGATATGGATGACAGATGAGCTTGTGTAGTGGCCCCTACAATTTCTAGACTCGCGACTCATTGCACGATATTCGGTCTGGCAAGGAGGCGAGTCAAATCCTGGTGGGTTGGATTTCATATTTCTAGATGCTCCGGAAGAGGAGGCAAAAACAAGTTCAGAGGATGATGAGTACAAGGATGATGAGATGTCTGAGGGTGAAGATGCAGCTGTGCCTGGTGCTTCTAGGCTGACAAAATACATGTTTAGTACTCAATTTTTGAAGCTTACAGCGCCACATAGATGCTAAAGATAAAATAGAGGATCGAAAGTTAAAAAATATTGCAGCGCGGCAGGACCATGCCTTTGCTACTCAAAACATGTTCAATGCATCCTTAGCAGAGGCATTCGTTTGTCTGAACCCTGCTGCTGCTGAACCTTTCTAGTTTCCTATTCCTCAACCACTTCTTGCATATCCACCTTCAGACTCGGATGTCGAGGAGGTGCCACCTCCGCCTAGCTAATTCAGGGAAGTCCACTTTACTTTATGGCTATATATTTAACAATGAGGACATTGTTCGTCTTAAGTTTGGGGGTGTTTTGTTATGTGCATGTGTTAGTGTAATTTTTTCATTGTTAGTTCATTTTAGTATAATTTTGCATTGCATATTAGTTGTTTATGTTAGTATCGTATAGTTTAGTTTTTGTGAATAGTTTGTGTAAATAGTATTCGTTCTTCGTTTGAGTTATATAAAAAAAATTAAAAAATGGAAAATCATAAAAATATTAGTTAGTTACATGTTTGTGTGTTGCATTTAGTTAGTACTTGTATGATTCCAGCTTGTGAGATAGTTGAAGTTAATTTGGCCAATGATGAGATTGGAATTGTGTAGACAAGAATTGATATTGATAGTCAGGGTTTAAATATAATTTCATATCATGACCTGAATCTTTGCCTGTTTGAAACTGATATAATCATGAGAGCATAGTAGAATAACAATGTTGACTGACTTAGTTAAATATACACATAATTGACTTCTTAAGGGGAATTTTAATTTAATGAAAGAAATTCAGTGAATTAGTGGTGCGGGCTAAAATTAGGCAGGAATCTAAGTTTGGGGGAAGTTATGGGATCCATATATGAAAAAGAAAAAGACAACTGAAAAGAAAGAAAAAAATATGAATAAACACTGTGGCTAGTTTAGTTTTATAGCCTTTATTACTTGAGTAAGTACGCCTGAGGGGATGTCTTTACACTCAGCGCCCTAAAGCCATCTGGTTCGGGAGTCGTTGGTCGAAAGCTCGCGAATGGGTAGAACTGAAAAGCCTAAGAGGACTAGACATTGCACAGTCATGAGTAAAAATAATAATAAAAACACGGGAAAAAGAGCAAAAGCCCCCGTAAGTGAATAAGAAAATAAAATTTTCCCATATTGACTTCTATTTTGGTATCTGTTGAGTTTTAGCTTGATCTTTGCTTGTTTATGGATTACTTGACATTGCACTGTTTTTCTCCTTTAAAGAAGCATATTATGTGTCTTATTTGATTTACAGTCAATTTTCATGGTTGTTGAACACACACGCACTGTGTCAATAATAACAGGGATTGATTTAAAGATTGATATGATGTTATTGACATGTCTTGGAATGATTTATTGTTCATGTCTGTTATGAATTCTCTGAGGCAATCTGAATAGATTTTGTACTGTCTGATAGTTGGATTCATATGCATGTAGTTAGTTGCATTGTATTGCATTTTGTTGTGCTTGAGGACAAACACCGTCTAATTTTGGGGGAATTTGATGAATGGGTTTCATACCTACGAATTGGATACTTTTCGGACTTAAACGGTTGCTAATCCATATGTTTTAGTAGTGTTTTATGCTTATGTGTTGTATTTGTGTGCAGGTTCATTATGTATTGGCTAAGGCGAGGTTTGATTGGCAAGGCAACAAAAAAGAGTAGGAAAAGTAGCAAAATCAGTAAAAGTATAGAGCATATGCCCGTTAGGGCAGGGCTTTATAGTATAAAGTATCCCGTCAGGGCGGGAGTCCATGTCAACAACAATTGTGATACCCACTTGGGTGGGGGTTCCCATGAGTAAAACGCCTGTCAGGGCGGGGTGCCGACAAAGATAGAAGATTTCTGATGCAATTCTACTTCTGATGTTGCGAAACTTTTGGACTTAGTATGTGATTGGGACACGATAAGAGGAAGATTTTGTTATAAAGAGGATATTATCATCAACTAAAATCATCATTCATCATACCAATTGACAAACCCTAATTTAAAGAAGATTTTGGAGGAATTGACACAAGGAGGTTGGAGCACGAAGGTTTCAGAGTGAATTGAAGAAAAAGGTGGTTCTATTTACTGTTTGTATTCTTCAATTTCAATTTTGTAATCAGGATGTTTAATTTTTTGATCTTTTCAGTTATTAATTCATTAGCTATGAACTAAATTTACTTATTAAGCCTATGATGGATCTGATTGCTTAATGAGGATTGTTATGCTTTGATTTTAATTTAATGTTACTATTTTTCAGTTCATCTATTATATTTTGTGCATAATTTATGAGTTGCTTGATCACCAATTCTTTATGAACCTATATGAACTCGCGAGACGAAATATGGGTTTAGACTTAATCATAATAGCATGTGATTGTGATTTCTGTATTTTGATGGAATTCATAATTTATGTCTAGGATAAAGATATACCTATGCATTGCACGTAATCTTATGAGAACTTGGAATTAAACCTTCTTTAATTGTAATTCACATAGAGATATAGTGAATTAGTTAATTAAGGTATTTTGCTTAATTCTATCATCTGTAAATTTAAGTTGATATGAGTATAAAGCATCGAGAGATGATTATACCTACTTTTGTGTTCTTAATTAATGAACTAGAATAGTTAAATTGAATTAAAAGAAGTGTGACAATCTAAGTGAAGCATAAAGTTAAATTGTATGCTTAATTCTCCAATATTTGATTAAAATTTGTGGTAGTTAGTTGAATTTTCTTTATTTAGTAGTTTTTCATTAATTTTATCATTAAATCATTAGTTTAATAAGATTGAAATAATATATGATTGGTAATTGTTAGAATAAAAATTTAATATTTTATCTCTGTGGAAACGATACTATACTTATCATTATATTACTTGTTGATCATATATATTTGTGTGCCGTACATAATTAGGTTACACCCAATAATTTTCCATTCTAATGGATTTGGGCATTTGCTATGTATTAATGGGTTGGAGTTGGCTCGGACTTGCCTGGATACCAAGTCGTGGATTTTTGGGATCGCCTATGTAACATCCTGCAAGCAAGGTTATTAAGAGCATTCACAATAGTTTTCTTATTTTTATCCCTACTCTGCAGTGTTATTGGATCATTCTGTAAAATAGGGATTCAATTTTTTCACTATGTACCCAACAAGTTCCTTATATTGATTCCTTAAATAATGAAATTTGAAATTTAAAAGTTAAAATTTAAAAGTTCTAACTGTCAAAACATTAAATTAATAATCATCTTATAATTTATAATTAAAAGATAGAGTATTTATCAATTATATTCCACTGTAAAATAATTTTTATTGTATTTTAAATTTTAAGTAATTTATGGAGTGAGTATTGAATGGATTGTAGTTGCAAATGTACATAAGATCAATATTAAAATTTTAAAAGTTAATTTGTGATATTTTTAAATTTAAATTTAATATGATTCATTTAAATTTTGAAAATAAGAAATTTTATAATTAATAGTACTTTAATAATATTTATAATTATATTGACATAAATTAAATAAATTTATATCAATTTTAAATTTGAATACGTTTGAAATTAATGTTTTTTTAAAATTCAATATTAAGTTTATAATGTGAAAATGTAGTAAAAAATGTCAAGATGTGTATGATTGATGAGTTGTCCATTTAAATGAGGGTGTGAAATGTCATTTTGTATATATAGAGAATGGTCTTTTGATTCCCACAGTAAAATCCTATATAGGGATTAAAATAGATAGTCAAATAAGGATAAGAAAACTGTTGGATAATGATTTGTTGATGTATTCTTTAAAATTAAGGATAAAAAATTGATTAGGAAACTGTTGTTAATGCTCTAAGCGTGCTCAATTCTCAACTTCTTTGCATTCACTATATTTTACAATTGAATTAATCTATTTTTTTATGTTTCATATATTTTTATTCAAATACTAAAGAATCTATCTATCTCAAAGATGCATGATGGGGAATTAGTCAGTCCATACATTTGTGCAAGCTAGGTTGGGCCAAAAATGAGAGTAGTTATCCAATTATGTATTACATTTTTTGAATTCATTCCAAATTTTCAATCACCCAAACATTACACTTTCCAAGTACTGCTGTTATGCTTCCTAAAATTTTATTCTCAAGTAAATTTCAAAATCAAGTTTGACAATGTTTTTTATAATCTTCTTTTTAGTTTTCTCCTTTATTTTTTTTTCTATCACATTTCGCAAGTTCTGACCAACACCGTTCTTGGAAAGCATGTTCTTACCATATTGCATCGTTCTTCCAATGGTAATCTTCTATCATTTAAATGTCTTCTTTTAGCACAAGTTGTCATTCATAATTTGGGCTCCATAAAATATTTCAGGGAACTCTGTTTATTTTATTTTCATTTTCTCATGAATCTATATAAGATAGTATTTTTGCTTGTTACTTTATTCTGATTAGTTATGCTGTTGTGATAAGTGTATCTTTTCTTTAGATCTGATAACTTTTGCTTGTAAGAGTTATTTTTCTCTTTTGACTCGCTTTACTATAACTATTTTATTCCCATTGGCTTTGTACATTTTGAAAGGAAGGTCCTTTGAAAGTGATCCATTTGTATGGATTCTGGTTGTACAAAGATTGAATGCTAATAATATCCATCAGGACTGAAAAATTCTATAAGGCACTATTGCCAACAGTCGTTTTATGTGCACACATAGTAAACGAGACTCATGATTATTGATTTTTCTATTGCCTTGGTACTTTTAGTTTTGGAACTATATTTTTAGAGTGTTTGGAGTAGGGCTGGTCCCTACATTTGTTGAAGATATGTTGTCAACTCGCTCTCGAGGGAAGTAAGAATGTGAAATTATATGGAGATGTGCTTTCTTTTCAATTTTATGAAATTTGGAATGAATGTAATGCTAGAATATTTAGAAGGAGCTCTTTTAGTTTGTTGAGGGATGGGCTTATTTGTCTTGCATCCTTTGGGAAGCTATGGTGCCTTTAGGATACCTTTTGGGGCTGCACTTTGTGAAGTGCTCTTTTTTTTTGTTTTCCACTAGTTTGATGAGAGTAGACTTCTTGTCTCGTATTTTATTGCATCTTTTTTATAAAAAATTCCAACAAATAGGTGAAAGTATTCTCTCTGTTCCAAAACTAGAGCTACATTTTTGTCTTTAGTCTATATTCTAAAAAAAGAGAGATGTTTCTATGTTAGTACTATAAATGTTTTTAGTTTGTCATTACTTTCTTACTATCATTTCAAATGCCACAACGCCACTACTAAATTCTTAACTAACATTCGGTACCTTTGAGAGTATAAATTGTCCTTAAAGTCACTGCTTAGGAAATTTATCTAATTTTGTATATCTTCTGTTGAATGCTCTATTTTGTTTTATAATAATATTGATTATAGTATTCTTATTTGTTGATAGGAATACCTTTTTAATAATTATATGTAATAATGATTGTTATAAAGATTGTTATATATACAATTACAATATTTGATTTCTTGGTGCATTTAAAATTGGTGGATCCATTGATGTTTCAGGGATTATAAACGTTTTCTCAAAAGAACTGCTCTAGAAACATTAGACTACCACAAAGATGACTGCCTCTTGGTAAAGTGCACTGTTCGTGTTGTCAAATCACATACCCCCAAGGTTTATTCAATTCTTTATAAAGGCTTCATGATATTTCAATTTCTACATTTGATCATTTTTTACACTACAAATTTTCCTGCTAAGTATTTTGTGTTGATCTTTTGTGATAAATTTAGTAATTATGTCTTCCTACACTTTATAAAGAGAAGCTGATAAACAGGAAAGATTATCTACATAGAAAAAGTTCTAATGGTTTTTTAGTGAGGCAAGGACAAAATTTTCCTTTAGAGTAATTGATATTTAATGCTATTTAGTTATTGACTTGATATCCAATATTTTAGACTGAGCTCCATAAAAAATTTCATCTTTTGAGTAATTGATATTGTTGAAAGAATGCATATTATAATTTGATGTTTTAAGTAAATATTCATGATTATGTGTAAAGTCCTTCAAGGAATATATGTACAAGGACTAGGTGATAGATCAAAATTGTTAGTTTGATCTTAGCCTTTAATGTTCACTTATATAGATAAAAAGATCAAATATGTTAGGTTGATCTATGGCTAGAAAGAAATATATAGGCTTTGAAAAGAATCGTAGTCTATCCGGCTGATCAACAGAATGCAGAAGCTAAGGCAGGATCGTAGTGCTGAGATGATCGTAGTGTATCTGCCTTGAAGCGCCTCTCCAGGAATCGTAGAGTGGTCCAGACGTTTGCCGAAGCTAACTCAGAGATCGTAGTGTGGTCTCGGAAACGCAGAGTCTGCAAGAGGATCAAGTGAAGATCGTAATGTTAAAAGATCATAGTGTGCAAATCTTTATGAGAAATCGTAGTGATCTCTTAAGAACAAGCACCAATATGACAAGATACTACGATAGGGATAGTAGAGTGTCATCTGCCTTGTGTCAGAAACATCAAGCCCTATCGTTCATTTGAAGATAGACTCCAACAAATATGGAATGGGTTTTGAACGTTGAAGCTCTCACCAGTCCCAACGTACAAAAGATATCCGTAGTATTGATCAAAAGAAACGTATTCAAGAAGCTAAGAAAAGGACCATTGGGCAGAGAAAAACACCTTTTGAGATGTTAGGTGAGAAAGTAGTCTGCTGTGTCAGTGGGCCATAGTGCAAATCAGAAGATATTCAGAAAAGTCTCCATCAAAGCTCAGAAATGACAAACACATTTAATGGCTCATCAAATGACTTCAACGGATAGATTTCAAGATCACATATATACAGATCAAAGACAGATGAGAAGAGCAGACAAGCATTGACCAAAAACGCACAAGAACACTCAACGCTCAACTCTACGATCTGAGAAAAAGGGGCTTGCTGGTCAATACTCGATTCTTTCGAACAAGTGCTTAATAGCAATCGAGTAGCATCAATCACGATCTAAACAACATTTCAATCAACTGAAGTAAGAGAACCAAGTCTGCAGGACTTGAAGAGTTCTAAGTGAACTGTGAGAAATAAAGTCTGCTGGACTTGAAGAGTTCAAGAATGAACTAAGAAGTACCTAGACTGCTGGTCTAGAAGGAATCTGTAAGATTCAAGAAGTGTAACAGACATCCTTAGTGGATTTCCTACTCTAGGAGTAGAAGAGTGGATTAGGAGCTTTAAGTGCTCACGAATCCGAGTTAAAATCGTTGTGTTCATTATAAGCGCTATATACCGCTATAATCGTCATAAGCGCCTCACTCTCATTAACTCAAGATATCTAACAGAAGGTTTATTAAATACCCATCCCGCTGTGCATTGATTATCATCAACCTAAATTAGTTAAAAGAAAAAGTTTTAAATATCTATTCAACCCCCACTTCTAGATATCTATCGTGCCTCCGGGAACTAACAGATAATTGTTATAAAAGAATACTAATATTAAGAACAATGATTAATGAAAAGATAGAGCATTCTCTTTATATTTTCATGTAAGTTATAGTATATTTGTACCTCTCTCATTCTCTTTACAATGCTATTATATATAGGTACATGAACATTAATACTTGGAGGTTTCAAAACTCAAAGGTCATGAGTTTCAAAACTTAAGTGACATGGGAGTTTCAAAAAGATCAAGGATCATTACAATGTGAGGATTGAATCTAGACATCCATATATATATAGAGCACTGATCTTGTTCGGGAGCCCGGACAGGCTTAAAATTCGGACCAATTTTTTTTTTTTTGGCTTTTTTTTAAAACGACTAAAAAAAAATTATGAAACTTGAAATTTTTCATAATACAGTGTTTTGGGTGTGATTTAGTTACATATAACAAAACATGTCTATACAGACTGTACATACATGTTTTGTTATATGTATCCAAATAACACCCAAAATACTGTATTATGTAAAAATTTAAGTTCCATGATTTTTTTTAGTTGTTTTAACAAAAAAAAAGCCAAAAAAATGGTCTGAATTTTGTTATGGTCCGGGAGTCCAGACATGATCCGGACTCTCTCTCTCTCTGTGTATATATATATATATATATATATATATATATATATATATATTATAATTTTATACCACTCCCCCTTAGATGTCTATTGTATATCCATACGCATTGAAAGTTGCCTCATTAAAAATCTTACCAGGAAAAACCCAATGGGAAAAAAATATTGGT
Organism: Panax ginseng; assembly: GCA_020205605.1. Taxonomy (NCBI): domain Eukaryota; kingdom Viridiplantae; phylum Streptophyta; class Magnoliopsida; order Apiales; family Araliaceae; genus Panax; species Panax ginseng. The sequence goes on along the minus strand of CM035131.1, from coordinate 111,159,556 downwards.
TAAGGAAAAAAGAGTGCAGCGCATATTAGCTCCCCCTTATGAATGTATCCTTAAGTCTTTCAGCTATTGCATTCCAATATTGCGATGCAATCCTTTAAACGTTGTAGTTGGTAATGCTTTGGTGAACAAATCTGCTAGATTATCTTTTGATCGAATTTGTTGAACATCAATGTCACCACACTTATCAAGGTTATATGTGAAAAAGAATTTCGGTGAGATGTGATTTGTTCTATCTCCTTTGATGTATCCTCCTTTTAATTGAGCTATACATGCAGCATTATCTTCCTACAGAATGGTTGGAGTTCTTTTGGTAGAGGATAAACCGCATGTTTCACGAATATGTTGAGTCATTGATCTCAACCACACACATTCTCGACTTGCTTCGTGGATTGCAAGTATTTCAGCATGATTAGATGAAGTGGCAACTAATGTTTGCTTTGTAGATCTCCATAACATAGCAGTATCACCACACATAAAGAGATAACCTGTTTGTGATCGACCTTTATGTGGATCAGATAAATATCCCGCATCAACATATTCAACTAATTTATGATTATCATTATTTGAATAAAATAAGCCCATATCCATAGTTCCTCGTAGGTAACCAAAAATATGTTTAACCCCATTCTAATGTCTCTAGGTAGGAGAAAATTTATATCTTGTTAACAAATTCACAGAGAATGCTATATCAGGTCGTGTATTATTAGCAAGATACATTAACGCACCAATTGCACTGAGGTATGGTACTTCAGGACCAAGTAATTCTTCATTATCCTTATGAGGTCTAAAAGGGTCCTTTTTCACATCAAGTGATCGAACAACCATTAGAGTACTCAATGGATGAGATTTATACATTAAAGCACCAATTACATTAAGATATAGTACTTTAGCACCAAATACTTTAAGATATTCACCAAACTACCAATTTCACGATGATATGGTACTCCAGGACCAAAAGTTTCTTGATCATTTTCTTGTGGTTAAAATGGATCTTTCTTGATATCAAGTGACCAATCTATCATTGGAGTACTCAGAGGATTTATATTATCCATGTAAAGTTGCTTTAGGACTTTTTCTGTGTATGTTGATTGATGAACAAGAATTCATAGTTCAATTTGTAGGCCAAGACAAAAATTTATCTTACCAATATCTTTCATCTCAAATTTGTTGTTGTTGTTGACTCTTCTAGAGCAATATCTTTCATCAATAAATACAGTAATAATAGCAAATCCAAATTATGATCTTTTGATAAAAATGCATGCATAAATTTGATTATTCTCAAATCCTTCTTTCAAAAGATATTCATTTAGGCGATAATACAACAATATGCATCTAGATTGCTTTAACTCATATAAGAATCTTTGTAGCTTGATAGAATACATACTTCAAGATGTAAAATTATATGCTTCAGACATTTTATATCTGTGACACCCCCAAATCCGGGTACTCCATTCCCACAGGATTTGGTGCTCACTATCCAAAACCATTACATCTAACTACCCATATCAAAGGATAAAGACATAATTTAAACTTAAATAATAATATTTCCCATTAAAGAGTTATATCCATTTAAAACAATCCTAGGTAATCTATCCTTAAATTATTACATAAGTATGCAGAATACATCACATAATTAAATTAAGTCTTATAACATAGTTCATTCAAATAAATTCTCATAAATCTTCAACACTTGGACATCTTGCCCTTTCCTTTGCTGGAAGATGGCTCATCGACTTTTTCAACTTTATCTGTAGTGTTTAAATGCAAGAGTGAGAAAATAATTGCTCACTGATATATAGAGAGTAATAATAATGACAACATAAGAACAAACAACAAATACTGATTAATGGTGAACTTGTTCTATGAATTAAAAATAGAAAACAAGTTCGAATTTAATATCCGAGGGTCTTAAGACCACGAACTATGTCCCCGGTATTTAGGTATTATTATCCCAACCTTAACAGTCATTTAGACTATACAGACCCTTCTTTATGTACTTAGGGGGATCAACCCTTTGTACCATGTATTGTGTACAAACATCTAAACATTATACGTACATAATCCCCTATGTTAGGGTTGTTAATCTTAGTTTGAATTTAGGATTTCGTACTAAAGAAAGTTTAGTTTGGAACTACCTTATCAGTGGTTCTAGAAGTTTAGAACACTATTCAATTATAGACCAATTCAATCAATAAAAGTTTGCTTGCCACTTGAAGGTTAAATACAACAATATACAATTGAACAAAGTTATTTAAGTCAAAGATCGAATAACAACAATATACAATTAAGTAGACATGGTATACATGCAAAGTACTACATTCAAAAGAGTTAGAATACTCTCCTTTGAATCAATGTATTAGAACAATATACACTTTGAATAACAATAACAAGAATAAGGAAAATGAAACCCGCTCGATGTAACGAATTAGGTTACAAGAGCTTATACAATCATACACAAGATAGATTAGGTTTGCTCGACTTTAACATAGAATTTAGGAACTTGTACAATGATAATTTAGGAATAGAAAGCTTGCTTTACAGATAACGCAGCTATGAAACTTGCATTCATTAATAAGACAATGAAGTTAGGGAACTTGACTAGTGTGCAAGCTACACAAGTATAATAATGTTCGCCAATTACCCTACACATACCATTGAAATTGCAATAACAATTAGTTGTGTTAATATTAGCTTTATAGGTTTAACCCACCATTTAGGTCATAACCTTAACTTAATGTCTAATCATGTTGGTTAACCACCCTAACGAATTTGAAATATACTATCGCTTAATATAAGCTTTACCCTTCATCTCTGACTCTTGTAAACGTCAATTTTTTTTTTGTTCATTACATAACTTAATTAAATGATCACTTAAAATCTTCACACATTATATTACATCACATTACAATCTGTTATTGTAGACCACATTATGTTTTAACATCATTATCATGCATGCCAAACTAGATTATGACCTTATATTATAACCCATAAATAATCAGAACTCACTGCTTAGGTTCAGGGCACGGTGATAAGTGGGTTTTATACCTACTTATTGGATATCAATTTACGCGAATTATGCCCATCTCAAGTACATTTTAGTCTGTTTTAGTTGCATTTCATGTTATTTTGCATTGCATGTACTGAGAACTCCTTTTGGCATAAAAGTGCAGGAAATGGCGTACTTTGGTGGTGTTGGATGGAAAGAGGCTATTGGATGCATGGCTCGAAGCTTATGGATGTGTGGCATGAAGATCAAATAAAGCAGAAGGCTAAGCATGGATGGACAAAGGAAGGAAGCGATAGAAACAGATCGGTCTGTGATGAGAACTAGAATCCATAGGAATTTTATCGCGCTGCATGTGGCGAGGATAAGTTTGGTGATCTTGCTACTTGCCTTGAGAGCTCGGCTAGACAACATGACTTCATTGCAAGTCTTCGCGCATGGCGCGAGAATATCTTTGGGGAGCGTCTGCACCGTACGCTATGGGTGATGTCGATTGCTCATTTGTTTTATTTTAATTTTTAATTAAAAGGGTTGTAATTGGTTTTAAACGATATCTGACTGGTGTCAGACATATCTTTGATAACTTTTAACGTATTATCATATCGTAACTAGGGTTTACACATTGGGAGAGATTCCAACGAAGAACGAAGCCAAAACTCCATCTTCTCCAATTCTTCTTGGGATTTTGTCATTGCGGTTTATTATTATTGTTTTGCTGGATTTTTATGAGTGTTGAACGTTAACTTTGGTTTATAATCTGTAATTAGGTTTGATCGTTTCTATCCTTCATCTTTCAATTGTTTGCTTGTGAATCATGTTTAGCTTTGATCCCATAATGGATTTTGGTTCAGTTATGAACTAAACTCCATTATGGGGTTCTAACGAATTTTAATATGTAGTTTAGTTGCATTCTTGATTGCTAGGGCTGTTTTATATATCATATGGGATTTCTATCATGATTGTTTTACATGTATGAATGCTTGATCACCATTCTTTTCAGTACTTGCATGGAATTGACAATGAATATACGAGTATGGACTGTAATCATGATAGCATACGTATATGGGGCTGTTTTATATGGCTTGTGTATTTCGTGAATGAGATAGACATATACTTATTCACCGTATGAGTTAAAATAAGGGCTTGTGCGTAAATTCAGTATGATTGCAATTTCACATAGACATATAGTGATTTTGGTTATACTGATGATTACATGGAGTCTATCATTTGTGGATGCTGTGTAAGTAGGTCATAGTGCATTGAAAAATGGCTATGACTCTATTAGTGCTCTTGGCTACTTTCCTGTGATATGTGAACAATTCTTGCATGATAGTGGTAATTGGATGAAATATTAAATTAAGTTAAGATCCCATTATTTCCAGACTTGGTTTATCTCATTGTTATTTCTGTTTTAGTTGTTATATGCAATTAGAGTAATTCACCAATTATAGTCATTAGTTTAAGCATATACGTATAGTGGATTAATTGGTGCATAGTAGTTTAAATTTGACAACTTTCTCTGTGGGATCGATATTCTACTTACTCTGTATTACTTGTTGACACATGTATGCTTGCATGAGTTAGAGCTCTTTTTGTTAGAACTGAAAAAGAGGCAACAAGTTTTTGGCGCCGTTGCCGGGGAAAGGCGTTAATTTAAATAATTATCATCAATTTCAAGCTATATTGCATGACTTAGACAATTCTGATCGTTTCTCATTTCTATTTTTGTTTTGTTTTGGTTTTGGTACTTGTAGATTTTTTATGCATACGCGATCATCCAACTCGAGAATTAAACACCAAAGACAAGATAACATTAACGGAAGGGGTTGGAAAGCAAAGTGTGCGGAGAGAATTTGCAAGCTCAATTAGAAAGTACTACGATTAGTATGGCAGAAAGAATAGAGAATTGAGCAAAGAGAAGAAGAGCAAGCTCTACGAGATTATTCCATGCTTAGAATATAAATGGACTCTGATCTAGCATAGTCGAAGCCGTGATATGACCAATACTTTTGAGATTAAACCGGGCACTATTCAGATGGTGCAGCACTCGGTTCAGTTTGGGGGTGCTGCTACGGATGATCCAAATGAACACCTATTGAGTTTCATCAAGATTTGTGATACATTCTAATACAACGGTGTGACGGAGGATGCTATTAGACTGAGGTTGTTCCCATTCTCATTGAGGGATAAGGCGAGAAGTTGGCTTCATTCTTTTTGCCGTCGGTCGATCACTACATGGGAGGACTTATACGAAATTTCTAGCCAAGTTCTTCCCAATGGCTAAAACTGCAAAAATGAGGACAACTATATGTCAGTTTGAGCAACAACAGGGCGAGTCCTTATATGAAGCATGAGAGAGATACAAAGAGATGCTAAAGAAGTGTCTGCATGGTATGCCGGATTGGATGGTGATCAACACCTTTTATAATGGATTGGGATGGCAATCGAGACCTATTGTAGATGCAACTACTGGAGGGGCATTATGGGCAAAAAGATATGACGAGGCCTATACACTTATTGTGACAATGGCTGCAAATGATTTTCAGAATCCTACAGCTCGGATGCCACAACCCAAGGTTGCAGGTGTGTTGGAGGTAGATGCTATTACCTAGTTGTCGGCACAGATGGCAGCTATGGCAAAAAAGATAGACACTTTGGCAAAAAAAAAGACAAAAATAGTTGCCTTCGTTTGTGAGATTTGTCCGGGGTCACACTCCACGGATCAATGTGCCATCAGCTCAGAGTCGGTACAGTATGTGAGCAACTACAGGAAAGTCCAAGGTCAATTTCAGAACACATACCACCCCCAACAACCGAAACCATCCAAACTTCATTTGGTCAAATAACCAAGGAAATCGTGAGAATCGGTTTCATTTATTAAACCAACATTTTTGAGCACATCTATCTAAATACAATTTACACCAAAACCACCGTTTCCAAGGATTCCTCAAAACAACAACATCACACTCCAAGCTGTACCTCACGACCAAAAAAAGAAATCGAAATGGAGGAGATGATGTTGAAAATACATGGCAAACACGGAAGATGATGATCAAAAGCTGGTGGCTATCAAGAATTTGGAGACTCAAATGGGACAGATGGCGTGCATGCTTAACAACAGGCCCAAAGGTTCTTTGCCAAGTAACACTAAGACAAATCCAAGAAGAGAAGGGAAGGAACAATGTCAAGCAATCACATTGAGATCTGGGAAAGATCTGGCGGTAATCGCAAGTTGCAGCGCGCTGCTAGTGCCATGATTTTACTTAAGGAAGGCGCCTTACCGCATATGAAAGTAATAATTGACTAAAGAGAAGGAAAATCTGGAAAATTCTGAGGTTCTGCAGGAAGAGAAAGATAAAGCAGGTTCAGAGGAGAAGCTCAAGAGTTCATTACCACCAATTCAACCTCAAGTACCGTATCCACAGAGATTAAACAAGCAGAGGGAAGATAAACAATTCAGTAAGTTCTTGGAGGTATTCAAAAAGGTGCAGATCAACATACCTTTTGTCGAGGCATTGGAACAAATGTCAAGCTATGCAAAGTTCATGAAGGGTATATTATCAAGGAAGAGAAGACTAGATGAGTTTGAAAGCAGTAGCCTTGATGAGAGGAATGCGGTCACGTGCTTGATTGAAATTACCTCTAAAATTTGAAGGATCCCAGGCGACTTCACAATTTTGTGCACAATCGGGAAGATGAGCTTTAGTAAGCGTTTTTGTGATCTGGGGGCAGGTATAAATTTGATGCCCTTTGTCGGTGTTCAATCGGTTGGGATCTTTGGCTCCAAAGTAAACAAACATATCATTCTGACTGGTGACGGATCCATCACGTATCCACAGGGAATTGTTGAAGATGTGTTGGTGAAGGTGGACAAGTTTATCTTTCGGTGACTTCATCATTTTAGACTACGAGGAAGACAAAAGCATACCAATCATCTTGGGGAGACCATTCTTAGCCACGGTGGAGAGCTTGATAGGCGTGATAAAAGGGGAACTCACAATGCGTGTTCATGATCAAGAGGTCACCTTCAACATCTTCAAAGCCATGAAGTTCCGAACAAATTAAGAAGAGCGTTTCCGGATTGATTTGGTGGATCGAGGCCTAAATGATGAGATACAGAAACTGGGGAATTATGGACCGTTGAGGTGTGTAATGGGTGAAAATCTAGAGTTAAAAGTAGATCCATTGACAAAAGTTGAAGTCATTAAATTTCAGGGTGAGGTGGACAAGCAGAAAGTCACCTCAATTCTTCCTTTGATGTGAGATTCAGAGACAGTCAAGCTAATTGACTATAACTTAGCGCTTGATGGGAGGCAACCCATTACTTCTATCTCTATTAGCTCTTTATTTATTTGACTTAGATTGTTGTGGTAGTTTATATTTAGTTCATTTTGATAATCATCGATTTGCATGATTGAGTGTGTAGCGGGAAGTGCAGTGAGAATGTTTGAAAGAGGTTAGACTTTATTTAATCATTAATTCATATCTTAAGAGTGTGCATTCATGTCTATGTAGGTCCCTGCACTTGAAGACATCAACGATATATGCAGAGTAGATTGAACATTAGCGGTCAAGGTATTCATGCTTCATGTGATTGCCTTGAGGAAATAACTATCGCATACGCCACGCGCGCTCAAAAGCTACTGCCTTGAACAAAGCCCACGCATGCATACCAGCGCACGCAACACCTTGAATATTCATGTGGCCGCGCGCGACGTCAGACGTGGAAAACTTTTTAAGTTTAAAAATGTGATGGAGATCAGTTGGACTCTTATTTGATATCATAACAGAAGAGAAATTCTCTCTCCCATAACGTACGTTCCTCAACTCTCTCTATCGATTACAAATCAAAGCCATACATCTCTCCATTACATTCCCATGATCATTTCCACGTATAAAGCTAGGGTTACCCATGCTCTCATCCATCGGTGTATAAACTAAAAATCAAAGATTTGGTTGCACTCAGAAATAAGTTTGAAGGTTATTTTCATCTGCATTCTCGCTCAATTATTTGTAAATGGGTCCAAAAAGAGCTCGCTCAGCTTCATCCTCTTCTTTATCTTCCTCTGGCAGTCAAGGGGAGGATGTGGTTGATCACACCAAGTTCCTGTGTTTGGAAGCCCAGCAGGAGTACTACTGAATTGTAGCAAAAACATTTGTCAAGGAAAGAGGATTCAAACCAGAAGGACAGGATGGGCGGTTATGTGCCATGATCCGAAAGCGTGGTTTGGGGTGGGTGATTTGCGCCTCTCCATGCCCGATTTCGATGAGCGTAGTCTGAGAGTTTTACGCCAATGCCAAAGTCACAATGAGCGGTATTGCTATGGTTCGAGGTCTCGAGATAGACTACAGACCCCCCGCCATCAGAATAATTTTTAGACTCACCGAGACACCACCACGAGGGGTAGCCAATTGGATCACAGGGGCACATATGGAAACAGATTTGGAGCTTGTTATTGCTGAATTGTGTGTGCCAGGCACAAAATGGACATACAAAGTCGGCATGAATCAGCCTCGTATATTCCTAGCCGCAGCCCTGAATCGATATGCTAAGGCGTGGAATTTGTTTATTTGTGCCAAACTATTACCGTCGTCGCATCAACATGAGATTACAGCGAAGAGGGCCATAATTCTGTGGTGCATAATCACCGGAAAATATATCAATGTGGGCCATCTCATCCACCAAAACATAATACAGTATCTGTGGGGCAGCACTACAGGGAGCATTCCACACACATTCGTTGTAGCTATGCTATGTTTTCAGCAGGGATGCAATTGGGATAATGAACAGATGCAAAACCCAAGCCAAGACATCATTCACGCCACCATTGCAAAATTCGAAGATTAGGCAGGTGGTGAACCGCATCCGCGTGGTAGAGGATTTATTCTCCGGCCCACATTTCCAGAACCACAACAGCAGCCCCCTCGGATAGACGAAGCAGGTCCATCCACCCAAGCACACACTGTTTATGGTGATCACCAGCTCCGAAGGTTGTAGCGAAAAGTCGACGCCATGTATGATAATTTTGGAGCTTTTGCCACTAGTCTCACGCGATCGCTTGCCGAGGCCTTTGCACAGCAAGGAACAATGCTAGAGTGGCCTCAGTTCAGGACCGCAGTGCCATATCCACCACCAGATTCACCACCCGAGGAGGGTGGTGCAACCAATCATTAGGGGAGTTCTCTTATACCCTATACCTTCATTCAATGGGGCATTGAATACTTTAAGTTTGGGGGTATTGGGGTAGTAGTATAGTAGCATGTAATTTAGTTTTTGCATGATTAGTTTAAAATTTTAAAATTTTGCATAATTAGTTTACTAGTTTAGTTGTTTGTGTGTTATTGTTTTATGTGATAGAAAATTTTAGTTTTTGTTTTAGTTAGTTTGCATGTCTCACAAAAATTCTTACTTTATAGAAATTCTTGCCTAGCCAATGATGATAGTGAATTGTGAAGGATTTCAGAGTATATTGGATAACATGAACGTAGTTATAATGTTTTAAACGATGGAATTCATGTTGCTGTTTAAATGCTTTCGGTTTGCACGGATGTGTTCACAATCACTTGTAGGTATAAGAATTATGTGTTGCATTTCTTGTTAGAAAATGTAGTTTTAAAAAGAAATATGTGGAACATGCATATAGACTTGACAAACATTGACATTCAAACTTTAGGAAAACATGGGTATCTTATGTATAAAAAAATGAATAGCAATAGCATTGGCTAGTCTTATTTTGGCACGGCCTTAAGGTCTTTCTCTACACCTGCACCTAAGAGTGCAGGAGTCGTTGGTTGAAAAGCTCATTAAGGGGTAGCAGTGTTGCCTAATGGAATAAGTCATTGCTGCAGTCATGTGAAAAAAAAATGAGAAAAAAGAAAAAAAAATAGCAATAAACACATGGGAAAGAAAAAATTGCCCTCGTGAGTAGCAATAAAGCGGGTAAGCCCATTGTTGAACTTTAGTTTATTTGGATATGTTGGAGCAGGTCTTCGTTGCATAAGTATACATGATTCTCCATTTAGACTATAATTTTTACATTTTGAAAGCGGTTTTAGCATGTGTATTCTTTGCTTGAATCAAGTTTTGGTGAACATTATACACACACAACATCTCTATAGCAGGTATGAATTATTTGAGTGTATGATGTTATGACCATAGTTTAGTTTGAACTTGTATTCTTGAATCTGGATAATTCACTGAGGCATTTTGGGCTGAAATTCTGTTTAAGTTGGAATGATGTGAGACTAGTCTGTATAGTAATTTAGCTGCATAGTATTGCTTTTGCATTTTTATTGTTATTTAGCATACATTGTTTGAGGGCAAGAAATAGTTCAAGTTTTGGGGTATTTGATAAGTGGATTTTATACCTACTTATTGGATATCAATTTACGCGAATTATGCCCATCTCAAGTACATTTTAGTCTATTTTAGTTGCATTTCATGTTATTTTGCATTGCATGTACTGAGAACTCCTTTTGGCATAAAAGTGCAAGAAATGGCGTACTTTGGTGGTGTTGGATGGAAACAGGCTATTGGATGCATGGCTCGAGGCTTATGGATGCGTGTCATGAAGATCAAATGAAGCAGAAGGCTAAGCATGGATGGACAAAGGAAGGAGCGATAGAAACGGATCGATCGGCGATAGAGAACCGAATCCACAGATTTGCGCAATGGCGTGGCCGCTGTGGCGAGATAAGCTTTGGGAGGGCATACCTGCGTGAACTTCGGCTGAACAACATGACTTCTTTATGCAAGTCTCGCGTTGTAGTGAGAATATACTGAGAGGCCTTGTTGCATGCAGCGATGATGTAATTGAAGGCTATTTGATTTGTTTTATTTTAATTTTAATTAAAAGGGTTGTAATTGGTTTTAAACGATATCTGACTGGTGTCAGACATAACTTTTATAACTTTTGTCGTATTTTCATATCGTAACTAGGGTTTACACATTGGGAGAGATTCCAACGAAGAACGAAGCCAAAACTCCATCTTCTCCTATTCTTCTTGGGATTTTCTGTCATTGTGGTTTATTATTATTGTTTTGCTGGATTTTTATGAGGGTTGAACGTTATCTTTGGTTTATAATCTGTAATTGGGTTTGATCATTTCTATCCTTCATCTTTCAATTTTTTGCTTATGAATCATGTTTAGCTTTGATCCCATAATGGCTTTTGGTTCAGTTATGAACTAAACTCCATTATGGGATTCTAACGGAATTTAATATGTAGTTTAGTTGCATGCTTGATTTCTAGGGCTGTTTTATATATCATATGAGATTTCTATCAAGATTATTTTGCATGTATGAATGCTTGATCACCATTCGTTTTAGTACTTGCATGGAATTGACAATGAACATGCGAGTATGGACTGTAATCATGATAACATACGTATATAGGGCTATTTTATATGGCTTGTGTATTTCGTGAATGAGATAGACATATACTTATTCACCGTATGAGTTAAAATAATGGCTTGCTCGTAAATTCCGTATGATTGCAATTTCACATAGACATATAGTGATTTTGGTTATACTGATGATTACATGGAGTCTATCATTTGTGGATGCTGTGTAAGTAGGTCACAGTGCATTGAAAAATGGCTATGACTCTATTAGTGCTCTTGGCTACTTTCCTGTGATATGTGAACAATTCTTGCAAGATAGTGGTAATTGGATGAAATATTAAATTAAGTTAAGATCCCATTATTTCCAGACTTGGTTTATCTCATTGTTATTTCTGTTTTAGTTGTTATATACAATTAGAGTAATTCACCAATTATAGTCATTATTTTAAACATATAAGTATAGTGATTTAATTGATGCATAGTAGTTTAAATTTGACAACTTTCTATGTGGGATCAATACTCTACTTACTCTGTATTACTTGTTGACACACGCTTGCATGAGTTAGAGCTCTTTTTGTTAGAACTGAAAAAGAGGCAACACAACGTAGTGATTCTTGTTGCTGAAGCCTCGGCACCTATAAGTGCGAGCTGGTGTAGAATCTCAGAAGGCCTTATTGTAAAACCCCAAATTTTTCGAATAAAGATTTAATTTTCTCGAAATATTTTTTTTTGAATATTATGGTGTGGATTTGAGATAATGTTATAGTTTTGGGTAGTATTTAGAAATTTTGAAAAGTATGCAAGTTGTTATATAATATTTGATTGGTGGGGAATATTCGTTTTAATAGGGAATATTAAATGCGACGACACAATCGTGGAGTGGACCTGATGGAATTATTGTCGGATCGAGAAAGCGACAAAAATATTTTTATGAAAATAACGGCGGAAGTTTTACCATTAAGCTGTTGAAACACCCGGTGTTAAAAATGCGATGTCTGGCGTGGTTGCATAGTAGCCACACAAGTATTGATTATTGATGCTTACGTGAGAAGTCAATCGGTTTGTTCAATTATTGCTATAGTAATTATTGCATAATATCTCACGTTATTTGATTCAATTTTTGTCGATATTTTATATATTATTAAATCAATAATTGAGATAACAAAGTTATTAATATTATTATTTGAAATATTAACGATGTCTAGAAGTTACGCCTTGAGAGAGGCTTGGTCACCTAATTGAGCCCCAATAGAGAGAAATCCTTATTAGAAAGCCCCCTCTTTCTTGGGAACGACAAGGTCGATTAATATTGTGAATTATAATAATGATGATAAGTGTTGTTAAATATATTAAGGTGTCTTTTTATGAAGTCACGGAAGTTTATATATATATATATATATATATATATATATATATATAAATTTTGTTTTATTATTATTATTAATGTAATAAAGCAAGAAAAGCTTTTTATATAAAATTGAATACTTTTATAAAGTTATTTGTTTTATTAGACAATAATTAGAATATAATATATTTTATTATGCATAGTATTTTGCATAGTAAAATCTTTTATATAAAATGAATACTTTTATGAAGTTATTTGTTTTATTAGACAATAATTAGAATATAATATATTTTATTATGTATAGTGTTTGTATAGTAAAATCTTTTTATATAAAAGCAGAATACTTTTATAAAGTTAATTATTTTATTAGATTTTAAATAAAATATATATATATATATATATATATATATACTATATTTTATTGCATAGTATCCTTTCTATTTTCCTATAAATAGGATGCTTAGTTAAAATTGAAATCACACGGAAGTTAGAGAATTCTCTTCTATAATCTTGGCGTATTTCTTTAGAGTTTTAAGAAGCTTTGGCGTAGTGAAAGTTTGCTTCAAGTATATCCCCATACACTTGGTGGAGTACTCTCTTCTTTATAAGGTAAGGGGTATTATTTCTTTCGTATTCATGAAGAGAACTTTTGTTATTCCATTCATTATTATTCTGTTGGAATAACCCGTATATGCGAAGTCATACATGGTAAAATTCTTTTGTCATTCCATTCTTTATTATGTTGTTGGAATAACCTGTCTATGCGAATCACTGCATACATGGTGAAATTCTTCTGTTATTCCATTCTTTATCATTTTGTTGGAATATCATCGTACTATGCGTTCGCGTGACTGAGTTCCATTATTTATTATCCCGTTGGAATAACTTTATGTACATAAATTCTATCTCGTATGCATGGTGATTTACATTTGTTATTCCATTCTTTATTATTATGTTAGAATATCCTGTCGATGCAAATTTCGCTTGACCTGGTTCCGTTCTTTATTATTAAGTCGGAATATCCTGTTTGTGCGTTTACGCATGACCTGGTTCCATTATTTATTATTATGTTGGGAATAACTTGTCTGTGCGATCTATCGCATGCATGGTGAATCATACATTATTGCATTCTTTATTATTACATTTGGAATAACTCATGCGTATGGATTACCACATGCATGGTGAATGATCCTATGTATTCATTTATTATTAAATTATGGAAATGATCTGGCTACGTGGATTACCGCATGGCGGGCGAAAATCCATTTGCAGTTTCATATATTCTATTATACACAGTTGGTTAAAGCTTTGACTTCTATATTCCTTGAAATTAGTGGAATATCCTAGATATTTGTGCTTCATCCAGTATCTTTTCGTGAAAATATTCTTCTGAGCATTCTTGAATTTTTCTCCACAAAGCAGTATCATGTTAACAATTTGGACATTATTGAGTTCAGGATAAATTAACTTATAAATATTTAAAAAAAATTTAAATTTGATCTTGTTTTATTGAATTATTATGTCTTTGTCATGATGAGTTATGGTGGTTATTATGTGAAAACATGAAAGTTCTTAGAAATCACAAAGAGTTGAAAATCAGATTTTTGGTGAAAACGGAATATGAAATTCAATTGACCATATCTCCTATTATATTTCAAATTTTTGAGTGTGGTCAAGTTCTAGAGTTTTCTAACTTATCCAAGTGGAATCACTAGAAAAGGTGTTGTAGATTTTCGTGTGGACTGATTTTAGCAAAGGAGTAAAAAACTGCAAAGTACCAAAAAACTACTGCCTATAAATTTAAAAGGGAATTTTCAGCCACTTAATTTGTGAGAAAAATTCCGGCCTTTTGGGACATGAAAATATATGGTATAAAGTACCTCCTGTCCAAAAATGATCTCATTCCGACTTAAAATGAGCAAGTTATAACTATTTTAATATTTAGATTTTTTAGACAAAAAATGCTATAACCGGAGTTCTATAACTCCGATGACCATGAAATTTAAACTGGAACCTCACGTTAACATGTGTAAGATCCTGCCAAGATTTGGAAATTTCTGGAGTTAAACTTGAGGTAGCTAATTTCTTAAGGAATTAATTAGAAATTGATTTTGAAAATACTTAAGGAGTTGAAAATTATAAAAAAATACTTGTTGTGTATGAAATATATGTATATATGTTTGGACAAAGGATAGAAAAATAATAAGTTGATTTGGTAATTTTTCATGAAAATAGTTTTAATTACAAAACATATGAGTTAAATATGTTATGTGAAGTTAAAAATTGGTAAATAGGATTTTAGGGCTTGAAAATCCTATATAAGGTATATGCAGATTTTTGATGAGTGATTTGATCATTGGTGATGAAATCTTATGAGTATGGCATTTTTGAATGATTAAATACATTATTTGGTAAAGTGTAAACAATTAAATTAAATTATTTATAAGTTTATGAAGTGATTAAAATATTGTTATAATATTAACAATATTAGATTATGAGTTATTTAAGTGATGGGTAATATTTGGATAAATTTAAAGTCTTTAATATTTATCCTTGTTTTTGTTTGATTACTGCTTATATTATTGTTATCATCCTCATGCTTGTATTGTGATGGAAGTCATCTTTGGATTACTTGCAGAGATGGACTTGGTATGATTATGACCAGGGATTATTCGGTATAATTATGACCGTAATGTAACGAATGATGTGGTAAAAGTCCTCATTGGCATGTAGTTCATTGGTGGACAGTTGTTGGTATGATTATGACCAGGGATTATTCGGTATAATCATGACCATTGATGATTACATGAATATCCTTGATCGTGGTGCAGGGATGATGTGGTTTATTTATTCAGCTGAGTCTCAGCGATAAAGTTTATGAAAATCTTTAAAATCATAGAAGATAGTAGATTTTATGCTTTACTTGACTCTTCTAATGGATTGCTTGTTCCGCTGTAGTTAAACTTGATGTCTATTGTATTTTATCAGTTTAACATTGTTAAAGACTAATGATAATTTATTCTACATTATCTTAGTCATAATATTTCTTATTGGGCTAGTTGAGCTCACCCTTTATTTTATTGTTCTCTTCAGGAAATGAGAATATAGCTGGGACTAGTCGGGAAATGGAGTGACGGACCAGATGATAGCATTAGTAGTCCTTATTATGGCATGACATGCAATATATAATTGTATTGAGGACCTAAGATGTGTGTGTCGTATTTTATATGTCACTTAATAATTAATTTTGGTGAACAACAATAGGGTGATGAGAAACTCGAGCCACGAAAGCATCAAAAGTGCACGGTAAAATGAAGAGAACATAAATCTTCTCGTGTCCCTTTGGAGACTTGAAATATTTACACTTGTACTTTATATGACATGTATTAATTTGAGTATGAATATTGTAAGTATTATTATATATGTTACAATATTTGTATTAAAACTCATAAGTATATATGTAAGTAAGTATTTTGCACTGTTGTTGTATAATTTAGTTTGTATTTGAATTTTGTACCATGTATCTGGCGACTCAAGATGGGTGAGGTATAAAATTTTTTGGGGGCGTCACAGTTGGTATCAAAGCTTAGGGAT
The DNA here is from genome assembly GCA_020205605.1 of Panax ginseng. NCBI lineage: Eukaryota > Viridiplantae > Streptophyta > Magnoliopsida > Apiales > Araliaceae > Panax > Panax ginseng. The sequence continues at coordinate 111,143,270 of CM035131.1, read as the reverse complement.
ATGATCGCTGGTTGAGATGTGAGACAAGAACTAGGATGGGAGAGACGGGGAATTCCTTCGCTAGTATGACCTACCTAAGTTTATTTGGTATTTAATTGGTCGGTCAGAGTATAGAGATAATATGTGATATGTTAATTAACCCTTGTTTTGTGGCAGTATTTGAAAATAGCATCCGAAAATGTTGAGATAAGCAATGAAGCACATGAGACCGTTGAGTCACCAACGATCAATGCCCAGGGTAATGTGCAACAGGAAGACAATAATCCTCATGAAAATAATAACACCGATGAAATGGTGAACGATGGGATGTTCAGAGGCTTTATGAAATTCATGCAACATTAGGCGAGAGCGGCTCCTGTCCAAAATATAGGTGGAAACACTGACAACTCTCGGACGGTCACCGCTAAGCAGTTCAAGGAGATGGGACCACTAGAGTTTTTGGAGAGCCAAAACCACTTAAGGCGGAGACGTGGATAAAGCAGATCAATAAGATATTTGATATCTTGGGATGCTCCGAGGAGCAAAATGTTCCCTTTGCCACCTTCATGTTGCGTGTAGAGGCATATTATTGGTGGGAATCTGTAACGCGTACTAAACCTGCCGCACTGAAGATGTCTTGGGAGAAGTTCCAAGAATTGTTCAATGACAAGTACTTTCCTGAAAGTATTCGTCACATGAAGGAGGTGGAGTTCATCAAGCTTGAGCAAAACAATATGACCGTGGCGCAGTACGAAGCTAAGTTTGCTGAGTTGTCTCGGTTTGCATCCCACTTGGTTGATAATGAGGAGAGAATGACACGGATGTTTCTAAGAAGTTTGAAACCCGAGATACGTCAATAACTTATCTCTCATAAACTGTGTTTGTATTCAAATGTTGTGAATAAGGCTCAGTTATTGGAGCGCGATAATGAGTCAACCTAACCAAGAGAGAGTAGCCGACAAGTCGATACTACCAGTGGTAGCAATCATCGAAGCGGTGACAACAAACGTGGAGGGAATCAACATGCCAGAAATGATAACCACTTCGGTGGTAATCATGGACAAGACAATAGGAGTGGAAAGTTCAAGAAGAGAAGGTTCAGCAATGATGGAAAAAGACGTCAAAGACAAAGACATGATTAAAGAATGAGGCAATCACCCGGTCGTATGTTACAAATGTGGAGGGGAGGACACATAAGTCCAAACTGCACGATGCAGTCCAAAGCATGTTACAATTGTGGAAAAGAAGGTCACTTAACCCAATTTTGTCATGCACCAAAGTCAAGTCCAGCTGGGACGGTGGCACCAAAGGCGGATAAGATAAAACAAAGTCGGTGGTTTCAAGAATAGCGTTTTTCGTGACTTCTCAAAAAGCGAGTAACCCAAACGAAGTTAGCACGGGTTAGTTAATTATAAATTCTTTCGAAGTCTATACCTTATTAGACACCGGTTCTACCCATTCTTTTATCTCTCTTTCTTGCGCTCAACGTTTAAATTTGACTCCAAAGAAATTAGACTTTGACTTATCTGTTGAAGCTCCGTTAGGAGAAACCTTCATTACATGTGCTATCCAAGTCTTGGATGAGAGTCATTGTTTTGAATGATATTTCTATTGTTAATGAATTTCCTGACGTATTCCCGGAAGAACTTCTTAGCCTACCCCTAGAGCGTGAAATCAAATTTTGTATTGACCCCAGTACAAAACCCATTTCTAAAACCCTCAAGTATTTCTTCACCTAAAACGAACGTATAATGCGCCAAAGATGATGGCTCGAGCTGTTGAAGGTTACGACCATTCAATACCATCGTGGAAAAACAAACGTGGTAGCTGACATTTTGAGTAGAAGATCGTATGGGTTTACGAGTGCGAATATAGGAACCTACGTGAAGATAACGAATATATGATTAGAACCGACTTTAGTCGATAATGTTAAAGCTGCTAAAGCTACAGACCTGGAGCTGATGAATATGAAGAAGAAGGTTTTTAAAAGCAAGAGTTGCTGAAAAGAGGAAATCTCAACCCTCGATTTAATTGGCCCATTTGAAATCCTCGATCGAGTAGGAACTGTGGCCTATAGACTCGTTTTACCGCCAAGTATGTCGCGTGCTCATAATGTTTTTAATGTATCGATGTTACGTAAATATGTGAATGACCCGAACCACATTATTAAATTAGAACTAGACGATATAGCAGAAGATTTAACGTATGAGGAGATACGTATTAAAATCTTGGATAAGAAGGATCATATTCAACACTCAAAGGTTATACCTCAAGAGTTAGAATTTGAAATAAAGTCAAGGTATCCTCACCTCTTCGGCATACCAGGTACGTACGTAAATTTCGAGGGCGAAATTTCACAAGGAGGGGAGATTGTAAAACCCTAAATTTTTCGAATAAAGATTTAAATTTCTCGAAATATTTTTTTGAATATTATGGTGTGGATTTGAGATAATGTTATAGTTGTGGGTAGTATTTAGAAATTTTGAAAAGTATTCAAGTTGTTATATAATATTCGATTGGTCAGGGAATATTCGTTTTAACAGGGAATATTTGTACGACAACACAATCATTGGTTGACCCCACAACGAAATTATTGTTGGATTGAGAAAATGACAAAAATATTTTTATGAAAATAACGGTGGAAGTTTTACCATTAACTGTTGAAACACCCAGTGTTAAAAGTACAGTAATACGCGTGGTTTCATAGTAGCACATGATATTGAATATTAATGCTTACGTGAGAAGTCACTCAGTTTTGTTCAATTATTGCTACAGTAATTGTTGCATAGTATCTCACGTTATTTAATTCAATTATTGTCGATATTTTATATATTATTGAATCAATAATTGAGATAACAAAGTTATTAATATTATTATTTGTAATATTAACGATGTCTAGAAGTTCTGCCAAGGAGAGGTTTGGTCACCTAATTGAGCGCCAATAGGGAGAAATCCTATTATTAAAGCCCCTCTTTCCGAGGAGCGACACAGTCGATTAATATTGTGAATTATAATAATGATGATAAATGTTGTTAAATATATTGAGGTGTCTTTTTTATGAAGTCGGGGAAGTTTATATATATATATATATATATATAAATTTTGTTTTATTAGTATTATATATGTATTAAAAGCGAAAAGCTTTTTATATAAAAATGAATACTTTTTATAAAGTTATTTGTTTATTAGACAATAATTAAAATATAATATATTTTATTATGCATAGTGTTTTGCATAGTAAAATATTTTTATATAAAACAAAATACTTTTATAAAGTTATTTGTTTTATTAGACAATAATTAGAATATAATATAATTTATTATGCATAGTATTTGCATAGCACTGCATAGTGTTTTGTATAGTAAAATCTTTTTATATAAAAATGAATACTTTTATAAAGTTAATTATTTTATTACATTTTAATAATATATATATATATATATATATATATATATATATATACTATATTTTATTGCATAGTATCCTTTCTATTTTTCTATAAATAGGATGCTTAGTTAAAATTAAAATCACACGAAGTTGAGAGAATCTCTTCTATAATCTTGGCGTATTTCTTTAGAGTTTTAAGAAGCTTTGGCGTAGTGCAAGTTTTCTTCAAGTATATCCTTACTCCTACGTCAAGTACTCTTCTTTATAAGGTAAGGGTATTATTTCTTTCGTATTCATGAAGAGAACTTCATTATTCCATTTCTTATTATTACATTGGAATAACTCGATATATAAGAAGTACCACATACATGGTGAAATTCTTCTATTATTCCATTCTTTATTATTATGTTGGAATAACTTAGTATGTCTGAAATACCGCATACATGGTGAAATTCTTACATTATTCTATTCTTTATCATTCCGTTGGAATATCCTCATTCGCAATGCGTTTACGCATGACACAGTTGTTGCCTCTTTTTAGGTTCTAACAAAAGAGCTCTAACTCATGCAAACATACATGTGTCAAGTAATACTGAGTAAGTAGAGTATCGATCCCACAGAGAAAGTTGTCAAATTTAAACTACTATGCATCAATTAAATCACTATATTTATATGCTTAAACTAATGACTATAATTGGTGAATTAATCTAATTGTAGATAACAACTGAAACAAGATTAACAACGAAATAAACCAAGTCTAGAAATAATGGGATCCTAACTTCATTTAAAATTTCATCCAATTACCACTATCATGCAAGAATTGTTCACATATCATAGGAAAATAGCCAAGCGCACTAATAGAGTCATAGCCATTTTTTAATGCACTAAGACCTACTTACACAACATCCACAAATGATAGACTCCATGTAATCATCAATATAACCAAAATCACTATATGTCTATGTGAAATTGCAATCATACTGAATTTAAGCACAAGCCCTTATTTTAACTCATACGGTGAATAAGTATATGTCTATCTCATTCACGAAATACACAAGCCATATAAAATGTTTCATATCGTATGCTATCATGATTACAGTCTATACTTGCATGTTCATTGTCAATTCCATGCAAGTACTAAAACGAATGGTGATCAAGCATTCATACATGCAAAACAATCACGATAGAAATCCCATATGATATGTAAAATAGCCCCAGCAATCAAGCATGTAACTAAACTACATATTAAAATCCGTTAGAATCCCATAATGGAGTTTACTTCATGACTGAACCAAAAGCCATTATGGGATCAAAGCTAAACATGATTAACAAGCAAACAATTGAAAGATGAAGGATAGAAACGATCAAACCCAATTGCAAGTTGTAAACCAATATCAACGTTCACTCCTCATAAAAATCCAACAAAACAATAATAAAAATCCATAATGACAGAAAATCCCAAGAAGAATTGGAGAAGATGGAGTCTTGGCTTCGTTCTTCATTGGAATCTCTCCCAATATATAAACCCTAGTTACGCTATAAAAATACGTCAATAGTTATCAATATTATCTCTGACACTAGTCAGATATCGTTTTAAAACCAATTACAACCCTTTTGATTAAAAATTAAAATAAAACAAATCAGCTTCTTTAGCCATCGCGCGCGGCCGCGCGCCCCTCCAGTGTATTCCTTGCGCGGGCGTGAGACTTATAGTAGGTAAAGTTATGCAGTAGGGCTCTGCATGTGTTGTGGCGATCCTCAAGTTTATTCTATCTGCTTAGCGGCAGTACTGACTCCAAGTTTTACTCTGGTTCTAGTTACGTAAATCTTGCCATCTCTTGCTACTTGTTCGTTCTTTTCCTTTCTTGGTCTCCTTGCTCCATCATACCTTCATTATCATGCATCCGTCAGCCTCATGCCATCTACATCAGCCTCATGCCATCTAGCACCACCAAACTATGCCATTTAGTGCAATTGTTCCACCAAAGGAGTTCTAAATATATGCAATGTAGAATAACATGAAATGCAACTAAAACATATTAAAATGTACTTGAGTTGGGCATAATTCGCGTAAATTGATATCCAATAAGTAGGTATAAAATCCACTTATCACTGGTTCCATTATTTATTATTCTGTTGGAATAATTTGTCTGTGCGGTCTATCGCATGCATGGTGATTTCTGTTGTTATTCCATTCTTTATTATTCTATTGGAATATCCTATTCGGTGCAATTTTGCACGACTGGTTCCGATTCTTTATTATTACGCGGAATATCACATGCATGCGTTTATGCATAATGACTTTGGTTCCATTATTTATTATTACATTGGGAATAACTTTATGCATGCGATCTATCACATGCATGGTGAATCCTTTTGTTATTCAATTCTTTATTATTCTATTGGAATAACCTGTCTGTGTGGATTACCACATGCATAGTGAATGATCCTTTGTATTCATTTCTTATTAAATTATGGAAATGATCTGGCTACGTGGATTACTGCATGGCGGGCGAAAATCCATTTGCAGTTTCATATATTATATTATACATAGTTGGTTAAAGCTTTGGTGTCTATATTCCTTGAAATTAGTGGAATATCCTGGATATTTGCGCTTCATCCAGTATCTTTTCGTGGAAATATTCTTCTGAGCATTCTTGAATTTTTCTCCACAAAGCAGTATCATGTTGACAATTTGGACATTATTGAGTTCAGGATAAATTAACTTATAAATCTTTAAAAAAATTTCTTAAACTTGTTTTATTGAATTATTATGTCATTGTCATGATAAGTTATGTTGGTTATTATGTGAAAACATGAAAGTTCTTAGAAATCACAAAGAGTTGAAAATCAGATTTTTGGTGAAAATGGAACATGAAATTCAATTAACCATATCTCCTATTATTTTTCGAATTTTTGAGTGTGGTCAAGTTTTAAAGTTAGATCTATGAGTTTTCTAACTTATCCAAGTGGAATCACTGGAAAAGGTGTTGTAGATTTTCGTGTGGACTGATTTTAGCAAAGGAGTAAAAAACTGCTAAGTACCAAAAAGCTACTGCCCATAAATTTAAAAGGGCATTTTCGGACACTTAATTTGTGAACAAAATTCCAACCTTTTGGGACATGAAGATATATGGTATAAAGTACCTCCTGTCCAAAAATGAGCTCATTCTGACTTAAAATGAGCAAGTTATGACTATTTCAATATTTAGGTTTTTCTGACAAAAAATGCTATAACCGGAGTTCTATAACTCCGATGACCATGAAATTTAAACTGGAAGCTCATGTTAACATGTGTAAGATCCTGCCAAGATTTGAAAATTTCTAGAGTTAAACTTGAGGTAGCTAATTTCTTAAGGAATTAATTAGAAATTGATTTTTGAAAAATACTTAAGGGAGTTGAAAAATTATAAAAAAACTACTTGTTGTGTATGAAATATATGTATATATGTTTGGACAAAAGATAGAAAAAATAATAAGTTGATTTGATAATTTTTCATGAAAATGGTTTAGTTACAAACATATGAGTTAAATATGTTATGTGAAGTTGAATAATTGGTAAATAGGATTTTAGGGCTTGAAAATCCTATATAAGGTATATGCTGATTTTTGATGAGTGATTTGATCAATAGTGATGAAATCTTATGAGTATGACATTTTTAAATGATTAAATACATTATTTGGTAAAGTGTAAACAATTAAATGAAATTATTTATAAGTTTATGAATTGATTAAAATATTGTTATAATATTAACAATATTAGATTATGAGTTATTTAAGTGATGGATAATATTTGGATAAATTTAGTCTTTAATATTTATCCTTGTTTTTGTTTGATTAATGCTTATATTATTGTCATCATCCTCATGCTTATATTGTGATGAAAGTCATCTTTGGCTTACGTTCAGAGATGGACTTGGTATGATTATGACCAGGGATTATTCGGTATAATTATGATAGTAATGTAACGAATGATGTGGTAAAAGTCCTCATTGGCACTTTTGTAGTTCATTGGTGGGCGAGTTGTTGGTATGATTATGACCGAGGATTATTCTAGTATAATCATGACCATTGATTATTAGATGAATATCCTTGGTCGTGGTGCAGGGATGATGTGGTTTATTTATTAAGTTGAGTCTCAGCGATAAAGTTTATGAAAATCTTTAAAATCATAGAAGATAGTAGATTTTATGCTCTACTTGACTCTTCTAATGGATTGCTTGTTCCGCTGCAGTTAAACTTGATGTCTATTGTATTTTATCAGTTTAACATTGTTAAAGACTAATGATAATTTATTCTGCATTATCTTAGTCATAATATTTCTTACTGGGCTAGTTGAGCTCACCCTTTCTTTTATTGTTCTCTTCAAGAAATGAGAATATAGTTGGGACTAGTCGGGAAATAGAGTGACGGACCAGATGATAGCATTAGTAGTCCTTACTATGGCATGACATGTAATATATAATTGTATTGAGGACCTAAGATGTGTGTGTCGTATTTTATACGTCACTTAATAATTGATTTTGGTGAACAACAATAGGGTGATGAGAACCCGACCCTGAAAGCATCAAAAGTGCACCACAGTAAAATGAAGAGAACATAAATCTTCTCCTATCCCTTTGGAGACTTGAAATATTTGCTGATGTACTTTATATGGCATGTATTAATTTGAGTATGAATATTGTCGTATTATATATGTTACAATATTTGTATTAAAACTCATAGTATATATATGTCATAGTATTTGCATTTTGTTGTATAATTTAGTTTGTATTTGAATTTTGTACCATGTATCTGGCGACTCAAGATGGGTGAGGTATACCCATTTTTGGGGGCATCACACTATGCTAAATGCATTCTGTGCTTCACGTAATGCCATGGTAGTGCAAAGTATGGATACTACAAAAAGAACTATGATTTGCGGCTCTGTTTTGCACCAACACTCCAAATAACCCAATTTCCATAGAAATTCACAAAACCTAACATCTAAATCTTTATAATAACATCTATAAACATGCAATTCATCATTCTAACAACACAAACACTATATATAATCAATTTTGAAGGATCAAAACCACAATTTTTCTAATTTCTTCACTTTTAACACTTTTAGCGAATTTGATCGCCACGACTTCGTTTCTTAACCAATTGACACAATTCAAACTACGTTGTTTTAGTTTCTTGATGTACTAACACAATCTAACATAAATTTAATATCACATATTGGACATCAAATTTTGTACTTAAACCACCCATATACACATTGTTATTTACTTTTCTTCTTGCAAACCCAATTTCATGCATTTTGATGACCAACAATTGTGTATATATTGACAATAACAAATTGTACAAAATATTACACACACACACACACACACACACATATATATATATATATATATATATATATATATATATATATATATATATTCAACAACAATCCAACATAACTTCCAATAACAATATCAAAATTAATAGTTAAAATTAAAGTAGGTTATACCTTGATTTAGCAAAATGATTAGCAAACCCTTCTCTTTTTCTTTGTGATTCTCTCTTCCTTAACAAGCTCTCTCTCTATTTTCTGTGTTTCCTTCTTCTCTAAATTCTCTGTAATTCTCTCTTTTCTCCAAACCCTCTCTGAATTTAGCCTCTAGGAATTATGCGCAAACATATAAATTGACTCCCACGTACATCAGGTAAGAACCAAAAGTTCACGTCAGTTAAATTAGGTCAAAGGCCACAAGGCCTTGTTTGGCTACCACAAATTCCCCCCTTCCAATTTTTTTTAATAATATTTATATTATATAGTTTTATTTGTCACACATGTAACCAATTTACATAACTTATAATTATAATTATAATAATTATAATTTTTATTATAATTATACTTGTGATTAATAAATTATTACATATCTAATTTAATTATTAAATTAGACTAAAACATCACTTTATTTAATTTGATTATTTACTTAAATATTAAACAATTCATTTAATCTAATTATTTTATTAAATTAAATCTTTACATAATAAAATTACCTTTAATCAATTTAATTACTAAATTAATGCACCAAAATTTCATCAATTGATTATTTTTCTCAATAAATAAATTATTCTAAAATATTTATTTAATTCAATAAATATTTAAATTACGAAATTTCTCGATCGTTACATCATTCCCTCCTTAAAAGGATTTTGTCCCTGGAATAACGACTCAATAAATTTATTCATTACATTCTTCCTTCCTTAACAGGATTCTGTCCCCAGAATCGCTATATAAGATTAAGCAAATAACTGAGGATAATTTTTCATCATAACATTTTCAAGTTCCCACGGAGCTTCTTCAGCTTTGTGGTTTCTTCATATTACCTTTACAGAAGGTATCACTTTATTCCTCAGTACTTGCTCTTTCATGTCGATAATTTGAATAAGGACTTCTTTATAAGACAAATCTTTCTCAAACTGTAATGGTTCATATTCTATCACATGCTTATAATCAGGCTTATATGGCCTTAACACAGATACATGGAAAATATTATGAATATGCTTTAACTCTGGAGGTAAAGCTACCTTGTATGCTACTTCACCAACTCGTCGAAGTACTTTAAAAGGTCGTATAAACCTAAGGCTTAATTTTCCCTTCTTGCCAAACTGAATTTTCCCCTTCCATGGAGACACTTTCAAGAAAACAAAACTACCGATATTGAATTCATGATATTGTCGATGTTGATCGGTATATTTCTTCTGCCGATCTTGTGCAGCTATCAATCTTGGTCAAATCACCTTGATAATCCCGACAGTTTGTTGTACCAACTCTGGACCCAATAGCTGACGTTCACCTACCTCATCCCAGCATAATGGAGTTTTGCATTTCCTGTCATATAACGCTTCGTAAGGCGGCATGCCAATACTCGCGTGATAACTATTATTATAGGCAAATTCAACCAATGGTAGATGGTCATCCCAATTTCCCTTAAAATACATGATACATGCTCTGAGCATATCCTCTAGTGTTTGGATGGTTCTCTCACTTTATCCGTCGGTCTGAGGATGGTACGATGTGCTCATTTTCAGTTGCGTTCCCAAGCATTCTTGTAGTCATTTCTAGAAATTAGATGTGAAATGCGGATCTCTGTTTGATACAATGGACACCAGAACACCGTGTCTTGAAACAATTTCCTTCTCATACAGTTTTGCCAACCGATCTAGGTTAAATCTAATTTTGATTGGCAAAAAGTGTGTCGACTTTGTCAATCGATCGACAATCACCCAAATGGCGTTAAAACCTTGTTGAGTCATTGGAAGACCTACCACAAAATCCATTGTGATATGCTCCCATTTCCATTCTGGTATCTCCAGTGGTTGCAATAATCTACTTGGCCTTTGATGCTTAGTTTTAACTTTCTGACATGTTAAACATTTTGCCACACCCTTAGCCACACCCTTCTTCATATTTGGCCACCAAAAATGATGTCTAAGATCCTGGTGCATTTTCATACTTCCAAGATGAATCGAATATCTTGAGTTGTGAGCTTCATTCCGAATTTCCTCCTTAACTTTCGGTACTGGCAGAACCCAAATTCTCCCTTCAAATCGAAGTAACCCTTTAGAATCAATTTTAAATTTGTTTTCCTCTCCCTTAGATACTTTTCTTCTTATCTCTTCACAGTTTTCATCCTGTCTCTTCAAAGATTCTCTGTAATCTCTCTTTTCACCAAACCCTCTCTAGAGCAAAATCTTTCATCAAAAAATACAGTATTAATAGCAAATATGGATTACGATCTTTTGACAAAAATGCATACAAAAATTGTATTATTCTCAAATCCTTCTTTTAAAAGATATCCACTCAGGCGATAATATAAAAATATGCATCTGGATTGCTTTAACTCATATAAGAATCTTTGTAGCTTGATAGAATACATACTTCGATATGTAGAATTATATGCTTCAGACATTTTATATCCTTCAGGAATTTTCATGTAGATATCATTATCTAATGATCCATACAGATATGATGTAACAACATCCATTAATTTCTCTTACTACCAAGCTAATTAAAAATTTGAATGTAATTGCGTCCATTATAGGAGCATATGTTTCTTCATAATTAATACCATATCTCTGCGAGAAATCTTGTGCTACAAATCACGCTTTGTACCATATAATTTCATTTTCTTATTTCGTACAACTACCCATTTGTATTCAACAAGCATCACACCTTTAGGTGTTTTGACTACAGGTCCAAAAACTTCACGTTTACTTTGTGAATTTAGTTATACTTGAATCGCCTATTTTCACATTGGCCAAATATTTCTACATTTATTAACGATTTTTGGTTCATATACATGATCATTACTTTTGAATATCAATAGCAACTTTATATGAAAATATGTTATCGACAACTATTTTATTTCTATCCAATATATATGTTTCCTGTATATACATAATGTATTGAGATCTTGTTATTTTTAGGTTCTTTATCCTCTTCAGGGGATAACTCTTCAAGAGTTTTATTTACAAGAGAATTTTGTTCATAAGTTTTGGATAGATCGATAAATTTTGTTGTCTGTTTCATGGGTATAGCCTCTTTATAGGCTGCAACTTGTTTTTCTTGTAATTTCTTCTTCTGGGAATTTTTTTTATAACACCGATAGGTCTTCCACGCTTCAGGTGTGGTTTTGATTCATTTGTTGTTGTATAAACTGATTGTCCTACAGGGACTTTAATTACTACTAGAGTATTAGCAGCTAGAATGTGATATATCACTATTTTCTTATTATCGGCGAATAATTCTGGTAATTGATTTGCAATTCATTGCAAATGAATAATCTTTTGAACTTCTAGTTCTCATTGATTTGTACGAGGATCAAGATGAGATAACGACGAAAAATTTCAAGTACTTCATCGTGCTTCAGGCAATGATCTCACGTCGTACTTAGGCAACGACTTTTCTCCCCCGAATCGTGGGAAGGCTGTTTCATTAAAATAACAATCCTCAAAATATACCTTAAAAATATCACTTATTGAGGTTATGATGTAACATGTAAAATAGCATAACCACAAGCATAAATTGGTAATCTTAATTTCATAATCAAAGGTCAGACAATATATTGAAGTTTCTTGATAAGTGATTCAGCTACATCATTTTGAGTATGTGTATGTGCAACATGATGTTTAACGTAAATTCCAATTAACATGAAATATTCATCAAAAACTTGATATGTGAATTTTACCAACATTATCTAAATAAATTTTCCTAGTTATATAATCAGGAAATTGTATTCGCAACCTAATTATTTGAGCAAGAAGTATAGGAAATGCAATATTTCTAGTTAAAAGTAAACATATATGTGATCATCTGATTAATGCATTAATTAAAACCATAAAATACTTGAATGAACCACACATGGTGGGTGTTCAAATAGATCACCTTGAATTCTTTCTAAGAAATATGAACACTCAATAATAATCTTTAAATGTGATGGTTTAGTAATTAATTTACTTTGATATAATCAACGGGTAAAAGAATCTTCTGGTTCTTTCAGGGATGTTCATGGGAGTTTTCAATAATTCGACGCACCATTATTGATCCTGGATGATCATGCCAAATCATAAAAACATTTGGATTCGAACACTTTTGGTGTATTATACACTTTTGGTGTATTACAACATTTGTTTCAACTATTCTCATTTTAGTATAATATAACCCAAAAGAAAAAATAGATAGTTTTTCTAATATGAGCTTCTGGCATGATACTATTGAAGTAATATAAAGAAATTCTTCACTGCCTTAGTTATTAGTTTTAATATAATAACCATTATAACGTATATCCTTAAAGCTGAGCAATTTTTGCTTGTCTCAGAAGAATATAAAGAAATCATCAATACAAAATTTTGTGTCCTTTGACAACATTATAATTGCTCTTCCAGGGACCTTAATTAAGTTTGATGAATAATCGCTCTTCTAGAGCTTTTAATTAAGTTTGGTGGGCTTCTAACCCATACATCTTTATATATGCTAAAACATAAATTTAACTTTATTACTTGAAACATAAATAAAAAATATAAAAAAATACTTATTATAATGCCATAATACAATGAAATAAAAATAATTAATTGGTATGGACATTTCTATCAACATTATCAAGGAAATCATAGATATCAAAATTAGTTATATCCACTCCATTTGAAAAGTCAAAATAATTCATGGGATCTTCAGGATCATTACGATCAATAAAGTTGATTTCAATTCCATTTTCTTTTCATATATGGAGTCTTGGTACAAATCTACCAAATGTTTAGGAGTACGACAGGTACATTCCCTTTTCTATATTGATTGTTTTTTTTCACGCTCACTACCACAACTACAACCACAACCATAATTTCCTCTACAATTATCAATTGAGGTTCAATTCACTTCAGGAAATGTAGTAGAATCAGTTGTGCGAGATTGTTGGTTTTTTAGCAAAAACTCATTATTTTGTATAGCCACTAAAAGCTATAATATCACTTCTGGGAACATAGTTTTCTTTATCGGTTCAGGGAATATTTTGTGAACTTACGCTCTCGATATTGCTACTGGAGCATATTCGAGGCATAAAAATATAATAAATATTTTCTCTAACATATCTTCATCATTTCATAAGACAAGTGAGTCTTTTACTATGTAAAGTACTATGATTTTAATTTTCATTGAGATGATAGCGAATAGAAATCATTAATTTTGCATGATCCTACAGGGACGGATGATTGCCAACTTTAATTGTATCTCCAAAATTCTTTGCCTTTATAAGAATCTCAGCATCAAGAGTCTATGACAAACAATTCTTGCTCGATATAAATCAAGAGCAACAAATTCAAATTTATAAGATTTGACATCTATATAAATATATAAATACGTAAGAAATTAAATAATTAAGTAAAAATTTATAAGAAGACAATAAAAATATTTACCCTTTTCTAGTAACTTTGAAAGTGGGAGAATTGGGAGGTGGAATGATTATTTTATTATACTAATACTACTACATTACAAAAGTAGTGTACCTAAAAAATTTGTATTCTCAGAAACTTCATAGTTGTCCATTATCATTATTGTCTCACGTGTCTTTTGTTAAACAAAATATTTATATGTATATCAAATTTAATTGTAATGAAACAATACTTACAGTGAGTTGAGAGAACCTTTTTTTTTCTTTTTTCCAAAATTGGGTAGAGCTTCGTGCTGATAACATGTTATAAAAGAATACTAATATTAAGAACAATGATTAGTGAAAAGAGAGAGATTCTCCTTATATTTTCATGTAAGTTATAGTATATTTGTACCTCTCTCATTCTCTTTACAATGCTACTATATATAGGTACATGAACATTAATACTTGGAGGTTTCAAAACTCTAAGGTCATGAGTTTCAAAACTTAAGTGACATGGGAGTTTAAAAAAGATCAAGGATCATTACAATGAGAGGAATGAATCTAGACATCCATACATATATATATATATATATATATATATATATATATATATATATATATTATAATTTTATAACAATATTAGTTATTTGGTTATTGACTTGATTATCTGATGCATGACAACGTTGGTCTTTCTTCTGCTATAATATGTGTCGATGCTGTAAATTTTTTTATTTCTCTTCTTAAGTGTTTCTTATTTTTTATGTTTTTCACGTGAATTTATTTGATATAAAGGGTGATATTCTCAGGAAAAAGACCGATATATAATGTCTACGATTTGAAAAGATTTAAATTTAATTGGTTCGAATTAGACAGAGCCGACAGTTGATATGATTTAAAATGGTTGTATCAACTAAACCGAGTTTTGAAAGATTATGCAATATGACCCAATTATTAGACTCTGTTTAATTGGTCTTGGAAATCAAGATTTCATAGAGTTCGAGGGCTTGATTAAGCGGGGGAAAGGTGTTAGGCACCCTCCGACTTTCATGAAACACAGTTATCGCGTTTTTTCATACCCTAATTTGTGTGTATGTGTGTGTGTGTACATTGCAGTTTATTGAGCATATGTGCTTTATTTGGAAGTAGTGTTATGCCTCTTTTGCACCTATATATAAAGGGTTTGACTTATTGAAAAGTTCAATTTTTAACAAAATATACAAAAATGATGTTTTGAAAACAGGTTTTCAAACCTTTATGCTCACATAGTAATTGAGGTATTTGATACTTTCATTTTTATTTCGTATTCGGCTTATTCTGATTTTATTCTTAAGTTGCGAAGCATATTCGACAAAATAATATACATATAAGTGCCAGGCTACATATGAGCATAAAAGCCATCAAAGTATGCTCGAGCACCACACATAAGATTTTCACTATTATAGGGACCTTAAATCCGGATAACCGTTTTAAGGTCCTATATTTACAAGTACAAAATTTCCAAGCTAGCTGTACAACTAAAAGAGGTCCATCATGGGAACCTGATCTATGTTCATGGATTGAACCGTAGATCCTGTGATTCCTAGGCTCACAGAATATTATTTACAAGTTTGCACAATTAAAATAAAAAGCATATTTAACTCTAGACGTCACAAAACAAGAGATTCATAAGTTAAATCCTTGTATGTGCATAGCTAAATCTTCCATCTTCCTCTACATACAAATCTAGGGCTGTGTGGTTGCTAGAATTTACAAACTAGAAAGAAAACTAGATTTAAAATTTTTTTAGCCATTCTAGCTCAACTGTTCTAATTTCACAACTTTTGAACTGGTTAAAATCTAGATATGGCTAAATTTAGATAAATCTAGTCAACAAAATTTGAATATTGCAGATTTACATCAAATGAACGGTTAAAACTGATATTTAATCACAATGATTAACTATATATATATATATATAATAACTCAAAAAAAGCAAAAGATTGATATTTAACCGGTAAAACTAACTAATATACATATATATTAGTTACATATATATAAAAGAGGAAACAAAAATGAAAACTTGAAGAAATCTTACAGCCTTGCACGAGAAGGGTTATCGAACGGCTTTAAATGCCCTTAAACTTGATTTCCATCGGTTAAATCTTGGTATATTACAATAGATATGCATATGAAAGCTTACAAGTGAGGTTTATAGGTTTGAAAGCAAGATTCAATGGATTTCTGGCGAAATCTCTCTCCTTTTTCTATCTATCTTTCTCTCTCTCTTTTTTTTCTTTACTTCTTCTTCTTCTTCAACAAGCTAATAGGCAGCTTGTATTTAAAGACATGCCTTTTACAGGTAGACCAACGGATTCCATAGGTACACCTGCGGAAGGGCCCAGTGGGTCCGACCACCTCGAAATACGTGTAATCCCAATTAACGTTCAGTCCGCTGAAATGCTTGTAACTTGTAATCCGGGAATCCGATAGAGATGTGACATACCATTTCAAAAAGATCTCTCCAAGAGCTGCACATATGCATGTCTTCTTTTCTACACTGCCCTGGTAACATATGCATGTCTTGTTTTCTAGTTTTTATCCTTTGGAAAATGAAATATCACATGAAATGCTTCTAAACAAATAGTAGTGAATATACATGCTCATATGACTTGATAAAAAATTTTCAACACAGTAAATATTAGTATTTAACAATGCTGAACATAATGATGTGAAAAAATTTGATTTTTAAGATAGTCAAATTGGCACCTTGTTTATGCTATTTCTTATCCTATTTAAGGATAAATGAGCTTAAGGTGGTAAAGCAAAGTAATCCTGGTAATTGGGCTACCCTTACGAATTTTGACTTTGATAGTGTAATGCATGTAGGATATTTATGATTGTGGGTAGGTGTGCTACTGAATGGCCACCTAGTCATGCATATGTGCATGTGGATAGTCCTATTTACAAAGGAGACTATGGCAAAAATTTTCCAAAATATAGGCATTGGGTAGAAATGCATTTTTAACTCTACTGTAGGTGTACGTTAAAGTAATGCAAGCATTCATGTAGTCATAAAATGCATTTAAGAAAGCTCCAGGTTAGAGTTTACCACACCCTTTCTGAGGTGATTTGGAGACATGTGTCCAGATATATGGATCCAGATCAGCCGAGTAGTTCCCACAGGACCACTTCAGGTGTGCGGAGGAGGGCTTCTGATGTGCCTCGACCCCGTTCAGGTTAGACAAAACCTCGTCGTCCTCAAGCGGAGGAAGTGATATCGTCTGTTTGGGTTGAGGTACCGGATGTTGAGGACGAGGAGGAGGATGTACCTCTTACAGACCCTGCTCCTGCTGCTCATGTTCCCCGTAAGGATTTTCCAGGTATTCAGGTGACGATCCCAGAGCTTCTGGGTGATTTGAGTCGACACCCCTCAGTTTACTTGAATGCAAACGAGGTACAAGCTGGATTTTGATCTTCCTTTTTTCCTATTGACAAGGAGTAAGGATTCTGATATTGATCTGCTTTATAATGCAGGTTCCTGGCTTCACACAGCCTAGAGGGAACTGGTCCAACATTCATTCCACATACCAGGCTCTACATCCTGAGTATCAAGCAATTGTGCATGACAGGGGTTTTGGGGTGTTCTTTTCCATCCTCCCCCGTCATTGTCCCTGGGGTTACCTCAGGGCATTGTCTGAGCATTGGATTCACCAGACTTAGTCTATCCATTTGTTAGATTATTAGGAGTGTTGGGTAAAATCTATATACGCACAACACGCAAGTATACGTGATCAACAAGTAATAAAGTGATGAGTGGAGTATCGTTCCAACAGAGATAAATTAGAAAGAAACTTAACTTACAATTACCAATTTCCTATTAATCCTAATTTTATTAAACTATTCAATTCAATGATTATAATTATAAAAACTAAATTAAGAAATAAATAAATAACCACAAAACTATCACAAATATCAAAATCTTGAATTTCAAACAAATAATGGAGAATTAGACTTATGATTTCACCTTAAGCTTCACTCTAATTTTAACACTTTTATTCCAACTCAATTCACTATCCCAGTTTATTATTCAAGAACACGAATGTAGTATTAACCACCTCTCGATGCACTAATACCGTATTAACTTAAATCCACAATTTAGATAGAAACAAGTTAAACACCTTAATCAACTAACTCAATATATCTCTATGTGAAATACAATTAAAGAAGGTTTAAGATTAAGTTCTCTATCCGATTACATGCGATGTCAAGCATATCTCTTCCTTAACATTCATCAAGATTCTGTTATTCACAAAATTCATGAACACATGCTATATTAACTAAGTCTAGATTTGAATATCCTCTCTCGATTCTATACAAATCCACAAAGAATTGTTGATCAGGTAATTAAGGTTCAAAATAATATAGATAAATTGGAAATAGCTTATTGAACTGGAAATCATAGTTTACAAAATCATCGATTCACTTAAGGATCCATCATAAGTCTAAAAAGTGAATTAGTTCATTATAAATGAAATAACTACTGAATAACTCAAAGATAACATTTTTTCAATTACAAATAATAGTCTAAGAAGAAGAATATTAAAAAACACCCTTCATGTAGCCTAGAATTGCAATCGCTTCGAAAATCTCTTCAAAATAATCCTCCAACGCTTGTTAAGAAAAACTGGAATTAATCTTCGTAATATGCCCTTGTGTGTTGTTGAATTCCTTGTTGATAGAGTAATAGATGTCCAACACACAAGTCCCAACCGAAATTCTCCATCAAGTAGAGTCCATGTACAATCCAAACGCTTAGCATCCATGTTCCAATAGAATTTCAAGCAGAACACAACACTCAAGATTCGACACCCCCGTCCCCGCGAGGGTGTATGCCTTAAAAGGCCCGCCCCGGCGGGGGTAAACAAGGCAAATAGGCCCGCCCCGGTGGGGGTCTATTCTGCTGAATGATTACTGTTGCTTCATGACTTCTTCCAAAATTGCACTGAATTGACTCCAAATGATTGCAAATGACTCCAAATCTTTGTTAAATGTCGCAACAACCATCCTACATATTAAAGAACACAAAACAAGTTAAAACGAACATGAATACAAGAAAATAACAACAAATAAGCATGAAATGGGAACCGATTCGTGGATATAAAATCCACTTATCAAAATCCCCCAAACTTAAACCGTGCTAGTCCTCGATCACAAAATAACTACATACTATGCAATGAAATACAATGAGATGAAATGAATATGATCTAATCTATATGCTTCCAAATCCAACAGTATCGCAAAATCAAAATTATTTTAACGGCCTAAGAGAAAACAAGCAAACGCTACAATATCAATCACCAAAACTAATCTATAATTCCGTATGAATTCTCAAATATTAAACCATCATCACTGGTATAGTGTGTGTGTGTGTGTGTTCAACATCCATGATAACTGTTACAGGCTCAAATTAAATATATAATTAATTTCTTAGAAGGAATCACACAGCGCAAACTCAAAATTGTCAAGCATAAGCTCATTCCAACTAAAACTAAGCAATACCAAACTCAAGGGTTCATGCAGGGTACTTATACTTCATTTATCTATATATATATTTCTTTTTTCACACGGGGGCTTTTTGCTCTTTTTTCGTTTTATTGTTTTATTTTTTTTTACATGACTGTGCAATGTCTCATCCCATTAGGCTGACAGTGCTACCCCATAGCGAGCTTTCGACCAACGACTTCTACACCATAAAAGACCTTAGGGTGCTAGGTGTAAAGACAATCCCCTCGGGCGTACTTGCTCAAGTAACAAAGGCCCCGAAACAAGGCTAGTCACAATATATACTATTTTTTTTAGATAAATCTTATATACCCCACATATAATCCCCCAAACTTAGGTTCTTGCCTAATTTTCGCCTTTACTGCCTGTCCTTGTCAATTTCTCATTTACTCTAGCATTATCCTTTAGAGACTATTTATGTATCAATTTTAACTGACCAGTCAACAAAGATATTATTAGCGTGCTAACCTTTTTATACCAGTTTCAAACGAGCGCAAGATTTGATTCATAACAGAAATTGTATCACAGTTCTAGTAATCAATGCTGTATTGATTAACTTATTATCAATCTCATCATTGGCCCCCAAATAACATGAACTACAACATTGCTGGACATATGCAAACACAATATTTAACTAATTTTTTTTTATATAACAAAATGCACTATTTACAAAACTAAAAACAATGCAATGACAAAAATAACCTAAGTTAATATGTATGCACCTAAGCTATCATGCAATTCTTCCTAAATTACTATACAACACTAGAATTAAAATGACAAATTTTGTGACACCCCCAAATCCAGGTACTTCATTCCCACAGGATTTGGTGCACACTTATCAAAACTATTACATCTAACTACCCATCAATAAAGGATAAAGACATAATTTAATTAACTTAAACAATAATCTTCCCCATTAAAGGGTTACATCATCATCTCAAAATAAATCGAAGGTAATCTAACCTTAAAATTATTACATCAATTTGCGGAATACATCATATATTAAAACAAGTCTTTAACATAATTCATTAAAATAAACTTCTCATATGTCTTCAACATTTGGACATCTTGCCCTTTCCTTTACTAGTAGACGGCTCATCGACTTTCTCAACTTTAGCTACAATGTTAAATGCAAGAGTGAGCAAACAATTGCTCAATGATATAGGAAGTAGTAATAATAACAACATGAGAATGAACAATGAATGCTAGCAATAATGAACTTGTTCTGTGAACTAAGAATAGGAAACAAGTTCGAAATCAATGTCTGAGGGTCTTAAGACCACGAACTATGTCCCAGTATATAGGTATTATTACCCTAACCTTAACGGCCAAATAGACTGTATGAGACCCTTCTTAGCATACTTAGGGGATCAGCCCTTTGTACCATGTATTGTGCATAAACATCTAAACGCGCTATCGCACAAAAATCCCCTATATTAGGGTTATTCGGCTCAGTTTGAATTTAGAATTTCCGCACTAAAGAAAGTTTAGTTTGGAACTAGCTTATCAGTGTCTCTAGAATTTTAGAACACTATTCAACTTTCATCAATAAAGGTTTAATACGAGATTGTATAACTAAAAAAGGCTATTAAAGTCAAAGATCAGATATCAATAATATATATAACTGAATAACATGATATACATGCAAAGTGCTATATTCAAAGGAGTTTAGAACAATCTTCTATGAATCAATGTATTAGAACAATATATGCTTTGAATGATAATAAGGAAAGTAAAGCTCGCTGGATGTAACGAATTAGGTTACAAGAGCTTGCACAAACATACTCAAGATAAACTAGGCTTGCTCAACCTTACAAGAATTTTAGGAACTTGTACAATAACGATTTAGGAATGGGAACATGCATTCAATATTAAAAAAATGAAGTTCGAAAGCTTGCTCAATGTAAAGAGTTAAGGTTTAGAAACTTGCGTCGATTGTAAGTTATACAAACGTAAAATAATCTCCAATTACCCAACACATATCATTGAAATCGCAACAACAATTAATTGTATGAATATTAGCTTTTTGAGTTTAACCCATCATTTAGGTCATAACCTTAACTTAGCATCTAACCATATTGGTTAACATACTTAACGAATCTGAAATCTCATTACGAGCCAACATAGCCTAACCATTGATCTCTAACCTTTGAAAACTTTACATTTAGTTTCATTTTATAACTTATTTAAATAATTATTTCAAATCTTTACATTTTGCATTACAACACATTACAATCTGTTATTCTAATCCACTTAATGTTTTAGTATCCTTTACAAGCATGTTAAACTAACCCAAGTCTGTTTTGCATGACCTGTAATTAGGCAGACTTCATCACTCTGGATCGCTACTTACTCAGTGATCGTAGTAAGTATTACATCAGGCTGTCGCGGCACTGTATATGACGCCACAAGACTCGTGCCCAAATGTTCTTGCGCTACCATGAGACAATGCCACAGCAGCGGAATAAGACCACAGCTGATGATGATATACCGACTCGATTTTTACAGACGCGAACTAATACTCTGTTATAGGCCAAAAATCCCAATTTTACAGAAAATCTACCAACTTCAACATCTAACACTTTGACAAACTATAGTTATACATGCTAAACACCATTCTATATACAAAACATTACATATACACCATTTTGAGCAAATTTATCGGATATAAGTGAACAAGTAGCACCCGAATCAAATAGTACATAAGCATTAATACCATTAATCGGAATGATACCTGACACCACATCCTTAGATTGTACAGCATCCTACACGGTCATATTGAAAGTCCTCGCAGTAGGTCGGCTTGATTGTGCTGGTCCAGTGATAGTCAATGCACCACCACCATTGTTATTTCCTTTTCCGCCACTTACACTTCCCGCTGGCTTCTTAGGGCAATCACGAGCCATGTGATCCTTTGAACCACATGTGAAACATGCTCCTTTCTTTGGACTAAAACAGTTTGGTGCAATGTGTCCCTCCTGACCACAGTTGAAACACACTCGCTTTCCCTTCAAACACACCCCAGTATGGTTCTTCCCCACAAGTTGCGCAAGCCTCGAACTTTTTCTTTGGCTGATTTCTTTGTTGTCCTCCCGCAGCCGAATTCTCGCTCCATTTCCTCTTTTGATTGTTACTTCCAACATTACTTCCACCAGCCTTATTCTTATGTTCAATCTTCCTCTTCTTCTGTTCTTGGTTGTACTTGGTCAAGGCATCGCTTCCACCTTTCGCGATAATTGCCTTCTCCAGTACAGCCGCAAATGTGTTCAGCTGGAACATTAAAACCTTGTTGTAAAGCCAGGGCTTCAATCCTCGTTCGAACCTTCTCGCTTTACGCTCGTCAATATTGACTTGATATGTGGCAAACCTTGTTAACTCAGTAAATTTCGCAGTCAGTATTTAAGACGCGAAATCATCTTTCCTTGCTTCAACTCAGAATTGCACTTCCGGTGATTCCGAGAACTCTTCATTGAAAGTACATTTCGAAAAACATTTCCTTGAATCTATCCCACGCTCTCACTCCTTGTCCTCCACGAACCAGACTTTAGCATGAACGTTGCGAATGCAGTCCTCTGATCTTCATTAACTCTAGCAACGTTGAACACCTTCTCCATTTCCATGATCCAGGTTTGGGCTACCACTAGATTCATAGACCCTTGAAACTCTGGTGGTCCAACCGCTTTGAATTCCTTGAAAGTCGTGACTTGAGCTTGCGGTTGATTCGCAAGTGCACCCGTCAACAGAGCTACCAACTGTTGAACCGGATTAGCGTTGGTCTCGTTGTTATTATTAGTAGACCCCTCTAGAGGTGCTTGCTGACGTGGTTGTCTTCTTTTAGGAGGCATCTTCTGTTAAGATATACGATTATTAGTTCATTACTCAACTTCTTGGGTATTTGAAGTTTAACTTAAACATTCCAAGATTAAAGCTTTAACACATAACATTTCAAATAAACTTTAATATTTTATTCATTCATAACGTTTTAAAACATGATAAAGATAGCATAATCGCTATCAACATTCACTTTCCTGAACTAAAAAAGTTGCAGGATTACATACTCATACTATCCCTTTATTTATCTCAAAATAAGGGATTCACACTTTATTTATTCACATAATTAACCTCATACTATTATCACTCTTATTCTATCTAGACAAATTAAGGCGTTGTAAGGCTTCCCGATGTTCCTCCTCCATGATACGATACGCCGTTCTATAATCCATCACGAACCACGGTGAATTCTCAAACTGAGGTGGGTAATAATAGACTCAATCCTGGGCCCTATCAATCGCCAAATTAAAAGCATAATCCATCTCCTTCATCTTGGCTTTCTTCACTTAGACTTTAGCCTCATCACGGTCTGCACGTTGAGTCACCTTCATCCAAGCATCCTCTGCTCTTGTACGCTTAGTTGATTCCTCCTTGAAATCATCTTTTAATTTCTCCATGTTAGTCTTCATCTTTTCGTTTACTGCGAACAGGTCTTCATGCTGACCCTTTGTATGAACCAGATCCCACTCCGTGTTTCCAAGTTTTGAGTCAAGTTCCTGAATCTCCGCATCCTTCTGCTCTATTGAAGCGTGATGAATCTCAACCATCTCCTTCAGCTCCTCAACCTCGTCTTGTAACTCTATGTTACGGTCGTACAGAGCATCATACATCTCAGCTGATATGGAGTTTGGTGGAAACTCCTCAGGATCCTCTTCCTCATCCTCCTTCTCCATCTCCTCAAAACTATCCTCCACGGGATCGATCACAGGCTCATCCTCCTGGATCAACTGCTCCCGCACTACGTGAATATCCTGGGGTTTATCCTCTCTAGGTATCAGAGGTATCACCTCTCTAGCTGGACTGGATCCTCCTTCATTAGACATCCTGACAACAAAATATTTTATGTTTTACTTAACATTTTCGATACTCGTGAGCACATAAGTTATTAACACATAGCATATAATGTCTTTTATTATTTAACTTCAATGGATACCTTAATCCATTCCTTAAAACTTGATAAGAGTTAAACACCTCTATGTTTTCTATTTCTTTAAAGGTTACTTCCTAAGGTTTCCCCACCAAAGGTTCATAACCTAAAGCTTTGATACCAACCTGTGACAACCCCAAATCCAGGTACTTCATTCCCACAAGATTTGGTGCTCACTTATCAAAACTATTACATCTAACTACCCATCAATAAAGAATAAAGTCATAATTTAGATAACTTAAATAATAATCTTCCCCATTAAAGGGTTACATCATCATCTCAAAATAAATCTTAGGTAATCTAACCTTAAAATTATTACATCAGTTTGCGGAATACATCATATATTAAAACAAGTCTTTAACATAATTCATTAAAATAAACTTCTCATATGTCTTCAACATTTGGACATCTTTCCCTTTCCTTTACTAATAGACGACTCATCGACTTTCTCAACTTTAGCTGTAGTGTTAAATGCAAGAGTGAGCAAACAATTGCTCACTGATATAGGAAGTAGTAATAACAGCAACATGAGAATGAACAATGAATGCTAGCAATAATGAACTTGTTCTGTGAACTAAGAATAGGAAACAAGTTCAAAATCAATGTCTGAGAGTCTTAAGACCACGAACTATGTCTCCGGTATATAGGTATTATTACCTTAACCTTTAATGATCATTAGATCAGATAGACCCTTCTTCTTACCGTACTTAGGGGGATCAGCCATTTGTACCATGTATTATGCACAAACATCTAAACGTTACACGTACAAAAATCCCCTATATTAAGGTTGTTCGTCTCAGTTTGAATTTAGAATTTCCGCACTAAAGAAAGTTTAGTTTGGAACTAGCTTATCAGTGTCTCTAGAATTTTAGAACACTATTCAACTTTCATCAATAAAGGTTTAATACGAGATTGTATAACTGAACAAGGCTATTAAAGTCGAAGATCGGATATCAACAATATATATAACTGAATAACATGATATACATGCAAAGTGCTACATTCAAAGGAGTTTAGAACAATCTTCTATGATCAATGTATTAGAACAATATATGCTTCGAATGATAATAAGGAATGTAATGCTCGCTCGATGTAACGAATTAGGTTACAAGAGGTTGCACAAATATATTCAAGATAAACTAGGCTTGCTCAACCTTACAAAAATTTTAGGAACTTGTACAATAACGATTTAGGAATGGGAACATGAATTCAATATGAAAAAAATGAAGTTCAAAAGCTTGCTCAATGTAAAGAGTTAAGGTTTAGAAACTTGTCTCGATTGTAAGTTATACTAATGTAAAATAATCTCCAATTACCCTACACATATCATTGAAATCGCAACAACAATTAATTGTATGAATATTAGCTTTATGAGTTTAACCTATCATTTAGGTCATAACCTTAACTTAGCATCTAACCATGTTGGTTAACATACTTAACGAATCTGAAATCTCATTACGTGCCAACATAGCCTAACCATTGATCTCTAACCTTTGAAAACTTTACATTTGGTTTCATTTTATAACTTATTTAAATAATTATTTTAAATCTTTACACTTTGCATTACAACACATTACAATCTGTTATTCTAATCCACTTAATGTTTTAGTATCCTTTACAAGCATGTTAAACTAACCCAAGTCCGTTGTGTATGACCTACAATTAAAGGAGACTTCATAGTCACGTGATCAGCTCATGGCATGTGTCATGAAGTATTACTACTTGGGCTATCGCTCACATGATGACAAGGCCATGCGCGTAAATGTCATGCGTGTTCATGAGACAAGCCATGGCGCAGCCAGCGGCGCTCCACGCGATGCACCAGACTCAATTTTTACAGACGCGAACTAATACTCTGTGATACGCCAAAAATCCCAATTTTATAGACAATCTACCAACTTCAACATCTAACACTTTTGACAAACTATAGTTATACATGCTAAACACCATTCTATATACAAAACATTACATATACACAATTTTTAGCAAATTTATCGGATATAAATGAAGAAGTAGCACCTGAATCAAATAGTACATAAGCATTAATACCATTAATCGGAATGATACTTGACACCACATCCTTGGATTGTACAGCATCTTGCACGGTCATATTGAAAGTCCTCGTAGTAGGTCGGCTTGATTGTGCTGGTCCAGTGATAGTCAATGCACCACCACCATTGTTATTTCCTTTTCCGCCACTTGCACTTCCCGCTGGCTTCTTAGGGCAATCACGAGCCATGTGATCCTTTGAACCGCAGGTGAAACATGCTCCTTTCTTCGGACTAAAATAGTTTGGTGCAATGTGTCGCTCCTGACCACAGTTGAAACACACTCGCTTTCCCTTCAAACATACCCCAGTATGGTTCTTCCCGCAAGTTGCGCAAGCCTCAAAGTTTTTCTTCTGCTGATTTCTTTGTTATCCTCCCGCAGCCGAATTCTCGCTCCATTTCCTCTTTTGATTGTTACTTCCAACATTACTTCCACCAGCCTTATTCTTATGTTCAATCTTCCTCTTCTTCTGTTCTTGGTTGTACTTGGTCAAGGCATCGCTTCCACCTTCCGTGATAACTGCCTTCTCCAATACAGCCGCAAATGTGTTCAGCTGGAACATTAAAACCTTGCTGTAAAGCCAGGGCTTCAATCCTTGTTCGAACCTTCTCATTTTACGCTCGTCAATATTGACTTGATATGTGGCAAACCTTGCTAACTTATTCAATTTCGCAGCATATTCCGGTACCGTCATCGTTCCTTGCTTCAACTCCAGAAAATGCACTTCCAGCTGATTCCGAGAACTCGCTGGAAAGTACATTTCAAAAAATAATTCTTTGAATCTATCCCACGCTATCACTCCTTGTCCTCCATGAACCAGACTTTAGCATGAACGTTGCGAACGCAGTCTTCTGATCTTCATTAACTCTAGCAACGTCGAACACCTTCTCCATTTCCATAATCCAGGTTTGGGCTTCCACTGGATTCATAGACCCTTGAAACTCTGGCGGTCCAACCGCTTTGAATTCCTTGAAAGTCGTGACTTGAGCTTGCGGTTGATTCGCAAGTGCACCCGTCAACAGAGCTACCAACTGTTGAACCGGATTAGCGTTGGTCTCGTTGTTATTATTAGTAGACCCCTCTAGAGGTGCTTGCTGACATGGTTGTCTTCTTCTAAGAGGCATCTTCTGTTAAGATATACGCTTATTAGTTCATTACTCAACTTCTTGGGTATTTGAAGTTTAACTTAAACATTCCAAGATTAAAGCTTTAACACATAACATTTCAAATAAACTTTAATATTTTATTCATTCATAACGTTTTAAAACATGATAAAGATAGCATAATCGCTATCAACATTCACTTTCCTGAACTAAAAAAGTTGCAGGATTACATACTCATACTATCCCTTTATTTATCTCAAAATAAAGAATTCACAATTTATTTATTCACATAATTAACCTCATACTATTATCACTTTTATTCTATCTAGACAAATTAAGGCGTCGTAAGGCTTCCCGTTGTTCCTCCTCCATGATACGATACGCCTTTCTACGATCCATCACGAACCACAGTGAATTCTCAAACTGAGGTGGGTAATAATAGACTCAATCCTGGGCCCTATCAATCGCCGAATTAAAAACATAATCCATCTCCTTCATCTTGGCTTTCTTCACTTAGACTTTAGCCTCAGTACGGTCTGCACGTTGAGTCACCTTCATCCAAGAATCCTCTGCTCTTGCACGCTTAGCTGATTCCTCCTTGAAATCATCTTTTAATTTCTCTATGTTAGTCTTCATCTTTTCGTTTACTGCGAACAGGTCTTCATGCTGACCCTTTGTATGAACCAGATCCAACTCCGTGTTTCCAAGTTTTGAGTCAAGTTCCTGAATCTCCGCATCCTTCTGCTCTATTGAAGCGTGATGAATCTCAACCATCTCCTTCAGCTCCTCAACCTCGTCTTGTAACTCTATGTTACGGTCGTACAGAGCATCATACATCTCAGTTGATATGGAGTTTGGTGGAAACTCCTTAGGATCCTCTTCCTCCTCATCCTCCTCCTCTATCTCCTCAAAACTATCCTCCACGGGATCGGTCAAAGGCTCATCCTCCTGGATCAACTGCTCCCGCACTACGTGAATATCATGGGTATCATCCTATCTAGGTATCTGAGGTATCACCTCTCTAGCTGGACTGGATCCTCCTTCATTAGACATCCTGACAACAAAATATTTTATGTTTTACTTAACATTTTCGATACTCGTGAGCACATAAGTTATTAACACATAGCACATAATGTCTTTTATTATTTAACTTCAATGGATACCTTAATCCATTCCTTAAAACTTGATAAGAGTTAAACACCTCTATGTTTTCTATTTCTTTAAAGGTTACTTCCTAAGGTTTCTCCACCTAAGGTTCATAACGTAAAGCTTTGATACCAACCTGTGGCAACCCCAAATCCAAGTACTTCATTCCCACAGGATTTGGTGCTCACTTATCAAAACTATTACATCTAACTACCCATCAATAAAGAATAAAGATATAATTTAAATAACTTAAACAATAATCTTCCCCATTAAAGGGTTACATCATCATCTCAAAATAAATCTTAGGTAATCTAACCTTAAAATTATTACATCAGTTTACGGAATACATCATATATTAAAACAAGTCTTTAACATAATTCATTAAAATAAACTTCTCATATGTCTTCAACATTTGGACATCTTTCCCTTTCCTTTACTAATAGACGGCTCATCGACTTTCTCAACTTTAGCTGTAGTGTTAAATGCAAGAGTGAGCAAACAATTGCTCACTGATATAGGAAGTAGTAATAACAGCAACATGAGAATGAACAATGAATGCTAGCAATAATGAACTTTTTCTGTGAACTAAGAATAGGAAACAAGTTCAAAATCAATGTCTGAGGGTCTTAAGACCACGAACTATGTCTCCGGTATATAGGTATTATTACCTTAACCTTAATCATATTAGATCGTATGCAGACCCTTCTTCTACAAGTACTTAGGGGATCAGCCATTTTGTACCATGTATTATGCACAAACATCTAAACTTTACACGTATAAAAAATCCCTATATTAGGGTTGTTCGTCTCGATTTGAATTTAGAATTTCCTTGACTAAAGAAAGTTTAGTTTGGAACTAGCTTATCAGTGTCTCTAGAATTTTAGAACACTATTCAACTTTCATCAATAAAGGTTTAATACGAGATTGTATAATTTGAACAAGGCTATTAAAGTCGAAGATGGGATATCAACAATATATATAAATCGAATAACATGATATACATGCAAAGTGCTACATTCAAAGGAGTTTAGAACAATCTTCTATGATCAATGTATTAGAACAATATATGCTTCGAATGATAATAAGGAAAGTAATGCTCGCTCGATGTAACGAATTAGGTTACAAGAGCTTGCACAAACATACTCAAGATAAACTAGGCTTGCTCAACCTTACAAAAATTTTAGGAACTTGTACAATAACGATTTAGGAATGGGAACATGAATTCAATATGAAAAAAATGAAGTTCGAAAGCTTGCTCAATGTAAAGAGTTAAGGTTTAGAAACTTGTCTCGATTGTAAGTTATACTAATGTAAAATAATCTCCAATTACCCTACACATATCATTGAAATCGCAACAACAATTAATTGTATGAATATTAGCTTTATGAGTTTAACCCATCATTTAGGTCATAACCTTAACTTAGCATCTAACCATGTTGGTTAACATACTTAACGAATCTGAAATCTCATTACGTGCCAACATAGCCTAACCATTGATCTCTAACCTTTGAAAACTTTACATTTGGTTTCATTTTATAACTTATTTAAATAATTATTTTAAATCTTTACACTTTGCATTACAACACATTACAATCTGTTATTCTAATCCACTTAATGTTTTAGTATCCTTTACAAGCATGTTAAACTAACCCAAGTCCGTTGTGTATGACCTCTAATTAAGCGAGACTTCATAGTGCATGATCACACTCTTGGCGCTGTGATCGTGCATGAGTATTCTTCATTGGCTATCGCGCATACCGCTAAAAAGTCTGCGTGCTTTCATGGCGTAATTATAAACCCCAAATTTTTAATAAAAAATGAATTTTCTATAAATATCATTTTTGATTATTATGGAGTAAATTTGATATAATGTTATAGTTGTGGGTAATAATTATAAATTTTGCAAAGTACGCAAGTTGTTATATAATATTCGATTGGTTGGGGAATATTCGTTTTAAACAGGAAATATTCGTATGACGGCACAATCATTGGTGGACCCCACAACATAATTATTATCGAATTGAGAAAACGACAAAAATATTTTATTAAAAATAACGGTGGAAGTTTTACCGTTGATACTGTTGAACTACTCGGTAGTAAAAGTATACTAATACGTGTGGTTGCATAGTAGCACACGGTATTGATTATTGATGCTTATGTGAGAAGTCACTCAGTTTGATTCAATTATTGTCAATTAATAATATGAATTATTATAGCGATAATGAAGTTTTGTTTTATTTCTATTATTAACGTAATAATACAGAAACATCTTTTTATATAAAACAGAATACTTTATTAAAGTTATTCTATAAATAGAATATATTATATTTTATTATGCATAGTGTTGCATAGTATTTTGCATAGTGTTGCATAGTATTTGCATAGTAAAAATCTTTTTATATAAATAGAATATATTATATTTTATTTAAAAGATTTTGCTTTAAATATGGACCGTCAGATTAAAGTAAATCAATCTGGACCGTTCATGAGTTAGTTACTATGCATTCCATTTTTCTATAAATAGAAGCTTATTCCTTCATTATTTTCTTACGAATTCTTTGAACTACGAGAGAAAAATTTTAGAGAAAGAAAAAGAGAAGTCTGCTACATTTCTTTTCCTATATTCAGTTTCTTTTACGGTAAGGGATATTATTCTTTTATAATCATGAAGAGAACTGTTGTTATTCCATTTCTTATTATTACATTGGAATAACTTTGTATCTTGAATACCCTATACTTGGTGACATTCTTCTATTATTCTCGGTCTTTATTATTCCGTTGGAACATCCTGCATACATGCTTTTCATGGGACTGGTCCCGTTCTATTATTACTGCTTTTTATTATTACGCCGGAATATCCTCATGCATGCTATATGCTTGGGACTGGTTCCATCTTTTATTATCTCATCTTTATTATTATGTTGAAGGAATATCGGCATGCATGCTATACGCATGGATTCTGGTTCCATCATTTATTATTCCGCATTTATTATTACATTTGAATATAATGTGGATTGTGAATTTCACGACTTTGGTTCCATTATTATTATTACGTTAGAATAACCTATCTATCTGAAGCACCGCATACATGGTGATTTCTGTTGTTATTCCATTCTTTATTATTCATTGGAACATCACCTTGATTGTGATTTTCACACGACTGGTTCCGTTATTATTATTACGGTAGAATAACTTTGTCTATGCACAATACCGCATGCATGGTGATATCTTTTGTTATTCCATTCGTATTATTATACTCAGATTGATTAAAATTTTGACTTCTATACTCCATGAAATTAGTGGAATATCCTTGATATTTCTGCCGCATCCGATGATTTTTTATGGAAATATTCTTCTGAGCATTCTTGAATTTTACTCTACAAAGAAATATCATGTTGACAATTTGGGCGTTATTAGTTAGGAATAACTTAATTCTTGAACTTGTTTTATTGAATTCTTATATCATTGTCATCATCCTCATGTTTATATTTTTGAAAGTCATCTGTCGTGGCTGTAGAGCATGGATGGACTTGGTATGATTATGACCGAGGGATTAATCGGTTGTAATCATGATGATAATGTTATAAATGATGTGGTAAAAGTCCTCATTGGCCCGTAGTGCATTGATGGACAGTTGTTGACATGATCATGACCATTGATGAATACACAAATATCCTTGGCCCGTAGTGCATGGAATTTGTGGTCGTGACCCTAATGAATATCCTTAGCCGTAGTGCAGGGATGATGTGGATTATTTATTAAGCTAAGTGTCAGCGATAAAAGTGATGAAAAACTTTTTAAATCCTAAAAGATAGTAGATTTTATTCTCTACTTGACTCTTTTAATGGATTGCTAGATCCGTTGAATTAAACTTGATGTCTATTGTATTTTATCAGTTTAACATTGTTGAAGGCTAATGATAATTTATTTTGCATTATCTTAGTCATAATATTTCTTGCCGGGCTAGTTGAGCTCACCCTTTCTTTCACTGTTATCTTCAGGAAATGAGAACGTAGTTGGGACTAGTCGGGGAACCGAGTGATGGTCCGAGATGGTGTCTTAGTAGTCCTCACTATTCTATAAAATAGTGTGATAATAAATGTAACGAGGACTCTATTTGAGAATGGATATTGTCTAGAAGACAATATTTGTATTTAAACTCACAGCATATGTTTTGTCGTATTATACACGACTGATGTATTATTAGTTTGTATTTAAATTTTGTACCATATATTGACGACTCAAGATGGGTGATGTATACCTAATTTTGGGGGCGTCACAGTTGGTATCAAAGCTTAGGGATATGATCCCTGGCTAAGGTGTGAGACAAGAACTAGGAGGGGAGAGACGGGGAATTTCTTTGCTAGTATGACCTACCTAAGTTTATTTGATATTTAATTGGTCGGTCAGAGTATATGATAATATGTGATGTCTTGGGATTCTCCGAGGAGCAAAAGGTTCCCTTTGCCACATTCATGTTGCGTGCAGAGGCAGATTACTGGTGGGAATCTGTAAAGTGTACTCAACCTGCCACACTGAAGATGTCTTGGGAGAAGTTCCAAGAACTGTTCAACGACAAGTACTTTCCCAAAAGTATTCGTCACATGAAAGAGGTAGAGTTCATCAAGCTGGAACAAAATAACATGACCGTATCGCAGTACGAAGCCAAGTTTGCCGAGTTGTCCCAGTTTGCGTCCCATTTGGTTGATAATGAGGAGAAACTGACGCAAATGGTTTTTAAGAGGTTTGAAACCTGAGATACGTCAATATCTTATCTCTCATAAACTGTGTTTGTATTCAGATGTTGTTAATAGGGCTCAATTATTGGAGCGCGATAATGAGTTAAACCAACCAAAGGAGAGCAGCCGGCAAAATGATAATACCAGTGATAACAGTCATCGAAGCGGTGACAATAAGCGTGGAGGGAATCAACATGCCAGAAATGGTAACCACTTTGGTGGTAATCATGGCCAAAATAATAAGAATGGACATTTCAAGAAGAGGAGATACAACAATGATGGAAAG
This sequence comes from Panax ginseng, assembly GCA_020205605.1. Classification (NCBI taxonomy): domain Eukaryota; kingdom Viridiplantae; phylum Streptophyta; class Magnoliopsida; order Apiales; family Araliaceae; genus Panax; species Panax ginseng. Next base: position 111,109,155 of record CM035131.1, on the reverse strand, counting down.
ACGTCAACATCAGCACCTGTCGTTAAGGAAGGAGAACGACCACCTATTGTATGCTTCAAGTGTGGAGGAGAGGGACACATCAGTCCCAACTGTGCGATGCCATCCAAAGCATGTTACAACTATGGAAGAGAAGGTCACCTGGCCCAATTTTGTCGTGCACCGAAGACATATCCAACTGGGATGGAGGCACCAAAGGCCGTCCCAGAAAAGTCAAAGCCGGTAGTGCAAGGGAGAGCGTTTGTCGTGACCTCCCAAAAAGCAAGGAACCCGAATGAGGTCATCACGGGTAAGCTTATCATAAACTCTAGTGAAGTTTATACCTTATTTGATACCGGTTCTACCCATTCTTTTATTTCTCCTACTTGCGCTCAACGTTTAAATTTGACTCCGGAGAAATTGGACTTTGACTTATCTGTTGAAACTCCATTGGGAGAAACCTTCATTACATCCACGGTTTATAAGTCTTGTTTGGTTCAAATCGGTACCCTCACATTACCTTTCGATCTTATTTCATTGAAAATACTTGCATTTGACGTAATTCTAGGGATTGATTGGTTAACTACTCATCATGCAAAAATTGATTATTTTCATAAGGTTGTTAGCTTTCATATTCCTAACAAACCTATTATACGAATTCAAGCAACCAAACCATTAAAATCAATCACTGTCATCTCAAGCCATAAAGCTATTCGTTTATTGAAAAATAGATGTCAAGCTTTCTTAGCTCATGTCACGGATCTAAACAAAAATACGTCAGTTTTGAATGATATTTCTATTGTTAATGAATTTTTCGACGTATTCTCAAGAACTTCTGGCCTACCCCAGAGTGTGAAATTAAATTTTGTATCGACCTTGAACCTGTAGATAAAAACCCATTTCCAAAGCCCCATATCGAATGGCTCCTATTGAACTTGAGTTAAAGACCCAATCGCAGGAATTGTTAGACATTGGCTTTATCGCCCCTAGTACTTCTCCTTGGGGTGCTCATGTTCTATTATTGAGAAGAAGAAGAAAGATGGGAGTATGCGACTTTATATTGATTATTGGGAGTTGAATCATGTCACCATCAAAAATAGGTACCCATTACCACGTATTGATGACCTGTTTGACCAGTTGCAAGGATCCAAATTCTTTTCAAAGATTGATCTTCGTTCAGGATATCACCAGTTCAAGATTAGAACTGATGACATTCCAATGACGGCTTTCGGAACTCAGACGGGCATTATGAATTCTAGTCATGTCTTTTGGATTGACTAATGCTCCCTCGCCGCCTTCATGGATATGATGAACCGAGTATTCAAGGAATATTTGGATCACTTTGTGGTCGTCTTTATTGATGACATCCTTATTTATTCCAAAAGTGAAGATCATGAGCAACACTTGAGGTTGATACTCCAAAAGCTTCGTGAATATAAGCTTTATGCCAAGTTGAAGAAATGCGAGTTCGGCTCGAGGAAGTAGCATTTCATGGGCACGTCGGTATCAAGTCATGGAATATCTATTGACCCAAAGAAAGATTGAAGCTATTCAAAGTCGGGAGCAACCCTAAATCGATGGATCGAAGTATGTAGCTTTCTCGGTTTAGCTGGTTATTATCGGAGATTCGTGGAAGGATTTTCTCAAATCGCTACTCCACTAACTCAGTTGACTCGGAAAGATACAAATTTCGGTTGGAGGGAGGAATGTGAGAAGAGTTTTCAAGAACTCAAGAGGAGACTCATTTCAAAGACTGCCTACGACAATACCATCCGGTTTGGAGGGATTTGTCATCTACAAATGATGCTTGAGGAAAAGGGTTAGGATGTGTTCTTATGCAACATGGGAAAGTCATAGCCTATGCCTCACGACAACTCAAAGAATATGAGAGGAATTATCCTACTCATGATCTAGAGTTGGCATTTGTTGCATCTTAAAGATTTGGAGGCATTACTTGTATGGGAGAAAGTGGAAATCTTTACGGATCATAAAAGCCTCAAATATTTCTTCACTCAAAAGGAACTCAACATGCGACAACGACGTTGGCTTGAACTGTTGAAAGATTATGATCATACCATCCAATACCATCCTGGAAAAGCAAACATGGTAGCTAACGCATTAAGTAGAAGATCATATGCGGGTACGAGTGCGATATTGTCAACGCAAAGGCCCATTTTGTATGACTTGCAAAGGATGGAGATAGAGATAAAGACTCCAAGGACCCACATGATGATGGCAAACATACGAGTAGAACCGACGTTAATTGATAAAGTTAAAGCTGCTCAAACTACAGACCTGGAGCTGATGCGTATGAGGAAGAAAGTGCAAGAAGGTGCTATGCCGGAAGCAAGAATCGATGATGAAGGAATACTTAGAGTTAACTCCAGACTTTGTGTTCCTAATGATCCTGAGTTAAAGTATAAAATCATGATGGAGGCGCACAACACACCGTTTGCAATCCATCTAGGAGTACCAAAATGTATCGTGATCTTTCGCCATACATTTTGGTGGAGCAATATGAAGAGAGAGATAGATACTATTTATCTCAAGGTGTCTAACTTATCAATTAGTCAAGTAGAGCATCAAGTACCAAAAGGTCCATTGCAACCACTTGAAATTCTAGAATGGAAGTGGGAGCACATTACCATGGATTTCAAGCATCGGTCTTCCCAAGGTTTCTCAAGGCATTGATGCAATTTGGGTCATTGTTGATAGATTAACCAAGTTCCGCTTCATTTTCTTACCAATACGAGAAACTTATACACTTGAACGTCTTGCTCGTATGTATATAAACGAGATTGTAAGACTGCATGGTATGCCACTATCCATAGTTTCTGATCGAGACCCAAGATTCACTTCACGATTTTGGGTTAGTTTGCAAAAAGCTATGGGTACGGATTTACGATTTAGTTCGGCATATCATCCTCAGACGGACGGACAATCAGAGAGGACTATTCAAACTCTGGAAGATTTATTAAGACTCTGTGTCCTTGACTTCAAGGGAAGTTGGGATAAGTTCTTACCATTGGTGGAGTTTTCCTACAACAACAGTTATCAAGCAAACATTGGCATGGCTCCATTCGAGGCGTTGTATGGATGAAAGTGTCGTTCTCCAGTGTGCTGGGATGAGGTGGGTGAAGAAACGATGTTGGGACCGGAGTTGGTACGTATGACTACAAAAAAGATTCAAACGATCCGACAACGTATAAAAACCTCACAAGATCGACAAAAGAGTTATGCTGATCTTCATTGAAAGGACGTGAAATTCGATATAGGAGATCATGTGTTGTTACGTGTTGCTCCATGGAAAGGAGTTACGAGGTTTGGAAAGAGAGGAAATCTCAATCCTCGATTCATTGGCCCATTTTTAATCCTCGATCGAGTAGGAACTGTGGCTTATAGACTCGCTTTACCTCCAAGTATGTCTTGTGTTCATAACGTTTTTCACATATTCATGTTACGTAAATATGTGAAAGACCCGAATGAAATTATTGAGTTAGAACCAGAAGAAATAACGAAAGATTTAACGTATGAAGAGGTTCCTGTTCAAATCTTGGATAAGAAGGAACATATTCTACGCTCCAAGGTTATACCTCAAGTCAAAGTTTTGTGGAGAAACCACGATGTTGAGGAAATGACCTGGGAGTTAGAATCTGAAATGAAGTCAAGGTATCCTTACCTCTTCGATATACCAGGTACGTACCCTAATTTCGAAGGCAAAATTTCTTAAGAAGGGGAGGTTGTAAGACCCCAAATTTTTAATAAAAAATGAATTTTCTATAAATATCATTTTTGATTATTATGGAGTAAATTTGATATAATGTTATAGTTGTGGGTAATAATTATAAATTTTGCATAGTACGCAAGTTGTTATATAATATTCGATTGGTCGGGGAATATTCATTTTAAACAAGAAATATTCGTACGACGGCACAATCATTGGTGGATCCCACAACAAAATTATTGTCAGATTGAGAAAACGACAAAAATGTTTTATTAAAAATAACGGCGGAAGTTTCACCGTTGATACTGTTGAACTACTCGTTAGTAAAAGTACAGTAATATGTGTGGTTGCATAGTAGCACATGGTATTGATTATTGATGCTTATGTGAGAAGTCACTCAGTTTTATTCAATTATTGTCAATTAATAATATGAATTATTATAGCGATAATGAAGTTTTATTTTATTCGTATTATTAACGTAATAATACAGAAACATCTTTTTATATAAAACAGAATACTTTATTAAAGTTATTCTATAAATAGAATATATTATATTTTATTATGCATAGTGTTGCATAGTGTTACATAGTGTTGCATAGTGTTTTGTATAGTGTTGCATAGTAAAAATCTTTTTATATAAATAGAATATATTATATTTTATTTAAAAGATTTTGCTTTAAATATGGACCGTCAGATTAAAGTAAATCAATCTGGACCGTTCATGAGTTAGTTACTATGCATTCCATTTTTCTATAAATAGAAGCTTATTCCTTCATTATTTTCTTACGAATTCACTGAACTACAGAGAGAGAAAATTTTAGAGAGAAAGAAAAAAAGAAGTCTGCTACCTTTTTTTTCCTATATTCAGTTTCTTTTTTACTAGTAAGGATATTACTCTTTTATAATCATGAAGAGAACTGTTGTTATTCCATTTCTTATTATTACATTGAATAACCTGTATCTGCTGAATACCCTATACTTGGTGACATTCTTCTATTATTACATCTTTATTATTACATTGGAACATCCTGTTCAGTGTTTTTACGCTTGGGACCGGGTTCCGCTTTCTATTATTCTCGCTTTTTATTATTACGTCGTAATATCATGTCTGCGTATATATGCCTAGGACTGGTTCCATCTTTTATTATTCCGTCTTTATTATTCTGTCGGAATATCCTGTCTGTCCTATACGCCAGAACTGGTTCGATCATTTATTATTCCGCATTTATTATTCTATTGGAATATCCTATCGGTGTGAATTTCACCTGACCTGGTTCCGTTATTATTATTCCGTTAGAATAACCTGTCTATGCGAAGCACCGCATGCATGGTGATTTCTGTTATTATTCCATTCTTTATTATTCTGTTGGAACATCCTGTCGGTGTGATTTTCACCGACACGGTTCCGTTATTATTATTCGTTAGAATAACTTTCGCTCCATCTAATACCGCATATATGGTGATATCTTTTGTTATTCCATTCGGTATTATACTCAGTTGATTAAAATTTTGACTTTTATACTCCATGAAATTAGTGGAATATCCTTGATATTTGCGCTTCATCTAGTATTTTTCATGGAAATATTCTTCTGAGCATTCTTGAATTTTACTCTACAAAGCAATATCATGTTGACAATTTGGACGTTATTAGTTCCGGAATAACTTAATTCTTGAACTTGTTTTATTGAATTCTTATATCATTTTCATCATCCTCATGTTTATATTTTTTGAAAGTCATCTGTGGCCTGTAGAGCATGGATGGACTTGGTATGATTATGACCAGGGATTAATTGGTGTAATCATGACCGTAATGTTATAAATGATGTGGTAAAAGTCCTCATTGGCCCGTAGTGCATTGATGGACAGTGTTGACATGATCACGACCATTGATGAATACACAAATATCCTTGGCCCGTAGTGCATAGAATTTGTGGTCGTGACCCTAATGAATATCCTTGGCCGTAGTGCAGGGATGATGTGGATTATTTATTAAGCTGAGTCTCAGCAATAAAAGTGATGAAAAACTTTTTAAATCATAAAAGATAATAGATTCTATTCTCTACTTGACTCTTTTAATGGATTGCTTGATCCGCTGCAGTTAAACTTGATGTCTATTATATTTTATAAGTTTAACATTGTTGAAGGCTAATGATAATTTATTTTGCATTATCTTAGTCATAATATTTCTTGCTGGCTAGTTGAGCTCACCCTTTCTTTCACTGTTCTCTTCAGGAAATGAGAACGTAGCTGGGACTAGTCGGGGAACCGAGTGATGGTCCGAGATGGTGTCTTAGTAGTCCTCACTATTCTGTAAAATAGTGTGATAATAAATGTAACGAGGACTCTATTTGAGAATGGATATTGTCTAGAAGACAATATTTGTATTTAAACTCACAGCATATGTTTTGTCGTATTATACACGATTACTGTATTATTAGTTTGTATTTGAATTTTATACCATGTATTGACAACTCAAGATGGGTGATGTATACATAATTTTAGGGGCGTCACATCAATCACAAGGCCAGCAAATACAATTGCAAGACTTATGCACTGTTAGACTCAGTTTTTACATATGCGAACTAATACTCTGTTATAGGCCAAAAATCCCAATTTTATAGAAAATCTGCCAACTTCAACATCTAACACTTCGACAAACTATAGTTATACATGATAAACACCATTCTATATACAAAACATTACATATACACCATTTTGAGGAATCAAAACCATAGTTTTTCCAAATTTTCTTTATTTTTACACTTTTAACGAATTTGATTGCCACGAACTCATTTTTTAACCAATTGACATGATTTAAACCTCGTTGTTTTCGTTTCTTAGCATACAAACATATTCTAACAACAAATTTCAAATTACACATATATAAATCATCAATTTTCGTACTTTCTAAAGCCATATTAGATGAACATAACACTGATATTTCAATTTCCTTCCTCAAACCCAATTTCACGTGTATGGGAATCAATAATTACGTATATATATATATATATATATATATATATATATATTGATAATAACAGATTCTACAAAAACAATACATATGAATTCATATTCAACAATAATCCCACATACTTCCAACAACAATATAAAAACTTACTAGTTAAAATTAAAGTAGGTTATACCTTGATTAGAAAGAACAATTACCAACCCTTCTCTTTCTCTTGACAATCTCAGAACAACTCCTTTCTTTTCCAAATTCTCTGTGATTCTCTCTTCCAAGCTCTCTCTCAACACTCTGTGTTATCTAGCTAAGCCTTAGAAAAGAGATAGAATGCGTATAATAAACCCACGTACTCTTCCGTTAAAAAAAATAACAAAAGGCATCAGTTGAATAATGCCAAAGACCATAAAGCCTTGTTTGGCTACCAAACCACTTTATAAACTAAATTATTTTTATATTATTATATTATATAGTTTCCAATTGTCACACTTTAGATAATTTAAATAACTTAGTTTAATTGATTTAAATAACTTAAAATTCTTATTATCATTATACTTATAATTAATAAATAATTATATATCTAATTTAATTAATAAATTAGACACATCACTTTATTTAATTTATTTCCATTAAATTAAAAGCAGTTTATTTAGCTTAATTATTTTCTTAAATATTAAGAAATTGATTTAATTTAATTATTTCCTTAAATTAAATCCTTCAGATAAAATTATCAACACTCAATTTAATTATCAATAATATATTTAATTACCAAATTAATTCACCACAATTGGTGATAAATAAATTATTTAAAATATTTATTTATTTCCATAAATATTTAAATTAAATTACAAATTTCTCGATCGTTACAAATTTAAACCTAAGTACTACATACGCATGCAAACATGAATTTAAATCCCCCAAACTTAAGTAATACAATGCCCTCATTGTATCAATAACGAAAATTAAGTACGTGAGGACTTCCCTACTATCGCTTAAGTATGAGGAGGTGGTTGTTGAGCTTCTTCTTGTGAATCACTTGGTGGAAACCTCGGCATTGGCACGAGTTGCTGATATGGAAATTGGGCCGCTGTGTTGAAGCTCTGAAGGGTTGTGTTAAGGGAGGTGAAAGATGTGTTCATAGCATCAAATATGTGATCTTGCCTCAATGCGAGTCGCCGCATCTCCCGACGTGCTGCCTTGTTGTGCACATTCATTTGATTTTGAAAATCAAGGAACTGAGGACTAGATAGTGCCTCGGTCTGCGGTACCTGCTCGGCCCCTTGATCTCCCATACCTTCATCATCATCCTCTGACGTCTCTGTAGCATCAACTTCGTCTTCCGAAGCCGACAGAAAAATAAAACCCAGTCCACGAGGATGTAAATCGCCTCCCGCCCATACAGAATACCACGCTATCATTCTGGAGTCAAGCAACGCAAGCGGCATCTGTGTGAGCTCATCGTCGGACCATCTCACCCCTGCTTGACGACACAACCCACATATGAGTGATGGGTGTGGCAAGCCTCCCGAAAAATTTCCACGTAAACACCGGCGGATGGAGAAACAAATAATGGCCTCGACATCGATGATGAAGTCTTGCACAATTGCGTATAGCAGTAATGCCTTCTCTTTGGTCACGTCCGAGGTGTGTTGGGATGGATACATTTTAGCGCATAGGAATGCGTACCCGATTTTTCCATACCGACTGAGGTCTTTGCTATGGAACACTGTTCCTCCCTTCTGACCTTTGATCCATGTTGTTCCCGGCTTAGTCATCTCCTTGAGTATTGCGTCATAATCCGGATCAAAATCTCGTAATTGAGTATATTGGCATTGACGAGGTACCCGTAGTTGATAGTAGGTGTTTATTGCATCAGTACTGAACGAAACCAAGCGACCCCGCACAAACGCGTTGAATGGAGCTTTATCCTCAGTGTTTGCATAGAATTCCTTGACAATGTTGACCGCAGCGGGTTCCGGATCTTCTGTGAATTTTGTCCACCCATTCTGATAGATTTGAGGCATCATCTCCCCATCACTGGGATCCAGTGCCAACCCCCGCTCCAGTGTAAGGAATTTGGTGAGCATGTACTCATACTAGTCGGCGGAGGTGGCACTCACAAATTTCCGGCGACCAAAAGTTCGAGTTGGTTGTGCGGGCCTTGAACTCTCTCCCCTTTGGCGTTTTGATGTTGGTTGCAAAGCCATTTGCTCTCGAATGCATGTATTGCCGTAGCTTTCGCCCAAATTTTTTTATGTGTTCTCGAATGAGTTCTATTGGTGGATTGAAGAGGTGGGGAGAAGTAATGGAGTGTGGGAGATAGTGGTTGTAGTGGGTGGTTATTGGAGTTATGATGGAGGGGGAATAAGATTAATGGATGAAGTAGTGGGAGTTTATTTAATTGAGGAGCAAATAAGGATAACTGCCGACTTTGTCTGTTGAGCTTCAGGACCCCCGCCTCGGGGGAATAATAGTCTTAGAAAGCTCATTTCACAGGCATAGCTCTTGTTAAGCGGATTGAGGATCCCAGCCCAAATGGGGGTGCAAGGTGAAAAAGGCCCGCCCCGGCGGGCTTACCTATTGTCTAAATTCTGGAGAGACCCCCACCCCGGCAGGGGGTGTAGTGCATTTTGAGCCCGCCTCGGCGGGGGTGGCTTCTGTTGACTTCCCCTATTCCTCATCTTTGCTTCATACTAACCCACTCAATATTCCTTTTTCCATCCTGCAAGACATGCAACATACGAATTAGTGTATTAATGATACAATATATTGTTGTGGAGAGATTAACAAGACTTTTATTAGATAATACTACCTAACAACTTAATAAAAATACTATATCCTAATAATTATGAATGAAACTACGAAATTTAAACGTAAGATTGGGTTGCCTCCCAATTAGCGCTTGATTTTAAGTTATTCAGCCTGACTACTCCCTGTTTCATCCCGGATCGGTTGGGTTAACTTTGGCATGATGATTATTTATCGCCAAACACCAACATTGTTGTAATGCATGCCCGTTCACTTGCATGCTGGATATTGAATTTAACTTTCTATCCTCAACTAATGCCTTAAGACCACTATCCTCTTTGCAACCCCTGAAGTTGACACGTGTAGATTCCTCGAGCAACTCGCACTCTTCCTTGTCAGTTGGGATTGGGATTTCCTTGAACACCTTTACCGTTACTACCTGATCAAACACTTTTATAATCACTTCTCCGTTAGGCACGTCAATCAGTGTTTGTCCAGTCGCCAAGAATAGTCGTCCAAAGATGATAGGGATGTTCTTATCTTCTTCAAAATCTAGTACAACAAAATCGGCTGGAAAGATTAGTGAATCAACTTTGACCAATACGTCTTCAACTATTCCTAAAGGGTATGTTATTGATCTATCGACAAGTTGTAGACTAATATTGGTTGGTTTTGCTTCTTTAATCCCAGCTTTCGGTAAATAGACAGTGGCATAAGATTTATACTCGCTCCTAAATCGCATAGAGCTCTTCCCACATCTTGATTGCCAATTGCACAAGGAATTGTAAAGCTTCTTGGATCTTTAAATTTAGGAGGGAGCTTTTTCTATAGTATTGCACTGCATTCCTCGGTTAACGCCACTGTTTCAAAATCCTGGAGCTTACATTTTTTTGAAAGTATGTCCTTCATGAATTTAATGTTACGCGGCATCTGTTCAAGTGCTTTGGCAAATGGAATATTAATGTGTAACTGTTTGAATATATCCATAAACCTCGAAAACTGGTTCTTTAACTTGTTATTTTCTAACCTTAAAGGAAAGCGTGCAGGTGGTGTAGCTTTAAGTTATTTCTCTTCCTTTGCTTTTTGCACCACTTTTTCTGTACATTTCTTCTCTAATTCCTTCCCTTCATACTCACACTCATCTCCTACACTAGCTTTCTTATCCCAGTTAGAAACCAACTCCTTACTGCTTCTAAGCGTAATAGCATTACACTGCTCGTGAGTTCCCTTTGGATTTCTTTCAGTGTCGCTTGGTAACGTTCCTTATTGCCTATTGTTCAATGCTAATGTAATCTATCCTATCTGATTCTTTAAATTCTTGATGGCCATCTCTTGTGATTTCATTGCCATTGCTTGATTTTTCATAGCCACTTCATTGCTTGTTATGTATTTTATCATCAACTCCTCTAAATCTGATTTCCTTTCTTGATATTGAGCTGGTTGTTGATGGTTCTGAAATCCTAGAGGATATGATGGTCGTGGAGCTTGTTGATTCTAATTATTACTCCATGAAAAGTTCGGATGATTCCTATTCCCTTGATTGTACACATTCTGGTATGTATTCTGTGGAATTCTGTTATAGTTGCCTACAAATTGCACGGATGTTAGATTAATTGTGCACTGATCCGTAGGATGCTCTCCCTCACACAATTCATATACTACTGCCACCTGCTGTATCTAAGCCCCTGTCATGGCATCCAACTTCTTAGACAGCGCATAAATTTGTGCTTGTATTGCTGTCACCCCATCTACTTCTAACACCCCAGCTGCCTTTGCCTGTGTCATTCTTGCTGCAGGCCACTGGTAGTTGTTGTCCGCCATGGTTTCAATCAAATCGTAGGCCTCCTCATAGCTCTTGGCCATAAACGCTCCACCCGAAGCTGCATCAATACTGGTTCAGAGGTTTCCATTCAATCCATTATAAAACATGTTTATTTTCAACCACTTAGGCAACCCATGATGTGGACACTTTCAGAGAAATTCTTTGTATCTTTCCCATGCCTCATACAGTGACTCCCCATGTTGCGGTTTAAACAATGTTATCTCGTTCCTCATTTTTGTAGTTTTCACCAGTGGGAAGAATTTTGCAAGAAATTTCTAGGCTAGGTCTTCCCAAGTAGTTATTGAACCCGACAGTAGAGAGTGTAACCAACTCTTCGCCTTGTTCCGTAAAGTGAATGGGAACAAGCAAAGTCTCACCGCATCATCCGACACCCCATTATACCTAAAGGTGTCGCATATCTCTAGAAAGCTAACTAGATGTTCATTCGGATCATCATTAGCCAATCCCCCAAACTGAACTGAATTTTGGATCATCTGAATCATCACAGGCTTGATTTCAAATGTATTTGCAGCAATTGTGGGCCTGGTGATGCTTGACTGCAGTTCAGTCACCTTGGGTGTGGCGAAGTCCCTTAATGTTTTCTGATCTTCGGCTGCCATTTCCTCTTCTTTCTCAGATGTTTCAAATTCTTGCCTCGTTTCTTTGATCCACTTACTTAACCTCTGAAACCTTTTCTCAATGTCGTCCTCAAAAGGCAGCAAGTCTAGATTTTTGGACCGAGTTTGCATAAACTGCTTCAAAACCCTGAAATAAGATGAACAAAACAAAAAATAAAAAAAATATTTAAGTAAAACTGAATTAATTAAACTGATATTGTAAAAATGTTAAGATCTATACTAAATTGTTCCCCGGCAACGGCGCCAAAAACTTGTTGGGTAAAATCTATATACGCACAACACGCAAGTATACGTGGTTAACAAGTAATAAAGTGATGAGTAGAGTATCGTTCCCACAGAGACAAATTAGAAAGAAACTTAACTTAAAATTACCAATTTCCTATTAATCCTAATTTTATTAAACTATTCGATTCAATGATTATAATTATAAAAACTAAATTAAGAAATAAATAAATAACCACAAAACTATCACAAATATCAAAATCTAGAATTTCAAATAATTAATGGAGAATTAGACTTATGATTTCACCTTAAGCTTCACTCTGATTTTAACACTTTTATTTCAACTCAATTCACTATCCCAGTTTATTAATCAAGAACACGAAGGTAGTATTAACCACCTCTCGACGCACTAATATCGTATTAACTTAAATCCACAATTTAGATAGAAACAAGTTAAATACCTTAATCAACTAACTCACTATATCTCTATGTGAATTACAATTAAAGAAGGTTTAAGATTAAGTTCTCTATCCGATTACATGCGATGTCAAGCATATCTCTACCTTAACATTCATCAAGATTCTGCTATTCACAAAATTCATGAACACATGCTATATTAACTAAGTCTAGATTTGAATATCCTCTCTCGATTCCATACAAATCCACAAAGAATAGTTGATCAGCCAATTAATAAATTCAAGTTCAAAATAATATAGATAAACTGGAAATAGCTTATTGAACTGGAAATCAAAGTTTACAAAATCATCGATTCACTTAAGGATCCATCATAAGTCTAAAAAGTGAATTAGTTCATTATAAATTAAATAACTACTGAATAACTCAAAGATAACATTCTTTCAATTACAAATAATAGTCTAAGAAGAAGAATAATAGTCTATTCACTGGGTTGACAGCAGCTCTTGTAGATTATCCCAGTACGAGTGCTACTCTGATCCAGCATTCAGCACAATATTTAGAGCAGAGTCTTCATCTGATGACCTTTGAAGGAGATTAGGCTAGGACCTTGATGTTGACAGCTCTTGATGGGAGAGATATTGCTCTATTAGAGAGAGAGGAGGTTGTAGCTCATAGAGACACCAATATTGCTGAGCGGGATGAGGCCAGATCATCCAGAGATGCATTGATTGTTTAGCGGGATGCTGTCATATCTGCCCGGGATGTAGCCGTTACAAAGAGTACTACAGTGAGATCCCTTACTACTGGCATGCTTGCCGATATTACTGCCTATATTGATGAGCATCATGCCACCATGCAATTGGCTATGGTTCTGTTAGCTCGTATAGATACCCTTGGGCAGGAGCTTGCAGCATTGCCTCTTTCTTCGGAGAGAGATGCCATGTTGGACCTGATAGTTCGTATATCCACGGGATTGTAGATAGACTTGTATTTTCCTGCATAGACTAGCTTAGCCATTTTGTCATGTACAACAAGTATTATATATATCAAACAACATTATATATGGCAGGGAAATATATTTTGATTCAATTCAGTTGTGCCTTGATACATGCTTGATATTTTCCTGTTTCTTCAGGGCTAGTGATCTTGATGTATTCTGAACTCATCCTTGATGGATGGACATTCAGATGTCGCAAGATCTTTCAGAATGGATCGTTGATCTGTGTGTATCCCTACCCTCTTTGGTGTCTTGGGACTGGTTTCTGTATGTAGAGGTGGAGAGGAGTGTGACTTTTCCTCTCTGAGATTCACCGCACCACAGATGGTTGTCGGTACTCCTATTAAAGAGGAGATCCCAAATAGTTCCATCTCTTATGGATTGGTGTTTCTCTTTGAGGAATCAACCCCAGCTTAGATGGTCGCCAACTCTCCTATTTATGGGGAGGCCAGGTATTTCCATCCCTTTGGTCTGAAGCCGATGAAATGTGGTGGATTGAAGTTTGATCCCAGTACCACTGACAAGTATATGTTTTGGTAGGGGTAAGATCGAACCATAAATGGCTACCTACGTACTCCTATTGAAGGTGAGATCAGGTCTGCGTAGTTTGAACCTGGTGTAAGAGGTGCAACACTATATGTGAAGGGGTAGAAAGTGTAGGAATGTTTTTGTGATTTTTGTTTGTATAGAAGGGTGTAGAAATGTTTTTTTTGTTTTTGTTTTTTGTTTTTATTGCGATCGAGCCATATAAAATGGTTGCCTACGTACTCCCAGGTATTGGGGAGATCAGGTCGATGTAGTTCACCCCATGTTCAGGACGATTTACAGTCGAAAAAATTTGATCCCATGTTCAAGACAAACTGCAGGTGTGAAAAGTCTTATCCGTAGTAGGACAAAACTACGGGTGTGAAAGGTTCAATCCCTGGTGGGATAACCTGAAAGGTTTGAAATGAAGTTGAGTGAAAGATCTGATGATCTGAAAACCAGGTTGCTGGCTTGAAGAGTGTGTTTCCGTGATGGGGCAAATGGGTATAAAGAAAGGTTGTGTGTAGAAAGGGTTAGAAAACCTGAAATGACTGGTGATCTGGTGATCCAAAACCAGGATGTTTGCTTGATGGTAACTTCAGACATAGTATCATTTCACCATGTCTGAGTTGATGAGCTATGTAAATTCATCGCCATCCATTTCCTGTAATATGAGAGCACCTCCTGTCAATACCTCCTTGACAATAAACGGGCCTTCCCAATTTGGAGAAAATTTTCCCTTTGACTGATCTTGGTTGTCAATGATCTTCTTCAAAACCAAGTTACATTATTTAAACTACCGTAGCCAGACTTTTCTGCTGTAGGATTTGGCGATCCTTTGTTGGTATAACTAACCATGGAAGATAGCATCACTTCGCCTTTCATCTATTAGAGATAATTAGTGATACCTGTCTTGTAACCATTGGTCTTTATCCAGCTGAGAATCTATCAACACTATGAGGGATTCCATTTCCACCTCTATGGGGAGCACTGCGTCCATCCCATAGGTCAATGAGTAAGGGGTTGCCCTAGTGGAAGTACGCATTGAAGTTCTGTAGGCTAATGGAGTCAAAGGCAAGAGGTCAGGCCATCTTTTATGATTGACAGACATCTTTTGCATGATCTTTTTGATGTTCTTATTAGCCACTTCAATAACACCATTCATCTTTGGATGATAGATGACGGAGTTAAGGTGTTTGATGTGGAATTTACTGCACAATTCCTCCATCATTTTGTTGTTGAGGTTCTTAGCATTGTCTGACACAATAACCTCTGGTTGTCCATATCGACAAATGACATTGTTTCTGATGAAAGCAATAATGACTTCTTTGGTAACCTTGGGGAAGGAGGCTACTTCTACCCATTTGGTGAAGTAGTCGATCATAGTGAAGATAAACTGATGCCCATTACTGGCTTTGGGTTCGATGGGCACAATCACGTCCATTCTCCACATTGAGAAGGGCCAAGGTGAACTCATATTATGGAGCTCCCTCGGAGGGGCGTGGATAGCATTCCCATGAATTTGGCATTTGTAACATCCCTTGACATGATCATCACAGTCAGCTTTAAGCAAGAGCCAGTAATGCCCTATTCTAAGGATCTTTTTAACAAGGAGAGGGCCGCTCATGTGTGGGCCACATACTCCACCATGGATCTCATCCATGAGTCTTTGAGCTTGGTCCTTGTCCAGACATCTGAGGAGACCTAGTCCTACATCTCTTTTATAGAGTGCATCTCCACTCAGGTGAATTTAATACCTAATTGATGGATCCGCCTTCTTTCAGTTGGGCTCGCATTAGCGGGTGTAGATCCATCTCGTAAGTACTCCTTAATGTGATGATACTAAGGGTGTTGGATGGGAGGTAGCTCATCTGATACTTCTCCAATATAATTCCCATTGGCTGGAGCCTTTTGCAGGGCAAATAGGATGCTTGGCATATTTTCCTTCTCAGGTATATTTATCAAGGAGGCCAAAGTTGCTAGCGCATCCGCAAAATCATTCCTATTCTAAGGAATCTGGAGGAAGGTTACTTCTTCAAACTCCGAAGCCATCTATAAAACTTGCCGAGGTTAAGGCAACAAATGTAGCTCTTTGGTGTGATAGATTCCTATGGTTTGTCTAATCACCAATTTTGAATCTCCAAAGACAGTTAACCGCGTGATACCCATTGATTGGGCAAGTTTTAGTCCCATGATACATCCTTCATACTCAGCTATATTGTTGGTACTGACAAACTACAATTTGACGGCGACTGGATACTACTCCCCCGTACCGGATACTAGAACTTCTCCAGCCCCATAACCTTCCATGTTAATAGCTCCATCAAAATACATTTTCCAGTTCTTGTATGCATCATACTGATGGTGTTGATGGGCTGTCATTACCCTTTCATCACGGAAGTATGTTTCTAAGGGTTTGAAATCCCCTGAAGGTGCAGCGGCTAGTTGATCTGCAATTCCTTGACCTTTAATAGACTTTTGCGTCACGTAGACGATGTCAAATTTCTGTATCAAATGCCATCTGGACAGCCAAAAATTTAACATAGGTTTACTGAACACGTACTTGAGAGGATCCATGCAGGATATGAGATGAGTTGTGTCACCATGAAGGTAATGCTATAACCTCATGGAAGCCCATGCTAAAGCACAGCAAGTCTTCTCAATCAGAGTGTACTTGTGTTCACTGCTGCTGAATCTTTTGCTGAGGTAGTAGATAGCTCGCTCTTGGCCTCTATTGTCTTTCTGTCCCAGCATACAGCCCATGGCATTGTCATTAATGAACAGGTACATGAACAAGGGAACATCATCCCTGGGAGGTACCAAAATAGGAGCGTTAAACAGCTTCTCTTTGATTACAAGGAAGGCTTTTTGACACTCATCGTTCCATTTCCTGAAGGAGTTCTTCCTTAACAACTTGAAGATAGGCTCACAGGTTGTTGTGAGTTGGGAAATAAACTTGCTAATGAAGTTGGTCCTTGCCAAAAATCCTCGTATTTCCTTCTCTATCTGAGGAATGGGCATTTTCGTGATGGCCTGGATTTTGGTGGGATCCAGCTCAATACCTTTATGTCTGACTAGGAAACCTAGAAACTTGCCTGATTTAATGCCAAAGGCGCACTTGGCTGGATTTAACTTCAAGTTGTACTTACGCAACTTGTTGAGAGCTTTTTGAGATGGTCTATGTGTTCTTATTCCCTTCGGGATTTGACAATGATGTCATCTGTAAGTTCCCAAATTTTGTGAATAAAGATTAATTTTCTCAAAATATTTTTTTAAGTATTATGGTGTGGATTTGATATAATGTTATAGTTGTGGGTAGTATTTATAAATTTTACAAAGTATGCAAGTTGTCATAAAATATTCGATTGTCGGAGAATATTTGTTTCAACAGGGAATATTTGTACGACGGCACAATCACTGGTGGAACCCAGAAAGGAATATATTTTTATACAAATAACGGCGGAAGTTTTACCGTCAACTATTGAAATACCCGTTAACTATATGAAAGCTGTAAGCAGTTATATATATAAAAGCTAAAATATATATATGCAGACTGCCAACCACCACAAAGCGAACTTCATGGGGGACTATAAACGTAAATATATAAAAGCGGTAAATATATATATATATATATATATATATATATAAAACACGATTAACCACCACGAAGCACCTCCATGGGGGATTAAAAATGTAAATAAAGCAGTAAAAACGATCAACCGCCATGAAGTAAACTCCAGGCGGGATGGAATGTAAATAAAGCAGTAAAAGCCATGAAGTAAACTCCAGGCCTGACATAAATGTAAATATATATATATAAGCAGTAAATGCTCCAAATGTAAAATCCAGGCTCATCGAACAGATTTCGATAATAGTTTATATATATGCATATATATATATAAAAGCAATAAACGCTCCGAATATAAAATCTAGGCTCATCGAATGGTTCCACAACAGGTTTATATATATATATATAAGTAATAAACGCTTCAGGACATGAGTCTAGACTCAATTGAGGCATAACCCGATAATGTTAGTCCATATATATATATATATATATATATATATATATATATATATATATATATATATATATATATATATATATATATATATACAAGAGGAAATAAAAGCCACTTGGATCAAGTAAAGGGCATACACATGCATCACGACTCTCAACGTAAAGAACGGTGTGTGCAAGATGTGGAGAAAAGGCTTTGAAAGATGTAAGAAGGCTTACAGTGGACTGCAAAAGAAGACTTCTATAGCTTTAATTGGATGAACACTCGGTTCCCACCGGTAAAAATATAGCAATATATGAGCTTACAAGTGTTTGAAATGATAAAGCACTCAGTTTATAGTGTGTATAGAGCAAATTAGACAAGGCTTCCTCGCTATTTTCTCTTATAAAATGGCCACCCAAGCTCTTTATTTATAGAGGGGGAGCTGCAGATGTACCTGCGGCAGCCGCAGATGCACCTACCGCTACCCGGGGTGCCTCGAGCTCCATGGGTCCCGCCGTCTCGAAGTACATGCACACGTGAAACGTGATGTCTGCTCGAACTTCAGAACTTCAATTTGGGCATCCGATTGACGTGTATAAGCCTGTTTCAGAGTGTTGTTGTCGAAAGCTACACAAATTACATGGGATTAGAGGTTGTAAGAAGTCAGGAAGATGAGACCATGCCTTTGGTCGTCAAGCTTTAAATTTCATCTGGTGTGCTGTCTTGTGTAGTATTCACTCGGGATTGTAGCTATTTGGTTCTTGTAGGACACTGTTGTGTAGAATGTATGTTAAAATGTGTTGAGAAGGCACACATGTGGGATCGAGGTGGCAAAATGATGATTTTGCCCCTCACCGGGGTTATCTCTAATTTGGGCTGATAAAGCAATTGTTGCTCAGGGTTATCTTTTAGGTGTGCCTGACCTCCTGGGGTTATCTCCGGGTTTGGGATTGAGTGCCTCGAGGTTATCTCCGAGGTTGAAGCTGATTACAAAGGTTGAAAAGGGCTTTTCCGGGGTTATCACTGAAACTACAACTGCACTACCCGGGGTTATCTTCGAGGTTGAGACTGAAACTCTTAGTATTGTTTCCAGGATTGAATATCATGGGGTTATCTCCGAGATGGAAAAGGCTTCTCCGGTGGGATTTCAGGAACTAGAACTGTTTTGTCCTCCAGGGTTATCTCTGAAAGACGATTCTGCCCTCCTGCAATGTTAGTAACAGGAATGCAAAATATCAAGTATCTACACCGTCACAGTACAAATGTTCTGCACACTTCAGGTAATGTTTACATCCATTTCTTTCAAATTTTGACCATTAGAATGTTATATTTCATGATTAATAAGTTTAAACACAATACAACAAATATGTATGCCTATATGACTTACCAAAAATAAATGGGCCTAGTAAATGTTTGTATTTTACCATGCTAAACATTCTGATGTGATAAAATTTGATTTTTGAGACAGTCATTGTATGACCTTTTGGCTACTTTATTTATCCTATTTGAGGATAAATGAGTATGGATTTTCAAGATAAAGCACACATGGCTATATGCATACGGATAGTTCAATTTCCAAAGGAGACTGGAATTTTTTTTTCCAGAGTCTGGGCATTTGATATGCATTCAATTTTAACTCTATTGGGAAAGCATGTTAAACTAATGCATGTTTTAACATAGGATTTGCATGATGTGATATCTAACTTTCTAGGATTCTAATGTCCTAAGGTCATGCAGTTACTCAATTAATTTGCAAGTAAATCATACCTCACCCTTTCTGAGGTGATTTAGAGATTTTTGTTTCTAGATATGGATTCTGACCAGGCCACAGCTTTATTCATTGTACGGTTTCTTTTGGGGTCAGGAAGGCAGCTTCGACTGTTCCTTTGCCAAGACCTACCCGATAAGAACGTCGGTTGGCCGAGTCTGTTATCCGTTCCATTAGAGTTGACAGGGTAGATGCCATTAACGAGGAGGAAGACCCTGTTACAGATATAACTCTTTCTTCTACAGCACATCGGGATCTTCTCGGTATACATGTGCCTATTCCTAACTTTTTGGGTGACTTAGGAAGTCATCCATCAGTCCATCTTCATGCTAATGAGGTAATGGAAGTTTTTAATTTTTCTTTTGTTTCTCCTCCCATTTTTGATAATGGTTGGTCCTTGATTTACAATGCAGGTTCCCAGGTTTACTCAGCCGTGGGGGAACTAGTTTACTATTCATTCCGTTACTGGGACTTGCATCCCGAGTACCGGGCCATTATACATTCATGGGGCCTCGAGGCTTTCTTTTCACACCAAGGTGCTATCCATGGGGTTATATGAGAACCTTATCCGACCGGTGGTTTCATCAGACTCAATCCCTCCACTTGCTAGATTGTAAGGTGATGATGACTCTGATATATTGGCGATTTATTACTGGCTAAGAGTTTACAAGTGAGAGGGTGTCATTGTCGATAGATATTTCTCTTGCTACGGTTAGATCTTTGTTGGGGATCCCCCTTCGGCCCTCAAGGGTCGGGCCATCCATTCCGATCTATTGAGAATTAATGCTTTCAGTGGGGCTTTATCAGAGCCTCCTCCTGAGCATCAGGTAGCGAGAGATCTCATTCTTCGCCATTTATTTCTGACGATCATGAGGGGCTGCTTCATTCTAGATAAATCATCGATTATCTCATTTTCCTTTATTGGCGCTCTTTGAGATTTAAATCGCATCAAAGATTTTGATTGGGGCTCTTTCACATTTGCATATTTCCTCCGAGGGATGCGCCTACGTTCTGAAGGCGTTACAGAGTCTTGGTTAGGCTTCTACCCCTTTCTGTTGGTAAGTAATGATGGTCGATCTTCCATTCCCCACCTTTGGGTATTTTTGATAGATAGATTGATATACTTGGTTTCTGCCTATTTCAATTCTGGGCTTATGAAAGGCTTCCTTGCCTTTGGTCAGTTAAGACTTTGGGCTTGGAGACATATCCATAGGGACAATGTGGGCATCGCTCTACTTTAATAGAGGTCCTCGTAGTAGATGGTTTTACACGCAGTCGCTTACACCTAGAGCTATTGAATGCAGATGTCATCACCTAGGTTCCTTGCACCCTCGATTATTTGTTAGTAGGCTTTCAATATGTCTTCCCGATAGGGTTAGAGTATGTTTTATCCACTCGTCGTATTTCCTTCATGGCCGAGGGAGGATAGGAGTTGTATTTGAGAGAGCGAGCGTTCATGTGTATCACAGGGCAGATTCAGATTCCCTACTTTCCTCTAGCTTGGTGGCATTGGCCTTTATCTCTGCTTGTTACAGACATTCCCTTAATGGGTTTGGATGGTTTCACCTTGTTAGATGGACTCAACATATCAAACACTTTCAGTTCATGATGGATTTCCTGTACCATAGTGGCTCAGACCTGGGCCACTCAGTTCATGGCGGACCTGGTACCTGGATCAGTTATGATGACAAATTAGATTTCCTGCTTTCGAGAGCCTACCCATCTAGACTAGAGAGTAGATTTGATTCACCGGCTGAATAGGGCACATCTTTTCATTTGCCATTTAGGTAGAGATCCTTTAGAGATGGATACTTTCGATTCCTCTAACTCAGGTGGTGGTACATCCAGTGGCCCACACATTACTGATTTTACTAGACCAGATCTTCCTCTGTACCACCCAGATATCCCCTTTAGCTGAGATACAACGACTCAGGAGGAGTTGGATCGTGTTGATCACTTAGGGGATATAGATATCCATGACTTCTTCTGATAAGCTTTTGTTAGACATAGGGTTGCTATGCCCCACTTTCCTGTACTTTTTATTTTCATTTTTAGAAAAGAGATAACGTATTTATAATGTATGCAGGTTTACATTCTATAAGCTTTTACTTCCCGCACTTGTTATATTATCATTTATCATCATGCATGCAATATATGTCATTGATATGCATTTGATGAGTTTAACATTAACGCTTGGATGGTCTTATGATACAGTTTTACAGATGTCTTCATCATCAGTATCACGCCTTGATCGACTTCCTACCAGCCGTATAGCTACGAATTTGCAATCTTGGTTTGATATTCTTTCGGAGTCAGATCGCGTATTGGCAGGTGGCATGTTGGGCCACTCTATGTCTTTGTTGACCTTCAGAGTCCCTGTTGATTTTTTAGAGGGCATGCTATCTCATTGGATCCCCACTAGACAGGGTTTTCTACTTTGGTTCTGATGAGTTGAATCCTACTTTAGAGGAGTATTTTTGCATCACCGGGTTTTTTTTATATGCTCTGTGTGCCCGGACAGTGGTCGGTCAGATGCGTCGCAATTTTATGGACATGACAGGTATACGATGACCAATGTTTTTAGTTGGGGTCACCTAGGGTCACATTGAATCCATGGAATTCTTGATTAACCGCTTTGGATCTTTGAATATCTTCTTACATTATCAGGATGATTTCTTGATATTTGAGGATGAGTGGAGGATAGCCAGGGTGGACACTCTATTGATGTGTGTTGTGGCTAATTTATATATACTGATTTAAATGGACCATTTGGATATTACCTTAGTCATTACAATCAAATCTTTATGGGAGGGTTGCACCATTCTTCCCATAATTATTGCAGAGACTTTCATTTTAGCTACCTACTACCATACTCATGATGACGGATATTTTCGAGGCATTAAAATTTTACTTAATGTATAGTTCATGACACATCTTTGGCTGATAAGCACTTTAAGATGCCTTGGATATTACTTTGGGCATGATAGAGTGAGGTCCTTTTATTTTCGCCCTGTAGAGTGTATAGATGCAGCCTCATGGCTGCCTTTCTTGGATTCTATTGAGGACCCTTTTTCTATTTTACTTTATTTAGGATTCTGCTCCCCATTGAGGTTCATCACACATGCTACCCGGTATGGATTTCCTTACATTAATTAGTGGGTTTGAGAGCTATAACTACCTATCATCCACTGGCTATCCAGGGACAGTTTGAGCAGTTTCAGGATTTTTATCCCTTTGAGGGTGCTTTGGATTACCAGTTATCCGCTTCGTCCATGTCTGTTGATGATTTGGAGCGGGTTTAGGATTTATGGACTCTCAAGGAGTCATCTGAGTTTGGTTAGAGTTATTACGGCTATTCAGCAGAGTACACCACTTGGCTGCAGGCAGATATAGCAACGACCCATGTTGTCCACCTAGACCTTCCTTTTTGATTCAGATGGTGAGGAGCCCATGGAGGATCTACCTTCCCCTTCAGAGGATGACCTGTTTGAGACTTTGATGGCAGCTATAGGCATGTCTACTCCTAACTATATTTCTTCTTCTGTCCCTTTATTACCTAGAGATATACTGGAGCAGTGAGTATAACTTCTATACTTTCGAGCGAGACCAAGCTAGGGAACTATTGTTGAGGGTCTCATCTAGTAGAGATGTTGCTTATTTTGCAAGGGACGAGGCCCAAGTGTCCCAAGTTGCCTCAACGTGTGCATTCATATATGATCCTGGTAGTACTTTATGTACGGTAGTGGAGCTTATGACTGGCCTTGAGACTACTGGTCAGGAGATTAGAGATTCCCATCCATCCTCAGAGAGGGATGCTATGCTTGATTTATTGTACCACTTGACTGGGGGTTTATAGAGTAGCTTTCATTCTCCTGTATAGACTAGGTTAGCCAATTTTGTCATGTATAGGGCATTTTGTATATATCAAACAACACATATAACAAGGAAATATATTTTATCTCACTTCCATTTTGTATATATTTTGACTTTGTTTGATGATTGCCATATTTCTCTATGACTTGCCATCTTGATGTGTCCCGAACTTCTCTTTGATGGATTGTCCTTGAGATGTCCTAGGATCTCTCAGAATGGGTCGTTGATCTTTAGGCTTTCCTGGTGTACCATCTTTCATGTTTTACTTTTGATATCTTGGGACTTGTCTTTTGATATTGTTAAGGTTTAGGCAAAGTGTTTGGCTTTCTTTCAAAGGTTTTACTGCACCATAGATGGTTGCCTACGTACTCCCCTTGAGGGAGGGAGATCAGGTCTTACGTAGTTCATGTTTGGCTTGAATGGTTTGAAGCTAGTACTATGTACAAGGAGATAAAGGTGTTTGGTTTGAAGGGTTTTTGGAATCTTTTGTTTTGATTTGAAGGATTTTATGAAATTTTTGTCTGGTTTGACCACACCTACGTACCCCCATTGAAGTGGGGAGATCAGGTATTTCGTAGTTTAGGCTTGATAAACTGTTGAAGAGTTATGTCTTGTGATCGCTGAATCATTGAAAAGGGTTTAGTGACTTTTTGTAGGGGTTGGACCGCACCATAGATGGCTACCTACATACTCATGTGCGAGGAGATCAGGTCTACGTAGTTCATGCTTAGCTTGACTGATTTTTTGTGATTTTTTTCCAGGACCAAGATGGTAGTTTACAGGCATTTCAGACATAATACCTTTTGACGGTGTCTATATTGATAAGATAGGTAGATTCTTCCTCATCCATTTCTTTCAGTCTGAGGTCTCCTCTTGACAACACTTCTTTGACAATGAAAGGCCCTTACCAGTTTAGGGAGAATTTTCCTTTGGCCACTTCTTGATTGGAGAGGACCTTTTTCAATACCAGGTCATTTTCTTTAAATTTTTGAATCCAGACCTTCTTATTGTAGGACCGAACCATCATTCGTTGATATAATCTACCATCAAAAATAGACGCTGCTCTTTTCTCGTCTATCAGAGATAGCTGGTGGTACGGCTCTTGCGTCCATTGGTCTTCTTCCATCTAACCATCCATCAACACTCTTAATGATTCCATTTCCATTTTTATAGGGAGTACTGCTTCAATGCCATAGAACAACAAATAAGGGGTAGTCCCTGTAGAAGTGCGCATTGATGTTTTATATGCTAATGGAGTCAGAGGTAATAAGTCTGGCCATCCTTTCTGATTGGCAGATATCTTTTGCATAATCTTCTTGATATTCTTGTTGGTTTCTTCAACATCACCATTCATCGTAGGACGATAAATGACGGAGTTAAGATGTTTGATGTGAAACTTACTACATAATTCTTTCATCATTTGGTTGTTCAAATTCTTTGCGTTGTCCGACACGATCACCTCCAATTATCAGTATCAACAGATCACATTATTTCTGATGAAATTGGCAATTACCTCCTTTGTGGTGGGAAAAGAGGAAGCTTCATCCACTTGGTAAAGTAGTCGATCATGGTAAAAATAAATAGATGACCATTACTAGCTTTGGGTTCTATTGGCCCGATCACATCCATTCCCCACATAGTAAAAGGCCATGGTGAACTCATACAACGTAGTTCGTTTAGAGGAGCGTGAATGGCATTTCCATGAACTTGGCATTGATAACATCTCTTGACGTGATCATCACAATCGGCTTTCCAAAAGTGCCCTGTTCTTAATATTTTTTGGCAAGTAAAGGACCACTCATATGTGGACCACAAACTCCACCATGGATTTCATCAATAAGCCTTTGGGCTGGATTTTTATCTAGGCATCTCAAAAGACCTATATAAGACCCCAACTTTTATGAATAAAGATTTATTTTTCTCGAAATATATTTTTAAATATTATGGTGTGGATATGATATAATGTTATAGTTGTGGGTAATATTTACAAAATTTTCAAAGTAAGCAAGTTGTTATAAAATATTCGATTGGTCGGGGAATATTCGTTTTAACAGGGAATATTTGTACAATGACATAATCATTGGTGGACCCCACAATAAAAGTATTGTCGTAGTTAGAAAATGACAGAATTATCTTTTTATAAAAATAACGGGGAAAGTGTTACCATTAAACTGTTGAACTACCCGGTAGTAAAAGTACAGTAATACGCATGGTTGCATAGTAGCACACGGTATTGATTATTGATGCTTACGTGAGAAGTCACTCAGTTAAACTCAATTATTGCTACAGTAATTGCTGCATCATATATCTCATATTATTGATTCAATTATTGTAATAATATCATTTGCATAATATTTTATATTATTAAATCAATAATTGAGACGACAAAGTTATTCATATTATTATTTGCAATATTGACAATGTACAGAAAGTTACGTCGAGGAGAGGTTTGGTCACCTAATCAAGGCATATAATAAGGATAAATCCTTATCGGAAAAGCCCCTCTTTCACGGGAGCGACTTGGTTGTTAAATATTGTGAGTTATAATATTAATGATGAATAAGTTCGTATTGATTAAAGATGAAATTGATAGTTCCATTGTGTTAGGATTATTATTTTTAGTGGAAATCGACTTTTATTTCGATAATAATTGATGTCTGGAAGTTATATTGACCAATGTGGTAATTAATCGGATAAATGAGCAATTAATTGCTATTTATTCTCATGCTTATAACTATGTGTTCACATATGTGTACTATTGATTCACATGCATGTAATATTAGGGGAGGTGGTGCAAGATTGATAATACTTGCATGACTAAATTAAAAATGGAGGTATATATGAAGGTACTATACTATAATTATTTTTTTTCACATGTATAGAACTATTGATTCACATGAACGTACTATTGATTCAGATGATGTACTATTAGGGGAGGTGGTGCAAGTTTGATAATACTTGCAGGACTAAATTAAAAATGAAGGAAAAGACGAAGGTATTATACTGTAATATTTCGAGCCCCAAAACGTGCAATTATCGAAACTATATTTTTCTATAAATAGAAGCTCATTCTTCTTTCATTCTCACCAATTCACTAAGACTCACAAGAGCATTTATAAAGAGAGAAGCTATAGAGAGAAAGAAGAAGAGAAGTCTACTACTTCACTATTCCAGTATCTAGTCTTCTTCTGAGGTAAGGGATATTATTTTGTTCAGTATTCATAGGAATAATATTTTCTTCCATACTCTGTATTATGTGAGTAATATTATTTCGTCTCGTATTCCTGATTATACCATCATCTTGTTAAAGTATTGCTTCTATACTCTGTGAAATTAGTAGAATATCCTTGAAATTTAAGGCTTCATCTAAAGACTTAGTTTCACAAGGATATTTTACGCACATTCTTGTTAAATTTTAAGCTTTTCATACGAGTATCACGTCCATGAGTACTATTTATTTATACTAAGACTATATTCACAAAAAGTACTATTCATGGGTACTATTCATAAAATACTATTCTGGTACTATTCATAAAAAGTACTATTCATGAGGTACTATTCATGAGTACTATTCACAAAGTAGTATTCACGGGTACTATTCTCAAGTATTATTCATGGAGTACTATTAACCCAGGCACTATTCTCCCAAAGTACTATTCATGACAAAAATTGATTTCTTTTCTGTCCAAATCATTTTGTATACAATATCATTCTTGAATATTACTCCACAAAGCAGTATCATGTTGGCAATTTGAACATTATTGAATTCTAGATAAATTAAATTATAAATATTTAAAAATTTATCCTTTGTTTCTTTTAATTGAATTCTTATATCATTGTCATCATCCTCATATTTATATTGTGATAAAAGTCATCTTTGACTTATGTGCATAGATGAACTGTTGATTGGTATGATTATGACCAGGGATCATTTGGTATAAGTATGACCGTAATGTTACAAATGATGTGGTAAAAGTCCTCATTGGCCTATAGTTCATTGATGGACAGTTGTTGGTATGATTATGACCAAGGATTATTCGGTATAGTCATGACCATTGATGAGATATACTGGAGCAGTGAGTATAACTTCTATACTTTCGAGAGAGACCAAGCTAGGGAACTATTGTTGAGGGTCTCATCTAGTAGAGATGTTTCTTATTTGGCGAGGGACGAGGACCAAGTGGCCAGAGATACTATTGTGACTGATCATGTCACTCTCAGATCCTATACAGAGGATGGCGTTGCCTCAATGTGTGCATTCATATATGATCCTGGTAGTACTTTACGTATGGTAGTGGAGCTTATGACTGGCCTTGAGACTACTGGTCAGGAGATTAGAGATTCCCCTCCATCCTCAGAGAGGGATGCTATGCTTGATTTATTGTACCGCTTGACTGGGGGTTTATAGAGTAGCTTTCATTCTCCTGTATAGACTAGGTTAGCCAATTTTGTCATGTATAGGGCATTTTGTATATATCAAACAACACATATAACAAGGAAATATATTTTATCTCACTTCCATTTTGTATATATTTTGACTTTGTTTGATGATTGCCATATTTCTCTATGACTTGCCATCTTGATGTGTCCCGAACTTCTCTTTGATGGATTGTCCTTGAGATGTCCTAGGATCTCTTAGAATGGGTCGTTGATCTTTAGGCTTTCCTGGTGTACCATCTTTCATGTTTTACTTTTGGTATCTTGGGACTGATCTTTTGATATTGTTAAGGTTTAGGCAAAGTGTTTGGCTTTCTTTCGAAGGTTTTACTGCACCATAGATGGTTGCCTACGTACTCCCCTCGAGGGAGGGAGATCAGGTCTTACGTAGTTCATGTTTGGCTTGA
Organism: Panax ginseng; assembly: GCA_020205605.1. Classification (NCBI taxonomy): domain Eukaryota; kingdom Viridiplantae; phylum Streptophyta; class Magnoliopsida; order Apiales; family Araliaceae; genus Panax; species Panax ginseng. Next base: position 111,080,635 of record CM035131.1, on the reverse strand, counting down.
ATGGTTTGAAGCTAGTACTATGTACAAGGAGATAAAGGTGTTTGGTTTGAAGGGTTTTTGGAATCTTTTGTTTTGATTTGAAGGATTTTATGAAATTTTTTGTCCGGTTTGACCACACTCACGTACCCCCATCAAGTGGGGAGATCGTGCATTTCGTAGTTTAAGCTTGATAAACCTGTTGAAGAGTTATGTCTTGTGATCGCTGAATCATTGAAAGGGGTTTAGTGACTTTTTGTAGGGGTTAGACCGCACCATAGATGGCTACCTACATCCTCATGTGCGAGGAGATCAGGTCTACGTAGTTCATGCTTAGCTTGACTGATTTTTTGTGATTTTTTTCCAGGACCAAGATGGTAGTTTACAGGCATTTCAGACATAATACCTTTTGACGGTGTCTATATTGATAAGATAGGTAGATTCTTCCTCGTCCATTTCTTTCAGTCTGAGGTCTCCTCTTGATAACACTTCTTTGACAATGAAAGGCCCTTACCAGTTTAGGGAGAATTTTCCTTTGGCCACTTCTTGATTGGAGAGGACCTTTTCAATACCAGGTCATTTTCTTTAAATTTTGAATCCAGACCTTCTTATCAGAGGGACCGAACCATCATTCGTTGATATAATCTACCATCAAAAATAGACGCTGCTCTTTTCTCGTCTATCAGAGATAGCTGGTGGTACGGCTCTTGCATCCATTGGTCTTCTTCTATCTAAGCATCCATCAACACTCTTAATGATTCCATTTCCACTTTTATAGGGAGTACTGCTTCAATGCCATAGAACAACAAATAAGGGGTAGTCCCTATAGAAGTGCGCATTGATGTTTTATATGCTAATGGAGTCAGAGGTAATAAGTCTGGCCATCCTTTCTGATTGGCAGATATCTTTTGCATAATCTTCTTGATATTCTTGTTGGTCACTTCAACATCACCATTTATCGTAGGACGATAAATGACGGAGTTAAGATGTTTGATGTGAAACTTACTACATAATTCTTTCATCATTTGGTTGTTCAAATTCTTTGCGTTGTCCGACACGATCACCTCCAATTATCAGTATCAACAGATCACATTATTTCTGATGAAATTGGCAATTACCTCCTTTGTGACTGGGAAAAGAGGAAGCTTCTATCCACTTGGTAAAGTAGTCGATCATGGTAAAAATAAATAGATGACCATTACTAGCTTTGGGTTCTATTGGCTCGATCACATCCATTCCCTACATAGTAAAAGGCCATGGTGAACTCATACAACGTAGTTCGTTTAGAGGAGCGTGAATGGCATTTCAATGAACTTGGCATTGATAACATCTCTTGACGTGATCATCACAGTCGGCTTTCCAAAAGTGCCCTGTTCTTAATATTTTTTGGCAAGTAAAGGACCACTCATATGTGGACCACAAACTCCACCATGGATTTCATCAATAAGCCTTTGGGCTGGATTTTTATCTAGGCATCTCAAAAGACCTATGTAAGACCCCAACTTTTATGAATAAAGATTTATTTTTCTCGAAATATATTTTTAAATATTATGGTGTGGATATGATATAATGTTATAGTTGTGGGTAATATTTACAAAATTTTCAAAGTAAGCAAGTTGTTATAAAATATTCGATTGGCTCTGGGAATATTCGTTTTAACGGGGAATATTTATGCGATGACATAATCATTAGTGGACCCCACAATAAAAGTATTGTCGTAGTTAGAAAATGATGTAATTATCTTTTATAAAAATAACGGGGGAAAGTGTTACCATTAAACCGTTGAACTACCCAGGTAGTAAAAGTACAAAGATATCGCATGGTTGCATAGTAGCACACGGTATTGATTATTGATGCTTACGTGAGAAGTCACTCAGTTAAACTCAATTATTGCTACAATAATTGCTGCATCATATATATCATATTATTGATTCAATTATTGTAATAATATCATTTGCATAATATTTTATATTATTAAATCAATAATTGAGATGACAAAGTTATTCATATTATTATTTGCAATATTGACAATGTCTAGAAAGTTCTGTCGAGGAGAGGTTTGGTCACCTAATTGCGCGCCAATAAGGATAAATCCTTATCGGAAAGCCCCCTCTTTCCTGGGAATGACTTGGTTGTTAAATATTGTGAGTTATAATATTAATGATGAATAAGTTCGTATTGATTAAAGATGAAATTGATAGTTCCATTGTGTTAGGATTATTAGTTTTAGTGGAAATCGACATTTATTTCGATAATAATTGATGTCTGGAAGTTATATTGACCAATGTGGTAATTAATCGGATAAATGAGCAATTAATTGCTATTTATTCTCATGCTTATAACTATGTGTTCACATATGTGTACTATTGATTCACATGCATGTAATATTAGGGGAGATGGTGCAAGATTGATAATACTTGCATGACTAAATTAAAAATGGAGGTATATATGAAGGTACTATACTATAATTATTTTTTTTTCACATGTATAGAACTATTGATTCACATGAACGTACTATTGATTCAGATGATGTACTATTAGGGGAGGTGGTGCAAGTTTGATAATACTTGCAGGACTAAATTAAAAATGAAGGAAAAGACGAAGGTATTATACTGTAATATTTCGAGCCCCAAAACGTGCAATTATCAAAACTATATTTTTCTATAAATAGAAGCTCATTCTTCTTTCATTCTCACCAATTCACTAAGACTCACAAGAGCATTTATAAAGAGAGAAGCTATAGAGAGAAAGAAGAAGAGAAGTCTACTACTTCACTATTCCAGTATCTAGTCTTCTTCTGAGGTAAGGGATATTATTTTGTTCAGTATTCATAGGAATAATATTTTCTTCCATACTCTGTATTATGTGAGTAATATTATTTCGTCTCGTATTCCTGATTATACCATCATCTTGTTAAAGTATTGCTTCTATACTCTGTGAAATTAGTAGAATATCCTTGAAATTTGCGCTTCATCTAGTACCGTTTCACAAGGATATTTTCTGCACATTCTTGTTAAATTTTAAGCTTTTCATACCGGAGTACTGTCCATGAGTACTATTTATTTATACGGTACTATTCACAAAAAAGTACTATTCATGGGTACTATTTATAAAATACTATTCACGGGTACTATTCATAAAGTACTATTCATGAGGTACTATTCATGAGTACTATTCACAAAGTAGTATTCACGGGGTACTATTCCTGAAGTATTATTCATGGAGTACTATTAACCCAGGTACTATTCTCCCAAAGTACTATTCATGACAAAAATTGATTTCTTTTCTGTCCAAATCATTTTGTATACAATATCATTCTTGAATATTACTCCACAAAGCAGTATCATGTTGGCAATTTGAACATTATTGAATTCTAGATAAATTAAATTATAAATATTTAAAAATTTATCCTTTGTTTCTTTTAATTGAATTCTTATATCATTGTCATCATCCTCATACTTATATTGTGATAAAAGTCATCTTTGACTTACGTGCATAGATGAACTGTTGATTGATATGATTATGACCAGGGATCATTTGGTATAATTATGACCGTAATGTTACAAATGATGTGGTAAAAGTCCTCATTGGCCTATAGTTCATTGATGGACAGTTGTTGGTATGATTATGACCAAGGATTATTCGGTATAGTCATGACCATTGATGATTACATGAATATCCTTGGCCGTGGTGCAGGGATGATTTGATGATGTTATTTATTTATTAAGCTGAGTCTCGGCGATAAAGTTGATGAAAATCTTTTTAAATCATAGAAGATAGTAGATATCATTCTCTACTTGACTCTTCTGCTGGATTGCTTGTTCCACTCCAGTTAAACTTGTTGTCTATTATATTCTATCAGTTTAACATTGTTGAAGGCTAACGATAACTTATCCTGAATTATCTTAGTCATAATATTTCTTACTGGGCTAGTTCAGCTCGCCCTTTGCTTTCATTGTTCTCTTCAGAAAATGAGAATATAGCTGGGACTAGTCGGGGAACGGAGTGACAGTCCAGATGATAGCATTAGTAGTCCTAACTGTTCTTTTAAATAGTGTGATAATAAATGTAATGAGTACTCCATTTGAGTTTAAATACTGTCTAGAAGACAATATTCGTATTCAAGCTCTCAGATTATGTTTTGTCGTATTTTACACGAAAGTTGTATTATTAAGTTGTATTTGAATTTTGTACCATGTATTTGACGACACAAGATGGGTGATGTGTACCTATTTTGGGGGCGTCACTGTTGGTATCAGAGCTTAGGAATATGATCCCTGGATGAGATGTGAGATAAGAACTAGGAGGGGAAAGATGGGGAATTCCTTCGCTAGTATGACCTACCTAAGTTTATTTGGTATTTAATTGGTCGGTCAGAGTATAGGGATAATATGTGACATGTCAATTAACCCTTTTTGGGATCACAGTTGGTACGTATGACTACGAAAAAGATTCAAATGATCCGACAAAGTAAAAAAACCTTACAAGATCAACAAAAGATTTATGCTGATCTTCATCGAAAAGACGTGGAATTTAATATTGGAGATCACGTGTTGTTATGTGTTGCTCCATGGAAAGAAGTTACGAGATTTGGAAAAAGAGGAAAGCTCAATCCTCAATTCATTGGCCCATTTATAACCCTCGAACGAGTAGGAACTGTGGCTTATAGACTCGCCTTACCGCCAAGTATGTCTCGTGTTCATAACATTTTCCACATATCTATGTTACGTAAATATGTGAAAGACCTGAACCACATTATTGAATTAGAACCAGACGAGATAGAGGAAGATTTAACGTATGAAGAGGTACCTGTTAAAATCATGGATAAGAAGGATCATATTCTATGCTCTAAGGTTATACCTCCAGTCAAAGTTTTATGGAGAAACCACGATCTGGAGGAAATGACCTGGGAGTTAGAATCTGAAAGGAAATTAAGGTATCATCACCTCTTCGACCTACCAGGTTCGCACCCTAATTTCAAGGATGAAATTTCATAAGAAGGGGAGGTTATAAGACCCCAACTTTTATGAATAAAGATTAATTTTTCTCGAAATATATTTTTAAATATTATGGTGTGGATATGATATAATGTTATAGTTGTGGGTAATATTTACAAAATTTTCAAAGTAAGCAAGTTGTTATAAAATATTCGATTGGTCGGGGAATATTCGTTTTAACAGGGAATATTTGTACGATGACATAATCATTGGTGGACCCCACAATAAAAGTATTGTCGTAGTTAGAAAATGACAGAATTATCTTTTTATAAAAATAACGGGGAAAGTGTTACCGTTAAACTGTTGAACTACCCGGTAGTAATAGTACAGTAATACGCGTGGTTGCATAGTAGCACACGGTATTGATTATTGATGCTTACGTGAGAAGTCACTCAGTTAAACTCAATTATTGCTACAGTAATTGTTGCATCATATATCTCATATTATTGATTCAATTATTGTAATAATATCATTTGCATAATATTTTATATTATTAAATCAATAATTGAGATGACAAAGTTATTCATATTATTATTTGCAATATTGACAATGTCTAGAAAGTTCTGTCGAGGAGAGGTTTGGTCACCTAATTGCGCGCCAATAAGAAGTAATCCTTATCGAAAAACCCTCTCTTTCCGGGGAACGACCTGGTTGTTAAATATTGTGAGTTATAATATTAATGATGAATAAGTTCGTATTGATTAAAGATGAAATTGATAGTTCCATTGTGTTGGGATTATTAGTATTAGTGGAAATTGAAATTTATTTTGATAATAATTGATGTCTGGAAGTTATATTAACCAATCGGGTAATTAATCGGATAAATGATCAATTAATTGCTATTAATTCACACGCTTATAACTATGTGTTCATATTAGTGTACTATTGATACACATGCATGTACTATTAGGGGAGGTGGTGCAAGATTGATAATACTTGCATGACTAAATTAAAAATGGCGGTATAGATGAAGGTACTATATTATAATTATTTTTTTTCACATGTATAGAACTATTGATTCACATGAACGTACTATTGATTCACATGATGTACTATTAGGGGAGGTGGTGCAAGTTTGATAATACTTGCATGACTAAATTAAAAATGAAGGAAAAGACGAAGGTATTATACTGTAATATTTCGAGCCCCGAAACGTGCAATTATCGAAACTATATTTTTCTATACATAGAAGCTCATTCTTCTTTCATTCTCACCAATTCACTAAGACTCACAAGAGCATTTATGGAGAGAGATGCTATAGAGAGAAAGAAGAAGAGAAGCCTATTACCTCAGTATTCCAGTATCCAATCTTCTTCTGAGGTAAGGGATATTATTTTGTTCAGTATTCATAGGAATAATATTTTGTTCCATATTCTGTAGTATGTGAGTAATATTATTCCGTCTCGTATTCCTGATTATAACATCATCTATACTCTGTGAAATTAGTAGAATATCCTTGAAATGTGCGCTTCATCTAGTATCGTTTCGCAAGGATATTTTCTTCACATTCTTGTTAAATTTTAAGCTTTTCATACCGGAGTACTATCCATGAGTACTATTCATTTATACGGTACTATTCACAAAAGTACTATTCATGAGTACTATTCACGGAGGTACTAATCCCGAAGTACTATTCATGGGGTACTATTCACCCAAAGTACTATTCAGGATAAAAATTAATTTCTTTTCGGTGCAAATCATTTTTGATACAATATCATTCTTGAATTTTACTCCACAAAGCAGTATCATGTTGACAATTTGAACATTATTGAATTCTGGATAAATTAAATTATAAATCTTTAAAAATTTATCCTTTATTTCTTTTAATTGAATTCTTATATCATTGTCATCCTCCTCATGTTTATATTGTGATGAAAGTCATCTTTGGCTTACGTGCATAAATGAACTGTTGATTGTTATGATTATGACCAGAGATCATTCGGTATAATCATAACCGTAATGTTACATATTATGTGGTAAAAGTCCTCATTGACCTGTAGTTCATTGATGGATAGTTGTTGGTATGATTATGACCATGGATTATTCGGTATAGTCATAACCATTAATAATTACATGAATATCCTTGGCCGTGGTGCAGGGATGATTTGATGATGTGGTTTATTTATTAAGTTGAGTCTCAGCGATAAAGTTGATGAAAATCTTTTTAAATCATAGAAGATAGTAGATATCATGCTCTACTTTACTCTTCTAATGGATTGCTTGTTCCGCTGCAGTTAAACTTGTTGTCTATTATATTCTATCAGTTTAACATTGTTGAAGGATAACGATAACTTATTTTTCATCATCTTAGTCATAATATTTCTTATTGGGCTAGTTGAGCTCACCCTTTGCTTTCATTGTTCTCTTTAGGAAATGAGAATATAGCTGGGATTAGTCGGGGAACGGAGTGACGGTCCAGATGATAGCATTAGTAGTCCTCACTATTCAATTAAATAGTGTGATAATAAATATAATGAGGACTCCATTTGAGTTTGAATACTGTCTAGAATACAATATTCGTATTAAAACTCTCAATTTATATTGTCGTATTTTACACGACATTTGTATTATTAAGTTGTATTTGAATTTTATACCATGTATTTGGCGACTCAAAATGGGTGATGTATACCTTTTTTTGGGGAATCACAACCTACTCCAGCAGCTCTCTTGTAGAGTACATCTCCACTTAGCTAGAATTTTATAGCCATTTTATGAATCCACTTTCTTTCAGCTTGACTTTCCCTAGCAGGCATAGATCTATCTCGGAGATATTCTTTTATATCCTGATACCAAGACGTTTTGATGGGAGGTAATTCATCTGATACTTCTCCAACATAATTCCCATAGGCTGGTGCCTTCTAGCTTGTAAATTTCATATCAGGAATTCCTTTCCTATCATATATATGGATCAAGGAAGCCAATGTTGCAAATGCATCTGCGAAATCATTTCAATTTTGAGGGATGTGGATGAAGGCTATTTCTTTGAATTCCATAGCAATTTTGATGACCTGCCGATTATAGGGCACTAGTTACAACTCTTTGGGATATGCCTTGGTGGTTTGGTTGATGACCAGCTCGAAATCTCCAAAGACTACTAACCGTTGGATACCCATGGATTGGCCTAGTTTCAATCCAATTATACAGTCTTCATACTTGGCAGTGTTGTTGGTGTTAACAAACTGCAATTTGATGGCCATGGGATACTGTTCTCCCGAAATAGATACAAGAACTGCCCCTATTCTTGAACCTTCCATATTTACAGCACCGTCAAAGTATAGTTTCCAAAATTGGCTGGTATCTTCTTAGGGGTTTTGCTAAATTGTTATTATTCCATCGTCTGGGAAATAAGTTTCCAAGGGTTCAAAATTCTCTGATGGTGCTTCGGCAAATTGATCTTCAATTCCTTGACGTTTGATAGACTTTTGAGTTATGTAGATGATATCAAATTGTTGATGGATCAATTGCCATTTGGACAATCAACAATTTAATATGGGCTTATTGAATATGTATTTTAGAGGATCAATGCGGGAGATGAGATAGGTTGTGTGACCATGGAGATAATGTTGTAACCTCATGGTGGCCCACACTAAAGCACAACAAGTCTTTTCAATCAAGGTGTACTTTTGTTCACCGCTGCTGAATCTATTGCTGAGGTAATAAATGGTTCTTTCGTTGCCTTTATCATCTTTCTGCCCCCATTATTCATCCCATAGCATTAGGATTGACTGATATGTACATAAACATGGGAATCTTGTCTCTTAGAGGCACTACAACAAGGGCTTCAATCAGTTGCTCCTTAATAGCGAGGAAAGCCTTTTGACAGTCCTCATTCCAATTTTTGGACGAATTTTTCCTAAATAGCTTGAAGATGGACTCACAAGTTGCAGTGAGTTGAGAGATGAATTTTCTTATGAAATTAATTCTCTCAAGGAATCCCTATATCTCTTTTCCTGTTTGGGGTACAAGCATGTTAAAGGATTCGCGAGTAAAAGTTTTTGTTTTTGTTGATGCAGAACATGTTTGCGTCTGAATTTGAGGTGGCGCGACCGCACCACTCTCAAGCCTAAGACCAGCGCGGCCTCGCCGGTCTGCAGACGATTCAGGAAGAGTTTGTGTAATCTAAACTTTAGGATTCGTATATTAGTGGCTAATATGTTATAATATATATGGGTCATATTTGATATTCAAACTGTCCATAAATGGATTGAGATAGCAAAGCATGAATTAGATAAGAATTAATTATGGAAATTAATTAACCCAAAATAAATATTGGTTAATTAAGTTATATTATGTAATATTATAATATAATTTAAGTATTAAAGCCTTGTGTGGCAACGGCGTGATAGTAAATTGAATGAAGGAGCAATTCAAAGTAAAATGGTGAATTAATATATGTGCTTTACATGAAGAAAATGAAATGATTATGTTAATTAATTTTAGTATTTTTTTTATATATTACATAGCATGGTAATATATGAAAGGGCCTAATATCCTGAAAGATGTTAATGAAAATAGGTTGTGGATGAGAAAAGAAAAACAATATGATTATAAATAAATATTCCTTAAAGATTTATAAAATGAATTAATATTTGAGATATGACTAAATGTATAGATTGAAGAAAATGTCATGGAAAAATTTATAAAAGGAAGGGAATTGAACAATCATATTATATAATAATTAGTGTAGTACATACTAATTATTCTAAGAGAAATGGTTATGAGTATAACCTCATAAAGTCTAGTTAAATAGTTATACATATTATAATCGTATAATTATTCAAGGTAGCTAAAACAATTTAGTATTAAAGTGAAGTGTATCACACAAACTTGATATTAAATGAATATTAAATTAAGAGGAATTGGGTGAAAAGCCAAACATGGCCTAGACCCCTGATATTTTACTGCTGAGATTATATAATAAGCTTGAGTTATATAACTCTAGTGAGCTTGGATAAATGAGCCTTGTCTAGCATGAATATTAAAGTTAAACCAACTTAAGGTTTAACTAGAATTATGAAAAGATAATTAATGGTAAGGGAATAAATGATGTATATTAATTAATCATTGTGGTACTTATATATGATAAGTGTGGTGGAAAATAATAGGTTGAGGGTTCCTAACTAAAATATATTTAGCCCAATTAAAATATTATTTGGGTTTTTCCAATGTACATGAATTATATGATTATGAGTATAGGTACTCCTAACTTATCATAAGGTTATAACATTAAGTTATCATATATGACCTGTGTAGCCCAAAAGGAAAATCACATTAATAATTTTAAGCTTAAAAAGGAGAGTGCAACATTCTTAAAAAGCTTTTTCTTAATTTCTCAGTCATTTTTCCTTCCTCACATGACTAGGCCATTCACCTTTCCTATCTCTCCATGCTCAAAACTCAGTGAAATCAAAAAAGGCTAGAAGATGGTGATGATCCCTATGGAAATAGTGGGGAGGGAGTGGTTAGCCACTTTTCACCAACTTCTTATTACCCCATGGCTTCTTCCTCTTTCCTTTGGTTTCATTCCTTGGGCAAAACCCAAATTTGGGCAACGTTTCCTATATAAATTGAAAGTTCCCCTTCATAAATCCAAGTTAGTAAAATGTTTGACAAGTCTATATTAGAGAATGAGTGCTCTGTAATTAAGTTAGCAAACTTATTGCGAAGGAATTTAGCAAATTCAAGCTTTAAAGAGGTAATGTCCTCACATGTGTTCTTACTTTCAAGTATGATAGCTTTCTAAAAGTTTCATGAAATTACTTATGAATTTGTTTTTAAATTGATATAATGATATTATCTGAGTTATATGGAATCATGATAGTTGTTCAAAGTATGTTAATCAAATACATATGTTTTTAGGTTTGAACTGCTGCAGAACAGAGCCTTGTTTGGTGCTGTGTCGAAGTGGCACGGCCGCGCCACTTCCTAGTACAAATCCAGCGTGACCGCACTGTGTGTCAATCTCAAAATCCAATTTCTTCTATAATATGATTTTCTGAGCATGTTAGGTTGGTTTGAAAAATGCATATAAATAACGCCAACACATGGATTGAAGTTACCTTAGCTATAGTAGGTCACTATAACTTGTTTTACTTTGAGTTTTAATGGAAACTCATAAGTTTGGAAAGACAAACCTAGTTGAAAATAAACTTACTTATATTATGATCTTGTGAGCATGTGTAGATAACTTAAATATATATGTAAATGAGTCTAACATGTGGTCTAAGTTTACCTTGTATATAATGAGTCGTGTTAGCTTGGTATTAATGATTTTCTAAAGAAAACTTGAAGTTTTGAAAATGAAACTTGACGAACTTTGTGTCTTTTAAGTTCTGACTTTATGAACACGTGTATGTGGCTTAGTTATGTGTGAGAATGGGTAAGGAATGTGGTTTCAATATATATTACATATAAAAGGTTGTTAAGCTCGGTTTAATATGTGTTTTAAAGGAAAATTTAAAAGTTTTAGAAACTAGTTTTGATGAGCATTGTATTAATTGCATTTTGACCTTATGAGCAAGCATAACAGTTCTTTTTATACCTTTAAGCATGAATGATATGTGCATCTACTTAGTTAAGCATGACATTAGATATTCAAGCATGTTTAAAGAAAGGACTATACTAACTATGTGTAAATAAGTTTGATAAACTTGAGCATACGTATTAAGGATTCTTAGTATCATTATGTGACTTAATGGTTAACATAGCGAATCCCTTGTTGACTAAACCTATTTAGTCTCGATTAAAGAGTTTTGAAAAGGAAGTAGTATGCTTGATTTGAGTTTTATCTCAAAGTCTATTGTAAATACCTGAGATGGTGTTCAACTTGGTCCATAGACTTTTGAACATGTTAATCCTAGTTGAGCCATGAAATGCAAAATAAACTAAAAGTTTTAGAAGTTAACCTCAACGTTAACAAGTGTGGAAACCAAATTTGTTCTAAACCATGTCTTTATGTGTTTATATTGTGTTCAAAGGTATTAGTGTGCTAACAAGAAAACTGGATCCTTGAAAATTTTAGTTCTAGTTTTGGCAGGGAGTAGCGCGACCGCGCCACTCCCAAGCCTATTTTCAGCGCGGCCGCGCCGTGCTGCAGAGTAGTCAAGAACAGTTTGTTAACTGTCTAAACTTTAGAGCATATCTATATATATATTCCTTAAAGACTGTAAAAGATGAAATAAGATGAAATAATTACTCAGTATATAAGGATATTTAATTAGGATGCAAAGTCCTATAATGTAACTCTGATGAATCAAATTATAGAATAGATTTTATTCAAGAATTTGTAATTGATAATGGTTGTGATTCAGAGAAATAAATAAAGAATACGAAAAAGTTTTAATTATTCCACATTCTTATTAGGTATATCATCAAATGTGACGTAAAGACAATGATTAATAACCAAGTTTGAGAATTGACTTATTAAAGTTTTTGGGTCATTACATAGATTTGGGACTTGAAAGGAAATATTATATTAATTAGTATCAAAGCTATGTTGTATTCATTAATTTATGAATAAAAGTTATAAATAATTACATGAAGATTGGATCTTAATACACCGGATCCGAGGTAAAATGTACTCGGATTTGGGGGTGTTACAATTTGGTATTAGAGCAGTAGGTTATAAATCTTTGGTAAGAGTACCTTAGACTATATCCTTAGAGAGGGAAAGTAAAGATGATAAAGGATAAACTCAAGTATAGTTTAAGTGATAAGAAATAAAATTTATAAAGATCAGATTAAAATATATATGAGAAGATTCAAAGAAGAATCTTGAAGTATCTAGAAAATGAGGATCAAGAGTCACCTGACTCCAGTAATAAAGATTAAAAGTGTTATTAAATAGACGACGTCTATAAGATGAATATGTTAAAAATAATGTGAATAAACTCAAATAGAGTTTAATTAATAATAGATGAATTCAGGAAATTCATGTGAAATAAGTTAAGATAATATGTTAGGTTCAAAGAAGAACTTGAAGAGCTAGAGTATCAGGGAACACCTGAGTTGAATAATCAAAAGACTGTGATTAAAAAGAGCGAAAAGGTGATCGTAAAATTTTAAAATGATAAAAAAAAATAGTAAAGAATCATAAATAGAAGGGGATCACGACGTGATCAGATTGAGTTATGAAATGATAGATGGTTTGTAATGACTACGTAGTTATATCTCGATGCTATAAAGAGAAATTACTATAAAATGGTATGAAATAAATGCATGAGGAGTTATAAATGATGAGATATGAAAAAATCTTATCAAGCAAAGATCAAGTTAAGAGTGAGATAGAGTTGGGTGGGATTTTAATTGAGGACTTAGGTGATGACTGAGTTATACAAACCTTTGTATGGGCGGAGGTTTGTGCTTTTACTCAGTCTATTACACTGATAATCATTGGAATGTTAGTGTCACGCTATCAATGTACATATGGCAGAAATGTGATTCTTTTCTCATATCTATATTTGATAGTTAGAGACTATTAAGATTAAGTTAGAGAATATTAAGATTCAGCACGAGTTCTTAAAACTCATGTTTATGGTACGTTTGTGACTCATAGTCGTATGTATATTTTTGATCCCCTGAGCGTATGGACAGTCTCTGATTTATTCTTGGACTACGTATTGCTAGAACAAGCTCCTAAACTCATATTACTGTGGTAAGTTCCTAAACTTCCAAGGTGTGATAAGTTTGATTAACTATATTGGGAATAAATATGTTATATATCATGAATTAAGAATTTTGGTAGAATGAGCATTGATGGTGTTGAAGCTTGATAGAATGATTAAGTAATGAAGCAGTGAAGCAAGGATCGATGGAGAAACATGGATTTTATAAATCTTCTAGCTATGCTAGATTTTCAAAATTTATTGACTTCGTGCTGATGTTTGCACTTATGTTTTCTTGAAAAACATTGTATCATGTGATTAAACAAATAAGATTTAAAAACAATACCATTATTCATATGTCTATGCTATTTATTTCAGCTAAGACAAAAATGATTTAAAAATTTCAAAAATGTATTTTTGACCATGTACATCATTTAATATGGTGTAGAAAATGGTAAACGTTGGAGTCATTAATGCAATCAAACCTAGTTTTGGATGTCATTGTAAGATTGTCAGCCCACTATAGTATGATGTAGTATGACAAAGTCACAAAATGACGGAATCCTCAACGTACTACTAAGTTGGTATGGTATTATGACGTCATGAAAAAAAAAATTGGTTTTCTTTTAAATTATGAAGAAGGTAAATTAAGTTAACTAAATTATTTCGATTGATGTCTGAATTGTTGATAAAAGTCTACACTATTTGATTTGGCTAGACGGTTGTTGAAAAATATTTATAGAATTCAAGCATTCTTGAGTATTTATGCCAAACCAGATTGCTCTGGTGCGGATTCAGATGTTGAAAAGTTGAGGTGAATAGCCCTATAAGGGGACATATTTTCGTAGACAATGGTTCTGAGTGTAACACATATAGTTGTTACAATGTACTACGTTCGTGTATAATGTTGTGGTACGATAGGTTGATCACCTAGAGTACTTGTAGAGGGTGTTTACAGTCTGTTTGAATGATAAACATTTTGTGCAAAAAGGTTTACAATGTGAAGGATTTTGTTGAAGCACTAGTAAACCTAGAGAAGAGTTCACGGTCTTGTGACCCTTCAGCATAATTTGGAATATGAGTTATTCATTCTACTTCCCAATTATTGAATGACTGAGGAAGATTCTTATTCTTTTGAAGGGTGAATGAGGTAAGGGGGATATTCCTTAGAAAGAAAAAAGTGGTAGAATACGACATGTAATAATGATTGAATTTCGTAAGCTATAATAATTCCAAGAAATGAATAAAATTTTGAAAGAGAAAAGATGAAATTATCTAAAGAATATGTAATCTTCTTACTGGAACCGAGTAGAGAAGGTTTGGTGATTCCGAGGATGGAATCCTTATAAGGGGGAGATAATGTGATAACCCAAAATTTTAGAAATTATTAAAATAAGAGTTAGTAAATAAAATTCTTATTATAAGATATGTCGAGTTTAATATATGAATGTATATATGTGTTATATATGAGATTTTATAGTTGATTAAACTATTAAAGAAAGAAGATTTTGAACTTAAAGTTTAATCTTTAAATTATTGAAGAATGTAGTAATTGATATTGTAAAGTCAAAAAAGGAGATTGATTTTGGTTAGTATAATAAGTTAGAATATAGGAAGCAGGTTAAAGGACTTGCGAGTAAAATTTTCTCTTTCTATTGAAGTAGAACATGTCTGCATCTGAACTTGAGGTGGCGCAACCGCACCACTCTCAAGCCTAAGACCAGCGCGGCCGAGCCGGTCTACAGACGGTTCAGGATGAGTTGTAATCTGAACTTTAGGATTTGTATTTTAGTGGCTAATATATTATTATATGTGTCATATTTGATATTCAAGCTATCCATGAATGGATTGCGATAGCAAAGCATGAATTAGATAAGAACTAATTATGGAAATTAATTAACCTAGAATAAATATTGGTTAATTACGTTATATTATGTAATATTATAATATAATTTGAGTATTAAAGCCTTGTGTGGCAATGGCATAATAGTAAATTAAATGAAAGGGGTGATTCACTTAAGTAAAATGGTGAATTAATATATGTTCTTTACAGGAAAAAATGAAATTATTATGTTAATTAATTTTGGTATTTTTTATATATTACATAGAATGGTAATATATGAAAGGATCTAATATCCTGAAAGATGTTAATGAAAATAGGTTGTGGATGAGAAAAAAAACTTATATGGTTATAAATAAATATTGGTTAAAGATTTATAAATTAAATTAATATTTAAGATATGACTAAATGTATATATTAAAGTAGTTGTTGTGGGACAATTTATAAAATGAAGGAATTTGAACAATCATATTATATAATAATTAGTGTAGTATAAACTAATTATTCTAAGAGAAGTGGTTATGAGTATAATCTCATAAAGTCTAGTGAAATAGTTATACATATTATAATCGTATAATTATTCAATGTAACTAAAACAATTTAGTATTAAAGTGAAGTGTATCACACAAACTTGATATTAAATGAATATTAAATTAAGTGGAATTGGGTGAAAAGCCAAACATGGCCTAGATCCCTGATATTTTACTACTGAGATTATATAATAATCTTGAGTTATATAACTCTAGTGAGCTTGGATAAATGAGCCTTGTGTGGCATTTAATATTAAAGTTAAACCAACTAAAGGTTTAACTGGAATTATGAAAAGAGAATTAATGGTGAGGGAATAAATGATGGGTATTAATTAATCATTGTGGTACTTATATATGATAAATGTGGTGGAAAATAATGGGTTGAGGGTACCCAACTAAAATATAT
Organism: Panax ginseng; assembly: GCA_020205605.1. Classification (NCBI taxonomy): domain Eukaryota; kingdom Viridiplantae; phylum Streptophyta; class Magnoliopsida; order Apiales; family Araliaceae; genus Panax; species Panax ginseng. The sequence continues at coordinate 111,064,283 of CM035131.1, read as the reverse complement.
TTAGCCCAATTAAAATGTTATTTAGGTTAACCTAATGTAAATGAATTATGTGATTTTGACTGTAGGTACCCCTAACTTATTATAAGGTTATAACATTAAGTTATCAAATGTGACTTGTGTAGCCCAAAACAAAAATCACATTAATAATGTTAAGGTTAAAAATGAGAGTGCAACATTCTTAAAAAGCCTTATCCTAATTTCTCAGTCATTTTTCCTTCCTCACATAACTAGGCCATTGGCCTAGCCTATCTCTCCATGCTCAAAACTCAGTGAAATCAAAAAGGCTAGAAGATGGTGATGATCGCTATGAAAATAGTGGGGAGGGAGTGGTAAGCCACTTTCCACCAACTTCTTATTACCCCATGGCTTCTTCTTCTTTCCTTTGGTTTCATTCTTAGAAAAAAAAAACAAATTTGGGTAATGATTCCTATGTAAATTGGAAGTTCCCCTTCACAAATCCAAGTTGGTAAAATATTTGATAAGTCTATATTAGAGAGTGAGTGCTCTAGAATTGAGTGAGCAAACTGATTGGGAAGGAATTTAGCAAATTTAAGCTTTAAAAAGGTAAGTCTATATTAGAGAGTGAGTCCTCATATGTGTTCTAACTTTCAAGTATGATAGCTTTCCAAAAGTTTCATGAAAGTACTTCTGAATTTGTTTGTAAATTGATATCATGATATTATCTGAGTTATATGGAATCATGATAGTTGTTTAGAGTATGCTAATCAAATGCGTACGTTTTTGGGTTTGAACTGCTGCAGAAAAGATCCTTGTCTGGTGATGTGCCGAAGTGGTGCACTCGCGCCATTTCCCAGTACAAATCTAGTGCGTCCGCACTTTGTGTCAATCTCAAAATCCAAGTTCTTCTATAATATGATTTTCTAATCATGTTAGTTTGGTTTGAAAATGCATATAAATAACCCCAACACTTGGATTGAAGTTACCTTAGTTATAGTAGGTTAGTGTAAATTTTTTTAGTTTGAGTTTTAACGGAAACTTATAAGTTTGGAAAGACAAACCTAGTTGAAAATAAACTTACTTATATTCTGATCTTGTGAGCATGTGTAGATAACTTAAATATATATGTAAATGAGTCTAACATGTGGTCTAAGTTTACGTTGCATATAATGAGTCGTGTTAGCTTGGTATTAATGATTTTCTAAAGAAAACTTGAAGTTTTGAAAATGAAACTTGACGAACTTTGTGTCTTTTAAGTTCTGAATTTTTGAACATGTCTATGTGGCCTAGTTATATGCATGAATGGGTAAGGAATATGGTTTCTATATATATTGCATATAAATGGTTCTCAAGCTCGGTTTAGTATTTGTTTTAAAGGAAAACTTAAAAGTTTTAGAAACTATTTTTGATGAGCATTGAATTAATTGCATTATGACCTTATGAGCAAGCATAATAGTACATTTTATGCCTTTAAGCATAAATGATATGTGCATCCAATTAGTTAAGCATGACATAAGCTATTCAAGCATGTTTAAAGAAAGGACTATACTAACTATGTGTAAATGAGTTTGATACACATGAGCATACGTATTATGGACCGTTTAGTATCGTTATGTGACTTAATGGTTAACATAGCGAGTCCCTTGTTTAATAAACCTGTTTAGTCTCGATTAAAGAGTTTTAAAAAGGAAGTTGTTTGTTTGATTCGAGTTTTATCTTAAGGTCTTTTGTAAATACTTGAGATGGTGTTCAACTTGGTCCATAGACTTTTGAACATGTTAATCTATCTTGAGCCAAGAAATGCAAAAGAAACTAAAAGTTTTAGAAGTTAACCTCAACGTTAACAAGTGTGGGAAACCCATTTTGTTCTAAACCCTGTCTTTATGTATTTATATTATGTTCAAAGGTATTAGTATGCTAACAAGAAAACTAGATCCTTGAAAATTTTAGTTCGGTTTGGCAGAGTAGAGCCTTATGGCAAGGCTGTCGGTCAGAGAGTAGTTAAAACATTGTTAACATGTCTCGACTTTTTAGAATATCTATATATATATTCCTTCAAGACTTAAAAGATGAAATAAAATTATTTCGAAAGAATAAGCATGAGAGTGGAATGTACTAGCAACATAGCTATTCTAAGAGTATACTGAAAAAGTGAAATAAAACAAAGTAAAATTTGCTATTTCATTAGGAATATATGAATGTATATGATTAATAGGTATGAATTCATGATTATAGAATTGTGCAAGATTACACGAAGTGCAGATAGCTATAATCAGTTAAGTTGTAGTTGATAATCTACGAGCCAAGCAAGTCTTTCAGTTCCTATTTGCTATATGATTATGATAACTGTTAGTTGAATTATATTATGTTATGAGAATGTAGAATTACGTATGAGATGCGTATGAAATACATATGAAATTGGATAGTCAATTTATGACTATATGCTTAAGAAGTTAATATCTATACTATTATATGAGAAGCAACATGCGTAATAAATTTTAATGATTATAACTGTGTAAGCTAAGCATGATATTATGTGCTATGTGATGCATGAAAACTATTAGATTTGCTGAGCTGTCGAGCTCATCCTTGCAAATAACCATTTCTATATGTTAATGATTTAAGGTAACGTTACGTGATACTTGAATGATATAGATTAATAGTAACACAAGAGGATTGATTTGTTTATCTAAAGATATGATTCTGAATCATTTTTTAGGTTTTACATGATGCACTTGATAGTTGTTTTCGATGTAAAACTCATGTAGAGTTGTAAAGACGTAATTACTCGGTATATAAGGATATTGAATTTGGAAGTAAAGTCCTATAATGTAACTTTGATGAATCAAATTATAAAATAGATTTGATTCAAGAATTTATAATTGATAATGATTGTGTTTCAGAGAAATAAATAAAGAATACAGAAAAGTTTTAATTATTTCATATTCTTATTAAGTATAACATCAAATACGATGTAAAGACAATGATTAATAACCATGTTTGAGAATTGACTTGTTAAAGTTTTGGGGTAATTACATAGATTTGGGACTTAAAAGGAAATATTGTATTAATTGGTATTAAAGCTATATTGTATTCATTAATTTATGAATAAAAGTTATAAATAATCAGATGAAGGTAAGATCGTAATGCATCGGATCTGAGGTAACCGATACCCGAATTTGGGGGCGTTACACGTCTTCCTTTTTGGACTTGACGATCATAATGGACGTGAAAAGCTCCTTCCTCAACGGATACATCAATGAAGAGGTATTGTAAAACAGCCTCTTGGATTCAAACATGAGAAGTTTCTAAACCATGTTTATGAGCTCAAGAAGGCTCTGTATGGTCTCAAACAAGCTCCAAAGGCCTGGTACGAGAGGTTGAATAAGTATCTAATTTAAAATGGTTTTATTAGAGGCAAAATTGATTCTACATTATTTATTAAGCATACAAATAAGGATATTATTATTATACAAATATATGTAGATGATATAATATTTGGTGCTACTAATGATTTTCTTTGTGAGTAGTTTTCAAAATGTATGCATAAGGAGTTCGACATAAGTTTAATGGGAGAATTGAATTACTTTTTGGGACTCCAAATCAAGCAAACAAAGGAGGGTATCTATATACATCAAACTAAATACACAAAAGAACGACTCTAAAGATTTGGTTTTAAAGTATCCAATTAAAAGGCTACACCCATGAGTACATCAATAAAACTTACTTCTGATGAGAAAGGTATGGATGTAGAATTGACCAAATACCAAGGTATGATTAGCTGTCTATTATATTTAACTACATCTAGACCTGATATAATGTATAGTGTATGTCTTTGAGCACAATTTCAAGCAAAACCTAAGGAATCCCACTTACAAGTTATCAAAAGAATTTTTAAATATTTAAGTGGTACTATTAATTTGGGATTGTTTAATCCAATTTACAATCACTTTGAACTAATGGGCTACTCAGATGCTGACTATGCGGGATGTCAAATTGATAGAAAATGTACCAGTGGTGCTTGTACATTTTTGGGACAAAGTCTAGTAATGTGCCATAGTAAATAGTAAACTTCAGTTGCTTTATCAACCACTAAGGGTGAATATCTAGTTGCGGGGAGTTGTTCCTCTCAAATATTATGAATGAGACAAACCCTATGTGATTTTGATATTTTATGTGAAAGTGTGCCTATTTATTGTGATAATTCTAGCACTGTTGACAAATCAAAAAATCCCGTTCTCCATTCACGTACAAAACATATAAAGGTTAGGCATCATTTTTTAAGGGATAATGTTTCAAAAGGATTAATTAAATTAATTTTTATTCCTACAGAAAAATAATTAGCTGATATTTTTACTAAACCTTTAAGTGAAGAAAGATTTTGTATTTTAAGGAGAGAACTTGGAATGTTCATGGTATAAATAGTGTTCACGTACTAAAATATTTCATGCATAAAATATTTTTAACCTACAGTATATCTGCACGTTATTAGATTACATCTATTTGATATTCATTATCTGTTCATGTATCTAATACTACCGACGGCTACTGGGAAACGTATTATTCAAAAAGGAAGCGCATATTTTTAAAAGATCTGGCTCAATTCACGGTATTATCTCATCAAAATCTTGAACAGTCTTTTTAGATATAATCATAATTGTTTTGAGATTTGAAAAGATATGTGAGCTGAAGAGATTTATCTTCTCGAGACATCTATTTGTTTCCAACTCTTGCATGTTAAATCTTCTTCTTATCTCTCACTTTACCAAAGCACATTAGTTGAATTTTTTTGTTTCTCTCATCGTGATAACCATATCAAATCTCTGTAACAATGAAGACTCTAGCAAGTAAGCGATCCTCCGATATTACCATCTAAGAAGGCCAACAGACTTGCTCGATCTCAATATAAAGTGAGAACTCAGAAGAAATCCAAGTGACAACAAATTATGGATTTATTTTATTTTAAAATTTTTTCTCTGGAAAAAACTTTTTACTCATGTGGTATGTCTGCTATGCTTTTTCCCCCAACAAAATTTTATCCTCGTTTAGTCCAACAATTTTACACAAATCTTGAGTGTAATGGTGATTGTTATTGTGACGCCCCCAAATTCGGGTATCTTCCAACCCGACAGATGGTGCGACATGATACTTATAACTGTACATTCATTCTATTGAAACGACATCAAAATGTGTGTATCAACGACATTCTTATTACATTAATAATATTACATCCCGTCCCCAAGTTCTAAAACCATTACATTCTTTGTTCATCATATTATAATATATATAACTTACTCGTTTATTACAAGGTAAACTAATTGTTCATCTTCATCTTGCCTTTAACCTTGTCGTATCCCTCAGTTCGTTTGGTCCTAGCTGCATTCATATGGTTCAAGCAAGAGTGAGCATAACAAGCTCTGTAACGCCCCGAAAATTCGAACCCTTGTAAATACTTTTAATAATGAATAAAATAATATTATTTATTATTATTATGTATTGATAAGATGAATGTCGTTCTATAACCTAGAAATGTCGGAATGTCTTAATATTTTAACTACGTGAATGAATTAAAGTGTTTGAATTTCAAAGATGAAAATAAAAGCTTTCCGAGAAATTTTCTGAAAAACACTATTCATCGATTTCTGCTCGGGAATTATTTTTGAACTTCCGAGAAATACGTAATGTTATAATATCAAGGTGATATTGATTATGTAATAATAATCTAAGTATGGAAAACATAATATTTCACATGCGGACTTAATTTGGGAACGTTAGGTTTATTAAGGGTTAAAAGAAGAAAGTTGTGATCGTATAATGTGTATTCATTATATGAAGGTAATGAATGTAAGTATAATAATGACACGTATTGTACTATTATGTATGAAGAATGAGATAACGATATTACTTAATTAATATACGAGCTAGCATACAAAGATTATACGTGGGGTATAAATGTTAAGTTATTAAATCTAAGGTAATGGACTTGTAGGATTATTAGCCTATTAAGAGAAGTCCAATAGAAGTTACAATCAAGCCCAAGTGTTTGATAAGTCTTGAGTCCAATCTATTTATAGCATAAGCCCAACAAGAAAGTAGTTAGATTAATTAGCAAAGCCCAAATGAGAAGCCATGATCCATGGGGCAATCCAAGTGTAAAGTGGGTAGTCTTGATGGGAAAATAATATGTGTGGTGACCAAGTGATGTGATGAGCAAGGAATGAATAGTAAGGAGGTGGAGGATTAAGGAGGTGGAATGAGGAGGTGGAATAAGGAGGTGGGATGGTGTATTGACCATTTTACCCTAGATTTGAGTGGCCTATAAATACCAAGATTCATTTCATTTTGTTGCTTGATTAAATTTCATCCAACTCCCTCAAGATAAGCTACTTAATTGGTAGAGAGAATAAGCACTTATAAGCCACTTCAACCTTTGTTAGATTTTCCAAAGTGAATTGAAGTCAAAGTCTTCAAGGGTAAGACTCATATCTATTATATCTTTATCTCTTCTATGATAGGATTCATAGAGAAGTGGGATTGTTTGATAATAACATATAAGAATTATGTTATGAATGGACTTAAGCCGAATAAGTTGAATAAGCAACTTGAACTCTAATAAGTTATTGGAATCTTGAAGAACTTATCATATGTTTGTCATATGATGTTAGTATGTTGAATATAGTATGAGAACATTGATTGATGGACTTAAGTTCATAGTAAGTCATAAGCATGATGAATTGTAGTTCATGAATTAAATAAGTCATTGACTTATGAGAATAAGTCAAAACCTACTTTGATTATAAGTTGGTGTAATAAGTAACTTGAAATGTTCATATGTTGGTTAAAATCCATTTAGAATAATTAGTAATGTAGTTTTGACGGAATTCACACGATTGGAAGATTATCGTCGAATTTGTGAAATTCTCGGAATGAAAGTCGTATTTTGTGTTTGAAGTCGGAAATGTTGGTTTTCGATGGGGACAAGTCATATTTGGCATTATAGAGTTGCAGACTCGAAAATGACCGAATTCCGACTTAGAACGAAGAAACGAGCGTTAAACTTTCATGGACGTTTATTATTTTTGTTAAAAATGAACTCATAGGTGAAATGTTAGCAAACGAAGTTGAATAGATAAAATTCTTGCATGAACACATAGAGTATGTAATTTGTGAACCGTAGGCTTTTAAACGGACTAATTCGGACTTATAACGAAGAAGTTATGCATCCGGGAGTTTCGTAAAATTTTCAAAATTTTGCAAAACTGCCTAAGACATGAATCAGTCACAAGACGCACTCTACTACCTTAAAGCCGTAAAGCAACATGAGGCTAGAACTCAGATATCGCTAACTTCATATGCCTTGCGAGATGTAGAGTTAAGTGTGGCGCCGCGGTGCCAATTCTAGAGTTTTGATGGATAAGAATGTTTACAAGTATAGAATGAAAGAGAACTCATTGGTAATGAACTAAGGTGTTAATATAACATTGTTAAGGCATTGTTAGACATGTAATGTATGATGATTAAAGGTTGGTAATCAATTGAAAGTGAACATAATGTGATTGACGTAATGAAAAGCCGGAAACCATAATAATAGATCTAAGTCAGGATTTAGATTGAGATGAAGGGTAAGATATAATAATATACCTACTTGATTATATAAGACCTAATGTGGTACGTTATATGATCATGTATTATAGAAACGTAGAGACTTAAAGTGTATGTGTGTTAATCAGTAAGAAGACACTGAAGGCAAGTATTCTAACCCTTGTTCTAGTTCAGTCTAGACAAGTTTTGTAATTCATGTATTCTTTCACATGAAGTCTTGAATGATGAAGTCTAAAGCCAACTCTTCTTGGCTTAGACTTATATTATGAGATACGCCAACATGATTTATGTTTATCGAGTTATATTGGTATGGTTTTCAATTGAAGACCGAGTATGCTAAAATGTTTTTGTCGTTTAACTTATTGTGCACGTGAGGTTGCCACAACTTAAACGTATACACGTTTAATGAATGTAGTGTTGATCAACATAGAGTACTATAGGCTGATCACCCAGAAGTGCTCGTAAGCTATGTCGGACTTACGGACTTAGTGTCGGGTTGTCCTTTTCAAAAGAAATTATGAATTGCTCATAGTCTTGAGCCTTAGTTGATATTCATCTGAATATTGTTATTGGAAAACGGTTTGAATGAAAAGAAGTGCTATTTTGAATTATCGATAGTACTTCGTAACTATTGTTCAATTACTGAAGATATATGAGTTCTATGTTTCAAGCATGTTGTTTATTAGAATTGTAGTACTTGCTGAGCTAGTCAAGCTCTCTCTTGCTTGAACCATATGAACACAGCTAAGATCGAGCGGACCGAAGGCTCAGGCAAGGACAAGGGCAAGGCGAAGACGAACCCTTAGATTGCTTATGTAATAGAATAGTTGAACGATTTATAATATTTTTGATATTATGACAAGAACAAACGAATGGGTTACAAAGAACCTGGGAAATGTAATATGATTTTGGATATATAGAAGTTATATTAGTCCTTTTGAAACTATTTAATTGAATGGATGAATGAATGGTAGTACCGTGTAGCACCATCTGTCGGGTTGGAAGATACCCAGATTTGGGGGCGTCACAGGTTGGTATCAAAGCATTAGGTTATAAAACTTAAGGGGGGATTAAAAACCTTAAGTCATAACCTTAAGAGAAGTCAAAGAAATACAAGAAGAAAATAACCTTATAAAAATGCATTATGAGTATGTTATGTATTTTTATTATTCTACTGACGTGTACTAAACAACTTAACTATTTTTTGTAGATGTTAGGAGTAAATGGAATGTTTGTTGATGGTCAAGCCATTAGTGAAGAATCGGTGAACCAAGTAGAGGTTATACCGAATCCCATAGTAGCAGAGCCATATGTAGTGATTATTGAGTCTGGAGACTCAGATGATGCTGACTACATGTCAGTATTCGACGGGATGATAGAGGAGGAAGTAGAGACAGTGTCCTTTAATCCGGTAGCTATAGCAGCAAAGATAGCTCCCGGAGGGTCAATGATGTCTCTGTTTATGTCAGTGTTGGATAGAAATATCCATTACTGTCAGGAGGTCAAGGAGCTGAAAGCAGAGCTCCAAATGGTTAAAGAGGACAAGACTGATGTCGAGTCCATGTGGGAGAAGGAGCATGATGAACGGATTTTGGCTAAGGACAAAGTCCACGATTTAAAGCACGAGGTCTTTGAGCTCAAGGAGGAGCTAAAGACCAAGGTGCAGAAGATAGGGAGGATGTCCTATATCTATAGGAGTTCTCATACAGATTTCCAGCAGCAGGTAGCTGGATATCCTGTAGAGGTGGGGCAGATGCGGCATACTATTAGCCGTGATATCATTATCGGTCTTGCTAAGGCAGATTTCGAGAATGCCTTAAGGCAGATGTAGACTAGTAGTAGTTAGAGTAGTATGTAAATATTTTGTAAGTGGTAAGTGATGTAAAGCCCTTTTTGTATAGTAAGGGGTAGTCTTTTGTAAATCCCAATTTTTGGAAAGCTATAGCGGGAAAGTAATGTAATCATCTTAGGTTGTGTATGTAACCGATGTAGTATTATACTACGAAGAATGAATATAAGTCCTTTTTTTATGGAAAGCAATGAGTTATGGATGTTGGAGTTATTGTTAATATTAATTATAACTAATAAAGAAAGGAATAATAACGAAATGTGTTTATTATATCAATAAAATGCTGCCAAGAAGAGTGCAACGTAACCAAGGAATGAACATGAATCAACTGGAGGGAGGTCCGGTTAACCCGATGCAGGAGTTTATTAATTTCATAACAGCTGCCTTTAATAGAACAGGGGCTAATATCCCCGTGAATCTGGGAGTAACACGAGCTACTACCTTTAAGGATTTCAAGAGCGTGGGTCCTCCGGAGTTCAAGGGAACTATGGACCCTATTGAAGCCCAAACGTGGGTTAAGGAAATAGAGAAGGCATTTGTGATAGTAAATGTCGACGAGGCCCAAAAGGTTGCCTTTGCGACCTATATGATGAAGGGAGAGGCCAACTTTTGGTGGGAAGCCAATCAGGCTAGGGTTGGGATAGCGAATCTGACGTGGGATAGGTTCAAGGAGATATTTTTCAAGAACTACTTTCCCACGAGCATGCAAGGGAGGATGGAGATGCGGTTTCTGGAGTTAAAACAAGGGGACATGACGGTTCCCCAATACGCCGCCAAGTTTAATGAACTGGCAAGGTTCGCTCCACATCAAGTGGATACTGAGGTGAGGAAGGCGTGACAGTTTGAGCAGGGCTTGAAACCCTGGCTCTATAACCGCATAGCGGTATTCCAAAGTACTTCTTTTGGAACCATTTTAGAGAAGGCGATAATCGCCGAAGGTGGTAGCAAGGCGTTGAGTCAATAGCACAAGGACAAGAAGAGCAAGGTTATAGTAGACGGGAGAGTAAAAATCGAGGGAGCCAGTGGTAGTGGCGAGGGTCAGAAGAGGAAGTTATTTAGCTCTGGGAATACCGGAGTGAAGCAAGGAGACCCGAAAAGAAGAATGGAGGCCTGCAAGACATGTGGGAAGACTCACTTAGGAGTTTGTCTCAACGGGAAGGTCATCTGTTTTAACTGTGGATAGGAAGGGCACTTTGCACCTAACTGTCCGAGTCCAAAGAACAACTATGGATGCTTTATGTGTGGATCAACTGACCATATGGCAAAGAACTGCCCGAAGAAGGGGACAGACGGGAATCGGGGCACTAATACCGGTAAGTTAGCTATTAGTGGACCAGTACAACCGGGTAGGCCGATGGGTCGTACCTTTAACATGACAGTCCAAGATGCAGTCGCATTAGGGGACGTCGTCGCAAGTATTATTCCGATCAACGATATCAATGCTTACGTGCTGTTTGATTCAGGTGCTACTTGTTCATTTATAGCATGCGATTTTTCTAGACGATTAGGATTACTTCCCGAAAAGTTGCCTATACCTTTAAATATTAAAGTAGCAAATGAAGAGATAATTCCTGTTGAAGATATTCATAAGAGTTGTTGTGTAGATATACGGGGTTGTAAATTATCGGTAGATTTGTTACCGATAAAGTTAGGAGAATTCGATGTAATTCTCGGAATGGATTAGTTAGTAAACCATGGGGCAATTATAGATTGTCAAAATAAATGTGTAAACATTAAGACGTTAGAAGAACCTCGGGTAGTATTTTACGGGAACTAGATCGTCGGGACGTTCGTGTTGTCTAACCATGACACAAACTAGGAAATTATTGAGGAAGGGATGTGTAGGATACCTGTGCCATGTTGTTGATACCTAGAGAGTGGTAGAAACCATGGAACAAATACCTGTAGTGAGAGAATTCATCGATGTATTTCCGAGTGAATTGTCGGGTCTTCCACCGGATAGGGAGACAGAGTTTGTGATAAACATTGTGCCAGGAGCGGCACCAGTTTCCAGGGCACCGTATCGTATGGTGCTAGTGGAGATGAAGGAGTTGATGAAATACAACAAAGAACTGACAGCAGAAGTACATTTAACCGAAAGTGTTTCGCCGTGGGGAGCACCGGTATTATTTGTCAAGAAGAAGGACGAATCGTTAAGACTGTGTATCGACTACCAAGAGTTGAACAAGTTAACGATAAAGAATAAATACCCATTTCCCAGGATTGATGATCTCTTTAATCAATTGAAAGGGGCTATGTATTTTTCTAAAATAGATTTAAGAATGGGGTATCATCAGTTGAAGGTTAGGAAGGAGGATATACAAAGACAAAGATTCAGACTCGTTATGGTCATTACGAGTTTCTGGTGATGTCGTTTGGGTTGACAAATGCACCAGCTGAATTCATGGATATGATGAACAGAGTGTTCAAATAATATTTGGACAAGTTCGTCGTGGTATTTATCGATGATATTCTAGTCTATTCTAAGACGCCAGAAGATCATGTTGAACACCTTAGATTAGTGTTGGAGATACTAAGAAAGGAGAAGTTGTTTACGAAATTCACTAAGTGTGAATTTTGGTTGGAGAAGGTACAGTTTTTAGGTCATGTCATTAACCATGAAGGGATTTTAGTAGATCCAGCGAAGGTGGAAGCCGTGATGAATTGGGAGCAGCCAAAAACGCCGACCGAGGTATGGAGTTTCCTAGGGTTAGCGGGTTACTATCGGAGATTCATCCAGGATTTTTTGAAGATAGCTACTCCGTTGACTAACTTGATGAGGAAGATGGTGAAATACGCTTGGACTGACAAGTGCGAAGACAGTTTTCAAGAACTAAAGAAGAGATTAAGTGATGCGCCTGTTTTGTCATTACCTGATGACACAAGAAATTTTGTAGTTTATAGCGATGCTTCACATAGAGGACTTGGGTGCGTGCTCATGAAGCATGGCAAGGTCATTGCGTATGCATCTAGGCAGTTGAAGGATTATGAGAAAGTTTATCCTACTCATGATCTGGAACTGGCCGCAGTAGTTTTTACTCTAAAGATATGGAGACATTATCTTTATGGAGAAAAATGTGAGATATACACGGACCATAAAAGTGTAAAATATATCTTCACACAGAAGGAGTTGAATATGAAGCAGAGGAGATGGTTGGAGTTGATAAAGGATTATGTCTGTGAAATCCTGTATCACCTTGGAAAAGCCAATGTAGTTACCGACGCCTTAAGTAGGAAGGGTCGGGAAAAGTTGTCTTTGTTGATGGCTCAAACTGAGTTGATAACAGAGATGGCTAAGATGGAGTTGGAAGTGAAGCTGTCAAGTGAAGGAGGACAAATACTATTTGCGACGGAGATGCAATCTACCATCGTAGAGAGAGTTAAAGAGGTACAGCTCAAAACTGATGAGTGTGACCTGATGAAGGAGCAGCTAGCCAATGAAAAAGATACTAAGTATAGTTTTGATAATGACGGATTATTGAGATTTGAAGGAAGAATTTGGGTTCCGAATGAGACGGAATTAAAGGAGCAGGTTCTACAAGAGGCGCATAGTTCGAGATTTTCGATTCATCCTGGTAGCACTAAGATGTATCAAGATCTTCGACAGAGTTTCTGGTGGCCGAACATAAAAAGAGAAATAACAGAGTACGTGAGTAGGTGCTTGACTTGTCAGAGAGTTAAGGCCGAACATCAACGACCAAGTGGCTTGCTACAGTCATTAGAAATTCCGTAGTGGAAATGGGAGAATATCACGATGGATTTTGTGGTGGGACTTCCGACTACTAAGAAGGGGCATGATGCGATTTGGGTAATAGTGGATCGGTTGACGAAGTCGGCTCACTTTTTGCCAATTAAGGTTAAGTATAACATAGATCAGTTAGCTACACTCTATATTAAGGAAATAATCTCTAGACATGGGGTGCCAGTATCGATTGTGTCAGATCGTGATCCACGATTCACGTCAAACTTATGGAGGAGTCTACAAGAGCAGTTGGGAACGCAGTTGAATTTGAGTACAGCGTATCATCCACAAACGGATGGACAGAGCGAGAGGACAATTCAGACGTTAGAAGATATGTTAAGATCTTGCGTCATGGATTTCAAAGGTAGTTGGGATGATCATCTACCATTAGTGGAGTTTGCATATAACAATAGTTATCATGCAAGCATAGGTATGCTTCCTTACGAAGATTTGTATGGGAAGGAAATGCAGAACGCCACTGTATTGGGATGAGGTAGGAGAACGCTGAATGTTGGGACCAGAGTTGGTACAACATACAGCGAACATTGTCAAAAAGATACAAATGCGTCTTCTAGCAGCTCAAGATAGACAGAAGAAGTTTAAAGATCCGCATAGAGAGAATCGGGAGTTTGAAGTAGGTTCGTACGTATTCTTAAAAGTATCTCCCTGGAAAGGAAAGATACATCTTGGGAAGAAGGGAAAGTTAAGTCCAAGGTTCATAGAACCTTTTGAGGTATTAAAACGGGTAGGTGAGGTAGCTTATATGATAGCCTTACCTCCAGACCTAGAACGAATATATAATGTATTTCACGTATCTGTATTACGTCCTTATAAGCCGGATTATAAGCATGTGATAGCATATGAGCCTATTCATATCGAGATGGACTTAACGTACGAGGAAACGCCGATTCAAATTGTTGATAGAAAAGAACAAGTTCTGCGAAATAAAGTTATACCTTCAGTGAAGGTGATATAGAAGAACCACGATGCAGAAGAAGCAACGTGGTAGTTAGAAGAAATGATGAAAAAGAATTACCCGCATTTATTTGTGTAATTATTTTTTTTATATATATAGCGAGATTCTGGGGACAGAATCCTTATAAGGGGGAGAGAATGTAACACCCCGGAAATTCGAACCCTTGTAAATACTTTTAATAATGAATAAAATAATATTATTTATTATTATTACGTATTGATAAGATGAATGTCGTTCTATAACCTAGAAATGTCGGAACGTCGTAGTATTTTAACTACGTGAATGAATTAAAGTGTTTGAATTTCTAAGACGAAAATAAAAGCTTTCCGAGAAATTTTCTGAAAAAACATTATTCATCGATTTCTGCTCGGGAATTATTTTTGAACTTCTGAGAAATACGTAATGTTATAATATCAAGGTGATATTGATTATGTAATAATAATCTAAGTATGGAAAACGTAATATTTCGCATGCGGACTTAATTTGGGAACGTTAGGTTTATTAAGCGTTAAAAGAAGAAAGTTGTGATCGTATAATGTGTATTCATTATATGAAGGTAATGAATGTAAGTATAATACGACGTATTGTACTATTATGTATGAAGAATGAGATAACGTATATTATGAATTAATATACGAGCTAGCATACGAAGATTATACATGGGGTATAAATGTTAAGTTGTTAAATCTAAGGTAATGGACTTGTAGGATTATTAGCCTATTAAGAGAAGTCCAATAGAAGTGACAATCAAGCCCAAGTGTTTGATAAGTCTTGAGTCCAATCTATTTGTAGCATAAGCCCAACAAGAAAGTAGTTAGATTAATTAACAAAGCCCAAATGAGAAGCCATGATCCATGGGGCAATCCAAGTGTAAAGTGGGTAGTCTTGATGGGCAAATAATATGTGTGGTGACCAAGTGATGTGATGAGCAAGGAATGAATAGTAAGGAGGTGGAGGATTAAGGAGGTGGAATGAGGAGGTAGAATAAGGAGGTGGGATGGTGTATTGACCATTTTACCCTAGCTTTGAGTGTCCTATAAATACCAAGCTTCATTTCATTTTGGTGCTTGATCAAATTTCATCCAACTCCTCTCAAGATAAGCTACTTAATTGGTAGAGAGAATAAGCACTTATAAGCCACTTCAACTAACACCTTGACATACATTTTTCATTAACTTATAAACATGATAAGTTATTACTTGTTCTTTGTGAGTTTATAACTTATAAAAGTATAAACTACTTATGACTTCCTTTCTCATGACTTATTATAGTTTAAGTCTTTTAACCACCATTTTTGCTTCTTATTATCATATAATCTTATTAAAGAAAATATATGAATAGTTCATATAAACTTCTCATGAGTTCATAACTTAATTAAGTTTGAATTACTTATTCATGACTTATACGGCTTAAGTCTATTGATTAATCATTCTTATCATTCATTAGCATACATGTTCTACCACTACCCCTCTTCTCTAACAATTGAAGAGAAAGAGAATTATGGTTTAAGTTCTTACCTATGAAGATCACATGGTTAATCTTTAATCTCCTTCTTGCTTCTTGAATTCTCAAAGGCTAACTTGTTCTATCTTTTGTAGCTTATTCTCACTTATTCTCTCTAACCAATAAGCTATGAGTTATTGGATGAAAATCTAACAACTAACAAATGAGCTAGCAAGCTTCCTATTAATAGTACTTCCTAAGTTAGGGTATAATGGTCATAAAGCCACTCCACCTCCTTAATCACCTCCTTACTATTCATTACCTAGCTATTAAGTAAACTTGGCCACCACACTTACTTAGCTCTTAAGTATACTTGCTTAGCACATAGCTTATCATTTGCTTGCTCATCAAATTAATTATTTGGCCATCACAACACTTAGCCATTAAGTTTACTTAATCATCACATATAAGCACTTTGCTTGTTCATCACACATAAGCACTTTACTTAGCCTTTAAGTTACTTAACTTATCCTTTGCTTAACCCTTAAGTCTACTTGCTCATCACACAAAGTTCTTGATCACTAATTCACCCATATGATCATGGGTTGCCCCATGGATCCTCCTAATCCATTGGATTCTTACTTTGGTCTTAAGGTTTAATTAACCTAACTTATACATTGGGCTTGCATTAACAATTCTTTGGGCTTTAAAATTAATTCGCATTAGGCTTTATTATTATCTCAATTGGACATTACAATCTCCTACACATTCCTACAAGTCCATTACATTTAGCTTAAAGCCTTATAACGTATAATCTACGTATTAATCTCGTATTCTAACTCGTATACTTATTTATGTACACCATATCATCATTCATGCATACTTGTATGATACTTCGTATCACACTCATATTCATTACTTCGTACAATACTTACGTATTATACGATCATTGCATTAATTCATCATACACACTTCATTTCCTTCTCGAAAATCATTTTTTTCTGATCGTTAGGTTTTAAGTTCGCAGGCAAAAAATTGTGTTTGCCATAACTGAAATATTATTGGATATTCTATCTTACCTCGATATTCTATCATTACGTATTTCTCAAAAGTTCAAAAATAATTCCCGAGCAGAAATGTGTGAATAGTGTTTTTCGGAAAATTTCTCGGAAAGTTTTTATATTCGTCTTGGAAATTCAAACACTTTAATTCTATCACGTAGCTAAAATACTACGACATTCCGACCGATCTAGGTCATAGAACGACCTTCAATTAGCTTACTCCCATAAATAATTAATTAAATTCATTTAATCCACATAATAAAAATAAAAATTTAATTCTTAAAAATCCCAATTTTTTGGGGCGTTACACTCTTCCCCCCTTATAAGGATTTTGTCCCCAGAATCACGCTAACACTACATCCACCATTGAGGAATTTTTTTTTCCATCAGTTTAATTTCAAATTCCCACAATGCTTCTTCGGCATTGTGGTTTCTCCAATTCATCTTCTCTGAAGGTATTATCTTAATTCACATGACTTGTCACTTTCTATCAATAATCTGAGTTGGATATATGAAACTCAAATTCCTCCTTCAAAACAAGATGGTACATGATCTTCTCTTTACCCTGCATACTCTTCTTCACTCGCTTGCACTCCTCATTACTTAGTTGTACTTAATTAACTCGTTCCATTATCGTGGATTGAGTCTATGTTGTGAATAACATTTCTACCTCTTCATTCCATAATTTAACCTCTAGCTCCGTTCTTGCCATCTCCGTTAGTAACTCATTCTGAGTCGTTAATCATCGATAGCTTTTCCCTACTCTTCCTACTTAACGCGTCGACTTCTATGTTTACCTCCCATGTATGATATAACATATCACAATCGTAATCTCATATCTATTCCAATCACCTTCTCTACTTTATATTCAACTCCTTCTGTGTGGAGATATATTTCAGACTCCTAGAGTCCGTGTATATCTCACACTTCTCCCCGTATAAATACTATCTTCCGATTTTTAATTCAAAAACTACAGCTGCCAATTATAGATCATAAGTAGGATAAACCTTTTCATAATCCTTAATTAGCGTGATGCATACACAATGACCTTGCCATGCTACATGAGCACACAATCTCGTCATCTATGCGAAACATCGAGATACACTACAAAATTCCCCGTATCATCTGATAAAGACAATACATGTGCCTCAATTAACCTTCCTTTTAGCTCCTGAAAACTATTTTCTCACTTCTCATTCCCAACATACTTCTTAATAAAAAATCTGTCTATCTCTCAAGCTACAATTCACACATAGTGAATTCTGTATCCAACTTCTCTCTCTATAGTGTTTCACACACTATCTTCAAATGTTCAACGTGATCTTCTGACGTCTTAAAGTAGACTAGAATATCACCAATAAACATTACTACACCCTCATCCCAATATTATTTGAACACTCTGTGATGCTAATGGTACTTTCAACCATAGCACCTCACAAGAGTACCTATCAATTTGCCACCGACTTGCTCAGCACCCATTACAGAATGTTTAACTTCTACACATTAGATAACCCAAACGACATAACTAGAAACTCATCATAACTATAACAATTTCTGAACATCGTCTTAGGTACCCCGTCCTTCCTTACGTTTTACAAATTTATCTTAGAAAAATTCTTTGCCCTCTTCAACGGATCAAATAGATCATCGATCCTGGGCACTGGGTATTTAATCTCAACTGCTAACTTACTCCCCGATAGTCGATACACAAACGTAACAACTCATCCTCTTCATTAACATCCTTCTAGCTTGCATCATGATTAGTTAACAAGAGCGTCGCGGTATTTTATTACCATAAAATACTACCTTGGGTTACTTAGAAAACCGAAGATTAATACTTTTATTCTAACAATTTATTAAAGTTCTATGGTTAAACAACCCATCATACCGATAATTACTTCAAATTCTCTCAACTTTATCGGTACTTATCTACCGATACTTACTTACATTCCTTATCCATGAAGTTATTCCCACGAATATAATTAACAAAAGTTATTTCCCCATTCTCTACCTTAACGTATAAAGGTATTTATAATCCCTTCCGAGAATGAACTTAATCACTTAGCAAACTCTCATGCTATAAAAGAAAAGTAGCACTCGAATCAAACAGCACATAAGCATTCATTGTATTGACGGAATGATACCTACTACTAAATCCGCTAATGCAACCGCATCATGGCTAACTTACCACTACTAACACTTTTACTTTCCTTCGACCCCTTCTTTGGGCAATTTCTTGCCATGTGGTCCAACGACCCACATACAAAATAACCATGGTTTTTTCTTAGGATTAGGACAATTGGGAAATATATGACCCTCCTGTCCATAGTTTTAATAAACTAATTTCCCCTTCAAACAGACTCCTATACGAGTCTTTCCACATGTCTTACATGCTTTAATCCTACGCTTAGAATTCCTTTGTTACCCCTTCAGTATTCCCGAAGTTGAAATTTTTTTTCTTTTTGGCATACTATCACTACCACTGGTTCTCTCTGCCTTGATTCCTCCCTTTTCCTTTGCTCTTATTCTTCCTCTCTTTGTGGTATTGAGTCAACGCCTCACTATCACACTTGGCTATAATCACCTTCTCCAGAATGGCCCCATAGGAAACACTTTGGAACACAAAAACCCTACTACAGAGCAAGGGTTTCAGGCCCTACTCAAACCTACGAACCTTCCTCTCCTCCACTGCATACTTGTAGGGAAATAATTCTCTAAGAAAACCTTCTTGAATTGTTCCCACATTATCGTATCTGTTCTAGCCCCACCCTGGTGAGCCTCCCACCAAAAGTTGGCTTTCCCTTCTTATTATGTAAGTCGCAAAAGAAGTCCTTTGCGCCTCACCTACGTTTGTAATAACAAACGCCTTCTCTATTTCCTTTACCCATGTCTGGGCCTCTATGGGGTCCGTTGTTCCTTTGAACTCCGGCAGACCTACACTTTTAAATTCTTTAAAGGTAGTCATTCTGGCTAACCTAGGTTCCTTAGGTACTCTACCCCCGATTTAGTTAAATGCAGCCATTAATAAATTAACGAACTCTTGCATAGGGTTGTTTTGACCCCCTTGATTTTCATTACGTGATTTTGCTTCCTTATTATGTTATCTTCTTCTTGACGGCATTTTCTAGTTAAATAGAATTTCATTATTATCTATTTACTTACTTCGTTATTATTCGCCACATAACAACTCATACCATAACAAATCATATTAAATGAAAACTTCATTATATTCATATATGCTTCTTCATAGTCAAAACTATTTACAATTTACTTCCATAGCCTGAAGGCTATAGTACATTTCTATCCACAATTGAACTTCTCAAAAGTTGGGATTTACAAAAAGACTACCCTTTTATACAAAAGAGGGTTTTACGTCACTACACACATATTTATAACTCTAGATTTCTAATAATGCATAATAGCGTCCTCGTGTTTTTCATTCGCAATCCTCGTTACAGTATCCCGACTAATAGTATGCTGAGTCTGCCCCGACTCTATGGAATAACAAGCAACTTTAAGCTTGAAATCCTTATGAGCACTCTTATGGATGTAAAACATCCGTGCTATCTTTCGGTCCTTCTCCCCCAATTCTTTATGAAGCTCATCGACCTCCTTCTTAAAATCCCTAGCCTTATTTATCATGAGCACCTTCTCATCATGCTCTGACTCAAATCTTCTTCTGCAGACTTCTTCGCTACATAAAGAGCACTAATCTCTTCATTCTGATTCTACACTGGCTGTACTCAATTGCACATTCTGTCAAATCTTTGCCGAGATACAATGATCTCATTGCATCTCGGAGGTGATGACTCTAGTGTAGAGTACCACTTTGTATCAACCGATGTTACCTCCATCCCTCCTCCTCATTCATCATAATAAGATATGATGTTATATCCATATCTCCCTCGGAGTAGTCTTCCTCAAAAAGTACTCCTCTCTCTCAGAGCTCCTCTAGAATCACTAATGGTACCTCGCCACCGGCATAGTAGTGCAGGCTCTACTCTATTCATAATTTCTTCGTTCACCGCGTGTATATCTCTATTCATCAAGCTATCGATCGACATCCTACAATAACACATAACATGTTGATTAGTACATAACACACAATAGTATAAACACAAATCACATTTAATTTATTTAGGGTTACTTTCCATCTTTTAAATCTTTTGAGTCTTGAGTTTCCTCAATACCTTATTAACTCATTCAACTTGAAGTAAAGCTTGAGTTTACTTCCTTCGGACTTTTCCTTCCTAGGAGGTTATTAGCCTAAGGTTTTTCCCCTTAAGTTTTATAACCTAATGCTTTGATACCAACTTTGTGGCGCCCCCAAATCAAGGGTATCTTCCAACCCGATGAGATGGTGCTACTGCGGTACTATATACTGTACATTCATTCTATTGAAGCGACATCAAAATGTGTGTATCAACGACATTCTTATTACATTAATAATATTACATCCAGTCCCCAAGTTCTAAAACCATTACATTATTTGTTCATCATATTATAATATATATAACTTACTAGTTTATTACAAGGTAAACTAATCGTTCATCTTCGTCTTGCCTTTATCCTTATCGGATCCCTCGGTTCGATTCGGTCCTATTTTGCATTCATATGGTTCAAGAAAGAGTGAGCATAACAAGCTCAAAGAAGTACAACAATTTCTTTTAAACAACATGCTTGAAACATAGGAATCGTATATCTTCAATAAGCGGATAATAGTTATGAAGTACTATCGATAATTCAAAATAGCATTTCTTTTCCTTCAAAACGTTTTACAATAACAATATTCAGTAAAACATCAATTCTGGCTCAAGACCATGAGCATTTCATAATTTCTTTGAAAAGGACAACCTGGCACTAAGTCCGTAAGTCCGGTATATCTTACGAGCACTTCTGGGTGATCAGCCCATAGTACTCTATGTTGATCAACACTACATCCATTAAACGTGTGTACGTTTAAGTTTTGGCAACCTCGCGTGCCCATCGAATAATCGATGAAAATACATTTGTTTACTCATACTTATGCTTACCTTGAATCCGTACCAAACAATTGGCGTAGGATAGCGTTAACAATTCTATATTGAAAGACTTGTAAATAAATCAATCAATCTTCAAGATTAGTCTAGCCGAGTTAAAAATGGCATCGACATTTTCGTAAAACAATTCATGCATCTCATAACATGAATCAAAGAAAACTTGGCTAACACGAAGGTTAGACAAGCGTTTAAGAAAAACTTGCCTTCAGCGTCTGTTACAGTATAATAATGTTTCCTTTCAGTCTTTACGGTCTCTACAACACATAACCACATAACATACCATATTAGGTCATGAATGAACATACATGGTTCCTAATGAATCTTACCCTTCTTCTCAATCTAATCCTGTATTAGATTTGTTATTTATTGGTTCCGGCTTATCATTATAACTTACATCATTCTTACCAACTTCTTTCTCTTCTATGTCTTACTTGGATTTACTTTATTAATACAACTCATTTCGAGTTAATCATCCTTCCTCACGGCTTACTAACTTTCTTACGTTATTAATCAAAACTTGATCGTCATTTGTTAAGTACACATACTGCATATCTTTCACGTTTAATTACTTATATATTCAACCCTAAGTGATCATACTTAAGGTTTAAGAATATCGGAATAATGCCACCTTATGTTTGTTAAGGTTGCATTACTTCATCTGTCTTTCCTTTTATCTTCATAATCATTCATCTCTATGCAATCCCTAAAATTTGGTGCTGCTTGGCTATTATGGCATTTTCTTCTTTATGTCACGCCATGGCGGCGTGACTTAGCGATGTGTGTATGCTCCGGACTCGGTACTACTGCTCGAGAGTCTCCTTTGTTATGGCGCTGCCTTTGTGCTGCCAATTAGCGATGTGCCTTGTCTCGACCCTCATGCTGAGTGGGCCTTTATTGCCTGAGTCGCTATTTGCTGGCCTGGACTCTGTGCCTCGAAAAAAATTTGTGATTTTCCATTTTTGTGAAATTTCGGGACGCATAACTTCTTCGTTATAAGTCCGAATTGGCTCGTTCAAAAGATTACGGTTCACAAATTACATACTCTACTGCGTTCATGCAAGAATTTTATCTATTTGACTTCGTTTGCTAAAATTCACCTATTAGTCCATTTTTAATAAAAGCGAGTAAGCGTTTCGTGAGCGTTCGGCGCTTTCGTTCTTCGTTCTAAGTGGAATTTGGTCATTTTTGAGTCCACAACTCTATAATGCCAAATAAGACTTGTCTCCATTGAAAACCAACATTTCCAAGCTCAATATCAAAATTTGACTTCCATTCCGAGAATTTCACGAATTCGACGATTATCGTCCAAACTCGTAAATTTCACCTTAACTTCATTTCTTATCATTTGTTCATCATTTCAAATGGATTCAATCCATCAAACTAACACCTTGACATGCATATTTCATTAACTTATAAACATGATAAGTTATTACTTGTTCTTTGTGAGTTTATACCATATAAAAGTATAAACTACTTATTACTTCCTTTCTCATGACTTATTATAGTTTAAGTCTTTTACCCACCATTCTTGCTTCTTATTATCATACAATCTTATTAAAGTAAACATATGAATAGTTCATATAAACTTCTCATGAGTTCATAACTTAATTAAGTTTGAAATACTTATTCATGACTTATACAACTTAAGTCTATTGATTAATCATTCTTATCATTCCTTAGCATACATGTTCTACCACTACCCCCCTTCTCTAACAATTGAAGAGAAAGAGAATTATGGTTTAAGTTCTTACCTATGAAGATCACTTGGTTAATCTTTAATCTCCTTCTTGCTTCTTGAATTCTCAAAGGCTAACTTGTTTTCTATCTTTTGTAGCTTATTCTCACTTATTCTCTCTAACCAATAAGTTATGAGTTATTGGATGAAAATCTAACAACTAACAAATGAGCTCCAAAGCTTCCTATTTATAGGACTTCCTAAGTTAGGGTATAATGGTCATAAAGCCACTCCACCTCCTTAATCACCTCCTTCTTATTCATTACCTAGCTATTAAGTAAACTTGGCCACCACACTTACTTTAGCTCTTAAGTATACTTTGCTTACACATAGCTTATCCTTTGTTTGCTCATCAAATTAATTACTTGGCCATCACAACACTTAGCCATTAAGTTTACTTAATCATCACATATAAGCACTTTGCTTTTCATCACACATAAGCACTTTACTTAGCCTTTAAGTTACTTAACTTATCCTTTGCTTAACCCTTAAGTCTACTTGCTCATCACACAAAGTTCTTGATCACCAATTCACCCATATGATCATGGGTTGCCCCATGGATCCTCCTAATCCATTGGATTCTTACTTTGGGCTTAAGGTTTAATTAACCTAACTTATACATTGGGCTTGCATTAACAATTCTTTGGGCTTTAACATTAATTTGCATTGGGCTTTATTATTATCCCAATTGGACATTACAATCTCCTACACATTCCTACAAGTCCATTACATTTAGCTTAAAGCCTTATAACGTATAATCTACGTATTAATCTCGTATTCTAACTCGTATACTTATTTATGTACACCATACCATCATTCATGCATACTTGTATGATACTTCGTATCACACTCGTATTCATTACTTCGTACAATACCTACGTATTATACGATCATTGCATTAATTCATCATACACACTTCATTTCCTTCTCAGAAATCATTTTTTTTTCTAATCGTTAGGTTTTAAGTCCGCAGGCAAAAAACTGTGTTTGCCATAACTGAAATATTATTGGATATTCTATCTTACCTCGATATTCTATCATTACGTATTTCTCGGAAGTTCAAAAATAATTCCCGAGTAGAAATGCGTGAATAGTGTTTTTTGAAAAATTTCTCAAAAAGTTTTTATTTTCGTCTTGGAAATTCTATCACGTAGCCAAAATACTACGACATTCCGACCTATCTAGGTCATAGAACGACCTTTAATTAACTTACTCCCATAAATAATTAATTAAATTCATTTAATCCACATAATAAAAATAAAAATTTAATTCTCAAAAATCCAAATTTTAGATAATCTATATGATATTGACAGAAGGATTGTAGATTTACACCTTAATATATTGGCATGTTATTATGTGTTGTTGATTTAATTCGATTGCATAAGTTGTGTGTAGAATAGACATATATTTATGTGCCACGTGCCTATTGAGAACTTAAGCTTTAAATCCTTGTTATGGTTAATTCGCATGGACATATGTAGGATTATCACCTCGCTTGTATGTTCTTTTCTGTTGTATTCCCTATCGGGTAGATCTAGAGAGGATATGTTTATACATACCTCGACAGAGGTGTATGAGCACTTGTGTGTTCTCGGTTGACAAACTGTTATGACCATTAAGACTAAAGAGAAAAGGGTAGGAAGTTTAATGAAGTATATAGCACACCAGGTATTTGACAAAATGTCTTTGTGGGGTGAAGTTGTGACCTTAGCTTGAAGTGCCTTCGATACCATTCGTTATCCATTTACTTCCTTTGATAATTAGTTATAACTAGACTAATCACACTTCTAATAGTCTGTTGTTCGAATAAGACTTAAGCTATACAAAGTCAGTATTTGGTAAATATTCGGTTTTCCGACCAATAAGTTTTTGGCGCCGTTATCGGGGACTTATTATTCTAATATTGTCCAATATGGATTTCAATCAATTTAGTCTTAATTTGAACGTATATATCTTTCTTTTATTTGTTTGATATTCCTTTTTATTTTTAAGTTTACAGGTTATGGACGATCTTTGTTATCAATGGCCTTATGAGAGGACAGCACAACCAAGCTCGAAAGAAGGACTCAAGCAATTGCAAGTTCAAATTGAAAATCTTTTGAGGTTTTCTGACAATCTTGATTGTCAGTCCACTCAGACTGCCTACTGTCAGGAACGAGCTGACATTGAACCAAATTACTATCATCCAAACTGTCAGGGTTATCCAAACTCTTGGAACTACAGTCAAGAGCAATATCATGATCCGAAGTATTCCTACTCGAATCAATTTGAATATCAGTCTCTGCCGCAGTATAAGGTGACATTTTAAACCAATGAGAGCTTCTTTGTAGACTCAACACAAGAAGAAGCGAAAAGGCTTGAAGAGCTCCTCACCAACTTTATAGAGAAAACTGAGGTTCGAATGGCGAACCAAGATGCCTTATTGAAGAACCTCAAAATTCAATTGGGATAACTCGTCAATGCCATCACAAATCCACCGCAAAGAAATCTACCGGTCATAATTGATCTCAACGATGAAGAAGTAAAGCATTGCACGGTGGATATGTGAGGAGAAGGTGGTGAATCTCACAAAGTTGTTGAGGGAAATGTCAAGGTGAAAATTGACCAACCTCTGGAGTTTGAAGTAGTAAAAGAAAGGATCACGAGTGGTTGCAATGTCAAGACTAATGAAAAGTTGGAAACCATGCTCACGATTATGGAAACCCTGAAGGGCCCACTAGCGCACAAAGAACGCTTTTAGATTGATGAAAAAGGCGAATTAGTGGATAATTCCAGTGGTGAAAGATTCTTCGTGCTGATGGGTGAAGAAAAGGGGGATGGCCAATCATCCATGTTTGCCATAAATTTAAAGGAATTGATAAATAGACGACATGAAATGGTCATTTTCGCTTATGAGCCGAATTAAATGGCAACAAAATAGTAAAGCTGATGACTTTAAAACAAGCGCTTGGTGGGGAGGCAACCCCATCTCAGTATCAATTTTCCCTGTTTTTCTTTACAATGTACATTGTGTCATTTTTAGTCGCGTGTTTATTTACTATGTTGCTATTGTGTATATCTTAGTTAGAAATAAGGCTTATTTAGCATGTTGTTTATTTAACATGATATATATGTAATATATGTTGTCTAATACATGGCTTTTGTAGGAAAAACTCAAAATAGTCGAGAAGC
Source organism: Panax ginseng (assembly GCA_020205605.1). Classification (NCBI taxonomy): domain Eukaryota; kingdom Viridiplantae; phylum Streptophyta; class Magnoliopsida; order Apiales; family Araliaceae; genus Panax; species Panax ginseng. The sequence goes on along the minus strand of CM035131.1, from coordinate 111,037,707 downwards.
TTGGATCCATGTCGCATGGCTTTCAACAAATACTACTGAAACCAGCATTTTAATGTATGGGTTCACTATCCATATTTCAAACCTATAAGCTGCTGCAAAGACCAAGATATAAAAAGGCATCTCGCGCCATGGCATTGCATAGTTGATGACACTTAACACGACTTTCATCGCTATCTCGCGCGTCCAACGCAAGAAGCGAGATTTCATTTTTAAAAATAGTTTTAGGCCACTACGCCTCCCTAATCTCTCAAACAGTTTCAGCAGCCTACGCAGCCCAAGCAAACCAAAATGTCGCCTTATTCCCCCAGCCCCTAGCCTTCAATCAAGTTACCCATAATATCAATTTATCCTTCCCACAAGACCCCATGTCATTTGCACGCAGCAAAAGGAGATAAGAATCAAACTAGGGTTTTTCAACTCAAGGTATTTGGTGATTCCATTCAAGCAAAAACATATTTTGGTTTAATTTTTAAGATTTGTACACTTCTTGTTGTCTGTTGTGTGTGATTTCCACTTAAGGAAATCTGGATAGAGCATTAACAAGCAAAGGGTTGTCTAGTTTGGTTTTAAGAGCGCACGCAAGGTGTTTGATAAATTGCCAAAAAAAAAAGTTCACTGTTTAAGCTGTTTTGGCATTGGATTTTGTTGGGGATATTATAGCCTAAGTTTGGCGGAGTTTAGGATTGAGTTTTTATTTTTTTTTCAAACCAATTGCTGAAATTCTGAGATAGCATCAAATAGGCAACGACTTAGCGTCGGCGGCTCCTCGTCCGCAGCACCACGGGCTTGGGACAACACCAAATTTGTTAGCGAAGAGACATGTAAACGGTACAAGAACTCATTTGGCCAACGAAACTAGATTCCTGAATGGGGGTTGAGGCCTGATAAAACAAAGGATGGAGAGCTAGCGGCCATACTCCTTGAATGCAAGTGGTTGCACTTCACAAAATTACCCGAGTCGGCCATCATATCTGTGGTTCGTAAGTTCTATGCAAATGCCAGTGTCGAAGGTCCTGCTGTTGTTCAAGTCAGGGTTTGTTCAAAGGCATTTGGAAGCCAAGCCATCAATGCACTCTTCGCGACACCGAGTTATGAGGGCAAAGACTCTATAGCGCAGGGACTTTGCAGCTATGATTTGGATGTTATTATCAGGAGGCTCTACAAGCCCAGGACAATATGCAAAACCAATAACATGACGCGTGAGAAGACTAGTTTCCCACATCATGCACTCAGTCGCTATGGGAAGGCATGATTCAGTTTTATATGTGCCAACATGATCCCTACTCATCACGTTAGCCAGATGACTAAGGATGGAGAGATCCTATTTTTTGCCATTGTCATGGGTCGGGACATGGATATCGGAGTCCTCATTCATGATTCCATCCTAAAGATGATCAAGAGTACCATCTCTGTTGGACTTCCAAATCCATCCTTGATCACCCGATTGTGCAAGCAGGAAGGTATTTAGTGGGGACCATAAGAGATAGCTTTGCCTCCCATAGCAGTCATTGACCATCAAGTCATCAAAAACTTCAATGTATGGGATGGGGCCGCTTCACATGTCATAGGAAAAGGGTACGGGCCACCTATTGAGCCACCTCCTATAGCGGTAGAGCACCGCATGACCACCAAATCTGAGCCCGACCACAAGGACTACTGGCAAAGATTATGGCATCTCTGACCCTATTGCATTATAAACAAGACGCCAATGCTTTGAGGAAGTAGAGACACATAGCAGCGATTGCTCAGAGGCAGGACATCGCGATGCAATATTAGGCTGAGCTGGTTAACATGATGCAAAGCATTTACACTAATTATAGTGGCGAGAATGCTGAGTTCATGCCATACCAGTTCCCAGAGCCTCCTATTTTCCCACCATACCCTCCACCATCACCACCCACCGAAGCTGACAAGGATGATGCGGCTGCTGCGTGATCCGACTTTAGGGAAGCCATCTTATATAAATTAATATATGCTCAACAATGAGGGCATTTCTCATCTTAAGTTTGGGGCTATTTATGGTTTATTATCTTTTTTATTTCTGTCTACTGCCATGATTGGTTGCCATATTTAGCATTTTACTTATGTTTTTATCAGTATTGCAGTGCAGTCGTTTTGAATTGCGGTATTATGTTTTTAGATTATTACGGATGGATGCCATGAACAATTTTTGCTATTACTTATGAATGCTTGAATTATTATCAGCATGTTTGTTGGTTTATAGCAATTTTTTGGGGCTTTTATAGATTTGGATGCTTGTGTCATGTGAATGGCCTTATTACCCTATTTTGAGCTGTTATTATGCAAGGGTATGCTTGTGCCATGTGAATGACCTTATTACCCTATTTTTAGCTGTTATTATGCAAGGGTGGTATATTTATTAGTAATTTTTGATTGTGGCTAATGACAAGCACCAAGTGATTATGTTTATCTCTTAGAGTTGTGTCAAGCATGTGTGAGCTAGGGGTTTGTTCAATTGATAAGTTGAGATTGTTATTGATCTGTCCTTCTTAGCAAGCACTGACCAACTATTTTAACTAGTTATATTTCAATTTTAGTTTGCGTGTTTATTGCTTTGAGAGTATGTTCACTCTTATAAACTTTCATTTTTATAAGGTAATAAAAGACTTTGACGCTTATATAGTGTCGGATCTTAGATTCTGGCATGTTGACATATAAAAAAACTAGAAAAGAAAAGAAAAGAAAAGAAGAATAAATATCAAAAGTCTTACGGTGGGTTGAGATGGAGCGTCAAACGCACTCGCCCATAAACGCAGGAGCGATGTTGAGATGGAGCATAAAATGCACTCACCTAATAATCTTCAGATTTTGTAAAGTCTAATTTAGCTTATGTTGATTACGTGGCCTTTGCTGCTCGAGTTATTAGATTTATAGGGGTGTTCTACACCTAGTGCCCTAAAGTCATCTGGCTTGGGAGTCATTGATCAAAAGCTCATTAATGGGTAGTTCTAAATAGACTAAGGTAATTAAGGACTGTCTGGGTCAGATTTTACTGTCTTCATGCTAGATCCTTTTGATCTTTTCCTGCACTTGTGTCTTATTCTTAATGCTTGTTGAATGTTAAAGTTGCGGAGTGTGCATATTGGTATTAACAATTGACTATGAGAACTTAGTTGAGCTATGATTAGTTAGGATGGTTGGTCTACACACACAAATAGAATGGATCGAATACAGTCTTATGCTTAAAATTGAATGAGCCCTTACTCTTATCTGTGTTTGTCCTATTCTTTGGGAGTAGGTATGATTGAGCTTAGAAGCCATAAAGCTAGTATACAGTTTTATTTTTCTTTCGCGTATTGATTTACTATTGTTATTTTTGTGCTAGATAGTTTGCTCGAAGACAAACAAAGACTTAAGTTTGGGGGTATTTGATGAGTGGGATTTATACCCGCGAATCAGATACTTTATTGCTTAAATAGTTGCCTAATCTTCGTAGATTTTATCTACTTTTTATATGATTATAGTATTATTTTGCTTAACTGATGTGTTGCAGGGGTTAATAGGTCTTTTCTAGCTCTTAGGGGGCAAAACAGTCATTTTCTATACACCAGCATTGTAGTGCGGATTCCAAGCTCTAAGCTAGCACCGCAGCGCCACCCCTTGTTCTAGGCTAACATCACCTCGATGTTGTAGTGCCCCAGATCCTTTATGGACTCGCGCTACAGCACAACGTCCGGTGTTTTTGATGATGATGTGGCACTACAGCGCCACCCTTAGCCTTAGACTTCGCGCCGCAGTACGACCTCCAGTGCCCAGGCAGAGAAGAGCTTGTTTTGACCTAGCTAAAAGGGAATACTGATATATATATATATATATATATATATATATATATATATCAAAGGGAGCCTCTGCATATGAGAGAGGGAGATATAATCGGATAGAATAGAATAGTTCCCTCTTTGGGAAATAACTTTTGTAATTTCTTTCTCTATCTCCTAGATACTGTTTGTAAATATAGATTAGGTAGTTTAGGGAGAAGTTTGGGATTCCTTGGAGCAACAAGAGCTGTGAGCAATCTGGATTAGGAAGGTTGAAAGGAGCGGAATGCTTGGAGACTGAAGAGCCTCAACAGAGTTTATTCTTATCCATTTATTTCCTCTTATCTTGTAATCGATAAATGTTGTCTTATTTGCTACTTATGTTTTGTTCAAGAGCTATGAACTAAGTATTGTCTCTAAGGTTATAATAGAACCCTTTGTTAAACTAAATTGAATGTCTTATCTCTTTGGTTGGCACCATATAGTTTGGTTTAATATATTCATGCTTAATGGTTCTCGCTAAGACATTAGTGATGATTTCGGAAATCAATATTATATTGACAGAAGGATTGTAGATTTACACCTTAATATATTGGCATGTGATTATGTGTTATCGATTTGATTCGACTGCATAAGTTGTGTTTAGAATAGACATATATTTGTGCACCACGTGTGGCCTATTGTGAACTTAAGCTTTAAATCCTTGTTATAGTTAATTCGCATAGACATTTGTAGGATTATCACCTAGCTTGGATGTTCTTTTCTATTCTATTCCCTATCGTGTGGATCTAGAGAGGATATGTTTATACATACCTCGACAGAGGTGTATGAGCACTTGTGTGTTCTCGGTCGACAAACTGTCGTGACCATTAAGACCAAAGAGAAAAGGGTAGGTAGTTTAATGAAGCATAACACACCAGGTATTCGACAAAATGTCTTTGTGGGGTGAATTTGTGATCTTAGCTTGTAGTGCCTTCGATGCGATTCGTTATCCATTTACTTGCTTTGATAATTAGTTATAACTAGACTAATCACACTTCTATTAGTCTGTTGTTCGAATAAGACTTAATCGATACAAAGTCGGTATTTGGTAAATATTAGTGATAGTTCCTCGTGGGTACGACACTTTCCTTATCACTGTATTACTTGTTAAGCCACGTATATATGCATGTGTTTAGTGATCGGTTTTCTGACCAACAAGTATCAACCTCAAGTGTTGCTCATGATCTTCACTACTTTTGGTGTAAATAAGGATGTCATCAATAAAGACAACCACGAAATAATCCAAATATTCCTTGAATATCCGGTTCATCATATCCATGAAGGCAGCAGGAGCATTAATCAATCCAAAAAGACATGACTAGGAATTCATACTGCCCGTATCAAGACCTGAAAGCAGTCTTTGGAATGTCATCAATTTTAGTCTTTAACTGATGATATCCAGAACGAAGATCGATCTTTGAGAAGAATTTAGCACCTTGCAACTGGTCGAACAAGTCATCAATGTGAGGTAACGAGTACCTATTTTTGATGGTGACATGGTTCAACTCCTGATAATCAATGAAAAGTCGTATACTCCCATCTTTCTTCTTTACGAATAAAATAGGAGCACGCCAAGGAGATGTACTAGAACGTATGAAGCCGATGTCTAACAATTCCTGAAGTTGGGCTTTTAACTCTTGAAGTTCAATAGGAGCCATTCGATATAGGGTTTCAAAAATGGGTTTTGTATCAGGTTCAAGGTCAATACAATATTTAATTTCAAGCTCTGGGGGTAGGCCAGGAAGTTCTTCGAGAAATACGTCAGGGAATTTATTCACAACAAAAATATGATTCAAATCTGTTGTATTTTTATTTAAATCGGTGACATGGGTGAAGAAAGCTTGACATCCTTTTTTCAATAAAAGAATGGTTTTATGGCTAGAGATGACAACGATTGATTTCAACGGTTTGGTTGCTTGAATTCTCATAACAAGTTGATTAGGAATATGAAAACTAATGACCTTACGAAAACAATCAATTTTAGCGTGATGGGTAGCTAACCAGTCAATTCCTAAAATCACATCAAATGTAAGTATTTTCAAATAGATGAGGTTAATAGGTAATGTGAGGGTGCCAAATTGAATCAAATAAGATTTATAAACAGTGGATGTAATGAAGGTTTCTCCTAATAGAGTTTCAACAGATAAGTCAAAGTCTAATTTCTCTGATGTCAAGTTCAAACGTTGAGCATAAGCAGGTGAAATAATAGAATGGGTAGAACCGGTATCTAATAAGGTTTATACTTCACAAGAGTTTATGATTAGCTTACCCGTGATAACTTCGTTCAGCTTCCTCACTTTTTGGGAAGTCACGACAAAAGCTCTCCCCTGCACCATCAACTTTGACTTGTTAAAGGACACACTCGAGTTATGTGACCTTCCTTTCCGTAACTGCAGCACACTTTGGGTTGTTGTGTACAGTTTGGACTAATGTGTCCCTCTTGTTCGCATTTTTAACATATAATCGGTGGTCATTCTCCTCCCCTAGAAACTGGTGTTGGTGCTGATGTCTTTCCATTGTCATTGTTTAATCTCCTCTTTTTAAAGTTGTCTCCACTTGATTAACTTATCCTTTTATCTGGGCCAGGATTACCACCGAAGTGGTTACCATTTCTGGCATGATAATTTCCTCTATGTGGGTTATCATTGTTTTGATAAGTGTTGTCGTTGGTACGATAATTATCATGTTGTCGGTGTTGTCTTTTGGTTGAACTGTCTCATTATCTCGCTCTAATAATTGAGCCATATTCACCAAATCCGAATACAAACAAAATTTATGAGAAATGAGGTATTAACGAATTTCAAGTTTCAAACCTCTCAAGAATATTCCTGTCATTCGTTCCTCATTATCCACCAAATGGGATGCAAACCAGGATAATTCAGCAAATTTGGCTTCTTAATGTGACACATTCATATTATTATGTTCTAGTTTGATGAATTCCACCTCCTTTATATGACGAATACTTTTATGAAAAATACTTTTCATTGAAAAATTCCTGAAACTTCACCCAAGACATCTTAAGTGCGAAAAGATTAGTACATTTCAAAGATTCTCACCAGTAATCTGCCTTTCCATGCAACATAAAGATGGCGACAGGAACCTTTTTCCCCTCAATGAAACCCAGGACATCAAATATTTTGGTGATCTGCTTAACCAAAGCTTCTGCCTGGAGTGGTTCTGGCATTCCCAAAAACTTCGGCGGTCCCAACTCCTTGAATTGCTTAGCAGTGATCAGTCATGAGTTACCACTGTTTCTACCTGTATTTTGACATGAGTCTCTCTTGTCTGGTTTTGCATGAATTGTAGAAAGCTCCTAAACACCCCATCGTTCATCATTTGGTCAGTGGTGTTGTTTATAGGAGGATTATTGTCTTCCTGATTCACATCATTTTAGTTATTGATTGGCAGTGTCTCAATGGTCTCATATGCTTCATTGCTTATCTCCAGATTTCCAGATACCATTCTTAAATGTAGCCACAAAACAAATGTTAATTAAAGAATTGATATGTCACATATTATCTCTATATTCTGACCAACTAATTAAATAACGAATAAGCTTATGTAGGACACACCAGCGAAGGTTTTACTCGTCTCTTCCCTCCTAGTTCTAATCCCAGATCTCTACTAGAGGTCATATCCATAAGCTCTAATACCAACTGTGACGCCCCTAAAAATAGGTCCACACAACCCATTTTGAGTCGCGAAATGCATACTATAAAATCGAAATACAAACTTCCATATTTAAAACTATTAAAATGTCGTTCAAAATACGACCACACATACTATGAGTTTGAATACAAATATTACACTGTGCATAATACGACAATATCCAAACTCAAATTAACTCCTCATTATAGTTATTATCACACTATTTCACAACATAGTGAAGACTTTTATAGTAACTATCTCAGACCATTACTCCACTCCCTGACTAGTCTCAGCTACACTTTCATTTCATGAGAAGAATAATGGGAAAAAAGGGTGAGCTCAACTAGCCTAGTAAAGAATATTATAACTAAGATTGAAGAATAAATTATTATTAGTCCTCAACAGTGAAGAATCTGATAGAATACAATAGACAACAAGTTTTAGATCAACAATTGCAGTGGAAATATTAATCCATTAGAAGAGTCAAGTAGAGCATGATGTCTACTATTTTCTATGATTTGAAAGTCCATTATTAGTATTTTATCCCTGTAACACCAATCAATAATTATTTCAAATCAACAATTTATATATGAACTACAGGCCAAAGAGCACTTTCACCACAAACCTTTATATGTAACATTAAAGGTCATGATTATACCAATGCACAATTCCTGGTTATAATCATACCAATCAACAGTCCATCTTTGCACTATGAGCCAAAGATGACTTTCACCACAATATAAGCATGATGATGATGACAATGATATAATGAATGAATCAAGTGAGATCAAGGATAAATATTAGAGATTTATAATTTTAATTTTTCCTGAGTTCAAGAATGACCAAATTGTCAACATGATCACCAATTGTGGAGTAAAATCAAGAATGATATTTAAGAATTAAATTTCGATCAAATATAATTTGGACAAAGAAAAGAAACTAAATTCCGTCGTGAATAATACTCCAGCATGAATAGTACCCTGAATGAATAGTACCCCGACATGAATATTACCCGGATGAATAAATTAAAATGTTAGTTCCCATTGGGAACACAATAGATCTAGAAGAGGGGGTTGATTAGATCTTTTTCGTTTTCAAAAGTCTTTTCCATTTTAGTTTACATTGCTAAGTAATTAGTAGATGAAAAACTTAAGAATTATTTCAAACACAGGGAAATAAGTTAAGGTTCCCCTTCATAGATATTTTTTTGACCATTTTTCTAGAGTTAGTTTAGATGTAAGTACTTATAATATTCATAGCAGTTGTAGCAGTTATGGCAGTTATAATGTAAATGACAGTATGTACAAGACATAAGGGCTTTTATATGGTTCAGAGACTCAAGCTCCTAATCCACTCTTCTACTTCAACAAGCACGGATTCCACTAAGGATGTTTTTACATCTTTGAATCACTACGTTTCCTTTGAGGCTAGCAGCCTTGGAACTTTAGTTCACTAAAAACTCTTCATATCCAACAGACTTGGAACTTTAGTTTAGTCCCTATGACAAGGACTCCTTAGGCCCTCGCTTCTTGTTGATGTTGTTGTTGGTGCTGAGCTGCTAAGATGACTTTAAGCTTGTTCATCCTTTGATACTTAGCACCTTGATGTGATCCTCTTTGGATTATGAATCGAGATCAGATCACAATTGGACCGACTGCTAAGTTGTTCATGAAGTTCTATCTCTTTGAGAACTTAGCAGTTTGTCTATTTTTCTTTGGTGCAGCTGATCATATGGTTGGTGTTAATCTTTCTCTGATCTCAACTTGCACACCTTCACCACTTGAGGTTTGCTAATTCTTTGCATTTTTGGTAGACTCCGTCTGGCATTTAGCATCCCCCAAACCTTGATTGACTTGTGTACAAATTTTGTTCTGTATCTGTTCTTCTTCAGCTCTTGATAATTCATGGTGATTCGTAGACTGGCTCTTTAAATCTTCTCTCTGATCTTCCACTCTTATGAATGTTATCTTCTTGGTTTTCTCGGCTCTCAGCTTAGCTGACATTCTTAATGGCAGTCTCATTGTTGCTGAGTGAAGCCTTTTTCTGTTAAAGCTCTTCTCTTATCTTGCTTCACTTCTTCTTTGATAGTCTCACTTCCACTGAGACGTATTATATTTAGCTCTGTAGAACTCGTTGAGTCAACAACTTATCAACAATCAACATTTTTTTACTTTCAAGCTTCAACTGTTAAATATCCTTCCATAAGTTTCCAGGTTGACTATAGTCGTTGGAAGCTATTTGAATTTGTGACACCCCCAAATATAGGTATTTCATTCCCACAAGATTCGGTGCTCACTATCCATACATTCATACTATCTAACCAAATAAATAATATTTAAACCATAAACCTCCCTTTAAATAGGGTTACATTATTAAATTCAAAACATCCCAGGTTGTCTAACCTTTAAACACCATTCAAGTGCGGAAATAAAATTATTACATTACATCATTATTAAAAAGCCTATGACCATCACAATAAACAAAATTACAAGTCTGCATCACTTGTACATTTTTCCCTTTCCTTTGCTAGTTGAAGGCTCATCTACCTTCTCAACTTTAGCTGCAATGAGTATGTAAATATGCAAGAGTGAGCAAAATAATTGCTCACTGGATATAACAATGAATCAACAGGAGAATAATAATAATAACTGCCAACAATAGGCTCATCAAAACTGAATTGTACTCTAATAATGATAATCAGAAATTGGACTCCAAAATATGGAATATATATAACTGAGGGTCATAAGACCATGAGCTATGTCCACAGTTGCGAGTAATCTTTCAACTCCAACTTTAATAGTCATAAGACTATAAGGACTCCTCGTACTTAGGGGAGTCAGCCCTTCGTACAATGTATTCTGCACAAATATTTCAACGCTAAGCGTAAATTATCCCCTAATAATAATAGGATTTTTCATCTCAGTATTTAGAGTATAAGTCCGCACCAAAGAAAGTTTGGTTTGGATAAGCTTTCAAGGGTAATTTGAAGTTTAACGAACATCAACTAGAGGACTAGTTGAATTAATAGTGTTTGATAATCACAACAGATGTTTAATAACAACATAACATAGAATAATTGAGAATCATAAATGAACTAATTATACATATTAAACTCATGCTTGAAATAACTATAGTGTATAAGTATTCAACAAAGTGAATAAATTGGTAAACATTTGCTTGAACAATAAATAAGCTAAGGTTAGAGTCTTATAACATTAGAAATGAAATTACAGAATGTACATTATCTAATACCAAGATGAAAACGAAAAACTTGCCCAACATGGTATTAACTCATGCAAAGAATTGAAACAGGTCAATAATAGAGACGAGACTGTGTTCATTATACAAGAATATAACTTAAGAAACTTGCTTAACTATAAACAAGTTAGAATGAATCAATCAAATGAGAATTTCAAATCACATTAGAGTTAAAGTTTGCTCGAATGAATTTTAGGAACAATTGACTTATTCAATAACAGTTAAGATAAGAAGCTTGCTCAATCAAAAGAATAAAGTTACACAATGTAATAATAGAACTAACTCAACGAAAGTGTATAGTTAGAAAAATTTCTCAATGTAAAAAGATAGGGTTTAGAAACTTTTCTTGAGCGTAAGCTATAAAATTAAACTCACGATCACCTACACATAATTTTAGAACCACAATACCTATTAGATATGCTAACATACCAAAACATGTACACTTCTATCTAAACTTATCATTGAAGCACAAGTCTTTCATTACCACTTATATTTCAAAAATTCCAAGTGTTATACTTCGCAACACTTATCTAACGTTCATTGTGTATACTAAGTTATCACGTAACGCGTTCTTAATTTACTAATCATTTTTGCAACTTTGAACTTACTAACCACAATTCACTATGTTATGTTATCCTTAACATTACACATTTAACATGCTAACATAATTTCAGACCATGTTATGATGTTTTCCCAAGTCTACAGCAGCAACAGATGTCAAAATCTCAAACAGGAGAATATGCAATGCATTGCACCATACAAAGACAGGATCGAATGCAATTGCGCCATTTTTTTTTTGCCTTACATAAGTTAATGCTTGGCCGGTCTGTACGTATTGATGCATAGAAGGCTAATGAGCGAAGAGTTCTACTTTAGCCCAACAAACACAAATTTCACCCACCAAACAGTGATAATAACACATAAAATAAATATACAACTATCATAAGCATGATTGCTAACATATTCAACCACTATGCACAATTTAACAACAACTAAAACTATTTTAATTTCTCAATTTTCATGTTTTCATGAAAACTCAATTTTCTTGACATTCTTTACAAAATTCATCACTGTAATCTCTATACTTGGCCAAATCACTTCATTCGAATTACGTTATGTTCGTTTCTTAAAGAACTAACATATACAAAACTCAATTAACAGCTTAGCATGTAATTTGACCATCAAAATTGATACTTACATAGCTACATATGAAAATATATACACTGACAGAATTTTTCTACTATTAACTGTAATTAGCATACGAATTCTGTTTTAGCCATCAACTCTAGTATTATAAATTACATAAAAATTGCAACAACTCAGTTTCTACAACAAGCCAACAGAATTTGAATTCACAAAGTATATAGAATTTTGCCGTCAAACACATATACATATATAATATCAAAGTTGTAAAACATACATTCAATTACTAATACAATCGCTGCTAATCACTAGAATTGTTGTGAAAAATCACAAGTTTCCTTTCAATTCTCTCAAGCTCTCAATCACTTAGAGACAAAGCCAATATCCAACTGACCAACTAGTATGCGTAAATCAACTGATAGTCAGTATGCGTAATAACAAAATACAAAACTGATATGGCCTTAATAGCTATCATCAGTTATCAAAATAACGTATATACTATATTTATTATTTTATTTATTTTATTTAAATTTAAAAATTAGAAATTAGAAATTCACAAGCCATAAGGCTTTGTTTGGCAAAACCTTTTAATTTTAAAGAATAAAAATACTTAAGCCTTGTTTGGCAAAAAAAACTAAATTAAACCTTTTTTAATTTATTTTAATAAACACTTTAGTTTATAAATTATAATCACATATTATTTATTTGGATATCCATATCCAATATTAACCAATTAAATTAATCACATACTATATTTTAATTAAATATACCATTTTAGCAAATATTACCAAAATTATAATTTTTATTATAACTTTATTTAATAATTTAATATACCATCTAAATTATTAAATCAAAACAATAGTATAACATCTCATGTTATTTTACAACTCTCTAAATTATAAATTAATTTAATTTAGAAAAATCCCTAATAAATTTAGATTCATCAACCATCACATCAATAAAATATTTATTTAACTATAAATGCCTCAAATAATATTTATATAACTCAATAAATATTTAAATTACAATTTGAAATTTTAGATCGTTACATCCTTCCGTCCTTACAAGGATTCTGTCCCCAGAATCACAATTCAAACAAACAAATCGTCACATTTTTCCCTTCTTACAAAGATTCTGTCCCCAGAATCAAAGACACGGACTAACCAAATAACTCAGGGTAATTCTTTATCATATCAGCTTCGAGTTCCCACGTAGCCTCTTCGACATTGTGGTTCCTCCATATCACATTCACAAAAGGTATCACTTTATTCCTGAGCACTTGTTCTTTCTTGTCCACTATCTGGATAGGAATCTCTTCATAAGACAAATCTTTACTGAACTGCAATGCTTCATACTCGATCACATGCATGTAATCGGGTTTATATGGTCGTAACACCGACACATGAAAAACGTTTTGCACATACTCTAATTCTGGAGGTAAAGCTACCTCATAAGCTACTTCTCCTACTCTGCGTAGAATCTCAAAAGGTCCAATAAACCTTGGGCTGAGCTTTCCTTTCTTGCCAAAATGAATTTTTCCCTTCCACGGAGAAACTTTCAGGAACACGAAACTTCCTGTTTCAAACTCACGACTCTGCCTGTGTTGATCAAACATACTTTTTCTCATCGATCTCGAAAGCGCCTACCAGTCTTGCTCTGATGAGTTTGACAACTTCAGCAGTCTACTGTACTAGTTATGGGCCTAACAGTTGACGTTCTCCAACTTCATCCCAGCATAGTGGAGTTCTGCACTTTTTGCCGTATAATGCGTCGTACGGTGGCATACCAATACTTGCGTGGTAACTATTGTTTTATGCAAATTCCACCAACGGTAGATGATCATCCCAGTTTCCTTTGCCATGATGCACGATATGAGCATATCTTCAAGCATCTGGATCGTTCTTTTGCTTTGCCCATCGGTTTGTTGATGATACGATGTTCTCATCTTCAATTGTGTTCCCATGCATTCTTGTAGTCTCTTCCAAAAATTTGATGTGAACCTCGGATCTCTGTCTGATACAATTGACACTGGAACTCCATGTCTTGAGACGATCTCTTTAACGTATAGTTTCGCCAGCTGATCAAGATTAAATCTAATCTTTATTGGCAAAAAGTGTGCAGATTTTGTTAATCTGTCCACTATCACCCATATCGCATCGTATCCTTTCTGAGTCGTTGGAAGACCTACCACAAAATCCATTGTAATATGCTCCCATTTCCATTGCGGTATCTCCAACGGTTGAAGTAATCCGCTTGGTCTTTGATGCTCGGCCTTCACTTTCTGACATGTCAAGCACCTTACAATGCATTCTGCAACATCTCTTTTCATGTTGGGCCACCAAAAAAGACGCCGCAAATCTTGATACATTTTCGTACTTCCCAGATGAATTGAATACTTTGAGCTATGTGCTTCCGTCAAGATGTCTTCTTTAATATCATGTACTACTGGAACCCAAATTCGTCCCTCGAATCTTAGCATTCCCTCAGTATCGACCTTATACTTTGCTTCTTTACCATCGACTACACTTAGCTTTATTTTCCTGCATTCTTCATCATGTACGTTGTGCATTCTTCACTTTGTCCACCAAAGTTGGACTGGCTTCTATCTGAAACAATTTTTCATCAGATTCTTTTGGAAATTTGATTTCCAACTCTAGCCTTGCCATTGCTGAAATGAGCTCCTCCTTATCAGTTAAGAACATCAACTTTTCGCTGCCTTTCCTACTCAAGGCATTTGCAACCACATTTGCTTTGCCTGGATGATAAAAGATCTCACAATCGTAATCCTTTATAAATTCCATCCATCTCCTTTGCCACATGTTCAGGTATTTATGTGTGAAAATATACTTCAGACTTTTATGGTCTGTGTAGATCTCACATTTCTCTCCGTAGAGATAGTGTCTCCATATCTTCAGTGCAAACACAACTGCCGCCAACTCTAAATCATGAGTTGGATACCCTTTTTTGTAGTCTTTCAGTTTCCTTGATGCATACGCAATAACCTTGCCATTCTGTATAAGGACACAACCCAGTCCTTTGTGTGAAGCATCACTATACACCACAAAGTTTCTTGTATTATTTGGTAACGATAACACAGGTGCCACACTTGACTTCTTCTTCAGTTCTTGAAAACTTTCCTCACACTTTTCTGTCCAAACAAATTTTACAAATTTTCCTGTCAAATTTGTCAACGGAGTGGCAATCTTGGAAAAATCTGGATAAACCGTCTATAATAGCCGCCAATCCCAATACAAGCCAATCATGTTTGATGATAAAGCATATACTTTGTAACAATCTTATTCATTTTTATTATAAAAGTATTAATTTATTAAAGGCTTTTAATTATCTACATGATGTTTTTATAATATGTGATAAACCCATAGTTTTAAGCAATGCTTTTAGAATAATGATGATGATCATTCTAATGAGATCTAAATTTTAGAAAGCTTAAAACTAAAAATAGTTCCTAATCGTTGGATTACTAAATTGGGGATTAGTGAATCCTGATAGATTGGTACATATACGCTGTTTGCTCATTGGATGAGGATGATTGATCTCATGATCATTTGTGTGGAGACACTAAAGCAAGTATGTAGGTGCTTATTAGAGAATAAGTTCATCGAAGCGGCTCGCTAAGGAATACCTAATGGAGTTTTACTTGCTCGTCAATAGAATTTCAGTAGTGATAGTAGTACAAGTGATCCTTGGACTTGAGATCATCATAGTATCTTGTGTATGATGAGTTATACTTTGACTTATTCCTTAAGACCCTTAGGTATATCAAAAGGTATGCTTGGGTATAATAAGTTGTATATGGAGATAATGTATGATCAATAAAGAATCTACCACTTCTAGTAAAAAAGAAGAGAAATGTCCTATGTGATTCGATAAATGACAAACCAAAGAGTCCTTGGTTTAAGGCGTAATGAAATTAGAAAGGAGTTTCTAATTTGCATTATTTGGAGTTGTGCATTTAAGAGTCTAAATACATATAATTAAATAAAATAAGACTTGACAAAGAAATTCCATGTCTTATATTTAATTGGGACATCAGATGGTGGAAGGATTGAATTGTATTTAAGAACTATTTACTCAAAGGTTCTTTTTATGATTAATGTTGAAATCTATATTATCCGGAAAGTCGTTGATCGCTAGGAGGCTTATCCCTATTGTAGAATAAATATTATTTATTTAAATAAATTAATAATTTAATTTATTTATTTAAATAAGATTAGAATTGTTCTAATTGATTTATTCACAACCGGGTTTAATATGGAGAACCTAAAGGGTCACACCATAAAAGGAAGAATAATTATTTAAGAAGTTAATGGCATAATCGTAATAATATAGTTAAGTATATTTAATTTAATCTATGGTGATAGAATAAATTAAATAGCTTAATATTTATTATTTAATATTTTAGAAATATTAAATATAAATTAATAAGAGGAGTCTTATTAATATTATTACAATTATTATTATTTTAATTTCTAAAAGAGTTTAGGAATTAATTTAATATAAGTACTCTCATTTATTCCTAATAGATTAGGAGGAAAATTAGTTAAAGGAGTTTAATTAATTATCCCTAATAAGATTAGGGAGCCCATTTAATTAAAAGAGTTTAATTAAATAAATAATACCTTATTTTAATAGGTTACTTGATATCTTTATAAGAGGAGTCTTATATCGTATATCAATATATACGCTATTCCAATTGTTGGAGAAGACGCCCTTTTCTATAGAGATAGAAAACTAGGGTTTGAGCCAAATACCCATCTTCTTGAATTCTTCTTCTTCCTTGGTGGATCACCTCTAGAGGCCAAACACTTGGGTGGCTAACGTTGATCAAAGGAAGGAACCAAACCCTATGGATTCAAGTTGAACGCGAAAAAGGATTGGAGGTGAACTTCAGACCGAGGAAGCTCGGATCTTCAAGGGTATGATTCTTGTTTCTTTTTTTTTCGCTTAATTAATAATTGTGCATAAAGGGTGATCCTGAGATATATGGTTTGTAAAATTTTAAACTCGATTTTTACACGCTTCGCTTATTTTATGCAATTTGATCAATGTTCATGAATATTACAAACCTAACAAAGGGTATCGTGAGCCCAAACCTTTATGCAAATTATTAATTATTTTAATTTGATATGTATATTGATATGTGTTTAGAACAATTTAATTGGGCATAATTTTATTGTATAAAATTTAAAAAAAAAAAAAAAAAAATCAAAAATTTTTTCTCAAAAAAAAATTGTTATTGCGCGGACTGCTGAAAAAGGAAGATTGCTCAATCGTTATAATGTGGATTCATGTTAAAGTTGTTTGATTATATTGAATCATATATGAATTATATATATATATATATATATATATATATTTTTATATATAAGGGATATATATTTTGCTTTTTTTTATATAAAAAAGGAATATGTTTCAAGGGATTCTAAGGGAGAACGGAATCCTTTATATTAATAATAAAGATATTATATATATATTTATATATATATATATATATATATATATATATATATATATATATATATATATATATATATATATATATATATATATTATTATAATTTTAAAATAAAATTTTATTTTAATCTTAAAATAAAAATTATTTTAATATTAAAATAAAAAAGTTTATTTTAATTTTAAAATTAAATTTCATGCTAACTAATTAGAGTTGGAATTGGATTCCATGATAACTAATTGGAGTTGAAATTAGATTTCATATTTCCTTAAATAAAGGAGTTTATTTAGATATGAAATAAGATTTCATATTATTCAAAATAAAAGAGTTTATTTGTGAATAGGAAAGAGAATCCATCTTTTCTTAAATAAAGGAGTTTATTTAGATATGAAATAAGATTTCATATTATTCAAAATAAAAGAGTTTATTTGTGAATAGAAAGAGAATCAAAATGTGTTTCCTTTAATAAAGGAGTTTTTTTTTTACTTGGAATTGGATTTCCATAATTAATTAAAATAAAGGAGTTTATTTTGATTAAAGATTTTGATTAAAATAAAATAGTTTATTTTATTCAAAATTGGATAAATTAAAATAAAATAGTTTTATTTTGATTTAAATTTGGATTAAAATAAAGGAGTTTATTTTGATTCAAAATTAGATTTTATACTAACTAAATTTGCCCATTAAATGATATCAATATATATATTAAATGTTTATTATTCATGAGATGAATGTTATTTATTGATGCATATGGTGATGTGTATGATAATAAATGGGATTGATTATGGACTATCGACCAATGTGATTGGATTTTATTTTAGTTGGATGCATGAATGTATGGGTTTTATTAAATGGGGTCTCATGCACTCGCCTTCTCTAATTTTTCTTAATGTAAATTCTATCTCCTCCTATGTACTTCCCTCGATCACGATCAAGGTTTCTATTTATTTTAAATAGTTTTGTAATAGGAATAGTTAGAATTAATTTTGAAGAATTGGAGATCAAGGAGCAAGAGAGCGTGAAGACCCGCTTGTAATGGGAGCCCAAGTTTAAATGTAATAGTTATATTTAAATATTAATTTTGCACCCCTAGGGTTTGACCTTTTGGTTCACTTGGTGGCTCTAAAGTGAACCAAACTAGAATAAAAGTCCATAATCAATCCCAGGTAGAATATATATTATATATTCTTATATATATATATATATATATATATATATATATATATATATATATATATATATATATATTATGCAAACATGCTTCATATGTTTATTAATATGACGCGTATTTTTATATATATATATATATATGCAATGCTTAAACAAGATGAGACAAATTAATAACAAAACCCTCAAATTTTTTTTATATTAAGTCCTAAGCGCTCAAAGATATTTGGAATATCGAACGTCGCTTTCTAGCATGATAAAATTAATAGAGTATTAAATATTTAATATGAGTTTGTTGTGTCACCACAAGGCAAGTATTAAGTATTTAAGATGTTAATTTATCACATTTGATGCTTATAAAGAAAATTGAACAATATTATTTTGTGTGTCACCACAAGGATGATATTTTTTTTTTTGAATATATGGAGTGCTAGGTTGGACTTAACTTGGATAATTTTGATTCTGGATGTGCCACCACTGATCAAAATAATCTAAGAGGCAAAATACAAGGAGTTACATAGTTGATGTAATTGACAAGAGTTGTCTACCTATTTATTTATATATAGTTTGTTGTGTCACCACAAGGCTATATACATTTGAAATGGGATCCTTATTCTCACTAGCATATCTTTAATTAGATTTTGTTTAACTATATATATTGAGGGTAATATAGTTTGAAGAAAATAGTGGGAGATACCAATTTAAAACAAGACCTAATTTATTTTGGTAATTAATAAAAGAATGTATGTTAAAATGTTGTTAATTACAAATTCATTTACGTAATTTTACAATGTCTAAATTACTATCATCACAGAAGCATATTAGATGCTTAATTAACCGGATCAATTAAATGGATTGGTTAAGGAAATTGAGAATAGTTCTCACTACCGAAAAGCTATCTTATGTCCTTAATACGCCTATCCTCGCAATGGTTTGCAGCATAATGCCTCCGAGAAGAGATTGCTACTTTTAGAAAGTGGCAAGATGATGCACATTGGCTCAATGCATCATGCTCAGATCCATGAGTAACGAAGCTTTCAACACAAGATGAAACTATGGATGCTCCTACTATATTCCTGCACATCAAGTAGTTGATGGTGAGGAAAGTAGGACTGATAGATATCAGATATCTAAGGAGCTCTTCCGATCTAGAATGACCAATGACACTACGGTACAGATAAAAGTCCTTAACATAATCAATTTGATTGATCAATTAGGACAACGGGTTTTGTCATGGATGGAGAGTTGAGCCAAGATTTGATCTTGCACTCACTCCCGGACTCCTTTCATAATTGTTGTGAATTTTTCATATGAACAAGCTAGATATCAGCCTCGCTGATTTGCTTAACATGTTGAAAAATGTTGAGAGTCACTTTCCAACCAAGAAAGACCATGTCTTACTGGTAGGGGCCAAAGGATCTTCTGAAAAGAAGAACGATTCAAAGAAGGTAAAATAAAAGCAAAAAACAAAGGATAATAAGAACAAAACCGATATGGATAAAGCAAAGGAGTTTGCTTCCACCGCAATAAGCCCGACATCGGAAAGAAATCGCAAGAAGCATCTTGCAGAGGCTAACCAAAGAAGCTTAGTGAAGTTTTGTTATAAATACAAATTTGTTCATGATTTAAAATAAATTTTTCTTTAAGTCAAGGTTCTACTTGGGTATTGGATACCGACTTTGGTTATCATAAATATAGATTTATGAAGGACCAAAGTAAGTAGAAAGCTAAACAAATATAAGTAATCCTATGTGTGTGGAAATGAAGCAAAGGTGCCACATTAGCCATAGAAACTTATAGTTTAGCAATGCCTACGGCAAATCTATTAAGTCAATAAGTTGTTATTGTATTCCAATTCTTGTTAGAAACATTATTTCCATTTTATTGTTGGACAATGAAATTTTTGGTATTATAATTAAGAACAATTGTTGTTCTATTTATAATAATAATGTTTTGTATAGAACCGAATATTACTTAATGGATTTTGTATACTGATTTACGTGAAAAAATAATTTTGCAAATTGAACAAACTAGTATAAGAAAAGGAGATGATCATTCAAAGAGTTGAATGTATGTATTTGTTGAATACAAGTGTGAATTATTTGAAAGGTTCAAAGAATTCGTAAGTGAAACAAATTGGCAAAGTATTAAGATTCTTTGATTAGATCAAGGAATAAATACTTGTGCAATAAGTTTCTAGATCATCTCAAATGGTTTTTCATAATGGACGCCTCCCCGATACGTAATAATTGATTGATGTATCGAAAGGAAAAATCATACCTTGTTGGACATGGTACGGTCCATAATGATTTTACCGACATTCCAAAGATCCTCTCTGGGATAATGTCCTAGAAATGGTCAGACATATCATTTAAAAGGTAACCTCAAAATCCAGCCCCAAGACTCCATAAAAGTTATGGACAGGAGGATTCCTAATCTTAAGTATGTTAAGATAAGGGTTGTCCAACTTATGTGAAAAGGTTTCAAAGGATAAGTTTGGGACAAAATTTGACAAGTGTATGATTTGTGGGACATCCTAAAGTAAGTTTAGGGTATATGTTCTATAATCCTACTTAGCAAAAGGTGTTTTGTTGAGAAACACACGCCTTCTAAGATAAAGATGTTTATCATCAAGGGGCTAGTGGGAGGATAATAGATCTTGAAGAGTTCAAGAACCACAAAACACTATAAGTCAAATAAGAGGAACTCGTAGATGTATTCTATTGTACCACACAAACCAATCAGAATCGAATAGTACCAAGATACCTAGGAGGTATGGATTCATCATGGATGGATGATGATGATGATGATACGATCATCATGAAGATGATGATCCAGAGTTACATACGATGAGGTAAGAGTTCTAGTGTGTACAAAAGGGTCAAATGGGAGCGCCGTGAAATTTCTAGTATTATATGTTGATATACTACGGATGAGGAATAACATACCAATGTTCCAATCAGTAAATATAAAGTTGTCTAAACATTCCTCCATGAATGATTTGGGAAGAGTATCTTAATTGGGGATGCAAATCTATATAGATAGATTTAAAAGGATGCTCGACTTAACCCAAGGAACGATATTCATTTGATGCTAAAGTCGCTTAGCATGGCAAACTCCAAGAGATGTCTCATGTTGATGAGCCATGGAGTGTATCTCTTAATAGTCCCCATAGACTCCAAAAAGAGAGATCGCATGAGTAATTATCATGTATGCAATGAAATATACGAGACCGATGTCGATCACCATATTCGGAGAAGTTCATCGTGAGATGTTGAAAAACATCTTAAAGTACTTTAACCGGCACTAAGGATGTGATCATATTTATGGTGGGTCTAAATTAAAACTAGAGGGCTTAATGACTCAAGTTTTTTTACATGCACCAAGACGACGTAAAATCCACTTTAAGGTAAAGCGTTACCTCGAAATCTGGTGGTGTTGAATCGAAAGGTTCCAAACAAAGAAAGAGTTGTTGGTTTAGTGATAAAGACAAAGTATATAGCTATAAATGAAGCCGCAAGTTGATTTTTTGGATGAAAAGTTCATTACGTAACTAGAATAGTTCCTAAGTCTCATCTTGGATCTAAACATGTGTTGTGGCACTTTCATTTGATTATAAGAATCATTGAAAGATGGGAAATCACTATAGTAGATAGTGGGACTCTCAAGAACAACATTACATATCCATTTACTAAAGCTTATCCAACAATGCAGGATAATCGTCACTTAGAGAAGAAGAGTATGAGATACCATGACGATTGGCTTTTAGTGCAAAGGGAGATTGAAAGTAGTATGCATACAAGCCAATCATGTTTGATGATAAAGCATATACTTTGTAACAATCTTATTCATTTATTAATAAAAAGTATTAATTTATTAAAGGCTTTTAATTATCTACATGATGTCGTTTTTATAATATGTGATAAACCCATAGTTTTAAGCAATGCTTTTAGAATAATGATGATGATCATTCTAATGAGATCTAAATTCTTAGAAAGCTTAAAACTAAAATAGTTCCCAATCGTTGATTACTAAATTGGGGATTAGTGAATCCGGATAGATTGGTACATACGTTGTTTGCTCATTGGATGAGGATGATTGATCTCATGATCATTTGTGTGGAGACACTAAAGCAAGTATGTAGGTGCTTATTAGAGAATAAGTTCATCGAACGTGGCTCGCTAAGGAATACCTAATGGAGTTTTACTTGCTCGTCAATAGGAATTTCAGTAGTGATAGTAAGACAAGTGATCCTTGGACTTGAGATCATCATAGTATCTTGTGTATGATGAGTTATACTTTGACTTATTCCTTAAGACCCTTAGGGTATATCAAAGGGTATGCTTGGGTATAATAAGTTGTACATGGAGATAATGTATGATCAATAAAGAATCTACCACTTCTAGTAAAAGAAGAGAAATGTCCTATGTGATTCGATAAATGACAACCCAAGAGAGTCCTCGGGTTAAGGCGTAATGAAATTAGAAAGGAGTTTCTAATTTGCATTATTTGGAGTCAGGCATTTAAGAGTCAAAATACATATAATTAAATAAAATAAGACTTGACAAAAATTCCATGTCTTATATTTAATTGGGACATTGTATGGTGGAAGGATTGAATTGTACAGAACTATTTACTCAAAGGTTCTTTTATGATTAATGTTGAAATCTATATTATCTGGAAAGTCGTTGATCGCTAGGGAGGCTTATCCCTATTGTAGAATAAATATTATTTATTTAAATAAATTAATAATTTAATTTATTTATTTAAATAAGATTAGAATTGTTCTAATTGATTTATTCACAACCGATTTAATATGGAGAACCTAAAGGGTCACACCATAAAAGGAAGAATAATTATTTAAGAAGTTAATGGCATAATCGTAATAATATAGTTAAGTATATTTAATTTAATCTATGGTGATAGAATAAATTAAATAGCTTAATATTTATTATTTAATATTTTAGAAATATTAAATATAAATTAATAAGAGGAGTCTTATTAATATTATTACAATTATTATTATTTTAATTTCTAAAAGAGTTTAGGAATTAATTTAATATAAGTACTCTCATTTATTCCTAATAGATTAGAGGAAAATTAGTTAAAGGAGTTTAATTAATTATCCCTAATAAGATTAGGGAGCCCATTTAATTAAAAGAGTTTAATTAAATAAATAATACCTTATTTTAATAGGTTACTTGATATCTTTTATAAGAGGAGTCTTATATCGTATATCAAATATATACGTTATTCAATTGTGGAGAGAGTACGCCTTTTCTATAGAGATAGAAAACTAGGGTTTAGCCAAATACCCATCTTCTTGAATTCTTCTTCTTCCTTGGTGGATCACCCCAGAGGCCAAACACTTGGGTGGCTAACGTTGATCAAAGGAAGGAACCAAACCCGGTGGATCAAGTTGAACGCGAAAAGGATCGAGGTGAACTTGTACCGAGGAAGCCTTGATCTTCAAGGGTATGATTCTTATTCTTTCTTTCGCTTAATTAATAATTGTGCATAAAGGGTGATGATCCGGTATATGGTTTGTAAAATTTTAAACTCGATTTTACACGCTTCCGCTTATCTTTTTTGCAATTTGATTGGCAATCGTATTCATGAATATTACAAACCTAACTGCCTCTTGGTTATGTTTTGTTACAGCCTCGCCTCCACTCAGCGAGAATTGCTTTCTCCATTATCGCTACAAACATCTTCAACTGGAACAAGGAGACCCTACTGTACCACTAAGGCTTCAGTCCTTATTCAAACCTCTTCGCCTTACGTTCATTTGTACTGACTTGATATGGCGTAAACTTCTCCAACTCGTTGAATCTTGCGGCATACTCAGACACCGACATCGTTCCCTACTTTAGTTCTAAAAACTGCACTTCTAGCTGACTCTTCGAACTTTCTAGAAAATAAGTCTCAAAGAACATTTCTTTGAACCTTTCCCAAGTAAATACCCCTTGACCTCCTCGGGTTTTATTGGCTTGCCACAAATAACTCGCCTCTTCTTTCAACATGAATGTTGTAAAAGTAGTCTTCTAGTTATCCTCTACCCTAGCAACATCGAAAACCTTCTCTATTTCCATGATCCAGGTCTGTGCTTCAACCGAATTCATGGACCCATGGAATTCTGGTGGTCCAACCTCCTTAAAATCCTTAAACGTAGTACCTTGGTTCTGAGGTTGATTCTGCAAAGCACCCATCAGTAACGTCACTAGCTGCTGAACAGGGTTTCCTTCCACATTGTTGTTGTTGTTGGTTTCCTCAGTGGTTCTCTGTCATGGTGGTTGACGTCTTGGAGGTATTTTCTATTAAAATACATCCATTAGATTCTATTCAACCTTTTTAAGTATTATATACTTAAGTTGCACATCATAAAAAAAATTATCACATAACATATAACACCTTGAATAAAACAATAACTTTTATTCATTCATCATCTTAAAAAAAACATCAAAACAATAGCATCATTGCTATTTCCATTACTTTCCTGAAGTATAACAGTTGCAGGACAACATCATCATCACCTATCCCATTGGTTATATAATACCCAGGATTTACATTTCATTTATTTTCTAATCACATATCAATTACATTCTCTACAATGTCCTACTAAGATATCACAGTGTCATGTATGCCCCTAAGGTCAATAGGGTCTTCAAGGATGTGCTTTGACATATAGGAGTTTTATCAGAATTATTTCTGAACAGTCCTAAGCCTTTTGCTGGTTGATTCTTCTTGACTGAAGTCTTTTGCTTTAGCATTCCTTAGTGTGGTCAGATAGACCAAGTACCTACAGGTTATAAATTTCTATTTTTGGTGCCCATGGTTAAATGAGTCCTGCTAGGTTAGTTTTCTAAACCCCTATTCCTCATATTTTTGGATAATCATCATATTGATCACCAACGGTCATATTCATGCATATATTTCATTTAGAAAATATATTATGAGATGCATGGTGGTGAGTGTGAGAGAAATCTGACTTTTTAATAAAACACTCTTTTCCTTGATGGTTTCATCTTTTGCTAAGTTATGTTCACATGGTTTAAATGTTCACAGAGTGAGAATCAACTCTACGATTTATTAGTATCTGGTTGATTCATGGAGGTGATCAGTTTCTATGAATCTTCAAGATTCTCTTGTAGATCTGATCATACTCTGTGTGTCATTAAACACTAAGACCATAGGATGTACAATACACATTAACCCATCAGCAAAGATTACTTCACATTTAATCGACCTGTGATGCTCTTAAAACCATTTCAGGTCTCTTTCAAGTTGTCATCTTCAACCTAAAATTTGGATGGAGAGAAAGTTTATAGACATTTGAGTTTCCATCATTAGTGTACTTTCTCTCTTCACTTTTTTAGATAGATTATGAATACTTGAAGGAAAACTGTTATAGTTCATAAGTAAGGTGCAAATACGATGTTCATATCTATATTAGTGAGGAATCGTACCTTTTTGCTGTCAGTTTCTTAACTGTCATTTATCTTAGATATACTGAGTTTAGGCATTGATGTGCATGTTTTCTCATTTGCTTCTGACATCCAGTTGCTCCAGTTGATCTTCAGTCAATCAGTCGTGGTCTTGACGACGCAAGCTAAGAGAGTGTCAACATTTTTAAGTTCTTTGACATCCTTGAGTTTACAAGGCTTACATCCAGCTGCTGGTTGGCCAGATATATGTTTGAGAGGTTCTTCTTTCTTCTCTAAATAAAACATTTCTTAGCATGTATGGCCTTTTCATCTCTTCAGGCTAGTGGATGTTTGACTCTTTTCTGTTGATGTCTCTTGAGCTTTTTAGCCTGGTCTCCAGACTACAAGATTGACTGCGAGCAAGGATTGGTCTTGTTGATATGGCAATCAAGAACATGGACCAATCTGAGCAGCTTCAAGTATATATGCACATTTACCTGTACACAATATTTCCAACGTGTGAGCTCATCTGCATATAACAAGTGACTTACTACTAAACTAAGTTTAGAACAATGTTTGTGCATAGGATTAGACTCAAAGCGATTAGCTTTTGAATATAGCATGAGAACCTGCTCTAATACCAATTGTTAGTTCCCAGTAGGCACAATAGATCTAGAAGGGGGGTTGAATAGATCTTTTTTAATTTCAAATACTTTTCTGGTTTATTTAATATTGCTAATAATTTAGCATGTGACAAACATAAGAATCTTTTCGAGCACAGCAGAATAAGTAAAAGATCCCCTTCATTGATATATTCATAATCATACATACATTGTTCGTAGAGTTAGTTCAGTGGTAAGTAGTTAAAACATACATAGCAATTATAGCAGTTAATGTACATAATGTAAATGACATAAAGTAAAAGACACAAGGGGTTTTAAGTAGTTCAGAGACTCAAGCTCCTAATCCACTCTTCTGCTTTCAACTAGCAGGATTTCCACTAAGGAAGGCACAGACCGAATCACTAAGATTCCTTCAAGGCCGTGAGCTCTTGGGACTTTAGTTCACTAAGAACTCTTCAAAGCCGACTGACCTTTTGAACTTCTCTAGTTCCCTAGGAACTCTTCAAGCCCAACAGGCTTGGAATCACATTTAGTCCCTCCGGACAAGGACCCTTCAGACCCTGGCTTCTTGTTGTTGAGTTGTTTGTTTTGTTTGTTGGAGTTGGTGCTGAGCTGCTAAGATGTCTTTAAGCTCTGAATATCTTTTGTACTTAGCATCTTGGCGTGATCATCCTTGAAGTGTCATTGAGTGTTGCATGATGCTCAGCTTCTTCAGTTACTCAATCACTTCTGATGATCCCTTGATGAACTGCCTTGAAGATCATTCTTCTGGATACATGATGGCTGCACATGATGGATTTCTAAGATGACTGTAAGTTCTTCTTCTAGGTACTTAGAAACTTTCTCATGCTTGACACCATGATGGCGTTGGTGATCTTCTATCTTGATACTTGATGCCTTCTCATGATGGACTTGCTAAGATGACTGTAGGCTCTTCTCTCTGGTACTTAGAGTCTTCCCATGATGGACATTAAGATGACATGATGCTCTTCTTTCTCTCGGCAGTTCAGAACAATCTTCTTGTAGTAGAACTCTCACTTCTACTTCTTTCTTTGTCTGACTCTAAGTGTTCTTAGTGGATCGTAGAGTAAGCCTTCGAACCTTCATTGGTCACTCACTATTTTATGTTGGTTAGATCAGTCCACCATTTCTCCAAACTCAATAACTCCAGCAACCCTCGATCTTTGAAGCTCTTGCTAATTTATACTCCTTCCCAATCCTTTCGTTGGAAAGTAGCCGTTGAAAGCTATTCAAATATCTTCACAGATCTCGAGTTGACTGAGGTATACTGTACATGTGACATATCATACTTTTCTGACACTGCAGTCTACTGTTTCACCTACCCCGTCAGGGATGTCACTTTAATGTCTTGGGCAGGTCAAAGACTTTATTTCCTCAATCTTATTTCTCGATCAGAGGTTATCTTTTTGCATCAATGCTCTCAATAAGCTCTTATCCGAATATTACACTTCAGATTGAACCGTTGCCAATGCTTCAGTCTTCAGCTATTCGAACTCTACGATTTTGATGCATGTCTTCATGGACCTGATCGTTGTGTCTTGCTGACTGGTAGAGACAACACTACGATCTTGAAGAGTGTTGATTGGATCTTCAATGTAGAACACCTCTTCCTTCTCTTGTGCAGTGATTCAACACTTCTGTTTGCCTCAACAGCTCTTAGATATTGATGGCTTGACTTCTTTGTTCTGGCCCCTTCTGAATAGGAAGACACTTCAGATTTGTAGCGTATCCAGCTTGCTTTCTCCTTGTGATCTCCCGTTCACTTATCATCAGTGGACTGACCCAATACTTAATCACTTTAGCCTTATTCTTTAGAAGTTGTCCAGTATCTCTGTATGCACTCCATCAGTTCTTTCTTTGTTTGGCAAACACTACGATTCTGGTTACTTCCAAGATCGTTGTCATCTTACCACTTGATATAGCTCACTCGCCGACTTTCCTTAGTCACCATCAAGTCTTCTTATGATCATCTTGTGGAAGACTTCATCTCGAATGGCTTTTTACAACTCAACTGGATGTCGATTGGGTTGATGCTTAGATCTTCCGTTAGCTTGCATGCCATTCGTTGAGTGCTCTCTGGTTTCCTTTAGGTGGGATGTATCTTTGTAGTATTAACCAGAGGCTTCATTCCTTTGGATATTCTGGGAGTGCTCATTTGTTGAGAATTGTATTAGCTCTACGATTCTGCCTTGACATTGTGAGCACATCTGTTGAAGTCTCGCCTACACTCACGATTGACCTTTTGTCAAGACACACTATGACTCCGAGATCAGATCTTGCTCGACTACGATCTCTGCCTCTGATATGATCAGTAGACTCTACGACTTTGAGTGTAGTCTACAATTCTTAACTTAGCTTCGGCAGATGCTCGGTCGGCTCGTAGGCAAGCTGTCTCTACGATTTTGAACATGACTTCCTCAGTAGACTACGGCTATGAGGAAGTTCTCCTTGACACACTACGATCCTTCCTCGTCTCTCCTGGAAGTCTACGAACTCCGAGATCTACTATCTTGCAGACTACGATTCTACTCCGATAGCTCTTGAGTTTTCTTAGATTCTCCTGGCAGACTACGATTTTTGGTGCAGTGCTCGACGATCAGACAAGCCTATCTATTCATAAGATCAACCTAACATGCTTGATCATTCTATATTTATAGTCCTTCTACATCATTTCTTTTTAAGGACTTTTTAAAAGTCGCTTTTGCTTATGTAGGATCAACCTAACACATTTGACCAATTCATTATAAGTCCTTGTACATATGTTTCTATTATCTATCAAAGGACTTTATGACTTTTCTTAATGCAAGCATACTTGCATATTCATTCATATATATATATATATATATATATATATATATATATATATATATATATATATATCATAATTAAATCATATGTAAATAGGAATATCATTCACATGCTTATTCCTGACACTAACCACCTCCTCTGACGCATGTTCAACTCCTTCTGGGTGAAGATATATTTCAGACTTTTGTTGTCCGTGTATATCTCACATTTCTCTTCGTACAAATAATGCCTCCATATCTTTAACGCAAAAACTACTGCCGCTAACTCTAAGTCATGAGTAGGGTATCGTTTCTCGTAATCCTTCAATTATCATGATGCGTACGCAATGACTTTGTCGTGTTGCATAACACACAGCCCAGTCCTCTATGCGACGCATCACTATACACCACAAATCCTCTTGTATCATCCGGTAATGATAATACAGGCGCCTCGCTCAATCTCTTCTTCAACTCTTGAAAACTCTCTTCGCAATTATCGGTCCATACAAATTTCACCGTCTTCCTCGTCAAATTAGTCAACGGGGTTGCTATCTTAGAAAAATCTTGGATGAATCTTTTATAGTACCCAGCTAACCCTAAGAAACTCCTCACCTCCGTCGGTGTCTTTGGTTGTTCCCAATTACTCACTGCTTTGACCTTTTTGGGGTCTACTGAGATTCCATTCTCATCCACCACATGGCCTAAGAATTGAACCTTCTTCATCCAAAATTCGCACTTAGAAAATTTTGTATACATCTTCTCCTTTCGTAGTGCCTCTAAAATAATCTTCAAATGTTCGGTGTGTTCTTCCTCTGTCTTCGAGTAAATTAAAATATCGTCAATGAAAACTACTACGAATTTATCCAAATATGGCTTGAAAACTTGGTTCATCAAGTCCATGAATGTTGCCGGAGCATTAGTTAAACTGAATGACATTACCAAAAACTCGTAATGTCCATAACGGGTTCGAAACGCAGTCTTTGGTATGTCCTCATCCCGTACTTTCAGTTGATGATATCTCGTCCGCAGGTCAATCTTTGAGAAACATTTCTCTCCTTTCAGTTGATCAAATAAGTCATCAATCCTTGGTAGCGAATATCTGTTCTTGATCGTTACTATGTTCAATTCTCAATAATCGATACAAAGCCTCATCGATCCGTCTTTTTTCTTAATGAATAACACTGGTGCTCCCCAAGGAGACATACTCGATCGAATATAACCTTTTTCCAATAACTCTTGAAGTTGTATCATCAATTCCTTCATTTCTACTGGCGCCATCCGATATGGAGCTTTCGAAATCGGTGTCGTTCCCGGTGCTAAATCTATTACAAATTCGATTTTTTTGTCTGGCGGAAGGCCAGGCAGATTGTTCGGAAACACATCCTGAAATTCACTCACTACGGGTATATCATTAATCTCTACTCCCTTTTTCTTAGTATCCATAACGTAAGCTAAATAACCTACACATCATTTCTTTAACAATTTCTTGGCCTACATCATCGTAACGCAACACGATTGCTTAAGCGATGAGCTACCATAAAACACTACCTTAGACTTACTCGGAGTCTGAAGGTTCACACATTTGTTTTGACAGTCAATTACTACTGCATGGTTATATAACCAATCCATCCCCAGTATACATCAAATTCTCCTATTCTAATAGGAATCAAGTCTACGCTCAGTTCATGTTCTCTGATGTGTGCGCGACAATTTTGATAGACGTATTTTACAGAGATTATTTCCTTATTTGCAACTTTTATGTTCAAAGGATCTTCTAAATGTTCTCGGGGTGTACTAAGTTTACTAGCAAATTCTTCAGATACAAACGAACAGGTGGCCCCCGAATCAAATAATACATAAGCATTTATATTATTGATTGTGATTATACCTGACACCACGTCGTTTATAGCTATGGCGCCTTGGATGGTCATGTTAAAGGTTTGAGCGGTCGATCGGTTGGGTTGCGCAGGTCCACTAATCATCAACTTACTTCCTCCTCTTTGGCTTCCGTTAGATCCACCGCTTCCTTTCTTCGGGCAATCCTTTATCTGGTGCTCTGTTGATCCACAAGCAAAACATCCTCTGATTTTTTCGGCTTCGGGCAGTTTGGCGATATGTGCCCCTCTTGGCCGCAATTATAGCAAGTGTTTTTCCTCTTCCAACATTCTCCCTGATGGCTTCTTCCACATTTGTTGCAAGCTCCGGTCCTCTTCTTGAAGTTTCCTTGGTGATTCCCACCTTGATTGTTGCTTTTATTGTTGTTGTTTTCCCATTTCCTCTTTTCGGAGTTACTCCCTCCACTGCTGCTTCCTCCACGATGCTCACTACCAGCGTTTTTATTCTTCTTCTCCTTATGATACAGACTTAAGGGCTCACTGCCACCTTTCGCAATGATTGCCTTCTCCAATAATGTCGTAAAGGAATCAATCTGGAAGATCGATACCTTATTGTACAACCACGGTTTTAACCCTTGTTCAAAACGTCTCGCCTTCCTCTCCTCATCCACAACTTGGTATTTCTGTGAACCGCGCTTAGTTCATTGAACTTAGTCACAGATCGCTACCACCGTCATATCACCTTGTTTTAATTCTATGAATTTTACTTCCATCCTACTCTTCATACTTTTCAGAAAATATTTTTCGAAAAACAACGTAGTAAACCTCTCCCACGTTATTGTTCCTTCCCCCGCTCTTTGCTGATTGGTTTCCCACCAATAGTTTTCTTCGCCCCTCATCATGTATGTGGAAAATACTATCTTCTAGTCTTCACCCACGCGAGCTATAGTGAAGGCCTTCTCGATCTCCTTGATCCAAGTTTGCGCAACTATCGGATCAGTGGTTCCCGTGAACTTTGGGGTCCTACACTCTTAAAATCTTTGAAGGTCGTTCTTTGGGACAACTTGGGAGCGGGTGAGTGCAGGTTCGCTTTCTTCCCTCGAGCTTCTCCCAATAAATCTATCGCCTCTATATCGGATCTACAGGACCTCTCTCATCATTAACTGACTCTTCTGGTACAGTTATTCTACGTCTAGGCGGCATTTTCTGCATCACAAAATTTTCATTTTATTATCTAATTATAATACTTAGACATTTCTCAATAGTAAAGAACTACAAGTTTATAACACGTTTCTGAAATAGGATCATTTATATTCATATGCCAAAGGTTTACATTACATGTTCTTTTCTACCATACTGCTATAAATGATAACACATATCCCCTAGTATCACAAAAGACAGGGACATACTAATTTACTACCCCTCTAACACTTTTCAGAAGCTTGGGGGTTTACCGCTATCTCACAACTTACACAAAAGATCGAGATTACAACAACATATTAATAACACATAAATAAAAGCACTACACTAATAAGTTCTTCCCTCTAGACTCAATCTAACATCCCACGCTCCACAGCGCTCTGATATTCCTTCTATGTGATGTGCACCACCATGTCTCGGCTTAAGGTATGTCGGGTCTATCCTTGTTCAGCTGGGTAATGATGTACCCCATCTATCAATCTCTCCATGGACGTGCGAAGAGCATAGCCCATCTTGTTCATCTTCCCCCTCTTGCACCGCACCTCATCCTTTAGGTCATCTGCCCTATCATTGGCTTCTTCCCACTTCTCCTCGAAGTGAATCCTATCCATCACCTCCATTTCTAACTGAGTTCGGAGAGCCTCCTTCTCCGCCTTCTCACTCAACACCTTCTTCTCTAATTCCTCTAGCTTTCCTGCCACCTCAATATTCCTCGCCACCGCTCGGTGAAACAAAGCTCCCAACTGGATCCTTGCTTCCTTACGGTGAACAATCTCCACCTCCATCTCCTGCATCACTATCTGCCTCTGATGGTCCTCATCCCTCAACTTTTGGAACACAGACTTGTAGACACTCGAAATTTTCTGCACTCCTATTCCTAACATTACAGGACGGTAGATTTGTCTTTTGGAGATAACCCTGAAAGATAGCTTACATCTATGTCGGATACTACCGGAACATCATCTCAACCCGGAACACAAATCGGGAACATCATCTCAACCGAAACACACACCGGGAGTGTCATTTCCAATGTCGGAGATAACCCCGAGATATGCAGATCAAAAGACTAGCAACAACACCGGAGAGGACAGTCCTGTCTCGGCGATAACACCATGACATTCAATTCCAGTTCTAGAGACAACACTGGGAGTAACAACCCCATCTTTGGTGATAGCCCCAAGGGATGCCATTGCAGTTCCGGCGATAACCCCAGAAATGCTTGTTTCAAATATGTGTGATCAGCTTCAATCCAGATGACAGTGAGGCATACAAACAAGCAGTCCAATCTCAGATGTAACCCTGAGCAATGTCAGCTTTCCACTTAAACCGGCGATAACCCCAGTGAGGAGTCACAACGTCATCTGTCCACGTCAACAAGATGATATCGCAGCATACCAACAAGTAGTCCAATCTCAGTTGTAACCCTGAGCAATGTCTACTTTCAACTCAAACCAGAGATAACCCCGGCGAGGAGTCAAACGTCATCTTGTTCCTTCAACAAATGGTATGTCGTCTCAACACTTCATACATACATACAATAAATGTCCTACAAGAGCCGAGGATTAACAATCCCGAGTGACTATTACGTGTGGAAGTACTTTGGATAGAATTTGAAGCTTGAAGACCATGGGCATAGACACCTCTTCCCGATTTCGCATAACCTCTAATCCATGTCATTACGTAACTCTCGACACAAGCGATCCGAAGAAATATGATATACTTCATTCGGATACTTCGGATTGAAGTTCGCAAGTTCGAGCGGACATTACGAAGGTGCATGATTGCACGACGACTACGAGATAACGGGACCCATGAGGCTCGGGTCCACCACGACCACGGCAGTGGGTACAAGCTGGTACGCCAGAAGCGCACTGCGATCATCATCTATAAATATAGGCCGAGGGGTCACCATTTGGAAGAGAGAGAGAAGGAAAAAGCGAGGAAGCCCCATCCATTTTACTCGTGATACACATCTTTTGAGTGTTTCTCTTCTTTAAACACTAGTTAGCTCACATATAGCTACTTTTTATCCCATGTGAGTTGAGTATTTATCCATTTAAAGTCTAAGAAGTCTACTTTAATGCAAATTTCAACGTAAGCCTTCTTATATTCTATAAAGCCTCTTTCTCATATATCATAAACTGTTGTACACGTTGATAGTCGTGTGAGTGTGTTTGCCCGGACTTCGGTCCATGGTTTTCATTTTTGTCTATATATATATACTAATATATGTATATATTTCGTATATATGGACTAACATTATCGAGTTATGCCTCGATTGAGCCTAGACTTCGGTATGGAACGTTTACTTGCTTATATATATATATATATATAAACTGTGGTCAGACTCCGTCTGATGAGCCTAAATTTTACATCCGGAGCGTTTAATTGCTTTTGTATATATATATTTATATAGAATTGCTGTCAGACATATCCGATGAGCCTGGATTTTATATATATATATACATATATATAATTGATGTAGGATATATCCGATGAGCCTGGATTTACATCCGGTGCATTTACCGCTTTTATATATATATATATTTGTACATATATATATATATATATATATATATATATATATATATATTTACATTCCTGCCAGGCTTGGAGTTTCCTCCGTAGCTTTTTTACAGCTTTTTTACATTTCATCCTGCCTGGAGTTCACTTCGTGGCAGTTGATCGCTTTTTACAGCTTTATTTATATTTTGTCCTGCCTGGAGTTTACTTCATGGCAGTTGAGAGAATTTATTGCTTTATTTACATTTTTGATCCCCCATGGAGTTGCTTTGTGGTGGTTGATCATGTACATATATATATTTATCGTTTTTATATATATAACTGCTTACTGCTTTCCATATAAATTGCAGTATTATATGAGCCTAGGAATCATGTGATCACAGGTTCAGTCTATTGAACCTTGATTCGATTCCCATGATGGACATTTTTTAGCTGTAAGCAGCTTGTACATTATTTTATAGTGTCTGAGTTTCCTTGGATGGCTGTCATGCCCATAAGGAGTTCAACACTGCTGTATATTATTTTCTCGAGGATGCTTCGTATCTCAAAAATAAAAGCAAACAAGCCGAACATTCAATAAAATGGAAGTATAAAAAGGTCTCAATTCCTATTGAGCACAAGGTTTGAAAAACCTCTTTTACAAAACATCATTGCTATATCTTGGTTAAAACTGAATTTTCCTATAAAATTCAAACCTTGTGTATATAGGTGCGAACGAGGCCTCGCACTTCAAATAATTGCACATTGATCCACACACACACACACATATTCATATAACAATTTCTTTGAAAAGTGGCGGTCACCGTGGTAACATGGATGTCGGGGGGTGCCTAACACCTTCCCTCCGTATAATCAAGCCCCCGAACCCTTAATGAATCTCGATTTCACAAACCCGTTTAGCAGTGTCAAATCACTGGGTCAATGTGCTAACCTTTTCGATTGCGTTGGTGCAACCAGTTAAATACACCAACTGGCGACTCTCAAAGTCAATCGTTGACATTATACATGTCGGACCTTTTTCACTTGTTTTTTTAAACAAATCTCACATTAACATGAGAACACCAAAGGATAAGTAACGAAAAGGGACACTCAAAAATCCCGACGTCAACAGGTGGTGACTCTACTGAGGACTCCAGTAAGAGGGCTTAAGCCGCTATTACAAGCATTTCAAAATTGTTATATGCTTGTGTGTGATTGTTGCATTTACATTTCTAATGAATGTGTACGAATGCATCTTACTTATTGCACTGCTAAATATCGATCTGTGATATTAGTGCTTCGCACAAGTCATCATTTTGCATAAACGGTGAGACACGTTGTATGTGAATGTATGTTGTGTGGTCCCTCCACCAGAGGCTATCTGTCGCTTGTTTGATTTTTGGACCACAGGAAGAATAATTCCCGGGGCTGTGAAAGGCACCACTCAGTTATTCGGCCCAGTTGAAAGACCAGGATTAACTTCCCGCCAAGTAGATTGAGATTATCAAGGAACCTTTATGCCAAAAAAGCCATGAGAGTAACCCTAAGATAGGTCAACCTCTCGATAAATCAAACGCGGAGGAAAGTCACTTCATGCTTTCCATTTTCAATTACTTGTAAAAGTATTTACTTGTAATTTTATTCCATGTTCATCCATATGTAATGGAAAATATGAAGAATACATGTGCATGACATGTTATCAATTAACAAACCGATTTTGCAGGACAAATTCCTAAAACGGACATGTTATGATAACATTTACATTACCCTAAGACTAAACTACGTAAGTCTTTTGTAGGGAAGCAATTGGGCTCATTACGCTTAAAATCCAAAAGGCCACAAGCCTATAGCCAATCATGTCTTCTTAGAAATGCCTAACTCGTTTCCGAGAAGAATTTGATGGATTGAGTAAACAAATAACAGACTTGGCTGTTTAACTGAAAGAATTACACTAGTCTACTCAAGGTACGAAGATACCTACACATTCAGAACCCTTTACACAAGGAGTTCAAGGTCTGGAAAAAACAATTCCAAAACATCAGTTGGATACAACCAACAAAGACCCTGAAGGCACCCATCTCCAAGGAGATCCAGACAACAGTGACATCAGGAAGAAAGTCCTTCAAATGGAGGAAACCATTTATGTTCTCTAAGGGATTGTAAATCATGGCAGTGTTTCATAGACAGACCTTTGCATATTCCCTGGTGTTCATTATCCGAAGAAATTTAAAGCCCCTGATTTGGAGAAATATGACGGATTAGGGGATCCTTATATACATTAAAAGGTGTTCATTGGCGAACTCGGATCTTATGTTGAGAATGAAAAGCTCTGAATGCAGCTGTTTTAGAAAATTCTGACTAGAGAAGCCCGTTTATGGTATACCAGATTTGACAACTCTAAGATCCATAGTTGGGAAGAGTTGGCCCTGAGGTAACCCCAAGGACAACGACGGGGTAGAATGGAGAAGAACCTCCCGAATCCCCAGCCATGGACGATTGCTCTATAGTCATCATGCAAGGCCTGATACATAGAGTGGATGCTAAACTAGTTTCCTCGAGGCTGTGTGAAGCCGGGAACCTGCATCAAATGCAGATCCACATCAGACTCCTTGACTCCTCATCAATAGGAAATAAGGAAGATTAATGATCTAACTTCATACCTCGTTTGCATGCAGGTATACTGAAGGATACCTACTTAAGTCACCCAGAAGATCTGGGTTCGCCATGAATACCGGCAATTCCCTATGGGGAACACGTCTGTGCAGGAGGCAGGGAACCTCGAGCGGTACATCCTCCTCCTCGCCCCTCGACATTGGCACCTCAACCTGAATAGACGTACCACCACCGCCTCGCTAAACGACGAGGTCATCTCACGCGAAGCAGTCATTAAGGCTCTTCAAAAGCCCTCCTTTGTACACCAGAAGTGGTCCTGCAGGAACTGCTCAGCTGATCTGGATCCATAATATCTGGACAGCAAGTCTTCAAATCACCTCAGAAAGGTGTGGTAATTTTGTACCTGGAGTCTTTTTCAAAATGCATTCTATGATTACATGCATACATACATTGTTTTAACATACATCTACAGTAGAGTTAAGAATGCATGACTACCCAATACCTATATTTTGGGAAAAATTTTCCATAGCCCCTTTGTAAATGGGACTATCCACATGCACATAGGCATCACTAGGTGGCCATTCAGTAGCACACCTGTACACAGTCATATACATCATGTATGCATTCATCACATCACATTAAAAATCCATAAGTGTAGTCTAATTACTAGGATTATTTTACTATTCTACCTTTACTCATTTGTCCTCAGATATGATAAGAAATGACGATAAAAAGGTGCCAATTGACTTTATTTCAAACGCCAAATTTTTCACATCATTATGTTCAGCATGGTTTAATACTAACATTTACTATGTTGAATGTTTTTTACCAAGTCATATCAGCATGCATATTCACTACTATGTGTCTAAATGCATTTCATGCAATAAGTCATTTTCCAACGGACAGAAATTGGAAAAAATACATGCATGTGTTACCAGGACAGTGAAGAACGCTTGTACGGTGACAGAATATGCAAAAGGTTTCCCGAACTCAGTAGATCTGAAGAAGAGCTCTCGGATTTCCTTCATTGTGCAACTTGAAAATGACTTATGAAAGCGACCAGCCACCTATACATAGGCACGGCTAGCCGTAGGTTAACCTGCGGCTCCTGCAGGTACACCTGCGGCACCCCTGCATGGGTCCCAAACCTCCGGCTCACTCCAATTAGAGTTTCAAAGGAGGTCTCATAAGCTGAAAAGGCCAAATCAGGAATAAAAGTGCTACGCGATTGAGCGAAACAGCCTGAAATCCTGGTTTCTTGTCGGTCAGAGTTAAACTCCCATCGTCTCAATGGTATTCGTCTAAATGCAGGGTATACTATACCGATGAGCTCAGCTTTCATAAACCATGCTCAGTAATATCCCACAAAGGTCCGATGCCATTATTTGCAGGGTTACAACCCTAAACAATCCCCGACGGGGGTTATAATGCGAAACCACGAATTATCAAACCTCCCCATGAAATTTACAACGCTAGAAGTTATCAAACATCTCGTACCCGTGAAAGTCACAACGCACATCTTTTAAGCATCTACGTATCACCGACGGGGGTTACAATGCAGTGTAACCATTGATACACACATCAATGAAGGTCAAGCAGCCTTGACATCATGTCAGCCGATGGCAAGTAAACCCATCGAAGAAACCTTCCCCGACAGGGGCTACAACACAATGCTACCATTGACACATACATCAATGAAGGTCAAGCAGCCTTGACAATGCATCTAGTAGGGATTCATCCGGTGATACACACATCAGCGAAGATCAGGCAACCCTGATAACAACAAACTGTTGGCAGTAACTCCAGCAGTATGAGGGAACATGTTATACACATCCTCAAAACAGACAAAGATTTATCCCCACAGATCTCTTCCACACAAGAGGTACCTCTATGGAGTATAAGCCAGTGTCTAGGATTCAAGACTTTGGTGGTAGTCCCAACGTCAACATCCTTTGAGACTTGGATCGTATGTCCAAGACATCACTGATTTTCATCCCAGCAGGATTACATGACAATCATTCATGCCTCATACATTTGCATCATGTTGCTGCATATAGCATCATATTTATCTTACTTGCATTTCAAGTGTCTAGGATTCTTTATCCTATCCATGCCTTGTATTGCATGAATATGATAAAGAGGGGCATCTGTACACACTCGAAATTTTCTGCACTCCTATTCCTAACATTGCAGGAGGGTAGATTTATCTTTTGGAGATAACCCTGAAAGACACCTTACATCCATGCCGGATACTACCGGAACATCATCTCAACCCGGAACACAAATCGGGAACATCATCTCAACCTGGAACACACACCGGGAGTGTCATTTCCAATCTCGGAGATAACCCCGAGATATGCAGATCAAAAGATCGGCAACAACACCGGAGAGGACAGTCCTGTCTCGACTATAACACCGCGACTTTCAGTTCCAGTTCCAGAGACAACACTGGGAGTAGCAACCCCATCCTTGGTGATAGCCCCAAGGGATGCCATTGCAGTTCCGGCGATAACCCCGGAAATGCTTGTTTCAAACATGTGCAATCAGCTTCAATCCAGATGACAGTGAGGCATACAAACAAGCAGTCCAATCACGGATGTAACCCTGAGCAACGTCTGTTTTTCGCTTAACCGGCGATAACCCCAGTGAGGAGTCACAACGTCATCTGTCCACATCAACAAGATGATATTGCGGCATGCCAAAAAGTAGTCCAATCTCAGCTGTAACCCTGAGCAACGTCTACTTTCAACTCAAACCGGCGATAACCCCAACGAGAAGTCAAACGTCATCTTGTTCCTTCAACAAATGGGACGTCATCTCAACACTTCATACATACATACAACAAATGTCCTATAAGAGCCGAGGATTGACAATCCTGAGTGACTATTACGTGTGGTAGTACTTTGGATAGAATTTGAAGCTTGACGACCATGGGCATAGACCCCTCTTCCTGACTTCGTACAACCTCTAATCCATGTCATTATGTAACTCTCGACACAAGCGATCCAAAGAAGTACATATATACTTCATTCGGATGCTCGGATTGAAGTTCTGCAAGTTCGAGCGGACATTATAGTGCACGACTACACATACTACGAGATGACAGGACCCGCGAGGCTCGGATCCACCACGACCATACGTGCAGTACATAATCATGGCCGCCTGTAGTGTACTTTCATACCATTAGTCTATAAATATAGGTTGAGGGGTCAGCCATTTGGAAGTGAGAGAGAAGGAAAAAGGCGAGGAAGCCCTGTCCATTTTACTCTGTATACACATCTTTTGAGTGTTTCCTCTTCTTTAAACACTAGTTAGCTCACATATAGCTACTTTTTATCCGGTGGGAGCTGAGTGTTTATCCATTTAAAGTCTAAGAAGTCTACTTTGTCAGCCCACTGTAAGCCTTCTTATATTCTATAAAGCCTCTTTCTCATATATCACACACTGTTGTACACGTTGATAGTCGTGTGAGTGTGTTTGCTCGAACTTCGGTCTGTGGTTTTCATTTCTGTCTGTATATATATACTAAAATATGTATATATTTCGTATATATGGACTAACATTATCGAGTTATGCCTCGATTGAGCCTAGACTTCGGTCTAGAGCATTTACTTGCTTTTATATATATATTTATATATATAAATTGTGGTTAGACTCTGTCTGATGAGCCTAGATTTTACATCGGGAGTGTTTAATTGCTTTTGTATATATATATATATATTTATATATAATTGTTGTTGGACATATCTAATGAGCCTGGATTTTATATTCGGTGCGTTTACTCGCTTTTATATATATATATACATATATATAATTGTCATCGGACATATCCGATGAGCACAGTTTTACATCTCAGTGCAGTGCTATCAGCTTATATATATATATATATATATATATATATATATATATATATATATATATATATATATATATATATATATATATATATTTACATTCTCTCATGCCTGGAGTTTCCTCCGTGGTTTTTTTACAGCTTTTTTATATTTCGTCCTGCCTGGAGTTCACTTCGTGGCAGTTGATCGCTTTTTAAAGCTTTATTTACATTTTGTCCTGCCTGGAGTTTACTTCGTGGCAGTTGATAGCATTTACTGCTTTATTTATATTTTTGATCCCCCATGGAGTTGCTTTGCGGTGGTTGATCATGTACATATATATATATATATATATATCGCTTTTATATATATAACTGCTTACTGCTTTCCATATAAATTGCAGTATCATGTGAGCCTAGGAATCATGTGATCACAGGTTCAGTCTATTAAACCTAGATTTGGTTCCCATGATGGACATTTTTTAGCTGTAAGTAGCTTATACATTATTTTATAGTGTCTGAGTTTCCTTGGATGGCTGTCATGCCCATAAGGAGTTCAGCACTGCTGTATATTATTTTCTCAAGGATGCGTCGCATCTTGAAAATAAAAGCAAACAAGCCGAACATTCAATAAAATGGAAGTATGAAAAGGTCTCAATTCCTATTGAGCACAGGGTTTGAAAAACCTCTTTTACAAAACTTCATTGCTATATCTTGGTTAAAACTAAATTTTCCTATCAAATTCAAACCTTCTGTATATAGGTGTGAACGAGGCCTCGCACTACTTTCAAATAATTGCACATTGATCCACACATACACATTCATATAATATTTTATTTGAAAAATGGCAGTCACCATGGTAACACGGATGTCGGGGGGTGCCTAACACATTCCCTCCGCATAATCAAGCCCCCGAACCCTTAATGAATCTCGGTTTCACAGACCCATTTAGCAGTGTCAAATCACTGGGTCAATGTGTTAACCTTTTCAGTTGTGTTAGTGCAACCAGTAAAATACACCAACTGGTGACTCATAAAGTCAATATTCGACATTATACATGTCGGACCTTTTTCACTTGTTTTTTCAAACAAATCTCACATTAACATGAGAACACCAAAGAACAAGTAACAAAAAGGGACACTCAAAAATCCCGACGTCGACAAGACTCCCTCTCCCTAGCCTCAGCCTCAAGCTCCTCTACCCTACATCCCAACTCCAATATATGTTTCTCATACTCTCCTAACATCTGATCCTCAAAAGTAGCCTCACCTGTCCTCCATGTGCTCGGGCTCCTCCTCCAAAGACTCTCTCTCGTGGTCGACTCTACCCTCTTCCTCATCGTCATCATCAAAAGGGGCTACTACTCAAATAGGCTCTGCTATCAAGGGTGTCTCAAATACTATGTGGATATCACGCGACTCCTCCTCTACTACTCGGCTAGGTCCTTCCATATTAGTCATCCTACAATCGCCAACATAAGATAACACAAACAACAACTCCATTAGAATGTTACATAAACATAAGTTCATTGTATAGAATGAAGTTACATTTCTTAACACACTAATTTTCTCAAGGAAAACTCTACATGAGTTTTATCTCCTTCCTAACTTCTAAGTTCCCTTAAGTTATAATCTAAGGACACTCGCTCCTAAGGTTTATTACTAAGGCTCTGATACCAACCTGTGACACCACCAAATTCGGACCTCTACTTGGTCACTCGAATTCGGTTCATCACGTTCTCATGGTAAAACCATAATAACTATAATAACGCATACACAACAGAAAATCTACTTTAGAATAATATACAATGATTTATTATAATTATTTCCCCAAGTCTCGCAACCTACAGTACTTAATAAATTACATAATAGTATCGAATAAAGACCTATTATATAATCCTTCTTAAGTTTAAACATAGTCCACAAATAGTCTTAGCATAACATAATAACTTTAAACATAAAAAGGACAAGCTAGTCGGTAGCCTTGCCCTTGCCCTTGTCTTTTCCAGAGTCACCTCCCTGTTCTTCCTTAACTGAAAGGTCTTAAATAAGCAAGGATGAGCACAAATTGCCCAGCAAGTAATATACAACAAGGGTGTAAGATATAATATCACATGGTTTGAAATATCGAAAGGTTATTTCTAGGATAGTTCAAAG
Organism: Panax ginseng; assembly: GCA_020205605.1. Classification (NCBI taxonomy): domain Eukaryota; kingdom Viridiplantae; phylum Streptophyta; class Magnoliopsida; order Apiales; family Araliaceae; genus Panax; species Panax ginseng. The sequence goes on along the minus strand of CM035131.1, from coordinate 110,994,205 downwards.
TGTCAGAATAACATCATGAATAAGGGATATAACAATTCAATATAAATCAACAAATATATATGAATTCAACGGCTAACAATGTATCCAACTGGATAAGCAATTTATACCGAAAGCAAATACTAAGGACCATTGAACTTTCACTAGAGTTACCAATATTAAACCGATAACAAAAATATCAAGTACTATAGATGATCACCTACAATACTTTACGTTATGCATAACACCACAATAATAATAATATTTATTCATGTGTTGGGGTTTCCAACAACATACACTCCCCTTACCAAAAGGGTTGTCCAACTCAGTTTTCAAGATTTCCGCACCAATCAATTAGTTTGGACAGTTTTATTATAAACATGCATATAGTCTAGCCGAATCAAATGGCATCGACTCTTTCACAATATTCAAGGGCAATACCAATTTCAACATGAATGATGGCTTTCACAAGGGTTTAACATACTAGCTCATTTGAACGAGAAAGTAATGTAACTTGTATTCAAAGGGATAAGCTTACGGTATTTGTCAAATAATAATGCAAGGGTTAGGATACTTGCACAACATAATTTGAGTAATGCTAGAGAAAACTTGCCTTAAGCGTAGTTTATCCACGTTAATAAATCAACACTTTCGAATCTTATTTATAACGCATTATATGTTCAAGATGTTAATTAGCTAACACAGTCTAATCAAGCTTGACACGATTCAAGTATACACACATATGGTACAAAATCAGTTTATAAGTAATCATGAACCAAACACTTAGTTATTCTATAAACAAATCAAGAATGCTCTAGGTTAGGACCTCCTCTACTCATGGACTTTCCAATTCAATGCAACACCAACTTATCAACTAAGTATCACATATATATATGTACATCAGTAGGTTTTAGATCACATTTAGCATCATAGGCATCATGTAAGTTATCGCTCAAAAGATCGTAACTCACTATCGGGATTCCAAATCGATTCAAATGTGCTAAGTTTTGCTACCCCCCCCCCAGACTCCACCAAACCCAATCTGTCGCTTTTATGATCTCTGTTTGGCTTGAACACACAATCATATTTTGTCATGTTAAAGGCTTTCACATGCTTCTTAGATCAATCTAGGTCCCTTCTTGTATAACATGGTTCTAAGTTCGATCATTTCAACAATTTAAGATCATTCAAGGTCATGAAACCACAAAGTCTAACATTCTTGCTTTCTAAACATACAACATAGTTATAAAAATCATATTAGGCATGCTTGTGTGTATTCATAACACATAAGTGAAACTAACACCATTTTAGTTAAAAAAAATAGGCTTTGTTCATGCTTTTCTTGAAATGTGCTACACAAGCATGGTATATATATGTTTATGCTACATGAGTGAGTCTAAGAGAGTCATTAAATAAAATCACAAATGTCAGATTCTAGTCTTCAAGATATCATGACACTATTCATATTCTAAACTTACTAGTAAGTCCAACTTGTTCATGTTTCTTTGCTAATCACATAAACATAAGCTAAAGGTTTATTCATGCATGTCTAGGTCACACTAACATGCTTTGCAAAGTTAGAATATACAACATGTAGAAATCATGCAAGTTAGCTTACTAGGCTAAGTTTTTTCTTGAAAATATTTCTAACACAAGGCTTAATAAGTTTGATCATGCTCAAGGGACAATGTACACTACGACATGCTCACCTATGTGCAAAATCAGTCATGTATAGCTCACTAGGTTCACAATTTGTAGAACATGATCTTTTACATAGTTTGTTTTAAAAACTCATGGTTCAAATCTCCATGTAAACCATATACTTTCGTTAATCATGCAAACATATTAAAACATGCTCCACTTAGCATAATATACATGCACATACACATTACACTTACTTACATGCTATTATAAGTCATAGTACTATATCATATTGCAAAAATGTAAACTAAAAATCGAACTCAAGAACCGTGCAGAAATTGCCATTACTAGCTATCAAATAAATATAAATAGCAGTTGCTGTGTTTGGTTTAAAGTTAGAAAAGGCCGCTTTAAGTAAAGCTAGCCCAACCTCAAAAATTACACACGAATTCATTCCTAAACACTCATATATTAATTGCAACATGCTTATATGATCATATAACACCCATATAGCCCATACTCAACCACATTCACATCCATTTTCATGAAATTAAGAATTTGAATTTTAAGAGTTCAAGAACTCTGTTTACAGAAACTGAAAATGGCAAGTATAGAATGGAATTATACCTCTGCAATATGAATGAAACGTATTCCAATCGAACTCCTAAGCTCTAAGAATGCTTGTAAGCTCTCACCCTTATACTTGACAATTCTCAGACAATTTCAAGCAACACCAATTGTTCAACATGACTGCTATTTATAGAAGAGTTTTGGACTGGGCATTGGTGTTACACAAAACTTGAACTCATGTTGTAATGTAATGAAACAATGGTTGCTCAAGGGTGGTTTAACAACTCCATACCAACTACATAGCTAGCAATGATCATCTAGGATTTAGCCTTGAGGAGAATACGTATTTTCAATCTCAGCTACTGTTCATGTACTTGTGCCACTCATTTTGGGACAAAATGAAAAACTCAGCAATCTTGTTATCTAGGCTTGGTTTGATCTATTTAATTCCCACAATGAAATCTTAATGTACAATTGTTACCATATTAGGAATTTTAGGGATAAATTATACATTCACATCATATAGTCCATGTACATTAAATATACGCAATAAAATAATATAGTCGGATATTATTGTCCGGGTAGTTCCATAATTATTTCTACCACTCATATAACCATATTTTAAATGTCTACTCACATTTATATTGTTACATACACATTTCATGATATATTTATACCATATAGTTTCAATATGTTTAATTACCTTGTTTCTTACAATATAGTTTCATACAACTTAATATATAGTCACATAAATGCCATAATACTCTATATAGTATAGTTGTATTATTGCTCCTATGCATATAACTGTCATTATAATATTATTATATTAATAACTCATTTAATTATGTTAAATAAATAACCATGCTCTTCCTTAATTAATTAACACTAATATTAATTAATCCAACCATTTATGGGTTTTCCATAATCATTACTTATCTATATAATAATCACCTATTATTAATAATTGCTAAGAAATCAATATTCCACCACAACCATTATCAATTAAATAACAATTAATAATCACATATTAACCGACCTTATTAATATCAATTAAAAATCCCTAAATATACTACAACAACACTTAACAATTAATATTACTTAATTGCTCATCTCATAATTTCTTCGCCGCTTATCATTACTATTTGTATTTCCATCACCATGCCATACAAGGCTTTCAACGAGTTTACCACAAACTCCACGTATTCTCAACGATTTAATTATTTAATATAATTGAGTTATCTCATTTCATAACACGAAATTGTTCATATTCAAATAAATGTTTGTTTCCATTAATATATTTATTTAATAATATGCGGAAATTCTCGGGTATTACAGTAGCCTTATGACGCTCTTCCTCCATAATTCTGAACATTGTTCGGCGATCCAATATGTATGATGGTAGCGTCTCGAACTGAATCGGATAACCCATGACTCGATCTTGAGCTTGATTGATCACAGTGTTGAATACGTTGTTCATCTCTTCCATCTTCATCCTCTTTGCTTGTGTGTCTCTCTCTACCATTTCGGCTCGTTGATAAGCTTCACTGTACGCGTCTTCGGCTCTTGCCCTTTTTTGTAGATTCTTCTTTCAACTTGTTCTTCAACTTTGCAATCTCTGCTATCATTCGCTCGTTCTCTCCTTCAGTGTGGACCAGCTTCTCTTCAACGTTGTTCAGTCGTTCTTCTCGATCTTGGATCTCATTGTCTTTATGTGCCATCGAGGTCTGTTGTTCAGCTACTATCTCCTGTAACTCCTCGACGGTATCTTGAAGTTCCACATTGCGGTCATACACCTCGTCATACATACGGGCAGCTATCGAATTAAGTGGAATCTCTTCCTCCTCGTCCTCTTCATTCACCGACTGTGGCAGCTCCACGGGGTCCTCCTCGTCCGTCTCTATCTCATCCTCCTCATCAGGTACTCTCTCCTGCTCAACTATTGTGACCGATTTTAACAGTTTCCGTGGCGATGAGTTGTTCCCAAATCACTGAATATCTCGAGGCTCCTCCTCTCTGCTTTCGTTGGATCCTCCTACATTAGCCATCCTGTAACCCAAATTTTAAGTTATAATTACTAATCATTACTATTTGACACTCACGAGCACATAAGTTGTAATCACATAAGCACATAAGTGTTTTATTACTTTCTCTTTCCTAAAACTCGATAAGAGTTTATCAACACTATCTTTTCAAAGGTTACTTCCTAAGGCTTTTCCTCCACCTAAGGTTCATAACCTAAAGCTTTGATACTAACTTGTGGCACCCCCAAATCTAGGTATTTCATTCCCACAAGATTCGGTGCTCACTATCCATACATTCATACTATCTACCCAAATAAATAATATGTAAACCATAAACCTCCCTTTAAATAGGGTTACATTATTAAATTCAAAACATCTCAGGTTGTCTAACCTTTAAACATCATTCAAGTGCAGAAATAAAATTATTACATTACATCATTATTAAAAAGTCTATGACCATCACAATAAACAAAATTACAAGTTTGCATCACTTGTACATTTTCCCCTTTCCTTTGCTAGTTGAAGGCTCGTCTACCTTCTCAAATTTAGCTGCAATGAGTATGCAAATATGCAAGAGTGAGCAAAACAATTTCTCACTGGATATAACAAGGAATCAACAGGAGAATAATAATAATAACTGCCAACAATAGGCTCATAAAAACTGAATAGTACTCCAATAATGATAATCAGAAACTAGAATCCAAAATATGGAAAATATATAACTGAGGGTCATAAGACCATGAACTATGTCCACAAATGAAAGTAATCTTTCAACTCCAACTTTAATGAAATATAAGACTATAAGGACTCCTCGTATTTAGGGGATCAATTTTCTTCATACAATGTATTGTGCACAAACATTTCAACGCTAAGCGTAAATTATCCCCTAATAATAATAGGGTTGTTCTTCTCAGTATTTAGAGTACAAGTCTGCACCAAAGAAAGTTTGGTTTGGATAAGCTTTCAAGGGTAATTTGAAGTTTAACGAACATCAACTAGAGGACTAGTTGAATCAATAGTGTTTGATAATCACAACAAATGTTTAATAACAACATAACATAGAACAATTGAGAATCATTAATGAACTGATTATACATATTAAACTCATGCTTGAAATAACTATAGAGCATAAGTATTCAACAAAATGAATAAAATGGTAAACCTTTGCTTGAACAATAAGTAAGCTAAGGTTAGAGTCTTATAACATTAGAAATGAAATTACAGAATGTACATTATCTGATAGCAAGCTGAAAATGAAAAACTTGCCCAACATGGTATTAACTCATGCAAAGATGTAAAACAGTTCAATAATAGAGACGAGAGTTCAAAAAGTGCGTTCATTATACAAGAATATAACTTAAGAAACTTGCTTAACTATAAACAAGATAGAATGAAACAATCAAATGAGAATTTCAAATAACATTAGAAGTAAAGTTTGCTCGAATGAATTTTAGGAACAATTGACTTATTCAATAACAGTTAAGATAAGAAGCTTGCTTAATTAAAACAATAAAGTTACACAATGTAATAATAGAACTAACTCAACGAAAGTGTAAAGTTAGAAAACTTTCTCAATGTAAAAAGATAGGGTTTAGAAACTTGCCTTGAGCGTAAGCTATAAAATTAAACTCACAATCACCTACACATAATTTTAGAACCACAATACCTATTAGATATGCTAACATACCAAAACATGTACACTTCTATCTGAACTTATCATTGAAGCACAAGTATTTCATTACCACTTACATTTCAAAAATTCCAAGTGTTATACTTCGCAACACTTATCAAATGTTCATTGTGTATACTAAGTTATCACATAACGCGTTCTCGATTTACTAATCATTTTTGTAACTTTGAACTTACTAACCACAATTCACTATGTTATGCTATCCTTAACATTACACATTTAACATGCTAACATAATTTCAGACCATGTTATGATGTTTTCCCAAGTCTGCAAAGTTAGCCAGGTCGAATCTCAAACTGTGGTATATGATTCATATTACAAAAAAAGAGATCGAGAAGCAATAAGCAACTGCCAGAAGCGTGTCATTTTTGTTTTGTGCCAAGAAATTTACTTGGCAATAAACAGTATTACGTAGAAGGCTAATGAACAAAGAGTTTAAGCTTTAGCCCAACAAACACAAATTTCACCAAATAATGATAATAACACGTAAAATAAATATATAACTATCATAAACATGATTGCTAACATATTCAACCACTTAGCACAATTTAACAACAACTAAAACTATTTTAATTTCTTAATTTTCATGTTTTCATGAAAACTTAATTTTCTTGACATCCTTTACAAAATTCATCACTGTAATCTCTATACTTGTCCAAATCACTTCATTCGAATTAAGTTATGTTCGTTTCTTAAAGAACTAACATATACAAAACTCAATTAACAGCTTAGCATGCAATTTGACCATCAAAATTGATACTTACATAGCTACATATGAAAATATATACACTGACATAATTTTTCTACTATTAAAATTAATTAGCATTCGAATTCTGGTTTAGCCATAAACTCTAGTATTATAAATTACATATAAATTGCAATAACTCAGTTTCTACGACAAGCCAAGAGAATTTGAATTCACAGAGTATATATAATTTTTCCGTCAAACACATATACATATATAATATCAAAGTTGTAAAACATACCTTCAATTACTAATACAATCGCTATTAATCACTGGAATTGTTGTGAAAATTCACAAGTTTCCTTTCAATTCTCTCAAGCTCCCTATCACTTCTCTCTGAACTCGGACAAAGCCAATATCCAACTGACCAACTAGTATGCGTAAATCAACTGATAGCCAGTATGCGTAATAACAAAATACAAAACTGATATGGCCTTAATAGCTATCATCAGTTATCAAAATAACGTATATACTATATTTATTATTTTATTTATTTTATTTATTTTATTTAAATTTAAAAATTAGAAATTCAAAAGCCATAAGGCTTTGTTTGGCAAAACCCTTTAATTTTAAAGAATTAAAATACTTAAGCCTTGTTTGGCAAAAAAACTAAATTAAACACTTTAGTTTATAAATTATAATCACATATTATTTATTTAGATCTCCATGTCCAATATTAACCAATTAAATTAATCACATACTATATTTTAATTAAATATACCATTTTAGCAAATATTACCAAAATTATAATTTTCATTATAACTTTATTTAATAATTTAATATACCATCTAAATTATTAAATCAAAACAACAGTATAACATCTCATGTTATTTTACAGCTCTCTAAATTATAAATTAATTTAATTTAGAAAAATCTCTAATAAATTTAGATTCATCAACCATCACATCAATAAAATATTTATTTAACAATAAACTCCTCAAATAATATTTATATAACTCAATAAATATTTAAATTATAATTTGAAATTTTGGATCGTTACAGAATTAATTCGCAGATCTTGAGTTAATTGGTGCAGACTGTTGATGTGATTTGACAACCACTTTTTAATTTTTCTAACACTGTAGTCTACTATTTCACCAACCACATCAAAGATGTCATTTTAACGTGTCAAGCTAGTTGTAACCTTTATTTCTTCTTTCTGATTCCTCGATCAAAACATCAGGAGTTATCCTTCTGCATTGATGCTTTCAATCAACAACGTTCGAATGTTGGTCTTTATATTGAGACGTTGTTAAGGCTTCAATACTCAGATGATCGAATTCTACGATTCTGATGCAGATGACTGAACATGATCGTAGTTAGTTCGTTGAATATTGCTCGTTGAGTGATTTAGAAAACACTACGATTCTAAGAGTGTTCTTTGGATTTGTAATGTAGAACCTCTCTTCCTTCATTCATGCAGTGCTTCAACACTTCTACTTGCCTTAACTTCCATTAGGAACTGACAACTTGTTTGAGTGCGTTGGCCTTATTAAACTTCAAGCCTCATCAGATTAGTCATGTTCAACTCTCTTTTTCCTTGTGATCTTTCGTTCACATATCATCAATGGTCTGACCCATGCTTAATCTTCTTTGTCTATTCCTTATTGATTTGCCAGTATCTCTATATAAACCGAATCAGTTCCCGCTTTTTATTTGGCAAGCACTACGATCATAGGTACACCCAAGATCGTCATCTTTTTCTTATCTTGCTAGCTACTGCATTGTTGACTTCCTTTTGTTAGTCACATTATCTGAAGTTTTCTTACTGTTGCTTGTGGAAGACTTTCGCTGAATGGATTTACTTCTTAATCAAGATGCTAATTGAATTAGTGCTTCGATCTTCTATTTTCTTGTAAGCCATTTAATGAGTGATCTCTAGCTTCCTTCAAGTATATTGCATCTTTACAGTTCTGACCAGAGGCTACATTCTTTGGATGCTTTAGAAGTGCTCATGTGTTGAGAATCGTGTTATCACTACGATTCTTCCTTGGCTTTGTGAGCACTGATAGACTTTGTCGAAGACTTTGTTCTATAGACAATGATCTACCTTTAGTTCTGCAGACACTACGATTTCGAGAGCAAAACATACAACAGTCTACGATTTCTGCCTTAACACTTGTTTTCCTTGTCTGATCTAGGTTGACTACAATTATGATCATGATGTCTTGTCACGTTTTTGCTTGATTCAGTCTGATAAAGAGAACACTACGATTTCTCTTATGCACTGGTAGACTACGATCTTTACATGCTTGTTTTGTAGAGTCTACGCTTCCGATAGTAGACTACGATTCTTGGCTTGGCTCGACAAGTGCTTGGACCAACTCTACGATTCTGAGAGTCCCTCCAAAGCAGACTACGATTCTGTAGAAACATACTTGATACTCTACAGTTCTATCTTGGCTTCTGCTATCAGACTACGAACTTCGAAAGTTACTCTTCTTACAGACTACGATTCTGCCTTGATGATCTCCGAGTTCCTTGTCTTTCCAAGCAGACTTCGAAGGCTGGTGTAGTGTTTGACGATAAGACATGCCTATCTATTACATCATATACGATCAACCTAACAAGCTTGATCTTTCTATATTTAGTCCTTGTACATCATATTCTTTTGAAGGGCTTTACAAAGCTATTTTGTTCAAGTGGAATCAACCTAACATATTTGATCATTTCAGTCTAAGTCCTTATACATATTTTCTTATTATTTATTCAAGGACTTTACAGATTATTTCAATGCAGAGATATTTGCATATTCATTCATTAAGATCATAATAAAATCCTAAATAAATAGGAATATCATTCTCACGCTTATTCCTAACAATCTCCCCCTATTTGATTATGACAAAAATAATAAGTGCATATGTATGAGATGAATGAATCTTAATATACAGTTACTAGCTGTATTTCTTAAACAGATAATTATAAATGTCATTTAATTATAATATGAAATTTACATACTGTATAACACTCTACATCCTAGATCCAGAACATACCTATATAGTTAGAAATTTACCTTCTCAGCTTCATTTACTGCTTCATGTATGTATCCGGGATGTCTTTTGATTAGCTACTCAATTTTCTTTTCCTCTCCAGTTTACTCCCCCTCAGATGCATGCTTTATTGCTTCATCTTCATGATCCTCTGGCTCAGATGCATGTTCTTCTTCTTTGTCTTCTATTTTATCTTTCTCTTGTTTTGGCTCCCCTTCATATGATGGCACACTTGCTGCTGTTATTTTGACCTTCTTCTTCTTCTTCTTCTTCTTCTTCTTCTTCTGTGCTTTTATGCTCTTTCTCTTTTATTCTGCCTTTATTCTTCTCTCCTTGCTCTTCCTTGAATACCTCCTTTTCTCCCCTTTTTTGTCATTAATCACTTGGGAAAGCTATTGGACATTTATCATAAGCTGCTCTATCAGATAAGCTGAGTTACTAACTTCAGTCTTGAGTTCTTGTTGGCTTAGCTCTAACTTTAGGGAGAGAGACTGCTTTAGTGAGTCAATCTTGTCAGAGAGGGACAAGATTTGATCTACACTATCCTTTTGAGCTTGCATAGCTTCTTCCTTCAGATCATTGATAAAATTCAGATAGATTTGATCTCTCTCTTTGATCTTGAGAAATATATCTGATATTGTGACCTGAAGTTTGTTTTGAAGCACACTATCTCCTTCTTCTGATAATATCTTAGCTTCTGCAGCAATAAGAGATATCTTCTCAACCAACTCGTCAGAGTTCTTTAGTAACTCTTACTCCTGAGGAGTTTGGTCATTTGGTTGATCAGACTCCTACTGAACATCAGATTGGACCCCACGATTTGCATTCTTGTACAGACTTTCAGATGTAGTGAGAATCTGATAAATCGTTGAGTGCCAATCATTGTTGGAAGATGAAGGAAAATCAGACAATTCTGATTGGGAAGAGTAGAGCTTCTTAACCTAAGCTTGATTATCTTTAATGGTAGAGTGAAAGGACTCTATGGTCATAGACTTGGGTATAATCCTTTTGCCATCTGAACCTACTCTACAATTGTAGGGAATGTAGTGGTTGTCAGCATGTCGATAGACCCTGAAGTGAGACTGGTCTTTGATCAGCTGTGTTGCAAATTTCTTTACCCTTGGGAAGTTCTGTGACACCAACTCTAAGTTGGGAATTTGAGAGACGCACCATGAGAAATAGTTGTTATCACCAGTGACGGATGCCTTTGCCCATGGCATGTGAGGATAAAACCACCTTATTACATGATCCTTAATTTCAGGCACATATATCAGAGTTGAAGTATTCAGCTTCATAGCCTTGAGATTGTTGAGCAGATTTGGTGTGGTCATCTTCACCACATTCAGTTTTTCATTTCCAAGGTTAAACCATTTTACTAGAAGTACATCTAGTGGTTCATCATCAACTTCCACCACTATTCTTTTCTTACGATGAACATGACAAGGGATATGAAAGTCTTCTAGCATCTCATTTTCAGGACTGGATCTCCTTATCCTGACTTTGAGCTTGAGTCATGCAGTGTCATTTTAACTGATTCATTAGTGGATCTTTTTAACTAATTTTCATCATTTACTTCTTCTATAGTATCATTCTCATAACTTTCTGGCTCATCAGTCATTTCTTGCTCTTCAAACTTCAAGGATTCTTTTGTTTCACTTTCAACATCTTCTTCGACGACGGGTTCAATGGGCGCTTCTTGACCTTTTACTTTTCTTCTTTGAGTCATGAAATCACTTTTGATGAAGAGTTTCACTTTCAAAATCTTTTAGTTTGTTCTATGAAGTATCTTGTTACTCTTTCTCCTCCTTGGTGGTACAGCTGTTGATGCTTTTTCCTTTCCTGATTCATATCTTTTTTTGTTAGTGGAGAGACTGCTTGGTGGAACCTCTGTAGACTTCTTCACGACCTTAGCTTTCTTCTTGGTTTGTTTTACTGGAGTGGTCATTAGGGGTGCAGAGTCATCAGATTGGGATCTCGCTTTCCAATTCTCTTGCGTTTCTCTTTAATGCAGTGATCTTGTTATTGTTGCTAGATATCTTTAGTCTTTTAGTCTCCATGGGATTTTTCTTCCAATTTTCGAACAGCTTTGGAGACATCACTTTTTGAACATTTAGGGGTTCTCCCTCATCATCCCTTATCTTACTTTTTAGTTTCTTCTTCTTCAGTATAATGCTCAAGAGTCTTCCATGAAAAACCTTTGTGAGGGGTTTATCTTTAGCCTTCTTCTTCTCAGCTTTTTCTAGTCATTTGGACAACCAATCAATTAGAAGGGCTCCAAAATTCATCTGCAATTTCATGATAATTGTAGTTATGTCTCTTAATTATAGATCACTGACAGTATCATGTGCAATATCTTTGCATAAGATACATTTTCTAGCAATCTCAGCTAGGAATTCAAACTCCTCAGGAAACTCGTCTTCATGTCTTTCAGATTTATATTTCTTTTGTGGCGTATTAAGTTCTTACCTTCTTCAATATTGACATTCTCGAGATTCATCAGACCTTGGTTAGGAAACCCTAGGCATTGGTTGATGTCTGATGCTCTTATCTTCAAACTTACTCCTTTGACCTTTATGGATAGAAGCCTAGAGTCTACCATTGCATTTGAATAGAATTCCTTTACTAAATCGGTATATACTGGAGTGTTGGCTTCCAAGCTTTCTGAAAACCTAGCATTCTTTACAAGCTCAAGAATATCCTTGAACTTCTTTTCTGATCTTTCAAACTTCTTAGAATCGAGTTGGATTCCAGTTATAACATGTCAATCTTCGATTTTGAGGAATCAAAGTGTATGGGTATCCGATCTCAGGAATCTTATAAGAGATGTTTGAAGGCGATTTGGGCGGAGCTCGAGGTTTGGTGGATTTTGGCTCTGAAGAGAATTTAGGGTTTGAAAAATGGAAGGAGAGAAAGTTGATAGCCCTTGATAACTGTTTGTAGGTTTTAAAATTTGTCTCTATAACAGTTCCTTCTAATTCTGCAACAATTATGACGTGTCAAAAAGCCATTGGTCGCATGATGCCTAATAAGAAACTTTAACTTCCCATAAACTGATCAGTTTTTCAGTTTCGATTTTTCTTTTAAGAAAATGAGTATTACTGACGTAGGTTAACCATTGACTTTTTTAGTACGTAGAGTAGCTTGATGAGATAGCTATAGACTCTACGATTTTCTTTGTCAACTCAACGATCGTCTTATGTGACTATGCTTCAGTAAATGATTAGTCATTAATCCCTAACTTGGAGTTGCATGGTTCATCAACAGGCTTGATTTCTTCTGAGGGATTTTCTGTATATGTACTCCATAAAAGTTCTTGTGATGCATTCTATGTAAGACCCCAACTTTTATGAATAAAGAATATTTTTTCGAAATATATTTTTTAATATTATGGTGTGGATATGATATAATGTTGTAGTTGTGGGTAATATTTACAAATTTTACAAAGTAAGTAACTTGTTATAAAATATTCGATTGGTCGGGGAATATTCGTTTTAGCATGGAATATTCGTACGACGGCACAATCATTGGTGGAACCCACAACGGAAGTTTTGTCGTAGTTAGAAAACGATAGAAATATCTTTTTATAAAAATAACGGGAAAAGTTTTACCGTTAAACTGTTGAACTACCCGGTGGTAAATGTACAGTAATACGCGTGGTTGCATAGTAGCACACTGTATTGACTATTGATGCTTATGTGAGAAGCCACTCAGTTATACTCAATTATTGCTATAGTAATTGCTTCATAATATATTTCATATTATTGATTCAATTATTGTCACAGTATCATCTGTATAATATTTTATATTATTAAATAAATAATTGAGATGACAAAGTTATTCATATTATTATTCGCAATATTGACGATGTCTAGAAAGTTCTGTCGAGGAGAGGTTTGGTCACCTAATTGCGCGCCAATAGGGATAAATCCTTATCGGAAATTCCCCTCTTTCCTGTGAATGATCTGGTTGTTAAATATTGTGAGTTATAATATTAATGATGAATAAGTTCTTGTTGATTAAAGATGAAATTGATAGTTCCATTGTGTTAGGATTATTAGTGTTTGTGGGAATCAACATTTATTTCGATAATAATTGATTTCTGGAGGTTATATTGACCAATCGGGTAATTAATCAGATAAATGAGCAATTAATTGCTATTAATTCACATGCTTATAACTATTTGTTCACATGCATGTACTATTTGGGGAGGTGGTGCAAGATTGATAATACTTACATGACTAAATTAAAAATAGAGGTATAGATGAAGGTACTATACTATAACTATTTTTTTCACATGTATATAACTATTGATTCACATGAATATACTATTAATTCACATAATGTACTATTAGGGGAGGTGGTGCAAGTTTGATAATACTTGTAGGACTAAATTAAAAATGGAGGAAAAGATGAAGGTATTATACTATAATATTTCGAGCGCCAAAACGTGCAATTATTGAAACTATATTTTCCTATAAATAGAAGCTCATTCCTTTTATTCTCACAAATTCACTAAGACTCACAAGAGCAATTATAGAGAGAGAAGCTATAGAGAGAAAGAATAAGAGAAGTCTGTGAGACCCCGAATTTTATGAAATAAAAGTATTCAATTTTCTTATAATTATTTTATTTAGTAAATGGTTAAATTGATAAAAGGTTAAAGTTAAGGGTGATATGTGAAAATTTTTCAAAGTATGCAAGTTGTTATAAAATATTTGTTTGGTCAGGAAATATTCTTTTTGTCGGGGAATATCCGTAGGACGGTACAATCATTGGTGGACCCCACAATGGAAGTATTATCGTAGTAAGGAAACGACAGAATTATCTTTTTATAAAAATAACAGCGAGAGTGCTACCGTTAAAATTGTTGAACTACTCGATAGTAAAAGTACGATGAATACGCTGTGGTTGCATAAGTAGTACACACGGTATTGATTATTGATGCTTACGTGAGAAGTCACTCGATTACTCAATTATTGTTATAGTAATTCTTTGCATCATATCTCTCATATTATTGATTCAATTATTGTCACAAAGATTATCTCGCATAATATTTTATATATTATTGAATCAATAATTGAGATGACAAAGTTATTCATATTATTATTTGTAATATTGACAATGTCTAGAAGTTCTGTCAAGGAGAGGTTTGGTCACCTAATTGCACGCCAATAAGGAGAAATCCTTATCGGAAAGCCCCCTCTTTCCTGGGAATGACCTGGTTGTTAAATATTGTGAGTTATAATATTAATGATGAATGTTATAAAAAAATCGAATTTGAGCTCGGAGTTGAACTTGGAGACGCGGACGTGATATTTGAGTCCGAAACGATGAAATTAGTAGAAATATACTATAAACACAAAATTTGTCGGGTTTGACTTTTTGGTCAAAAAAGTCAAACTTTGAAATTTCAAAAATGAAATTTTTGAGAAATATATTTCCATTGTGTTGGGATTGTTAGTGTTAGTGGAAATCGACATTTATTTCGATAATAATTGATGTCTGGAGGTTATATTGACCAATCGGGTAATTAATCGAATAAATGAGCAATTAATTGCTATTAATTCACATGATTATAACTATTTGTTCACATGTGTGTACTATTGATTCACATTCATGTACTATTAGGGGAGGTGGTAAGATTGATAATACTTGCATGACTAAGTTAAAATGGAGGTATGATGGAGGTACTATATATCGTAATTCGTATTTTCACATGATTATAACTATTGATTCATATGATTGAACTATTGATTCACATTATTTACTATTAGGAGAGGTGGTGCAAGTTTGATAATACTTGCAGGACTAAATTAAAAATGAAAGAAAAGTTGAAGGTATTATATTGTAATATTTTGAGCCGCAAAACGTGCAATTATCGAAACTATATTTTTCTATAAATAGAAGCTCATTCTTCTCTCATTTTTCACCAATTCACTAAAGCTATAGAGCAATTATTATAGAGAGAAATTATAGAGAGAAAGAAGAAGAGAAGTCTGTTACCTCACTATTCCAGCATCCAGTTTTTTCTAAGGTAAGGGGTATTATTCTTTCGTATTCATGAAGAGAGTTAT
Source organism: Panax ginseng (assembly GCA_020205605.1). Lineage (NCBI taxonomy): Eukaryota > Viridiplantae > Streptophyta > Magnoliopsida > Apiales > Araliaceae > Panax > Panax ginseng. The sequence goes on along the minus strand of CM035131.1, from coordinate 110,978,498 downwards.
TTTCTTTCAATACTCGTAAGGGTTGTTATTCCATTCTTTATTATTATGTTGGAATAACATGTCTATGCGAAGTACCGCATACATGGTGAAATTCTTCTGTTATTCCATTCTTTATTATTCTGTTGGAATAACCTGTCTGTGTGGTCTATCGCATGCCTGGTGAATTCTGTTGTTATTCCATTTTTATTATTATGTTGGAATATGTTGTCTGTGCGGATTACGCATGACCTGGTTCCATTCTTTATTATTATATTGGAATAACCTGTCTATGCGAAGTACCGCATACATGGTGAAATTCTTCTGTTATTCCATTCTTTATTATTCTGTTGGGAATATCCTATCTGTGTGGTCTATCACATGCCTGGTGAATTCTGTTGTTCTTCCATTCTCTATTATTATGTTGGAATATCCTGTCTGTACGGATTACGCATGACCTGATTCCATTATTTATTATTCTATTAGAATAACCTGTCTGTGCGGTCTATCGCATGCATGGTGAATTCTTCTGTTATTCCATTCTTTATTATTCTGTTAGAATAACTTGTCTATGTGGATTACCACATGCATGGTGAATGATCCTTGTGGTTAACTCCAAAATTGGTAAAAATTTTATTGGGAGTACATGTATATAACAGGAGTATACCCTATAAATTTCAGAATTTTTGGACAAAAGTACAATTTATGATAAATGTCTAAATATTCAGCAGTTTTGGCCATATGAAAAATAATAAATGAATTTTATAAATTTCGAGAAAAATATATGTTCAATATGGGACTATATTTTGCTAAATCCCAGAAAAGAAATATTTTTGGGACTGATTTGGTATTTTTTTTATGAAAATGAACTAGTTATGAGTAAATGAATTAAATATGTTATGTGAAGTTGAAAAATTGGTAAATAGGAGTTTATGGCTTGGAAATCCCATATAAGGTATATGCAGATTTTTGATGAGTGATTTGATCATTGGTGATGAAATCTTATGAGTATGTCATTTTTGAATGATTAAATGCATTATTTGGTAAAGTGTAAATAATTAAAATAAATTATTTATAAGTTTAAGAAGTGATTAAAATATTGTTATAATATTAATAATATTAGATTATGAGTTTATTAAATGATTAATAATATTTGGATAAATTTAAAGTCTTTAATATTTATCCTTGATTTTGTTTGATTAATGCTTATATCATTGTCATCATCCTCATGCTTATATTGTGATGAAAGTCATCTTTGGCTTACGTGCATAGATGGACTGTTGATTATTGGTTTTATAGTTGTATATCTTTGGCTTACGTGCAAAGATGGACTGTTGATTATTGGTTTTACAGTTGTTTATCTTTGGCTTACGTGCAAAGATGAACTATTGATTGATTAGTATCTTTGGCTTATGTGCATAGATGAACTGTTTATTGGTATGATTATGACCAAGGATCATTCGGTATAATCATGACCCGTAATGTTATAGATGATGTGGTAAAAGTCCTCATTGGCCCGTAGTGCATTGATGGACAGTTATTGGTATGATTATAACTAGGGATTATTCGGTATAATCATAACCATTGATGATTACATGAATATCTGTAAGAAGTAGTGTGGATGATTCGATGATGTGGATTATTTATTAAGTTGAGTCTCAGCGAGAAAATATTGATTATACATTTTTAATTCGTAAAAGATAGTAGATATCATGCTCTACTTGACTCTTCTAAAATACAGTTGTATGTCTTTGGCCTGTAGTGCAAAGATGAATTGTTAATGAATACCTTTGGTCGTAGTGCAAAGATGAATTTATTAGTATGATTATGAGCAGGAATTTTGATTTGGTATAACCATGATTTTTGATGTTTCAGGCGAAGATATGTGATGAAAATTATCTTCATCCTGGGTACGAAGAGGAATTTAGAACCACAATTATGATTATGAGTTATTCATATGATTGTGGACAGTAATTGTTGATTGATGTTACAGGGATAAGACATTGTTGGTGGACTTTTAACATGGAGAAGATAATAGACCTTATGGTCTATTTTACTCTTTTAATGGATTTCTCGTTCCGCTGCAACTATGGTTGAAAAGTTTTATCATCTACCATATGTTCTAAATCTCTGATTTATTATTGACGAAAGCTATTGATAAATTAATTATCTTTAGTCATGATATTCTTTACTGGGCTAGTTGTGCTCACCCTTTTGCTTCACAATTCCTTTCAGGTAATAAAAGTGTAGCTGGGTCGAGCAGAATATTAAGAGGATTAGAACGGTGGTCTATGGCTATTGAGGTTCTCCCTAAATAGTATGGAAATAATTTTATTGAGAACTTTAGATAATTGTGTCGTATTGTATACGTCATTTGATATTTAATTTTGGTGAACCGAATAGGGTGAGGTAAACCTAACTTTGGAAGGGTGTTTTGCCACTATCATACAAGATGTCTAATGACATACAACCTCGTGTTATCATAAGACAGGGTTGTGCTCATCCACTTGCTGAGTATATCTACGAGCACTACCTATATAATCTTGGAGTTTATTTGAAATATAATTTTCACTTGGAGACAACGGAGATAATTATATGTCAAGAGAAGACTCACCATTGGAAAGAAGATGATATTAATCTTCTCGTTTTTCTTTGGGGTCTACTGGGTCAACCAAGGATAATTCTATGGAAATATGATATCTATCATAACATAGACGCATGGCCTCCCATGTACGAAGGTTTCCTTGAGCACTTCCGAAAGATTTTAATTTCTAAAATAGTTTTTGACTGTAATTTTATGTAAAGTACCATTGTAAGGCTGTGGTCGAGGCACCATGAGAGTTACATACATTTATATTAAAACTCACAGTTTAACGGTGGTCGTATTCTGCACGACACTTCAACAGTTGTATAAATGAAGTTTGTATTTGATTTTTATAGTATGATATCTGGCAACTCAGAATGGGTCGTATGGACCTATTTTGGGGCGTCACAAAGTCTGCTACTTCACTATTCCAGTATCCAGTCTTCTTCTGAGGTAAGGGATATTATTTTTGTTCAGTATTCACAAGGAATAATATTTTCTTTCGTACTCTTTAGTATGTTAGTAATATTATTTCGTCTAATATTCCTAATTATACCCTCATTCTGTTAAAGTATTGCTTCTATACTCCGTGAAATTAGTAGAATATCCTTAATATTTGCGCTTCATCCAGTATCTTTTCATGGAAATATTATTCTGAGCTTTGTTGATAATTATTGATCTTTTCATGCCAGAACACTATTCATGAGTTACTATTTATGGGTTACTATTCACCCAGTTACTATTAACTCAAATATTATTCACTCGAGTATTCGGGGAACTTTTTATGTCGGAGTACTATTCATGAGTTACTATTCACCCAGATACTATTTACTTGAATATTATTCAGTCGGGTATTTGGGGGCATTTTCATGCTGAAGTACTATTCACAAGGTACTATTCTCGAAGTACTATTCACAGTGTACTATTCACGGGGTACTATTTATCTGAAAAATATATTTCTTTTTTGTCCAAATTAGTTTTGATACATGAATATTATTCTTGAATTTTACTCTACAAAGCAGTATCATGTTGACAATTTGGATATTTTTAAACTCTAGATAAATTTAAAGTCTTTAATATTTATCCTTGATTTCGTTTGATTAATGCTTTATATCATTGCCATCATCCTCGTGCTTTATATTGTGATGAAAGTCATCTTTGGCTTACGTGCATAGATGGATTTGTTGATTGGTATGATTATGACCTGTGGATCATTCGGGTATAATCATGACCCGTAATGTTAAAAATGATGTGGTAAAAGTCCTCATTGGCCCATATTGCATTGATGGACAGTTGTTGGTATGATTATGACCAGAGATTATTCGGTATAATCATAACCATTGATGATTACATGAATATCCTTGGCTCGTAGTGCAGGGATGATTCGATGATGTGGTTTATTTATTAAGCTGAGTCTCAGCGATAAAGTGGATGAAAAACTTTTTAAATCATAGAAGATACTAGATATCATGCTCTACTTGACTCTTCTAATGGATTGCTTGTTCCGCTGCAGTTAAACTTGATGTTTATTGTATTTTATCAATTTAACACTGTTGAAGGCTAATGATAATTTATTCTGCATTATCTTAGTCATAATATTTCTTACTGGGCTAGTTGAGCTCACCCTTTTCTTTCATTATTCTCTTCAGGAAATGAGAATATAGTTAGGACGAGTCGGGGAATGGAGTGATGGTCCAGGATGAGTGGCTATAGTAGTCCTCACTATTCTATGAAATAATGTGATAATAATTATAATGAGGACTCCATTGAGTGTGGATATTGTCTAGAAGACAATATTCATGTTAAAACTCTCAGCTTATGTTTGGTCGTATTGTACACGATAGTTGTATAATTATGTTTGTAGTTGTATTCTGTACCAAATATATGGCAACCCAAGATGGGTGATGTATACCTGTTTTGGGGGCGTCACAGTTGGTATCAAAGCTTAAGGATATGATCCCTGGCTGAGATGTGAGACTGGAACTAGGAGGGGAGAGACGGGTAAATCCTTCGCTAGTATGACCTACCTAAGCTTATTTGTTATTTAATTAGCCGGTCAGAATATAGGGGTATATTATGGTATATATGTCAATTAACCCTTATTTTTTGATACTTTTTGATAATGGCATCTAAAAATGTTGAGATAAGCAATGAAGCACATGAGACCGTTAAGTCACCAATGATCAATACCCATGATAATGTGCATCAGAAAGGCAATAACCCTCAGGTAAACAACAACACCGACCAAATGATGAATGACGGCATGTTTAGGAACTTTTTAGAATTCATGCAACACCAAACGAGAGAGACTTCTATTCATAATGCAGGTGGAAACATTGGAAACTCACGGTTGGTCACTACCAAGCAATTCAAGGAGCTGGGACCACCGGAGTTTTTGGGAAAGCCAGAACCAGTTAAGGCGAAGACGTGGATAAAGCAGATCACCAAGATATTTGATGTCTTGGAATGCTTAGAGGAGAAAAAGGTTCCCTTCACCACCTTTATGTTGCTTGAAGAGGTAGATTGCTGGTGGGAATCTATAAAACGTACCCAGCCTAACGCACTCAAGATGTCTTCGGATAAGTTCCAAGAATTATTCAACGACAAGTACTTCCCCGAAAGTATTCGTCACATGAAGGAGGTTGAATTCATCAAGCTGGAGAAAAACAATATGACAGTGTCGCAGTACGAGGCTAAGTTTGCGGAGTTATCCTGATTTGCATCCTATTTGGTTGATAATGAGGAGCGAATAACACAAATGTTTCTGCGAGGATTAAAACCCAAAATACGTCAATACCTCATTTCTCACTAACTTTGTTTATATTCTGATGTTCTGAATAGGGCTCAGTTATTAGAGCGTGATAATGAGTCAGCCCAACCAAAAGGTAATGACCAAAAACACGATAATAATCATACCGATGGCAACGGCCATCGAAACAACGATAACCATCGTGGAGGAAATTATCAGGCAAGAAATGGTAACCACTTCGGTGGTAAACATGGCCAAGATAATAGGAAAGGTGAACTAAGTGGGAACAATTTTAAGAAGAGAAGATTCAACAATAATGGAAAGACGTCAGCACCAACACCAGCACCCATTTCAAAGGAAGAACAACGACCACCGGTCATATGTTTCAAATGCGGACAGGAGGGACACATCCTTCCAAACTGTACGTAGAAGCCTAAAGCGTGTTTTAATTGCGGAAGAGAAGGTCATTTAGCTCGATTTTGTCGTGTAGTGAAGTCAAGTCCAGATGGGATGGTGACGCCAAAGGATGTCCCAGACAAGTCAAAACCGGTAGTTTAAGTGAGAGCGTTTGTCGAGGAACCCGAACGAAGTTATCACAGGTAACTTAATCACAAACTCTTAGGAAGTCTATACCTTGTTAGATACCGGTTCTACCCACTCTTTTATTTCACCTAGTTGTGTTCAACGTTTGAACTTGACTCTTGAGAAATTAGACTTTGATTTATCTATTGAAACTCTGTTAGGAGAAACCTTTGTTACATCCACTTTTATAAATCTTGTTTGATTCAAATTGATACCATCACATTACCTGTCGATCTTATCTCTTTGAAAATACTTGCCTTTGATGTGATTTTAGGAATCTACTGGTTAACTACTCATCATGCTAAAATTGATTGTTTTCGTAAGGTTGTTATCCTTCCTAACCAACCTATTATGCGAATTCAAGTAACCAAACCACTAAAGTCAATTATTGTCATATTAAGCCATAAGTAAACAGCCCCGAGCCTTTCATTGGTGACTTCCAAGTCTTGGAATGCACCGAAGCCAGACTTTCCGTAGGGGACGTCGTGAATAATGTTTTCAAGTTGATAGGTATCAATGTGACGTGCTATCCAAGTCTTGGATGAGAGTCACAGTTTTGAATGATATTTCTATCATTAATAAATTTCCTGACGTATACCCCGAAGAACTTCCTAGCCTACCCCAAAGCGTGAAATCAAATTTTATATTGACCTAAGTACAAAACCTATTTCTAGAACCCTCAAATATTTCTTCACCCAAAACTAATGTAACTTGCGTCGAAGACGTTGGCTCGAGTTGTTAAAGATTACGGCCATACCATTCAATATCATCGTGGAAGAGCGAACGTGGTAGCTGATGAGTTGAGTAGAAGATCGTATGCGGTTATGAGTGTGACGTTGTTAACACAAAGACCCATTTTGTACGACTTACAAAAGATGGAGATAAAGTTAAAGACTCTAAGAACCTACGTAAAGATAGCGAATATACGATTAGAACAAAGTTTAATCGATAAAGTTAAAGTTGCTCAAGCTACAGACTCAGAGCTGATGAATGTGAAGAATAAAGTTCAAGAGGGAATTATTCTAGAAGCAATAATCGACGAAGAGAGGAAATCTCAACCCTCGATTTTATTGGTCCATTTGAAATCCTTGATCGAGTAGGAACTGTGGTTTATAGACTCGCCTTACCACCAAGTATTTCGCATGTTCATAACGTTTTTCACGTATCGATGTTACGTAAATATGTGAAAGACCCGAACCACATTATTGAATTTGAACTAGATGAGATAGCAGAAGATTTAACGTATGATAATATACCTGTTAAAATCTTGGATAAGAATGATCATATGCTATGCTCAAAGGTTATACCTTAATAGTTAGAATCTGAAATGAAAATGAGGTATCCTCACCTTTTTGACATACCAGGTACGTACCCTAATTTCAAGGATGAAATTTCATAAGAAGGGGAGGTTGTAAGACCCCAACTTTTGTGAATAAAGAATATTTTTTTCAAAATATATTTTTTAATATTATGGTGTGGATATGATATAATATTATAGTTGTGGGTAATATTTATAAATTTTACAAAGTAAGTAAGTTGTTATAAAATATTCGATTGGTCAGAGAATATTAGTTTTAATAGGAAATATACGTACGACGGCACAATCATTGGTGGACCCCACAACAGAAGTTTTGTCATAGTTAGAAAATGACAGAAATATATTTTTATAAAAATAATGGTGAAAGTTTTACCGTTAAACTGTTGAACTACCTGGTGGTAAAAGTATAGTAATCTGGCTATGGTTGCATAGTAGTAGCTACCAGTATTGACTATTGATGCTTATGTCAGAAGTCACTCAGTTATACTCAATTATTGCTACAGTAATTGCTGCATAATATTTATCATATTATTGATTCAATTATTGTCACAGTATCATCTTCATAATATTTTATATTATTAAATCAATAATTCAGATGACAAAGTTATTCATATTATTATTTGCAATATTGACGACGTCTAGAAAGTTCTGTCGATGAGAGGTTTGGTCACCTAATTGCGTGCCAATATGGAGTAATCCTTATCAGAAAGCCCCCTCTTTCCTGGGAATGATCTGGTTGTTAAATATTGTGAGTTATAATATTAATGATGAATAAGTTCTTGTTGATTAAAGATGAAATTGATAGTTCCATTATGTTGGAAATATTAGTGTTTATGGGAATCGACATTTATTTTGATAATAATTGATTTCTGGAGGTTATATTGACCAATCAGGTAATTAATCAGATAAATGAGCAATTAATTGCTATTAATTCACTTGTTTATAACTATTTGTTCACATATATATACTATTCATTTACATGCATATACTATTAGGGGAAGTGGTGCAAGATTGATAATACTTGCATAACTAAATAAAAAATAGAGGTATAGATGAATGTACTATACTGTAACTATTTTTTTCACATGTATATAAATATTGATTCACATGAATGTACTATTGACTCACATGATGTACTATTAGGGGAGATGGTGCAAGTTTGATAATACTTGTAGGACTAAATTAAAAATGGAGGAAAAGATGAAGGTATTATACTGTAATATTTCGAGCCCCGAAACGTGTAATTATTGAAACTATATTTTTCTATAAATAGAAGCTTATTCTTCTTTTATTCTCACCAATTCACTAAGACTCACAAGAGCAATTATAGAGAGAGAAGCTATAGAGAGAAAGAAGAAGAGAAGTCTGTTACTTCACTATTCCAGTATTCAATCTTCTTCTGAGGTAAGGGATATTATTTGTGTTCAGTATTCATAAGGAATAATATTTTCTTCCATACTCTGTAGTATGTGAGTAATATTATTTCGTCTAATATTCCTGATTATACCTTCATTTTGTTAAAGTATTGCTTCTATACTCCGTGAAATTAGTAGAATATCCTTAATACTTGTGCTTCATCGAGTATCTTTTCATGGAAATATTATTATGAGCTTTCTTGATAATTATTAATCTTTTCATGCCGGAATAATATTCATGAGTTACTATTTATGGGTTACTATTCACCCAGTTACTATTCACTCGAATATTATTCACTCGGGTATTCAGGGCACTTTTCATGCCAGAGTACTATTCACGAGTTACTATTCATAGATTACTATTCACCCGAATACTATTCACTTAAATATTATTCACTCAGATATTTGGGGCACTTTTCATGCTGGGGTACTATTCACGAGGTACTATTCTCGGAGTACTATTCATAGGGTACTATTCACGGGGTACTATTTACCCGAAAAATATATTTCTTTTCTGTCCAAATTATTTTTGATACATGAATATTATTCTTGAATTTTACTCCACAAAGAAGTATCATGTTGACAATTTGGATATTTTTAAACTCTAGATAAATTTAAAGTCTTTAATATTTATCCTTGATTTCGTTTGATTAATGCTTTATATCATTGCCATCATCCTCGTGCTTATATTGTGATGAAAGTCATCTTTGGCTTACGTGCATAGATGGACTGTTGATTGGTATGATTATGACCAGGGATCATTCGGTATAATCATGACCCGTAATGTTACAAATGATGTGGTAAAAGTCCTCATTGGCCCGTACTTCATTATTGGACAGTTGTTGGTATGATTATGACCAGGGATTATTCGGTATAATCATGACCATTGATGATTACATGAATATCCTTGGCCCATAGTGCAGGGATGATTCGATGACGTGGTTTATTTATTAAGCTGAGTTTCAGCGATAAAGTGGATGAAAAACTTTTTAAATCATAGAAGATAGTAGATATCATGTTGTACTTGACTCTTCTAATGGATTGCTTGTTCTGCTATAGTTAAACTTGATGTTTATTGTATTTTATCAGTTTAACACTGTTGAAGGCTAATGATAATTTATTCTGCACTATCTTAGTCATAGTATTTCTTACTAGGCTAGTTGAGCTCACCCTTTTCTTTCATTGTTCTCTTCAGGAAATGAGTATATAGCTGGGATGAGTCGGGGAATAGAGTGATGGTCCAGGATAAGTGGCTATAGTTGTCCTCACTATTCTATCAAATAGTGTGATAATAATTGTAATGAGGACTCCATTGAGTGTGGATATTGTCTAGAAGACAATATTCGTGTTAAAACTCTCAGCTTATATTTGGTCATATTGAACACGACAATTGTATAATTAAGTTTGTAGTTGTATTTTGTACCCAAGATGGGTGATGTATACATGTTTTGGGGGCATCACATTCTATATCAGCTCTCCTTCTGGGTTAAGGAAGCTCTGAAAAATCTAACCTCTTAGACTTAAACTAAGGGTTAGATTTGTCTCTGAGGCGCTTATCAGAAGAAAGACTGTATATACTTGGTGGTAAGAATGTCATCACGACAGGCCTTTTTGCCAGAGTTTGTTTAACATCATTGGAATTACTTGATATTGGCATTTATCAGTGGAAGAGGGTGAAGTACTATCAGCTATTTCATTTTTATGGTCAGGAGAGTGTATCGAGAAGTATTGCAATCGTAGAGTTAGTATACTTATACTCTACGATTGGGATGTTGATTGTGGGGAATCTCAAAATTGAGATGGTGAGACTTGATGTTCAGTCGTAGATTTTAGGGACTCTACGACTGGGAATAAAGATTCATTTGGTACATCAGCCACAGAGTTTTAGGACTCTATTATTGGGAGAGGACTTGTTTGAATAACCCAGAGTTTCATTTCAAGAATCATTCAAGCTTCTTTAAATACCTGAAGAATAGTAGGTGGATAATTCATCATGTAGCATTTTCTGGTGAAGCATCTTTCATGTTAAGAACTTAAGATGAGCAGCTAATGGCCAATTTCTATAAAATTCTTACACCAATACTTTTGAATGATCATTGTTGATTTAAAAGCTTCGTAGTCAAGGGCTGGTGCTCTCTGAGATGGTCATCAAAGATGTAAGGAGTGTTAAACTTTCATCTGAGCTTATCTCTAAGTATAGCAATGAATTCCATTTCTTCTTCTTCTTCTTAAGTTTCTTTATCATGATCTTCATATCCTCAATCATTCTTGCCTTTGCATCAAGTTCAACTGTCTTCAGTGTTTGAGAGATCTAAAGGATTTAGCTTCAATGTGTTCCTCCTTAGTTTTGGCATTTCTAGGCCTTAGCATATTGTTGCTCCCCTATAGTTGATACCTCCGTCTTAGAAGTAGATGGGCTAACTTCTGCATATAGATCCTTACAAGGTCACCTTTGTACTTCTCCTTCTAGCTAGAATCTTTTAAACTGATATGGTATTTTCATGATTAAATCAGCTTCATTGGATTCGTAGAGTACTTTCGAACTAGTCACTCCACGATTTGCTGATCAGTCACTACAAACGTAGTCTTTCTCATTTAAGCTTCAGCATCTTCTTCACTCATGAAGTTATTCTTCAATGGTGCATTCTTCATCATCAGTGCTTGATGATCCTTTGATATGAACTTCCTGGATGTTCCCTTTGGAATGATATGCTTTGAATGGATACGACCAGTAGATCTCTTTTGTCTTGTCATGAATAGCCTACTTCCATATGAAGATCATCAACCATTTGAATCTCCATTAATGGGGGACTCAGCGAGTCTTTTAAGAATAGTCTTTGACTTTGCTAATTGTTGAATCCTTGTAACTGAAGCTATCTATTTCAGTATTTCTTATGTGGTCAGATATACCAAGTACTTGCAGCTTAGGTAAATTTCTATTTTTGGTACCCATGATTGTTTGGGTCCTGCTGGATTAGTTTTCTCAAAATCCTAATTCCTCATATATCAGATTTAGATATGACATTTGTGATGCATGATGATGAGTGTGTTAATTGTAAGACCCCAACTTATTATAAATAAAATTGAATTTCCTCTATTCATTATCTTGAAATAATAAGGAGTTAATTTTATATAATGCTTTGGTTATGGGTGAAATGTGTAAATTTTGCAAAATAAGCAAGTGGTTATAAAATATTCATCTTTGTCGGGGAATATTCGCTTGGTCATGGAATATTCTTGTTGTCAGGGAATATTCGTACGACGGCGCAGCCATTTGTGGGCCCCATAACATAATAACGGTCGGATGAAGAAAACGACAAGTTTAAGTTTTTATAAATAACGGCGTAATTATTATCGTTAACCTTTGTTGGATTACGGTGGTTAAAATACGATGTCTGTATGTGGTTAAAGAAGATGCAAAGACACATTGCAGTATTTTTGAATTATTGATTCTTACGTAAGAAGGTACTACTCAATAATTGTTACAGTAATTACTATTCCATATTTTATTTTATTGATTTAATAATTGCTGAGTTGATATTTTATATTATTGTTGTTTCAATAATTGCCATTACACAGTATTTTCCATTATCAGATCAATAATTTATATTATTTGAATAATATTATTAGATAGCATTATTGGCAATGTCTAAGGAAGTTCTGTGTAGGAAAGGGGTTTGGTCACCAAATTACGCGCTAGTAAGGAGAAATCCTTATCGAAAAGCTCCTTCTTTCCTGAGAACGACCTGGTTGTCATAATTGTTTGTGAATAATTAATTATTGATTTATATGATAAGGAAATATTTATTTTAATGGGGATATAAATGGAGGAATTTTTAGAAAAGTGACAATTGTTGAAAATTGGTATTTTATCTTTTCTGATAAAATAATTTATTCAAATATATTATTATATTACATTATAAATGTATAATGTGGTTATATAATAATATAATAATGGTGATATTTTTACACTAAATTCACGGTGCATGAATCAAATGAGAGAAATCTAGAAATCAAAAGAAGAACAAAATATGGAGATTTTTTCAGAAAAATTAGTTTATTACTTGATTTTGTAAAATCTATAACTCTTTGTGTATAATGAGTTAGGAGATGATCCATATATCAAAAGAAAGTCCTGGAAGTAAGCTAAATGTAGAAATTTGAATCACCCAAAAATCCTTTGTAGATTTTTCGTGTTGACTGTTTGAATGAAACTGGTCCAAAGGACTCATAGTCCGAAAAATTAGTGTTCTTAAGCTATATTGCGTGAGTTATAATTTTAATCCGACCGTTGGATCGATGTGGTTTTTGGATATGTTATACATATATAAGTTGAGTATATGTCCACAAATTTTGAACCGTTAAAAATTAATGTATGATTTGTTATGAATTTTAAGAGGTAACTAATTTAGAAATTATTTTTATAAATAATTTTGGCGAAGATTTCTAGAAGGTGGGACCCACTTTTGGTTGTTGTGAAAGTTAGCTGATTTTTGGTGGGCCCCACTTGTGGTGGCTAATTTTTTTTTCAAAGAAGTGGCTTAGAAAAAAAAATATTTTATTAATTTAGTCTCCTTTGGCGTTCTAGCATTTTTCTATAAATAGGGTGCTTAGTTAGAATTGAAAATCACACCAGAAACAAGTTTTCTCTCTATATATATTATCGAGCGTATTTTGTGAGAATTTAGATACTTTGAGAGTTGCAATTCAGTGAAAGTTTCCTTCAGCTTTACGTCCGATATTCCAGTCAGAAGTACTATTCTTTTGAGGTAAGTGATGTTATTTTCTTCTTAAATGATATTATTTCTTTCAATATCATTATGCTGAAATATTATTATGAATTTTATTGTGGAATTTCTACTTTTTGTGTCGGGGTTACTATTCACGTATACGGAACTATTCACGTATACGGCACTATTCACGAATACAGCAGTATTCACCGAAAAATGAAATTTTCTCCTCTTTGTACCAGATGTCTATTATGGTTACTATCTTTGATTGTATCCATGTTTTGATCTTCATTCTTGAATTTTACTCCACTATGGTTTATTATGGAGTATTTTTGAACTTGGATTATCTAAATTACGAATCCCTAATCTTTGTTCTTTTGTCTCACTGGATTCGTTCTGTAAGACCCCAACTTTTAGGAATAAAAATGAATTTTCTATAAATATTATTTTTTAATATTATGATTGAATTTGATATAATGTTATAGTTATGGGTAATATTTATAAATTTTACAAAATGCATGAAGTTGTTATATAATATTCGATTGGTGGGGAATATTCATTTTAATAGGGAATATTAAATGCAAGCAAGCACAATCATTGGTGGACCCCACAACGGAATTATTGTCGGATTGAGAAAAGCGATAAAAATATTTTTATGAAAATAACGGCGGAAGTTTTACCGATTAAGCTGTTGAAACACCCGGTGTTAAAGAAATGCGATGTCTGGCGTGGTTGCATAGTAACTACGGTATTGATTATTGATGCTTACGTGAGAAGTCACTCGGTTTTTGTTCAATTATTGCTTACTGATGATAATTGTTGCATAGTATCTCACGTTATTTGATTCAATTATTATCGATATTTTATATATTATTAAATCAATAATTGAGATAACAAAGTTATTAATATTATTATTTGCAATATTAACGATGTCAGAAGTTACATCGAAAAGAGGTTTGGTCACCCTAATTTAGCGCGCCTAATAGGGAGAAATCCTTATTGAAAAGCCCCTCTTTCACAGGAGCGACACAGTCGATTAATAGTGTGAATTATAATAATGATGATGAATTTTGTTTTATTATTATTATAAATGTAATAAAACATAAAACTTTTATATAAAGCAGAATACTTTTATAAAGTTTTGTTTTATTTGATTATAAATAGAATATAATATATTTTTTTATGCATAGTGTTTGCATAGTAATGTCTGCATAGATAGTGTTTAATAGTAAAATCTTTTATATAAAAATAGAATACTTTTATAAAGTTATTTGTTTTATTAGATTTTAAATAAAATATATAAATATATATATATATATATATATATATTTATAAATAGAATATATTATATTTTATTACATAGTATCCTTTCCATTCTCCTATAAATAGGATGCTTAGTTAGAATTGAAAATCACACGGAAGTTCGGAGAATTCTTCTTTATAATCTTGATCGTATTTCTTTAGAGTTTAAGAAAGCTTTTGCGTAGAAAATAGTATAATTTTTTCTTTAAGAATATCCTCGCCTACTACCGATCGGAATACTCTTCTTTCTAAGGTAAAGGGTATTATTCTTTCGTATTCATGAAGAGAATTATTTTCTTTTCGATACTCGTAGAGTTGTTATTCCATTCTTTATTATTATGTTGGAATAACTTAATCATCAAAATCTCGCATACATGGTGAAATTCTTACATTATTCAATTATTTATTATTACATTGGAATAACTTTTATGTCATGCGGTCTATCGCATGCACAGTGAATTATATTGTTATTTCATTCTTTATTATTACGTTGGAATATCACATGCATGCGGATTACATGACACGGTTCCATTCTTTATTATTACTGTTGGAATATCCTCTGCTGTCTATGCGATTTACGCATGACTGGTTCCATTATTTATTATTACATTGGAATAAAATATGCAATCATACGGATTACGCTTTTGGTGAATTCTTACATTATTCCATTTCTTTATTATTACATTTGGAATAACACATACATGTGGATTTCGCATGCATAGTGAATGATCCTTCGTATTCATTCCTTATTAAATTGTGGAAATGATGCATTTCGTGGATTACCGCATGGCGGGCAAAAATCCATTTGCAGTTTCATATATTCTATTATACTTAGTTGGTTAAAGTTTTGGCTTCTATACTCCATGAAATTAGTAGAATATCCTGGATATTTGGGCTTCATCCAATATCTTTTCATGGAAATATTCTTCTGAGCATTCTTGAATTTTACTCCACAAAGCTGTATCATGTTGACAATTTGGACATTATTGAGTTCAGGATAAATTAACTTATAAATCTGTAAAATTTATTCTTGAACTTCTTTTATTGAATTATTATGTCATTGTCATCATCTTCATGCTTATATTATGATGAAAGTCATCTTTAGCTTAAGTGCATAGATGGATTTGGTATGATTATGACCAAGGATTATTCGGTATAATCATGACCTGTAATGTTATAAATGATGCGGTAAAAGTCCTCAGTGGCCTGTAGTGCATTGATGGACAGTTTTTGGTATGATTATGATCAGGGATTATTCGGTATAGTCATGACCATTAATGATTTAATGAATATCCTTCGCCCGTAGTGCAGGGATGACTCGATGATGTGGTTTATTTATTAAGCTGAGTCTCAGCGATAAAAATTGATAAAAATATTTTAAATCATAGAAGATAGTAGATATCATGCTCTACTTGACTCTTCTAATGGATTGTTTATCCCGCTATAGTTAAACTTGATGTCTATTGTATTTTATCTGTTTAACATTGTTGAAGACTAATGATAATTTATTCTGCATTATCTTAGTCATAATATTTCTTATTGGGCTAGTTGAGCTCACCCTTTTGCTTTCATTGTTCTCTTCAGGAAATGAGAATGTAGCCGGGACTAGTCGGGGAATGGAGTGATGGTCCGAGATGGTGTATTAGTAGTCCTCACTATTCTATAAAATAGTGTGACAATAAATTTAATGAGGACTCTATTTAAGAGTGGATATTGTCTAGAAGGCAATATTCATGTTTAATTAAGAGTGGCCTCTATTTAAGAGTGGATGTTTTATCGTATATTACACGACGTTTGTATAATTAAGTTTGTATTTGTATTTTGTACCATGTATTTGGCGACTCAGAATAAGTGATGTATATGTATTTTGGGGGCATCACAGTTGGTATCAAAGCTTAGGGATATGATCCATGGCTGAGATGTGAGACAAGAACTAGGAGGGGAGAGACGGGGAATTCCTTCGCTAGTATGACCTACCTAAGTTTTATTGTTATTTAATTGGTCGGTCAGAGTATAGGGATAATATGTGATATGTTAATTAACCCTTCTTTTATGGCAGTATTTGAAAATGGCATCCGAAAAATGTTGAGATAAGCAATGAAGCACATGAGACCGTTGAGTCACCACAGATTAATACCCAGGATAATGTGCAACAGGAAGACAATAATCCTCGGGTAAACAACAACGATCAAATGATCAACGATGGGATGTTGGAGGTTTTATGCAATTCATGCAACATCAGTGAAGGCGGCTCTGTCCAAAATGCGGTGAAAACAACGATAACTCTCGGGACGGTCATCGCGCTAAGCGATTCAAGGAGTTGGGACCATCGGGAGTTTTATGGAAGCCAAAACCACTTAAGGCGGAGGCGTGGATAAAGCATATCAACAAGATATTTGATGTCTTGGGATGCTCAGAGGAGCAAAGGTTCCCTTGCCACCTTCATATTTGCGAAGCAGAGGCAAATTCTTGATGGGAATCGTAAAATGTACTCAACCTGTCTCATGAAGATGTCTTGGGAGAAGTTCCAAGAGCTGTTCAATGATAAGTACTTTCCTGAAAGTATTCGTCACATGAAGGAGGTAGAGCTCATCAAGCTTGAGAAAAACAATATTACCGTGGCGCAGTACGAAGCTAAGTTTGTCGAGTTATCTCGGTTTGTGTCCCACTTGGTTGATAATGAGGAGAGAATGACGTGGATGTTTCTAAGAGGTTTGAAACCCAAGATACGTCAATACCTTATCTCTCATAAACTGTGTTTGTATTCAAATGATGTGAATAGGGCTCAGTTATTAGAGCACGATAATGAGTCAACCCAACCAAGAGAGAAGCGGTGCAACGAAGATCGATAATACCGGTGGTAGCGATCATCGAAGCGGTGACAACAAACGTGGAGGGAATCAACATGCTAGAAATGGTAATCACTCCGGTGGTAATCATGGCCATGACAATAAGAGTGGACATTTCAAGAAGAGAATATTCAATAATGATGGAAAAGGCGTCAAGACCTGACACTGTTGTTAAGGAAGGAGAAAGCAACCGTGGTTGGTCGTATGTTACAAATGTGGAGGGGAAGGACACATAAGTCCAAACTGCACGATGCAATCCAAAGCATGTTACAATTGTGAAAAAGAGGGTCACCTAGCCCGATTTTGTCGTGCATCAAAGTCATGTCCAGCTGGGATGGAGGCATCCAAGGGTGTCCCAAACAAGACAAAACCGGTAGTTAGACGGAGAGCGTTTGTCGTAACCTCCTAAAAAGCGAGGAATCTGAACAAGGTGATCACGTGTAAGCTAATCATAAACTCTAGCGAAGTGTATAATTTATTTGATACCAGTTCTACCCATTCCTTTATTTCTCCTACTTGCGCTCAACGTTTAAGTTTGACTCCGTAGAAATTAGACTTTGACTTATCTATTAAAACTCTGTTGGAAGAAACCTTCATTACATCCATGGTTTATAAGTCTTGTTTAATTCAAATCGGTAACCACACGTTACCTGTCGATCTTATTTCTTTGAAAATACTTGCATTTGATGTGATTCTAGGGAATGATTGGTTAACTACTCATCATGCAAAAATTGATTGTTTTCGTAAGGTTGTTAGCTTTCATATTCTTAACCAACCTATTATGCGAATTCAAGCAACCAAACCATTAAAATCAGTCACTGTCATCTCAAGCCATAAAGTTATTCGTTTATTGAAAAATGGATGTTAAGCTTTCTTAACTCAAGTCACGGATCTAAACAAAAATACGTCAGTTTTAAATGATATTTTTATTGTTAATAAATTTCCTGACGTATTCCCTGAAGAACTTCCTGGCCTACCCCTAGAGCGTGAAATTGAGTTTTGTATCGACCTTGAACCCGGTACAAAACCCATTTCCAAAGCCCCATATCGAATGGCTCCTATTGAACTTCAGGAGTTAAAGACCTAGCTGCAGAAATTGTTAGACATCGGTTTCATTCGTCCTAGTACTTCTCCTTGGGGTGCTCCTGTTCTATTCGTGAAGAAGAAAGATGGGAGTATGCGACTTTGTATTGATTATCGGGAGTTGAATCATGTCACCATCAAAAATAAGTACCCATTTCCACGTATTGATGACATGTTTGACCAGTTGCAAGGCGCTAAATTCTTTTCAAAGATTGATCTTCATTTCGGATATCACCAATTAAAGATTAGAACCGATGACATTCCAAAGACGGATTTTAGAACTCGGTACGGGCATTATGAATTCCTAGTCATGTCTTTTGGATTGACTAATGCTCCTGCTGCCTTTATGGATATGATGAACTAAGTATTCAAGGAATATTTGGATCACTTTGTGGTCGTCTTTATTGATGACATCCTCATATTTTCTAAAATCCGTGAAGATCATGAGCAACACTTGAGGCTGATACTCCAAAAGCTTCGTGAAAACAAGCTTTATGCCAAGTTGAAGAAATGTGAGTTCTGGCTTGAGGAAGTAGCATTCCTTGGGCACGTAGTATCAAGTCATGGAATATCTGTTGACATGGCGAAGATTGAAGCAATTCAAAGCTGGGAGCAACCTAAATCAGTGACCGAAGTACGTAGCTTTCTCGGTTTAGCTGGTTATTATCGGAGATTCGTGGAAAGATTTTCTCGAATCACTACTCCACTAACTCAGCTGACTCAAAAAGATACAAAATTCGGTTAGAGCGAGGAATGTGAGAAGAGTTTTCAAGAACTCAGGAGGAGACTCATTTCAGCACCTGTTCTGACAATACCATATGGCTCGGAGGGATTTGTCATCTACAGTGATGCTTCGGGCAAAGGGTTAGGATGTGTTCTCATGCAACATGGGAAAGTCATAGCATATGCCTCTTGGCAACTCAAAGAATATGAGAGGAATTATCCTACTCATGATCTAGAGTTGGCATTTATTGTCTTCAAGACTTAAAATTTGGAGGCATTACTCAGATGGGGAGAAAATGGAGATCTTTACGGATCATAAAAGCCTCAAATATTTCTTCACTCAAAAGGAACTCAACATGCGACAACGACGTTGGCTTGTACTGTTGAAAGATTATGATCATACCATCCAATACCATCCTAGAAAAGCGAACGTGGTAGCTGACGCATTGAGTAGAAGATCATATGCGGGTACGAGTGTGATATTGTCAATGTAAAGGCCCATTTTGTGTGACTTGCAAAGGATGGAGATAGAGTTAAAGACTCCAGAGACCCATGTGATGATGGCGAATATATGAGTAGAATCGACTTTAATTGATAAAGTTAAAGCTGCTCAAGCTACAGACCTGGAGCTGATGCATATGAGAAAGCAAGTGTAAGAAGGTGCTATGTCAGAAGCAAGAATCGATGCCCATTTTGTGTGACTTGCAAAGGATGGAGATAGAGTTAAAGACTCCAGAGACTCATGTGATGATGGCGAATATACGAGTAGAACCGACTTTAATTGATAAAGTTAAAGTTCGCTCAAGCTACGCTGACACGGAGCCGATGCGTATGAGGAAGAAAGTGCAAGAAGGTGCTATGCTGGAAGCAATAATCGATGAAGAAGGAATACTTCGAGTCAACTCCAGACTTTGTGTTCCTAACGACCCTGATTTAAAGTATAAAATCATGATGGAGACGCATAACACACCGTTTGCAATCCATCCTGGGAGTACCAAAATGTATCGTGATCTTCGTCATACATTTTGTTGGAGCAATATGAAGAGAGAGATAGCGTTGTTTATCTCAAGGTGTCTAACTTGTCAACGAGTCAAGGCGGAGTATCAAGTACCAAAAGGTCCATTGTAACCACTTAAAATTCCAGAATGGAAGTGCGAGCACATTACCATGGATTTCGTTACTGGTCTTCCCAAGGTTTCTCAAGGCATAGATGCATTTTGGGTCATTATTGATAGATTGACCAAGTCTGCTCACTTCTTACCTATACGAGAAACTTATACACTTGAACGTCTTACTCGTATGTACATAAATGTGGTTGTAAGATTGCATGGTATGCCAGTATCCATAGTTTCTGATCGAGACCCAAGATTCACTTCAAGATTTTGGGTTAGTTTTCAAAAAGCTATGGGCATGGATTTACGATTTAGTTCGGCATATCATCCTCATACGGACGAACAATTAGAGAGGACTATTCAAACTCTTAAAGATTTATTAAGACTCTGTGTCCTTGACTTCAAGGGAAGTTGGGACAAGTTCTTACCGTTGGTGGAGTTTTCCTATAACAACAACTATCAAGCAAGTATTGGCATGGCTCCATTCGAAGCATTGTATAGAAGAAAGTGTCGTTCTCCAGTATGCTGGGATGAGGTGGGTGAAGCAACGTTGTTGGGCCCGGAGTTGGTACGTATGACTATGGAAAAGATTCAAACGATCCGATAAGCAGTATAAAAACCTCACAAGATCGACAAAAAGAATTATGCCGATCTTCATCGGGGGTCTTCACATTTGGTTTCAGAGAAGAGCTACATGCCATGGGAATGGCGTTTTATATGCTTATACCCCCACCGGGGAGGGGGGTGGCAGATCCTGAGTGTCTTGTCTTGCTTGAAACTCTGCTAGAACATGGATTTTAGTACGTGGAATGTGTTTGGACTCTATATGACATGGGATTTCGACCATAAGTTAGAGATTGGCAATATACTGAGCAAAAAGCATCGAAATCAAATACACAAGGCAAATTACAAAGATTAATTATAGATTTTTCTTATCAAGCAATGGAGGAAGACTTTGAAGAGAATTTCATATCAATTGTGGATTATGGCTACGTGAAGGGTGTTCTGAATTATTCTTCTTCTTAGTCTTATATTTGTAATTAAAAAGATGTTATCTTTAAATTATTCAGTATTTAATTCATTGATGATGAACTAATTCACTTTTTAGGCTTATGATAGATCCTTAAGTGAAACGATGGTTTTATAACTTTGATTTTCAGTTCAATATTCTATTTTCCAATTTATCTATATTAATTTGAGCTTGAATTTTTGAATTGTCTGATCAACAATTCTTGTAGATTTGTGTGGAATCGAGAGAGGATATACGAGTCTAGACTTAGTTAATATAGCATATGTTCTTGAATTTTGTGAATGTACAGAATCTTGATGAATGTTAAGGTAGAGATATGCTTGACATCGCATGTAATTGGATAGAGGACTTAATCTTAAACCTTCTTTAATTATAATTCACATAGAGATATAGTGCGTTAGTTGATTAAGGTGTTTAACGTGTTTCTATCTTAATTGTAGATTTAAGTTAATACGGTATTAGTATATCGAAAGGTGGCTAATGCTAAATTCGTGTTCTTAATTAATAAACTTGGATAGTAATTTAAACTGGAATAAAGGTGTAAAAATCAGAGTGAAGCTTAGGGTGAAATCATAAGCCTAATTCTCCATTAATTTTTTGAAATTTTAGTTTTTAATATTTATGATTGGTTTGTGATCTTATATTTATTAATAATTTTAGTTTTTATAATTTTAATCATTGATTTGGATAGTTTAATAAAATTAGGATTAATAGGAACTTGATAATTGTGAGGTTAAATTCGTACTTAATTGTCTCTGTGGGAACGATACTCTACTTACTATTATATTACTTGTTGACCATGTATACTTGTGTGTCGTGTGTAATTAGATTATACCCAACAAATGGTTGCACCAACTCAATCGAGAAAAGGTTTGCACATTAACCCAGTGATGTGACACTGTTTAACAGGTCTGTGAAATCGAGATTTGTTAGGGTCCGGGGACTTGATTATGAGGAGGGAAGGTGTTAGGAACCCCTGACATCCGTGTTACCACGGTGACTGCCACTTTTTAATTAAACTATTATATGAATGTGTGTGTGTGTGTGTGGATCAATGTGCAATTATCTGGAAGTAGTATTATACCTCGTTCGCACCTATACACAAAGGGTTTGAATTTTTGTATAAAAATTCAGTTTTAACAAGATATAGCAGTGGTGTTTTGTAAAAGAGATTTTTTGAAATGCTTATGCTCAATAGTAATTGAGGCCTTTGATACTTCCATTTTATTAAATAATCGGCTTGATTGCTTTTATTTTCGAGATGCGAGGCATCTTCGAGAAAATAATATACATACACTACAAAAATAAAGGTCATTGTCGACAGATTAATAAATCGCCGCTAATGACTCTATTACTGTCAAATAATGTGGTCATCAAGCGACGGCTTTGGTCCGTCGCCTCGCCTGTCGCCTGCAGGGTCTGGCCCCGACCTGGCCGCCGCGGAAAGTTGGTCATTGTCGACGGGTCATCACGACTAAGACGCAATCATCAATATGATCAGATCGACTGTATTGTTATATGTATCCAAATCACACCCAAAACACTATATTATAAAAAAAATTAGTTCCATAAAATATTAAACTTTTTTTTTAGTTGTTTTAAAAAAAAGCAAAAAAAAAAAGGTGCGCATTTTAGTAGCGTGAGGGAGCCCTTACAGGATCTGGACCCATATATATATATATAAGTATATATATACAAAAGAAATAAAAAATCACGGATCGAAGTCTGGGCATACACACGTTACACGACTCTCAATTAGAAGAACTGTGTGTGCACGATAGTGGAAAGAAAGCTTTAAGAAAGATATGAAGGCTTACAGTGGACTTCTAAAGAAGACTTCAATAGCTTGAATCGGATGAACACTCGGTTCCCACCGGTAAAAAAAATAACAATATATGAGCTCACAAGTGTTTAAAATGAGAAAGCACTCAATTTATAGTGTAATGAAGCAAATTGGATGTGGCTTCCTCGCCATTTTCTCTTGCAAAATGGCCACCCTAAGCCCTCTATTTATAGAGCGGGAGTCAGCAGTGTTCGAAGCGAAAGCAGATACTATGCTCTGAGCTACAGATACAATCATGCCAAGCAGGCTATAGATGCACGTGCACGCATGCAACGTGATGTCAGCTCGAACTTTCAGAACATCAATCCGGGCATCCAATTGAGGTGTATAAGACCTTCTCTGGAGTGCTATTGTCGAGAGCTACACAATGACATGGGATTAGAGGTTGTGCGAAGTCAGGAAGATGGGACCATGTCCTTGGTCTTCAAGTCTTCAAATTCTATCCAGTGTGCTGTCCTGTGTAGTAGTCACTCAGGATTGGAGCTATTTGGTTCTTGTAGGACACTGCTGTGTAGATTGTATGTTGAAATGTGTTTAGACGACACAAATGTAGGATCGAGGTGGCAAAATGATGATTTTTCCCCTCACCGGGGTTATCTCCAGTTTGCACTGATATAGTAGTCGTTGCTCAGGGTTATCTCTGAGATTGGGCTGCTGCAAGTGCTGAATGTCCTCAGGGTTATCTCTGAGGTGTGCCTGACCTCCCTGGGCTATCTCCGGGACTGGAACTAAGTTCCTCGGGGTTATCTCCGAGGTTGAAGCTGATTGCAAAGGTTGAAAGGATCCTTTTCGGGGTTATCTTCGGAATTGCAACTACACTTCTCGGTGTTGTCTCAGAGGTTGGAACTGAAACTCCCGGTGTTCGTTCCGGGATGAAACTGATTATCTTGGGGTTATCTCCGAGATGATAAGAGCTGAGTATCCTAGGTTTATCTCTGGGATTGAGCTGAGCTGTCCTCCAAGGATATCTCTGAAAGGCGATTCTGCCCTCCTGCAATGTTAGTAACAAGAGTGCAAAAAATATTTCGAGTGTCTACAATGCATTGAGCCAACTGTTCATCATCTTGCCACTTTCTAAAAGTAGCAATCTCTTCCTCAGAGGCATTGTCTGCAACCATTGCAGGGATAGGCGTATTAAGGACATAAGATAGCTTTTCAGCCATGAGAACTATTCTCAAATTCTTTAACCAATCCATTTTATTCAGTCCGGTTAAATAACATCTAATATGCTTCGCAGTGATAGTAATTTAGACGTAAAATTCTGTAGATAAATTTGTAATTAACATTTTAGCATACATTCTTTTATTAATTCTCAAAATAATTTAGGTCTTGTTTTAAATTGGTATCTCCCACTATTTTCATCAAACTATATTACCCTCAATATATATAGTTTGGCAATATTTAATTAAAGATATGCTAGTGAGAATAACACTCCTACAAAATAGTAAATAGACAACGCGTGGTTAAGGGTGTTGTCTATTTGACACCCTTACACAACGTTATGGTTTAAGTCAGAAAAACGTTATGACACCCTTACAGAAAAACATTATGGTTTAAGTCAGAAAAACGTCGTGGTTAAGAGTGTTGTCTATTTGACACCCTTACACAATGTTTTTAAAACGTTGTAGTTAAGCACAATACACAATGTTTTTTAGAAAAAAAAACATTGTAGATATGTTTTTCAAAAATTAGCAAATGCTTAAAAACGGTGTAGAAGGTATGATTCCACAACATTTTTTGAATAAAAACATTGTTGTTTAGTATATCAGACAACGTTTAGACACATTTACACAACGTTTTAAAAATATTGTAGATTAAAAAAAAAAGATTGTTATTCACCTACATTACCAATGCACATGCAATATAATTGTAGCCTAAAAGATTAAAAGAGTTGTAACTTCAATCATTTATCAAAGATTCCAAGTATTCCAACCACACACAATTCTTGTAAAATATTAAGTGATGATAAAATATCAAATAACATATATGGTGTCTTAAACAAACAAAAATCAGATCTTAGTCCTTACAAAATCCCACTGCCCAATTGCACTTACCCAATACATGGCTTTGTGAAATGGATGGTAGCCCATGCAGATAATCTCAACTTTTCAGATACCCTCAATTCCAAAAATTTAAATAAAAAATCACAACTGCAGCCTGGTAGTTACCAGATGCTCTGAATTTTCAGGAAAATCACCTTCTAATTTTATAGATTTTTAAATACTCAATGTCATATTGATCTTGTAGGTGCATGTGTAGATATTCCCAAATCTGGGCATTCCTAATAGTGTGCAGATATTGCCAAAATTCTAACCCAATCTCTAATAGAGGAAGATAATAAATGAAAAGAAAAAATACACTAACCATTGAAAACAATCTTGTTCCCATCCATCAGTTTTTTCTTTCCTCGTTCATGAAGAAAAAGTAGCTGGCGATTTTCAACCATCTGTCCACAGTAAGCCAAACTATTGGAAATTGCAGCAAATAGGGGAGAGGAAAGAGGAAACAATACACAACAACATAGCTACTATAACTATAGCTGAGTTAATGATACAACCTCAAAGAGAAAGTCAACCGAGTTCATTTCCGGATATTTCCACTTTAGGAGTCCTTCATGTGTGCGAGGGACATAAGGATCATCCCAACCCTAGCATACAAGGAGCGTATGAAATCATTATCAGAGACATGGATTAAGAATTCTAATTATCTACATTAATCTCATCCGGAATAAGCCAAATCTATGGAGCAGTTCAACACAGATTCACAAGAATTGAACATATTGCATGACCATTGGTGACAAACATTAGAACTCCAAATATCACAAACGAGCTACCCAACATAATGGTACTTCACTGCATATAAAATCTTTTGGAAAGTCTATCACTAACAACCATGTCATTCTAAAAGCCAACTTTTCACTACCCCAGAAAATTGTGATAAAAATTTATTGAAATGAAAATTTATTAGAGTTCATGACATCATCGTATCTGAGTAGAGGACTTTGCACCTGAAAAACAAGGACATCCGCTGCATGAGAAAGCCTTGGAATAAACTCCTTTAAGAGTTTGGTAACAGTTGAGAGCAACCAAAAATCCTTTCTCCTCACCTAGTGGATGTTAGCAATTAATAACTAGTTCCAATAGAAAAGACAAAAGTTTGGAGATTGAACAATTGCTATTAACTCGACACATATAGAAGCAAAAGTCTGAAGATTGAACAATTTTTGTTAACTAAACAAATACCCTGAATGGTTCCAAGTCATATCTGTAATAAGGATTTCGACGACTCTGATATATATTATGGCGCTCGTAGTTTCGGGGTTCAATCACTTCTTTCTCAAGCATCTTCCAATGTTAATAAAAGGGCCGCTGCATGAGTGAATCATCATCATATGTAAGTTCAGCAGAAGCATATTATTCAGAATAAATTACAAAAAAAGCAAGATGTCCAATTACGAATGAAAGTAATCAAAATGTAAAAAGGCAGCGGTTGACAAGTGAATAAATGAAACATCTAAGAGATACAAGATTATAACCATAATATTACATTTAAATATGAAGGCATAGTGCAGGCAAACAAATAGTGCCTAGTTAAAACAGATACATTGAATTCCGCTGCAGGGTTTTCGCAAACGCCTACACCATGCCAATAAAAGAAAAACAAATGATACTTTGTCGGTCTCTGCTTGTTGACTACTTTCTGCCATTAGCAGATGCTCTAGAATTCAAAATGTTAGAAAAATTAAAATCACAATAAATGACAAGGGAAGTCCCACAAGTTCAATTTACGTAATTTTCCCCCAGCTGAAGCATTGATAGTGAAAAACTTTTCACAATCCAGTTCCAATGAAAGTGGAAAAGATGCAATTACAACGCCTATGATTTTATTTTGACTTGGTGGCACGGACACAGAAACATAATACTTACATACTTGTGTACTTCCTTCTTTCCAACTCTTCAGGTTGAAACCCTCAAGAACAAAAATATTTATCTATTGCTCAGGGGTATACCTATTCTCAAGCACCAAGCACTGGAATACAAGTGTAGAAGTGACAGGTGCAAAATGCCACTGCATCATTTGCATCCTTGCAAGAGTCATTTTGGTTTTGGAAACATTTGTACACTATTTCTTATAGTGAACTCCATTAACAGTTGTACCAAAAAACTCAAGTGTTAACAGAACAAAGCAATGTAAATGTGGACCAGGGGAAAATTGTACACAAATGCTATTTATGTACAACACGGTTTAGAATTGTATATACGTATAATTTAGAAAAGAATTGTGCTACCAACGTGCACAAGCTTAGGCACACCGGGCAGTAGGAACACGGATACGGAAGATAAATTAAGGGTTAAATCATGCTTGAGTAGGCGTGCATCAGCAAATATCTTAATCGCCTGTTGATCAAACTGATGGGTAAGAGCAGAAAGTTCTTTATCCAAAATTAGGAGTGGCCACCTATCTCTACACAGAGAAGTCCATACAGAATCAGAGCCGTAGAGCTCCCGCCAAAATTTGGAGCAACTACCAAGTGAACACACATCTGATACCTTTAAATTAAATCATCAAAAAATAACCCAGAAAGAGAAAAACAAAATCATTTCATCGGACAAACAAAATTTAAGAAAAAAATATAAACGACAAAATTTTGAAATAATTAATTACAACAAGAAAAGAACCTGAAGGGATGAAACCAATTTGAGGGCAATATCGTCCAGAAGTGAGCTTTCCATATACTCCGACTGACTCATGTTTCTGTAATTTTTGGAGAGAGAAAATTAGTGGTGTTGATGTCGTATTTCGCCAAGAAAGATGTCGCCAGATTTGGTCCTAATAAACCTCCATATACGGTTGAATGCCTATGTACTGATTCTCACACCGGATGAATTTTCTGGCGGCTCTGACCGTCGGTCACGGTGTACTCTTTGTGCAGGACCAAATACGACGACTACTTGCAAAAATACGGTAACAACAATTGGGAAAATGAAGGAAAACTTAATCGCCTGCATCATGCAAGCTTAATCATTCCAAAATTTTACTTCAAAATCCCAAAATTAACACAAATTTGACTTGCGATGGCAAGGTATTGGAGGCTAGGGTTCTTCCTATTTGACGAAGAGAAGAAATAAATAAGATGAAGAGATCGGTCTCCGCTTACTATGGGAGACTGAGAAACGACGTCCGACTGAGACTTGGAGGTATGGTAATAGATGTGGACCTGAGATCGGTCTACTCCGCTTACCCACGGGAGTTCCGTCCCTCTTCAATCGAACTCCGGAAGCCGGAAGGCCGGGTTTCCTCACCTTCCGGTGAGGCGGCTTGCGAGAAGTGGGTTTTTGACGAAGAAGATCTGAATTTGCTGAATGGGGGTTTAGGGATTTAGAAGAAAGAATAGCTGGTAGCTGGTAGCTGGTAGGAAACAGAATACAATGGTAGCCAATTTTGCTCCGTGTCTTTTTTTTTTCTCTGTGTTTCATTCTCGCGTCTTTTTTTGCTCCGTGTAAAATGCCCTTTTAAATACATAACGTTTTTGCATAGATATCTATAATATTTTTTTTAAAAACGTTGTGAAAAAAAATATCACAACGTTTTTATAAAAAACGTTGTCTATTTACTATTTTGTAGTAGTGTAAGGATCCCATTTTAAATATATATAGTCTTGTGGTGACATAACAAACTATATATAAATAAATAGGTAGACAATTCTTATCAATTACATCATCATGTAATTCCTTTTATTTTGTTTCTTAGATTATTTTGATCCAGTGGTGGCACATGCGAATCAAAATTATCTAAGTTAAGTCCAACCTAGCACTTCCATATATTAAAAAAAAAAAAAATTATCCTTGTGGAGACACAACAAAACAACAATGATCAATTTTCTTTATAAGCATCAAATGTGATAAAATTAACATCTCAAAAAATTAAGATAAGTCTTGTGGTGACACAACAAACTTATAATAATTAATTGATACTCTATTATTTTTTATCATGCTATAAGGCGACGTTCGATATTCCAAATTTCTTTGAACGCTTAGGACTTAATATAAAATATTTGAGGAATTTGTTATTAATTTGTCTCTCTCTCTCTCTCTCTCTCTCTCTCTCTATATATATATATATATATATATATATATATATATATATATAATGTAAGTTAGGATTAATTATAAACTTTTTTATTCTAGTTTGGTTCACTAGAGCCACTAAGTGAACCAAAAGGTCAAACCCTATGGGTGCAAGAATTAATATTTAAATATAACTATTACATTTAAACCAAGACTCCATTACAAACGGGTCTTCAAGCGCTCCTTGCTCCTTGATCTCCAATTCTTCAAAATTAATTATATCTATTCCTATTACCAAACTATTTAAAATAAATAGAAACCTTGATCAGCAATCAAGAAGAAGTACATAGGAGAGAGTTAGAATTTACATTAAGAAAAGTTAGAGAAGACGAGGTACGCAGATCCCATTTAATAAAACACATACATTCATGTATCTAACTAAAATAAAATTCAATCACATTAGTCAATAGTCTATAACCAATCCCATTTATTATCATACACATCTAAATATGCATCAATAAATAATTTATCTCATGATTAATAAACATTCAAATATATATATATATATATATATATATATATATATATATATATTGATATCATTTAATGAAAAAATTTAGTTAGCATAAAATCTAATTTTGAATCAAAAATAAACTCCTTTATTTTTAATCCAAATTTAAATAAAAATAAACCTCTTTTATTTTAATTTATCCAATTTTGAATAAAATAAACTATTTATTTTAATCAAAATAAACTCATTTATTATAATTAATTATGGAATCCAATTCCAAGTAAAAAACTCATTTATTAAAGGAAACACGGATTCTCTTTCCTATTCACAAATAAACTCCTTTATTTTGAATAATATGAAATCTTATTTCATATATAAATAAACTCCTTTATTTAAGAAAACATGAAATCCAATTTCAATACCAATTAGTTATCATGGAATCCAATTCCAACTCTAATTAGTTAGCATGAAATCCAATTTTAAAATTATAATAAACTCTTTATTTTAAATATAAAATTATTAAAATATATATATATATATATATATATATATATATATATATATATATATATATATATATATATATATATGTCACGTGAATCACCTCGCACAAAAGTAATCATACATCGGGATCATGTTTTTTTTAAACGTGATTTTCGCAAATATGTAATAAGATTTCGTGGTATATATATATATATATATATATATATATATATATATATATATATATATATATATATCATGCTCGTGATTCCAAAACAGGATACCATACATATATATGACATATATCATACTCAAGAAACAGGTTTTGCGAATAACGGTTTTTTTAAAATAAATTTTATACAACAAATTATGCCTAATTAAATTGTTCTAAACACATATCAATATACACATCAAATTAAAACAATTAATAATTCGCATAATGGTTTGGCTCTGATACCACTGTTAGGTTTGTAATATTCATGAATGCAATAAAATTGCACAAAATAAGCGGAAGCATGGAAAATCAGAGTTTTAAAATTTTACAAACCATATACCCGGATCATCCTTTATGCACAATTATTAATTAAATGAACAGATAAAGAATAAGAATTATACCCTTGAAGATTCGAGCTTCCTTAGGTACAAGTTCACCTCCAAATCCTTTTCGCGTTCAACTTGAATCCACCGGGTTTGATTCCTTCCTTTGATCAATGTTAGCCATCCAAATATTTAGCCTCTAGAGGTGATCCACCAAGGAAGAAAAAAGATTTAAGAAGATGGGTATTCGGCAAAACCCTAGTTTTTTTTATCTCTCATAGAAAAGGGTGTACTCTCCCAATTATTGGAATTACGTATTCACGTGTGTTGTGAAAGCATCAACACACACCCATAATAAGACTCCACTTATTTATAGATGTAGGCAGCCCTCCTTAATAATTAAGGAATTATGTTTTATTTTAATTAATTAAACTCCTTTAATTAATTAGGATCTCAATCTTATTAGGAATAATTAATTAAACTCTTTTAATTAATTTGCCTTTTAATCTTATTAGAAATATATGAGAGTACTTTTATTAATTAATTCCTAGACTCCTTTAGAAATTAAATAATAATAATAGTAATAATAATAACAAGACTCCTCTTATTAATTTATATTTAATATTTCTAAAATATTAAATAATAGATATTAAGATATTTAATTTATTATATCACCATAGATTAAATTAAATATACTTAACTTATTATTATGATTATGCCATTAACTTCTTAAATAATTATTCTTCCTTTTATGGCGTGACCCTTTAGGTTCTCCATATTAAACCAGTTATGAATAAATCAATTAAAACAATTCTAATATTATTTAACTAAATAAATTAAACTATTAATTTAATTATTTAAATAAATAATATTTATTCTACAATAGAGATAAGTCTCCCTAGCGATTAACGACTTTCCATATAATATAGATCTCAACATTAATCATAAAAGAACCTTTGAGTAAATATTTACCGTACAATTCAATCCTTCCACCATACAATGTCCCAATTAAATATAAGACATGGAATTACTGTTAAGTCTTATTTTAGTTAATTATATGTATTTCGACTCTTAAATGAACAACTCCAAATAATGCAAATTAGAATCTCCTTTCTAATTTTATTTTGCCTTGGCCAAGGACTATTGAGTTGTCATTTATCGAATCACATAGGACATTTCTTCTTTTTTACTAGGCGATAGATTCTTTATTGATCATACATTATCTCCTTGTACGACTTATTATACCCAAGCATACCCTTTGATATACCCTAAGGGTCTTAAGGAATAAGTCAAAGTATAATTCATCATACACAAGATACTATGATGATCTCAAGTCCAAGGATCACTTGTACTACTATCACTACAGGAATTTCTATTGATAGGTAAGTAAAACTCCATTAGGTATTCCTTAGCGAGTCACGTTCAATGAACTTATTCTCTAATAAGCACCTACATACTTGCTTTAATGTCTCCACACAAATGATCATGAGATCAATCATTCTCATCCAATGAGCAAACAACGTATGTACCAATCTATCCGGATTCACTAATCCCCAATTTAGTAATCCAACGATTGGGAACTATTTTAGTTTTAAGCTTTCTAAGAATTTAGATCTCATTAGAATGATCATCATCATTATTCTAAAAGGATTGCTTAAAATTATGGGTTTATCACATATTATAAAGCAGCATCATGTAGATAATTAAAAGCCTTTAATAAATTAAAACTTTTTATTAATAAATGAATAAGATTGTTACAAAGTATATGCTTTATCATCAAACATGATTGGCTTGTGTGCATACTACTTTCACCTTGTGTATAAACTTGCTAAGTAAATTAGTTAATTACCCTTGCTATATCATGACATTTATTTCAGTTAAGGCAGAAATGTCCAAAGGGGATAAAGGAAAAGGGAAGGTTCAAGAGTAGATGTTTGAGAAGGCTTATGTACTAGTTTATTTTAAATGCTATTTGGTTATGTAAACTATTTATAGTATTAAGAGTACGTTTTAAGTTAAGGTTATAGAACTTTGGGACTATAATTGTAAGACTTTATTACTATTATGATAAACAATGTATGTTTATTCTTCCGCATTAGTTAGAAAGTATGTTTGTTGTTGAGTATCATGAACACCGAATTCGAGGTTAGGAAACTAGGATTTGGGGGTGTCACGGGTTGGTATTAAAGTTGTAGGTTATAAACATTAGGAATGCGAAACCTAGGTTATAAACTTAAAAGAAAACTCGAATAAAGTATGCTAGGAGATGAATTATGGAAATTCATCTAGTATATATTGTAATTAATAAAATATCATTTCATTTACTAATGAATATATTTTATTACAGTACTGATGTTGTGTCCTTGTTTTATTATAGAATGCCTGGAGATAATCAGGGGAGTCATTCAGTAGATCAGGAGAAGATTGGGCCAAAGGTGATGACGGTCGACGGATACCTCAATGGATGAGATGATTGGTGAATTGCTAGCGAAGAACTATGAGCTAGAGCGGAGGATTTCAGAGTTCTGAGGCGAGAATATGACCCATCAAGTATAGAAGCGGCGATATAAGAATGTTGCGTATCAGGCACAGTTAGTGTCAACATAGGCTTAGGAGAGTCTGGAGCTGACCAAGACCCAGCAAGAGGAAAAGAGGATTGGGAATCAAGCTCTTAAATTCGAGTTTGATTTGGAGATAGCTAATAAGATAAGAATTGAGAAGGCTTGGATCAAGGTAGCGAGGATGGTGGATCAGCTACGAGAGGAGATGGCGGCCAAGGACATTAGGATTGACACCTTGGGGAGGGCACTAGACACTACCTATATGGGCCAGAGAGTTGGGGTGGTGAGGATGTGCTTTGAAATTAGAGAGTCTAGTCGATCTATTCGACGTCAAGTGCGTGGAGGTACATCCCAGACTCAAGAGCACGAGCATGATGACAAGAATTCTCAGGATGAGCAGTGATGTTGGTAGATATGTTATGTAAATAGATGCACTAGTACTACTTTTTGTTTACTAGGGTCTATATTAGCCTCAGCAGGTGGGAGGTAGTTTATATGTAGGTTATATTTTCCACTTATGTAGGTAGGAAAGAATGGCTTAAGTGAATCCCATCTTTTTTTATTTAAAATGGGATGGTAGCATTTATAACAATATACCTGTGATGAACGTGTAAGACACCGAAGTTTGTATATGAATATAAATGCATTATTATGATACGTGTTTGAGAATTTACATAGTAAATTATCTATTTCATGTTATGAAAATTGAGTATACTGAATCGGTATTTTTAGCGAACTTAACCCACTAATCAGAGAAGTAGAATTCCAAAGTTTTGTAATCTAAAACTCTCACATGATGATCATTTGATTGTTCGAATATAGTATTGTATTACATGCTAAATACTTATATGATAATAAAACCTGAGTAACATGTTAGAACTTTGTTTAACTAGATAATGCCGCCCAGACGAGTACTGCGAAACCAAGAGATCAAAGAGTCGGTTAACAATGCAGAGGGAGCTCAACTAAACCCAATGCAAGACTTATTAACATGATGGCAGAAGCTATGCGGAATCAAACACCAACCACAGGAAACCAGATAGGAAACCAATTAGCCAATTTTAAAGACTTCAAGGCAGTAGGACCGCCGAAGTTTAGGGGAACAATAGACCCGATAGTGGCCTAGACGTGGATAAAGGAGATTGAAAATGCCTTTGTTATTGCTAGAGTCGCTGAGGAACAGAAGATAATTTTTGCTACCTACTTAATGAAAGGTGAGGCTAAATTTTTGTTGGAAGCCAACCGGAGCAAAGTCGGAATTAGAATCATGACGTGGGAAGCATTCAAGACGTTGTTTTTTGAGAACTACTTCCCTGAGAGTATGCAGCCAATAATGGAGATCAAGTTTTTGGAGCTGAAATAGGAAAATATGTCAGTGTCGGAGTACGCTGCAAAATTTAATGAATTGACCAGATTCGCTCCACATCAGGTGGACACTAAGGTGAGGAAGGTAAAAAGATTCAAAAATAGGTTAAAGTAGTGGATCTATAGCAAGGTATCAGTTTAATAAATTATGCCGTTCTCAAATTTGTTGGAGAAAGCTCTCATTGCTGAAGGCGGGAGTGAAGCAGTTTTGAAATATAATCGGGAAAAGAACAAGAAGAAGGTAGAAGGAGGAAATTTAAATGTTAGCAGTGGTGGCAGAAACAACAAGAAGCGTAAATGGAGCAGTGGGGGCAGCATTTCTGAAATTCAGCAAGGGAGCGTGCAACAGAAGAAGCAGGTACGTGGGAATTATGGAATGGGTCACTCGAGAGAGTTCATGAAAGGAAAAATGGTCTGTTATACCTGTGGATAAGAAGGGAATATTTCACCCAATTGTCCTAAGGGGAAGAAAGGAGGTTATTTTAATTTTGTAGAAGCGGGACATCGAATCAATGACTGTCCAAAGAAGAAAAGCACGGATGGTGACAGTGGCAATAGGGGAAACAACACTAGGGCAACCAATAGAGGACCAGCCCAGCCAAACAAACCAATGGCGAGGACCTTTAACATGACAGTGCAAGATATCGTGGCATCTAGGGAGGTGGTGTCAGGTATTATTTCGATCAACAATATAAATGCCTATGTGTTATTCGATTCGGGAGCTTCATGTTCTTTTATATCTGATGAATTTGCTCAAAGATTAAATTTACCTCGTGAACTATTAGAACACCCAATGAATGTAGAAGTAGCGAACAAAGAAATTATCCCTGTAGACTACATTCATAGGAATTATTGTGCTGATTTAAGAGGGTTTAAGCTTAACGTGAATTTGATACTGATTCGTCTTGGAGAGTTTGATGTAATTCGCATGATGAATTGTTTATCAAGTAACAGAGCGGTCATTGAATGTAAGAAAAAGTGCGTACACCTGAATCCGAATAAGTCAAAGGTGGTATTTTATGGTAGTAAATCGTCGAGACAATCTTGTTGTCTGATGACGATGCAAGAAAAGAGATTTCTTAGGAAGGGTTGCATATGTTATTTGGCTCACGTTATGGATACTCCCAGAGTCGAGGGTGAACTGATTTAGATACCTATTGTAAGGGAATTCGTTGCTGTCTTCCCATATGAGATTCCGGGATTGCCACCGGATAGAGAGGTAAAGTTTGTTATTTATTTGGCACTAGGAACAACATTGGTATCCAAAGTGCCGTATCATATGGCTCTTGTTGAAATAAAAGAACTGATTGTTTAACTACAAGAGTTGTTAGATAAGGGATACATTCGACCAAGCGTATCACCTTGGGGAGCACCCATTTTATTTGTAAAGAAGAAACATGGGCCATTAAGGCTTTGTATCGACTATCGAGAGTTAAACAAAGTCACAATTCAGAACAAGTACCTGTTGCCTAGGATCGACGATTTATTTGATCAGTTAAAGGGGGCGAAGTACTTTTCGAAGATATATTTGAGAATTGGTTATCACCAATTGAAGGTGAGATAGGAGGACATTTCGAAGATGGCATTCAGAACTCGGTATGGACACTTCGAGTTTCTGGTAATGTCATTTGGTTTGACGAATGTGCCAGCAGCATTCATGGATTTAATGAACAGAGTTTTCAAGCAGTATTTGGATAGGTTTGTTGTCGTAGTCATCGATGACATTCTGGTGTATTCAAAGACGGAGGAAGAACATGCTAAACATCTAAGAATAGTGTTGGAGACGTTGAGGAGAGCGAATTTGTATGCAAAATTCTCCAAGTGTGACTTTTGGTTGCAGAGAGTGCAATTTTTGGGTCACATTATCAATAAGGATGGAGTTTCGGTGGATCCGGCAAAAGTAGAACTGGTTATCAACTGGGAGAAACCAAAGACGCCGACAGAGATCAGAAGTTTCTTAGTATTAGTAGGATATTATCAGAGATTCATCCAGGATTTTTTAAAGATAGCATCGGTATTGACCAACCTTACTCGAAAGATGGTGAAGTTTGTTTGGACAGAGAAATATGAGGAGAGTTTCATGGAGTTGAAGAAGAGGCTCAGTCAAGCACCTGTGTTGCCTTTACCAAACGACACGAGAGGATTTGTAGTGTATAGTGATGCGTCACACAAGGGTCTTGGTTGTGTATTGATGTAACACGACAAGGTCATTGTGTACGCTTCACATCAACTGAAGTACTATGAGAAGGGTTTTTACCTTAAAGATTCGGAGGCATTATTTGTATGGCAAGAAGTGTGAGATATATACAGATCACAAAAGTTTGACATATATCTTCACACAGAAAGAGCTAATCACGAGGCAACGCATGTGACGCCCCTAAAATAGGTCCACACGACCCATTCTGAGTCGCCAGATATCACTCCATAAAATCAAATACAAATTTCATTTATACAACTATTGAACTATCATGCAGAGTGCGACAATAGATAAGCTATGAGTTTCAATACAAAATCTATGTAACTCTCATGGTGCCTCGACCACAACACCTTACAAAGGTACTTTACATAAAAGCACAGTCAATAACTATTTTAGAAATTAAAATCTTTGGGAAAAGCTCAAGGAAACCTTCATACATAGGAGGCCATGAATCTAAGTTATGATAGATATCATATGCCCAGAGAATTATCCTTGGTTGGTCCAATAGACTCCAAAGAAAAATGAGAAGATTACTATCATGTTCCTTTCAATGATGAGTCTTCTCTTGACATATAATTATCTCAGTTATCTCCAAGTGAGAATTATATCTCAAATATACTCCAAGATCATATAGGTAGTGCTTGTAGATATACTCAGCAAGTGGGTGTGCACAACCCTGTCTTATGATAACATGAGATTGTATGTCATTATACATCTTGTATGATAGTGGCAAAACACCCTTCCAAAGTTAGGTTCTCATCAACCTATTGTTGTTCACCAAAATTAATTATCAAGTGACGTATAAAATACGACACACACATCTTAGGTCCTCAATGCAAATATATATTGCATGTCATGCCTTTTTATAATGTATTGAGAAACTTCAACAGTCTCGGACATTCTCACTATTTCCCTGTTATCCCCGCTCGACCCAGCTACACTCTTATTACCTAAAAGGAATTGTGAAGCAAAAGGTGAGCACAACTAGCCCAGTAAAGAATATCATGACTAAAGATAATTAAATTGTTAATAGCATTCATCAGTAATAAATCAAAGATTTAGAACATATGGTAGATGATAAAATTTTTCAACCATAGTTGCGGTGAACAAGCAATCCATTAAAGAGTCAAATAGACCATCGTGTCTATTATCTTCCAAGTTAAAAGTCCACCAATAATGTTTTATCCCTGTAACATCAATCAACAATTCCTGTCCACAATCATATGAATAACTCAAAATCTAATATCATTAATATTATAACAATATTTTAATCACTTCTTAAACTTATAAACAATTTATTTCAATTGTTTACACTTTACCACATAATGCATTTAATCATTCAAAAATGCCATACTCGTAAGATATCATCACCAATTATCAAATCCCTCATCAAAAATATGCATATACACTATATAGGATTCCCAAGCTATAAAATCCTATTTTCTAATTTTGTTACTTCACATAACATATTTAACTCATATGTTCGTAACTAAACCATTTTCATGAAAAATACCAAATCAGTTCCAAAAATATTTCTTTTCTGGGTTTTAGCAGAATATAGTCCCATAATGAACATTATTTTTCTCCGAATTTTTAAAATTCATTTACTATTTTTCAAAAATCAATTTCTAATTAATTCCTTAAGAAATTAGCTACCTCAAGTTTAACTCGAAATTCCCAAATCTTAAGGAGGATCTTACACATGTTAACGTGAGCTTCAGTTTAAATTTCATGGTCATTGAGTTATAGAACTCCGGTTATAGCGTTTTTTGTCGAAAAACCTAAATATTGAAATGGTCATAACTTGCTCATTTTAAGTCGGAATTAGCTCATTTTTGGACAGGAGGTACTTTATACCATATACTTTTATGTCCCAAAAGGCTAGAATTTTTCTCACAAATTAAGTGGCCGAAACAGACCTTTTAAATTTATGGGCAGTAGTTTTTTCATAAATTGCAGCTTTGGACTCCTTTGCTAAAATCAGTCCACACGAAAATCTACAACACCTTTTCCAGTGATTCCACTTGGATAAGTTACAAAACTCATAGACCTAACTCTAGAACTTGACCTCACTCAAAAATTCAAAATATAATAGGAGATATGGTTAATTGAATTTCATGTTTTGTTTTCACCAAAATCTGATTTTCAACCCTTTGTGATTTTTAAGAAACTTTCATGTTTTCACATAATAACCAACATAAATCATCATAACACTTACTAATACTTCATATACCCATGATTTTTATCAGTCCAATGCTTTTATTATGACTCTCATCATAATCAACATAACCAGATCATTTCCACAATTTAATAAGGAATGAATACAAAGGATCATTCACCATGCATGTGGTAATCCACATGATAAAGTTATTCCAACGAATAATAAAGAATGGAACTAGGTCCGGTAATAGCATATGCATGCAGGATATTCACGAGAATATTAAAGAATAGAATAACAACTGAAATCACCAGGTATACAGTAATCCATGTATATAGGTTATTCCAACAGAATAATAAAGAATGAAATAACAACAGACATCACCAGGTATACGGTAATCCACGTATATAGGTTATTCCAACAGAATAATAAATGGAACCGGTCAAAGCGAAATTACATGCAAGCGGAGATATTAAACAGAATAATAAAAAGCGGAATAATAGAAGAATTTCACCATGTATGACGTTACTTAGCATAAGCAAAGTTATTCAACATAATAATATAAAATGAAAT
Source organism: Panax ginseng (assembly GCA_020205605.1). NCBI lineage: Eukaryota > Viridiplantae > Streptophyta > Magnoliopsida > Apiales > Araliaceae > Panax > Panax ginseng. The sequence continues at coordinate 110,938,749 of CM035131.1, read as the reverse complement.
AATAGAGAGATTTCACCAAATATAGGGTATGCCGCGTATATAGGTTATGTATAGGGTATGCCGCGTATACAGGTTATTCCAACAGAATAATAAAGAATGGAATAATAGAAGTTCTCTTTATGAATAAGAAAGAATAACACCCCTTATGAGTACTATAAATAATATCCCTTACCTTGTAAAGAAACTGGATATAGAAGTAGTGAAGTAGCAGAATACTCTTCTTCTTTCTCTTTATAGATTTTCTCTCTATAGCTTCTCTCTATAATTTCTCTCTATAATTTCTCTCTCTAGAGTTTCAGTGAATTCGTAAGAAATAATGAAGGAATGAGCTTCTATTTATAGAAAAATTGAGAGTGGCTCTTGGTCTTAACGAAGGGTCAAAATGACTCTTGGTAATATTGAAGAGACAACTACTATTTGCGAAGGGGCAATTAACCCTTGGAACACCGAAAGGGCAAGTTACTATTAAAACTTTAAATCAACGATCCATATTGATTTACTATTATAATTTCAACCAACGGTCTGAAAAATTAGCACATCCTCATAGAATAATATTGTACCCAAAAATAATTTGGACTTAAAATAAATATATTGTTCAGGTGGATAGTATCCCGTGAATAGTACTCGTGAATAGTAACTCATGAATAGTAACTCATGAATAGTAACTCATGAATAGTAACTCGTGAATAGTACTCCGACACGAAAAGTGCCCCGAATACACGATTGAACAATATAACCTTCAGACATCAATTATTATCAAAATAAATGTCGATTTCCACTAACACAAATAATTTCAACACAATGGAACTATCAAATTCATCTTTAATCAACACAAACTTATCCATCATTAATATCATAATTCACAATATTTAACAACCAGGTCGTTCCCAGGAAAGAGGGGGCTTTCCAATAAGGATTTCTCCCTATTGGCGCGCAATTAGGTGACCAAACCTCTCCTTGGCAGAACTTCTAGACATTGTAAATATTGCAATTTAATAATATGAATAACTTTGTCGTCTCAATTATTAATTTAATAATATATAAAATATTGACAATAATTGAATAAAACTGAGTGACTTCTCACATAAGCATCAATAATCAAAGATATTGTATAATACCGTGTGCCACTGTGCAACCACGTGTATTACTGTACTTTTATCAATTTAACCGTTTACTAAAAAAAAATTGAATACTTTCATTTCATAAAATTCGGGGTCTCACAACGCCGATGGCTAGAATTAATCAAAGATTATGATTGTAAGATTTTGTACCATATAGGCAAATAAAATGTAGTGGTAAATGCCCTAAGCAGAAAAGGCAGGGAGAAGTTACTGAAATTGACCATTCAAGAGGAGTTAGAGAAAGATTTCGAACAACTGGAATTAGAAATCAAGTATCTGATGGAGATCGACAAAAAATTATTTATAGTAGCAGCAAGCCCAACCTTGTTAGATAAAGTTAAAGAGGTACAAGAGAAGGACGAAGATTGCGACAACATCAAGAAGTGGTTAACTGAAGGCGACGAATTAAAATACAAGATTGATGGCTCCAGACTACTGAGATTTGAAGGACAAATTTGGGTATCGTCAGTACCAGAACTAAAAGAGGAGATTTTGCAAGAAGCGCACAGTATGAAGTACTCGATACACCCAGGAAGCATAAAGATGTATTAAGATTTGTGTCAACACTTTTAGTGGCCAAACATGAAGAGAGAGGTTATAGAATGCATCAGCAGATGTCTAATTTGTCAGAGAGTCAAGGCAGAGAATGAACGACCGAGTGGATTACTATAGTCATTAGAAATTCCAGAATGGACATGGGAGCACATCACGATGGATTTTGTGGTGGGACTTCCAGCAACGCAAAAAGGGCATGACACCGTATGGGTGATTGTAGATCATTTTATGAAGTCAGCTCACTTTTTTTTTTATCAAGATCAGGTATAGTTTGGACCAGCTAGCCAAATTATATATCAAAGAAATTATCTCAAGATATGGAGTACCGGTATCTATTGTATCAGATAGAGATCTACAATTCACGTCAAACTTCTGGAAGAGTCTTCAAGAAAGAATGGGGACGCAACTACGGATGAGCACCGCGTATCATTTGTAGACCGATGGGAAAAGTGAGAGATGATTCAAACACTTGAAGACATGCTCAGAGCTTGTGTGATGGACTTCAAGGGTAGCTGGGAGGATCATCTTCCATTAGTAGAGTTTGCATACAACAATAGTTATCATGCCAACATTGGAATGCCGTTGTACGAATCATTGTATGGGAGGAAATGTAGAACACCTTTATACTAGGATGAAGTTGGTGAACGCAGGCTGTTGGGACCAGAATTAGTGCAACAGACAGTAGATATCATCAAGGTGATAAGAGCCCGGCTGGTAGCAGCTCAAGATCGCTAGAAGAAGTATGTAGACTTACATCGCAAGAAGAGAGTTTTTGAAGTGGGAAGCTATGTATTTTTGAAAGTATCTCCCTAGGAAAGGGAAGATAAGATTTTGAAAGAAAGGTAAGTTGAGTCCAAGATTTATTGGACCATTTAAGGTCTTGAGGAAGATAGGCGAAATGGCGTACGAGGTAGCTCTACCTCCTGAAATGGAACATATTCACAATATGTTTCATGTGTCAGTGTTACAACCATATAAGCCTGACTACAACCACGTGATATCGTACGAACCAATTCAGGTCAAAAATGATTTGTTGTACGAGGAAATTTCGGTAGAATTTTAGATAGAAAAGAGCAGAACTTACGAAATAAGGTTATACATTTTGTAAAAGTTCTTTGGAGGAACCACAATGCTGAAGAAGCTATATAGGAACTTGAGGAAAAGATGAGGGGAAATTATCCACATCTTTTTGAGTAACCTTATGTGTAATTCTGGGGATAAAATTCTTAAAAGGGGGGATGATGTAATAATCAGGAATTTCAAGTCACTTCATATGTATATACATTATTGATATTTAAAACTTTGTGATATATATAGTGATTTAATATGTGATAACATATGTAAAGTGGTGTATGGCTAAATAAATATATATACTATAGTTATGGATATATATATATATATATATATATTTCATTAAAAAGAAAGCTTCATAACCTAATTATAGATTAGGTGAGATAATTAAATATCCTAAGGGTTATGGTAATAATGAATAGTTAGTATTTAATATTTATACTAACTTAAGTGGATAATTTTATTATTGCAAGTGATTAATAATTTTAAACCTAATTATAGTAAACCTAATTAGGTTACAAGTTAAAGAGATATGTGTAAGTAACTAAATTACATAAGATTGGAAATAAAAATCCTAAATAAACAATTAGGGTAATATATATAAAAATTGTTAAACTATGTTTATTACATAGCCCAAGACAATTCAATGAGAAGCCCAAAAGAAATAAAATACAAACCAATATTTAGCCCACTTGATTAAGGGTATTTTAGACTTTTGATTAATCAAATTTGTGCATTAAAATAAAAGCAAAATGGAGGGGATAATGGGAAATGGGTGACCGGCCCTTTAGGCCTTTTAAGGCAACAAAATTATGCTAATCAAATTCCTTAATTAGTAACTCTTACATTAAGTACAAGTGTGTCCATCTCCCATTGATAGAAAATCTACTTAGCACCTTTAATGACATGATTAAGCTTAATTGGAAGAGATAAGGCAAAGCCTTTTATCCAAGGGCCAACAAAGATATGGGAGATAATAGCTATAATCATAGTTGCATCTAACTTAAATCACCACATTTAATTTACTCTTCATTCTTCTTCTATTTTTCTCCCAAGCTAGCAAAATATTGACAAGTGAATTTTATATTCACGAATCGATGTTCATTTCATTCTTAATCGTTCTTAATTTCTTATTTCCGTGTTCGTTTTTACTTGTTTTGTGTTCTTTTATGTGTAGGGTGGTTGATGTGGCAAGAAGCAAAGAAAGGACGTCATTTGGAGCATTTTGGTTGCAAGATATGGAGTTAAGAAAAATCAGATTGCAGAATATACCGCCGTGCGAAATGGCCCTTTTTCTTCATACCCTCGGCATGGGGTGGGCGGTCTTCAACATCGGGTTCTGAAATGGTGTACCACCTTGTCCTCTAGATCGCTTCCATGGCTCTCATTTGGGTGGAAGACACTTTCTTTGGGTGGCCATCGATTGATTTACTTTCTTTGGGTCGACACTTTCTCCTCCTCCTTCGCATTCTCCTCCGTCCGCTCCATCCATCAGCAAAGAAAGGAACCGATTTTGTATCAATCACTAAACGCCTCTTCAATTTTATTTTTCTATAGTCAGATCCTAAATTTTTTGTGGACTGGTTGGGTTGGAGACAAAAATACACTAGGAGAAAGAATGGGAAAAGGTTGGATCCAGAATATTTTTTCTACCTAAATTATATTCAATTTTCTTAATTATATCCATTGTGTTAAAAAATTTTTAGAATAGGCTCTTCTCTTAATCAAATTAATTAATTTAAGAACAATTTTTATAAAAAAATTATTTTTTTAAAAAAAGCTTTAATTTTTTAAAAAAGATTTTATTTTAAAAAAAATATTTTTTAAAAAATAAAAACTTCAACGACTGCTATTGGGAGTAAAAGCTCTCACATCTAATTTGGGAAAAATTACTGAACGCCATTTGAAATGGCGTTGAATTTTTAGATATTTTTTGGCTAAAAATCAGAAAGGTAACCAACGCCACTTTAAAAAATATTTTTTCAAAAAAAAAATTATCTTAATTTTTTTAAATGATTTTATTTTTTTAAAGAAATTTGAAAAAATAAAAATTTGATCCAATGCCAAACTAACCGGCATTGTAACTTTTTTTTTAATTTTTTATAAAACAAATTTGTAAAAAGGAAGAGTAAGATGTAACATCACTTTACGTGACGTTGGGATTTTTTTTTTGATCTCTTATATTTGTTTACAAACATCAATATTTTCTTATGTTTATTCTCTGTCAACGGTGTTGGAAATGAAGGAGTATATAAGACTTCAGCTATAAAAAAATAAAAATAAAAATTCTAATGCCAATTAAAGTAACTTTGCATCTTACTCTTCTTTTTTACAAATTCGTTTTTTTTTAAAAAATTAAATAAAATAGGGATAAAATTGATATTACATTAATATAAGTCAAACTATCTTATTGGGAATGACTTATAAGTCATTTTAAAATAACTTTATTCTGTTTTAGTTCATAAAACATAATAAAATTTTCTTCATTTTTTATGTTTTCTCTTAGAACTGATAGTATTATAATTTAATTTTATAATATATTTAGAAAAAAGGTAAAAGGAGAATTAGGAATAGCTAGGGGTATACCATTACTATTATTCTTTTTATGTTTTATTTTTGGACTTAAAAATATATTCATAATTTAAGTTACTCCCTCCGTCTAAGAATAAAAGTTTTTATTATTTTATGTAATCTCAAGTTAAATATTTACTTATATTATATAATATCACTAGTCATGTATAGAAAAATATGTAATTAGATGAGAATTTAAATATGAATAATTTTATCATTTGATATTTTTTTTTAAATTTGCATAAAATCAATCATCACTTTTATTTATCGGAGTGAGGGAGTACTTGTAAGTATATCCTACTTCTATCTAGAAATAAGAAACATTGAGAAACATAGATATAATAATCAGGTTTGATGAGGTTGAGTTTATTTGGGTTGGAGGCCTAGAACTAACATGCTTGGCAATCGATTGTCACGAGTACTATTTCAACAACCATAATCTATACTGTTGATCGCAACATTGGATGACACGGATTGAAATGGATTTTCGTCATTATAAGTTGTAGCGACATGAGAAATTACTCATTTGCTCATGTGTGTTACAATCGCTCACCGCTAATAGTTATGGCGGTAGTTTAGTTAACTAATAAATTAGAATGACTTAGTGGTAGCTTAATGGCCCAATAACCCATGGGACTTAGGTTCAAAACCTAGTTGTGATATTTTTGCTTCTTATGTTATATTTTTTGTGTATTAGATAAATTCTATTACCATATATATATATATATATATATAGTTATAGTTATAGTTATAAATTTATCTCTAAATATTCATATAAATATTTATAAACAAATATTCATATAAATTTATCTTTAAAATTTATAAATTTATAAATATTTCATCTAAAATTTACTTTAATGTTGAGATTTATTTAGTTAACTAATAAATTAGAATGGCTCAGTGGTAGCTTAATGGCCCAATAACCCATAGGTCTTAGGTTTGAAACCTAGTTGTGATATTTTTACTTCTTATGTTATATTTTTTGTGTATTAGAAAAATTCTATTACCATATATATATATATATAAATGTATCTCTAAATATTCATATAAATATTTATATGAATATTCGTTGCCCGAAAAATCATTGCTGAAGGCCCAATTTTTGTAGTGTTGTCAATTATCCACTCATTTAATTAGTGACACACTATTATCTCGTCATTTAAAATTGATATTTATGACAATAAAAATTATCATAATTTATTAATTTTTCATTTTTACAAAATTTACCTCCAAAATTTCTTAAAAATTTTAGCCTTCAAATAAAATTGTGATGATATTATGTACTTTGTCACTAAAAATAAGAAATTATGACGAACCATTTTTGTCACTTATCCACGCATCTAATTAGTGACGCACTATTATCTCGTCATATAAAATTTGTATTTATGACAATACAAATAGTCATAAATTATTATTATTTTTGTCTTTAAAAAATTTCCCTCCAAAATTTTTCAGAAAAATTTTGCCTCCAAATAAAATTGTGACGATATTACGTACTTTATCACTAAATATAAGAATTTATGACGACCCTTTTTCGTCACTTATCCACTCATCTAATTAGTGACAAACTATTATCTCGTCATATAAAATTGGTATTTATGACAATACAAATTGTCATAAATTATTTTTTTCGTCTTTAAAAAACTTCCCTCCAAAATTTTGCCTCCAAATAAAATTGTGACGAATTTGTATTTGGCGTCACTAAATGTGAACATTAGTGACGAAAGGACATTGTCACTAAATTTTACAAATAATTAATGACAAACTTTTATGTTGTCATCGAAAGAAATATTTTGTGACAATAAATACTGTCATCAATTATTAAAAAATGTCAATAAAAGATTTCCCTCTAAAATTTAGGTACACAATTCTACCTCCAAAATAATTTGTGACAAAATTTTGTTAATCGTCATCAAATGTGTAAATTAGTGACGATATAAATGATTAATAGTAACAAAAGTAAAAGTCGTCAAAAAAGTAAAAGTTTTAGTGACGATTATAAATTTCGTAATTATTAATTAACAAATTGTGACTAAATTTTGTGCGTGGCAAAAATTTTCGTCATAAAATGTATGATTTCTTGTAGTGGTGCCCGCCGGGGCGGGCCTTATAGGCATATACCCCCGCCGGGGCTGGAGGTCTCGACTGTTGGGCTCTCCTATTTTGCCTTGAACTCAGCTGGGACTTGAATATGAGCAATTGGATAGCATATGGACTCTGTTTAGAAGAGGATTTCGACTAGGACTTGTGTGTTGGGATATCAATTTCTCAACTACAACAACTTAACAACACACACAAGGCATATTACAGAGATTAATTCCAAATTTTTCATAGCAAGCTTTGGAGGGAGATTTTGAAGAGATTTTCGTGACGATTGCAGATTTAGGCTACTTGAAGGGTGTTTTTCACTATTCTTCATTTTAGTTTTATATTTGTAATTGAAAAGATGTTTTCTTTGAATTATTTAGTTATTATTTCATTCATGATGAACTAATTCACTTGTTAGGCTTATGATGGATCCTTAAGTGAAACGATGATTTTGTAAACTTTAATTTCCAGTTCAATAAGCTAATTTCCAGTTTATCTATATTAATTTGAGTTTGAATTTATGAATTTCCTGATCAACAATTCTTTATGGATTTGTATGGAATCGAGAGAGGATATACGAATCTATACAAATCTAGACTTAGTTAATATAGCATGTGTTCATGAATTTTGTGAATAGCAGAATCTTGATGAATGTTAAGGTAGAGATATGCTTGACATCACATGTAATCAGATAGAGAACTTAATCTTAAACCTTCTTTAATTATAATTCACATAGAGATATAGTGAGTTAGTTGATTAAGGTATTTAACTTGTTTCTATCTAAATTGTGGATTTAAGTTAATACGGTATTAGTGCGTCGAGAGGTGGTTAATACTACCTTCGTGTTCTTGATTAATAAACTGGGATAGTGAATTGAGTTGGAATAAAAGTGTTAAAATCAGAGTGAAGCTTAAGGTGAAATCATAAGTCTAATTCTCCATTAATTGTTTAAAATTTTAGTTTTGATTTTTGTGATTGTTTTGTGATAGTATATTTCCAGACACTTGAAATTTTCTGCACGCCTGTTATTAACATTGCAATAGGGCAGATTTGTCTTTCAGAGATAACCCTGGAAGACAGCTCACATCCATTCCGGATACTACCGGAAGTTCAGTTTCAAAACCCAGAACACACACCGGGAACATTATTTCCAACCCCGGAACACACACCGGAAGAATCATTTCCAACCTTGGAGATAACCCCGAGTTTCAACCTTGGCGATAACACCAAGGAATGTTGTTGCAGTTCCGGCGATAACTCCGAAAATGCTTGTTTCAAATGCATGCTATCAGCTTCAATCTCAGACCTCCTGCCGAGGCACTCATACCTCAGACCGGAGCTAACACCCAGGCATAGCATTCTCACTGCATGACCTTGCGGCATTCAAACACTTGCAGCAGTCCAATCTCAGATGTAACCCTGAACAACGTCTCCTTTCAACTCAAACCGGTGATAACCCCGGTGAAGAGTCAAACGTCATCTTGCCACCTCAACACCTGCGCGTCATCTCAACATTTCATACATACATATATACAACAATATCCCACACGAATCGAGGAGTTACAATCTCAAGTGACTATTACGCGTGCCAGCACACCGGATAGAATTTGAAGATTGAAGACTATGGGCATGGTCCCCTCTTCCTGACTTTGTACAACCTCTAATCCATGTCATTGCGTAACTCTCGACACAAGCGATCCAAAGAAGGTCATATATACCTCGTTCGGATGCTCGGATTGAAGTTCTGCAAGTTCGAGCGGACATTACAGTGCACGAGTTCACGTACTTAGAGACGACGAGACCATGGACCCCCAGCAACAAGAAAAGTGCATCTCATGGCTGTCAGCAGTACACCTGCGACTAATGACTTTATAAATATAGAGCTTGGTCTAGCCATTTTAAAAAGAGAAAAGGCGAGGAAGCCCTGTCTAATTTGCTCTGTACACACCCATATTGAGTGTTTCCTCATTTTAAACATCTCGTTAGCTCACATATAGCTATATTTTATCCCAAGGAGAGTGAGTGTTTATCCATATAGAGTTATAGAAGCCTACATTGGCGACCTCAATGTAAGCCTTCTCATACTCTATAAAGCCTTTCCTTTCATATTTGCACACATCGTTATACACATTGAGAGTCGTGTTATGTATGTGTATACCTAACTTCAAATTCGTAGTTTTCATTTTCATTCGTATATATATATATATATTTATATATGTATATATTTTATATATGGACTAACATTATCGAAGTTATGCCTCGATTGAGCCTGAACTTATATGTCCTGAGTTTACTTGCTTTTATATATATATATATATACTTAGATGGCTGACATATATATATATATATATAATTATTGTCAGACATATCCGGTGCGTTTACTGCTTTTCATATATATATATATATATATTTATATTTTGTCCCGCCTGGAGTTTACTTCGTGGCGGTTGATTGCTTTTACTACTTTATTTACATTTCGTCCCACCTGGAGTTTACTTCATGGCGATTGATCGCATTTATTGCTTTATTTACTTTTCTGATCCCCCATGGAGTTGCTTCATGGTGGTTGATCATGTTCATATATATATATATATATATATCGCTTTTATATATTAACATTTCTGATCCCCCACAGAGGTGCTTCGTGGTGGTTGATCATGTCTGTATATATATTTACAGCTTTTATATATATAACTGCTTACTGCTTTTCATATAAACTACGGCATCATGTGAGCTTAGGAATCATGTGATCACAAATTCAGTCTACTGAATCTAGATTCGATTCCCGTGATGGACATTTTCAGCTATAAGCAGCTTGTACATTATTTACGGTGTCTAAATTTCCTTGGATGGTTGTCATGCCCACGAGGAGTTCGACACTGCTATATATTATTTTCTCGAAGATGCCTCGCATCTCAAAAATAAAAGCAAACAAGCCGAAAATTTAATAATAAAATGGAAGTATTAAAAGGTCTCAATTCATATTGAGCATAGGGTTTGAAAAACCTCTTTTACAAAACTTCATTGCTATACATGGTTAAAACTGAATTTTTCTATAAATTCAAACCCTGTGTATATAGGTGCGAACGAGGCCTCACACTACTTTCAAATAATTGCACATTGATCCACACACACACACACACATTCATATAACAGTTTCTTTGAAAAGTGGTGGTCACCGTGGCAACACAGATGTTCTGGAGGGTGCCTAACACCTTCCCTCCGCATAATCAAGCCCCGAACCCAAATGAATCTCTTGCTTCACAGACCCGCTTTAGCAGTTGTCACATCATCGGGTCAATGTGCTAACCTTTTCGATTACGCATGCAAACCGATTAAATACACCAATGGCGACTTTTAAAGTCAAATCGCCGACATTACACATGTCGGACCTTTTTCACTTGTTTTTTCAAACAAATCTCACATTAACATGAGAACACCAAAGAACAAGTAACGAAAAGGGACAAATAAAAATCCCAACGTCGACAGGTGGCGACTCTGCTGGGGACTCCAGTAAGAGGGCTTAAGCCGCTATTACAAGCTTTTCAAAACTGTTATATGCTTGTGTGTGAATGTTGCATTTAAATTTATGATGAATGTGTACAAATGCATTTTACTTCCTGCACTGCTAAATATCTATCTGTGATATTAGTGCTTCACATATGTCATCATTTTCATGAACGGTGAGACACGTTGTATGTGAATGTATGCTGTGTGGTTCCTCCACCAGGAGGCTATCCTGTCGGTGTTTGATTACTGGACTTGTAGGAAGAATAATTCCAACGAGGCTCAGAAAGGCACCACCCAGATTCGCCCCAGCTTGAAAGACCTGAATTAACTTCCCTGGCCAAGTAGATCAAGGATGATCCGGGAACCTTCATGCCAAAAAGCCGCGAGAGTAACCCTAAGATAGGTCAACCTCTGATAAACCAAACGTGGAGGAAAGTCTCTTCATGCTTTCCATTTTCAATTACTTGTAAAAGCATTTACTTGTAATTTTATTCCATGTTCATCTTTATGTAATGGAAAATATGAAGATTTTTTGTGCATACATGTTATCAATTAACACCTGTTTTTGCCAGACAATATTCCTAAAACGGATACATTATGATAACATTTACATTACCCTAAGACTAAACTACATAAGTCTTTTGTAGGGAAATCATTGGGCCTGTTACCCGCACAAAATCCAAAAAGGCCACGAGCCTACAGCCAATCATGTCTTCGTCTGACCAGTCTAATCCTGTTTCTCGTGATGAATTTGACGGATTAAGTAAACAAATCACAGATCTGGCTGTTCTGCTTAAAGAACTGCATCAATCTACTCAGGGTACAAAGATGCCTACACATACAGAATCCTCTTCACAAAGAGGAGCTCAAGGTTTAGAAAAAATAATTCCAGAACCTCAGTTGGATACAACCAACAAAGACCCTGAAAACACCCATCTCAAAGTAGATCCAGACACCGGTGATATCAGGAAGAAGGTCCTCCAAATGGAGGAAACTATCCGTGTTCTCAAAGGGATTGGAGCACATGGAAGTGTTTCATATGCTGACCTTTGCATATTTCTTGGGGTTCATTATCCAGAGAAATTCAAAACCCCTGATTTTGAAAAGTATGACGGATTAGGGGATCCTTATACACATTTAAAGGTGTTCATTGGAGAACTTGGATCTTATGCGGAAAATGAAAAGCTCGTAATGCAAATGTTTCTAGAAGAGTCCGACCGAGAAGCCCGTTCATGGTATACCAGATTAGACAACTCCAAGATCCATAGCTGGGAAGAGCTAGCTCATGCCTTCCTCACTCAATATAGTTTTCAATCTCAGATGGCTCCTGACCGGTACCAAATTACCAAGGTTAAGAAACAGTCTAGTGAGTCATTTAGAGAGTACGCTCAAAGGTGGAGGCGCCTTGCTGCTCAAGTTATTCCTTCCATGACGGAATCAGAAATGGTTATGACATTCATAGATGTACAGGAAGCTCCTTCCTATGAGAGAGTCTTAGCTGGTATTGGCAAACCATTTTCTGAAATGATCAAACACGGAGAAATGGCTGAGATAGGATTGAAGTCCAGAAAAATTCAAGACCTAGCCGCTCTTAAAGTAGTTTCTGAGCATATCCAATCCGGATATTATGGGAACAACCCCCGGAGGGTCCATAAAAAGAAAGAGGAGGATGTTTCCTTGATACTACAAGGACAGAAAGGCAGTCAGAACATGCCTATACAGAGGAGAAACTACTCCCCTTTCCAAGCACAGTCTTCAAACCCTCCATTACCTAAAAGTGGAGAAGTAAAGCGTCCTCGAACGTTCACACCCTTAGGGGACTCGCTCGAGAAAATCACACATCTTCTTCCACCAACCAACCCTAATGGGAGGGGTTTTAATGATACTCGGAAGTGTTCTTATCATGCCGGAGCACCTGGACATGATACTCAAGATTGTTGGGCCTTGAAACACAAGATCCAAGATTTAATAGACAACGGTGAGATCGTGGTCACCAAACCAGATCAACCTCATGTGCAAGATAACCCTCTTCCTCAACACAAAGAAGAAGAGGTCAACATGATCAGTTGGAGCACTGGACAGAGTTCCAGTTTTAACAGTAAATCATCCCCGACCATCAAAGACGGTGTTGACAGATGGGATTATGCAAAGTTCCAGTTTACTATGGAACGAAAGATGAAAGCTCTTTGCAAACAAATTGAGAAATTGGTAGAACTGGTGATCCACCAACATCAAGTCACACGCCAATTAATCAGACAGGAGCATGCCTATCTCTTTCCATTTGTTATAAATACTCCACCATCACCTTCAGAAAGCAAAGCTATGGAGGATAAGGTTGCAAAGAGAGAAAATGCTAAAGCCCGTTGGGATTTTTCCAATTAGAGGGAGTTTATCTATCTGGGTCAATCTATGGAGGAAATATTTCAAATGTTGATCAATGAAGGAAGAATTACATCCATTCTACCTCTAATCAATCCCCGTGTAGGACGGTTTAATGCCAATGGAGTGTGTCAGTATCATTCCTATTCTCGCAGTCACAACACAGACGAATGTTGGGCACTCCGCCATCTCATTCAAAATCTTATTGATAGCAGTGTCCTACAAATGGCAGACGATGACACTGTGCAACTTGAGGGTGGGAATACATGTCCTATCTAATGGAAGGGATCAGTAGCAGTTATATCCAACGAAGATTATGAAACTGTCAAAGCATTTCCCATACAAGCAATTCAAGTCGAAGGAGCTGACAATCCTTTAAAAGTGGCTGCACCAGAGCCAATTTCTTTACCTTTCAGACTATAATATCCTGTTGTCAGCTTACACAAAGTTCCATGGAATTATGGAGAAGCTGAAGGATCCACGTCTCATACTACTGCTACAGTGTCGAAGGAAAAATCACTGTATCTTCCTCAATGGGTTGTGAAGCCTACTTGCAAAGCAAAGGGGAAGGTTCCCATGGAGAAGATTGAAAAATTCCTTCGCACTATGGGCCATAATGAAGCCAAGGTTGTTTTAAGCTTACGAGAAGCTCCACATCAGATATCAATACTGGACTTGGTTTTCTCTTCTGAGGATCACCGAAAGGTTTTATTAAAGGTTTTGGAAGAAGCCTACTAGCTAAAATTAGTGGATGTAGAAAAATTTCAACATCTGGTTGATCACATTTTCAACAACAATGTGATATCCTTCATCGATGATTTACATACCGCTCGAAAGGACTAGGTTATTCGCAAGCCATTGCACATTGCAGTTTTGTCTTCAAGGTATATGCTAGCTGGAGTTTTGGTAGATGGAGGTTCGTCTCTAAATATATGTCCTTATACCACCTTGGTGAAAATGAATGTCAAACTCAAATGGATCCAAAGCAGCCATACGGTTATCAGAGCTTTTGATGGATCCCGACGAAATTCCGTCGGAAAGATTGAGTTGCCAATTGAGATTGGTCCAAATACATTCAATGTATCCTTCCACGTCCTCAGGATAGATTCAGGATACAACCTGCTATTAGGGAGACCATGGATACATTTGGCTAGAGCTGTTCCCTCCACACTACATCAACAACTCAAATACATTATCAACAACAGTCTAGTAACTGTTAACGCTGAGTCAGAATGTCCTGAACAAGGAGATCTGCCAATCATCAGCTTCAACTCAAAATTTGAGCCGACCAGTTTTTATACCTTGGAAGTGAGTAACATGCAATACCATCCTATTGGAGCACCGCTTCCCATACCCAATATTTCTACCGAGGTTATGTCGGCCACTCAAGAAATGATGTCATTGGGTCATCAGCCTGAACAAGGGCTTGGTAAAAATCAGTAGGGTATTAAACACCCTATTCAAGTGTCCAGTTAAATTGGAACAACCAGACTAGGCTATTCTGCTAGTTACAGTCACAAGAATCCTCATAAGCACAAGCAGATTCCTCAGGCTTCCACCTCACGGCAATTTTCTCTACCTTTACCTCGTGAGTTGATGCAATCTCCACTAAAGGTACCAGCCCATGTTGTGGCCATGCTGTTTCGTAAACTAGTGCCAATTAAAGCAAAAGAGGTGCTAATTCCTGATCCCGAAGTGGAAGAAAAGGAACGAAAACGTAAACATAACATCGCCTTGATGATGTCAAGCATACGCGTCATTGTTCATGATAAACATACAAACAGATATACCCTAGATAATGATTACCCAGATGTCATGGTTTTCATTCGAGAGAAGGAGGACACTGACGATCCCTCCATCACTGCAGTCCATCAGGACTTTGCCCTCGACAATTGGAGCAGCACTCCATGCATTGGTCGACGAGGGTAAAATGGGCAGAAAATCCCTCTGCCCTGTAGATAACTTTAATTGCTTGCTTTTCTTTACAGTATTAGCAGTTATTTTATCAAGTACATGCTAACACTTTTGTGTGATCAAACAGTTGCATATATTAAGTGAAAGCATGCTTTGTTTCAGGACTCTGAATTTAGATGTGCATGTACTTGCTGATGAGGTACCTTCTCTCCACAAGGGCTGTAACTTTGATGCAAAGTTGGACTCAGACTTGATGGACATACAAGAGGACATTGAGACACCTCAGGAGATTAAGGAATGGGTTGCAGACAAACCTAAACTCAACCTCGACCAAACCACTTCATTCAATCTTGGAACCTTAGAAAACACTAAGCTAATCCAAATTGGTTCATACCTTACCCCAAACCAGCGGAATGACATGGTTGCACTATTAACCCAATTCCAGGATGTGTTTGCATGGTCTCATGAAGAAATGGTGGGTTTGTCCACTGACATTGTTCTTCATCGCCTTCCCATTAAAGAAGGATTCAAGCTAGTTAGACAAAAACTCAGGCGATTGAAACCTAAGTGGAGTTTAAAGGTTAAAGAAGAAATTGGGAAACAATTTCAAGTTGGCATTATCATGGTGTCTACATATCCGGAGTGGATATCCAACATTGTTCCCGTGCCTAAACCAAGAGGAAAGGTGCGAGTCTGCGTGGATTACCAGGATTTGAACAAAGCTTGCCTTAAAGATAGCTTTTCCGTGCCCTTTATCCACATTCTTATTGACAACACTGCCTAATACGGCATGTACTCCTTTGCTGATTGCTTTGCGGGGTACCATCAAATTATGGTTGCTGAGGAGGATCGTGAGAAAACTGCTTTCATCACGCCTTGGGGGACTTTTTGCTACAAACGGTTGTCATTCGGCTTCATCAATGTCGGGGCAACCTATCAGCGAGCTATGATAGCTCTTCTCCATGATTTAATGCACAAGGAGATAGAGATCTATGTGGATGACATCATTGTTAAATCTCAAAAGGAGGAAGACCACTTAAACCATCTCAGAAAGCTTTTCAACAGGTTGCGCAAGTACAACTTGAAGTTGAATCCAGCTAAGTGCGCCTTTGGCGTCAAGTCAGGCAAGTTGCTAGGTTTCCTAGTCAGCCACAAAGGGATTGAACTGGATCCTACCAAAATCCAGGCCATCAAGGAAATGCCCATTCCTCAGATAGAGAATGAAATACGAGGATTTTTGGGAAGAATCAACTTCATTAGCAGGTTCATTTCTCAACTCACAGCAACCTATGAGCCCATCTTCAAGCTGTTAAGGAAGAACTCCTCCATGAAATGGAATGATGAGTGTTAGAAAGCCTTCCATACCATTAAAGAGCAGCTGGTTAACGCTCCTGTTTTGGTAACACCCAGGAATGATGTTCCCTTATTCATGTACCTGTCCATAAATGTCAATGACATGAGCTGTATGCTGGGCCAAAAAGACGATGGAGGCCAAGAGTGAGCTATCTATTACTTCAGCAAAAGATTCAACATCAGTGAACACAAGTACACTCTGATTGAGAAAACTTGTTGTGCTTTAGCATGGGCTTCCATGAGGTTACAACATTACCTCCATGGTCACACAACCCATCTCATATCCTGCGTGGATCTTCTCAAGTATGTGTTCAGGAAGCCCATATCGAATTGTCGATCGTCCGGATGGCGCTTGATCCTACAAAGAATTTGACATCGCCTCACGGACGCAAAAAGTCCATCAAAGGTCAAGGAATTGCGGATCAACTGGCCGCCGTACCTGCAGGGGACTACAAACCCTTGGAAACATACTTCCCCAATGAAGGGGTAATGACAGTTCAGCAACAACATTAGTACGATACATGTCATGTGGAAAATGTATTTTGATGGAGCTGTTAACACATAAGGTTCTGGAGTTGGAGCAGTTCTAGTATGCGGTACGGGGGAGCAGATGTATCCGTCAAATTGCAGTTTGTCAACACCAACAACACAGCTGAGTATGAATGCTGTCTCATGGGGCTAAAACTTGCCTGTTCAATGGGCATCAGGCGGTTAACTGTCTTTGGGGATTCAGAGTTGGTAATCAAAAAATCCACGGGAATCTATCAAACCAAAGAATTACATTTGCTGCCTTACCATTGGCAAGTTCAACAAATGGGGTTGGAGTTTGAAGAAATCTCCTTTCTACACATTCCTCGTAATAGGAAAGATTTTACGGATGCACTAGCTACGTTGGCCTCCTTGATTCACATACCTGACAAGGAAAACATGCCAAGCATTACCTTTACATTGCAAAAGGCCCCAGTCTATGGGAACTATGTTGGAGAAGTATCAGATGAGCTACCTCCCATCCACAACCCTTGGTATCAACACATCAAGGAGTATCTACGAGATGGATCTACACCCGCTGATGCGAGCCTAACTAAGAAGAGGCAGATTCATAGACTTGCTATGAAATTCTACCTGAGCGGAGATGCACTCTATAAAAGAGATGCAGGATTAGGTCTCCTCAGATGTCTGGATAAAGACCAAGCTCAGAGGCTCATGGATGAGATCCATGGTGGAGTATGTGGCCCTCACATGAGCGAACCCTTACTTGTCAAGAAGATCCTCAGAACAGGGTATTATTGGCTTACACTCAAAGCTGACTGTGATGATCACGTCAAGAAATGCTATCAATGCCAAATTCATGGGAATGCTATCCATGCCCCTCCAAGGGAACTCCACAATATGAGTTCGCTATGGCCCTTCTCAATGTGGGGAATGGACGTGATCGGGCCCATCGAGCCTAAAGCCAGTAATGCACATCGATTCATATTCACCATGATCGACTACTTCACCAAATGGGTAGAAGCAGCTTCCTTCCCCAGGGTTACTAAAGATGTCATCATTGCTTTCATTAGAAACAATGTCGTTTGTCGATATGGACAACCAGAGGTCATTGTGTCAGACAATGCTAAGAACCTCAACAACATAATGATGGAGGAGTTATGCAATAAATTCCACATCAAACACCTTAACTCCGTCATCTACCATCCAAAGATGAATGGTGCTGTTGAAGCGGCTAATAAAAACATCAAAAAGATCATGCAAAAAATGTCTGCCAATCATAAAGGATGGCCTGACCTCTAGCCTCTGACTTTATTAGCCTACAGAACTTCCATGCGTACTTCCACTGGGGCAACCCCCTACTCATTAGCCTATGGGATGGAAGCAGTGCTCCCCATAGAGGTAGAAATGGAATCCCTCAGAGTTTTGATGGATGCTTAATTGGATGAAGACCAATGGGTACAAGATAGGTATCACCAATTGTCTCTAATAGAAGAAAGGCGAACCGCGACTATCTTCCATGGTCAGTTATATCAGCAAAGGATCGCACGATCCTACAACAGAAAAGTCTGACTACGGCATTTCAAATAACATGACTTGGTTTTAAAGAAGATCATTGTCAACCAAGATCAATCTAAGGGAAAATTCGCTCCTAACTGGGAAGGCCCATTTGTTGTCAAGGAGGTATTGACAGGAGGTCCTCTCAGATTGCAGAAAATGGAGGGCGATGAATTTCCATAGCTTATCAACTCAGACACCGCGAAACGATACTATGTTTGAAGTTACCATCAAACAAACATCCTGGTTTTGATCATCAAATCACCAGTCATTCCGGTTTTTAAACCTTTTTACATACTCTTCTGCCCCTCAGGGAAATATACACTTCAAACCAGCAGCCTACTTTCACCTCATTTCAAACCTTTCATACAATTTCGGTTATCCTGAAGACGGGATTGAACCTTTCACACTTGCATTTTATCCTGAAGACGGGATTAAACTTTTCTACGCTTGCAGTTTGTTTTGAAGACGGGATTAAATTTTTCCACACCTACAGTTTATCCCCATTATGGGATCAAACTTTCTTCTCCCCGTAGTATAGCCTGCACATGGGATTCACATTTCTCTTTGGCTGCGATTCGTCCTGAGGGGCGAACTACGTTGACCGATCTCGCCGATACCCGGAGTACGTGAGGCAACCATATTCTATATGGCCCTTGGCCAGCAATGAACAAAAATAACAAAAAACATTTCGCCTTTTCTACAAAAACAAAACCGTAAAAAATTTCTACACCTATTTGCCTTTCACATTCAGCGTTGAACCTCTTACACCAGGTTCGAACTACGCAGACTTGATATCCTCTTCAATAGGAGTACTTAGGCCGCCATTCATGGTTCAGTCTAACCCCTACCAGAACAAAAATACTTGTCACATGGTATGGGATCACCCTTCAATCCACCACATTTACCTGGTTTCAAACCAAAGGGATGGAATTACCCAACCTCTTCTCACAAATAGAAGATTCGGTGACCATCTAAGTTGCGGTTGTGCCTCAAAGAGCAACACCAATCCATAAGAGATGTAATTAACTAGGCTTCTCATAAATAGAAGTATTGGCGACCATCTGTGGTGCGGTCAATCTCAGAGAGGAAAAACCACCCTCCTCTCCACATTTCCATACAGAAACCAGTCCCAAGACACCAAAGATGGTAGGGATACATACAGATCAATGATCCGTTCTGAGAGATCTTGCGATGTCTCAATGTCCACCTATCAAGGATAAGTTCAGAATGCATCAAGATCACAAGGCCTTGAAGAAACAGGCAAATATCAAGAAAGTATCAAGGCACAACTAAAAGTGAAGTGAATTAAAATATATTTCTCTGCCATACATAATATTGTTTGATATATACATATGTGTTGTACATGACAAAATGGCTAAGCTAGTCTGTGCAGGAAAATATAAAGCTATCTACAGATCTATGTGTATGCGGACTATCAGATCTAGCATGGCATCCCTCTCTGAAGACGGAGGTAATGCTGTAAGCTCCTACCCAATGGTATCTACACAAGCTAGCAGATCAAGGGCTAACTGCATGGTTGTATAATGCTCATCAATGTAAGCACTCATGTCGGCAAGAGTGACAGTCATCTGGGATCTCACTGAAGTACTGTCTGCAATGGCCATATCCCTAGCAGATAGGGTGGCATCCCGCTCCACAATCAATGCATCCCTGTCTGATCTAGCCTCATCCCTCTCTAACAGAGTGGCGTCTCTCCCATCAAGAGCTGTCAACATCGCGGCCCTAGCCTGATCTCTATCACAGGTCATCAGATGTAGGCTCTGCTCCAAATGTTGTCTTTGAATAATCGAGTAACAAATGGCACTCGTGGTGGGAGAATCCATCACAAATGCTGGCAGCCCAGTAGTCAAGTCCCCATCGATGGGAATGTCAGCCTCCTCTATTGGTTCCTCATCATCAGAATCAACATCCTGCACTATGGATACTACCATAGTCGATATAGTCTTTGTCTCCATCCATGCTGAATACTCGCGAATAACTCGGATGATCGACGGAAAAACTCAAATTACTCTCACGATCCCAACATGCATACAACCGGATCATCCTCTGGCGCCGAGCAATTGCAGTGAAGCAAAGCGCTAACTCACTGTCCCCTCGTAAGGATGAAAATCCTAAAACTGGTTAAACTGACACATCACGGCCAGTGGGTGGTAAGTGATCATCCCTCTCAAACAAGCTAGAGGTAGATAATCCATGCCCGGAGCATGAGTAATGAAGTTGTAGGGTGAGATAAGCCCTGAACATGGCAGTATAGCAAATGGACCTCCGATCCCTGCTAGGAAAGTTGACCAAGACCCAGCATCTGTACACTCTGCAGGCTGAAAGGAGTATGACATGGTTATATCATGGGTGAAACAATATCACTGCCATCTAAATGTGCCAATCGGTCTCAAGTGTGACATAAACCACACGTACAGCATGACCAAGCTACCTGTAAATACTAAGTGCAGCAGTATGTGGCTGACCTCAAAGTCTCTGCAATGATCATCGGAATAATGGTATGACCCTCCCTAAGAGTTCTCACTGCCACAATGACGCCGATATCCAATTCATCCATGTATTGTGGCATGTAGACGTATGACAATATGCACAACAATAGTACATCCACTCTGGCTGAACGCCAATGATCCTCCGATGTGGTGAAATCCCCGGAATGTCGTGCATAACTATCCTTAGAGCCAAATCTGTCAAACAGAAAATGATGGGATATCACGTGGCCGGATGTAATCTCGTCCTGTACCACTCTACGTCTCAATCCGGTGAGGGTCATGAACTGTCTAGTCATGTCTCCGATATCCATATGCACGCAAGGTCTATTCAGCGACAGCATCGTCAACCGTACATACTCCTCCAAAGTAGGAGTCAACTCCTGGGTCCCAAATCAAAAAACCTGCCTCTTCGATACCCAGTGCTCTAGCACACCCTCTACAAATCCTGTGGGAACCTGAAACATCAACAGGGTCATCTACAGTCACCATGTCCTATGGTGACATACTATCATACCATGAGCGCATGTCTGATGGTGACATACTATCATACCATGAACAAGATACGGATGCCACCAAAATGGTGGGTATGATCAATTCATTAATCGTCAAGAAGACATCTCAGACGGGTCGTGTCATAAGACCATCCAGGGGTCAATGCTGAATATCTCTGGACATACATACATATACATAACATAATAACATGCATGATACAATAGATGGAAATATGATATATGGAAAACTGTGCATACATTCCTAAATATATCATCATCTAATACATCTCTGCACAACTAAAATACAGGGAAATGGGGCGAAGCTACCCAACATCTAATAAAGGCCTATCAAAAGATATAGCGAGAATGGGACGAAGCTACCCAGCAGCTAATAGAGGTCTATCAAAAGAGATAACGAGAAATATACATCAGAAGAAGCCAATGGTGTCAATGTCTACATCATCGATCCTGTCCACCTGATGTAACTCCTCCTGAGTCACTGGATCTCTATCTACAGGGATGTCAGGCCTATACAAGGGAGGATCTGCACCGGCAATGTGACGCCCCTAAAACAGGTATACATCACCCATCTTGAGTCGCCAAATACATGGTACAGAATACCAATACAACTTAATAATACAACAGTCGTGTAAAATACGACAAAACATAATCCAAGAGTTTTAATAAGAATATTGTAATCTAAAAAATATCCACACTCAATGGAGTCCTCATTACATTTATTGTCACACTATTTAACAGAATAGTAAGGACTACTAACGCTATCATCTGGACCGTCACTTCATTTCCCGACTAGTCCCGCCACGTTCTCATTTCAAGAGAACGGTGAAAGAAAGGGTGAGCTCAACTAGCCCAAAGAAGAAATATTATGACTAAGATAATGCGTAATAAATTATCCTTAGCCTTCAACAAAGATAACAACCGATGTAATATAATAGACAACATGTTTTAGGTCAACAATCGCAATGAATAAGCAATCCATTAGAAGAGTCAAGTAGAGCATAAAATCTACTATCTTCTATGATTTAAAAAGATTTTCATCAACTTTTTATCACGAGACTCGACTTTTAATAAATAAACCATATAATCCCTACACCACTACTACTCAAGGATATTCATGTAATCATCAATGGTCATGATTATACCGAATAATTCTGGTCATAATCATATACCAACAATCGCCCACCAATGAACTATGTGCCAATGAGGACTTTTACCACATCATTCGTTACATTACGGCCATGATTATATATAATAATCCCTCGTCATAATCATACCAACTCCATCTCTCGCACGTAAGCCAAAGATGACTTTCATCACAATATAAGCATGAGGATGATGACAATAATATAAGCATTAATCAAACGAAAACAAAGATAAATATTAAAGACTTTAAATTTATCCAAATATTATCCATCACTTAAATAACTCATAATCTAATATTGTTAATATTATAACCATATTTTAATCACTTTTTAAACTTATAAACAATTTAATTTAATTGTTTACACTGTACCAAATAATTCATTTAATCATTTAAAAATGTCATACTCATAAGATTTCATCACCAATGATCAAATCACTCATCAAAAATCTGCATATACCTTATATAGGATTTTCAAGCCCTAAAATCCTATTTACCAATTCTTCAACTTCACATAACATATTTAACTCATATGTTTGTAACTAAATCATTTTCATGAAAAATTACCAAATCAACTTATTGTCCAAACATATATACATATATTTCATACGCAACAAGTATTTTTTTTTTATAATTTTTCAACACCCTTAAGTATTTTTTAAAAAATCAATTTCTAATTAATTCTTTAAGAAATTAGCTACCTCAAGTTTAGCTCCAGAAATTCCCAAATCTTGGCAGGATCTTACACATGTTAACGTGAGCTTCCAGTTTAAATTTCATGGTCATGAGTTATAGAACTTTCCGGTTATAGCGTTTTTAAATCGAAAAAAACCAAAATATTGAAATAGTCATAACTTGCTCATTTTAAGTCGGAATGAGCTCATTTTTGGACATGAGGTACTTTATACCATATATTTCCATGTCCCGAAAGGCTGGAATTTTTCTCACAAATTAAGTGGTCGAAACAGCCCTTACAAAATTGTGGGTAGTAGCTTTTTCTCTTTTTCACTTTTTCATGCTTTGTTAAAAATAGTCCATACAAAAATCTACAACTCCTCTTTCAGTGATTCCATTTGGAGATGTTAGAAAACTTATCATAATATCCTCACAAATTTTTCCAGAATTTTTAAATGTCTGATAATTTACGAAACTGCAAATGGATTTTAACCCGCCATGTAGTAATCCACGTAAACCGATCATTTTCACAATTTTATAAGAAATGAATACGAAGGATCATTCACCATGCATGTGGTAATCCACACAGATAGGTTATTCCAACAGAATAATAAATAATGGAACTGTGTCAAAGTAATACGCACCCAGCGGATATTCCAAATGTAATAATAAAGAATGAAATAACAATGTAAATCACCATGCATGCGATAGACGCATGCATGTGTTATTCCATAGAATAATAAAGAATGGAACTGTGTCTTTGCGTAATCCGCACCTTATGACAGGATATTTTAACGAGAATAATAAAGAATGGAATAACATAAGAATTTCACCATGTATGCAAGATTAGATAGACAAAGTTATTCCAACATAATAATAAAGAATGGAATAACAGAAGAATTTCACCATGTATGCGGTACTTCGCATAGCCAGGTTATTCTAACATAATAATAAAGAATGGAATAATAGAAGAATTTCACCATGTATGCAGTACTTCGCATAAACAGGTTATTCCAATATAATAATAAGGAATGGAATAACAATAGCTCTCTTCATGAATACGAAAGAAATAATACCCCTTACCTTAGAAGAAACTGGATATTGGAATAGTGAGGTAGTAGACTTCTCTTCTTCTTTCTCTCTATAATTTCTCTCTATAATAATTGCTCTAAAGCTTTAGTGAATGGGTGAGAAATAAAGGAAGAATGAGCTTCTATTTATAGGAAAATATAGTTTTGATAATTGCACGTTTTGGGGCTCGAAATATTACAGTATAATACATTAATCTTTTTCTTCATTTTTAATTTAGTCCTGCAAGTATTATCAAACTTGCACCACCACCCCTAATAGTAAATAATGTGAATCAATAGTTCAATCATGTGAATCAATAGTTATAATCATGTGAAAATACGAATTATAGTATAGTACCTCCATCTATACCACCATTTTTAACTTAGTCATGCAAGTATTATCAATCTTGCACCACCTCCCCTAATAGTACATGAATGTGAATCAATAATACACACATGTGAACAAATAGTTATAATCATGTGAATTAATAGCAATTAATTGCTCATTTATTCGATTAATTACCCGATTGGTCAATATAAGCTCCAGACATCAATTAATATCGAAATAAATGTCGATTTCCACTAACACTAATAATTCCAACACAATGGAACTCTCAATTTCATCTTTAATCAACACGAACTTATTCGTCATTAATATCATAACTCACAATATTTAACAACCAGGTCGTTCCCAGGAAAGAGGTGGCTTTTCAATAAGGATTTCTCCTTATTGGCACGCAATTAGATGACCAAACCTCTCCTTGACAGAACTTCTAGACATTGTAAATATTACAATTTAATAATATGAATAACTTTGTCGTCTCAATTATTGATTTAATAATATATAAAATATTATGCAGATGATACTGTGACAATAATCGAATCAATAATATGAGAGATATGATGCAGCAATTACTGTAGCAATAATTGAGTATAACTGAGTGACTTCTTATGTAAGCATCAATAATCAATACCGTGTGCTACTATACAACCACGCGTATTACTGTACTTTTACTATCGGGTAGTTCAAAAGTTTTAACTGTGACGACCCCAAAATAGGTCCATTCAATCCAACCCATTCTGAGTCGCCAAATACATGGTACAGAATACAACTACAACTTTATTACAACAATTGTCGTGCAAAATACAACAACACATATGTTGTGAGTTTGGATACAAATATATACCAAATGTGACACATGTCCCAACCGTGAACAGCACCTCACAGTGACACCTTACATAAAGGTATAGTCAAAAACTGTTTTAGAAACTAAAATCTTTGGGAAGTGCTCAAGGAAACCTTCGTACATGGGAGGCCATGCGCCTACAGGTTATGATAGATATCATATGTCCCGAGAATTATCCTTGGTTGACCTAATAGACCCCCAAAGAAAAACGAGAAGATTACTATCATATTCTTCCCAATGGTGAGTCTTCTCGACATATCATTATCTCCACTATCTCTAATTGAGAATTATACTTCAAACAAACACCAAGATTATATAGGTAGTGCTCAGATATATACTCAAAGAAGTGGATGAGCACATCCCCTGTCTTATGATGATACGAGGTTGTATGTCATTAGACATCTTGTATGATAGTGACAAAACACCCTTCCAACGTTGGGTTTGCCTCACCCTTAACAGCTATAGACCACCGTTCTATTCCCTTGTTATCCCCCACTCGACCTAGCTACACTTTTATTACCTCAAAGGAATTGTGAAGCAAAAGGGTGAGCACAACTAGCTCAGTAAAGAATATTATGACTAAAGATAAATAAATTATCAATAGTCTTCATCAAGAATAAATCGTAGATTTAGAACATATGGTAGATGATAAAACTTTTCAACCATAGTTGCATAAATGAATGAGCAATCCATTAGAAGAGTCAAATAGACTATAAAGTCTATTATCTTCTTCATGTTAAAAGTCCACCAACAATGTTTTATTCCTCGTAACATCAATCAACAATTCACGCCCACAATCATATGAATAACTCATAATTGTAATTGTTGTTCTAAATTCCTTTTCTCATCCAGACAAAGATAATTTTCATCACCTGAAACATCAAAGATCATGGTTATACCAAATCACAGTTCATGTTCATAATCAAATTAATGAATTCATCTTTGCACTACGGGCCAAAGATATTCATTAACAGTTCATCTTCGTACTACAGGCCGAAGATATTCAACAACAATTCATCTTTGCACTACGGGCCAAAGATATTTAACAATAATTCATCTTTGCACTACAGGCCAAAGATATTCAACAATAATTCATCTTTGCACTATAGGCCAAAGATATTCATCAAGTATCATCATTAAGGACTGAGGATGATGAAAAACATTTTAGAGAACGAATCCAGTAAGACAGAAGGACAAATATTAGGGATTCGTATTTCGGTTTATCCAAATTCAATAACACTCCCTAATAACCAAGTGTGAAGTAGAATTCACAAATAAAGATCAAAACATGGATACAATCAAAGATAGTAACCATAAAAGACATCTGGAAGAAAAAGAGAAAATTTTATTTTTTGGGTGAATAAGATCAGATTTGTGAATAGCCAGATACGTGAATAAGAACCCCAACACAAAAAGGTAAAAATTCCACAAGAAAAATCATACTTTGTGAACAATACTCGAATAAAGTCAGATTCGTGAATAGTGTCGATAAGTGAATAAGACCAGATACGTGAATAAGAATCTTACACAAAAAGGTAAAGTTTGATAATAAAATCTATATCAATATTTATAACACCTTAATCCAAATGTTATAAATCACTTAATAATATCAACATCTTAATATTATTAATATTACAACAATATTTAATAATTTCTTAAACTTATAAACAATTTATTTAAATTGTTTACACATTACTAATTAATGTATTTAATCATCATAAAATGTCAAACTCATAAGATTTTATCACCAATAACCAAAACCCTTCATCAAAAATCTGCATATACCTCATATATGATTCTCAAGCCATAAAATCATATTTTCCAATTTTCTTCCTTCATATAACATATTTATTTCATTTACTCATAACTAGAACATTTTCATGAAAAATACCAAATCAGTTCCAAAAATATTTCTTTTCTGGGATTTAGCAGAATATAGTCCCATATTGAACATATATTTTTCTTAGAATTTTTAAAAGTAATTTTGTATTTTTCATATGGCCAAAATTGCCGAATATTTAGACATTTATCATAAATTGTACTTTTGTCCAAAAATTCCGAAATTTACAGAATATACTCATGTTATATACATGTACTCTCAATAAAAATTTCATCAATTTTGGAGTTAACCACAAGGAGTTATAAGCGGTTACTTTTAAAATAGTCTTTTCTCATAAAATCCATAACTCCTAATCTATACATCCAAAAATCACCATTTTTAGACACAATCAATAAAACTCATCAAAGTATCATTTCAAATTTTTCCAGAATTTTTAAAGGTCTGAAAAGTTACGAAACATGAAAAACATCACAACCCTTAAAATCCCTTACCTCAAAAGAAGTTAAAGATTTCGACCGGAATAATGAAACTAACTTGCACCGTATAGCAACACTCAAGATACAAGAATATACTTGATAATATAGAGAGAGAAATAGAGAGAAAACTTCAATTTATGGTGTGATTTTCAATTCTAACTTAAGCTTCTATGTATAGGAAAATGCTAGAACGCCAAAGAAGACTAAAATAATAAAATATTATTTTTCTTTTCTACACACCAACCATCCAAGACCAGCCATCCAAGCATGCCAATTGAACGAAAAAATATAGCAACCACATGTTATTAACACCAACCAAAGTGGGTCCCACCATATAATTTAATAAAAATCATTTTATTTTTTGAAACTTCAATAATTCATAGAAAATAGCCCGTTTATCAGAAAAATTCGAAACTCGTGATTTTCCATGGGAAATTCCATTCTCTACAACTTTGCAGAAGAAAATGTTTCCAAATTCCAAACAGAAATTGACCGAAATCAACAAACGAGCGATTTTACAGTCTATAATCAATTTTCGGTCAAGAATTGTGTCCACCGACACCCAAAACATATGTTAAATATTTAATGCCACAAAAATACTCTTCCTCCTCATATACTCATATATCCCACATTCATTGTAAAAATATTACCGTTAATATATTATTAAAATAATATATTTAAATGAATTATTTTATCAGAAAAAGATAAAATATTAATTTTCAATAGTTGTCACATTAAAAATTTTCTCCATCTATATCCACAATAAATATTTTCTTTATCATAATAATCAATAATTAATTATTTACAAATAATATTACAGACTCACAAAGATCGACAACCGTGCAGCTCCCCAAGATAGAGGGGGCTTTCCAATAAGGATTTCTCATCTTGGCGGCGCAATTAGTGACCAAACCTCTCCTTAGATGAACTTTCTAGACATTGCCAATAATATTATCTCGATAATATTATTCAAATAATTTGAATTATTGATCCGATAATAGAAAAATCATGCAAAGTTGACAATTATTGAAACAATAATAATATATAATATCAACGCAGCAATTATTGAATCAATAAAATAAAATATTGAACATTAATTATCGTAACAATTATTGAGTAGTGCCTTCACGTAAGAATCAATAATTCAAAAAATACCGTAATACTGCGCGCTATCTACGTGCAACAACGCCAGATTATTTTTATTTTACCAACCGTATTCCAACAAAGTTGTTAATCTGTGAACGATTACGCCTGTTATTTATAAAAACTTAATTTTGTCGCTTTCTTCATCCGACGCTTATTACGTTATGGGGCCCCATAAATGATCGCTACTGGCCGCATTTGCGGATATTCGTACAAAAAGAATATTCCACGCACCAAACGTAATATTCTCCAAACAACAATGAATATTTTATAGCCCATCTGTGTGTTTTGTAAAATTTGCATATTTCACCCATAACTTTAAACTTTTATCAATTTTAACATTTATGAATAATAATTATAAGAAAATTGAATAATTTTATTTCATAAAATTCGTGGTCTTACATTAATTCAGTAACACTTTCATTGTTATTTTTATAAAAAGATAATTACGTCGTTTTTCTAACCACATCAATACTTACATTGTAGGGTCCACCAATGATTGTGTCGTCGTATGGATATTCCCCGACAAAAAGAATATTCCCCGACCAATCAAATATTATATAACCACTTGCTTACTTTGCAAAATTTGTAAATATTACCCACAACTATAACATTATATCAAATCCACACCATAATATTCAAAAAAAATATTTCAAGAATTTTAAATCTTTATTCATAAAATTTGGGGTCTCATAGGCAAAGTCATATGGGTCACCTGAGGGGCTAGCGCCAGAGCTGAAAGGATCAAAAGTATCTACCTCTTAAGGATCTCTGCCCAAATGTCGGATGAAAAGATGTGTCCGGTCCAGCTGCCGGGTCAATCTGTGTCACATGAGTCGGATCTCTGACACAAGCTAGTCAATCCGTCGTCATCATGGATCCCGGAACCATATCCCCCATAAACTGTGTGGCGCAGGTCTGAGCTCCAATGGTACGAGGGAACCACCAATGCTGGAATATCTCCTGAGTGTAGGGGCCCTCTGACAAAGTAAAACCGTTAATCCCCAACAATGGGATGTCAATGACGGGTGACTGCGAAACAGGCCAATAACACCTGGCAGGAGGCAAGATCGGCATACAAATCTCTCCTATAGTGCTCTTGGTAGCACGCTCTCCTAAATAGAGCTCCCATCCTCCATCTGTGAAGAGAGGAATCCTGCGGGTGGAAATGACGTATTCAACTCCAGTCGGGTACCCATCCTCAAATCCAACGCTCAAGTGCTCCCCAGAGTAGGGAACCCATATGATGACATCTGCTATCAACAACTCTAGCTGTAGGCGGCAATGAGTGAAACCCTCAGCTACAGGGACCTCCGCCAGTACGGAATGATGCCATCTCCGTCCACGTGGATAGGTGTCTAAACCTAGCATGCTCACAGGACGCAAACATGGAAACCTCTCATAGGCCCAAAACTGCCAATACAAAGGCAAGATCTGCTGTCAGTTAACACTCTTAACCTGTACATGGGAAAAGACAAGAGAAATACTCACCAGCAGAAATGGGTAGAATCCTAACCATGCCTCGGTTAAGCCCTGCGATCGCATGTGCATTCCCTTGAGGAAGTAGGCAAAGGTGTAGGAACCCCAATCATAGTCTCCTATAAGGTCCATGTGTCAAGTGGCGCTGATCAAAGCGAAGGACACCGTAGAAGAGTTATCTGCTATGAAGCATCCCCTAATGATCATCAGGAATAATCATTGGAGAATGCGATCCCTGACTCTCACATCATCGGGTATAGGCTCACTCAACAGTCCGCTCATAGCATCTACGCTCAAAGGACCTATACAAACAGTCCTGCCCTTGAGCGCCTCCGTCGGAACTCCCAACAAGGATCTGACGGCGGTAGGGGTAATATCCGCCGTGCAAGGCACTGGATCTCCTTCAAACTCCATACTTGTGATAAACTGCCAATCCATCGGCGTCATCATCACCCCTCAATCAAAGCCAAATGGAGTGATCGAAGTCTCGGTGAAACCACCGCTTAGACAATGCCCTGAGGTAACCCCAGGGATAGCGACAGGGAAGAATGGAGAAGAACGTCCCGAATCCCCTGCCATGTACAATCTCTCTATAGTCATCATGTAAAGCCTGATACATAGAGTGGATGCCGAACCAGTTCCCTCAAGGCTGTGTAAATCCGGGAACCTACATCAAATGCAGATCAACATCAGAGCCCTTTACTCCTCATTAATAGGAAATAAAGAAGATTAAAGATCTAACTTCATACCTCGTTTGCGTGCAGATAGACTGAAGGATGCCTACTCAAGTCACCTAGAAGATCTGGGTTCACCACTTTAATACCTGGAAAATCCCTACGGGGAACACGTGCAGCAGGAGTAGGAACCTCAATCAGTACATCCTCCTCCTCGTCCTCAACATCCAGCACTTCAACCCGGATAGGACGTATCACCGCCTCCACTAAACGATGAGGCTGTCTAACAGAACGGGGTCGAGGTACTTCAGAAGCCCTCCTCCATACACTAGAAGTGGTCCTGCGGGAACTACTCGGCTGATCCAGATCCATAATATCTAGACAACGAGTCTCCAAATTACCTCAGAAAGGGTGTGGTAAATTCTTACCATGAGCTTTTCAAAATGCATTGTATGATTACATGCATGCATGCATTGTTTTAACATACATCTACGGTAGAGTTAAAAATGCATGACTACCCAATGCCTACGTTTTGGGAAAATTTTTCCATAGCCCCTTTGTAAATGGGACTATCCACATGCACATAGGCATGACTAGGTGGCCAATCAGTAGCACACCTATACACAGTCATATACATCTTACATGCATTAATTACATCACAGTAAAAAATCCATAAGTGTAGTCTAATTACTAGGATTATTTTGCTTTTCTACCTTTACTCATTTGTCCTCAGATAAGATAAGAAATGACAGTAAAAGGGGCCAATTTGACTGTTTCAAAAGTTAAAGTTTTTCACATCATTATGTTCAGCATGGTTTAATACTAATATTTGCTATGTTGAATATTTTTTATCAAGTCATATCAGCATGCATATTCACTACTATGTGTCTAAATGAATTTCATGTGATAAGTCATTTTCCAACGGATAGAAACTGGAAAAAAATACATGCATGTGTTACCAGGACAGTGAAGAACGCTTGTATGGTGGCAGAATATACAGAAAGTTGCCCGAACTCAGCAGATTTGAAGAAAAGCTCTCAGATTTCCTTCGTAGCGCAGCTTGAAAATGACTTATGAAGACAACCTTTGGGCTTTACATAGCCACAGTTGGACTTTGGCCTCAAGTCCACCTGCGGCTGCTACAGGTGTACCTGCGACACTCTTACGTGGGTCCCACACCTCTGGCTTGCTCTAGTTAGAGTTGCAAAGGAGGTCTCATAAGCTGAAAAGGCCAAATCAGAATAAAAATGCTACGCGACTGAGCGAAATAGCCTGGAATCTTGGTTTTTACGGGTCAGAATTAAACTCCCGTCATCTCATTGGTATTCGCCTGAATGCAGGGTATACTATACCAATGAGCTCAGCTTTCACAAATCATGCTCGGCAATACCCCACAAAGGTCTGATGCCGTCATTGTAGGGTCACGACCCTAAACCTTCCCCGGCGGGGGTTATAACGCCGAAGTCATGAAATGCTAATGTATTCCCGGCGGGGGTTACAATGCCGAAGTTATGAACTGATTAAGTATCCCCGGCGGGGGTTACAACGTAATGCAACCATTGACACATACATCAATGGAGGTCAAGCAACCTTGACAATGCACCTAATAGGGATATATCCGGTGATACACACATCGATTGAAGGCCTGCAATACGATAATGATGACTATTGGCAAGAATCTCGGCAGGATGAGGGAATATGTTATACACATCCTCAAACAGACAAAGCTTTCTCCCCACAGATCTCTTATACAAAAGAAGTCCCTCTATGGAGTAGAAGTCAGTGTCTAGGATTCGAGACTTTGGTGATAGCCCCAACGTCAACATCCTTGAAGACTTGGATCGCATGTGTAAGCCATCACTGATTGTCATCCTGGCAGGATTAACAAGGAACCGACAATCATTTCCATCATGCATCATACATTTGCATCATGTTGCTGCATATATCATCATGCTTATCTTACTTGCATTTCAAGTGTCTAGGATTCTTTATCCTATTCATGCCTTGCATTGCATGAAGATGATAAAGAGGGGCATCCATTCCGGATACTACCGAAAGTTCAATTTCAAAACCCGGAACACACACCAGGAACATCATTTCCAACCCCAAAACACACACCGAAAGGATCATTTCCAACCTCGGAGATAACCCCGAGATTCATCCTTGACGATAACACCAAGGAATGTTGTTGCAGTTCCGGCGATAACTCCAGAAATGCTTATTTCAAATGCATGCTATCAGCTTCAATCTCAGACCCGGAGCTAACACCGGGAAAATAGGCATTCTCACAGATGACCTTGCGGCATTCAAACACTTGCAGCAGTCCAATCTCAGATGTAACCTTGAGTAACATCTGCTTTCAACTCAAACCGGCGATAACCCCGGTGAAGAGTCAAATGTCATCTTGCCACCTCAGCACCTGCGCGTCGTCTCAACATTTCATACATACATACATACAACAATGTCCCACAAGAACCGAGGAGTTACAATCCCGAGTGACTATTACGCGTGGCAGCACACCGGATAGAATTTGAAGCTTGAAGACTATGGGCATGGTCCCCTCTTCCTGACTTTGTACAACATTTAATCCATGTCATTGCGTAACTCTGGACATAAGCGGTCCGCAGAAGGTCGTATATACCTCATTCGGATGCTCGATTGAAGTTCTGCAAGTTCGAGCGGATATTATAGTGCATGAGTGAACGTACTTTGAGACGACGGGACCCGCGGAACCCCGAAAAGGCGGCAACCAAGAGTGATCTGTGCTAGTCATCAAGGTGCATCTCATGGCTACAAGCAGTGCATCTCATGGCTCACGCAGTGCACATCATGGCTAGCAAATCTATAAATATAGAGCTTGGGCAAGCCATTTTAAAAAGAGAAAAGGCGAGGAAGCCCTGCCCAATTTGCTCTGTACACGCCCATATTGAGTGTTTCCTCATTTTAAACATCTGTTAGCTCACATATAGCTATATTTTTATCCAGCGGGAGATGAGTGTTTATCCATATAGAGTCATAGAAGCCTACATTGACAGCCCACTGTAAGCCTTCTCATACTCTATAAAGCCTTTCCTTTCATATTTGCACACACCGTTATACACATTGAGAGTCGTGTTGTGTGCGTATGCCTAGACTTCGGTCCGTAGTTTTCATTTCTGTCTATATATATATACCTATGTATATATTTTATATTTAGACTAACATTATCAAGTTATGCCTCGATTGAGGCTAGACTTATGTCTGGAGCGTTTACTTGCTTATATATATATATATATATAATTGTTGTCGGACATATCCGATGAGCTTGGAATTACATCCGGTCGTTTACTACTTTATATATATATATATATATATATATATATATATATATATATATACATTTACATTTACATTGTCAACTCGGAGTTTACTTCATTGGCCTTTTACCTTTTTATTTACATTAAATTCCGCTGGAGTTTACTTCGTGGCGGTTGATTGATTTTACTGCTTTATTTATATTTTGTTCCGCCTGGAGTTTACTTCATGGTGGTTGATCGCATTTATTGCTTTATTTACTTTTCTGATCCCCCATGGAGTTGCTTCGTGGTGGTTGATCATGTTCATATATAGATATATATTTATCGCTTTTATATATTTACATTTCTGCTCTTCCATGGAGTTGCTTCGTGGTGGTTGATCATGTCTGTATATATATATTTCTGACTTTTATATATATAAGCGCCATCGCTTTCCATACAAACTACGAGATTATGTGAGCCTAGAATCATGTGATCATGATTCAAATTTAATCAATCTAGATTGATTTCGTGATGGATATTTTTCATTGTGTATTGCTGTACATTATTTTTACAAAGGTCTCGAATTTCCTTAGATGGGTTGTCATGCCCATGAGGAGTTAAGATCGCGCAGATATTATTTTCTCGAAGATGCTTCGCATCTCAAAAATAAAAGCAAACAAGCCAAAAATTTTAATAATAAAAATGGAAGTATGAAAAGGTCTCAATTCCTATTAAGCACAGGGTTTGAAAAACCTCTTTTACAAAACTTCATTGCTATACCTGGTTAAAACTGAATATTTCTATAAATTCAAACCCTATGTATATAGGTGCGAACGAAGCCTCGCACTACTTTCAAATAATTGCAGATTGATCCACACACACATACATTCATATAACAGTTTCTTTGTAAAGTGGCGGTCACCGTGACAACACGGATGTTGGGGGGTGCCTAACACCTTCCCTTCGCATAATCAAGCTCCCGAACCCAAATGAATCTCGGTTTCACAGACTCGTTTAGCAGTGTCACATCACTGGGTCAATGTGCAAACCTTTTCGGTTGCGTTGGTGCAACCAGTTAAATACACCAACTGGCAACTCTTAAAGTCAAATCTTCGACATTACACATGTCGGACCTTTTTCACTTGTTTTTTCAAACAAATCTCACATTAACATGAGAACACCAAATAACAAGTAACGAAAAGGGACAAATAAAAATCCCGACGTCGACAATATTCATTAATAATTTAGTTTTTATAATTTTAATCATTGAATTGGATAGTTTAATAAAATTAAGATTAATCGGGAATTGATAATTGTGAGGTTAAATTTCTTACTAAATTGTCTCTGTGGGAACGATACTCTACTCATTACTGTATTACTTGTTGACCACGTATACTTATGTGTTGTGCGTATATAGATTTTACCCAACAAATATAAAGAGAGAAAATAGAGAGAGAGGTTCAAATTTTTGGAGGAGAAAGAGAGGAGTGTGCTAGCTTGATTAATGTACCATAAGTTCATAACTTAATTCGGTAGATCAAGGAAGGTTGCTACTAGAACAATGTATAATCTAAATCTTCATATTATTCTTCTATTTGGTGGTATAACAAGATTTGATGGTGTTATGAACTAATACCCAACATACCCTAGTTCTACATATTATCATGTATGGAATTAAGTATCTTGAGTGTTAGATCAAAGGTTTAGAGGAAGAAAATGAGCATATGTTCTCTTAGGGGTGAAACTCTTGTTTTCTTTCCACTAAATCTTGTGTAACTCAAGTTTTTTAACTTGGATTTGTGATTCGTTGAAGAGGGGTGCTAGATACATGAGTTAACTAGTAAACCCAAGTGGTAGAACATAAATCCAACAAATTTTGAAGCCTTGGGGGCTGTTTTCCCAAAACAGTCCACTATAGAACAAAACTAGTGGACAGTTTCTGTCCACTTTCTACCAAGGGCATTTTAGTCAACTTTCTACACTTTTGAAAATCTGGGAAAATCATAGAGGTACCTTAAGAAGTTATCTACATGTAGGAAAAAGAACGGACACGTTTCTGTGTGGTTTGTGTGTAATGGCTTTTACCGTGAAGGACTCCTAAATATTCTTACCCAGATTCCTCTCTGTGTATACCTTGGAAAAATCTAAAATTTATCAGTATATGTATATATGCTATGAGAGTATAGCCTGAAAGTTTCAGAATTTTCTAGACAGAACTCGATGTATTAAAAATGTAACAAGATCATGGTGTTTTAGGCACTTTAAAAATAGTAAAACAAGTTCTAAAATTTCAGAAAAATTTGGGAATCCGTATTGGGTCATACACTGTCCAAATCCAGAAAAAAAAAAAGAATTTTTGGAATTAGTTTGGTATTTTTCCTAAAAATGACGAAGTTATGAATAAAAGGAAATAAATAGTTAAATAATGTCATAAATAAGAAAAATATGATTTTAATGCTTGAATACTCTTAATATATAATATTTTGACTATATGAAGGTATTTTGGTAATTTATAATAAGAAGTAGTATTTACGACCTTTTATGGGTATTAAATAAGTGGTTTAATAAAGGGTGAACAATTAGAATAAATTGTTTATTGACCTAATAAATTATTAAAATATTATTATGATACTAATAATATTATATTAAAATATTATTAAAAGATTAATAATATTAGAATAAAGTATTATTAGATAAATAACAATATTATTAACTAATTAATAACATTTGAAATTAAATGTTATTAAAATGTAATAACATTAGTAAAGAAATAAAATATTATTAAATGATTAATAATATTAGTAAATGTATAAAATATTATTAAAATGTTAATAATATTAGTAAAAGAATAAAGTACTATTAATTGATTAATAATAATACTAAAGAATAAGTAAGGTATTATTAAAGTAATAATATTAATGCATGATTAAAATATTATTAAGAGGATTAATAATATTAGTAAAGTATTAAAATATTATTAAGATGTTAATAATATTAGTAAGGGAATAAAAGTGTTATTAGTGGACTAAGAATACTAAGAGGTGAATTAATTATTATCAAGATTTATAATAATAAGTGAATTAAAGGTAGTTGTTATTTAATAGTAATATTATCGAGGTATGATAATATTTCTAAAAACTATATATAATATGTAATATCTATGTGATTACATAATGTAATGTTATATTATGACTAATTGAAAGATTAACTATAGGTCTCTCAAAGGAAAATAATTAAACTACCTAGCAGATAGAATTTAATTGCGTAGCAGTAGCATACAAACGAGGCAAGTTCCCTAACTCAAACTCGAGTTATTATTTTCGAAGCATGTTAGTGAATAATTATTGTTGATTATTCACATCTGTACTGATTATTGAGATTCGCACCTTGTGTAATTGAATTCATGTTCTATTTTTATTTAACTGTGAATTGAATTAAAGTTCATTCATTCATGAACTGTTTATGAGATAGATATATGCTAATTGTATCAGCTAGATCAAGCATGTCTAAATTTGTTAAATCAAATATTTTTTAAAAGTTGTTCTTATTAAATTGATATGGTAAGAACTCTTGGCTGAGAAAAGGATGAATTTGATTAAATCATGATATCAATGCTGGATTATTAAGTATTTTGCATAAATCACGGGGTATGAAAGGTTGATCCCCTTGATTACCAAAACTTATTAAAAGGTCCAGTTTAAATGCTGAGAACCTTAGCAAATGTT
Source organism: Panax ginseng (assembly GCA_020205605.1). Classification (NCBI taxonomy): domain Eukaryota; kingdom Viridiplantae; phylum Streptophyta; class Magnoliopsida; order Apiales; family Araliaceae; genus Panax; species Panax ginseng. The sequence continues at coordinate 110,900,428 of CM035131.1, read as the reverse complement.
CAGGGTTATTTCAAACCACTCAGTACCTGTTATTCAATTATTCGAATATTCAGCTGTTGACTATTAATTCATGTTCCTTCACAATTTTATACTGTTGTTACACATTGAAAGCAAAACTTCTTTCTAATTATGATACATCTCCCTTGTGTATAAACTTGCTAAGCAAATTAGTTGCTTACCCTTGCTATATCATGACATTTGTTTTAGCTAAGGCAGAAACGTCCAAAGGGGACAAAGGAAATGGGAAGGTTCAAGAGTAGATGTTTGAGAAGGCTTATGTACTAGTTTATTTTAAATGCTATTTGGTTATGTAAACTCTTTATAGTATTAAAAGTACATTTTAAGTTAAGGTTGAAGAACCTTGGGACTATGATTGTAAGATTTTATTATTATTATGATAAACAATGTATGTTTATTCTTCTGCATTAGTTAGAAAGTATGTTTGTTGTTGAGTATCGTGAACACCAAATTTGAAGTTAGGAAACCCGAATTTGGGGGTGTCACAGAAAGAATATATAAAATTGGAAATGGATTTTCACTCGTCATGCGGTAATCCGCATAGACAGATCATTTCCAAAACTTAATAAAGAATGAATACGAAGGGTTATTCACCAAGCATGCTGTAATCTGCGTAGACAAGCTATTCCCACAGATTAATAAGGAATGTAATGACAACACTTATGAGTATGAAGAAAATAACATCATTTACCTTAGTAGGAGACTAAATCTGATTGGTATAACAGAGATTATCTTGAAGAAATATTGCACTATTTGCTACACTCAAAGTATTCTTATACTCAAATGAAATACACACACTATTATAGAAGAAGAATTCTCTGATTCTAGTGTGATTTATATTTTTTAACTAAGCAACCTATTTATAGAACAATGGCAGGACACTATTTAAAAATAATCACGGACTAAATAGTGAATTTTATAAAATTATGTCTGATTTTACTATTCATAACTATTCATCTAAATTATTCTAATACAACAAATAACTTTATATATAATATAATATACTCTAATTATATTCTAATAAAACAAATAAATTTATATATATTATAAAAAAAGATTTGTTTTATATAAAAAGTTTTTTATTTTATTATTATTATAATAATAATAGAATAAAAACTAAAATAATTTTATGTCGATGGTTTGAAAACTTAGCACGTTCCTCTATGGAATAAAAAGTCAAACTTACAATAAACGCCTCATGACAAACCCCTCTATTTATATCAAATATTGAATAAATATCTAGCACAAATCACTTATTTTTAATGAACACATTTTTAATCTTTCAACAATTATTCACCATTAATATTATAGATTCACAATACTAACAATCAGATCGTTCTTAGGAAAGCGAGGGCTTTCCAATAAGGATTTCTTCTTACCGGCGTGCAATTAAATAACCTAACCCCTTTTCTCGACAGAACTTTCTAGACATTGTCGATAATGCTAATTAATAATATCATTTCAATAATATGAGTTACTGTGTTATGACAATTAGTAATATATAATATTTTACAGATGTTACTATAACAATTATTAAATCAATAATATGAGATATTATGCTATTTTTACTGTAGCAATTATTGAATGAAATACTGAGTGACTTCTTATGTAATAATAAATAATCATAGATATTGTGTAATATTATATGCTACTGTGCAATATCGCGTACCACTGTGGAACAACGCGTATTACTGTACTTTTATCACTAGGTATTTCAACAGTTTAACGGTAAAAGTCTTGCCATTATTTTTATAAAAAGGTTATTTATGTTGCTTTCTATATCCGATAGTCATTCTGTTATGAGATCCACCAATGATTGCGCAGTCGTACGAATATTCCCCGACCAAATGAATATTTTCTGACAACTATTTACTTTATAAAATTTGCACATATCACTCGTAACTATACCATTTATTAAATTATCACCTTACCATTTAGAAGAAAATTAAATCTTTATTCATAAAAATTTGGGGTCTTACACTTTATCTCGGGGAACAGGTTGTTGAGTATGAGATAGAGTTTGCCACAATGGTCGCCCATGCACTTATGTATGTCAGAAGGAGATATGGTCTTGAAGGAATCTAAGTGATTCAAAGATTGTAAAGATATCCTTAATGAATTTCCAACTCAAGGAGTAGAAGAGTGGACTAAGAGCTTTGAGTGCTCTAAACCACTTAAAATCACTATGTCTTCTATATACCTGCTATAACTGCTATATCTGTCTTAACTACTTATCACATATAAACTTGGTTTATCTTAAAGGGGAATAAACAAATCATATATTCCAATGTGGTTAATCTATTAACAAATTTGACAAGTATTTTGAAAAGAAAAAGTTTTTAAAATATCTATTCACCCCCCCTTCTAGAAAACTATTGTGTCTCTAGGAACTAACAATTGGTATCAAAGTAGGTTCTCTCAATCAGCATACAAAGCTTGAGTAGATCCAATGACACAACTGATGAGCGAGTCTAAGATTGGAGGAGGCAGCAAGCCACCAATATGTAACAAAGACAAACTTGCCAACTAGAAAGTTCATATACAAGCCTACATGGATTCAATAGATGAAGAACTATTTGAAACTATTATGAATGGACCCTACGTTCCAACAAAGCTTGCACCAACTCCAGATGATCCAAATAGAGTTCAAATCAAGATTAAATTAGAATGGATTGACAACGAGAGGAAAGTTATCCAACTAGATAAAAAGGCCAATAATATTTTGTTCTAGTCTTTAGAAGATGATCTATTCGAGAATGTGGTCAACAACAAAACTGCTAAGGAAGTCTGGGAAGCATTTCATTATGCACAAAGGAATAGAAGAAGTCAGAGAAAACAAGCAATCTCTTCTGACTCAATAGTATGAGATGTTCTCCCATGTTCCAAGAGAAAATATCACTTCTACTTATAAAAGATTCAATGTGCTGCTCAACTCTCTTCGAGCTTTTGGAAAGATCTATCCAAACAAAGATCTGATCATAAAGTTCATAAGGGCTTTACCAAGCAAGTAGGATACTAAAACCACTGCCATCAAAGAATTAAAGAATCTCCATGAAATGACTGTTCAACAACTCTATGGCAACCTTCTTACTTACAAACTAGAGTTGACCCAACGAGTAGAGACTCTATCTGAAGGAAGAAAGAAGGAAAAAGAAGTTTCTCTCAAGGAAACAGAAACCATCTCTAAAGATCACGCTGAAAATTATTCTGACTCTAAGGAAGATAAGGACGAGGATATTGCAATTCTGGTGAGAAAACTCAAAAGGTTCATGCGGAAAGGCAGAAGCAGCAGACCTAAGAGATTCAACAACAACAACAGCCAGGAAAAGATCAACGACTTATGCTACAACTACAAGAAACTTGGCCACTTCATTACAAACTACAATAAACCTCTTAGAGAAGAGCTGAAGAGGAAAACAAATCCAAAGAAGGAATTTAAAGGCAACAAAAAGATCCAGAAGAAAGATAAAGGTCTTTTGATCGGAGGATAATGCAGTGACTCAGACAATGACACAACTCCCAAGTCTGAAGATGATGGAGAGCCTCAAATAGCAAATCTATGTTTAATGGCCAAAAATGCAAAGGATAAGAAAAGCACTGATCATCATGAAGTAAGTATCGATGAGGTATTCGACTTTAACTCTCCTGATGTAGATATTGATGATTTAAGAACTACACTACATGGCATAACATCTGGTCTGCATCAATACATGAAGTGGTTCAGAGTTCTGTCTAAAAATTATTCTCTTCTTCAAAAAGAGAAAGAAAAAGTTCAAGAAGAACTGGAGACAGCTCTACTAAGTACTACCTCTCTCTCTCTCTAAATTTGAGGTTGAGAATAAACTCTTAAGACAGACCAATGAACTTAACACACAAAGAGAGTCAAATTTAACCTCTAAGATTGAGGAACTAGAAAAGACAATCTTAATGTGGAATAGATCTTCTTCATCTATATATGGACTCCGTGATCTCCAGTCAGAGAAGTGCATCTGACAAAATAGGTTTAGGTTTTAATTAATCTACCTCAGTACCATATGTTGAAAAACTAAAGGAAACTAACATTAGTAGTGCTTCAAATTTTAATAGAAGCATTACATTTGTGAAATCCTCATAGAAGGAAGAACCAGTGCATCCCTACTCTTCTGATCCAAGCCATGTTCCAAGACATAACAGATCCCATGTTGGCCTGGAGTTCAGAAAAAAGAAGAGTAACTTAGTCACTACTCTCCAACCTCGAAGGATCGTGGAGTCAAGTAAAACCAACTCCACGAACCAACTAGGAAGGAATAGTAGAGTTAAATTTCACTCATTACATATCATGAATCACAAGGATGCATGGAAAAAGTAGAATCAGTGTAAGGGAAAGACCACTAAGAATCCACATAAGTCCAAATGGAGAAAGAATCCACACACACACATAAGCATGAATTATGCTAGATGCTTTGTATGTGGTAAATATGGTTATAAAGATGCAGAATGTTACAATAATCCTCGGCATATTAAAACCAAGTTCAAGCAGATTTTGGTCCCCAAGGGTACTAACAAGGTAGGGCCCATGCAAGTCTGGGTAGCAAAATGAAAGTTTAACCTTACTGTAGCAACAGAGCTCCACGATCACAACTTGGTATCTGGATAGTGGATGCTCAAGGCACATGATCGAGAACAAAGCCCTCCTGTCTAATTTCACAAAAAAGGAGGGCCCAACAATCATCTTTGGAGACAATGGCTCTGGCAAGATAAGAGGATATGGCTCAGTTGGGAATGGTGCAGTATCCTTTAGGAAAGTAGCCTATATGGAAGGGCTAAAGCACATTCTTCTGAGCATAAGTCAACTCTGCGACAAGGGTCATCAAGTTACCATCCTCAATAATCAGTTTCAAGTTAGAGATCTGAAGACCTCTTCTATAAAGCTGACTGGAACAAGAAAAGGTAACATTTACACTGTTAATCTTGCTTAACTAAGTTCTGATGAGACAATATGCTTTCTTGCTAAAGCCTATGAAGAAATGAGATGGCTATGGCATAGAAGATTGTCTCATCTCAATTTCAAGAGTATGTCAAAATTGGCTTCCAAAGATCTAGTACCCACGCTCATCTTCATTAAAGAAGGTGATGCAACGCCTGTCAGCTTGGAAAGCAAACTAGAAGTTCATTCAAAGACAAAATGATCAACTCAATTGATAAGCCCCTACAATTACTTCACATGTATCTTTTTGGGCCAATTCCAAATATAAGACTTGGAGGGAAGAGATACTCAATTGTCGTAGTGGATGACTGCACTAGATTTACATGGGAGTTCTTTCTAAATTCTAAAGATAAAACAAGCTCTTAGCTCATCAAGATGTTCAAGCTGGTGATAAACGAAAAAGGAGAAAAGATCAAGGCTATAAAGAGTGCTCATGGATGAGAGTTCGACTTCTCTGAGATGGATAAGTTTTGTGCAGACAATGGCCTCAACCACAACTTCTCAGCTCCACGAACTCCACAACAAAATGGAGTAGCTGAAAGAAAGAAAAGAACGCTTATTGAAGCTGGAAGGACTCTACTAGCAACAGCTAATCTGCCTGAATGCTTCTGGGTAGAAGCTATCAACACTGCGTGCTACACTCAGAACAGGTCTATTGTTCACTCTACATTAAAAAGACTCCCTACAAGCTGTGGATAGGAAGAAAGCCAAATGTCAGCTATTTCCATGTGTTCGGCTGTGCATGTTACATTCTCAACAATGGAAAACAATATTTGACTAAGTTCTAACCTAAGTTAGACGAAGGAATTTTTCTTAGATATGCCACATACAGTAAGGCTTATAGAGTGTTCAACAAGAAGACGCTAAGTGTTGAAGTCTCGATTCATATCATCTTCGATGAAACAGACTCAAACAAATTTGTGCCTCTAGACACTACGATCGATGACTCAGACACTATGAATGAGGTGGTCTAGCCCAACACCACGATCGCAGCCTCAGAAGGTGAAATCGTCAAGCCTGAAGAAGAGATCGTAGAGAGAGCTACACCAGACGACGAACCTCTGCAATAAGAGACAGAGGTTAATCTTGAATAATTCAGACAAGAAGGTACCAGAACAAGTGTTCCAACAGGGAACAAATGGGCAAGAGATCACACTCAAGACCTGATCATTGGAGACCCAAATGCAGGAGTTAAAATGAGATCTTCCACATAGAATGAGTGTTTCTATCTGAGCTTTCTATCCTAAATGGAACCTAAGAAGATGCTATGGTATATTCGAGTTGGATAGAATCCATACAAGAGGAAATGAATCAGTTTAAAAGAAGCAAAGTCTGGAGATTAGTCCCTAGACCAAGAAGTCATCCAATTATTAACACCAAATGGGTCTTCAGAAACAAAATAGATGAAGATGGAGTAATCACAAGGAACAAGGCAAGACTAGTGGCAAATGGTTATTCCTAAGAAGAAGGCATCGATTACGACGAGACCTTCGTACCTGTTGCCAGACTAGAAGCTATCAGGATATTCCTTGTTTGTTTTTGCTGTCCACGTGAAGTTTAAAGTTTTCCAGATGGATATCAAGAGTGCATTTCTGAATGGTGAACTTCAAGAAGAAGTATATATGGAGTAACCTCCAGGTTTCATCAATCCAACTCTCTCTAATTATGTCTATAGATTAGACAAAGCCTTATATGGACTTAAACAAGCATCTAGAGCATGGTATAAAACACTAACTAAATTTCTTATTAAAAATGGTTTCTCTAGAGGTAGAGTAGATACCATATTATTTCTTAGGAAGCACAAAAATAAAGTTTTATTAGTTCAAATATATGTAGATGATATTATCTTTGGTTTTACTGATGAAAATCTGTACAAGAGATTTGTCAAGCTTATGCAGGGCAATTTCAAAATGAGTACGATGGGTGAGCTGAATTTCTTCCTTAGACTACAAGTGAAGCAGACTGATGAAGGTATCTTCATTAACCAAGCCAAGTACATTAAAGACTTACTTAAGAAGTATGGCATGGAATCAGCCTCTCCCATGAAAACACCAATTGCTCCGGTAACTAATCTTTACAAAGATAAGAAAGGTAAATATATTGATATTACTTAATACAAAGGTATGATAGGCTCTTTTCTGTATCTAACTGCCAGTAGACCAGACATAATGTTTGCAACATATATATGTGCTAGATTTCAAGCTAATCTTAAGGAATCACACTTAATTGCTGTAAAGAGAATTTTTAGGTATTTCAAAGGCACACCTCACTTGGGACTTTGGTATCCCAAGAAGTCCTCCTTTGAACTGATAAGATATACAGATGTTGATTTTGCAGGCTACAAGATCGATAGTCAGTTTCTAGGAAAAAGACTTGTGTCCTGGTTTAGTAAGAAGAAAAATTCAATATCTACCTCAAAAGAAGAAGCTGAATACATTGTTACAGGAAGCTTCTGTGCTCAAATCTTATGGATGAAGAACCAGTTAGCAGATTATGAGTTTGACTTCAAGTCTATACCTATTCATTGTGATAACACAAGTGCCATAGTAATAACACATAATCATGTCATGCATTCTAGGACTAAGCATATAGAAATAAGATTTCATTTCATTAGGGATCATGTACAAAATGGAAATATATCTTTACAATACATCCCTACTGAAAATTAACTTGCTGATGTCTTTACAAAACCCTTAGATGAATCCAGATTTAATAAATTGATAAGTGAGTTAGGTATGCTAAACTACAACCATAAAATATATGCTCTAGTTGGTGCTAACCATGCTGATAAAAAGGCAATGTTAAAATCATAGAGATGACTAAGAGAAATCACGATCGTGGAGCAATCTCGTCATGGCAGAGAAAGCCCACTGTGATGACAACATTTCTATCAAGACTAAGCAGCCCTTCTAATAAGCGCCTCAGGGACAAACCTGACCCTTAGGTTCAATCTAAGAGGTTGGCCCTTCCTGAGCTACCTTAACCCAGAAGGAATGCAAATTCAAAGTGCATCACAAGAACCCGAAGATACAATGATCGTAGAGCAGGTTCAGCAGTGAACTAAATAATTTTAGAGAAACCTCAACGATCGTAGTCGTCCCAAAGGATACACTAACTCAGGGGGAGCTAAGAGCAAATTAGTACTTTTCACATTACTTAAAATAGTGGAGCCCTGCAGAACTCGACACGTACCCCACTCTGTAGATCGTGAGGAAGGAAGTTACAAATACTGATTAAAAATATCTTTTAAAAATTCACCTCAGAATTTTAAAAGCTCATTCCTCTCTTTCTCTCTCAAAAGAATCCCTAGCTTTCAAAATGCTCAACTAACCCCTATTCAAGAAAATCACATTAATCAATGGCTGCTTGCAACGTTGTATCTGGTTACCAACTGTGCTTCGATGAATTCAAGACAGTTGATCCACAGTTCCATAAGATTCTGACACTTCTAAAGAAAGCTGGTCTTGAAAAAGCATTGAGCACCAACACAAGGATTTACCCGAAGCTGGTGAAAATATTCTACTACAATGGAGTCTTTGAAAATGACATCCTCACTACAAAGGTCAATGGGGAGCAGATTCGACTCAAAGCTGAAGCTATTAACCTAGCCCTAGGTTTTAAATCAAAGGGACTCTCATCTATGAGTGTCATCAACTTTCATGAAGGTCTGAAGAAGATGCACCACAAGAAGTCTCAGAGTATCAAGGGCTACAAAAAGAAAGAATTTCCCTAAAAATTTAAATTTTTGGCTGATATTGTGGAAAATACATATGCTGCAAAAGCTCTGACCACGACTCTATGAATGAGGTCCAACTGAAGCTCATGACAACAATTTGCTTTAGAATTCAACTTAACTATAGGGCCTTGCTCATTGATTGGATCGGGAAGTGGATGATCAGCTCAAAAAAGACGAAGAGCTCTGGAAAAATGCTCTATGGGAGATATATAAGCATTATTCTACAATCTGCTATGGGTGACAAAACTGGAGACACGAAAGGAGAACCCATCAAACTTAACAGAAGAATGACCCAACAACTGTTTCAAAATTAAAAAATAAACCCTACAAAAAATGTAAGGATGATGTCTGAGTCTAGTGGAAGAACTGGTGAATTGAGGAAATTAGGTCTGGCAGGAAATATGTCAGTTATAAGGGAATAGGAAGAAGAAGAAGTCAATAAAGAGGAACCCAAAGCTTTGGTCAGAAAGAGTAAGGGCAAGAGGAAGTTAAGTGAAAATATTAAGATGGCAGAAGAGCCTCAAAGCTCAACCACTGATTCGCCCCAAGGGGGTTCGAGCAAAGAGATTCTAAAGGAGCAGAAAAAAAAAGAAGCATGATGAGGATAAGGCTGAAGATTGCTCTGAGCCTTAGAAGAAGAAACGCAACCATAAATCAAAGAAATCTGCACTCACCACGATTTTAGAGTCATTATCGATCGTAGAGTCCAGAATTGCCATCACTTCAGAGGTGGATGCTGCAACAATATCTCGGCCTGAACAAACTGTCAGAGCTGAAGCTTAAGAGAGTGATGAGGCCGTGGCTCAGCCTAGGAGGACAAAGAGAAAGCTTGTAAAGAAATATATTCTTATCAATGAAGAAGTCTTGAAGGAAGAAAAAAGAAGAATAGCTGCTAAAAAAGAGCTTCCCAGAGCCATTGAAGAGAATATAGCTCATGTTGAGGGGGAGCTTCTTGAAGCACCTAAATAGAGAGATGATCACATTGAGGGGGAGCATCTCGAAGTCCATGAGCCAGAGAATGCTACAGCTAAGGGGGACCTACAAGAAGATGATTGTTGGGTAAATTCTAAAATACGCACATCACGCAAGTATATGTGATCAACAAGTAATATAATGATAAGTAGAGTATCATTCCCAAAGAGACAAGTATGAATTCTAATAAATCAATTACCAGTTTTATATTATTTCAATTTTATTAAACTAATCGAATTAATAGTTTTAATTAAAGAAAAACTAATAATATAGAAATCAAAACAAATCAACACAACTAATTACCGTAAATTCTAATCAGATAATGGAGAATTAAGCTTACAATTTCACTTTAAGTTTCACTTAGATTATCACACTTCTCTTCAATTCAATTAACTATCTCAGTTCACTAATCAAGAATACTACAGTAGAATTAGTCATCTCTCAATGTAATAATAGCATATCAACTTAAATCCACAATTGATAGAATTAAGCCAAACACCCTAATTAACCAATTCACTATATCTCTATATGAATTAAACTCAAATAAGGTTTAAATCCCAAGTTCTAACGCGATTACATGCGATGTTAGGTATATCTCTATCCTAAACATACATCAAGAATTCCATCTAAACGCAGAAATCAAGAACACATTCTATTATGACTAAGTCTAGATTCATATCTCATCCCTCGAATCCATAAAAATCCATATAGAATTGGTGATCAAGAAATTCATAAATTAAGCACAAATCATAATAGATGAACCGAAAAGATAGTATTATTGAACTGATTTCAAAGCATGATAATCATCGTTCCACATTAAAGATCCATTGCAAGCTTAATAAAGAATTTAGTTCATAATTATTGAATTAAAAACTGAATAGATACAAGAATTCATCATCCAAATTATAGAAACAAAATAAAAGAGATAAAATAGTATAAGACCACCCTTATCCTCACTCAATTATGCAATTCTCATGAATCTTGTTCTTCTGCTCTGTTCCTCCAATGTCTTCTTCAAATTAGGGTTCAAAATTATGATTATTGATTATTTGATTAATGTATTATGTTATGATTAATTACTTGGTTTATATCTCTGTAATAGCTGATAGAAAACATCCACACACAGTCCCAATCAAGACCAAAGTAGCTCAGTCCACGCATCTACAGTGTTAAAATCATAACCAAATTATTTCCTCATGTCCGCACACCCTTGCCCTGGCAGGGGTATTTAGTCTTGGGAGTGCCCGCCTCGGCGGGGTCTGATTTCTTTGACACGTGCACCCCCACCCCAACGGGGGGGTACTAACTGTAGTTTCTGATTCTTATTTTTCCATGTTGTTTTCTCGCCACATTGCCATCATTATACTTTAACTAACACATAATACATCTTGCACACAAAATAAACACAAACACAAGTAAAACAAAACTAAAATTGACAGAATAAAAACCGTTTAAGTCCAAATAAGAACACGATTCGTAGGTATAAAACCCACTCATTAATGATCATGAAACCCCCTCAGCCCCTCAAGAAATCGTAGTCTCTAAAGTAGTGGAAATGGAAAGAGTTGAAGTTATGGAGGTGGAGAGGGCTGAAGAACAAAGAAGAAATGAGGATATGATTGAAGTGGTTGAAATTTCAAATAGAGATGATGGAGAGAGGGAAGAAGAAGAGGATGAAGAAGTTGAAATTATTGCAGTAAGCTGGAATGGATATAGGAGAGCCAACTAAAATCAGTTGTTCTCCTACTTACCAATGATATCTTATCACAGAGCCCTGATTCTCAACTCATGGGATCACATGTTCTGGACTTACAAAGCTTATCCAGCAATCTCAATGCTAGCTCATGGATTCCAAGCAGCCTCAATTTTGCTCCAAAGCTAATCATAAATTATTCTTCTTCAAAGACTGAGCGTAAGGTACAATCTATTCCCAACTCTTTCATAGTTAACCACTGCCCTCTATCAAACTTTAATCAATTTTATGAACTGCCAAGATGGTTGGAAATGGTTTTTCACCCACTAAACCAATTTTCAGCTATAGAATCCCAATACTCTATAACTAATGAACTAGAAACACCTAACTTCATATTAGTACAATCTTCAACCACCTTTCATTCCATGAACCTCGATCCTACTCAAATCATAGAGTCACCTGCTCTACCAGCTTCAATAGCCTCTTCTCCCATAACTCAAACCTCTATTCTTGCACCTCCTTCGGATATTCCTTCCTCCTTAAACAATAGTTATTTTGATCTTGCTCTTGCTCTCTCAAATCTGCAAGAACAAAATATAAGAGCCTCTCATACAGACACTCAGCAAATACTTGAGCTTCTCTAAGGTCTTCCCACTAAAACTGAGTTATCTAGTGAATCACAGAAAGTAAACATGGATATTCAAGAAGATCTTGAAACTCACTCTCTGCTTGTTCATACACGATTAAACCACTTGATTGATGTTGCCAACACTCTTCCTAGCAACCTGAGTTCTGAGCTCGGAAAGAAGCTACGGGAAATCATCAAGGAAATGATCCAAAAAATAAATGAAAGGGAATCAAATTCACTTCCAATCTACCCAAAAGCATAAGGAAGCAGTTATCCTTCTTTAGCAGACTCAGGAGGCTCAAAATAAACTCATTATGGAAAGCCTCTCAAGCCTATGATCTTCTATGACTAAATTCTAAGCATATTCTATGAATCAGATACAACAAACAGACACTTTCTTAGCCATTCTGCAAAAACACACTTCACAAACTGATTATCTTGTTCAAGAAAATTGTGAAGACATTACTCAGTCAAGAAATTAACTCCAAGAACTTGTTCAAGGCATGAATCGTCCATCAAAAAACATTCGAACTGACATAAAGGTGGAGAATAAAGTGGAAGGAGAGAAAGGTAGAGGAAAATGAAAATAAAGTGCTCAATCTTCAAGGAGTCATCTCTCAAGATAGCCTCTCTATCAGACTCCATGAATTGAACAGCAGCAGCGCCAACCAATTCTCATGGCGCAACCATTAAGGAGTCAAGGGTCATCTCTTAACTCACAAGGAGTAACCACTACTGGCTTAAACATGCCGATTAAAGATCATGCCTTTATGAACAGACATGGTCATGGAGAAAGGCTAAGTCAAAGTGAACAGGAAGATATTGCATGGAGAGATGAAGCCAGCAGGAGAAGGAGAGCTGTAGAGTATGACAATCTTCTGAGGAGCAAAAGGTAAAGGAGATAGAGATAAGTTGAAATTTATTTCTTATTGATGTAACTATATTAAATTGTAATATCTTTTTCTCAACATCAATAAATTCATGCTTATTCTCTAGAGATTTTAGCTGCTCACTGAAACACTAAGTCATATTTACTTTCCAGCATCCTGCATTTAGAAATTGATGTTATGATGCAAATCTACTTGGTTATGTAAACATTAAATAGGGGGAGATTGTTGGGAACTGCATATTAAAATTTAATGTTGAAAGTAAATATATATACTTATATGTAAAGTCCTTCAAAGAACATATGTACAAGGACTTAGATGATAGATCAAAAATTGTTAGGTTGATATGTGCTTAATGGTTATCATTCTGTAAATGAATGTATAGAAGAAAATATCAAAGTTGTTAGGTTGATCTATTTTGAGATGTAATAGATAGGCCTCAATGGAATCTTAGTCTCACTAGCCAGCCGAGAGATTGCAGAAGATAAGGCAGAATCGTTGAGTATCAAAGAAGTTGCTTCAGAATCGTAGTATGTCTTGAAAGCCACACTCAAAATCGTGGAGTTGGTTCGAGTGGCTGCCGAGCCAAGTCAAGAATCGTAGTCTGCTCTCAAAAACATAGAGTCTTCAATATGAGTAACTAAAGATCGTAGTCTATCGGTGCTTAAGAGAAATCATAGCGTTCTCTTTGATCAGGCTGAATGAAGCATGAGCATAACAAGGCACAACAATCATAATCGTAGTGTCTCTCTTGTCAGCATCAGAAGCACCAAGTTTTGACTATTTGATGAAGGAGGAAGTATAACAAATGAAGAATGGTTTATAGTCGTCGACATTTCGGGAATACCAATGATCCAACACTCATCCTTAGTATGTACCGAAGAACCATATTGAAGAAGCTAAGGAAAAGACTGCATGCCTGCTGAAAACACCATTTCAGGTGTTAGGTGAGATAAAAGTCTGCGGTGTCAGTGGGTAAGACGGCTGAACAACAGATGCCTTCAACATCGGTGCTTAGAAATGTCCGATGCATTTAATGCTACAATGGATGCCTTCAACAGACACATTTCAAAGTCTCCTTTATAAGGAAATCAGACATAGATGCAACAAGAAAGCAAGTACACAACAAAAGCTAAAGAACACTCAACGTTCAAACTCTACGATCTAGAAAGAAAAGCTTGCTCTACTACTCAGTTCTTTCGAATGCATGCTTAATTGCAACTGAGTAGCACAACCCAAGAACTCAACTCTCATCAAGTGTATTCCAAGTCTGGTAGACTTGAAGAGTTCTAAGTGAACTAAGAAGTTCTAAGACTGCTAGTCTTGAAGGAATCTAAGTGATTCAAAGATTGTAAAGATATCCTTAGTCGATTTCCAACTCGAGTAGTCGTATAGTGGAATATGAGCCTTGAGTGCTCTTAACCACTTAAAATCACTGTGTCTTCTATATACCTTCTATAACTGCTATATCTGACTTAACTGCTTATCAACTATAAACTTGGTTTATCTTAAAGGGGAACAAATCTATTAACAAATTTGACAAGTATTTTGAAAAGAAAAAGTTTTTAAAATATCTATTCAACCCCCCTTCTAGATAACTATTGTGTCTCTGAGAACTAACACATTATTCATCTAAAACTGATATAACATTTTGTTAGGAATAAGCATGTTAATGATATTCCTGTTTATATATGATTTGATTATGATATATATATATATATATATATATATATATATATATATATATATATATATGAATGAATATGCAAGTATGCTTGCATTAAGAAAAGTTGTAAAGTCCTTTGATAGAGAATAGAAACATATGTACAAGGACTTAGAATGAATTGATCAAATGTGTTAGGTTAATCCTACATAAGTAAAATAGCTTTGTGAAGTCCTTAAAAAGAAATAATGTACAAGGACTATAAATATAGAAAGATCAATCTTGTTAGGTTGATCTTATGATGTAATAGATAGGCTTGTCTGATCGTCGAGTAGATCGCTTTTTGAAATCGTAGTCTTCCAGGAGAGTCAAGGAAAACTCGAGAGCTATCGAGGCAGAATCGTAGTCTGCTAGACAGTAGATCTCGGAGTTCATAGACTTCCAGGAGAGACAAGGAAGGATCGTAGTGTGTCGAGAACAACTTTCTCAAAGTCATAGTCTACTGAGGAAGTCATGTGCAGAATCGTACAAACAGCCTAACAACGAGCTGACCGAGCATCTGCCGAAGCCAAGTCAAGAATCGTAGACTATATTCAGAGTCGTAGAGTCTATTAATGTCGAAGCCAAGTTAAGAATCGTAGACTACACTCAGAGTCGTAGAGTCTACTAATCGTCGAGCAAGATCAAATGAAGACAACAAGCACAACGATAGAAATCGTAGAGTGTCAAGATCTGATCTCAGAGTCGTAGTGTCTGTACAGCCAAAGCTGAATCATAGAGTATAGAACTGAGACTTCAACAGATGTGTTCACAACACCAAGGTAAAATCGTAGAGCAAACATGATTCTCAATATTTGAGCACTCTCAAAATATCCAAAGGAACGAAGCCTGTGGTTTGTACTGCAAGGACACATCCCACTTAAAGGAAAACAGAGAGCACTCAATGAATGGCATATAAGCTAAACAGAAGATCTAAGCACCAACTCAATCTACATCCAGATTGAGTTGTGAAGCCATTCGAGATGAAGTCTTCCACAAGTTGATCAGAAGAAGACTTGATGAATCGGTAAGGAAAGTCGGTGAAGTCAAGTGGTTATCAAGAAAATAGAAGGACGATCTTGAAAGCAACCAAGATCGTAGTGTTTGCTAAACAAAGAAGGAACTGATGGAGTGTACACAAAGATACTAGTCAGCCTCTGAAGAACAAGGCTAAAGTGATTAAGCATTGAGTTAGTCCATTGATGATAAGTGAACGGGAGATCACAAAAAGAAAGCGAGTTGGACACGCCACAAATTTGAAGTGTCTTGCTATTCAGAAGGGGCCAGAACAAAGAGTGAAGTCATCAGTATCTGAAAGTAGTCGAAGCAAACAGAAGTGTTGAAGCACAATACAAGTGAAGGAAGAGGTGTTCTACATTAAAGATCCAATCAACACTCTTCAAGATTGTAGTGTTATCTCTACTTGTCAACTAGACACTACGATCTAGTCCAAAAATGTATGCATCAGAAACGTAGAGTTCGGTCATCTGAAGGTTGAAGCATTGGCAACGGTTTAATCTGAAGATTGATGGTCGGACAGGGCTTATTGGAGAGCATCGATGCAAAAGGTCAACCTCTAATCGAGAAATCAGAAGAAGGAAATAAATTTGACTACCTGCCCGAGACATCAAAGTGACATCTCTGACAGGGTAGGTGAAACAGTAGACTGTAGTGTCAGAAAGTCAGAAAAGGGGATGTCATGTCACATCTGCAAACTACACCAAATAACTAGAGATCTGCGAAGCAATTCAAAATGCTTTTAACATCTACTTTCCAACAGGAAGATTGGGAAGTAGTATAAATCAACAGAACTTCAAAGATCAAGAGTTGCTAATGATTGCTAAGTTGCAGAATCGTTGAGTTATTGGAATGCTATTGTTGACTCTACGAGTTCCACCAGAGATTAACATAATAGGTCTCAGTAATAGTGAGACTACATAGGTGGAAGTGAAGCAGCTTTGAAGAAGGACTTAAACAGACTAGAGCTTCACTCAACAAAGATAAGAATGCCACTGAAGATGGCAGCTAAGTTGAGAGCCGAGAAGGACAAGAAGATAGCATTCAGAAAAGTGGCAGAATTCAAAGAAGATCAAGAGAGCCACTCTACAGATCACCATGAACAAAAGGCTAAAAAAGAATAGATGAAGAATCATACCTGCAAAGCATTCAAGAAGGGTTTAGGGATTTCTAAGCACAAGACGAAGTCTACCAAAAGCTCAGAGACTTAACATATCCAGATGGTGATGGTTCACAGCTGACATCAGATGAAGATGAGCAGAAAAGAGTAAAGATCAACTACACCAAAGAAGATGTAGTCCGGACTCCAAGCAGAATTCCAAGAGGACTACGCTAAGCTGCTAAGTACATAAGATGTTCAAGCTTAAAGACATCTTAGCAGCTTAACACCAACAACAACAACAACTACAACAACAAGAAGCCAGGGCCTGAGGGGTCCTTATCCGGAAGGACTAAAAAGAAGTTCCAAGCTTGCTGGGCTTGAAGAGTTCCTAGGGAACTAGAGGAGTTCCAAGGCTGTTGGCCTTGAAGAGTTCTTAGTGAACTAAAAAGTTCCAAGCCTGCTGGCCTTGAAGGAATCTTAGTGATTCAGGGTGCTGCCCTTCCTTAGTGGAAATCCTGCTAGTTGAAAGGAGAAGAGTGGATTAGGAGCTTGAGTCTCTGAACCACTTAAAATCCCTTGTGTCATTTACTTTATGTCATTTACATTATGTACTCAACTGCTATAACTGCTATATATTTATTAACTACTTACAACTTAACTAACTCTAAGAACAATGTCTGTATGATTATGAATATATTAATGAAGGGATCTCTTATTTATTCTGTTGTTCTTGAAAAGATTCTTATGTTTGTCATATGGTAATTCATTAGAAATACAAAATAAAAGTGAAAAGTATTTAAAATTAAAAAGGATCTATTCAACCCCCCTGCTAGATATATTGTGTGCCTACTGGGAACCAACAATTGGTATCAGAGCGTGTTCTCATACTATATTAAAAAGCTAATCACTTTGAGTTTGATCCTAGGCACAAACATTTTTTTAAACTTAGTTTAGTTGTAAGTCACTTGTAAATGCAGATGAGCTCACAAGTTAGAAATATTGTGTACAGGTAAATGTGTATATACACCTGAAGCTGCTCAGATTGGTCCATGTTCTTAAATGCTATAGCAGCAAGACCAATCTGTGTCCACATTCACCAGACTGAAAGATGAAAAGGACAAATGCGCTAAGAAGTACTCATTCAGAGAAGAAAGAAGAATCTCTCAAATCTAAAATTGGCCAACCAACAGCTGGATGTGAACCTTGAGGACTCAAGGTTGTCAAAGAACTAAAAATGTCAAGATTCTCTGAGCCTATATCTTCAAGACTATGACTGATTGATCAAAGGACAACTGGAGCAACAAGTTCTCAGAAGTAAAAGAAAAATTATGCACATCAATGCCTAACCTCAGTATATCAACATAAATGACTGTCAAGAAATTGGTAATGTAAAGGTACGGCTCCTCATCGGTATAGATATGTACATTATATTGCATCACCTTATCCACTGTAACTGCATTCTATTAAGAGGCCATACTCTACCTAAAAAGGAGAAGAGAGAAAGTACACTGACGTGGGAAACTCAAATGCTAACAAACTTTCTCTCCATCCAAGTTTTAGGTTGAAGATAATATCTTGAAAGAAGTTTGAAATAGGTCATAAGCATACTAAGATTTAATTAATAGTATGTGGAGAAATCTTTGTTGATGGGTTAGTATGTATGTACAAACCTATGTTCTAAGTTTTTAATAACACATAGAGTATGATTAGTTCTATAAGAGTATCTTGAAGATTCGTAGAAACTGATCACCTCCATGAATCAACCAGATACAAATAAGTGTTAGAGTTGATTCTCACTCTGTGAACATAACCAAGAAAATGATGAAACCATCAAAGAAAAAGTATGTCTTATTAAATTGGTTAATCTTACACACACACTCATCATCATGCACCCTAAAATGTCATATCTAAATTGGATACATGCATGAATATAATTGTTGGTGATCAATATGATGAAATTTCAAATATATGAGGAACAAGGATTTTGAAAACTGACCAAGTAGGACCCATTTAACCATGGGTACCAAAAATAGAAATTTAACTAACCTGCAGATACTTGGTCTATTTGACCACACTAAGGAAAGCTGAAGCAAAAGACTTCAGTCAAGGAGATTCAACCAGCAAAAGGCTTAAGACAGTTCAGAAATGATTCTGATAAAATTCCTATTTGTCAAAGTCTGACCTTGAAGACCTGCTGAGCTAATCTAAATGAAGATCACATGGTTGTTGATTCTTACATGGAAACAGGCCATTCAACCAAAGATGAAAAGGGTCTTATATGTTCAATCATACAAAGCATGTCATAAGAAAAGAATCCTCAAGAAAGCTCACCTCAGAGGATCATTGAGCATCAAACATGAGAAAATCATTACGGGAGAAGAACTCTAAGTACAAGCTGACAAGGAAGACTACGTTCGTAGTGCTGTCAAAGGATCGTAGAATGATCAACCCTAAAGATACTCATTTCTACGACACAAGAAGATTTGATGACTTCAATCAGAGTGAGATATGCATGGCCGCCTTCTGCTATGGGGGAGCAGTGATCTGCTAATAGATCAGCAGCTTTAAAAACATTAGAGATATACTATGAAGTAATGTACCAGTTACAGAGTCCCGAAACTTTGTGGCTGACAAACCAAATAAAGATCCATAGTCAGTAGGAACGTCTCAAAACTTACTACAGATAACCAGTCAACCACCCAACTCAAAATTATGGAGAGCATACGATCGAACATCTAATCGTAGTGTAAGAGCGGAAGGAAACCACGATTACAACCAATGCAATTGTCTAAAGGTGGTAGAGGATCTCCCCAACAGAAAAGGTCAAATGAGATAGCAGTGAAAAACACTTCTAAAAGTTTTTCATCTGGAAAGCGCCTCAGGGACAAATCTGACCCTTAGTTCACTCTAAGAGGTTGGCCCTTCCTGAGCAAAATAGCAAAATAGGTTGGCCCTTCTTGATCAAATGTGTTAGGTTGATCCTACATAAGCAAAATAGATTTGTGAAGTCCTTAAAAAGAAATAATGTATAAGGACTATAAATATAGAAAGATCAAGCTTGTTAGGTTGATCTTATGATGTAATAGATAGGCTTGTCTGATCGTTGAGCACTGCACCAGAAATCGTAGTCTGCCAGGAGAGTCAAGGAAAACTCGAGAGCTGTCGAGGTAGAATCGTAGTCTGCAAGACAGTAGATCTCAGAGTTCGTAGACTGCCAGAAGAGACGAGGAAGGATTGTAGTGTGTCGAGAAGGACTTCCTCAAAGTCGTAGTCTGCTGAGGAAGTCATGTATAGAATCGTCTGACAGATGACTGTAGCAACGAAAGTCGATGAAGCATCTCCGCCGGGCCAAGTCAAGAATCGTAGACTACACTCAGAGTCGTAGATTCTATTAATATCGAAGCCAAGTCAAGAATCATAGACTACGCTTAGAGTCGTAGAGTCTACTAATTCATAAAGCAAGATCAAATGAAGACAACAAGCACAACGATAGAAATCGTGTAGAGTGTCGAGATCTCGATCTCAGTAGTCAGAAGTGTGCAGACAAACCCAAATTTGAATCATAGAGTATAGGCGAGACTTCAACGGATGTGTTCACAACACCAAGGTAAAATCGTAGAGCAAACATGATTCTCAATATTTGAGCACTCTCAAAATATCCAAAGGAACGAAGCCTCTGGTTTGTACTGCAAGGACACATCCCACTTAAAGGAAAATAGAGAGCACTCAATGAATGGCATATAAGCTAAACAGAAGATCTAAGCACCAACTCAATCTACATCCAGACTGAGCTATGAAGCCATTCGAGATGAAGTCTTCCACAAGTTGATCAGAAGAAGACTTGATGTCGACTAAGGAAAGTCGAAAGTGATGATGTCGTATCAAGAAAATAGAAGGCGACGATCTTGAAAGCAACCGGGATCGTAGTGTTTGCTAAACAAAGAAGGAAGCCGATGGAGTGTACACAAAGATCTTTGAGTCGACCTCACGAAGAACAAGGCTAAAGTGATTAAGCATTGAGTTAGTCCATTGATGATAAGTGAATGGGAGATCACAAGGAGAAAGCGAGCTGGACACGCCACAAATCTGAAGTGTCTTGCTATTCAGAAGGGGCTAGAACAAAGAGTGAAGTCATCAGTATCTGAAAGCAATCGAAGAAAACAGAAGTGTTGAAGCACAGTACAATTGAAGGAAGAGGTGTTCTACATTAAAGATCCAATCAACACTCTTCAAGATTGCAGTGTTATCTCTACTTGTCAACTAGACACTATGATCTAGTCAAAAAATGTATACATCAGAAACGTAGAGTTCGGTCATCTGAAGGTTGAAGCATTGGCAACGGTTTAATCTGAAGATTGATGGTCGGACAGGGCTTATTGGAGAGCATCGATGCAAAAGGTCAACCTCTGATCGAGAAATCAGAAGAAGGAAATAAATTTGACTACCTGCCCGAGACATCAAAGTGACATCTCTGACAGGGTAGGTGAAATAGTAGACTGTAGTGTCAGAAAGTCAGAAAAGGGGATGTCATGTCACATCTGCAAACTACACCAAATAACTCGAGATCTGCGAAGCAATTCAAAAAGCTTTTAACATCTACTTTCCAACAGGAAGATTGGGAAGGAGTATAAATCAACAGAACTTCAAAGTTCAAGAGTTATTAATGATTTCTAAGTTACAGAATCGTTGAGTTATTGGAATGCTATTGTTGACTCTACAAGTTCTACCAGAGATTAACAGAATAGGTCTCAGTAATAGTGAGACTACATAGGTGGAAGTGAAGAAGCTTTGAAGAAGGACTTAAATAGACTAGAGCTTCACTCAACAAAGATGAGAATGCCACTAAAGATGGCAGCTAAGTTGAGAGCCAAGAAGGACAAGAAGATAGCAATCAGAAAAGTGGCGGATTTCGAAGAAGATCAAGAGAGCCACTCTACAGGTCACCATGAACCAAAGGCTGAAAAAGAACAGATGTAGAATCATGTCTGTAAAACATTCAAGAAGGGTTTAGGGATTGCTAAACACAAGACAAAGTCTACCAAAAGCTCAGAGACTTAGCATATCCAGATGGTGATGGTGCACAACTGACATCAGATAAAGATGTGAAGAAAAGAGTAAAGATTAGCTGCACCGAAGAAGTTTTAGTCCAGACTCCAAGTAGAATGCCAAGAGGACTACGCCAAGCTACTAAGTACATAAGATGTTCAAGCTTAAAGACATCTTAGCAGCTTAGCACCAACAACAACAATAACTACAACAATAAGAAGGCAGTGCTTGAGGGGTCCTTGTCCGAAGGGAATAAAAAGAAGTTCCAAGCCTGCTGGGCTTGAAGAGTTCCTAGGGAACTAGAGGAGTTCCAAGGCTACTGGGCTTGAAGAGTTCTTAGTGAACTAAAAAGTTTCAAGGCTGCTGGCCTTGAAGGAATCTTAGTGATTCAGGGTGCTGCCCCTTAGTGGAAATCCTGCTAGTTGAAAGAAGAAGAGTGGATTAGGAGCTTGAGTCTCTGACCCACTTAAAATCCCTCGTGTCATTTACTTTATGTCATTTACATTATGTACTTAACTGCTATAACTGCTATTTACCTATTAACTGCTTACAACTTAACTAACTCTAAGAACAATGTTTGTATGATTATGAATATATCAATGAAGGGGATCTCGTACTTATTCTGTTGTGCTTGAAAAGATTCTTATGTTTGTCATATGGTAATTCGTTAGCAATACAAAATAAAAGTAAAAAGTATTTGAAATTAAAAAGGATCTATTCAAACCCCCCCTCTTAATCTATTGTGTGCCTACTGGGAACCAACACATTTTTTTCAAAATTCCATAAAACACGTAAATGTTAGAATTCTGATAAAAGACGTAATATCCACTAAAATTTAAAAATTAAAAACGTAGTTTTAAGCCTGCATGTTGAATCAGGAAAGTCAAAAAGTCAACAAAAGTTAAAGTTGATTTTTAAATTGATTGGGCTATATTATTGGAGGCTCAATATAAAAGGTTATGAGGCCTAATTAAAATTAAACCAAGGCCCAAGGAATTATTAATTCAAGCCCAAATGAAAGCCCAAAGTAAATTTAATTTAAGTCCGACCCAAGATCCAAACTCATGGTCAACCCATGAATCAAATGGGTGGAGGCATAAACCAAACCCATGTGGGCCCCAAGAGGGAGGCCACATCTGGCCATTCCTTCATTCAAAGGAGGTTTGCCCTTTTAAATATCTTATGCACTTGAATGCTTCATTTAATGTTTGGTACTAAAAGTCTTGGTTGGTTAATTAACTTAACTATTCTTAAGTTAAGTAAAGAGGTGTTATAGGGGTTGGTTTGAGAGATTTGAAACTTAAGGGGATTTACTAAAAGAGACTTAAACCTAAGTGATTAATTAATAACCTAATGAAAGTGTCCTAATGACCTAAATACCTTAACTCTTGCCTATTTTATAAATAGAAAGCTAAGGGTTAGTTTATCTTTTTACACAAATCAACCAACACATAAACATTAAGAGAAAAGTGAGAGAAAAATTGTAGAAGTAAGAAGAGGAGCTAGTGGATCATCAATTTCATCTATTAATCAAGGACTTAAGAGGTAATAACCAATAAACTCATCTATCTACAACATCTTAAGTCTTTAAAAGCTTTCTAGATAAGATATGAGGTGCTTATTGGTGGATGGTTAGGTGGTTCATGATGAATCATTAGCATGTTGGTAGAATAAGGATGATTTAGTGGATTAAAATCACTAAACTATACATGTTAAGAAAAGTTATAAGTATAAAATTAAGAACATAAGAAACTATGTTAAAAGTTGTTGATGGACAAGTTTAAAAATATCATATGTGTTGTTGATGGACAAATTGAAAACCATCATTTGTTAGAGTAAGAATTGTGTAAATGTTCCCTTTAAAACGGAGTAAAAATATGCTATAATAAAATTATGGCAAAAATTTCAGTAAAAGATGTTAATCGATGAAAAACCTAAGTTAAAATGATTTTTGTTTCTAGTTAGTCAATTTTGGGAATTATACTTTTCAAGGTATTGAGTAATTCACGAGAATAGGAAGTAGTCGACTCAAGAATGAACTCGTTCCGATTCCAAATGAAAAAGATACAAAGAAATAAAAATTAAACGTTAAAAACGTTAAGTATGAAAAGCTATGCGTCGTGGGATTTTTGAGCCAATTAAACACCTAGTTAGAATGTCCAATAAAAATTTCTATCCGAGGGGAATTTAATGTATGCTATGAAAGCTAAATAATGGCTAAAGAATGGATTGATTCTGAGTTAAAACGACTAAACTATGAGCTTGCAAAGTGGACACTAGGATCATAGTTTAAAACTTAAAGCAATTTTAAAGATTATTGTCTGGCGCCATAGTGCTGATTATACCTAAAAACTGGGCGCTGGAGCGCTGGCTCGGTCAACCCATTCTGCTAACTCACATCGTAACGCCAAGAAAAGGAAAGAAAATCGGCATTATCGATGTCAGGATTTTTAATGTCCCTTTTCTGTTCTTCTTTTTTGGTGTTCTCATGTTAGGTGAGATTTGTTTGAAAAAACAAGTTGTGAAAAGGTCCGACATTTATATGTTGACGATTTGACTGTTAGAGTTTCCAATTGGTTTTTTAAATGGTTGTACCAACACAACCGAGAAAAAGTTTGCACATTGACCTAGTGATGTGACACTGCTAAACGAGTCTGTGAAACTGAGATTCATTAGGGTCCAGGGACTTGCTTATGCGGAGGGAAGGTGTTAGGCACCTTCGACATCCGTGTTACTACACTTTCTATCGCCATTTTCAATTAAACTGTTATATGAATGTGTGTGTGTGTGGGTCAATGTACAGTTATTTGGAAGTAGTGTTATGCCTCGTTCGCACCTATATACATAGGGTTTGAATTTATATAAAAAATCATTTTTAACAAGATATAGCAGTGAAGTTTTGTAAAAGAGGTTTTTCAAACCCTGTGCTTAATAGTAATTGAGGCCTTTGATACTTCTATTTTATTAAATGTTCGGCTTGATTGCTTTTATTTTCGAGATGCAAAGCATCTTCGAGAAAATAGTATATATAGCAGTGCCGAACTCCTCATGGGCATAAAATCCATCTAAGGAAATTCAAAAACCTTGAATAATTTACAAGCTGCTTACAGCTGAAAATGTCCATCACGGGAACTGAATCTAGATTTAGTAAACTG
This sequence comes from Panax ginseng, assembly GCA_020205605.1. Taxonomy (NCBI): domain Eukaryota; kingdom Viridiplantae; phylum Streptophyta; class Magnoliopsida; order Apiales; family Araliaceae; genus Panax; species Panax ginseng. The sequence continues at coordinate 110,875,506 of CM035131.1, read as the reverse complement.
AATCTATGATCATATGATTCCTAGGCTCACATTACTTTGCAATTTATATGAAAGCAGTAAGCAGTTATATATATAATAGCTATAAATATATATATATATATATACATATATATATATATATGTATATATACAGACATGATCAACCACCACGAAACACTTCCATGGGGGATCAGAAATGTAAATATATATATATAGACATGATCAACCACCACGAAACACCTCCATGGGGGATCACAAATGTAAATAAAGCAATAAAGACGATCAACCACCATAAAGTAAACTCCAGGCGGGACGGAATGTAAATAAAGTAGTAAAAACGATCAACCGCCACGAAGTAAACTCCAGGCGGGACGAAAATATAAATAAAGCAGTAAAAGGCCACGAAGTAAACTCCAGGCCTGACAGAAATGTAAATATATATATATATATAAGTGGAAAATGCACAACATATATATCGATCCCGGCTCGGTTTATCATTTCAGCGATTTGTCGCTATATATATATATATATATATATCTATATATATAAGCAGTAAACGCATCGGATGTAAAATCCAGGCTCATCAAATAGAGTCCGAAAACAGTTTATATATATAAGTATATATATATATATATAAGCAATAAACGCTCCAGATGTAAAATCCAGGCTCATCGAATAGAGTTTGACAACAATTCATATATATATATATATATATATATATATATATAAAAGCAAATAAATGCTCCAGACGTGAGTCCAGCCTCAATCGAGGCATAACTCGATAATGTTAGTCCATATATAAAAATATAAACATATATATATATATATATATATATATATATAAAAGCCACGGACCGAAGTCTGGGCATACACACGCAACACGACTCTTAATGTGAAGAATAGTGTGTGAAAAGTAGAAGAGAAAGGCTTTAAAGTGTGTAAGAAGGCTTACAGTGGACTGCCAAAGAAGACTTCTATAGATTTAAATAGATGAACACTCGGCTCCCGCCGGTAAAAATATGACTGAATATAAGCTCACAAGTGTTTAAAATAAGAAAGCACTCAGTTTAGGGTGTGTACAGAGCAAATTGGACAGGGCTTCCTTGTCGTTTTTTCTTACAAAATGGCCACCCCAAACCCTCTATTTATAGAGGAGGGGAGCCGCAGGTACACCTGCGGCAGATGTATGCTGACATGTACTGTACGGGCCGGGGTGCCCTGTCTCATGCTGGTCCCGCCATCTCGAAGTACTTGCACGCGTGCAACGTGATGTCTGCTCGAACTTGCAGAACTTCAATCTAAGCCTCCGATTGAGGTGTATAAGACCTTTTACAGAGTGCTGTTGTCAAGAGCTATGCCATGACATGGGATTAGAGGTTGTCAGAAGTCAGGAAGATGGGACCATGCCCTTGGTCTTCAAGCTTCAAATTATATCCGGTGTGTTACCTTGCGTAGTAGTTACTCAGGATTGTAAGTCCTTGGTTCTTGTGGGAAATTTCTGTGTAGAATGTATGTTGAACTATTGTGTTGAGATGGCGTAATGTGGGATCGAGGTGGCAAAATGATGATTTTCCCCTCACTGGGGTTATCTCTGGTTTGGGCTGATAAAGTAGTCGTTGCTCAAGGTTATCTCTGAGATTGGGCTGTTGCGAGTACTGGATGTCCTCAGGGTTGTCTCTAAGGTGTGCCTGACCTCCCGGGGTTATCTCTAGGTTTGGAGCTAAGTGCCTCGGTGTGATTTCCGAGGTTGAAGCTGACTGCATAAGTTGAAACGAACATCTCTGGAACTGGAACTGCACTCCTTGGGGTTATCTCCAAGGTTGACATTGTCTTTCCCAGTGTTGTTTCTGGGACTGAGACTAAGTATCTCGGGGTTATCTCCGAGATAAAACAGCCTTATCCGGTGTGATTTTCGGTATTGGAACTGCATGCCTCTGGGTTATCTCCGAGGTTGGAACCGATACTCCCAGTGTTATTTTCGGGAATGAGATGAGCTGTCCTCCAGGGTTATCTCTGAAAGGCGATTCTGCCCTCCTACAATGTTAGTAACAGGTATATATAAAATTTCGAGAGTCTACAGATGCCCCTCTTTATCATATTCATGCAATGTAATGGCATGGATAGGATAAAGAATACTAGACACTTGAAATGTAATAAGATGATCGTGATGCAATGTACAACAACATGATGCGAATGTATGTGGTTTATTGGATTGTTCTCCAACATGGTGGGATGATTGTCGGCTCCCCTTGACTTCTATCGGGATTGACAGTTATTACTGACAATCCTGATGAATTGTCTTGGATGTGCAATCCAATGCTCGCAGGAGCTTCCAGGATGTTGACGTTGGGGTTATCACCAAAGTCCTTAATCCTTGATACAGACTTGACATTGAAGATGCATCTCTCATGTACAAGAGACTTTGTGGGGATAGAGCTTTGTCTGTTGAGGATGTGTATAACATATTCCATCATCGGTCCTCCTTGATGAGGATGTTCTTCCCTGGTTTGTACCGCCAGGTCTTTCCACTGCTTTATTGGAGTTACTGCCAATAGTCGATGTTATCAGGGTTGCCTGACCTTCATTGACATGTACATCAATGGATGAAATCCATGTTGGGGGTAGCATCAAGGTTGCTTGACCTTCGTTGACGTGTGCATCAACAGATGGATTGTATGAAAACCAGCTGGGGAAAAGGTTTTAGGGCTACGACCCTGAATTAATGGCATTGGACCTTCATGAGGTATTGTTGAATGTAATTTGCAATAGCTGAGATCATTGGGATAGTGTACCCTGTGTTTAGGCAAATTCCAATGAATGATATGTAAAGCCACAACTTGACCCATGAAAACTAGGATTTCAGGCTATTATGCTCAATCGCGTAGCGTTTTTATTCTTAATTTGGCCTTTTCAGCTTGTGAGAACTCCTTTGAAACTTGAACTGGACCGAGTCGAAGGGGTTGGCCCTACCCAAGGGAGCCACAGGTACACCTGCGGCCAGCTGTGGATAGATTTAAGTTGTCCGTTACTTTCATAAGTCATTTTCATGTTGCGCCACAAAGGAAATTCAAGAGCTCTTCTTCAAATTTGCTGAATTCAGGCGTCTTTCTTAAAATTTTGTCATCGTACAAGTGTTCTACACTGTCCTGGTAACGTATGCATGTCTTCTTTTCCAGTTTGTATCCGTTGGAAAATGACTTATGATATGAAATGCGTCTAAACACATAGTAGTGAATATGCATGCCCATATGATGTGATAAAAAATGTTCAACATAGCAAATGTTAGTATTAAACCATGCTGAACATAATAATGTGAAAAAATCTGACTTTTGAAATAGTTAAATTGGCACCTTTTTCTGCTATTTCTTATCCTATTTATGGACAAATGAGCTTAGGTGAAAAAGCAAAGTAATCCTGGTAATTAGGCTACCCTTACGGATTTTTTACTGTGATGTATTAATAAATGTAGGATGTTTATGACTGTAGGTAGGTGTGCTACTGAATGGCCACCTAGACATGCCTATGTGCATGTGGATAGTCCTATTTACAAAGGGGACTATGGCAAAAATTTTCCAAAATATAGGCATTGGGTAGTCATTCATTTTTAACTCTACTGTAGACATATGTTAAAATAATGCATGCATGCATGTAGTCATAAAACTGCATTTTGAAAAGCTTCAGGTTAGAATTTACCACACCCTTTCTGAGGTGATTTGGAGACTTATTGTCCAGATATATGGATCCGGATCAGCCGAGTAGTTCCCGCAGGACCACTTCAGGTGTGCGAAGGAGGGCTTCTGAAGTGCCTCGACCCCGTTCTGTTAGACAGCCTCGTCGTTTGGCGGAGTCGATGATACGTCATGTCCAGGTTGATGTGCCAGACGTTGGGGACAAGGAGGAGGATGTTTTGGTTACGGACCCTGCTCTTGCTGTACATGTTCCCCGTATGGATTTCCTAGGCATTCAGGTGTCGATCCCAGAGCTTCTGGGTGATTTGAGTAGACACCCCTCAATTTACTTGCACGTAAACGAGGTAAAAGCTAGATTTTGATCTTCTCCCTTTTTTTCCTATTGACGAGGAGTAAAGGATTATGATGTTGATCTTCTTTATGATGTAGGTTCCCGACTTTACACAGCCTAGAGGGAACTGGTTCAGCATTCACTCCACATAACAGGCTCTGCATCCTAATTATAGAGCGATTGTGCATGGCTGGGGTTTCAGAGCTTTCTTTTCCATCCTACCTTGTCGTTGTCCCTGGGGTTATCTCTAGGCATTATCTGAGCGCTGGTTTCACCAGACTCAGTCTCTCCATTTATTGGACTATGAGGTTATGATGATACCGATGGATTGGCAATTTATCACCGGTATGTAGTTTGGAGGGGATCCAGTGCCATGTACGGCGGATATTACCCCGACTGTCGTTCGATCCTTGCTAGGAGTTCCGGCGAAGGTGCTCAAGGGCAGGACCATTCGTACTGGTCCATTAAGCGTAGATGCTATAAGCGGGCTATTGAGTGAGCCCATACCCGATGATGTAAGAGTCAGGGATCACATTCTTCGATGATTATTCCTGATGATCATTAAGGGTTGCTTCATACCTGATAACTCTTCTACGGTGTCATTTTCTTTGGTAAGCGCCACACGACATGTGGACCGTATTAGAGAGTATGATTGGGGTTCCTACACCTTCGCCTATTTCCTCAGGGGTATGCGCATGCGTTCACAGGGCTTGATGGAGGCTTGGATAGGATTTTATCAATTTCTATTGGTGAGTATTTCTCTTATAATTTCCCATGTACAGGTTAAGAGTGTTGACTGACAGCAGATGTGTGCCTTTGTGTTGGCAGTTATGGGCCTATGAGAGGCTCCCATGTTTGCGTCATGTGAGTGTGTTAGGTTTGGAGACCTATCCACGAGGACGACGATTGCATCATTCCATACTGGCGGAGGTCCCTGTAGCTGAGGGTTTCACTCATTGTCGCCTACAGCTAGAGTTATTGACAGCTGATGCCATTACTTGGATTCCCTATTCTGGGGAGCACTTGGCCATTGGTTTTGAGGATGGATACCTGATTGGTGTCGAGTATGTGATTTCTGCCCGTAGGATTCCTATCTTTACAGATGGAGGATGGGAGCTCGATTTAGGGGAGTGTGCTATTAGGAGCACCACAGGAATATTAGGAGCACCACAGGAGAGATTTGTATCCAGATCTTGCCTCCTGCTAGGCGTTATTGGCCTATTTCACAGTCACCCGTCATTTATATCCCATTGATGGGTGTTGACGATTTTACACTGTTAGAGGGTCCACAAACCCAGGCTGCGTTCCAGCATTCGGAGCCCAAACCCGTGCCATGCAGTTTATGGAGGGGGGGTGTGGTTCTTGGATCCGTGATGATGACTGATTGGATGGCCTGTGTCAGAGATCCTACTCACTTGACACAGATTAACAGTTTGACCCGGCAATTAGATCGTGCATATTTCTTTATCCGGCACTTGGGCAGAGACCTGACAGAGGTAGATACATTTGATCCTTCCAGCTCAGGAGCTAGCCCTCAGATGACCCATATGGCTTTGCCGGTGCAAATCCTCCATTATATAGGCCTGACATCCCCATTGATGGAGATCCAGTGACTCAAAAGGAGTTACATTAGGTGGACAGGATTGATGATGTAGATATTGACACCATTGTCTTCTTCTAATGTATATTCTCGTTATATCTTTTGATAGGCCTCTGTTAGACACTTGGTGGCTATGCCCCATTCTCGCTATATCATTTGATAAGCATCTGTTAGTAGCTGGGCGTCTGTGTCCCATTTCCCTGTATTTTTAGTTGTACAAAGATGTATTAGTTGATGATGTACTTAGGAATGTATTTACTGTTATTCCCTACATCATATTGCCATCTATTGTTGATCATGCATGTATTATGTTATGCATATGTATGTATGTCCAGAGATATTTAGCATTAACCCATGGATGATCTTATGACACGGCCCATACAGATGTCTTCTTCGACAGTTATCTGTATTGATCATACCCCACTAGTATTTGTGGTATCCTGTCTAAGATGGTGGTATGATAGTATGTCACCTTCAGATAGGGTAACTATAGATCAGTTATTATAGCATACTATGACTCTCCTGATGTTTCAGATTCTCGCAGGCTTTGTAGAGGGTATGCTGGCGCATTGGATACCGGAGAGGCAGGTTTTTTGGTTTGGTATCCATGAGTTGACTCCTACCTTAGAGGAGTATGCATGGTTGACGGCGCTGCCACTGGACAGACCTTACGCGCGGATGGCTATCGACTACATGAGCTGGCAGTTTATGACCCTCACCAAGCTGAGGCGTAGAGTTGTGCAGGATGAGATCACATCCGGCTACGTTGTATCCCAGCATTTTTTAATGGACAGATTTGGCTCAGAGGATAGTTATACACAACACTCCGGGGATTCTACCATGTTGGAGGATCATTGGCATTTGGCCAGAGTAGACGTACTGCTACTATACGTATTGTCATATGTATACATGCCACGGTACATGGATGAGTTGGATATTGGTGTCATTATTGCAGTGAGAGCTCTCAGGGAGGGTCACACCATTATACCGATGATTGTAGCAGAGACATTGAGATCGGCTACATATTGCAGTACCAACCCTGCAAGGGTATTCACAGGTAGTTTGGTCATGTTGTACGTGTGGTTCATATCACACTTGAGACCGATTGGCACATTCTGACGGCATGGGTATTGTTTTACCCATGAGATAGCCATGTCGTACTCCTTTCAGCCTGCGGAGTGTACAGATCCTGCATCTTGGTTCGTTTTCCTGGCAGGGAATGGAGATCCATTTTATATATTATCATGTACAGGGTTTTATTCACCCTACAACTTCATCACTCATGCTCTGGGCATGGATTATCTCCCTCTAGCTAGTTTGAGGGGCATGACTACTTACCACCCACTAGCTGTGATGTGTTAGTTTGACCAGTTCCAGGACTTCTATCCTTTTGAGGGGGCATTGAGTCAGCGCTTAGCTTCTCGCCATTTGTTAGCGTGATGCCTATCCAAGGTGTATGCCTGTTGGGATCAGCGTGAGCTAGCTGCATTTTTTATTAGCCATCCAGGTTATTCTGCAAAAGTATTCTGCATGGATGGAGACAGAGACTACATCAGTTACGATAGTATCCACATTACCGGGGATTGATTCCGATGATGGGGAGCCCATGGAGGACATTGATATTCCCACCGAGGAGGAGCTATTCATTAGGTTACCAGCAGCTCTTGTAGATTCTCCCAAAGACGAAGTCTTTGCTATGATTCAAAGATTCAGCCGCAAAGATTTAGAAGCGAGTCTTCATCTGATGACCTTTAAGAGAGATCAGGCTAGGTCCTTGATGTTGACAGCTCTTAATGGGAGAGACACCGCTCTACTAGAGAGAGAGGAGGCCAAATCAGCTAGAGATGCATTGATTGTTGAGCGGGATGCTGCCCTATCTGCTCGGGATGTGGTCGTTACATATAGTACTTCAGTGAGATCCCTTACTACTGGAATGCTTGCTGATATGAGTGCATATATTGATGAGCATCATGCCACTATACAGTTGGCCTTGGATCTGCTAGCTCGTGTAGATACCCTTGGGCAGGAACTTGCAGCGTTACCCCCTTCTTCGGATAGAGATGTTATGTTAGATCTAATAATCCGCATACATATCGATCTGTAGATAGACTTGTATTTTCCTACACAGACTAGCTTAGCCATTTTGTCATGTATAACACATATTGTATATATCAAACAACATTATATATGGCAGGGAAATATATGTTGATTCACTTCCCTTTTAGTTGTGCCTTGATACTTGCTTGATATTTTCCTGCTTCTTCAGGGCTTGTGATTTAGATGCATTCTGAACTCATCCTTGATAGGTGGACATTGAGATGTCACAGGATCTTTCAGAATAGATCATTGATTTGTATGTATCTCTAACCTCTTTGGTGTCTTGGGACTGGTTTTTGTATGGAAATGTGTAGAGGAGTGTGACTTTTCCTCTCTAAGATTCACCGCAACACAGATGGTCGCCAGTACTCCTATTTAAGAGAAGCCCAGTTAGTTCCATCTCTTATGGATTGGTGTTGCTCTTCAAGGAATCAACCACAGCTTAGATGGTCGCTGACTCTCCCATTTATGGGAAGGCCAGGTAGTTCCATCCCTTTGGTCTGAAGCCGATGAAATGTGGTGGATTGAAGTTTGATCCCAGTACCATGTGACAAGTATTTGTGTTTTGGTAGGTGGTTAGACCAAACCATACATGGTTGCCTACGTACTTCTATTGAAGAGTAGATCAGGTCTGCGTAGTTTGAACCTGGTGTAAGAGGTTCAACGCTGAATGGTGTAGGGTGTAGAAAAGTGTAGGAGTGTTTTTGTTATTTTTTTGTAGAGAAGGGTGTAGAAATGTTTTTGTTTTTTTTGTTTTTTTTATTGCGACCGGGCCATATAAAATGGTTTCCTACATACACCCATGTATCGGGGAGATCAGGTCGACGTAGTCACCCCATGTTTAGGACGAATTACAACCGAAAAAGTTTGATCCCATGTTCAGGATAAACTGTGGGGAAAAGTTTGATCCCATGTTCAGGACAAACTGCGGGTGTGAAAAAGTTTGATCCCTTTTTCAGGACAAACTACAGGGGAAGGGTTCAATCCCTAGTGGGATAACTGAAATTGTATGGAGTATGAAATAAAAGATTTGATGATCTGAAAACCAGGTTGCTGGCTTGAAGAATGTGTTTCCATGATGGGGCAAATGGGTATGAAGAAAGGGTTGTGTGTAATAAGGGTTAGAAAACTTGAAATGACTGGTGATCTGGTGATCCAAAACCAGGATGTTTGCTTGATGGTAACTTTAGATATAGTACCATTTCATGGTGTCTGAGTTGATGAGCTGTGGAAATTTGTCGCCATCCATTTCCTGTAATCTGAGAGCACCTCTTGTCAACACCTCCTTGACAATAAACGGGACTTCCTAGTTTGGAGCAAATTTTCCCTTTGATTGATCTTGGTTATCAATGATCTTCTTCAAAACCAAGTCATGTTGCTTTAACTGCCGTAGCCAGACTTTTTTGTTGTAGGATCTGGCGATCTTTTGTTGGTATAACTGACCATGTAAGATAGCATCACTTCGTGTTTCGTCTATTAGAGACAATTGGTGATATCTATCTTATAACTATTGGTCTTCATCCAGCTAAGCATTAATCAACACTCTGAGGGATTCCATTTCCACTTCTATGGGGAGCACTGCTTCCATCCCATAGGTCAATGAGTAGGGGTTGCCCCAGTGGAAGTACGTATTGAAGTTCTGTAGGCTAATAGAGTCAAAGGTAAGAGGTCAGGCAATTCTTTGTGATTGGTGGACATCTTCTGCATGATCTTCTTAATGTTTTTATTAGGCGCTTCAACAACACCATTCATCTTTGGACGGTAGATGACGGAGTTAAGGTGTTTGATGTGGAATTTACTTCAAAACTCCTCCATCATTTTGTTGTTGAGGTTCTTAGCATTGTCTGACATAATTACCTCTGGTTGTCCATATCGACAAATGACATTATTTCTAATGAAAGCAATGATGACTTCTTTGGTAACCTTGGGGAAGGAGGCTGCTTCTACCCATTTGGTGAAGTAGTCGATCTTGGTGAAGATAAACCGATGCCCATTACTGGCTTTGGGATCGATGGGCCCGATCACGTCCATTCCCCACATTGAGAAGGGCCAAGGTGAACTCATATTATGGAGTTCCCTCGGAGGGGCGTGGATAGCTTTCCCATGAATTTGGCATTGGTAGCATCGTTTGGCGTGATCATCACAGTTAGCCTTAAGCGAGAGCCAGTAGTGCCCTGTTCTGAGGATCTTTTTAACAAGTAGGGGGCCGCTCATGTGTGGGCCACATACTCCACCATGGATTTCATTTATGAGCCTCTGAGCTTGGTCCTTGTCCATACATCTGAGGAGACCTATTCTTGCATCTCTTTTGTAGAGTGCATCTCTGCTTAAGTAGAACTTCATAGCCATTTGATGGATCCGCCTTTTTTTAGTTGGGCTCGCCTCAGCGGGTGTAGATCCATCTCGTAAGTACTCCTTGATGTGCTGATACTAAGGGCATTGGATGGGAGGTAGCTCATTCGATACTTTTCCAATATAATTCGCATAGGCGGGAGCCTTTTGTAAGGAAAATGGGATGCTTGGCATGTTTTCCTTATTATGTATGTTGGTCAAGGAGGCCAAACTTGCTAGCGCATCCGCAAAATCATTCCTATTTCGAGGAATGTGGAGGAAGTTTATTTCTTCGAACTCCGAAGCCATCTGTAAAACTTATCGATGGTAAGGCAGCAAATGTAGCTCTTTGGTATGATAGATTCCTGTGGTCTATCTGATTACCAATTCTGAATCCCCAAAGACAGTTAACCGCCTGTTACCCATTGATTGGGCAAGTTTGAGTCCCATGATACAGCCTTCATACTCAGCTGTGTTGTTGGTGCTGACAAACTGCAATTTGACGGTGATGGGATATTGCTCCCCCATATCGGATACTAGAACTGCTCCAGCTCCAGAACCTTCCATGTTAATAGCTCCATCAAAATACATTTTCCACGTAAGGAATGCTTTGTACTGATGGTGTTGCTGGACTGTCATTACCCCTTTATCGGGGAAGTATATTTCTAAGGGTTTGAAATCCCCTGCGGGTGCAGTGGCCAGTTGATCCGTAATTCCTTGTCCTTTAATGGACTTTTGTGTCACGTCGACGATCTCAACTTGTTCTAGGATCAACTACCATCTGAACAGTCAATAATTCAATATGGGTTTACTAAACACGTACTTGAGAGGATCCATGTGGGACATGAGATGGGTTGTATGACCATGGAGGTAATGTTGTAACCTCATGGAAGCCCATGCTAAAGCACAACAAGTCTTCTCAATCAGAGTGTACTTGTGTTCACTGTTGCTGAATCTTTTGTTGAGGTAGTAGATAGCTCGCTCTTGGCCTCTATCGTCTTTTTATCCCATCATGTAGCCCATGGCATTGTCATTAATGGACAGGTACATGAATATGAGAATATCATCCCTAGGTGGTACCAAAATAGGAGCGTTAACCAGCTGCTCTTTGATTGTAAGGAAAGCTTTTTGACACTCATCGTTCGATTTCATGCAGGAGTTCTTCCTTAACAACATCAAGATAGGCTCACAGGTTGCTGTGAGTTAAGAAATAAACCTGCTAATGAAGTTGATTCTTCCCAAAAATCCTTTTATTTCCTTCTCTGTCAGAGGAATGAGCATTTCCTTGATGGCCTAGATTTGGGTGGGATCTAGCTCAATCCCTTTGTGGCTAACTAGGAAACCTAGCAACTTGTCTAATTTAGCGCCAAAGGCGTACTTGGCTAGATTCAACTTCAAGTTGTACTTACGTAACCTGTTCAAAAGCTTTTTGAGATGGTCTTTTTTTTTTTTTTTATATATAGCTTATATACCCCAAATATTCCCCCAAACTTAGGTTCTTGTCTAACTTTAGTCATCACTACTTATTCTTGTCATTCTTTCATTCAAACTAGCATTATCCTTTAGAGTCCCATTATGTATCAATTTAAACTCAATCAATCAACAAGTTGTTTTTTCTTGTGCTATCATTATTATACTAGTTTCAAGCAGAAAAAGATTCAATTCATAACAAGAAATCACATCAAAGCTCTAATAGTAATTATTATACTTGTCACCCAATTCCAATCTCATCATTGGCCAAAATAAACTTAACTATAACAAACCATTTGGACTCATGCAAGATGAACATAGTAACTAACTATTATTTTTGAATTTTTGAATTTTTGATTTTTTTTTTATAACGAACCTAAACTATATTAACAACATATGCAAAATAACATAACATAAACATGAAACTAAACATGCAATAACGAACTAAACTAAACTCCCCAAACTTAGCAATTACAATGTCCTCATTGTAAGAATATAGCGATAAGTAGAAGAGAACTTCCCCTGTAATCGCCTAAGCGTGAGGTCTTTGGTGGCGATGGTAGCGACGATCATTTTCCTATCCATTGAACCTCCAATACCGCAATGAAGAGAGACAACATGTATTAGATTATAAGAGAACTTACTAAGCAAATTAATTCCTATCTACTAAATAAACTAGTAAAGCATATAAATATAAAAATTCTGGGTTGCCTCCCATTCGGTAGCTTGATTTATAGTCTTTCGGCTGACTTTATTCAGTCAATGCTATCCAATTCCTCTTGAAAGTTGAGGAACCCTCCATCCATCGAAATAATATAGCTTTTGGTAGGTTCCCATTTACGATAGCCATTGTATTAAAGTCACCTAGCATGCTTTGTTTAGATAAGATCACATTAAAGAACGTCCAACATCTAGGTGTTTTTTCCATTGTGTCCATGAATAGATTACGGCATTGAGGCTTTTCGGACACAACAATCTCTTCTTCTATCTTCTCCAACTCATTGAACCATGGCTTGAAGTTGTACTCGCTTTTTACGTCACAAGGAGTATTGTCGACGACATGACTACCTAGCGGACAAGGTTTTGCAAATCTAACTGGATTCTTGAACTTTGGCGGAGAAGGAACTTGGGGCATTAATAACATCGACTCCTCCTCGTTGGTAATCATAGTTAGTTCTTCACCGACCTTATTTTCATTATCCCCACTTGTCTCTCTCTTTTCAACATCTCGTGTCTCATCCGGTTGTAGATTTGGCTCGGGCACTTCATCAATTTTCGTCATCCATGTCATAAAGCCAAGTGTTTGGAGGAAGGTTGTTTATGACTTTGGTCATTTGCTCTATCGATCCATAAGATTTAGAATTGACCCGTTTGATTAATCCTCTCTCCTCGAACTTGGACCACAATTCCTCCAACCTTGAATTTTCTTCTTTTAATAGAGGTTGAGATGAGAATTAGGCGTGTATGTTGGATTTGGAGTAGAGTATTGGTCTTGATAGTTGTAGCTCCATGAAGAATCCGGGTGATACCCCCAAACTTGTTCATAATTATCATATGCATACTGATTGAGGTAGTTACCACCATCTTTGTCTTCGGCCCAAGATTGATGGTGCATTGATTACTCGGGTGATTGCCAGCATAATAGTCACACATAACTGCCATCCTTCGACTCTGTTGGGATGCGATAACGTCCAACTTCCTCGAAAGTTCTTTAATTTGTGCTGACATTGCGGAAAGTGTCGCGAGTCTGTCAATCTCCATTCCCCTTGGTTGAGTCACGTTCGTGTATGGCCATTGATACTCAAAGTCATCCATGGTACCTAAAATGAGAGAAATATAAGAAGAATTAAAATAAAAATAAAAATGTTTAAATTAAGACTAATTTGATTGAAATTAATATTGGTAAAAAAATATTAAACTAATTCCCCGGCAACGGCGCCAAAAACTTGTTGATCGATTTCGCAATCAATGAATACGTGCAAGTATACACGGTCAACAAGTAATAAAGTGAAAGTAAAGTAGTATCGTTCCCCGAGAAATTATTTAATAAAAATTACCAAATACTAACTCTTAACCAAATTAATTTTATTTAAACAATTGCAAATTGTGATTTTTCTAATTAAGAAAACTAAATTAAACAAAACAAAAAGATTATTCTAAAAGAAAGCAAATAAAAAAACTAAGAATTGATGGAATTAGGATAAATAAAGATTAAGACTCCAATATCCCCAATTATGAACTATAAATCAATTATCCAATTATCCCAATTATTATGTCTATTGAATTGTTAACAGGAATTCTCAAATGCCAAAAGCCCTTTCTCAAGTGATCATTTGCCTTCTATTTAACCCAGATTAATTTTGCTATATCTCTATGCAAAACAATTGAATTAAACTCTCACTCTAATCCCAATTCCTTATGTGTTACATGCGGCAAATAGATATTCTCATTCTATTCACAAACCTAATTATTCACTTTGTGCAAATAACTAAGTCACATGATATCATGCCCGATTCTAACCTAGAATTCCTTTCTCAATTCCTTCTAGAGTAACAAGGTAATTATTGATCGGATAATTAATCAATAAGCATCAAAGCAAGATAAACAATTCACTTTGACACAAATAATTGGAATAAATTAAATAACTAATTTATAGCCATAAAAAGTTCAATTGAAATCTTAATAAAAGAGTTAGTTCATAATTAATGAATTAAAACCAAGAATCCACAATTGAATAGACATTAAAAGATAAAAGTATGATAAGAGAAGAGAATAGAATCATTGTTGTCGGCAAATCGATGCTCCTCTCTCTTTCTCTTGCTCTTGATCTTGATGTTCTTCAAGTTGCTTCAATCTCCAAAACTAATAAGAACTAGGGTTTATATTCTAATCTAATGGAGTGTATAATCTAGTCTAATCTATGTAATCCCCTCTTATTTTATGCCTTACATCATGTATTTATAGATTACAAGTCCAATTTTTAGTTTAGGAACAAACCCAATCCAATTTGGAGTCAAAAAGGTGTCAAAATTCACCCAAAATGCGTCCAGGCCGCACCAACCTCTTCCCCCAGTGCCCGATATTTGGGCACGATGCTCAAAATCGCTGCTCCCAAGCGCCCCGGCGCTGGCATAGGCCTATTTTGGGCGCCCGGACTTTGCCCCATGTTCGACATTTTTTCTACTCGGCGTCCTTTGGTAAAACGGCCATAACTTTTGATCCGGGAGGAGTTCTGGGGGCCTGCCACCTATCAAATCGAAGATATCGACGAGATCTACAACTTTCATTCTTTGAGGATTGAGAAATTCTGGGCGGATGAAGGCTGAAATTGAGCTGGAAGTGAATGCTATGCAAATGACCACCCAAAACCATGACGTTCGACGTCCAGTTGGTACAACGATCATAACTCTTGCATCCGAACTCCGATTGGAATGATTCAAAATGTTCCAAAAAGCTAAGGCGATGCTCTTCAATGTAAGCTAAGTTCCAAACCAAGAACATGAAGTAAACATGAAAGCCCAAATGATGTCGGTTTTGCTTTTCTTTGCGTTTTCTTTGCTTTTCCTTACCAATAGTCGCGCACACCAAGCTCCCCAAACGTATAACCTACAAAATGAACACAAAATGCATGAAAAGTAACTAAGACACATAAATATAAGCAACTAATTCAAGTAAAGATTACGGGAGAGTGTATATAAAATCCACTTATCAAATACCCCCAAACTTAAAACTGTTGCTTGTCCCCAAGCAACACAACATAATGCAATGCAATGCAATGAAATGAAACTAATCTATATGCCTACGAATCCAGCAGTATTTGATAGAATCAAATCTATTCACTCGACCTTAGAGCAATCAAGCAAACATGACAATACTTCATATCAAAACCAATCAACAATTTCCTAGTCGATCATCAAGTCTTAAATCATTTATTACTGGTATAGTGCGTGTGTGTGCTCAACAACCATGCTAAGCGCGATATAAAATCAAATTTAACACATAACAAGTCTCTTCGAAGGCATCATACAGTGTAAACTCAAGAAATCCAAAAACAAGCTAGATCCAACTAAAATCAAACAATTACCAATATCGAGGGTCAACATGGGATACTTATGCTTTATTTTCATCTACGGGGGCTTTTTGCTTTTTTCCGCTTTATTATTTTTTTTTATATATACATAGCTATGCAATGTCTTATTCCCTTAGGCTTTTCAATGCTACCTTAATGAGCTTTCGACCAACGACTCCCAGACCATTAAGACCTTAGGGCGCTAGGTGTAAAGACAATCCCCTCGGACTTACTTACTCAAGTAACAAAGGCCAAAAAACTAGACAAGCATGCCACGGTGTTTATTCATACTTTTTTTTTTTTTTTTTGTTTTTTTTTTTTTTTTTTCTTTTTTTTATATAGCTTATATACCCCAAATATTCCCCCAAACTTAGGTTCTTGTCTAACTTTAGTCATCACTACTTATTCTTGTCATTCTTTCATTCAAACTAGCATTATCCTTTAGAGTCCCATTATGTATCAATTTAAACTCAATCAATCAACAAGTTGTTTTTACTGTGTTATCATTATTATACTAGTTTCAAACAGAAAAAGATTCAATTCATAACAAGAAATCACATCAAAGCTCTAATAGTCAGTATTATACTTGTCTACCCAATTCCAATCTCATCATTGGCCAAAATAAACTTAACTATAACAAACCGCTGGACTTATGCAAAATGAACATAGTAACTAACTATTATTTTTGAATTTTTGAATTTTTTTTTTTTTTTATAATGAACCTAAACTATATTAACAACATATGCAAAATAACATAACATAAACATGAAACTAAACATGCAATAACGAACTAAACTAAACTCCCCCAAACTTAGCAATTACAATGTCCTCATTGTAAGAATATAGCGATAAGTAGAAGAGAACTTCCCTGTAATCAGCTAAGCGTGAGGTGCTGGTGGCGATGGTAGCGACGATCATTTTCCTATCCATTGAACCTCCAATACCTGCAATGAAGAGAGACAACATGTATTAGATTATAAGAGAACTTACTAAGCAAATTAATTCCTATCTACTAAATAAACTAGTAAAGCATATAAATATAAAAATTCATAGGTTGCCTCCCAGTCAGTGCTTGATTTATAGTCTTTTCGGCTGACTTTATGCGGTCAATGCTATCAATTCCTCTTCGAAAGTTGAGGAACCCTCCATCCATCGGAAATAATATAGCTTTTGGTAGGTTCCCATTTACGATAGCCATTGTATTAAAGTCACCTAGCATGCTTTGTTTAGATAAGATCACATTAAAGAACGTCCAACATCTAGGTGTTTTTTCCATTGTGTCTGCGAATAGATTACGGCATTGAGGCTCATCGGACACAACAATCTCTTCTTATATCTTCTCAACTCATTGAACCATGGCTTGAAGTTGTACTCGCTTTTACGTCACAAGGAGTATTGTCGACGACGACATGACTACTAGCGGACAAGGTTTTGCAAATCTAACAGGATTCTTGAACTTTGGCGGAGAAGGAACTTGGGGCACTAATAACATCGGCTCCTCCTCGTTGGTAATCATAGTTAGTTCTTCACCGACCTTATTTTCATTATCCCCACTTGTCTCCTCTTTTTCAACATCTCATGTCCAGTTGTAGATTTGGCTCGGGCACTTCATCAATTTCATCATCCATGTCATAAAGCCAAGTGTTTGGAGGAAGGTTATTTATGACTTCGGTCATTTGCTCTATCTGATCCGCAAGTTTTAGAATTGACCCCGTTTGATTAATCCTCTCTCCTCGAACTTGGACCACAATTCCTCCAACCTTGAATTTTCTTCTTTTAATAGAGGTTGAGATGAGAATTTCGGCGTGTATGTTGGATTTGGAGTAGAGTATTGGTCTTGATAGTTGTAGCTCCATGAAGAATCCGGGTGATACCCCAAACTTGTTCATAATTATCATATGCATCTTGATTGAGGTAGTTACCACCATCTTTGTGCACGCCCAAGATTGATGGTGCATTGATTACTCGGGTGATTGCCAGCACAATAGTCACACATAACTGCCATCCTTCGACTCTGTTGGGATGCGATAACGTCCAACTTCCTCGAAAGTTCTTTAATTTGTGCTGACATTGCGGAAAGTGTCGCGAGTCTGTCAATCTCCATTCCCCTTGGTTGAGTCACGTTCGTGTATGGCCATTGATACTCAAAGTCATCCATGGTACCTAAAATGAGAGAAATATAAGAAGAGAATTAAAAATAAAAAAAAATGTTTAAATTAAGACTAATTTGATTGAAATTAATATTGGTAAAAAAAATATTAAACTAATTCCCCGGCAACGGCGCCAAAAACTTGTTGATCGATTTCGCAATCAATGAATACGTGCAAGTATACACGGTCAACAAGTAATAAAGTGAAAGTAGAGTATCGTTCCCACGAGGAATTATTTAATAAAAATTACCAATTACTAACTCTTAACCAAATCAATTTTATTTAAACAATTGCAAATTGTGATTTTTCTAATTAAGAAAACTAAATTAAACAAATTAAAAGATTATTCTAAAAGAAAAGCAAATAAACAAAATAAGAATTGATGGAATTCAAATAAATAAAGATTAAGACTCCAATATCCCCAATTATGAACTATAAATCAATTATCCAATTATCCCAATTATTATGTCTCTATTGAATTGTTAATGAGGAATTCTCAAATGCCAAAAGCCCTTTCTCAAGTGATCATTTGCCTTCTATTTAACCCAGATTAATTTTGCTATATCTCTATGCAAAACAATTGAATTAAACTCGTTATAATCCCAATTCCTTATGTGTTTTATGCACGGCAAATAGATATTCTCATTCTATTCACAAACCTAATTATTCTTTGTGCAAATAACTAAGTCACATGATATCATGCCAGATTCTAACCCTAGAATTCCTTTCTCAATTCCTTCTAGAGTAACAAGGTAATTATTGATCGATAATTAATCAATAAGCATCAAAGCAAGATAAACAATTCACTTTGACACAAATAATTGGAATAAATTAAATAACTAATTTATAGCCATAAAAGGTTCAATTGAAATCTTAATAAAAGAGTTAGTTCATAATTAATGAATTAAAACCAAGAATCCACAATTGAATAGACATTAAAAGATAAAAAAGTATGATAAGAGAAGAGAATAGAATCATTTGTCGACCAAATCGATGCTCCCTCTTGCTCTTGCTTCTTGATCTTCAATGTTCTTCAAGTTGCTTCAATCTCAAAAACTAATAAGAACTAGGGTTATATTCTAATCTAATGGAGTGTTTAATCTAGTCTAATCTATGTAATCTCCCTCTTATTTTATGCCTTACATCATGTATTTATAGGTTACAAGTCCAATTTTTAGTTTAGGAACAAACCCAATCCAATTTGGAGTCAAAAAGGTGTCAAAATTCGCCCAAAACGCGTCCAGGCCGCACCAACCTCTTCCCAGCGCTGGGCACGATGCTCAGACACTGCTCCCCAGCGCCCCGGCGCTGGGCATAGGCCTATTTTGGGCGCCCCGGCGCTGCCCCATGTTCTGACATTTTCTACTCCGACGTCCTCTGGTAAAACGGCCATAACTTTTGATCCGGGAGGAGTTACGGGGCCTGCCACCTATCAAATCGAAGATATCGACGAGATCTACAACTTTCATTCTTTGAGGATTGAGAAATTCTGGGCGGATGAAGGCTGAAATTGAGCTGGAAGTGACTGCTATGCAAATGACCACCCAAAACCATGACGTTCGACGTCCGTTGGTACAACGATCATAACTCTTGCATCCGAACTCCGATTGGAATGATTCAAAATGTTCCAAAAAGCTAAGACGATGCTCTTCAATGTAAGCTAAGTTCCAAACCAAGAACATGAAGTAAACATGAAAGCCCAAATGATGTCCGGTTTGTTTTTCTTTGCGTTTTCTTTGCTTTTCCTTACCAATAGTCGCTCACAGTAAAGCAGCTCCCAAACGTATAACCTACAAAATGAACACAAAATGCATGAAAAGTAACTAAGACACATAAATATAAGCAACTAATTCAAGTAAAGATACTTGCCTCGATCGTGAGCTACGATTCTGAAATTAATTTCTATCCACTATGCAGGTTAAATTATCTTCCTTTGAGAGACCTATAATTAGTCTTTCAATTAGTCAATGCATAACATCGATTATGTAACCACATAGATATTATACATTACAATAAGTTCTTATAAACATTATCATGCCTAGATAGTGTTATTATTAATTAACGACTACCTTTAATTCACATAATATTATTAACTTAGATAATATTAATTCACCTTCTAGTATTATTGGTTCACTAATAATACTTTAAATCATTACTAACATTTTATTCACTTACTAATATTATTAATCATTTAATAATATTTATCCCTTTACTAATATTATTAATCATTTAATAATATTTTATTTAATCTCTAATATTATTATTTAATAATAATACTCTAATCTAATATTTTTATTTACATAACAACATCATATTATAATATTATTAATATGATAATAATATTCAATGATTTATTAAATTAACAAACAATTTATTCTAATTGTTCGTCCTTTATTAACCTCTTATTTAATGTCCATAAAAGGTCATAAATAATATTTATTATTATAAATTACCAAAATGCCCTAAGATAGTCATGATATAATATATTATGAGCATTCAAGCATAAAAATCATATTTTTCTCATTAAAGACATCATTTAACTATTTATTTCCTTTTATTCATAACATAATCATTTTTAGAAAAAATAGCAAACTGATTCCAAAAATTCTCAGCTTCTGGATTTTAACAGAATATGAACCAACAATGATCCTCTAATTTTTCTAGAATTTTAGAAAATGATTTACTATTTTTAAAGTGTCCAAAACACTCGGATCTTGCTCTATTTTTCATAAATTAAGTTTTACTCAGAAAAATCTGAAATTTTCAGGGTATGCTCTCTTAACATATATGAAGTTACTGTAAACATTTTGGAATTTTCTAGTGTATACACAGTGAGATATTCGTAGGATAATATTTATGGAGTCCTTTACGGAAATAGTCATTACGCACAATATATAACTCGAAACGTGTCCGTTCTTTTTCCTACGCGTAGATAACTTCATAAGGTACCTCTGTAGTATTTTTCCAGATTTTTACAAGATAAGGAACTGACCGAAACAGCCTCATAAAAAACAAGTCAGTAGCTGATTTAGAGTTTCAAAGCTTTAGCATATAAAGTGGACTGTTTTGGGAAAAATAATCTTAAAGGTTCCAAAACATGCTAGATTTGTATCCTATCACTTGGGTTTACTAGGTAACTCTTGTATCTAGCATCCCCCCTTCGACGGATCACAATTCCAAGTTGTACAACTTGAGTTACACAAGATTTAGTGGAAGAAAAACAAGAGTTTTCACCCTTGGAGAACATATGCTCATTTTCTTCCTCTAAGTCTTTGATCTAACACTCAAGATACTTAATTTCATGCATGATGATATGTAGAACTAGTGTATCTTGAGTAGTTGTACACAACCCCATCAAAACTCAAGCTAGCAAAACAAAGTAAAAGAAGAAGATGAAGGTACATTATACCTTGACTTAGTTGCTACCCTTCTTGATTATCCAAAGTAACTAATAAACTTAGGGGGCATAAACAACTAGCACTCCTATATTTTTTTCTTCCTATGGACGAATCCTCTCACTCTTTTCTCTCTTTGAAGTTAGCTAGCTTGGGAGCAAAAGATAGAAGAAAAAGATGAAGAGAGAATGAGATGTTGGAAGAATGAAAACAAAATAAAGTGGGTGATTCACTAATAACCCTCCCACAATTATTTTGTTGCCCATTAGGTAAAAACTTTGTATTATTACTTCCATTAACCTAGACATGATTAAATGTGCATAATGGAGTGGCAACCAATGAGAGCTTAACAACATTGTCCTTATGTTTAATAATGTCTACTAATGGACAAGTTAGCTTAATTATTCCACTTAGGATCCTCATAATATCCTCCATTTAGCTTTTTATTTTAAATGCCCAATTTTGATTAATCAAATGTCTAGAATACCCCTAATCAAGTGGGCTAAATATTGGATTGTATTTTATTTCCTTTGGGCTTTTCTTTTAATTGATTTGGGCTAGATAATAAACATAGTCTAGCAATTTCAATAATGTTACCCAATTTGATAATTTAGGGCTTTCATTTCTAATCATATGAAGTTTAATTACTTACACATATGATTTTATCTCATAACCTAATTAGATTTACAAGAATTAGGTTTAAAGTTATTAGTCACTTGAAATACTAAGTTTACCCACTTAAGTTAGTATACATATAAAATACTAACTTTTCAGTATTACCATAACCCTTAGGTTATTTAATAGTCTTACCTAATATATAATTAGGTCACAAGGCTTTCATTTTTAATGAAATCTATAAATGTATGTATCCATAACTATAATATATATGTTAATTGACCCATGCACCACTTCACATGTGTTGTCACATATTAAATCCTTATGTAACACAAGGTTAAAAAAAATCCATAATGTACATACATATATAGTGACTTAAATTTCACGGTTATTACATCCTCCCCCCCCCCCTTTATAACAATTTCGTCCCCGGAATTACATATAAGGTTACTTAAAAAGGTGCGGATAATTTTCTCTTATCTTTTCTTCAAGTTCCCACGTAGCTTCTTCACAGATGTGGTTCCTCCAAAGAACTTTTACGTAATGTATAACCTTATTTGAAATTTCATTTCTTTTCTATCTAAAACTTCGATAGGAATTTCTTCGATACGACAAATCTTTTTTCGACTTGAATTGGCTCAAATACGATATCACATGCTTGTAATCAGCTTTATATGTCGTGAAGATCGACGATACATGAAACACATTATGAATATGTTCGATTCGGGAGGTAGAGCTACCTCGTCGCCACTTCGCCTATCTTCTTCAGGATCTCAAAAAGGTCCAATAAATCTCGGACTCAGTTTACCTTTCTTTCCAAACCTTATCTTCCCTTTCCAGGGAGATACTTTCAAAAAAGCATAGCTTCCCACCTCAAAATCTCGCTTACGGTGATGTAAGTCTACATACTTCTTCAGCGATCTTGAGTCGCTACCGATCGGGCTCTAATCACCTTAATGGTCTCTGATCTGCTTTGCACGATTCTGGGTCCCAGCAATCGACGTTCACCCAATTCGTCCCAAAGATAAGGGCGTTCTACATTTCCTCCCATACGATTGCTTCGTCAGGCGGCATTCGATCTTTGGCATGGTAGCTATTGTTGTCAGACGAACTCTACCAATGGAAGATGATCCTCCCAACTACCCTTGAAGTCCATCACACAAGCTCTGAGCATGTCTTCAAGTGTTTGAATCGTTCTCTCGCTTTTCCCATCGGTCTGCGGATGATACGCGGTGCTCATCCGTAGCTGCGTCCCCATTCTTTCTTGAAGACTCTTCCAGAAGTTTGACGTGAATCGAGGATCCCTATCCGACACAATAGATACTGGTATGCCATGCCTCGATATAATTTCTTTGATATATAGCTTGGCTAGCTGGTCCAAACCTGATCTTTATCGACAAAAAGTGAGCCGACTTCGTAAGACGATCTACGATCACCCATATGGCGTCATGTCCCTTTTGCATTGTTGGAAGTCCCACCACAAAATCCATCGTGATGTGCTCCCATTTCCACTCTGGAATCTCTAAAGGCTGTAATAATCCACTCGGTCGTTGATGTTTTGCCTTAACTCTCTGACAAGTTAGACATCTGCTGACACATTCTGCAACCTCTCTCTTCATGTTTGGCCACCAAAAGTGTTGACGTAAGTCTTGATACATCTTTGTGCTTCCTGGGTGTATCGAGTACCTCGTGTTGTGTGCTTCTTTGAGAATCTCTTCCCTTAGTTCGGTGGTAATAGCGGTATTTTAAATTCGTCCTTCAAACCTTAGCGATCCGGTGCCATCAATCTTGTATTTCAATTCATCCCTTCAATTAATCTTTGCTTCTTGATCTTTGCCATGATCTTCGTCCTTCTCTTGAGTCTCTTTAACCTTATCTAATAAAGTAGGGCTCGCTGCCACAGTAAATAATTTCTCATTGACTTCCATCGAATACTTAACCTCTAAGTCAAGTCATTCGAAATCCTTCACCAATTCCTCTTGAATGGTTAATTTCAATAACTTCTCTCTGCCTTTTCTGCTCAGGGCATCAGCCACCACATTTGCTTTGCCTGGATGGTACAAAATCTCACAATCATAATCCTTGATCAATTCTAGCCATCGGCGCTGCCTCATATTTAGCTCCTTTTGCGTGAAGATATACTTTAGACTCTATGATCCGTATATATCTCACACTTCTCTCCATACAAATAGTGCCTCCAAATTTTCAAGGTAAAAACTACTGCTGCTAACTCCAGGTCATGAGTCGGATAACCCTTCTCATAGTCCTTTAGCTGACGTGAAGCGTACGCAATGACCTTGCCATGTTGCATCGAGACTACGGCCCAGAGACCCTTGTGTGACGCATCACTATACACTACAAATCCTCGCGTGTTGTCCGGTAAAGGCCAACACAGTGTATTGAGCCTCTTCTTCAATTCCATGAAACTCTGTTCACATTTTTCCGTCCAAACGAACTTCTTTGTCTTTCTAGTAAGGTTGGTGATGGCGATGCTACCTTTGAAAAATCTTGGATGAATCTTCGATAGTATCCTGCTAATCCTAAGAAACTCCTAATTTCGCCGGTGTCTTTAGGTCATTTTTCGATTGATAACTACTTCTACTTTTCTTTGGATCTCTTTGAAACACCATCTTTGTCGATAACGTGACCCAAAAAAGCGCACTCTCGCAACCAAAATTCACACTTGGAGAACTTTGCATACAACTTCTCCTCCTTAACTTCTCCAACACTTTCCTTAGATGTTCGGTGATTGATCTTCCTCGTCTCTCGAATATACGGAATGTCGTCGATGAACACGACAACAAACTTATCCAATCTTTGCTTAAACACTGTTCATCAAATCCATGAATGCTCTTTGGTGCATTAGTTAACCCAAAAGACATTACCGTAAACTCAAAGTGTCCATACAGGAGTTACGAATGCCGTCTTTGGAACATCCTCTGTATCACCTTGGGTTGGTGATAACCGGTCCTCAAGTCAATTTTTGAAAAGTATTTTGCCCCCTTCAACCGATCAAACAAATCGTCGATCACGGGCAATGGGTATTTATTCTTAATGGTGACCTTGTTCAACTCTCTAGGTAGTCGATACAAAGTCTTAATGACCCATCCTTCTTCTTTCTACGAATAAAGACCGGTGCTCCCCATAGTGATACGCTTGGTGAATGTATCCCCTTATCTAACAACTCTTGTAGTTGAACCATCAGTTCCTTCATTTCTCTAGGAGCCATACGATCTGACGCTTTGGATACCGGTGATGTCCTGGCGCCAAATCGATAACAAACTATATCTCTCTATCCGGTGGCAATCCGGAATCTCTTCCGGGAAAAGCGTCAACGAATTCCCTTACAATAGGTATTTGACCCGGTTCACCTCGATTCTGCGGGTATCCTGGCGTGAGCCAAATAACCTATACAACCCTTCCTAAGCAACTTCCTTTCTTGCATCATCGTTGACAACAAGATTGTCTTGGCGATTTACTGCCATGAAATACCACCTTTGACTTATTCGGAGTCTTTAGGTATACGCACTTTTTCTTACAGTCAATGACCGCTCCATGACTTGATAACCAATCCATACCAAAGATTACATCAAACTCTCCAAGACGAATCGGTATCAAATCCACATTAAGCTTAAACCCTCTTACATTAGCACAACAGTTCCTATAGATGTAGTCTACAGGGATAATTTCTTTGTTTGCTACTTCTACATTCATTGGGTGTTCTAATAGTTCATGAGGTAAACTTAATCTTTGAGCAAATTCATCAGATACAAGAGAACATGAAGCTCCCAAATCGAATAACACATAGGCATTTATATCATTGATCGGAATTATACCTGACACCACCTCCCTGGATGCCACGACATCTTGCACCGTCATATTGAATGTCGTCTTTGTCGGCTTGTTTGGTGAAATTTGGTCCTCCACTGGTTGTCTTAGTGTTATTGCCCCTGTTGCCATTTTCGCCATCCGTGCTTTTCTTCTTTGGGCAATCCTTGATCCGATGTCCTACTTCACCACAATTAAAGCAACCTCCTTTCTTCACCTTAGTATAATTGGGTGAGGTATGCCCTTCTTGCCCACATGTATAACATATCGTTTTCCTTTCAAGCACTCCCCGAGTGACCTTTCCACATTCCCACACAAGCTTCTTTTTTTGCACACTTCTTCTTTGCATCTCGATTACTACCCCCCCTTGCTCCATTTCCGCTTCTTATTGTTGCTCACCGCCATCTTTGACATTTTGATTCCCACCTTACTCGCTTTCTTCTTGTTCTTCTCCGATTGTATCTTGAGACCGCCCGCTTCCTCCTTCCGCTTATAAGAGCTTTTTCCAATGAGTTGAGAATGATGGGATTTGTAAAATCGCTACCTTACTATAAATTCACGGCTTTAGTCCATTTTCAAACCTTCTCGCTTTCCTCTCTCTGTGTCCACGATGATGTGGGCGAATCGCCAATTCATTAAATTTCACAAAGATACTGACGATCGACATATTCTCCTATTTCGGTTCCAAGAACTTGATCTCCATTCTTGCTTGAACACTCTCGTGGAAGTAGTTCTCGAAGAACAACTTCTTGAATGCTTCCCAAGTCACGATTCCAGTTCCGGCTTTGTTCTGGTTGGCATCCCACCAATAGTTAGCCTCACCCTTCATTAAGTAGGTAGCAAAAATGGTCTTCTGCTCTTCTGCTACTCTAGTAATAACGAAGGCCTTCTCAATCTCCTTTACCCACATTTGGGCTTCTATCGGGTCTGCTGTTCCTCTGAACTCCGGCGGTCCTACTGCCTTAAAGTCTTTAAAGTTGACTAATTGGGTGCCTGCCTAATTTCCTGCAGGTTGAGCTTGATTCCTCATGACTTCAGCCATCATGTTGATAAAATCTTGCATTGGGTTTTGTTGAGATCCCGCTGCATTATTAACTGACTCTTCAATATCTTGGTTCCTCAGTCCACGTCTGCGCGCCATTATCTAGTGAAACAAATTCTAACACGTTACTCGGATTTATTATCATATGATTACTTAGCATGTAACACCCTATTTATTTAAACAATCAGATGATCATTATGTGAGAGTTTTAAGTTACCAATATTTGGAAGTCTTTCTCCCTACTTAGTGGGTTAAGTTTGTTTTTAAAGAACATTTTCCAAATCAGTCTACTGGATTCACATAACATTAAATAGAAAATTTACTATTTAAAATCTTCCAACAAATATCATAATAATACTGCATTTATATTCATACACCAATCTTCAGTGACTTATATGATTAATACATGTATATTTTATAAATGCTACTATCCCATTTTAACACAAAAGATGGGATTAACTCATAATGATACCTCCCTACAAACACAATTAGGGAAAGTACATAACCATTTACTACCTCACACCTGTTGAGGTTTACATCAACATAAAACCTTATTACACAACAAGAAAGGTACTAATGCATCTATTTACAACTGGGCCATCACATCATCACCACTTGGTGGCCTGCCAGTCACTGCCGACAGCTCCTAGAGGAAGCAACTTCTTGCGACTCTCGTCGAACGGATCGACTAGGCTCTCCTATCTCATAGTGTGCCCTCCTAGCCCCACTGCGCTGGCCCTCATACGCTGCATCAAGGGCCAGTCCTAAAGTTTCTACTCTGACCTTTATGTCCTGTAGTTCGATCTTTAATTGGCCCACCAGCTCATCAGACTCATGGAGTGCCTCTTCCACCCGCATCTTATCGGCAATTTCTACATCAAACTCAGCATGCATCTCCAAATGCTTTATGCTCAGCTCTCCAAACTTTGCCTTTTCATTCTCTAGCTGTACCCTCAGCATCTCAACTTGCAACTGGGACTCATCCAATTTTTCCTTCTATTCGACTTTCTCCATCTGGGCTTGATGAGCCTCATCCTTGTATTGTTCTTGAAGAATTGGAGGTGTGGTTTTCTACTTCTAATTCCTCTCACTCTGCTTTCTAATTGGTGATTCTCCTCAACAAGTCCCCTCTTTGGAGGACCATGAGGGACATCTTGGGCGACCTCATGCTCAATGGGTTCCTGATCAACTGAGTAACTACCTTGGCGCTCGTTAGACATCCTACATACACCATAAATAAAATCAACATCAGTACCACAATAAAATATATTCATTGATGAAATGAAATAATATTTTATTAAGTACAACACAAACTTGATGAATTTCCATAATCCATCTCCTAACATACTCTATAAGAGTTTTCTACTAAGGTTATAACCTAGGTTTTGCATTCCTAATGTTTATAACCTACGGCTTTGATACGGAGATGTGACGCCCCCAAATCCAGGTTCTCTAACCTCAGATTCAGTGCTCACGATCCTATCATCATCATAAGCATTCTATAACTATTTTGAAATAATAAACATACATTGTTCATTATAATAAGGTCTCATAATATGGTCCCAAGGTCTCCATAACCTTAACTTTAAATACACCATTTATAATACAAATAGTTTACTTAAGAAATTTCATTAGATAATAACTAATTTAACATTCATTCTAAAATTACTCCTGGATCTTGCCCTTGTCCTTCACGTTAGATCCTTGAGAACTTAAGTGAAAATAGAGGTCATGATATAGCAAGAGTAAGCAACTAATTTGCTTCACAAGTTTATAAAGACAAAGGATATATATCATGACTTAGAAAGAAATATTGCCTTCAATGTTCAACAATAATATAAGATTGTGGAGGAACATGAATTAATAATCAACAATTGAATATTTGATAATTGAATAACATGAATCGAGTGGTTTTGAATAACCATGAACATTTGCTAAGGTGCTCAATTGATTTAAATGGACCTTTTAATAAGTTTTGGTATTCAAGGGATCACCTTTCATACCCCGTGATTTATGCATAAACACTTAATAATCCGACATTGATATCATGCCTTAATCAAATTTGTCCATTCCTCGATCAAGAGTTCTTACCATATCAATTAATAAAACGATTATTTAAAACCCATTTGATTTAACAAATTTAGACATGCTTGATCTAAATCTGATACAATTAGCATAGATCTATCCCATAAACAGTTCATAAATGAAGAACTTTAATTTAATTCACAGCCCAATGGCAGTAGAACGAAATTCGATTGCACAAAGTGCGAATTTCAATAATCAATAAAGACGTGAATAATCATCAATAATTATTCACTTAACATGCTTAGAAAATAATAACTCAAGTTGAGTTAGGAAACTTGCCTCGATCGTGAGGCTACTGACTTCTGAAATTAATTTCTATCCACTATGCGATTAAATTATCTTCCTTTGAGAGACCTATAATTAGTCTTTCAATTAGTCAATGCATAACATCCAGATTATGTAACCACATAGATATTATACATTACAATAAGTTCTTATAAACATTATCATGCCTAGATAGTGTTATTATTAATTAACGACTACCTTTAATTCACATAATATTATTAACTTAGATAATATTAATTCACCTTCTAGTATTATTGGTTCACTAATAATACTTTAAATCATTACTAACATTTTATTCACTTACTAATATTATTAATCATTTAATAATATTTATCCCTTTACTAATATTATTAATCATTTAATAATATTTTATTTAATCTCGAATATTATTATTTAATAATAATACTCTAATCTAATATTTTTATTTACATAACAACATCATATTATAATATTATTAATATGATAATAATATTCCAATGATTTATTAAATTAACAAACAATTTATTCTAATTGTTCGTCCTTTATTAACCTCTTATTTAATGTCCATAAAAGGTCATAAATAATATTTATTATTATAAATTACCAAAATGCCCTAAGATAGTCATGATATAATATATTATGAGCATTCAAGCATAAAAATCATATTTTTCTCATTAAAGACATCATTTAACTATTTATTTCCTTTTATTCATAACATAATCATTTTTAGAAAAAATAGCAAACTGATTCCAAAAATTCTCAGCTTACGGATTTTAACAGAATATGAACCAACAATGATCCTCTAATTTTCTAGAATTTTAGAAAATGATTTACTATTTTTAAAGTGTCCAAAACACTCGGATCTTGCTCTATTTTTCATAAATTAATTTTTACTCAGAAAAATCTGAAATTTTCAGGGTATGCTCTCTTAACATATATGAAGTTACCGTAAACATTTTGGAATTTTCTAGTGTATACACAGTGAGATATTCGTAGGATAATATTTATGGAGTCCTTTACGGAAATAGTCATTACGCACAATATATAACTTTCGAAAGCGTGTCCGTTCTTTTTCCTACTGCGTAGATAACTTCATAAGGTACCTCTGTAGTATTTTTCCAGATTTTTACAAGATAAGGAACTGACCGAAACAGCCTCATAAAAAACAAGTCGGTAGCTGATTTAGAGTTTCAAAGCTTTAGCATATAAAAGTGGACTATTTTGGGAAAAATAATCTTAAAGGTTCCAAAACATGCTAGATTTGTGTCATATCACTTGGGTTTACTAGATAACTCATGTATCTAGCACCCCCCTTCGACGGATCACAATTCCAAGTTATGCTAACTTGAGTTACACAAGATTTAGTGGAAGAAAAACAAGAGTTTTCACCCTTGGAGAACATATGCTCATTTTCTTCCTCTAAGTCTTTGATCTAACACTCAAGATACTTAATTTCATGCATGATGATAATTTCAAAGTATTTTTTGTACCTTAAAATCATATTTATATGATTTTTAAACAGATAAATCAATTATCCGATAATTGCTATAATATTAGAATATTAATATTTTCATGACTAAATATCAAAAGTTATATTTTATAACTTAAAATATTTTTATAACACTTAAATCATTTTTAAATGATTTTTTAAAACATTAATTCTATTTTTCCATAATATAATTATTAAATAAATAATTACCATTAATAATAAATTATTAATGAAATTCATCACTAAATATTAAAAGTCATAAAAATAACTTAAAATATTTTCTAACACCATAATATAATTTTTCATGATTTTTCATGAATTAAAACTATTTTTAATTAATTTATTTAATATTAAAATTAAATAAATAAATACCTTTTATATTCAAAAATATTAAATATTTTTAAAATATACACAAAATAATTAAAAACTATTTTAGGACCTTAAAATAATTTTTCATAATTTAATATGTATTTTTAATAATTTAAAACTATTTAATTCTAATTATTTAATAAAATATGAATTTTAGAAAATAAAGCTGTCACTAAAGGGTCCTATAAATGACAGAGTAACTGCCGCTATCGTGTTCTTGAGTGTTCTTGAGCCTGCTTGAAAAACACGTATGTCGACGCTATTAAGGTCTTTAAGTTTGACCACAATTAATTTCGTGATCATAAGGTTTCGAGAAGTCTAAAACATTAATCTTGTAGTATATATGTAATACTACACATAAAAATAAATATCATGGCTAAACAACATCAAATCTATGAGTTATTAGCCCCCAAAATGTCTCGACATACACTGATTCTTCAATTTCGGGGTTTTTCGAAATTGAAGAATAATCGAGGTACCTATTTTAGATCCTTATAATTTGCAATCGTGAAGTGTTTACGTGATCTAATGGTTCGATCTTGTAGGGAGATGTCGCTACAATAATATATAAATAGGTCGGTTTAATGTTAGCGAAGTACACAAGATTAAAGTGGTCAAAGTGAAGGCTAAGAAGCGTTCTTGAAGATCCGGGTTTCCCGAAATCTTCATCTGCGTGATGGTCAACCATGGTTTGACCATGAATTTCTCCGATTAAAGCACAGATCTGGGTGATCTAAAAGCATATGTTTGTAGTCCATATGATGAAAACAACATAAATATCTAACAACTTGTCCAAAACACTAACATCTGCGAGATCTAGAGCCTACAAAGTTGTCGAAACCATCGGGCAAACTGGGTTGCCCAGATTCCAGATTCAGATTTCGTTAATTGATCAAAGGGTTTTTGATCGCTTCATAACTTTCGATCGAAACATCTTTATGACTCTAATTCAAGTTTGAACAAAGAACACATGACATACTATGGATTCATAACATAAAACACCATAAACAATTAATAGAGACAGATCTAGAAGATCTGACATTTGCTTGTCAGAGCTTTCTAGAAATCTGGAGATTTTTCTGGGTTTTCCAGAAATTGATTTTGTGTTCGGTCAACCATGTTTGACTTCTTATATCTTGAGATCTAGACATGGTATGGATGTGATTCCACTTCTAGTATACTCTCCTTATGGCAAAGAACAAGTCTATAACTTAAAACACAACAAATACTTAACATACACAGATCTATGGGTCCTGACATTAGGCTGTCAGACCATCTTTTGAAATTTTTCTAGATTTATAAAAACTCATATTTTGAGCATCTAGATGTTATGGATCTGGGATTTAACAACCCAGATCACTTATTAACACTCTAACACAACTTTGAACAACAAATCATAACATCTAACATCAAATCTAAGGATTTCGAAATTTAGGGTTTATACCTATTTTTTTGAGTTTGATCTTGATTCTGACTTTGATGTTTGTTCTTGGCAAGTTAAAGGCTGACATTGGTTTTGTTTCTCACTCAATTTCACTCCCCATTCTCGAATTTTAGAGAAAGAAGGTCTAGGGAAAAATGAAAACTTAAGTGGCCCTTTCTCTCTCTTTAATCTATTTATAGAATGATCTGATGTCTAAAAGGTGATCATTTGATCGGTTGTGAAATTTGATTAAAGGTTGCTTTCTAGACCATGTGGCTAGCTAGAGTTGGTCACCCACTCCTTACTAGGGCTAGATCTACACTCTACCTTATTAAAATAATATAAAGGGCACTTTGGTCATTTGGTTCATAAAGTGCAAGGCAACTTGGTAATTTCCCATAATCATTAGGTTTCAACCCTTAGGGTTTGACCCTTAGGGTTTAGGATTTAACCCTTTATGTTTTGACAATTTGATTTCTAATAATTCCAATTTAGGTTTCAAAAATAGAAATTTAATATTTTCTAAATTGCAATTAAGGTTCTATAATTATAACAAGATTTCCAAAATCACGAAATTCAATCTTGCTAATGAGGATTATTAACTCTTAATTAAAATTACTAATTTAGCAATTAGGGTCAAAATTATACGTTAGGGTTTATAGAAAATAGAAAAAGAATACTTCTAATTTAGAAATTAGATTTCCTAATTAGATCAGGGTTTTCTTATAACTTGAAAATTAGGATTAATGTTTCCTAATTAACATTAAAGTTATTAAACTAACAAACAGGTTTTCCCTAATTATAAATTAGGGTTTCCATAGCCGGTAATAGGATTTTCTAATAAGCAATTAGGGTTTCAAGTAATTCATTAGGTTTTTCCTAATAAATTTATAATTAACGACGTTTTAAACTTATTCATAGCATTTACATTCCTGATCTAGGGTTTCCAAATACCGAATTAGGGTTTCGGACTCCCGGTACTGAAACTAGTGTTTTCAGAACCAGTTTCTAGGGTTTCTTATCAGACGTTTGGGTTTTCTAACATAACGTTGTCGTTCTTAATAATATTAGGGTTTGACACTGATAAGATTTATCTGGTCAACCTTTGACCCTTAGCCACATACTATGCACACATAATACCATATTCACGGAACATAAACACATATACACTTAGTCTTGAATAATTCGCCTAAATTCTTCATAGAATTTTGAAACCCTCAAAATTCCTTCCCAATAACATCAAACGCATACACTTATTTTCTGTCTAGGTCTATTATATGACCTTAAATCAATCATTTAAGATTTTAATAAATTGTCTAAATTCTCGGGTTGTCACAGCTATGGTTCAACTTTGTTTGTTGATAATGAGTGGGATACAAGGAATGAAACAATGGAAGGAAACGAGCCATTTTTGAAGAATTCTTGGTGTTGTAAAAATGCAAATAAAGAGATCCCCGACATCTCAATAGAGCCGGAGTAAAGATCGTAAGAAGTCAAGCTGATGAGTATAAAATAAGCGCTGATTGGGAGGCAATTCAAGGGTTTTGAAAATTTTTAGAATAGTTTACATGTTAAATATGATATGATATTAGAGACTACTCTCAAAAGTTCACAACAAATAATTTGGTCAAGTTAGTAGAAATGGGGACACAAAGGCAAATGGTATTATCTCACAAAGGTCAAAGGTGTTGGAAATTAGGACATGAACGTTGTCATTATTATCCCACAATAGTTGGATAGGCAAAGATTTTGGACTATGTGGCTCGACCGTTAGGTATTTAAGTGGGAAAATTATAACACTTCAACCCAACATCAAAATATGTAGGATAGTTTGATATGTATATAAATTCTCAATCTACTATCAATATAGTACATTCAGTCATGACT
Organism: Panax ginseng; assembly: GCA_020205605.1. Classification (NCBI taxonomy): domain Eukaryota; kingdom Viridiplantae; phylum Streptophyta; class Magnoliopsida; order Apiales; family Araliaceae; genus Panax; species Panax ginseng. Next base: position 110,841,393 of record CM035131.1, on the reverse strand, counting down.
TTTTAGATGCAGTTATAATAATCTAAGATGACCAAAAAAATACTATCTAGTGAGACAGTGGATTAGGTGTTGATACAACATGATTTGATTTGAATTCAGAATTTGACATAGATTGTTATATGATTTGAACCAATTAACTCAAAAATGAGTTGATCTCCGGCCTGTCCAACCACAAACGAGTCTATCACCATAGGCGGATCTACACCTGGGGCAGGGGGGGCACATGCCCCTACTGAATTTTCTTCCTTCATAGTACTCACTCCAACCACCACCCTGGCTTTCTTTTTCATTTTAACCAACACCCTGTAAAATATTTGGCTCAAAAATTAAGTATTTTTTCTTACTTTCTTTTCTTTTTTAACCAACACCCTGTAAAGTTTTTTTGTTGTAGAAAAAAAATGAGAAAATTTTTTGACTCGAAATACACTCATTTTCTTTTTTTTTCTTTTCTAACTAAAACTCAAAGACACCATTTTTCTTAAAAAAAAATTTCTCTTTTATTACAAAACTCAAAGACATTATCTCTTTTTGTTTTTCTTCGCTTTCTATTCTTTTATCTCCAAATTAAAACTCAAAGACAATGTAATAAAACTCCAAGGCACCTATTTACTTAGTTTTTTCTCATTCTGTGTGACCTTATCCAAATCTTTTGGATTTGTCACATTTGTACTACATTGGATTTTTAATAAAAAAAAACATTCTAGTATTTTCCTTATAAGAAAATTATATATATATATATATATATATATATATATATATATATAGACAATGGATCGTATGGGACTCCGATGATGGTCCAAAATTCGGACCCTGCAAATTTTTTTTTTTTTTTTTGTAGAACAACTAAAAAAAAAAATTTATGGAACTAAAATTTTCCCATAATATAATATTTTGGACGTGATTTGGATACCTATACCAAAAAATGTATGTACAGTCTGCACAGACTGTACAGGCATATTTTGATATATGTATCCAAATCACACCCAAAACACTGTATTATGTAAATATAATACAGTGTGTTGGTTAAACTTAACGATTTAAGTGTTGAGAAATTATATTTGATTTAGAAAAGTATGTATATATAGCTATAATTTTTATTCTTTACATATTTTTTTTTGAATATGACCCTATAAAACTTTGTAGCTAGATCCGCCCCTGTGTATCACTACCAACCTTAGACAAGCTACACAAGCATACCAAATTACACTGAGTCGATTTTTACGGACTACAAGTGAAAGTTTAATGCTAATAAAAAAGGTGATTGCTCAGCATATTTAACACATTCAATTTTGTAATACTTTTTTAGTTCTGTAAGAATATTTTCTGGGATTATATTAATTGTAGTTATATAAAATCAGGCTAATTGATCGATATAATTCAGTATAACATATTGTTTCTAATTAAGTCTAATGTGAATTGGTTAATGTGGATAATATAAGCAAAATTTTGGGGTTGTGATGAGCATGTTCACATGGTTACCAATATATACTAATATTAAATAAATAACTAGCATAAGAATTACTAAGAAAGTTATTAAAGGTTTCTCATAAAGGCAACATCTAAGGAATCAAGGGAGCAATATCTTGTTCATCTAAAAAAATCAATTTCGTTGCGTTCATTGAGAATTTCAAACAAGGAACACAAAATTATTATTTTTTTATATGTTCTAGGAATTATTCTTTATTCTATCTACGTTAGAGAATAGAATTAATTATTATGAATTAATTTTTACAAGCTCGAGTACAATTGAAGTTAAATGGGCTGAGGCCTATTATGAATCATAGGAAAGGGGCCCGGAGGAGAACTAAGAAAAACTTAACTTCTATATCGCATCCTGAATTTCTACTGAAAGGAGACTCGAATATATATATATATGATCTTGCACAATAAAGGAAAAACTCTTTACCACTAGACTAACATCTTTGATCTTTATTACATGCTAACCTGATTTTGTGTTATACACAAGGCTTATCTTTAATTTTGTGATTAATAGTTATGATGCATATCAAGTGAAAAATAATTGGATTAAAAGGATATATATTTGTGTATTCCTTCCAAAAGTCTCCAGTTGTTCGAGCCAGAAATACAAAGCTTGACCTGCCCTTGGTACAAACATTCATATATGCAAATGAGAATACAATAATTCCCCTTTTCACGTCTGCAAAATAAAGCCCCCTTTGCACATGTCTGCACTATAAATTGTTCAGCAATAGATTACAACCCTAAAATTATGATAAAAACCCTAGAAACATGATAATAGCCCTATAAATATACTATGATAACCCTAAGAAATCAAGAATACGCATGATGACGGTCAAATGAAGCATAATCATGTTGAGTTGGTCCTTGATTATGTCAAGCATTTGAGGATAACCTCTTTGCACTGAAGCAGACAAAATATATAAGGATGCCTAGGGTAGAAAAACTTTTTTTGACAAAATCAATACATTCAACCCTCAAATAAAATAGCAATAGGACTAAAAACTAGAAATACACAACAAATTTGGAAAGAAAAAAATAAGTTAGGAGGGAGAATCATGGGAAAGTATAGTAAATATCTCAATCAATACGTCAAATCATAACAATCCACCACGCTTCCAGGTCCAACCTCAATGTTGGTCCATTTTCCCAACTATGATGGCTTTCACTCAGTCTTTTCTTAACACATGTAGTTCTTTGCACAGGTAACCTAGTAATTATAATAGTGACTTCTCTGTTACCAAATGTTAATAATCTCAACTTATAATACGCCAAAAGTAATATGACTGGTGGAACACATAATTAAATTCTAACTCTTAAACTTAAGTACAATACCTCAAACCCCTTAACTAGCCAATTCCAATTTTCACTTTGAGAAGTAATATCCATCTTCTGAATCCAATACAAATATGTCAGCCACCTCGGGTAACCTAAAGCTCACCTTCTTTTTTCTCTTCCCACCTTGTCTTTTGCAGCTCACTATATATGCATCCTCCTCCAATTCTTCATCACCATCAACCTCCATTTTCATTCTGTCCAAAGAAAACCTATCTCTAGGCTGCAATTTATAGGCGGTAGCCTCAACACTTTCCTCAAATGAAGGATAAATTCTATTCAAGCTAGGTGAATTCAAGATCCACTCTTGTAGAGTGAGTTTCTCCGGTGGTTGAGGCCGAGGTGATAACTGTCTCTTTTTATTCTTCTTGGTGTCCCATAATGATGAGCATTTAGGCTTCATGAACTCAAAAATGGATGTCGATGAACTGATGCTGCTCCCTCTATCAAAATCATGGTTTGCTAATGTTTTGGGGCTCTTTTGCACCAGATGATTAAGACCACATATATTTGATCCCATTTTTTTCACACTCTTGGAGTTGATCATGATTGAAAAACACTAGGTTGGAGATGCTTTTAGTCCTTTTGGTTAGTTCTTGACATAATTATGGGACATTATAAAGGAGATACTAGGCGGGTTATACTATAGAGAGGAGAATTTTACTAGGAACATATAGCTTAGGTAGTTAATATCAATGAAAGAATGAGGATAAGAGTAGCCAGAGATGAATTTGGATTTTGTATCTAATTAGATGAGTCCAAATCTTTCTGCTCATTTCTTGTCTGATTATATTGTTATCAAGTCTACCCTATTTAGAGCTGGCAATATATTTGGAAAATCATATATATTACAACTCGAATTTAACTAGATCCATTGGGTTGGGTATCTATATTTTATAATTCAGGTTGGACATAGTTTAGAACAATATTTGGTTGTCCAAATATGGTTCCAAACCCGTTAACTACTATTTGACCTAAATTTATTAAAATCATCTCTTACTTTATTTTACTCTCCCCCATATCTGAAATAGTTCGGCGGCATTAGAAAATTGATACAGAGATATTACAGGGAAAGTTAGGAAAAATTCTGTTTTTTTGTAATCTTTGTTTTTAGATGATTTCAACTTTTTTTTATTTTCATTTTTTTATCTTACTTTTTTCTACAACCCAATTGCTTTTAATTTTAAAATTACTAAACTTTACGTTGACCATTTGTGGAACAATGAACAGGTTTACAACTTTACACAAGTATTTACATATTATATATATATATTTCATCCATTTCAAAATTAAATATAAATGTTGAATTTTTAGAGTTAATTTATAAAATTCTAAAATTTAAAATTAATATGAAATTATTTAATTTTAATACAAATAAATATAACAATTGCAAATTAACTATAAAGTACTATTAATTATCATTTTTGTTGTTTTTAAAACTTGAATGAAATTATATTAATTTTGAGTTTAAGATTTTACAAATTGATTCTAAAAAGTCAAAATGTATCTCTATTTTTGGAACAAAGATAATATATACTCCCTTGGTTCCAAAATTAGAGAATAAAGATATATACAATTTGACTTTGGATAGAGATATAATTTGACTTTCGAGGTCAAACACCGGAATATTAAATTTCAAAATTAGTATGACTCATAAAAATTTAAAATGAAATAAATTTTGTGATTTATAATTTTTGTTATATACTATACAACTATAATAATTGTATCACCTAAAATTAAAAAAATTCACATCAATTTGAAGTTTAATATGTCGTCGTTTGATTTAAAAAGTCAAATTATATATCTAATTTTGGAACGAATTGAGTGTACGAGTACTTAAATTTCTCTGTTTTATATATATATATATGGGGACCGATCTATAGCTAACGTTGTAAAAAGTTTAGTCTTACAACACATCGTAACCCTTCATCTTAAGATCGAATGGTTTAATAAAGTTCTCGTCCGAAGTTTAGTACTGCAGAAGGGACAGATTACCAAAATACCTCTCATTTACAATTTCTTCGTTCATAATATTAAACTGTAGACAATTAAACTGAGAAGCCTGATAAACTTAATTTTGTTTTTTTTACTTTCGTCCTTCATTCCTTTTCTTCTTCATTCTCTCTCCTCTCCTTACACCTATCAGGCATCAAACTAATTTGAGAACTCGGGCGAATGGAAATACCCATCTAGAAACTCAGCCAATCATGAAATTCGATCCGAAGCCATCCGCCATCCCCAAGCCGAATCGATCCGTAGGAACCCGATCCCGAATCCAAGACCCAAAGACATCTGTTATCGTCGCTCGAATCCGAAGCCACAAAAGATTTTTATGAGGGTCTTATCAGGATTCAGCAAAAGAAAAAACATGATGAAAAATTAGAAGATAATTTATGGAAACAAGATGGGAGAATGGCAGAAGTAAATTACGTCCAGTAAAGTTTTGAGGGCATCAATACCACGGACAAAAGACCAGGAGAGTTGTTTCTCTACATCTTCAACAGTCACAAATTCTTGAGCCTGGGAAACAGCAAGTCTGATGTAATTATAATAATTATTAGAGCAATGGGCGTGCAGAGTAATGATATGGTGATTTGTTGTTCAAAAATTTATTTATAAATTATTTGTCCTTTTGAATTGGCTGTCAAGGACTTCAATGAAAACAAGATGGAAATAAAATTGGAAATTGTTCATAAAAGCATAGATCCGACTAAAGCATCAACTGATGGGGTGAATGGTAAGAGTAAGGGGGAGGAGAGAATGGAGAAGGAAATTAAGAAATGAAAAAGAAAAAAAATCAGGCTCCATAGTTTAATACAGTTTAATACTGTGGAACATAGAATTGAATTTCACAGCCATAGTAGCATCCACAGTTTAATAGTGCGAAGGAAGACTTTTATAATGAGGGAGTATTTTGGTCATCTTCTCCGTCCACAGAATATTAAAAACTAAATTGTGAACGGAAACTCTATTAAACTATTCGATCTTAGGATGAAAGTCACGATATATTGTAAGACTAGATATATTTTTATAACGTTAATTATGTATCGGTCTTCTATATATATATATATATATATATATATATATATATATATATATATAGAAAGAGAGAGAGAGAGTGGGAAGAAAAGAAAACAAACAATAAATTAAGTGTAAAAAATATTTAAGTAAATCTATTGACACATCCAATTTACTCCCTTCCTGAATGCATGCAGGTCCCACATATTCATTAATTAAATTTAGGGGGTGTTTGATAAAAATTGAATGAATCTGAATCTGAATCTGAATAAAAAAAACTGTTTGATAATTGACATGTCTGAAACATCTGAATGACAAAACTTTATTATTTTACCCCTCTAAAAAAATTCAAAATTATTGTAAATTTATTTAATATAATAGTTAATATATTTTTTTTTAATTTTTAAATTTTTTTAACTTCATTCAGCTGCTCATTCAGTCATTCAGCTAAAAAAATCTGACTTAACCTTTTAGCTCGTTCATCTTACCGATTCAGCTATTCAAACCAAAATAAACACACTTATTGATTCAGCCATTTAGATTATCTTCATTCAACTCTAAACAAACACCCCCTTACTCCACTCCAATCTCCAATCTCCAATCTCCAATCTATGGACATTGCTTTTATTTTTGTGTTACAGTTTCCACCCAAAGCAGAATATTAATATATTTCAGTTATTCATTATATAATATGCTGACAATATAAAAATTATAATATTATAACAACTAATACACATAAATATTTACATGAAACAAAAAGTATATAATATATAAGAAATTAGTAAAACAAAATATATATTTTTAAAAGATCATTCAAACGAGCCCGTACTTTGAAAATATACTCACTTTTCACAAAAAGAATTTCATTTTGATTTTTTTAAAAAATATAAATAAATTCATTTTGCATAAGTTAATGCAAATAGAATTATTACAAACTATCTAAAAAATTATAATTATTACACCTATATAGTTTCAGTAACAATTCGAGAATTTTATTTGTAATTTCAAATATTTATTGAATTAAATAAATATTTTTAATTGAAGTGTTTGTTGTTTAGTAGATATTTGTTGGATTATTTATTAGTAAGTAAATAATACATGAGTGATAGAAATTAATTTAATTAAGTTAAAAGAGTGATAAATTAAATTTATGAGATAATACACTAATTTAACTTGATAATTAAAGAGTTGATAAGGATTATATGAATTGTTGTAATGTTACTTTAATTTAATTTAATAATTAAAGTGATATGTTAATTTATTAAATAAAATTACAATGAAAATTATAATTTTGTGGAAATTGGTTAAGTGAAAATTTTATTTAATAAGTTGTAACTAGTTTTGTTATTTAATTAAGAGTAGATATGGAAATCCAAGTAAATAATGAGGGACAATAAACTATAGTATAAATAATTTATTAAAATAAATTAAAGGAGTTTTAAATGGGTTTACCAAACAAGGCTTAAAAATATTAAGTCTTTATTTTAATTAGTTTTATCCAAACAAAGCCTTGCGGCATTTGAAATTTTAACTGACAAATTTTTTTAAATTTTTTTTTAATGTAAAATGGTATTTAGTAAGGGTATTAGTTACTTGTCCGTTTTTTTTAACTCTCGCGTCTGTTTTATCTCTCGTGTCTATTTTATTTACGTAAAAGGTTTGGCCTTGGCTTGAGAGTAGATGAGAGGAAGAATACGGAGAAAAAAATAGAGAGAGTTTGAGAAAAATTTATGTGAATTCACTTATTTGTCTTCTATCAAGGATTATTCAAGCAATTGAAGGTATAATTTCTAAAACCTTAATGTTACGTATATGAAAGTTGTGTGTTTTTTTTAGTTCCAAATTCTTTGTAAATTCAAATTTGATGAATTGTTGATATATAAAGTGATTGATTGTGTTTATTAGTAAATTGTGATGTTATAACTAACATCTAGACAAGAATTTGAGATATTAATTTAGATGAATTACGTTAAAAAAGAAAAGAAATCGTTTACAGTGAATATGAGTATGAATATGGCTTATGAGAGTTCAAAATTTATAGTTGATTTGTGAACTAGATGGTAAATTGAATCTTGAATGTGTTAATTCAGTAAGAAACGAAAAGAATATAATTTGAATGAGTTGATTTGGTGTAGTCATGAGACTTCAATGTAAATTTTTGCTAAAGATATCAAAAATGAAGTTTTTGTAAAAATATGGAATTCAAAGGAATAAATTTGTTTGTAGTTGTTGTTTAATTGTTCCAAATCAGTATGTATATGATGGGTAATGTTTATATGAAGTTTATATCATTTGGGTATGCATAATTTGCTGTTTAATTGATGAAATTCGTGATAGTTGGACTAAACGAAGCAAATAATTATCGATCACGTAGTTTCAATACTGACCAGTCTGGTATTGCTATTGGTGTCAAAGTCGAATGGCATTAATTGCTACTTATTTGGTTCCAGAGAGTTAAACGGCAACAATTGCCATACCCGTAACAGAGGCAAAAGAAGTCTATTGATGGTACATACTTTAAAAACCCATTGTAACCTAGTCTAATGAAATGTTAATGTGATGAATATGTAATAAAGTTACTATAACAGATTTGTATTGTAAGACCCCAGCTTTTATGAATAAAGATTAAATTTTCTCGAAATATATTTTTGAATATTATGGTATGGATTTAATATAATAATATAGTTGTGGGAATATTTATAAATTTTACAAAGTAAGCAAGTTGTTATAAAATATTCGATTGGTCGGGGAATATTCATTTTAACAGAGAATATTCTTACGATGACATAATCATTGGTGGACTCCACAACGAAAGTTTTACCGTTAAATTGTTGAAATACTCGGTGGTAAAAGTACAGTAATACTCGTGGTTGCATAGTAGCACACAGTATTTATTATTGATGCTTACATGAGAAGTCACTCAGTTATACTCAATTATTGCTACAAGAATTATTTCAGATAATATCTCTCTCATATTATTGATTCAATTATTGTCATAGTATCATCTGCATAATACTTTATATTATTAAATCAATAATTGAGATGACAAAGTTATTCATATTATTATTTGCATTATTGACGATGTCTAAAAAGTTCTGTCGAGGAAAGAGGTTTGGTCACCTAATTGCGCGCCAATAGGGAGAAATTCTTATCGAAAACCCCCCTCTTTACTGGGAATGATCTGGTTGTTAAATATTTTGAGTTATAATATTAATGATGAAGCTATAGACAAAAAGAAGAAGACTATTCTGCTACCTCACTATTGCAATATCCAGCCTTCTACTAAGGTAAGGGACATTATTTTTTAATATTCGTATGAATAATATTTTCTTTCATACTATGTAGTATGTAAATAATATTATTTCGTTTCATATTCCTAATTCTACACTCATTTTGTTAAAGTATTGCTTCTATACTCCGTGAAATTAGTAGAATATCCTTAAAATTTGTGCTTCATCTAGTATCGTTTCACAAGGATATTTTTCTGAACATTCTTGTTAAATTTTAAGCTTTTCATGCCGGAGTACTGTTCACAGAGTACTATTCACAAAGTACTATTCACGGGGTACTATTCACAGAGTACTTTTCACGAGGTACTATTCACAAAGTATTATTCACGGGGTACTATTCACAGAGTACTATTCTCGAAGTACTATTCACGAAAGTACTATTCATGGGGTACTATTCACCCAGAATACTATTCATGACAAAAATTGATTTCTTTTCAGTCCAAATTATTTTTGGTACAATATTATTCTTGAATTTTACTCCACAACGCAATATCATGTTGACAATTTGGACATTATTGATTTATGGATAAATTAAATTATAAATTTTTAAAATTTTATCATTTGCTTTCTTTTAATTGAATTCTTATATTATTGTCATCATCCTCATGCTTATATTGTGATGAAAGTCATCTTTGGCCGTAGTGCATAGATGGACTGTTGATTGGTATGATTATGATCATGGATTATTCGGTATAATCATGACCCGTAATATTACAAAATGATGTGGTAAAAGTCATTATTGGCCCGTAGTGCATTGATGGACAATTATTGGCATGATCATGACCATTGGTGATTACACGATTATCCTTGGCCCGTAGTGCATGGATAATTCGTGGACGTGTTACTAATGAATATCCTTGGCCCGTAGTGCATGGATAATTCAGTGATGTGGATTATTTATTGAGCTGAGTCTCAGCGATAAAATTGATGATAAACTTTTTAAATCATAGAAATAGTAGATATCATGCTATACTTAACTCTTCTAATGGATTGCTTGTTCCGCTGTAGTTAAACTTGTTGTTTATTAGTTTAACATTGTTGAAGGCTAACGATAATTTATTCTACATTATCTTTGTCATAATATTTCTTACTGGGCTAGTTGAGCTCACCCTTTTGCTTTCATTGTTCTCTTTAGGAAATGAGAACGTACCCGGGACTAGTTGGGGAACGGAGTGATGGTCCGAGATGGTGGTTATAGTAGTCCTCACTATTCTATGAAATAGTGTGATAATAAATGTAATGAGGACTCCATTTGAGTTTGGATATTGTCTAGAAGACAATATTCATGTAAAAACGCTCAGCTACGCTTTTGTCGTATTGTATAAAGGAAATTTGTATTTGATTTCTGTACCAAGTATTTGGCGACTCAGAATGGGTGATGTATACCTATTTTGGGGCGTCACATTTGGTATCAAAGCATAGGGATATGATCCCTGGCTTAGATGTGAGACTAGAACTAGGAGGGGAGAGACAGGTTAATCCTTCGCTAGTATGACCTACCTAAAGTAATTTGTTATTTAATTGATTTGTCAGAGTATAGGTATAATATGTGGCATGTCTATTAACCCTTGTTTTGTGGCATTGTTTGAAAATGACATCTGAAAATGTTGAGATAAGCAATGAAGCACATGAGACCATTGAGTCACCAACGATCAATACCCAGGATAATGTGCATCAGGAAGGCAATAATCCTCAGGTAAATAACAACACCGACCAAATGATGAACGATGTGATGTTCAAAGGCTTTATGCAATTCATGCAACATCAGGTGAGAGAGACTCATGTTCAAAATGCAGGTGAAAACACTGACAACTCTTGGATGGTCACCGCTAAGCAGTTCAAGGAGCTGAGACCACCAGAGTTTTTAGGAAAGCCAGAACCACTCAAGGCAGAGACGTGGATAAAGTAGATCACCAAGATATTTTATGTCTTGGGATGCTCCAAGGAGCAAAAGGTTCCCTTTGCCACCTTCATGTTGAGAGGAGATACAGATTACTGGTGGGAATTAGTAAAACGTACTCAACCTACCGCACTCAAGATGTCTTGGGAGAAATTCTAAGAATTATTCAACAAAAAATACTTTCCCGAAAGTATTCGTCACATGAAGGAGGTAGAGTTCATCAAGCTGGAGCAAAATAATATGACCGTGTCGCAGTACGAGGCTAAGTTTGCGGAGTTATCCCGGTTTGCATCCCATTTAGTAGATAATGAGGAGCGTATGACGCGAATGTTTCTAAGAGGTTTGAAACCCGAGATACGTTAATACCTCATTTCTCACAAACTTTTCTTGTATTCAGATGTTCTGAATAGGGCTCAGTTATTAGAACGCGATAATGAGTCAACCCAACCAAGAGAGAGCAGCCGACAAAATGATAATACCAGTGGTAGCAGTCATCGAAGCGGTGACAACAAACGTGGAGGGAATCAACATGGCAGAAATGGTAACCACTTCGGTGGTAATCATGGCCAAGACAATAGAAGTGGAAATTTTAAGAAGAGGAGATTCAACAATGATGGAAAGACGTCAGCGTCAGCACCATCACCCGTTGTTAAGGAAGGAGAATGACCATCGATCGTATGCTTCAAATGTGGAGGAGAAGGACACATCAGTCCAAACTGCACGATGCAGTCCAAAGCGTGTTATAATTATGGAAAAGAAGGTCACCTAGCTTTATTTTATCGTGCAGCGAAGACAAGTCCAGCTGGGACGGAAGCACCAAAGGCCGTCCCAAATAAGTCAAAGCTGGTAGTTTAAGGGAGAGTGTTTGTCGTAACCTCCTAAAAAGCGAGGAACCGGAATGAGGTCATCACGGGTAAGCTAATCATAAACTCTTGCGAAGTTTATACCTTATTTGATACCAGTTATACCCATTCTTTTATTTCTCCTACTTGCGCTCAACGTTTAAATTTAACTCCAGAGAAATTAGACTTTGACTTATCTGTTGAAACTCCATTGGGAGAAACCTTCATTACATCCACTGTTTATAAGTCTTATTTGATTTAAATCGGCAACCGCACGTTACCTGTCAATCTTATCTCTTTGAAAATACTTGCATTCGATTTGATTTTAGGAATTGATTGGTTAACTACTCATCATGCTAAAATTGATTATTTTTGTAAGGTTGTTAGCTTTCATATTCTTAACCAACCTATTATGAGAATTTAAGCAACCAAACCACTAAAGTCAATCACTTTCATATCAAGCCATAACGCTATTCGTTTATTGAAAAATGGATGTCAAGCTTTCTTAGCCTATGTCACAGATTTAAACAAAAATACGTCAGATTTGAATGATGTTTCTATTGTTAATAAATTTCCTGACGTATTCCCTGAAGAACTTCCTGGCCTACCTCCAGAGCGTGAAATCGAATTTTGTATCGACCTTGAACCCGGTATAAAACCCATTTTTAAAGCCCCATATCAAATGTCTCCTATTGAACTTCAGGAGTTAAAAACCCAACTGCAGGAATTGTTAGACATCGGTTTCATTCATCCTAGTACGTCTCCTTGGGTTGCTTCTGTTCTATTCGTAAAGAAGAAAGATGGAAGTATGCAACTTTGTATTGATTATCGGGAGTTGAATCACATCACCATCAAAAATAGGTACTCGTTGCCTCACATTAATGACCTATTTGACCAGTTGCAAGGCGCTAAATTCATTTCAAAGATCGATCTTCGTTCTGGATATCATCAGTTAAAGATTAAAACTGATGAAATTCCAAAGACTGCTTTCAGAACTCGGTACGGGCATTATGAATTTCTAGTTATGTCTTTTGGATTGACTAATGCTCCTGCTGCCTTTATGGATATGATGAATCGAATATTCAAGGAATATTTGGATCATTTCGTGGCTGTCTTTATTAATGACATCCTCATATACTCCAAAAGCCGTGAAGATCATGAGAAACAGTTGAGGCTGATACTCTAAAAGCTTCGTGAAAACAAGCTATATGCCAAGTTGAAGAAATGAGAGTTCTAGCTTGAGGAAGTAGCATTCCTTGGGCATGTGATATCAAACCATGGAATATTTGTTGACCCGAAAAAGATTGAAACAATTCAAAGCTAGGAGCAACCTAGATTAGTGACCGAAGTAAGTAACTTTCTAGGCTTAGCTGATTATTATTAGAGATTCGTAGAAGCGTTTTCTCGAATCGCTACTCCATTAACTCAGCTGACTTGGAAAGATACAAAATTCAGTTAGAGCGAGGAATGTGAGAAAAGTTTTCAAGAACTCAAGAGGAGACTCATTTCAGCATCTGTTCTGACAATACCATCTAGTTCGGAGGGATTTGTTATATACAGCGATGCTTCAGGCAAAGGTTTAGGATGTGAGAAAGTCAAAGCCTATGCCTTACGACAACTCAAAGAATATGAGAGAAATTATCCTACTTATGATCTTGAGTTTGCAGCTGTCGTTTTTTCGCTTAAAATCTGGAAGCATTACCTGTATGGGGAGAAAGTTGAGATCTATATGGATCATAAAAGCCTCAAATATTTCTTCACCCAAAAGGAGCTCAACATGAGGCAATGACGTTGGCTTAAGCTATTGAAAGATTACAATCATACCATTCAATACCATCCTAAAAAAGCGAACGTAGTAGCTGACGCATTGAGTAGAAGATCATATGCGGGTACGAGTGCGATATTGTCAACGCAAAGGCCCATTTTGTGTGACTTACAAAGGATGGAGATAGAGTTAAAGACTCTAAGGACCCACTTGATGATGGAAAATATATGAGTAGAACCAACTTTAATCGATAAATTTAAAGCTACTCAAGCTACAGACCTGGATCTGATGCGTATGAGGAAGAATTTACAAGAATGTGCTATTCCGAAAGCAAGAATCGACGAATAAGGAATACTTCGAGTCAACTCCAGACTTTGTGTTCCTAAGGACTCTAACTTGAAGTATAAAATCATGATGGAGGCGCACAACACACCGTTTGCAATCCATCTTGGGAGTACCAAAATGTATCGTGATCTTCGACATATATTTTGGTGGAGCAATATGAAGAGAGTGATAGCGGAGTTTATCTCAAGGTGTTTAACTTGTCAACGTGTCAAGGCGGAGCATCAAGTACCAAAAGGTCCATTGCAACCACTTGAAATTCCAAAATGGAAGTGGAAGCACAATACCATGGACTTCGTTATTGGTCTTCCCAATGTTTCTCAAGGCATAGACGCGATTTGGGTCATTGTCGATAGACTAACCAAGTCTACTCATTTCTTACCTATACGAGAAACTTATTCACTTGAATGTCTTGCTCGTATGTACATAAACGTGGTTGTAAGATTGCATGGTATGCCAGTATCCATAGTTTCTGATCGAGACCCAAGATTCACTTCAAGATTTTGGGTTAGTTTTCAAAAAGCTATGGGCATGGATTTACAATTTAGTTCGGCATATCATCCTCATACGGACGGATAATTAGAGAGGACTATTCAAACTCTTGAAGATTTATTAAGACTCTGTGTCCTTGACTTCAAGGGAAGTTGGGACAAGTTTTTACCGTTGGTGGAGTTTTCCTATAACAACAACTATCAAGCAAGTATTGGCATGGCTCCATTCGAAGCGTTGTATGGAAGAAAGTGTCGCTTCAAGATATCTTTGGGATGAGGTGGGTGAAGCAACATTGTTGGGCCCGAAGTTGGTACGTATGACTACGGAAAAGATTCAAATGATCCGACAACGTATAAAAACCTCACAAGATCGACAAAAGAGTTATGCTGATCTTCATCGAAAGGACATGGAATTCGATATTGGAGATCATGTGTTGTTACGTGTTGCTCCATGGAAAGGAGTTACGAGATTTGGAAAGAGAGGAAAGCTCAATCCTCGATTCATTAGCCCATTTTTAATCGTCGATCGAGTAGGAACTGTGGCCTATAGACTTGCTTTACCGCCAAGTATGTCTCGTGTTCATAACGTTTTTTATATATCTATGTTACGTAAATATGTGGAAGACCCAAACCACATTATTGAGTTAGAACCAGACAAAATAGCGGATGATTTAACGTATGAAGAGGTTCCTGTTCAAATCTTGGATAAGAAGGAACATATTCTACGCTCCAAGGTTATACCTCAAGTTAAAGTTTTGTGGAGAAACCACGATGTCGAGGAAATGACCTGAGAATTGGAATCTGAAATGAAATTAAGGTATCCTCACCTCTTTGACATACCAGGTACGTACCCCAATTTCGAGGAAGAAATTTCATAAGAAGGGGAGGTTGTAAGACCCCAACTTTTATGAATAAAGATTAAATTTTCTCGAAATATATTTTTGAATATTATGATGTGGATTTGATATAATATTATAGTTGTGGGTAATATTTACAAATTTTGCAAAGTAAGCAAGTTGTTATAAAATATTCGATTGGTCGGGGAATATTCGTTTAAACAAGGAATATTCATACGACGACACAATCATTGGTCGACCCCGCAACGAAAGTATTGTCGGAGTTAGAAAATGACAGAAATATCTTTTTATAAAAATAACAGCTAAAGTTTTACCGTTAAACTGTTGAAATACCTGGTGGTAAAACTACAGTAATACGTGTGGTTGCATAGTAGCACACGATATTGATTATTGATGCTTACGTGAGAAGTCACTCAGTTATACTCAATTATTGCTACACTAATTGCTGCATAATATCTCTCATATTATTGATTCAATTATTGTCATAGTATCATCTGCATAATATTTTATATTATTAAATTAATAATTGAGACGACAAAGTTATTCATATTATTATTTACATTATTGACGATGTTTAGAAAGTTCTGTCGAGGAAAGGGGTTTGGTCACCTAATTGCTCGTCAATAGGGGGAAATCCTTATCGAAAAGTCATATCTTTCCTGGGAATGATCTAGTTGTTAAATATTGTGAGTTATAATATTAATGATGAATAAGTTAGTGTTGATTAAAGATGAAAATTGTTGATAAAAAAATATTTCCATTGTGTTGGGATTATTTGTGTTAGTGGAAATTGACATTTATTTCGATAATAATTGATTTCTAGATATTAAATTGAACAAACGGATAATTAATCGGATAAATGAGCAATTAATTGCTATTAGTTCACATGCAAATTACTGTTAGTTTACATGTATGGAACTATTGATTCACATGCATGTACTATTAGGGGGAGGTAGTGAAAGATTGATAATAGTTGAAGGACTAAATTAAAAATGGAGGTATAGATGATGGTACTATACTGTAATAATTTGAACCCCTAATCGTGCAATTATTGAAACTATGTTTTTCTTTAAATAGAAGCTCATTCTTCTTTCATTCTCAACAATTCACTAAGACTCACAAGAGCAATTATAGAGAGAGAAGCTATAGAGAGAAAGAGAAAGAGTATTCTGCTACTTCACTATTGCAGTATCCAGCCTTCTACTAAGGTAAGGGATATTATTTTTTAATATTCGTATGAATAATATTTTCTTTCATACTCTGTAGTATGTAAGTAATATTATTTAGTTTCGTATTCCTAATTCTACACTCATTCTGTTAAAGTATTGCTTCTATACTCCGTGAAATTAGTAGAATATATTTGAAATTTGCGCTTCATCTAGTATCGTTTCACAAGGATATTTTTCTGAACATTCTTGCTAAATTTTAAGCTTTTCATGTCGGACTACTGTTCACGGAGTACTATTTACAAAGTACTCTTCACGGAGTACTATTCATAAAGTACTATTCATAGGGTACTATTCACAAAGTACTATTCACGGGGTATTATTTACAGAGTACTATTCCTGAAGTACTATTCATGAAATACTATTCACTCAAGTACTATTCACCCGCAGTACTATTCATGATAAAAATTGATTTCTTTTCAGTCCAAATTATTTTTGATAAAATATTATTCTTAAATTTTACTCCACAAAGTAGTATCATGTTAAAAATTTGGACATTATTGAATTCTGAATAAATTAAATTACAAATCTTTAAAAATTTATCCTTTGATTTCTTTTAATTGAATTCTTATATCATTGTCATCATCCTCATGCTTATATTATGATGAAAGTCATCTTTGGCCGTAGTGCATAGATGGACTGTTGATTGGTATGATTATGACAAGGTATTATTCGGTATAATCATAACCCGTAATGTTACAAATGATGTGGTCAAAGTCCTCATTGGCCCGTAGTGCATTGATGGACAATTGTTGGCATGATCATGATCATGGGTGATTACACGATTATCCTTGGCTCGTAGTGCATGGATAATTCGTGGACGTGATACTAATGAATATCCTTGGCCCGTAGTGCATGGATAATTCAGTGATGTGGATTATTTATTGAGCTGAGTCTCAGCGATAAAATTGATGATAAACTTTTTAAATCATAGAAGATAGTAGATATCATGCTATACTTGACTCTTCTAATGGATTGCTTGTTCTGCTGTAGTTAAACTTGTTGTTTATTAGTTTAACACTGTTGAAGGCTAATGATAATTTATTCTACATTATCTTAGTCATAATATTTCTTACTGGGCTAGTTGAGCTCACCCTTTTGCTTTCTTTATTCTCTTTAGGAAATGAGAACGTACCCGGGACTAGTCGGGGAACAGAGTGATGGTCCGAGATGGTGGCTTTAGTAGTCCTCACTATTCTATGAAATAGTGTGATAATAAATATAATGAGGAATCCATATGAGTTTGGATATTGTCTAGAAGACAATATTCGTGTAAAAACGCTCAGCTATGCTTTTTTCGTATTGTATAAAAGAAGTTTGTATTCGATTTCTGTACCAAGTATATGACGACTTAAAATGGGTGATGTATACCTATTTTTGGGGCGTCACATGTATCATGTGTGTGATAATTCCAAAGTTGAAAAAATTAGTAAGTCGTGAAAACTTACGTTGTGATTTATTAAAATCTAGAGTTGATGACTAAATTTTGTAATTCTAAGACTTATGATTCTGAAGTGTATATGGTATGATTTGAAACTTGTACTAAAGTAACAAGTTCAACTAAAAATGAGATTTAATTTGGAAAGTGGATGTTAGTATATCTAATAGATGTTGTGCTTCTAATAATATGTGTAGGTGAACATGAGTTATAATTTATAGCGTACGCACGAGGCAAGTTCTTTAACCCTAAACTTTATTTAAGCAAGTTGTGAACTCTAATCCTTGTTTGATTTATCTTAACTTGTTTATAATTAAGAAAGTTTTCCTAGTTTTATTCTTTTTATAATGAATGCAAGTTCTTAAACTCAAATCTCTAATTGAGTTGTCATATCTCATTTACTTTACACAGTTTTTAACCTTTATTGTTATATTGAGCAAGAGTTGTTATCAGCTTGTTATTCATTAATGCATGTTCAATAGTTCAATTCTCTTATTCAATAAGATTATAGCCTTAGCTTAATATTGTTTAAGCAAGGTTTATTGTATTATTCAATGTTTATGCTTTCTAGTTATTTCTAAGCCTGACTTCGATATATAGTGTTAGTTCAACTATGATTCATAATTATTCCACATTATGCTGTTAGTGATCATTCGTAGTGTTATTGAACTTTGTTGATTCAACTAATCCTTCGTTGATGATCGTTAAACCCTAAATTACCCTTGAAGTTTATCCAAACCAAACTTTCTTTGGTGCGGACTTGTACTCTAAAAATTGAGATGAACAACCCTATTATAAGGGAATTGTTTACACGATGCGTTTAGATGTTTGTGCACAATACATGGTACGAAGGGCTGATCACCCTAAGTACGGGGAGTCCCTACAGTCTTATGACTGTTTAGGTTTAAGTTGAAAGATTACTTATAACCTTGGACATAGTTCGTGGTCTTGTGACCCTCAGATATATTTCATATTTTGATTTTAGTTCTTGATTATCATTGATACAGTATTATTCACTTTTGTTGAGCATATTCATTGGCAGTTATTATGTTGTTGTTGTTCATTGCTATTTCAAGTGAGCATTTATTTTGCTCACTCTTGCATATACATAATTATTGCAGGTAAGGTTGAGAAGGTCGATGAACGTACCACTAACAAAGGGGAAGGAAAAATGAACAAGTGTTAATCCTAGTAGGGATAAAGGCAAAGCTAAGATGGATAAATAGATTTTCTTGTAATATATTAGTATATTTGTAAGAAACATATTATGATAACAAAGAATGTATCAGTTTCAGAACCCGGGAACGTGATAATTATTATTATTGTAATAAGAATGTAGTAAGTATGTTCATTTTGATGTTGTTTCAATGGAATGAATGTATAGATAGTAGTGCCGTGTAGCACCATATCTGTGGGTTAAAAGTACCCAAATTTGGGCGCGTCACAATCGTAATCCTTAACAACTCTAATCACCTTCTCTGCCTCATATTCAACTCCTTTTGTGTGAAGATATATTTCAGACTTTTATGGTCCGTGTATATCTCACACTTTTCCCCGTATAAATAATGTCTCCATATTTTTAAGGCAAAAACTACCACTGCCAATTATAGGTCATGAGTAGGATAGGCCTTCTCATAATCCTTTAACTGGCGCGACGCTTACGCAATGACCTTACCATGCTGCATGAGCACACAATCCAGTCCTTTATGCGAAGCATCGCTATAAACTACAAAATTCCTCGTATCATCTGGCAAAGATAATACAAGTGCCTCACTTAACCTCATTTTTAGTTCTTGAAAACTATACTCACACTTCTCCGTCCACACATACTTTACTGACTTCCTCGTTAAATTCGTCGATAGAGTAGCTATTTTAGAAAAGTCCTGGATGAACCTTCTATAGTATCCCGCTAACCCCAGAAAACTCTAAACCTCAGTTGGCGTTTTCGGTTTCTCCCACTCATTAACTGCTTCTACCTTCGCTGGATCCACGAAAATGCCATCTTTAGCAATAACATGTCCTAAAAACTACACTCTTTCAAGCCAAAATTCACACTTAGTGAATTTCACATACAACTTCTCCCTCCTTAGTGTTTCCAACACTATCCTTAAATCTTCAGCATGATCTTCTGGTGTTTTAGAATAGACTAGAATATCATCAATGAACACTACAACAAACTTGTCAAAATACTATTTGAATACTTTGTTCATCATATCCATGAATGCGGCTGGCGCATTAGTCAACCCAAACGACATAACAAAAAACTCGTAATGTCCATAACGAGTTCTGAACGTCGTCTTAGGTACATCCTCCTTCCTTACTTTCAACTGATGGTGCCCCGTATGCAAATATATCTTAGAAAAATACTTTTCCCCTTTCAATTGATCAAATAAATCATTGATCCTGGGCAATGGGTATTTATTCTTAATCTTTAACTTGTTCAACTCTCGATAGTCGATACAAAGTCGTAACGACCTATCCTTCTTCTTTACAAACAATATCAGTGCTCCCCACGGAGACACACTCGGTTGAATTGTCTTCCTATCTAATAGTTCTTGTAATTGAACCATTAAATCCTTCATCTCTAATGGCACCATCTTATACGGTAGCCTAGAAACTGGTACCATACCCGGTAACAGATTAATCACAAACTCGATCTCCTTATCCGACAGAAGACCCGATAACTCGTCTGAAAATACATCCGCAAACTCTTGCACTATAGGTATCTGTTCTAATGATTCTCCCACTCTTTGGGTATCCACAACATGTCACAGGTATCCTATACACCCCTTTTTCAACATTTTCCTAGCTTATGTCATCGTTAGACAATAAAAGCGTCTCGGTGATTTACTACCGAAGAACACTACCTTGGTTTTCTTAGAAAGCCAAAGGTTAACACTTTTCCTTTGACAATCTATTATAGCCTTATGGTTAATCAACCAATCCATACCAAGAATTATATCGAATTCTTTCAACCATATCAGTACCAAATCTACCGATAATTTTTTACCTCTAATATCTACGCAACAATCCCCATGAATATGTTCAATGGGAATTATCTCTTCATTTGCTACCTTAACGTCTAAAGGTATTTCTAGTCTTTCTGGGAATAAACCTAATCACTTAGCAAATTCACATGCTATAAAAGAACAAGTAGCACCCGAGTCAAATAACACATAAGCATTTATTTCATTGACTGGAATGATACCTGCTACTACATCCGCTTATGCAACCGCATCTTTGATAGTCATATTAAAAGTACGGGCTGAGGGTCTACCCGACGATGGTGTTGGTCCAGTAATTGCTAACTTACCACTACCAGAACCCTTATTACCCTCCGACCCATTCTTCGGGAAATTTCTTGCCATGTGATCCATCGACCCATAAACAAAACAACCATGGTTTTTCTTAGGATTAAAATAATTGGGTGATATATGACACTCCTGTCCACAGTTATAGAAAACCGACTTCCCCTTCAGGCAGACTCCTAGATGAGTCTTTCCGCATGTCTTATATGTCTTCATCCTACGCTTAGGATCCCCTTGTTTCACCCCAGTATTCCCGGAGTTAAAAGTCTTCCTCTTGGACAGACTGCCACTGCCACTAACTCCTTCCACATTGGGTCCTCCTTCTTCTTTGCCCTTATTCTTCCTCTCCTTGTGGTATTGGCTCAAAGCCTCACTACCACCCTCTGTAATGATAGCCTTCTCCAGAATGGTCACATATGAGGCACTCTGGAAAACAAAAATCCTACTATAGAGCCAGGGTTTCAGGCCCTGCTCAAACCTACGAGCCTTCCTCTCCTCAGTGTCCACTTGGTGTGGAGCAAACATTGCCAATTCATTGAATTTGGCTGCGTATTGGGGAACCGTCATGTCCCATTGTTTAAGTTCTAGGAACTTAATCTCCATTCTCCCTTGCATGCTAGTAAGAAAATAGTTCTTGAAGAATACCTTCTTGAACTGTTCCCACATAACTGGATCAGTTCTAGCCCCACCCTAGTGAGCCTCCTACCAAAAGTTGGCTTCCCCTTTCATCATATAAGTCGCAAAAAAAGTCTTTTGCGCCTCAACTACGTTTGTAATAACAAATGCCTTTTCTATTTCTTTCACCATGTCTGGGCTTCTATTGGGTCTGTAGTTCCTTTGAACTCTGGCCGACCAATGCTTTTAAACTCCTTAAAGGTAGTCGTTCTGGCTACCCTAAGTACTGCGGGTGCTCTACCCCCAGTTTGGTTAAATGCAACCGTTAATAAATTAACGAACTCTTGCATAGGGTTATTCTGACCCCTTTAATTATCATTATGGGATTCAACTTCCTGATTACATTGTCTTCTTCTTGGCGGCATTATTCTGATTAAATAAATAAAGTTTCACTATTATCTATTTACTTACTTTGTTATTATTCCACAACAATAACTCATACCACAACAAAGCACATTAAATAAAAACTTTATTATATTAATATGCTTCTTCATAGTTCAAAACTATTTACAACTTGATTCCATAGCCAAAAGCTATTACATTACTATCCCGCGATTCACTTCTACAAAAATTGAGATTTACAAAAAGACTACCCTTTAATTATATAAAAGAGGGTTTTACATCACTACACATATACAAAAAGATCTACCGATCTACTAACACTGCCTCACAACATTCTCATGCTTCTGATTCACTAGAATCGAAATAATATTGTTCACTTGGTCATATTCCAACCTTAGATTTTGATGATGACTTTCCTATTGTACTAAAATATTTACTCATGCATTTACAGGATATTAAAAGAATTCTTGAAGCTTTTATTTATTAAAGGATTGAAGACATGAAGGCTTGAAGAATTGCTTGAGTCATTAGGAAATAAATATAAGATCCTAGCTTTAATTATTTCTCAATCAAGGCTCTAGGATTTGCATTGCATTGCATCATTAAATAATTGTGGAATAAATTAAAATGATTAATTAATTAAAGATTAATTATGAAAATACTTAATTAAGCTTTCAAAATTAATAAGGATCAAATATTAATTAAATTGGAGTAATTTTTGAAAAGATAATTTTGAAGCCTTCCCATAATTATGGTTTTAATAAATATATACCACATATCTTGGGATTGAGTTATTCATTATGTTTTCCATGATTTATTAATTGATTGAAATTTCCTTAAAATTGATTAAGCAAATCAAATTTTCATATCTTCATAATCAATTATCATGGATCAATAATTGGAGTAATTTTTGAAAAGCTAATTTTGAAACATTCCCATAATTAAAGGAATTAATTTAAAATAGATTTTGATTGTTTATATAAATCTATACCATATATCTTGGGATTGAGTTATTCATTATTTTTTCCATGATTTATTAATTGATTGAACTTTCCTTAAAATTGATTAAGCAAATAAATATTCATATCTGTAGAATCAATTAGCATGGATCAATTAACTAGAGTAATTTTTTGAAAGCTAATTAGTGAGGGCAAATCTAAATAGATTGGGATTTCAAAATAAATATGGAAATGTTTTTTAAATATTGATACTTCCCATAATTGATGGAGTTGATTAGTAAATGAGTTTTAAAAAGATCATTATCTTTCATATCTCTAACCAATATTGTCTCCATAAATTTTGGGATATGATGTTTTATTTTTGGGTTTACCATAACCATGAAAATAATTAATTATGGAACAAATTAATTGGAGTTTCAAAATGAATATGGAAATATTTTTGAATTGCATGAAATTAATATGGAAGTCCATTTAGTAAATGTAAATCTAATTGATATATTTATTTCATATTTAAAGGTGATTAAATTGATTCCATAATTAAAGCTTCTAAATCGATTTAATTGATTCCATAATTAAGGTTGCTTATTTAGATTCCATAATTAAGGATATTCTAAAAGTTCCTTCCTTAAATTAAGCAACGTGATCTCATCACTTTAATAGGAAGATATTTGGAAATAAGATTTGAATAATCTATAAAATCTTTCATTGATTCCTAAATGAACAGTACATCCGTTGGATAAAAGGAGTTAATAATTGATTTACTTTCTTATTAAAGAAGCTCATAATTTAGTGAAGTGAATTTTTATTGTTAACTAAATTAATGAACATACTTTAATTAACATGATTCTATCTTGATTCAAAGGAAGGAAAATTAAAGCAAACGAATATTTTATTCAATCAAATGTTAAGTTGATTGACTCACATGCTCCTTAATTGGTTATATCTCCAACTAATATACCATGTGCTTAATTTTAACGGACATATATATGGAGATTTACGAAATCAATTATTAACGTCGTATATATATATATATATATATATATATATATATATATATATATATATATATATAGATATATAAATCTATCTTGGAATTAATTTTAATGGGTAATGGCTAAAAAATTAGCAGCGGGCAAAAAAGTTTTCCTATCTATATATATGCTTTAGCCGTGGGTTTGAAGTACAGAGAAAAACACCAAGCAGTATACTAAAAAGTTCCTTCTGATACATCGATCCTTTTCTTCACATACAAACTTATAAACACTATTCAAGTTTTTCAATTATGAAGATTTAAAAAGGTTTTTGTGCTACACGGATTATATTCCAGATTTTAGAGACGGCTATTTAACTTGGTGATATCTTTCATACTTTGATCATTGCATTCTAGTTGAGCCTTGAATTGTTGATATAATTATTGCTTTGATCATATATTATTTTGTTGTCATATATTTGATCAATTCTCTAAATATGTGGTAGACTAAGTTGTTAGTCTAAGGTTTCTAATCCGGGTTGGATTAGAGGTTTTGCAAGCAAGCTCAAGGAGGCATAGGTGCACGGGGAGCAAAGTTTCTAGGGAGCAAAGGTGCTCGGGGAGTATAAGTACTCAAGGTTTTGAAACTTGTCTTGTAAAGGGATTTAATTGTAAACAAAGTTAATTAATAAAGAGAGTCTCCAATACTAGTTTGTATTGGACATGGATTAGGCCACTAGAATAAAGGATAGGGGTTGAACCACGTAAAAATTCTTTGCGTTCATGTGATTTCTTATTATGTTAAATTATCTCATCATTCGACTATCTATCCAGTAGGCTGCATTCTATATCTATAAATTTACAAAACTAATTTAGCAAATTGTTTTCACATAATCACATTCTGAAAAAGGATAAGTTTCTAAATTAAGCATTTTAGAAAGTCTTACAACAACTCAACATCTTGTCTTAACTTTTTAATCTATAAGGATTTAGAATTCAGCCTCCTGCATTGAATATCCAAAAGAATTTTTATTGAATCAAAAGTTTGACACCATTTGTTCCCACACTTATTCAACCCCCCTTCTAAGTGTGCCTACTTAAATTTCATTTGGTATTAGAGCTTGGCTCTACTTATCTTGGTCTTAAAGGTGACTTGTAGGGAAAGATTCTAGCATGACACAACTTGGGAACATCATTCAAGAAGGTCAATCAACTGTTAGACCTCCACTACTTCATGGAGCCAACAATTGTAACTTCTGGAAGTTTCGAATGACGCTATTTCTTAAAAGAGACCCATGGGAATGGTGGGTCGTGGAGAATGGTCCCGTTATTCTAAGAAAAAAGATGGTACTCCAAAGACCTTAATGGAAATGAACTCAACCGAAACTCACATGGTCTCCTATGATTCAAAAGCAATGAACACACACTCCTTAGTGGATTGGTGCAATCCGAAAGTGACAAAGTTTCCTCATGCAACACGGCTAAGCAGATTTGGGATACTTTAAAAGTAAGCCATGAAGGTACATCGAAAGTAAGAGAAGTCAAGCTTAGTATGCTCATACATGATTATGAAATGTTCAAGCTTGAGAATGATGAAACTATTAACGAGGCACAAGCAAGGTTCCTAGTACTAATGAATTCCATGAAGCTTCTTGATAAATCAATTACACAAAGTGAGATCAACCATAAGTTACTTCGGGCTATGCCCAAGCGGTTTGCTTCTAAAGTTACAACTCTTCAAGATTCTCCTAATATTTCTTCTATGAATACATTAACTCTATTTGGTGAGTTAGAAGAATTTGAACATCAATTAAGGAGATATGATGAGGAGGAGGATACTCCTCGAAAGAAGGTTCTAGCTCTTATTGCAGGTGATGAAGAGGAACTAGAGGACGATTCAGAAGAGGAAATTACAAAATTTTCAAAAAGGCTCAAAGGGTTGTTATAGAGAAAGATTAAGAGAAAGAATGCAATCACTTCAAACAAATTTAAGGGAAAGAAAAATGAAGACATTTGCTTTGAATGCGGACACCCAAGCCATTTCAAAAAGGATTGCTTCAAAATAACGAACAAAGGCAAACTAACCTACAAGGATAACAAAAGGAACAAAGCATTTATTACTTGGAGTGATGATGAGTCCAAAGTGGAAGTTGATGCAAATAAAGAAATAGCCAAGTATGCTTCATGGGAATCGACAATGAATCAAATGATGAATCGAGCGAGGTAACAATTTCTGATTATAATCTCTTGAAACAAAAAAATAAAAAATTAAGAGAAAAAAATGTATACTTAAAAGACTTAGTAAATATTTTAATGAATGAGGTTGATATATTAATTGATGAAAAGAAAGAAGTTGAACAAGATACATCATCACAAGAAGAAAATATTTTAATTGCTAAAAATGATTTTTTTGAAAATCATAACAAATTTCTTTCCAACAAGGTTAATAATTTAAATAAAGAAGTTGAAAAATTAAACAAAGAAATAGCAATGAGAGGTGTTTGTAGTGATGTTTTTAATGATGATTCTCATATTAAAAATCCTTCAACGAATGAACTACAAAAAGAAACAGACTCACTAAAATTATCATTGACAAAATTTGTCCAAGGGGAAGAACATTTATCTATTATGTTGGGTAAACAAAGATCTACCTTTGAAAAACAAGGAATTGGATATAATCCAACACATAAAAAGAGTGATGTAAAAATTTTAAAATCTAAATCACATTTAAAATTAAATTATTGCTCTCCTTTCACTACTTGTAAAACATGTTGCTTAAAGGGACATTTAGATTGTTCATCAAATAAAAGGAATATGAAAGTTAAAAGTGTGTGGATTAAGAAAAGTGATTTGTATGTGACTAACCCAAAAGGACCCAAAAAGATATGGGTACCAAAAGGATGAATTTTTTTTTATAGGTACATCTCAAAGCCAAAGGACCTTCTCTAAATAAACAGATTGAGTAAGCCAAAGGAGCAAAATGAATTCATCAGTAAGAAGAAACAGTAGTCTAGATTCGACAAACAGAATATAACATCATCTAATTGTCTAACAAACCGTATTCTTAGAAAAGAAAGTTGAAATGCCGAAAGCAGCAAAGTATCTCAAAAGTCATCCACCTGAAAATATTATTGAAGATATTACTCCCAAATTTGAGTATGAGAACTACCCAAATCATGATTATAGACCTAAACAAGCTCAAACAAGTTCCAAGGGCTTGTTACAAGAGGTTAAGTAAGTATCTCATCTCAAATGGATTCACTCGAGGTAAAATCAATTCTACATTATTTAAGCATGAAAATAAAGATATTATCATTATGCACATATATGTAGACCATATAATATTTGATGTTACTAATGAGTTTCTTTGTGAGTTATTTTCTAAGTGTATGCACAAGGAGTTCGACATAAGCTTAATGAGAGAACATAACTATTTTTGTTTGAGACTCTAAATAAAGTAAACAAAGGATGACATATATATCAAACCAAATACACAAAAGAGTTGATCAAAAAGTTTGAATTTGAGAAATCTATATCAAAGGCTACACAAATGAGTACGTCAATTAAATTCACATCATATGATAAAGGTATTGACGTAGAGGTAACTAAATATGAAGGTATGATTGCTTACTTGAATCTATGTGGTTAGCTTACTTTATTAAGAAAATATTTAAATCTTTTAATCACTTGGGTTAACAAAAAAAAAGATTCTTAGACTCATATTTGCCAACCATTGTTAGTCCTTAAAAGCAACCATGATTCTTTCTACGAGTATACATCATTTTTCAATGTCCTTCCTTTCTATTTGATTAACGACAAAGGGGGAGAAAAATCATGTGTTATTCTTTTTGATTGATGACAAAGGGGGAGAGAAATTATGATATGTTTTGTCTAATCATGTTGAAACAGATTGAGGTACAAGATGAGTTCATATTGAATATCAAGATGAGTGCATATTGAATATCTCTTGTCTAACTTTATGTTTTTATTCTATCTTGTCAAGAATATTTTAATATATGCATGGTTTTAGGGGGAGCCATAATTATTATATTGTCATCATCAAAAAGGGGGAGAATGTTGACTTGGTCATATTCCACCCTTAGGTTTTGATGATGACTTTCCTATTGTACTAAAATGTTTACTCATGCATTTTGCTGAGGATATTAAAAGAATTCTTGAAACTTTGATTTATTAAAGGATGAAGACATGAAGGCTTGAAGAATTACTTGAGTCATTAGGAAATAAATGTAAGATCCTAGCTTTAATTATTTCTCAATCAAGGCTCTAGGATTTGCATTGCATTGCATCATTAATTAATTGTGGAAAAAATTAAAATGATTAATTAATTAAAGATTAATTATGAAAATATTTAATTAAGCTTTCAAAATTAATAAGGATCAAATATTAATTAAATTGGAGTAATTTTTGAAAAGCTAATTTTGAAGCCTTCCCATAATTTATGGATTTAATAAATTTATACCACATATCTTGGGATTGAGTTATTCATTATGTTTTCCATGATTTATTAATTGATTGAACTTTCCTTAAAATTGATTAAGCAAATCAAATTTTCATATCTTCATAATCAATTATCATGGATCAATAATTGGAGTAATTTTTAAAAAGCTAATTTTGAAACATTCCCATAATTAAAGGAATTAATTTAAAATAGATTTTGATTGTTTATATAAATCTATATCATATATCTTGGGATTGAGTTATTCATTATTTTTTCCATGATTTATTAATTGATTGAACTTTCCTTAAAATTGATTAAGCAAATAAATATTCATATCTGTAGAATCAATTAGCATGGATCAATTAACTAGAGTAATTTTTTGAAAGCTAATTAGTGAGGGCAAATCTAAATAGATTGGGATTTCAAAATAAATATGGAAATGTTTTTTAAATATTGATACTTCCCATAATTGATGGAGTTGATTAGTAAATGAGTTTTAAAAAGATCATTATCTTTTATATCTCTAACCAATATTGTCTCCATAAATTTTGGGATATGATGTTTTATTTTTGGGTTTACCATAACCATGAAAATAATTAATTATGGAACAAATTAATTGGAGTTTCAAAATGAATATGGAAATATTTTTGAATTGCATGAAATTAATATGGAAGTCCATTTAGTAAATGTAAATCTAATTGATATATTTATTTCATATTTAAAGGTGATTAAATTGATTCCATAATTAAAGCTTCTAAATCGATTTAATTGATTCCATAATTAAGGTTGCTTATTTAGATTCCATAATTAAGGCTATTCTAAAAGTTCCTTCCTTAAATTAAGCAACGTGATCTCATCACTTTAATAGGAAGATATTTGGAAATAAGATTTGAATAATCTATAAAATCTTTCATTGATTCCTAAATGAACAGTACATCCGTTGGATAAAAGGAGTTAATAATTGATTTACTTTCTTATTAAAGAAGCTCATAATTTAGTGAAGTGAATTTTTATTGTTAACTAAATTAATGAACATACTTTAGGAGGGTGTATTCAATTAAGACTTTTAAAGACTTTAAAAGTTTAGTTGTATTCAATCAAGACATTTAAAGAGTTTATAAAAGTTTAGTGGTATTCATTTATAACTTTTGTAATGTCTTTAAAAGTTAAGTGGTATTGAATTAAGACATTTATAAAGTCTATAAAAGTATTTTGGTATTCAAAAAGTCATTGATTTTTCATATTTCTATTAAATGGTAGAGTTTGACAGACTTTAGAAGAAAAATTATAACTATCAACTCATATCCAAAGTCTGACCTCATCTCTAAAGACTTCTAAAGACTTTCAAATATTAAACACAAAGGTAAAAATTCAAATCGCCAGTAAAAAAATTAATTGCAAAGAGATTTTATGGAAAATTCAAAAGTCGTAAAACTCTCCGGTAAATTTTTAAATTAAAATGAATATAAATTCATCTAATTTTATAAAATATAATTATTAAAATTATAAACCGTTTATATTTTTTTTTACTAAAATTATTTAAAATTAGATAAATTATACAAACTTTTATTATAGGAATATCTCGTTATGACTTTGAAAAATCAAACAGTAAATTTTGATTTTTACTATTATATTATATATATATATATATATATATATATATATATATTATATTATATAGATATAGTATATGATATATACGAATCTTGATAAATTCTAAAACTCATCAAAATTAATTAAAAGATGACAACGGTCGACTGTTAAAAAATTAGTTACGTAACATTTTAATTAATTAATTTCTAACATCATAAATAAATTAAAAAGTCACATAATTATTTTTTTTAACGGTCAATTTTGGTTCACTAACAACTATTAATAATTTTAAGAAAAAAAAAATCTCTCTGACAATTTTGTCTGTGGCTTACCGGCGACTAAAAATCTCTCTGATAAATTTTTTATAACTTGGTGGCAATTTTCTCACATGTATAAAGTTTTACGATCATATAGATTTTCATCGTCATATTATTTTGTGAAAAGTAGAGTTTGATACTCATACTAAAAAATCGTACGCATATATAGTTCAATAAAAAGTGAGCTTAATTTTTGTGTTGCGTCTGTAGCTTCTAAAGTTTTATTCGTATTCGAGTATCCAAATTTATCATGAAATGAGTTGAATAATATTAATGCTTTCAACATATATAAAATCTCACGCCACAATAATTTAATGAAATAATGAGATTTCCTGTAGTTCATGAAAAAAGAGTGAGAGGTTGTACACATAGGCTAATTAACAATTAATATAAGCTACAAGATATATTAGAAATATACAAAAGTCTATCAAAATCTTTGTAAAAATTCTATTAAAGTCTGTCACTTATTTCATGGAGTCTATAAGTCATTTTAAAAAAGTCTTTAATGTCTTTAAAAGTCATTAAAATTCACAAACTCTACAAAAGTCTGTCACTTAAAAAAAGTCTTTAAAATTCTTAATTGAATACACCCCTCTTAATTAACATGATTCTATCTTTAGTCAAAGGAAGCAAAATTAAAGCAAACGAATATTTTATTCAATCAAATATTAAGTTGATTGACTCACATGCTCCTTAATTGGTTATATCTCCAACTAATATACCATGTGCTTAATTTTAACGGACATATATATGGAGATTTACGAAATCAATTATTAACGTTTATATATATATATATATATATATATATATATATATATATATATATATAAATCTATCTTGGAATTAATTCTTAATGAGTATGACTAAAATTAGCAACGGGCAAAAAGTTTACCTATCTATATATATGCTTTAGCGGAAGTGGGTTTGAAGTACTGAGAGAAAAACACCAAGCGTTATACTAAAAGTTTCTTCCGATACATCAATCCTTTTCTTCACATATAAACTCATAAACGCTTATTCAAGTTTTTCAATTGTGAAGATTTAAAAAGGTTGTTGTGCTACATGTGATTATATTCAGATTTGAGAGACTATTTATTTAACTTGGTGATATCTTTCATACTTTGATCATTGCATTCTAGTTGAGCCTTGAATTGTTGATATAATTATTGCTTTGATCATAGATTATTTTGTTGTCATATATTTGATCAATTCTCTAAATATTTGGTAGACTAAGTTGTTAGTCTAAGGTTTCTAATCCAAGGTTGGATTAGAGGTTTTATAAGTTAATGCGTTCAAGAAGCATAGGTGCTTAAGGGTGCATAAGTGCACAGGGAGCAAAGTTGCTAAGGAGCAAAGGTGCTTGGGGAGTATAAGTACTCAAGGTTTTGAAACATGTCTTGTAAATGGATTTAATTGTAAACAAAGTTAATTAATAAAGAGAGTCTCTAATACTAGTTTGTATTAGACGTGGATTAGGCCACTAGAATAGAGGATAGGGGCTGAACCACGTAAAAATTCCTTGTGTTCATGTGATTGCTTATTGTGCTAAATTATCTCATCATTCGACTATCTATCCAGTAGGCTGCATTCTATATCTATAATTTACAAAACTAATTTAGCAAATTGTTTTCACATAATCACATTCTGAAAAAGGCTAAGTCTCTAAATTAAGCATTTTAGAGTGTCTTACATCAACTCAACACCTTGTCTTAACTTTTTAATCTATAAGGATTTAGAATCCATCCTCCTGCATTGAATATCCAAAAGAATTTTTATTTAATCAAAAGTTTGACACCATTTGTTCCCACACTTATTCAACCCCCCCCCCCCTTCTAAGTGTGCCTACTTAAATTTCAAATATCCCGACTAATAGTATGTCGAGTCTGTCCCGACTCAATAGAATAACAAGCAATTTTTAGCTTAAAATCCTCATGAGCACTATTATGGATGTAGGACATCCGTGTTATCTTCTAGTTCTTCTCCACCAGTTTCTTACGAAGCTCTACAGCCTCATTCTTATAGTCCCTTGACTTATCCATTATAAGCACCTTCTCATCACGCTCTAAGTCAAAATATGCTTTTGCAGAGTCCTTTGCCTCATGAAGAGCACTAATCTCTTCATTCTGGTTCTCCACAACAGTGTGCAGTTGCACATTACGGTCAAGCACCGCTAGATATAATGCCCTCACTGCGTTTGGAGGTGTTAGCTCTAGTGCAAGTACCACCGTATTGAATGATGCTACCTCCATCTCCCCATCCCAATCAACCACCATATTGAGATATGACACCGATCCCATGTTCTCCATATCCTCCTCAGAATACTCCTCCTCCAAAAAGTACTCCTCTAGCTCGGACTCTTTTAGAATCACTACTGCTATTTCCGCTACGGGTATAGGTACAGGCTCTACTCTGTTCATAGACTCTTCGCACACCACGTGTATATCTCTATACATCAAGCTATCGATGGACATCTACAATAACACATAACATATTGATTAGTACATAATACACAATAATATAATCACAAATCACATTTAATTAATTTAGGGTTAATTTCCATCTTTTAAATCTTTTGGTACTGAGTTTCCTCAATACCTTATTAACTCATTCAACTCGAGTTTACTTCCTTCTGACTTCTCCTTTTCTAACGAGGTTATTAGGCTAAGGTTCTTCCCCCCTTAAGTTTTATAACCTAATGCTCTGATACCAACCTGTCACCCCCCCCAAATCTGGGTACTTTCAACCCACATATATAGTGCTACACGGTACTACTATCTATACATTCATTCCATTGAAACAACAACAAAATGAACATACTTACTACATTCTTATTACAATAATAGTAATCATCCCGTTCCCAGGTTCTGAAACCGATACTTTCTTTGTTATCATAATATGTTTCTTACAAACATACTAATCTATTACAAGAAAATCTATTTATCCATCTTAGCTTTGCCTTTATCCCTACTGGGATCATCAGTTCTTTCGGCCTTAGCTGCAATCATATAATTCAAGCAAGAAGTGAACATAACTAGTTCAGCAAGTCTAGCAAAAGATAATACAAATACCACATCGAGAATTATATGATTACCTTCCATAACTAAACAAGTAGTTACGAAGTACTATGAAACATTAACTAGCACTTCTCATTTCATAAATATAATTCCAAAGTATATATAATAGCTTAGGAAGTCTGAACTGGTCGAAAGACCATGAACATTCTTTTTTCGTTTTCATACATGAAAAGGACATCCCGACACTAAGTCCGTACATCCGATATATCTTACGAGAACTTTTAGGTGATCAGCCTATAGTACTCTATGTTGATCAACACTCATCCGTTAAACGTGTTTACGTTTAAGTTTTGGCAACCTCACGTGCCCATCGAATAATCGATGAAAATACATTTGTTTGTTCATATACAAACTTACCTTGAATTCGTACCAAATACTTGGTATAGGATAGCGTTAATAGTTCTATATTGAAAGACTTGTAAACAAATCAATCTAACTCTTAAGAATAGTCTAGCCGAGTTAAAACTGGCATCGACCCTTTCGTAAAACAATTCATGCATCTTATAACATGAATCACAAAAACTTGGCTAACACGGAGGTTAGACAAGCGTTAAGAAAACTTGCCTTCAAACGTCTTCGAATATAATATTCAACAATTCTTGGTCTTTACAGTATCTACATGATATATTCACATAACACACTATAATTAGCTACCAAACAATCTAATCACATTGTTTTTACCAACTTCTTTCTCTTCTCTGTCTTAAGTGAATTTATTTCATTAATAAATGTCAATTCGACTTATTAATCTTCCTTATGTCTTGTTAAGGTTCTTACGTTACTACCCGAGACTCGATCGTCATTGGTTAAGTACACTTATTGAATATCGTTCATGGTTTACTTACTTACACTTCTCGTTCTTCGTTTATTTACTATTAAACCTTGCTCAAGTTCCTAAAGTCATCACTAAATAAGTGATTTAAGATGGGTCTTACCATGTCTATTAAGTACATACATGCTCCTCTATTGGTTTACAATCAATTGGGATTAACAACCAACTTGTCCAACAAATTCCTACTACTGGCGATGCGGTGCCAAACAAGAAGACACTATTAGTATTTGGCGCCAACTAATGATAACTAAGGTCCGGTCTCGGTATCACACATGAGATCCCTTTGTAATAGTGGCGTTGCGGAGCCATTCTCCAGTAGCTAAAGACACTATTACTAGCGCTATAGCGTGGCCATTTGTGCTTGGGTTGGCACTGCGGCACCTCCCCTGAGCCTTTGAAAAAATTTTCAAATTTCAACTATGATTCTTCCCGGACTCATAACTTAGTCATTTTAAGTCGAAATTTACTCGTTCAAAAGCCATTTTCTTACACGTAACATATACTACGATTTCTTCAAGACAAAACAAGTTTTTAAATCTGTTAGCGATGAATTCACTATTAACGTCCTAATAACGCGTTCGTTATACGTTCTTGAGCGTTCAAAGCTCGTCTTCTTCGTTATCAATCAAAATTCGACCGTTCTTGAGTCCAAGACTCTTGAATACGTTATACTACAATATGCCATCAAAAACCAAGGTTTCTGAACTAAACGACAAGTTTTGACTACTAATCCGGAATTATACGATTTTAACGTTTAACGTCTAATTTTGTAAAATTCGCCGTAACTTCATTACTCATATTTTCTACACCAAATCAAATGGAACCAATCCATTGATTCATTGTCTACATCCTAACCAAGCAATATGCACATACCCTATAAATGATGGTTTTCAATTTGTCCATCAACAACCAAGTTAACGTTCAATGGTTTCTTTAGTTAAAACTTACGTAAACACTTACGATTTCTACTTACACATGACTTATCAATGTTTTAATCATTAATAGCCATCCTTATTCCTCTGAAAGAGATATGCTCCACCAATCTATGATTCTCTACGAAGAATAAAGTTAGACGAATCGAAACTAAGGTTTTACGAATTATTACCTTTACGTTCTTCGCGTTCTTGCTAAAAACTCTTATAATTTGCTTCAAGATCACTTGATTACTTGTTTCTAGAACTGTTCTCTCTCTCAAATATGTTGGCTAATGTTTGTAAAGTAACAAATGAACTAGCCAAGCTTTCTTTTATAGGAATTTGAAATGGAGGGCAAAATGGTAATTAGGTAACCTTCTTACTATTCATTTCTTTGTAACCAAGTAAAGTAGCTTTACTTGGTCACCAAGTAGCCAGCCCACATGCCATGTGGGTCCCCCCATGGGTTGCCCTATAGGTTTTACCCATCTGGTGACCCATCGGTTCGAACCGCGGTTCGGTTTCTTGGATCGGGCCTTAGAATTAATTCATAGCGGGCCTAACTTGGGCTTGATTACACCATGCATTGGGCTTGATATAATCCAAGTCCAATTGGATTCTACAAAGTCCTTAAACTCAATGTCCAATAAGAATTAATCGTATTGTACGCGTATAACTCACGTATTCTCTTTGTTTAGTATTCGTACGATATTCGTATTATACGTCATAATATTCTCCATACTATACTCGTATACTAACTAGTATCATACTATACAACACACATATAATAACCCTAATCATTTTACGCATTTCATTTCCTTCTCAGAATTCACTTTCCCTAACCCTTAAGTTTTGAGTCTGCAAGCGAAAACTTCGTTTGCCATAACTGAAATATAATTGGATATTCCATCTCGTCTTAGAATTCCATCATTATGTGTTTCTCGGAATTTCAAACTAAATTCCCGAGCAGAAATAGATGAATAGTATTTTTACAGAAATTTCTCGAAAAACTTTTATTTTTGTCTTGAAAATTTAAAACAATTAATCCTAGCACATAGCCAGAATCCTAACCACATCCACACATTCTAGGATATAACGACCTTCATACAACTTACTCACATAAATAATCAATTAAATTCATTTAATCCATATAATCAAATAAAAATTTAATTCATATAAAAATCCAATTTTCTCGGGCGTTACAACGATTGTGATATCTTATATCATCCGGGGAAAGCAAATGTAGTAGCCGATGCGCTAAGTAGGAAGGGTAGAGAAAATCTATCAATGTTAATGACTCAGGATGAGTTAGTAACGGAGATGGCAAGGATGGATTTAAAAGTTAAATTACCGGGTGAAGCGATAGATATGTTATTCGCAATGGAGACCCAACAAACCATAGTGGAACGGGTTAAGGAAGTACAGTTAGGCAACGAAGAATGTGAGCGAATGAAGAAAAGGATGGAAGATGAAGAGAAGACTAAGTATAACCTCGACAAGGAGGGATTGCTTCATTTTGAAGGAAGAATTTGGGTTCCAAATAATTCTGAGCTAAAAGAAGAAATAATGAGTGAGGCCCATAGTTCGAGGTACTCGATAGATCCAGGTAGTACTACGATGTATGAAGACCTTCGACAGAACTTTTGGTGGCCAAATATGAAGAGAGAGATAGCATAATATGTTAGTAAGTACTTAACTTATCAGAAAGTTAAGGCTGAACACCAACGACAGAGTGGGTTATTGCAATCATTAGAGATTATAGAGTGGAAATGAGAGCATATCACAATGGACTTTATGGTGGGACTTCCAATGACAAGGAAAGGATATAACGTTATTTGGGTAATAGTGGATCGGTTGATGAAATTAGCTCACTTTCTACCAATAGTAGTTAGGTATAACCTAGAACAATTAGCTAAATTGTTTGTCAAATAAATTATTTCTAGACATGGAGTACCTATTTTGATTGTGTCAGATCGTGATCCACGATTCACATCGAATTTTTGGAGCAGTTTGCAAGAGCAAATGGGAATGCAGCTGAAGTTGAGTACATCGTATCATCCTCAGACGGATGGACAAAGTGAGCGAACAATCCAAACGCTAGAAGATATTTTAAGATTTTACGTTATGGATTTTGAAGGGGAGTTGGGACAAACATCTGCCTTTGGTGGAATTCACGTAGAACAATAGTTTCCCCGCTAGTGTAGGTATGCCGTCGTATGAAGCATTATATGGGAGGAAGTGCAGAACACCACTGTGTTGGGATGAAGTAGGGGAACATCGAATGTTGGGACCTAAGATGGTACAACAAACGACAGACACGGTAAAGCTAATACGTACTCGCTTGGTAGCAGCTCAAGATAGGCAAAAGAAATATGTAAATCCTCACCATGAGAAGAGAGAGTTTAAAGTAGGTTCATCTGTCTTTCTTAAGGTTTCACCTTGGAAAGGGAAGATACGTTTTCGAAAGAAAGGAAAGTTAAGTCCAAGGTTTATAGGACCTTTTGAAATTTTAAGAAGGGTAGGAGAGGTAGCTTATGAAGTAGCTTTACCTCCAGAGATGGAACGTATACACAATGTGTTTCACGTGTCAGTGTTGCGTCCCTATAAATCGGACTACAAACATGTAATAGAGTACGAATCTATTCAGATAGAAAAAGACGTAACGTATGAAGAACTTTCAGTTCAAATCGTTGATAGGAAGGAACAAATCTTGAGAAATAAGATAATACCTTCGGTGAAGGTGATTTGGAGGAACCACAATGCCAAAGAAGCAACGTGGGAACATGAAAGTAAAATGAAGGAAAATTTTCCTCATTTGTTTATGTAATTTTAGCGAGATTCTGGGGATAGAATCCTTATAAGGGGGGAGAATGTAACGCCCGAGAAAATTGGATTTTTATATGAATTAAATTTTTATTTGATTATGTGGATTAAATGAATTTAATTGATTATTTATGTGAGTAAGCTATATGAAGGTCGTTCTACGACCTAGAATGTGCGGATGTGGTTAGGATTCTGGCTATGCGCTAGGATTAATTATTTTTAATTTCCAAGACGAAAATAAAAGTTTTCCGAGAAATTTCTGTAAAAATACTATTCATCCGTTTTGGCTCGGGAATTAAGTTTGAAATTCTGAGAAATGCGTCATGATAGAATTATAAGACGAGATGGAATATCCAATAATATTTCAGTTATGGCAAACAAAGTTTTCACTTGCAGACTCAAAACCTAAGGGTTAGGGAAAGTAAATTCCGAGAAGGAAATGAAATGCATATAATGATTAGGGTTATTATATGTGTGTTATACGAGTATGATACTAGTTAGTATACGAGTATAGTATGGAGAATATTACGACGTATAATAAGAATATCGTACGAATACTAAACAAAGAGAATACGTGAGTTATACGCGTAGAATATGATTAGTTCTTATTGGACATTGAGTTTAAGGACTTTGTAGAATCCAATTGGACTTGGATTATATCAAGCCTAATGAAATGTGTAATCAAGCACAAGTTAGGTCCAATATGAATTAATTCTAAGGCCCGATCCATGAAATCGCACCGCGAATCGAACCGATGGGTCACCAGATGGGTAAAACCCATGGGGAAACCCATGGGGGACCCACAAGGCACGTGGGCTGGCTACTTAGTGACCAAGTAAAGCTACTTTACTTGGTTACAAAGGAATGAATAGTAAGGAGGTTACCTAATGACCATAAAACCCTCCATTTGAAATTCCTATAAAAGGAAGCTTAGCTACTTCATTTGGTTGTTTACAACATTTGAACAACATATTTTAGAGAGAGAATGAGCTAGAAACAAGTAATCAAGTGATCTTGAAGTAAATCATAAGAGTTTTTAGCAAGAACGCGAAGAACAAAAAGGTAATAATTCGTAAAACCTTAGTTTCGATTCGTCTAAATTTTTTTTTTTGTAGAGAATCATAATTGGTGGAGCATGTCTCTTCCAGAGTAATAAGGATGGCTAATAGTGAATTAACCATTTACAAGTCATGTTTAAGTAGAAAGCATAAGCGTTCAATAAGTTTATCGCGGTTAAGACCATTGAACATTGACTTGGTTGTTGATGGACAAATTGAAAACCATCGTTGATAGGGTATATGCATATTGCTTAGTTAGGATGTAGACAATGAATTAATGGATTGGTTCCATTTGATTTGGCGTAGAAAACATGAGTAACGAAGTTATACCGAATTTTACGAAATTAAACGTTAAACATTGAAATCGTATAATTCCGGATTAGTAGTCAAAATTTGTTGTTTAGTTCAAAAACCTTAGTTTTCGATGGCATAGCTTAGTATACCATATTCAAGAGTCGTGGACTTAAGAACGGTCGAATTCTGACTTATAACGAAGAAAATTAGCTTTGAACGCTCAAGAACGTTTAACGAACACGTTATTAGGACGTTAATAGTGAATTCATCGTTAATGGATTTGAAAACTAGTTTTGTCTGGATGAAATCGTAGTATATGTTACGTGTAAGAAAATGGCTTTTGAACGAGCCCATTCTGACTTAAAATGACTAAGTTATGAGTCCGGGAAGAATCGTAGTTAAAATTTGAAAAAAAATTCAAAGGCTCAGGGGAGGCGCCGCAGCGCCAACCCAAGCACAAATCGCCATGCCGGTAATAGTAACTTTAACTACTGGATAGTGGCGCTGTGAAAGGATCTCAGCCTTGCATGCCGAGACCGGACCTTAGTTACTTTTTTAGTTGGCGCCATGATTACCAACAATGTCTCGATGTTTGGCGCCGTTAACGCAGTAGTAGGGATTTTGTTGGATAAGTTGGTTTCTAATCCTAAGTGATTGTAAACCAATAGTGGAGCATGTATGTATTTAATTTACATGGTAAGACCAATCTTAACTCACTTATTTATTGATGACTTTAGGAATATAAATATTGTTTAATAGATATTAAACGAAGAACACAAGATATATGAAAGTAAAATGTATTCAAGCTTTGGTTATTAACCAATAACGAGTAAGTCTTTGTTAGTAACATAAGACGTTAACAAGCTGTAAGGAAGATTAATAAGTCGACATGACCTTTATTAATGAAATAAATTCACTTAAGACATAGAAGAGAAAGAAGTTGGTAAAACAACGTGATTAGATTGTTTGGTAGCTAATTACAGTGTGCTATGTGAATATATCATGTAGATACTATAAAGACCAAGAATTGTTGAATATTATATTCGAAGATGCTTGAAGTCAAGTTTTCTAACGCTTGTCTAACCTTCGTGTTAGTCAAGTTTCTGTGATTCATGTTATGAAATGCATGAATTGTTTTACGAAAGGGTCAATGCCAGTTTTAACTCGGCTAAGATTATTCTTAAGAGTTAGATTGATTTGTTTGCAAGTCTTTCGATATAGAACTATTAATGTTATCCTATGCCAAGTATTTGGTACGGATTCAAGGTAAGTTTGTATATGAACAAACAAATGTATTTTCATCGATTATTCGATGGGCACACGAGGTTGCCAAAACTTAAACGTAAATATGTTTAATGGATGAGTGTTGATCAACATAGAGTACTATAGGCTGATCACCTAGAAGTGCTCGTAAGATATATCGGATGTACGGACTTAGTGCCAGGATGTCCTTTTCATGTATGAAAACGAAAAGAGAATGTTCATGGTCTTTCGACCAGTTCAGACTTCCTAAGCTATTTTATATACTTTGGAATTATATTTATGAAATGAGAAGTGATAGTTAATGTTTCATAGAATTTCATAGCTACTTGTTCAGTTATGGAAGATAATCATATAATTCTCGACGTGGTATTTGTATTATCCTTTGTTAGACTTGTTGAGCTAGTTATGCTCACTTCTTGCTTGAATTATATGATTGTAGCTAAGGCCGAGAGAACTGATGATCCCAGTAGGGATAAAGGCAAAGCTAAGATGGATAAGTAGATTATCCTGTAATAGACTAGTATATTTGTAAGAATCATAGTATGATAAACAAAGAATGTATTCGGTTACAGAACTTGAGAAAGAATTTATTATTATTGTAAAAAGAAGTTAGTAAATACAATCATTTTGATGTTGTTTCAATGGAATGAATGTATAGATAGTAGTACCGTGTAGCACCATATCTTTGGGTTGAAAGTACCCGAATTTGGGGGTGTCACAAATTCCTAGTCATGTCTTTTGGATCGACTAATGCTCCTGCTGCCTTCATGGATATGATGAACCTAGTATTCAAGGAATATTTTGATCATTTTGTGGTTGTCTTTATTGATGACATCCTCATATACTCCAAAAGCCATGAAGATCATAAGTAACACTTGAGACTGATACTCCAAAAGCTTCGTGAAAACAAGTTATACGCCAAACTGAAGAAATGCGAGTTCTGGCTTGAGGAAGTTGTAAGGTTTTGTGAAAATCAAAGTAGCAATCAAATTGCAAAATTAGCGGAACAAAAACAAAATCAGATTTTAAAAATTTTCATAAACCAATTACCAGGATCATCCTTTATGCATATTGTTAATTAAAACGAAGAACAAGAAGTTATGATACCCTTGTAGATACGAGCTTCCACATGTACAAGTTTAACTCCTACTTCTCCACGATCTCCTTGAATCTCCGGCTAGATTCCTTCCTTTGATCAATGTTAGCCACCCAAGTGTATGGCCTATACAGGTTATCCACAAAGGAAGAAGAATTTTCAAGAAGAATGGTGTATTGGCTCAAACCTTAATTTTTCCTTTCTCTATAAAAAAGGTGGCATACTCTCCAACTATTGGAATCACGTATATTTTTGATATCAGATATAAGACTCCTCTTATAAAGATATCAGGTAACCATATTTAATTAAAATAAGGTATTATTTATTTAATTAAACTCCTTTAATTAAATAGGCTCCCTAATCTTATTAGGGATAATTAATTAAACTCCTTTAACTAATTTTGTCTCCTAATTCTATTAGGAATAAATGAGAGTACTTATATTAAATTAATTCCTAAACTCTTTTAAAAATTAAAATAATAATAATTGTAATAATATTAATAAGACTTATCTTATTAATTTATATTTAATATTTCTAAAATATTAAATAATAAATATTAAGCTATTTAATTTATTTTATCACCATAGATTAAATTAAATATACTTAATATATTATTCCGATTATGCCATTAACTTCTTAAATAATTATTCTTCATTTTATGGTGTGACCCTTTAGGTTCTCCATATTAAACCTGTTATGAATAAATCAATTAGAACAATTCTAATCTTATTTAAATAAATAAATTAAACTATTAATTTATTTAAATAAATAATATTTATTCTACAATAGGGATAAGCCTTCCTAGCGATTAACGACTTTCCAGATAATATAGATTTCAACATTAATCATAAAAGAACTTTTGAGTAAATAATTATCGTACAATTCAATCCTTCCACCATACAATGTCCCAATTAAATATAAGACATGGAATTACTGTCAAGTCTTATTTTATTTAATTATATGTATTTCGATTCCTAAATGCACAACTCTTAATGAATGCAAATTAGAAACTACTTTCTAATTTCATTCCACCTTGACCAATGATTCCTGGGTTATCATTTATCGAATCATATAGGACATTTCTCTTCTTTTACTAGAAGTGATAAATTCTTTATTGATCATTCATTATCTCCATATATAACTTATTACACCCAAGCATACCTTTTGATATACCCTAAGGGTTTTAAGAAATAAGTCAAAGTGCAATATATTATATATAAGATACTATGATGATCTCAAGTCTAAGGATCATTTTTACTACTATCACTATATGAATTCCTATTGACAGGCAAGTAAAACTCCATTAGGTATTCCATAGCGAGTCACGTTCAGTGAACTTATTCTCCCATAAGCACCTACATACTTTCTTTAGTGTCTCCACACAAATGATCATGAGATCAATCATTCTCATCCAATGAGCAAGCAACGTATGTACCAATCTATCCGGATTCACTAATCCCCTTTTTAGTAATCCATTGATTGAGAAAATTTTAGTTTTAAGCTATCTAAGAATTTAGATTTCATTAGCATGATCTCATCATGATTCTAAAAGTATTGCTTAAAACTATGAGTTTATCACATATTATTAAAACAACACCATGTAGATAATAAATGCCTTTAATAAATAATTCTTTTATTAATAAATAAATAAGATTGATTACAAAGTATATGTTTTATCATCATACATGATTGGCTTGTATGCATACTACTTTCAATCTCCTACTTGCACTAAAGCCGATCATTGTGGTATCTTATACCCATATTCTCTAAGTGACGATCGAACTACTGTTGTGTAAACGCTTTAGTAAATGGATTTGCAATATTATCTAAAGAGTCCACACACTCTAGGGTGACATCTCCTCTTTCAATGATCTCTTTGATCAAATGAAATCGCCGCACCACATGTTTGGATTTTTGATGAGACCTGGGTTCCTTAGCCTGCGCAACAGCTCCGGTGTTGTCACAGAATAAAGGTATTGGTCCTTTAATGCTAGGAACCACATCAAGTTCGGTTATGAACTTCTTCAACTAAACAACCTCCTTTGCAGCTATATACTCTGCCTCTGTCACTGAATCAACAATTGTTTGCTATTTTGAACTCTTTCAACTCACTGCGCCACCGTTCACGGTAAACAAATACCCTGAAATGGATTTACTTTCATCTTGGTCCATTTGGAAACTTGATTCTGTGAAGCCCTCTAATTTCAATTCAGACCCACCGTAGACAAGAAACACATCCTTAGTTCTTCTTAAGTATATTAGGATATTTTTCACTACCTTCTAGTGTTCTTCTCCTGGATTCGACTGATATCTACTTGTTACACTAAGTGCATGAACGACATCCGGTCTAGTACATATCATATCGTACATGATAAATCCTATTGCTAAAGCATAAGGAATCTTACTTATATGGTCTCTCTCATCAGGTGTCTTTGGGGCCTGTTTCTTGGAGAGATGTATTCTATGGCTCATCGGCATGAGACCTCTTTTGGAATCTTTCATACTAAACCTCTTTAGCATCGAGTCAATGTATGTTCCTTGGGACAAGTCGGTCATCCTTTTAGATCTATCTCTATAGATCTTTATCCCCAAAATAAAGGATGTTTCTCCCAAGTCCTTCATGGAGAAGTGTTTAGATAACTAGATTTTAATTTATTGTAGCATAGGAATATCATTCCCTATCAGTAATATATCATTAACATATAATACAAGGAATGAAACAGCGCTCCCACTAACCTTCTTGTACACACATGGTGCATCCTCATTTTTGATAAAATCAAACTCTTTGATTGTCTCATCAAAACGGATGTTCCACCTACGAGAAGCTTGCTTTAATCCATAAATGGATTGTTGTAGCTTACATACTTTATTTGTTCCAACCTTTGAAACAAATCCATTCTGGCTGTGTCATATACACATCCTCCTTGTAGACACTCAAAATTTTCTGCACACCTGTTACTAACATTGCAGGAGGGCAGATTC
This sequence comes from Panax ginseng, assembly GCA_020205605.1. Taxonomy (NCBI): domain Eukaryota; kingdom Viridiplantae; phylum Streptophyta; class Magnoliopsida; order Apiales; family Araliaceae; genus Panax; species Panax ginseng. The sequence goes on along the minus strand of CM035131.1, from coordinate 110,796,451 downwards.
ATCTTTCAGATATAACCCTCGAAGACAGCTCACATCCATTCCGGATACTACCGGAAGTTCAGTCTCAACCCCGGAACACACACCGGGAGTATCAATTCTAACCTCAGAAATAACCCCGAGTTTCATCCTTGGAGATAACCCCAAGGAATACTGTTGCAGTTCCGGCGATAACTCCGGAAATGCTTGTTTCAAATGCATGCAATCAGCTTCAATCTCAGACCTCCTGCTGAGGCACTCATTCCAAGGACCCTGAGCTAACACTGGGAAGACATGCACACTTAAAGATGACCCTACAGAATTCAAACAGTTGCAGCAGTCCAATCTCAGATGTAACCCTGAGCAACGTTTGCTATCAACCCAAACTGGAGATAACCTCGGTGAGGGGCAAAGTCATCATCTTGCCACCTCAACCCCAGCGCGCCATCTCAACATCTCATACATACATTTCTACATAGCAATGTCCCACAAGAGCCAAGGAGTTCCAATCCCGAGTGACTATTACGCGTGGCAGCACACCGGATAGAATTTGAAGCTTGAAGACCATGGGCATGGTCCCCTCTTCCCGACTTCGTACAACCTCTAATCCCATGTCACTGTGTAACTCTCGACAAAAGCAGTCTGAAGAAGGTCTTATACACCTCGTTCGGATGCTCGAATTGAAGTTCTGCAAGTTCGAGCGGACATCACAGCGTACAAGTGCACGTACTTCAAGACGACGGGACCCGCGGAGCCCGGGGAACCCCGGGTAGCCGCAGGTGCATCTGCAGCTGCCGCAGGTACACCTGCGGTGGGGTGGCCATTTGAAAAAAAAGAGAGGCGAGGAAGCCCTATTTAATTTGCTCTGTACACACCCCATATTGAGTGCTTTCTCATTTTAAACACCTGTTAGCTCACATATAGCTATATTTTACCGGCGGAAGCTGAGTGTTTATCTATCTAAAGTCATAGAAGCCTGCCTTGGCAGCCCACTATAAGCCTTCTCATACTCTATAAAGCCTTTCTCTTCATCTTTGCACACACTATTCTTCACATTGAGAGTCGTGTTGTGTGTGTATGCAGGACTTTGATGCATGGTTTTCATTTTGTCTATATATATATACTTATATATGTATATATTTTTATATATGGACTAACATTATCGAGTTATGCCTCGATTGAGCCTAGACTTATATGCAGGCGTTTATTTGCTTATATATATATATATATATATATATATATATATGAACTATTGTAGGACTCTGTCAGAATGAGCACAGATTTTACATCCAGTGCGTTTACTACTTTTATATATATATAGCGACAAATCGCTAAAATGATAAACCGAGCCGGGATTGAGAAACATCATGTGCGTTTATCGCTTTTATATGTGTGTATATATATATATATATATATATTTATTTATATTTGTATCAGGGCTCGGAGTTTACTTTGTGTGGCCTTTTATTGCTTTTATTTACATTTCAATCACTTTGGAGTTTACTTGTGGCGGTTGATAAATCTTTTGCTTTCTTTACATTTTGTCCCACTTTGGAGTTTACTTCATGGCGGTTGATACGATTATTGCTTTATTTACATTTCGATCCCCTATGGAGGTGCTTCGTGGTTGTTGATCATGTATATATATATATATATATATATATATATATATATATAACTACTTACTACTTTTCATATAAAGCTATGCATCATCATGAGCCTAGGAATCATGTGATCACAGATTCAGTTCACTGAATCTAGATTCGGTTCCCGTGATGGACATTTTCAGCTGTAAGCAACTTGTAAATTATTCACGGTGTTTGAATTTCCTTAGATGGCTATCATGCCCATGAGGAATTCGGCACTACTATATATTATTTTCTCGAAGATGTTTCGCATCTCGAAAATAAAAGCAAACAAGTCGAACATTTAATAATAAAATGGAAGTATGAAAAGGTCTCAATTACTATTGAGCACAATGTTTGAAAAACCTCTTTTACCAAACTTCACTGCTATATCATGTTTAAAACTGAATTTTTCATACAAAATTCAAACCCTTTGTATATAGGTGTTAAACGAGGCCTCAAACTACTTCCAAATAAATCGCACATTAATCCACACACACACACACTTTCATATAACAGTTTCTTGAAAAGTGGCGGTCACCGTGACAACACGGATGTCGTGGGGTGCCTAACACCTTCTCTCCGCATAATCAAACCCCCGAACCCAAATGAATCTCGGTTTCACAGACCCGTTTAGCAGTGTCACATCACTGGGTCAATGTACAAACTTTTTCTTGATTGCATTGGTGCAACCAGTTAAAAACACCAACTGACGACTCTTACAGTCAAATCGTCGACATGATACATGTCGGACCTTTTTCACTTGTTTTTTCAAACAAATCTCACATAACATGAGAACACCAAAAAATAAGAACAGAAAAGGGACAAATAAAAATCCCGACGTCGACAGGTGGCGACTCTGCTGGGGACACCAGTAAGAGGGTTTAAGCCGCTACTACAAGCTTTTCAAAACTGTTATATGCTTGTGTGTGAATGTTGCATTTACATTTATGATAAATGTGTACGAATGGATTTTAATTACTGCACTGCAAAATATCTATCTGTGATATTAGTGCTTCGCACATGTAATCATATTCATAAACGGTGAGACACGTTGTATGTGAATGTATGTTGTGTGGTTCCTCCATCAGGAGGCTATCTTGTCGTTGTTTGATTACTGGATTCGTAGGGAGACTAATTCCAATGAGGCTCAGGAAAGGCACCACCCAGATTCACTCCATTTGAAAGACCGGATTAACTTCCCGTCAAGTAGATTGCGATGATCTGGGGACCTTCATGCTAAAAAGCCGCGAGAGTAATCCTATGATAGGTCAGCCTCTGATAAACCAAACGCGGAGGAAAATCTCTTCATGCTTTCCATTTTCTATTACTTGTAAAAGCATTTACTTGTAATTTTATTCCATGTTCATCTTTATGTAATGAAAAATATGAATAATATTTGCACATGCATGACATGCTATCAAAATGACACCCATTTTTGTAGGATAACCTTCCTAAAATGGACACATTATGATAGCATGTAAACATTTACATTCCCTAAAACTAAACTACATAAGTTTTTGTAGGGAAATAATTGGGCCTGTTACCCGCTCAAAATCTAAAAAGGCCACGAGCCTACAGTCAGTCATGTCTTCTTCTGACCAGTCTAACGTAGTTTCTAGAGAAGAATTTGACGGATTAAGAAAACAAATTACAGATTTTGCTGTTCTGCTTAAAGAATTGCATCAGTCTACTCAGGGCTCAAAGATGCCTACACATACAGAATCCTCTACACAAGGAGGAACACAAGGTTTGTATAAAACAAATCCAGAACCTTAGTTGGATACGACCAACAAAGACCCTGAAAACACCCATCTCAAAGGAGATCCAGGCACCGGTGATATCAGGAAGAAGGTCCTTCAAATGGAAGAAATTATCCATTCTCTCAAAGGGATTGGAACATATGGAAGTGTTTCATATGTTGATCTTTGCATATTTCCTGGTGTTCATTCTCTAGAGAAATTTAAAACCCCTGACTTTGAAAAGTATGACGGATTAGGGGATCCTTACACACATTTGAAAGTGTTCATTGGAGAACTTGGATCTTATGCGAAAAACGAGAAGCTCAGAATGCAGCTGTTCCAAAAGAGTCTAACTAGAGAAGCCCGTTCATGGTATACCAGATTAGACAACTCAAAGATCCATAGCTGGGAAGAACTAGCTCATGCCTTCCTTACTCAATATAGTTTTCAATCTCAAATGGCTCTTGACCGGTACCAGATTACCAAGGTCAAGAAACAGTCTAATGAGTTTTTAGAGAGTATGCTCAAAGGTGGAGGCGCCTTGCTTCTCAAGTTATTCCTTCTATAATAGAGTTAGAAATGGTCATGACTTTCATAGACATACAAGAAGTTCCTTTCTATGAGAGAGTCTTAGCTGGTATTGGCAAACCATTTTCTGAAATGATCAAGCACGGAGAGATAGCTGAGATGGGATTGAAGTCAGGAAAGATTCAAGACCTAGCCGCTCTTAAAGTAGTTTCTGAGCTCATCCAGTCTAGAACTTATGGAAACAACCCTCAGAGGGTCCATGATACTCAAGATTGCTGAGCACCTGGACATGATGGAAACAACCCTCGCAGTTGCTGAGCACCTGGACATGATACTCAAGATTGTTTGGCCTTGAAACACAAAATCCAAGATTTGATAGACAACGGTGAGATCGTGGTTACAAAACTAGATAAACCTCATGTGCAAGACAACCCTATTCCTCAACACAAAGAAGAAGAGGTCAACATGATTAGTTGGAGCACTGGACAGAGTTCCAATTATAACAGTGAATCATCCCAAACCATCAAAGACGGTGTTGACAGATGGGATTACACAAAGTTTCAATTTGCTATGGAACAAAAGATGAAAGCTCTTTGTAAGAAAATTGAACAATCGACAGAACTGGTGACCCATCAGCATCAAGTCACACGCTAGTTAATCAGCCAGGAGCATGCTTGTCTCCTTCCTTTTGTTATGAATGCTCCATCATCACCTTCAGAAAATGAAGCACTGGAGGATAAGGTTGCGAAGAGAGCAAACGCTAAAGCCCATCGGGATTTTGCCAATAAAAGGGAATTACATACCTGGGCCAACCTATGGAGGAAATATTTTAGATGCTAATTAACGAAGGAAGAATCACCTCCCTTCTACCTCCAATTAATCCCCGTTTAAGACGGTTCAACTCTGATGGAGTTTGTCAATATCATTCACATTTTCGTGGTCACAGAACAAAAGAATGCTGGGCACTCCGCCACCTTATTCAGAATCTAATTGTGGTGGTGTCCTATGAATTGGCGTAGATGACTTTGTCTTTACTCGAGAGTAGGAATACCTATCCTACTAAATGGAAGGGGCTAGTAGTAGTTATATCCGTTGAGGCTGATGAGACTGTCAAACCATTTCCCATACATGCAATTCAACTCAAAGGAGCTGACAATCCTTTGGAAGTGGCTACACCAGAGCCAATTTCTTTACCCTTCAAATCACAGTATCCTGTTATCAGCTTACACAAAGTCCCATGGAATTATGGAGAAGCTGAAGGATCCACGTCTCATACTACTGCTACAGTGTTGAAGGAAAATTCACTATATCTTCCTCAGAGGGTGATGGAGCCCGCCATAAAAGCAAAGGGGAAGATTCTCATGGAGAAAATTGAGAAATTCCTCCGCACTATGGTCCATAATGAAGCCAAGGTGGTTCTAAGCTTAAGAGAAGCTCCACATCAGATCTCAATACTGGACTTGGTTTTCTCTTCTGAGGATCACATGAAGATTTTATTGAAGGTTTTGGAAGAAGCCTACTTACCGAAATCAGTGGATGTGGAAAAATTTCAACATCTGGTTGATCACATTTTTAACAACAATATGATATCCTTCACTGATGACGACATATCACTTGGAAAGGGCCGGTCGTTCAAGCCATTGCACATTGCAGTTTTATCCTCCGGGTATATGTTAGCTAAAGTTTTGATAGATGGAGGTTCGTCTCTGAATATCTATCTTTATGCCACTTTGGTGAAGATGAACGTCAATCTCAAACAGAACTAAAATAGCCATACGGTTATCAAAGCTTTTGATGGATCCCGATAAAATTTTGTCGGAGAAATTAAGCTGCCAATTAAGATTGGTCCAAACACATTCAATGTATCCTTCCACGTCCTCAAGATAGATTCAGGATACAACCTGCTATTGGGGAGACCATGGATCCACATGGCTGGAGCCGTTCCTTCTACACTACATTAATAACTCAAATACATTGTCAACAATAGCCTAGTTACTGTCAACGCTGAGCCAGAATGTCCTGAACAAGGAAACCTACCACTCATCAACTTCAATTCAGAAGTTGAGCCAACCAGTTTTCATACTTTGGAAGTGAGCAACACACAATACCATCCTATTGGAGCGCCACTTCCTGTACCCAAGATTTTTGTCGAGGTTATATCGGCCACTCAAGAAATGATGTTATTGGGTAATCAGCCTGGACAAGGGCTTGGTAAAAATCAGCAGGGTATTAAGCACCCAATTCAAATGTCCAGTCAAACTGGGACAGTCAGACTAGGCTATTCTACCAGTTCTAGTTATAGGAATCCTAACAAGCACAAGCAGATTCCTCAAGCTTCCGCCACATGACGATTTTCTCCATCCACACTTCATGAGCTGATACAGTCTCTGGTAAAGGTGCCAACCCATGTTATGGCTATGCTGTTTCCCAAACCAGTACCATTCAAAGCAAAAGAGGTCCTGGTCCTTGATCCCGAAGTGGAAGAGAGGGAACGGAAACGTAAACATGACATCGCCCTGATGATATCAGGCATACACATCATTTTCCATGATGAACATACAAACAGATACACCCTAGACAATGATTTCCCAGATGTTATGGTCATCATTCGGGAAAAAAGAACGATGATAGACCCTCTATCACTGCAGTCCATCAGGACTTTACTCTCGACAATTGGAACAGCACTCCATGCATTGGTCGACGAGGGTAAAATGGGCAGAAAACTCTCTGCCCTGTAGATAACTTTAATTGCTTACTTTTCTGTACAGTATTAGCAGTTATTTTATCAGTATATGCTAACACTTTTGTATGATTAAACAGTTTCATATATTAAGTGAAAGCATATTTTATTTCGAGACTACGAATTTAGATGTGCACCTGCATGCTTAGCGATGAGGTGCCTTTTCTCCACAAGAACTGTAACTTTGATGAAAAGTTGGACTCAGACTTGATGGAAATACAAGAGGACATTGAGACACCTCAGGAGATTAAGGAATGGATCGAAGACAAACCTAAACCTAATCTTGATCAAACCATTTCTTTCAATCTATGAACCTTAGAAAGCCCTAAGCTAATCTAAATTGGTTCAGACCTAACCCCAAACCAACGGAATGACATGGTTGCGCTATTAACCCAATTCCAAGATGTGTTTGCATGGTCTCACGAAGACATGGTGGGTTTGTCCACTGACATTGTCCTTCATCGCCTTCCCATTAAGGAGGGATTTAAGCCAGTCAGGTAGAAGCTCAGGCGATTGAAACCTGGGTGGAGTTTAAAGGTGAAAGAAGAAATTGTGAAACAATTTCAGGGTGTCCACATATCCGGAATGGATATCCAACATTGTTCCCATGCCTAAACCAGGAGGAAAGGTGCGAGTTTGCATAGATTTCTGGGATTTGAACAAAGCTTGCCTTAAAGATAGCTTTCCTGTGCCCTTTATCCACATTCTTATTGACAATACTGCTTAATACGACATGTACTCATTTACGAATTGCTTCGAGGGGTATCATCAGATTATGGTCGCTGAGGAGGACCGTGAGAAAACTACTTTCATCACGCCTTGGGGAACCTTCTGCTATAGAAGGTTGTCATTTGGCCTCATCAATGTCGGGGCAACCTATCAGCGAGCTATGATGGCTCTTTTCCATGACTTAATGCATAAAGAGATAGAGATCTACATGGATGACATCATTGTCAAATCCCGAAGGGAGGAAGACCACTTAGACCATCTCAAAAAGCTCTTCAATAGGTTGCATAAGTACAACTTGAAGTTGAATCCAGCTAAGTGCGCCTTTCGTGTTAAATTAGGCAAGTTGCTAACTTTCCTAGTCATCCACAAAGGGATTGAGCTGGATCTCACCAAAATCCAGGCCATCAAGGAAATGCCCATTCCTCAGACAGAGAAGGAAATACGGGGATTTTTGGGAAGAATCAACTTCATTAGTAGGTTTATTTCTCAACACACAGCAACTTGTGAGCCCATTTTCAAATTGTTAAGGAAAAACACCTCCATAAAATGGAACGATGAGTGTCAGAAAGCCTTCCTTACAATCAAAGAGAAGTTGGTTAACGCTCCTATTTTGGTACCTCCCAGGGATGATGTTCCCTTATTCATGTACCTGTCCATTAATGACAATGCTATGGGCTGCATGCTGGGGAAAAAAGACGATAAAGGCCAATAACGAGCTATCTATTACCTCAGCAAAAGATTCAGCAGCAGTGAAGACAAGTACACTCTGATTGAGAAGACTTGTTGTGCTTTAGCATGGGCTTCCATGAGGTTTCAACATTATCTTTATGGTCACAAAACCCATCTCATATCCCATGTGGATCCTCTCAAGTATGTGTTAAGTAAGCCCATACTGAATTATCGACTATCCAGATGGCAATTGATCTTACAGCAATTTGATATCGTCTACGTGACGCAAAATTCTGTCAAAGGTTAATGAATTGCGGATCAACTGGCCACCGCACCTGCAGGGGATTACAAACCATTGGAAACATATTTTCTCGATGAAGGGGTAATGACAGTTCAGCAACATGGAAAATGTATTTTAATGGAGCTGTTAACACAGAAGGTTCTAGAGCTAGAGCAGTTCTAGTATCCGGTATGGGGGAGAAGTATCACGTCGTTATCAAATTGTAGTTTGTCAGCACCAACAACACAACTGAGTATGAAGGCTATATCATGGGGCTTAAACTTGCCCGTTCAATGGGCATCAGGCGGTTAACTGTCTTTGGGGATTCAGAGTTGGTAATCAGACAATCCATAAGAATCAATCAAACCAAAGAACTACATTTGCTGCCTTGCCATCGATAAGTTTTACAGATGGCTTTGGAGTTCGAAGAAATCTCCTTTTCACACATTCCTCGTAATAGGAATGATTTTGCGGATGCACTAGCAACATTGGCCTCCTTGATTCACATACCTGACAAGGAAAACATGCCAAGCATTGCATTTGCCCTGCAAAAGGCTTCAGCTTATGGGAACTATGTTGGAGAAGTATCAGATGAGCTACCTCCCATCCATAACCCTTGGTATCAACACATCAAGAGTATCTACGAGATGGATCTACACCCGCTGAGGCGAGCCCAACTGAAAAAAGGTAGATCCATCGACTTGCTATGAAATTCTACCTAAGCGGAGATGCACTCTATAAGAGAGATGCAGGATTAGGTCTCCTTAGATGTCTGGACAAAGATAAAGCTCAAAGGTTCATAGATGAGATCCATGGTGGAGTATGTGGCCCACACATGAGCGAACCCCTACTTGTTAAAAAGATCCTCAGAACAGGGCATTATTGGCTTACGCTCAAAGTTGACTGTGATGATCACGTCAAGAGGTGCTATAAATGCCAAATTCATGGGAATTCTATCCACGCCACTCCAAGGGAACTCCACAATATGAGTTCGCCATGGCCCTTCTCAATGTGGGGAATGGACATGATAGGGCGCATCGAGCCCAATGCCAATAATGGACATCGATTCATATTCACCATGATCGACTACTTCACCAAATGGGTAGAAACAGCCTCCTTCCCCAGGGTTACCAAAGAAGTCATCATTGCTTTCATCAGAAACAATATTGTCTGTCGATATGGACAACCAGAGGTCATTGTGTTAGACAATGCTAAGAACCTCAACAACAAAATGATGGAGGAGTTATGCAGTAAATTTTGCATCAAACACCTTAACTCCGTCATCTATAGTCCAAAGATGAATGGTTCTGTTGAAGTGGCTAATAAAAATATCAAGAAGATCATGCAAAAATGTCCGCCAATCACAAAGAATGGCTTGACCTCTTGCCTCTAACTTTATTAGCCTACAGAACTTCAATGCGTACTTCCATTGGGGCAACGCCCTACTCAGTAGCCTATGGGATGGAAGCAATGTTCTCTATAGAGGTAGAAATGGAATCCCTCAGAGTGTTGATGGATGCTCAGCTGGATGAAGACCAATGGATACAAGACAGGTATCACCAATTGTCTCTAATAGACAAAAAGCGAACCACGACTATCTTCCATGGTCAATTATATAAGCAAAGGATCGCAAGATCCTACAACAGGAAAGTCCGGCTACGACAATTTAAACAACACAACTTGGTTTTGAAGAAGATCATTGACAACCAAGATCAATCTAAGGGAAAATTCTCTCCTAACTGGGAAGGCCCGTTTGTTGTCAAGGAGGTATTAACAGGAAGCGCTCTCAGACTACAGGAAAAGGATGACGATGAATTTCCACAGCTTATCAACTCGAATATCATGAAACGGTACTATGTCTGAGGTTTCCATCAAGCAAACATCCTGGTTTTTGATCATCAAATCACCAGTCATTCCAGTTTTCTAACCCTTTTTACATACTCTTTTACTCCTCAGGAAAACATACACTTCAAACCGGCAGCCTGGTTTCACCTCATTTCAAACCTTTCATACAATTTTGATTATCCCCCCAGGGATTGAACCTTTCACACCTTCAGTTTATCCTGAAGACGGGATTAAACTTTTTATGCTTGCAGTTTATCCTAAAGACGGGATCAAATTTTTTCACACCTGCAGTTTGTCCCAATCATGGGATCAAACTTTCTTCTCCCCGTAATATAGCCTGCACATGGGATTCATACTTCTCTTCGGCTACAATTCGTCCTGAGGGGCGAACTACGTCGACCTGATCTCCCTAATACCCGGAAGTACGTAGGCAACCATATTCTATATGGCCCGGTCACAAAAAAAAAGCAACAAAAACATTTCTGCCCTTTCTCTATAAAAAATAACAAAAACATTTCTGCTCTTTTTCTCTACAAAATCAAAAACAACAAAAAACACTTATACACCCTTCTTCATCAATAAAGCTTCTACACCCATTTACCCATTTACCCATTTCACATTCAGCGTTGAACCTCTTAATGTGATTCCCCCAAAATAGGTCCACACGACCCATTCTTAGTCGCCAGATATCACACTATAAAAATCAAATACAAACTTCATTTATACAACTGTTGAACTGTCGTATAAAATACGACCACAGTTAATTGTGAGTTTTAATACAAATGTATGTAACTCTCATGGTGCCTCGACCACAACCTTACAATGATACTTTACATAAAAGTATAGTCAAAAATTGTTTTAGAAATTAAAATCTTTGGGAAGTGCTCTCGAGAAACCTTCGTACATGGGAGGCCATGCGTCAGGTTATGATAGATATCATATGTCCACAGAATTATCCTTGGTTGACCCAATAGACCCCAAAGAAAAATGAGAAGATTACTATTATCTTCTTTCCAATGGTGAGTCTTCTCTTGACTTATAACTATCTCCACTGTCTCCAAGTGAAAATTATATTTCAAATAAACTCCAAGATCATATAGGTAGTGCTCGTAGATATACTCAGCAAGTGGATCTGTACAACCCTGTCTTATGATAACATGAGGTTGTATGTCATTAGACATCTTGTATGATAGTGGCTAAACACCCTTCCAAAGTTGGGTTCACCTCACCCTATTCGGTTCACCAAAATTAAATATCAAATGACGTATACAATACAACACACTTATCTAAAGTCATCAATAAAATTATTTCCATACTATTTAGGGAGAACCTCAACAGCTATAGACCACCGTTCTATTCCCCTGTTATCCCCGCTCGACCCAGCTACACTCTTATTACCTAAAAAGAATTGTGAAGTAAAAGGGTGAGCACAACTAGCTCAGTAAAGAATATCATGACTAAAGATAATTAAATTATCAATAGCCTTCATTAGTAATAAATTAGAGAATTAGAACATATGGTAGATGATAAAACTTTTCAATCATAGTTGCAGCGGAACGAGCAATCCATTAGAAGAGTCAAATAGACCATCAGATCAATTATCTTCTCTATGTTAAAAGTCCACCGATAATGTTTTATCCCTGTAACATCAATCAATAATTCCTGTCCACGATCATATGAATAACTCATAATCATAATTGTGATTCTAAATTCCTCTTCGTACCCAGGACAAAGATAATTTTTATCACCTATCTTCACCTGAAACATCAAAAATTATGGTTATACCAAATCACAATTTCTGCTCATAATCATACTAATAAATTCATCTTTGCACTACGGCTAAATATATTCATTAACAATTCATCTTTGCACTACAGGCCAAAGACATACAACTGTATTTTAGAAGAGTCAAGTAGAGCATGATATCTACTATCTTTACTTAATTAAAATTTATTATCAATATTTTATCACGAGACTCACTTAATAAATAATCCACATTATCAAATCACGCACTACTTCGGATCAAGGATATTCGTTAATATCACATCCATGAATTAATATTTCATTGCTGAGACTCAGCTCAATAATTAATCCACATTATCGAATCATCCCTGAACTACAGGCCAAGGATATTCGTTAATATCACGACCACGAATTATCTATGCACTACGGGCCAAAGATAATCATGTTTTCATCAACGGTCCTGATCATGCCATAAAACAATTCATCTTTGCACCCTTGGACGAAGAGAATCCATAGCCATAATCATACCAAAAACTGTCCATCAATGCACTACGGGCCAATGAGGATTTTACCACATCATTTGTAACATTACGGTCATGATTATACCGAATAATCTCTGGTCATAATCATACCAAGTCCATTTATGCACTACAGGCCACAGATGACTTTCATCATAATATAAGCATGAAGATAATGACAATGATATAAAGAATCAATCAAATGAGATAAAAGATAAATATTAAACATTTATAATACAATTTATCCAGAATTCAATAATAACCAATGTTATTAATCACTTAATAATCTCATAATCTAATATCATTAATAATATAACAATATTTTAATCATTTCTTAAACTTATAAATAATTTATTTCAATTGTTTACACTTTATCAAATAATGCATTTAATCATTCAAAAATGCCATACTCATAAGATTTCATCATCAATGATCAAATCCCTTATTAAAAATCTGCATATACCCTATTTAGGATTCCCAAGCCATAAAATCTTATTTTTCAATTTTATTACTTCACATAACACATTTAATTCATTTACTCATAACTAGTTCATTTTCATGAAAAATATTAAATTAGTCCCAAAAATATTTCTTTTCTGGGATTTAGCATAATATAGTCCCATATTGAACATATATTTTTCTCAGAGTTTTTTAAAATTCATTTACTATTTTTCATATGGCTAAAACTGTCGAATATTTAGACATTTATCATAAATTGTACTTTTGTCCAAAAATTTTGAAATTTACAGGATATACTCCTGTTATATATAGACCTGGCAAACATGGCCCTAAGCTTGCGCAGTAAAGGCCGGCCCCATATTCTGATTTGGGCTATGAAATTTGTGATTTTTTAGCAGGGGAAAATATGGGCGTTTTGGCTGGGCAGATTTTGATCCGGCCCATGTCAGTAGATTTTTAAAAAAAACACAATGTTGTTACTTGTGGATTATGAGGCTTGAACACAAGACTTGTAAGTAAATAAAATAAGAGTTCAAACCAATTGAGCTACAACAATTATTTATTTTTAATGCAATTTTTAATATACTGTTTCTTTACTTTTGTTCAAATTTTACTATTCTTAAAAAGTAAAACTTAAATCATGCATAATTTATAATATTGAATTGAAGATGTTATCGGAGTCATAATTTGAAATTTTTTAATCAAGCAGTCAATGACCATTTGTAATATTGATGCATGCATGTGTTGAGGTACAAATGCTTTCATTTTATTCTTAAAATAAGTTTAAGTATTAAATTAATTTGTGTAGAAAATCACAACTACTCATGTCTTAACGTGATTATGATTAGATACACTCATGAAATTCGAAAAATGAACAAAATGAATGTCTTACCAATGCTCATGATCTTCTTTGATTTACTAAAATACCAAAATTGGAAGAGTTTATATTATAAAGTGCACATGTTTTGTCTTTCTTGTTTTGGCAACTTGTTGAATATATATAAATTAGAATTATTGTTTATTATAAATTCTTTTATTATTTTTTAATATTACTATTTTTGGTGTAACAAAATTTTGCAAAAAAAAAAAAGAAAAAAAAAAAAAAGAGGAAGAAGCATGCAGTAATGGTAAACTAACTCGGGGCCACGGGCCGCACATTCTTAGCCCACCAAAACCCGGGCCATTTCGACCCGGCCCGCCCGTTTGCCAGGTGTAGTTATATACATGTATTTCCAATAAAAATTTCACCAATTTTGGAGTTAACCACAAGGAGTTATAAGGGTTTACTTTTAAAATAGTCTTTTCCTATAAAATTCATAACTCCTAATTTATACCTCCAAAAATCGCCATTTTTTGGACACAATCTAGAAAACTCATCAAATTATCATTTCAAATTTTTCCAGAATTTTTGAGGGTCAGAAAAATTATGAAACTGCCCCTGGCAGAAACCCCTTTTGAATGAAAATACTATTCATATGAATACGAAGGATCATTCACCATGCATGCGGTAATCCACATAGATATGTTACTCCAACAGAATAATAAAGAATAGAATAACAGAAGAATTCACCATGCATGCGATAGACCGCACAGACAGGTTATTCCCAACAGAATAATAAAGAATGGAATAACAACGGAATTCACCATGCATGCGATAGACCGCACAGACAGGTTATTCCAACAGAAATATAAAGAATGGAACCAGGTCATGCGTAAACGCATAGATAGGATATTCCAACAGAATAATAAAGAATTGAATAACAGAAGAATTTCACCATGTATGCGTGCCCATGCAGACGAGTTATTCAACATAATAATAAAGAATGGAATAATGAGAAGAATTTCACCATGTATAGAGGCGATTCGCGATATCTGAGTTATTCCAATGAATAATAAAGAATGGAATAACAGAAGAATTTCACCATGTATGCGGTACTTCGCATAGACAGGTTATTCCATCATAATAATAAAGAATGGAATAATAGAAGAATTTCACCAAGTATGCGGTACTTCACATAGACAGGTTATTTCAACATAATAATAAAGAATGGAATAACAGAAGTTCTCTTCATGAATACAAAAGAAATAATACCCCTTACGAGTATAACAAATAATATCCCTTACCTTAGAAGAAACTGGATATAGGAATAGTGAAGTAGTAGAATACTTTTCTTCTTTCTCTCTAGAGTTTCAGTGAATTCATAAGAAATAATGAAGGAATGAGCTTCTATTTATAGGAGAATGGACTAAATAATAACTAATTCATGAACGGTCCAGATTGATTTACTTTTAAACAGACGGTCCATATTAATTTACTATGCAGTATTAATAAATATTCTAATAAAATAAAATCTTTTAAATAATATATAATATATTCTATTTGTAATCTAATAAAACGAATAACTTTATAAAAGTATTACATTTTTATATAAAAGATTTTACTATAAAACACTATACAGCACTATGAAAACACTATGCATAATAGAATATTATATATTCTATTTATAGTCTAATAAAACGAATAACTTTATAAAAGTATTTTGTTTTATATAAAAATATTTTACTATGCAAACACTATGCATAATAGAATATTATATATTCTATTTATAGTCTAATAAAACGAATAACTTTATAAAATATTTTGTTTTATATAAAAAATATTTTACTATGCAAACACTATGCATAATAGAATATTATATATTCTATTTATAGTCTAATAAAATGAATAACTTTATAAAAGTATTACATTTTATATAAAAAGATTTTACTATGCAAACACTATGCAGGCACTATGCAAATACTATGCATAATAGAATATAATATATTCTATTTATAGTTTAATAAAACAAATAACTTTATAAAAGTATTATGTTTTATATAAAAAGATTTTACTATGCAAACACTATGCAGGCACTATGCAAACACTATGCTTAATAGAATATAATATATTCTATTTATAGTCTAATAAAACAAATAACTTTATAAAAGTATTCTGTTTTATATAAAAAGATTTTACTATCCAAACACTATGCAGATACTATGCAAACACTATGCATAATAGAATATTATATATTCTATTTATAGTCTAATAAAACGAATAAGTTTATAACAATATTCTGTTTTATATAAAAAGTTTTCTGTTTTATTACATTTATAATAATAATAAAACAAAACTTATCACCTTTATTATAATTCACAATATTAATCGACTTGTTGTTCCCGGAAAGAGGGCTTTCAATAAGGATTTCTCCCTATTGGCGGCAATTGATTAGGTGACCAAACATCGCTTGGCGAGAACTTCTATACATCGTTAATATTGCAAATAATAATATTAATAACTTTGTTATCTCAATTATTGATTTAATAATATATAAAATATCGACAATAATTGAATCAAATAACGTGAGATACTTGCAACAATTACTATAGTAATAATTGAACAAAAAGCGAGTGACTTCTCACGTAAGTATCAATAATCAAAATCGTGCTGCTACTACCACCACGCGACATCGCACTTTTACTACTAGAAAGTAGTTCAATAGTTTTAACGGTAAAAATTTCGCCGTTATTTTCATAAAAATATTTTTGTCGTTTTCTCAATCCGACAATGTGGGGTCCACCGATGATTGTGCCATCGTACGAATATTCCCTGTTAAAACGAATATTCTCCGACCAATCAAATATTATATAACAACTTGCGTACTTTGTAAAATTTATAAATATTACCCACAACTATAACATTATCTCAAATCCACACCATAATATTTTAAAAAAAAAAATTCGAAAAAATTAAATCTTTATTCATAAAATTTGGGGTCTCACACTTACACTAGGTTCGAACTACGCAGACCTGATCTCCTATTCAATAGGAGTACATAGGCAACCATTTATGGTTCGGTTTAACCCCCTACCAGAACAAAAATACTTATCACATTGTATTGGGATCAAACTTCAATCCACCACATTTCATCGGCTTCAGACCAAAGGGATGGAACTACTTAACCTCTCCTCACAAATAGGAGATTCGGCGACCATCTAAGCTGCTGTTGTGCCTCAAAGAGCAACACCAATCCATAAGAGATGGAATTAACTAGGCTTCTCACAAATAGGAGTACTGGCGACCATCTGTGGTGCGGTCAATCTTAGAGAGGAAAAGCCACACTCCTTTCCACATTTCCATACAGAAACCAGTCCCAAGACACCAAAGATGGTAGGGATACACACAGATCAATGATCCGTTCGGAAATATCCTGCGACGTCTCAATGTCCACACATCAAGGATATCAGAATGTATCAAGATCACAAGCCCTGAAGAAACAGGCAAATATCAAGCAATTATCAAGGTACAACTGAAAGGGAAGTGAATCAAAATATATTTCTCTGCCATATATAATATTGTTTGATATATACAATATGTGTTGTACATGACAAAATGGCTAAGCTAGTCTGTACAGGAAAATACAATTCTATCTACGGATTTGTGTGTATGCAGACTATCAGATCTAACATAGCATCCCTCTCTGAAGAAGGAGGTAACGCTGCAAGCTCTTGCCCAATGGTATCTACATGAGCTAGTAGATCCGAGGCTAACTGCATGGTGGCATGATGTTCATCAATGTATCAACTCATGTCGGCAAGGATGCCAGTCGTAAGGGATCTCACTTAAGTAATGTTTGTGATGGCTACATCCCAGGCAGATAGGGAAGCATCCCGCTCTACAATCAATGCATTTCTGGCTGATTTGGCCTCGTCTCTCTCTAATAGAGCTGCATCTCTCCCATCAAGAGCTGTCAACATCAAGGCCTTAGCTTGATCTCTCTCAAAGGTCATCAGATGTAGACTCTGCTCCAGATATTGTGCCAAATGCTGAATCACAATAGCACTTGTAGTGGGAGAATCCATCATAAATGCTGGCAACCCAGCAGTCAAATCTCCCTCGATGGGAATAGCAGCCTCCTCCATAGCCTCCTCATCGTCGGAATCAGTCCCCTACACTGTGGATACTACCGCAGCCGATGCAGTCTCTGTCTCCATCCATACGGGATACTCTGCAGAACAATCCGGATGACTGACAGAAAACTCAGCTAACTCACACTGATCCCAACAAGCATACAACCTGGATCTATCCTCTGCTGATAAGTGGCGAGAAGCGAAGCACTGACTCGATGCCCCCTCAAAAGGATGGAAGTTCTGAAACTGGTCAAACTGATACATCACGGCTAGTGGGTGGTAGGTGATCATCCCTCTCAAACTAGCCAGAGGAAGATAATCCATGCCTGAAGCATGAGTGATGAAGCTATAAGGTGAGCTAAGCCCAGTACACGACAATATAGCAAATAGATCTCTGATCCCTGCAAGGAAAGCTGACCAAGATGCAGCATCTATACACTCCGCAGGCTGAAAGGAGTATGACATGGCTATATCATGGGTGAAACAATACCCATGCCGTCTAAAAGTGCCAATCGGTCTCAAGTGTGACATAAACCACACGTACAACATGGCCAAGTTACCTGTAAACACTCCCATCGGATAAGTGCAATAATATGTGGCTGATCTCAGAGTCTTTGCCATAATCATCGGTATGATGGTGTGACCCTCCCTGAGAGCTCTCACTGCCATGATGTCTCCTATGTCCAACTCATCCATATACCGTGGTATGTAGACATACAACAGTACACACAATAGCAGTACATCCACTCTAGCCAAACACCAATAATCCTCCAGTGTGGTGAAATCCTCGGAATGCCGTACATAACTATCCTCTGAGCCAAATCTGTCAAACAGAAAATGCTGGGATATAACGTGGCCAGATGTGAGCTCATCCTGCACCACCCTAAGCCTTAATCCAGTGAGGGTCATGAACTGCCTACTCATGTCTCCAATCTCCATATGCATGTAAGGTCTATCCAATAGCAGCATCGTCAAACGTGCATACTCCACCAAAGTAGGAGTCAACTCTTGGGTCCCAAATCAGAAAATCTGTCTCTCCGATACCTAGTGCTCCAGCATGCCTCCATGAATCCTGTGGGAACCTGAAACATTAACAGGGTTATAATATGCTGCAATAGATGATCTACAGTCACCCTATCTGATGGTGACATACTATCATACCACGATCACATACCAGATGCCACCAATAATGGTGGGGTATGATCAATACGGCTAACTGTTGAGGAAGACATCTGTACGGGTCGTGTCATAAGACCATCCAGGGGTCAATGCTGAATATCTCTGGACATACATACATATACATAATATAATAACATTCATGATATAATATATGACAATATGATATAGGGAATGGAAATCTGTACATACATTCCTAAGTATATCATCATCTAATACATCTTTGTACAGCTAAAATACAGGAAAATGGGGCAAAAATTCCCTACAACTAACAGTGGCCTATCAAAAGATATAGCAAGAATGGGGTGAAACTACCCAATGTCTAACAGAGGCCTATCAAAAGAGATAATGAGAATATACATCAGAAGAAGACAATGGTGTCAATATCTACATCATCAATACTGTCCACCTGATGTAACTCCTCTTGAGTCACTAGATCTCTATCCACAGGGATGTCAAGCCTATACAAGGGAGTATCTGCACCGACAAAACCATATGGGTCACCTGAGGGGCCAGCGCCAGAGCTGGAAGGATCAAAAGTATCTGCCTCTAAAGGATCTCTATCCAAGTGTCGGATAAAGAAATGTGTCCGATCCAACTGCCGGGTCAAACTGTCAATCTGTGTCAAATGAGTTGGATCTCGGACATAGGCTAGCCAATCCATCATCATCACAAATCCTGGAACCACATCCCCCATAAACTGAGTGGCGCGGGTCTAGGCTCCAATGGTACGAGGGAACCACCAATGCTAGAACATCTCCTAATTGCAGGGACCCTCTAATAATGTGAAACCGTTAATCCCCAACAATGGGATATCAATGATGGGTAACTGTGAAACATGCCAATAATGCTTGGCAGGAGGAAAGATCGGCATACGAATCTCTCCTGTGGTGCTACTAATAGCACGCTTTCCTAAATAAATCTCCCATCCTCCATCTGTGAAGAGAGGAATCCTACGAGTGGAAATTACGTGCTCGACACCAGTCGGGTATCCATCCTCAAATCCAATGCTCAAATGCTCCCCAGAGTAGGGAACCCATGTGATGACATCCGCTGTCAACAACTCCAGCTATAGGCGACAATGAGTAAAACCCTCAGCAATAGGGATCTTCACCAGTATGGAATGATGCCATCTCCGTCCTCGTGGATAGGTATCTAAGCCTAACACACTCATAGGATGCAAACATGGGAGCCTCTCATAGGCCCAGAACTGCCAACATAAAGGAAAACATCTGCTGTCAGTCAACAATCTTAACCTGTACATAGAAAAAGACCATAGAAATACTCTCCAGCAGAAATGGGTAGAATCCTAACCAATCCTCGGTCAAGCCCTGCGATCGCATGCGCATTCCCCTGAGGAAATAGGAGAAGGTGTAGGAACCCCAATCATAATCTCCTATACGGTCCACGTGTCGAGTGGCGCTGATCAAAAGTGAAGGACGCCATAGAAGAGTTATCTGCTATGAAGTAGCCCCTAATGATCATCAGGAACAATTTCCAAAGAATGTTATCCCTGACCCTCACATCATCAGGTATGGGCTCACTCAACAGCCCGCTTATAGCATCTACACTCAAAGGACCTGTACGAAATTCTTACCCTTGAACACCTCCACCGAAACTCCTAAGAAGGATCTGAAGGCAGTAGGGGTGATATCCGCCATACAAGGCACTGGCGACCCTCCAAACTCCATACCTGTGATGAACCACCAATCCATCGGCGTCATCATCACCTCACAGTCCAGCAAATGGAGTGACTGAGTCTAGTGAAACCGGCGCTCAGAAAATGCCTTGAGGTAACCCTAGGGACAACGACGGGGAAGAATGGAGAAGAACGTCCCGAATCCTCAGCCATGTATAATCGCTCTATAGTCATCATGCAAAGCCTGATATATAGAGTGGATGCTGAACCAATTCCCTCGAGGCTGTGTAAAGTCGGGAACCTACATAAAAAGCAGATCAACATCAGAACCCTTTACTCCTCATCAATAGGAAATAAGGAAGATTAAGATCTAACTTTATACCTCATTTGCGTGTAGGTAAACTGAAGGGTGTCGACTTAAGTCACCTAGAAGTTTTGGGTTTACCACCTGAATGCTTGGCAAATCCCTACGAGGAACATGTGCAGCAGGAGCGGGGTCCGTAACCGGAACATCCTCCTCCTCGACGTTTGGCACTTCAACCTGGACAGGACGTATCACCGCCTCCACCAAACAATGAGGTTGTCTAACAGAACGAGGTCAAGGCCCTTTGGGAGCCCTTCTTCGTACACCAGAAGTGGTCCTGCGGGAACTACTCGGCTGATCCGGATCCATAGTATCTGGACAATAAGTCTCCAAATTACCTCAGAAAGGGTGTGGTAAATTCTTAACTGGAGCTTTTCAAAATACAGCTTATACATTACATGCATGCATGCATTGTTTTAACATACGTCTTACGATAGAGTTAAAATACATGACTACCCAATACCTACATTTTGGAAAATTTTGCCATAGTCCCCTTTGTAAATAGGACTATCCACATGCATATAGGCATGACTAGGTGGCCATTCAGTAGCACACCTGCCCATAGTCATATACATCCTATATGCATTAATACATCATAGTAAAAAAATCTGTAAGTGTAGTCTAATTACCAGGATTATTTTTCTTTTCTACCTTTACTCATTTGTCCTCAAATAAGATAAGAAATGACAGTAAAAGGTGCCAATTTGACTATTTCAAAAGTCAAATTTTTTCACCTCATTATGTTCAGCATGGTTTAATACTAACATTTACTATGTTGAAATTTTTTTATCAAGTCATATCAACATGCATATTCACTACTATGTGTCTAAATGCATTTTATATGATAAGTCATTTTCCAACGGATAGAAAATGGAAAAGAATACATGCATACGTTACCTGGACAGTGTAGAACACTTATACGATAGCAGAATTTGTAGAAAGTCACCCAAACTCAGCAGATCTGAAGAAAATCTCTCGGATTTCTTTCGTGGCGCAGCTCGAAAGTGACTTATGAAAATAACCCGTAGGCATTTCATAGCCACGGTTGGTCGCAGGTCCACATGCGACTGCCGCAGGTGTACCTGCGGCACCCCTACATGGGTCCCACCCCTCCGACTCAGTTCAGTTTGAGTTTCAAAGGAGGTTTCACAAGCTGAAAAGGCCAAATCAGGAATAAAAACACTACGCAATTGAGCGGGGTAGCCTGAAATCTTGGTTTTCACGGGCCAAACTTTGGTTTCACATGTCAATCATTGGTATTCGCCTGAATGCAAGGTATACTATACCAGTGACCCCAGCTTTTGCAAATCATGCTCGGCAATACCTCACACAGGAACAATGTCGCCAAATATAGGGTCGTAACCCTAAAAGACACCTTCCCCGGTGGGGGTCATAACGCAGACGCCGATTTCAATCGTTGATAAAGTATCCCCGGTGAGGTTCACAACGCAGATTTTCACTCATCCATGTATCCCCGACGGGGGTTACAATGCATTATACGTCTATGAACGAATCCCCGGCAGGGGTTACAACGTAATTTAACCATTGATATATGTGTCAGTGAAGGTCAAGAAGCCTTGGCGTCATTTTAACCGATGGCAAATAAACCCATCAAAGCATCGGAGGCCATTCGATGATCTCATCCATTAGTGCACTTATCCACAACCTTCCCCGGCGGGGGTCACAATGCAATTCAACCATTGATATACGCGTCAACGAAGGTCAAGAAGCCTTGACATGTTCCTCGGCGGGGGGTCACAATAAAATGCAACCATTGATACACACATCAATGAACATTAAGTAGCCTTGACAATTTTCCCAACAGGGATCTATCTGGTGATACACACATCAATAAAGGTCGAAATGACCACGATAATACATCTTTGTTGGCGATAATTCGCCAGTGATTGTGGTATATGTTATACACATCCTCAAACAGACAGACAAAGCTTTATCCCCACAGATCTCTTGCACACGAGAGGCACATCTTCGAAGTAAAGTCTGTATCAAAGATCCAGGACTTTGGTGATAACCCCAACGTCTACATTCTTGAAGACTTGGATCGCATGTCCTAGACATCACTCATTGTCATCCCTGATAGGATTAACAGGGAACCATCAATCATTCCATCATGTTGGGAAATAATCCAACAATCTACATGCATCATGCATTTTCATCATGTTGCTGCACATAGCATCATGTTTATCTTATTTACATTTTAAGTGTTTAGGATTCTTTATCCTATCCATGCCTTGCATTTCATGAATATGATAAAGAGGGGCATCTGTAGACACTCAAAATTTTCTGCACACCTGTTACTAATATTGCAGGATGGCAGATTCGTCTTTCGGAGATAACCCTGGAAGACAGATCACATCCATTTCAGATACTACCAGAAGTTCAGTCTCAACCCCGGAACACACACTGGGAGTATCAATTCCAACCTCAGAGATAACCCCGAGTTTCATCCTTGGAGATAACCCCAAAGAATGTTATTGCAGTTCCGACGATAACTCTAGAAATGCTTGTTTCAAACACATACAATCAGCTTT
The DNA here is from genome assembly GCA_020205605.1 of Panax ginseng. Classification (NCBI taxonomy): domain Eukaryota; kingdom Viridiplantae; phylum Streptophyta; class Magnoliopsida; order Apiales; family Araliaceae; genus Panax; species Panax ginseng. The sequence goes on along the minus strand of CM035131.1, from coordinate 110,772,916 downwards.
AATCTCAGACGTCCTGTCGAGGCACTCATTCCAAAGACCCGGAGCTAACACTAGGAAGATAGGCACACTTAAAGATGACCCTGCAGAATTAAAATAGTTGTAGCAGTCCAATCTCAGATGTAACCTTGAACAACGTCTGGTATGAGCCCAAACCAGAGATAACCCCAGTGAGGGGCAAAGTTTTCATCTTTCCACCTTAACCCCAGTGCATCGTCTCAACATCTTATACATACATTTTTACATAGCAATGTCCCACAAGAGCAAAGAAGTTCCAATTCCGAGTGACTATTACGCGTCGTAGAACACCAGATAGAATTTGAAGCTTGAAGACCATGGGAATGGTCCCCTCTTCCTGACTTCGTACAACCTCTAATCCCATGTCATTGCGTAACTCTCGACAAAATTAGTCTGAAGAAGGTCTTTTACACCTCATTCGGATGCTCGGATTGAAGTTCTGCAAGTTTGAGCAGACATCACAGTGCACGAGTGCATGTACTTCGAGACGACAGGATCTGCGGAGCCCGAGGCACCCCGGGCAGCCGCAGGTGCATCTGCGGCTGCCGCAGGTACACCTGCATCCACCAGCTCTATAAATATAGAGCTTGGGGTGGCCATTTGGAAAAAAAGAGAGGCGAGGAAGCCCTGTCTAATTTGCTATGTACACACCCCATATTGAGTGCTTTGTCAATTTAAACACCTAGTAGCTCACATATAGCTATATTATACAGGCAGGAGCTAAGTGTTTATCCATCTAGAGTCATAGAAGCCTAACTTGGCAGCCCATTGTAAGCCTTCTCACACTCTATAAAGCCTTTCTCTTCATTTTTGCACACACTATTCTTCAGCATTGAGAGTCATGTTGTGTGTGTATGCCCGAACTTCAGTCCGTGGTTTTCATTTCTGTCTGTATATATATAGTTACATATGTATATATTTTTATATATGCACTAACATTATCAAGTTATGCCTCGATTGAGCCTAGACTTATGTTTGGAACGTTTATTTTCTTATATATATATATATATATATATATATATATAGCGACAAATCGCTGAAATGATAAACCAAGCCAGGATTGAGAAACATCATGTGCGTTTACAGCTTATATATACATATATATATATATATACACATTTCTGTTAGGCCTGGAGTTTACTTCTTGGCCTTTTACTGCTTTATTTACATTTAGTCCCGCCTGGAGTTTACTTCGTGGCGATTGATCGCATTTATTGCTTTTTTTACATTGCTGATCCCCCATGGAGGTGTTGTAGCGCCCCAAATCCGGGTCCTAATTCACCACGGATCTTGGTACACTAGTTCTAACTATTGCGAAAGATATAAACATAAATTGTTTATACATTAAACATTATACACTATCCCCAAGGTCGAGTAACCATAACTTATACACAATTCATTATCCTATCTGACATACAAAGATTATTATAATAAATTACTTTTACAAATCTAGCTGCACACATAGTCCCAAGCTGAGCTTGGTTATCCTTTTTCTGTATCCGAACGCATTCGCCTTATCTGCAATGTTTATCATGATATAGCAAGGGTGAGCATGAAAGTTGCCCAACAAGTTTAAATACAATTTAAGGATATATCATGATTGAAAGAGTCTGAATAATAGGTTGGCTATAATTCATCAATATAATTGAGAACTAACACGAACAAACTTTTGACTGAACAAGTATTAAACATGAACAAATATATCTGGACCAACTGGTAATGAAGGTGATCAGCCTTTCATACCTGACTTATACATGCAATATGTACAGAGTACAATTCTACATGGCAATTTATAAGTCAGGTATGAACCGTTGATTACCGCTACGCAATATCTAATATTTGGAGATTGGTATTATCTAATATTATATTGTGACTTATACCGCTACGCAATTTATAACGCTTTATCCGAAGACCTAATATTAGATAATACCAATCTCCAAATATTAGAATAATATCATCACAATATAATACTACTATATATATATAAACATAGAATAACCTAAACACATAGCACATAACCCTTTCAGTCTATAATACACATAAGACTTAGTATCAGGTCAAACTATTTCAGTTTGACTTGAAACTGACACAATTCTATCATCTCGACGGTCTAGTTGGACAAATATCGAGTTTAAGTTCAATTAAACTCTGGCTAAACACTTAACAATATCTTAGACAATTTTCTAAGCAGTCAAAATAATTTTCAGGTAAATTAATATCATTTATCATAATTTTTCAATCATTTATAATGAATTAAATACCACATAATTCCTTAATCATTAATATTAATTTAATATTGAATATCAATGAAAATCATAACATAATATAATATATTTATAATATCACAAAAGTATTTTAATACCTTAAAATTATATTTATATGATTTTTAAACACTTAAATCTATTATCCAATAATTGATATTAATATTAAAATATTAATATTTTAAGTGACAAAATATCTAAAGTTATACTTTACAACTTCAAATATTTTTATAACACTTAAATTATTTTCTTATAATTTTTAAAGCATTAATTCTATTTTTCCATAATTTATCTAATATATTCATTAAATAAATTACCTACCATTAATAATAATTTATTAATAAAATTCATCACAAAATATCCAAAGTCATTTAAAATAACTTAAAATATTTTCTTATACCATAATATAAATTTAAATGATTTTTCAAGTATTAAAATCATTTTAAGTAATTTATTTAATATTATAATTAAATAAATTAAATACCACTTATATTCCAAAAATATTAAATATTTATGAAATATACTCAAAATAATTAAAAACTAATTTTTCAGGCTTTAAAATAATTTTTAGGAATTTATTATGTATTTTTAATAATTAAAAACTAATTATTTCAATTTATTAATTAAAATAATTCATTTTCTAATTTATCTGTCGTTAAAGGTATTTTAGGTGACACAAGCATCGCTAAATGTGTTCTTGGGATGTTCTTGAGCGAACCCAGAATTCTTGTCAGGTTGCAGGGTACCTAGTTTGACCAACATTTGAGTTATGATCCTAATGTTTTCTGGGTTGTAATTCATGTTAAGGTTGTACTACAAGTGTAAGACTACCACCACAAACTGATTTCTTGGGCATAACATATCATAACAGAGAGATCTAAGCTCTCAAAAGTGTTGTCAGACCTGTTCTTCAAATTTTGGATTTTCCAGATTTGAAGAACAGCCTTAGGTGCCTACTTTGATTCCTTGTAACTTCCACTCTGGTCATTCTTTTTGTGATCTAAAAGTTCAAACATAAATTACACATAAAAAGGTATAATTCTATTACATTTCATCAACCTAAAAATATCACAGCTGAGAGAGAAAAGTCGGTCAAAAGCTTTTCAGGAGCTGTTCTTCACGGATCTGGGTTTTCCAAAAATGGAACCCAGGTAGTTGGTCAACCTATGTTTGACCGTTCACAACTATGTTCCTATTTTGTTTATGGGTAATCTAAGAGCATGAATGTGTAGAACTTATACCAGACTACAACTGAATTACACAAACATGGCCAAATCACGTGTCAGTTCCAAGATCAAAGGCCTTGAAAGTCGTTGTCAGACTAGCTGGGCAAATCTGGGCTGCCCAGATTCCAGATTTCGTGGTCTGTCAAAGGGTTTTGACTGCTTATAACCTTAAATCTAAACCAGTTCTGGACTTTGTCAGTGTAATATCAAGGTTCCATCGTGTAGTAGTCATACCAAGGTACAACAATATATCACAAATCTAGTCTAAAACAACATATAAAAGAAATCATAGCTGGTCAAAGTACCTGTCAGGTACATGCTAAAGAACATAGCTGGGTTTTCCAGATTGTTCATCAAGCAGTTCGGTCAACGTAGTTTGACCATGATTCTCTATTATTCTGTTCAAGATCTGAGGGATCTAAGGACTTTAGTGTATAGTCTATATACCAGACAACAAGCTTAAAGCAACAACTTAGCCTAAACATCAAACATCAGTAAGATTCATGGCCTGCAAGATGGTCAGTTCGGAAATTTCGGGTTTTTCGGAGATTTTTGGGTTTTTCGTAATTGAGTTTTGTGCTCAGTCAACGTACTTTGACCATTAATAACTTTTGATCTATACATGATCTAGGCTTGATTCAAGTTCCAGAGCATAGACAACATAGCATACTACCGATCTATAACATAAAACACACAAAACAACTAATAGGTAAAGATCTATGGGGTCTGACATATGGCTGTCAGGCCATTTTTCCAACTTTTTTCCAGATTTCTAAAAACTTCTATTTCGAGCATCTAGATGTTATGGATCTGGGATTTAACAACCCAGATCACTAATATATACTACATACTACACATTTAAACATAAAATCACAACATCAAACATCAGATCTAAGGATTTCTAGAATTAGGGTTTATACCTCAAAAATGCTAAATTTTTGAATCTGATCCTTGATGTTTGATTCTAGCAAGCTAAAGGCTGACATTGGTTTTGTTTCTCACTCACTTTCACTCTCAAAATTCGGATGGGAGAGAGAGAATGGACTTGGATCAAATGAAAAATAAAGTAAGCTTTGTCTTACTTTTAAATCTCTTAGATTTTTAATCCATGGTCACAATTGATGCTAAGTGGCAATGAAATCTGATATTTGTGGGATATAGGCACATGGCTAGCTTGGGGTTGGTTACAGACCATTTACTAGGGCTAAATCTACACTCCACCTCAATATAATATTTAGAAAGGGTAGTTTGGTCTTTTGACTCATAAAGTGCATGGCAACTTGGTAACTTCCCATAATTATTAGGTTTTAACCCTTAGGGTTTGACCCTTAGGGTTTAACCCTAAGATTACACAAATTCATATTCTAGACTTACTAATTAGGTTCTAAAAATAGAAAATTGTAATTAGGGCTCCCTAATTATAATAAAGTTTACTAATCACATTCAAGCTTGCTAATTAGGGTTAAGGCTTCCTAATTAACATTAAACTCCATAAACTAATAATTAGGTTTTCTCTAATTGTACAGTAGGGTTTCCAACATTAGAAATTAGGGCTTTCTAATTAATCAATTAGGGTTATCCCTAATTTTACTTACTATTAATAACATAGAAACTCTATACTTATCTTCAAGCTTCCCACTTAGGGTTTTAATATCCCGAATTAGGGTTATGGATTTTTGGAACTGTAATTAGGGTTTCCATAGCCGGTAATAGGGTTTCTTATCAGTCGTTAGGGTTTTCTAACTGAACGTCGAGGCTCTTAGTATATTATTAGGGTTGGTGACTGATATAATTTATTCGGTCAACCCTTGACCCTTAACCACATACTGTACACATATATGACTAAATACACAGATATTCTTAACACTGTAAACCTTACCAAAAGTTTTTAAATTCACAAAATTCATTCCTAAAAATGTTAAATACATACACTTATTTTCTGTTTAGGTTTATTATTTAACCTCTATTCAATCTTTTAGGATTTTATAAAATTGTCTAAATTCTCGGGTTATCAAAGGTGCTTCGTGGTGGTTGATTATGTCTATATATATATATATATATATATATATATATATATATATATATATTTACCGCTTTTATATATTTACATTCTGATCCCCCATGGAGGTGCTTTGTGGTGGTTGATCATGTTTGTATATATATATATATATATATATATATATATTTATAGCTTTTATATACGTAACTGCTTACTGCTTTTCATATAAACTGTGGCATCATGTGAGCCTAGGAATCATGTGATCAAAGATTTAGTCCACTAAATCTAGATTCGGTTCCCATGATGGACATTTTCAGCTGTAAGCATCTTGTAACTTATTCACGGTGTTTAAATTTCATTAGATGGTAATCATGCCTATGAGGAGTTCGGTACTTCTATATATTATTTTCTCGAAGATGCTTCGCATCTCGAAAATAAAAGCAAACAAGCCGCACATTTAATAATAAAATGGAAGTATGAAAAGGTCTCAATTACTATTGAGCACAGGGTTTGAAAAACCTCTTTTACAAAACTTCAATGCTATATCATGTTTAAAACTAAATTTTTCATACAAAATTTAAACCCTTTGTATATAGGTACGAACGAGGCCTCACTACTTCCAAATAAATTGCACATCGATCCACACACACACACACACACACACACACACATTTATATAACAGTTTTTGAAAAGTGGCGGTCACCATGGCAACACGGATAAATTCCTTTTCCAAAAAGGAAGCATGTTTGACAACAAACACCTTTTGTTCAGTAGGATTGTAGAAATAGTATCCTAAAATTCTTTAGGATATCCCACAAATGTGCACTTATCATATCTTGTTCCATGTTTATCATTCTGAAACCTTTTCACATAAGTTGGGCATCCCCAAATCTTAACATGCTTAAGACTAGGCTTCCTCCCTGTTCACATCTCACATGGAGTCTTAGGGACGGATTTCAAGGGAACCTTATTTAGTAGATATGTAGCCACTTCTAGGGCATATCCCCAGAATGACACCAAAAGATCAGTAAAACTCATCATGAAACGAACCACATCCAACAGTATTCGATTTCTCCTTTCATATACACCATTCAACTGTGGTGTTCCTGGTGGAGTCCATTGTATGATTATACCATTTTCTTTGAGACAATTGAGAAACTCACTACTTAAGTATTCTCTTCCTCGATCAAATCAAAGAATCTTAATACTCTTGCCAGTTTTCTTTTCTACTTCACTTTTGAACTCTTTGAACTTTTCAATTGATTCAGATTTATATTTCATTAAATACACATATCCAAACCTTGAGTGATCATCAGTGAAAGTAATAAAATAAGAATACCCTCCTCTTGCATTCGTTGTCATAGGTCCACATACATCTGTATGAACCAACGCTAACAACTCTGTAACTCTTTCTCCTTTTCCACTAAAAGGAGATTTAGTCATTTTTCCCATGAGACAAGATTCACAAGTTGGATATGATTCATAATCAAATATCTCTAAGAGTTCATATTTATGTAACTTGGATAATCTTGTTTCATTAATATGACTGAGTCTACAGTGCCACATAAAGGTATAATTTACATAATCTTTTTTCCTTTTATTAGTTTGTTCAATTTGAAGTATATTTTCATGCAAGTCAAGTATATAAAGTCCATTTCGCAAATTACCAACACCATATAAAATATTATCATTATAAATAGAACAAATGTTATTCTTTATTATAATGTTAAAACCATCCATATCCAATACAGAGATAGAAATAATATTTTTAATGATATTTGGAACAAAATAACAATTATTTAATCTAGTGGACTTGCCCGTAGGCAGTGCTAAACAATAAGTCCCTACAGCTAATGCAGCAACCTTTGCTCCATTTTCAACACGTAGGACAACCTCATCCTTTCTCAGCTTTCTACCTCTAACCAGTCCCTGCATATTATTACATATGTAAGAACCACAGGTGGTATCCAGTAACCAAGTAGAAGATTGACTTTCAGAAAGATTAATTTCAAGCAAAAACAAAACTTAATTAGGATTCAAAGCTTCTTCTACTTTTGTTCCGCAAGATAATCCTTGCAGTTCCTCTTCCAGTGACCCGGCTTGTTGCAATGGAAGCAAATTCCTTTGCTAGCTGGATCAAGTTTCTTTTGATCCTTTACTTTCGCCTTTCCTTTAGCCTTCTTGGATTTCTTCTTTTCAGAAGATACCTTGGGCCTCTTCCTTTTCTTGGAAGAATCATCTACCCGTAAGACATGGTTCTTCTTAGATAGGAAGTGACCTTCAGTAGTTTTCAACATGTTAAGTAATTCAGGCAAGCTGACATCTAACTTATTCATGTGAAAATTCACAACAAATTGTGAGAAGGTGTCAAGGAGTGACTGCAAGACTAAATCTTGACTCAACTCCCCATCCATGACGAACCCAAGCTGTCTAAGACGTTCAATCAAATTGATCATCCTTAAGATATGAGCCTCAACGGTAGTACCCTCAGTCATCCGAGATCGGAAGAGCTCCTTAGATATTCTATATCTAGCAGTCCTACTTTGATCACCATACAGCTCTTGCAGGTGTTGCATCATAGTAAGAGCATTCATGGTTTCATGCTGACGCTGAAGCTCGTTACTCATGGATGCAAGCATGATGCATTGAGCCACATATGCATCATCTTGCCAATTTCTAAAAGTAGCATCTCTTCCTCAGAGGATGTCTCTGCAATATTTATAGGTACGAGCGAATTTAGGACATAAGAAATCTTTTTAGTAGTGAGAACAATTCTCAGATTCCTTAACCAGTCCGTGTAATTTGGTCCGGTTAGTTTGTTAGCATCAAGTATGCTACGCAGTGAAATTAGTGAGTGTGACCTTTTCAAATTTCTGCATGCATGCGAAAAGACAATATTTTAGCAAACATTCATTTATTAATTTATTTTACCAAAATAAATTAGGTCTTATTTTATATTGGTATCACCCACTATTTTCTTCAAACTATATTACCCTCATTATATAGTTCGGCAATATCTAATTAAAGATTTGCTAGTAAGAAAAAGGATGTCATTTCAAATGTATATAGCCTTGTGTGTGTACAATAAATTACATATAAATAAATAGGTAGACAACTCTTGTCAATTACATCATCATGTAACTCCTTATATTTTGCCTCTTAAATCATAATGGTCAAGTGTGTGCACATCCAAACTAAAATGATTTAAGTTAAGTCCAACCTAGCACTTCTATATATTCAAAAAAAGAAAAATATTGTCCTTGTGGTGACACAACAAAATAATATTGTTCAATTTTCTTTATAAGCATCAAATGTGATAAATTAACATCTTAAATACTTAATACTTGCCTTGTGGTGACACAACAAACTCATATTAAATATTTAATACTCTATTAATTTTATCATGCTAAAAGGCGACGTTCGATATTCTAAATATCTTTGAACGCTTAAGACTTAATATATAATATCTTTGAGGGGTATGTTATTATTATTCTCATCTTGTTTAGCGCGCATGCACATATATATAAAATACGCGTCATATTATTAAACATGCGAAGCATGTTTGCATATTATAATATATATATATAATATTAGCATGCATATATAGAATATTATATTCTACCCGGATTGATGGACTTTTATTCTAGTTTGGTTCACTTGAGCCACCAAGTGAACCAAAAAGTCAAACCCTAGGGTGCAAGAATAAACATTTAAATATAACTATTACATTTAAACCCGGGCTCCATTACAAACGGGTCTTCAAGCGTTCCTTTCTCCTTGATTTCCGGTTCTTCCAAAAAAAAATTCTAACTAATCCTATTACATAAATTATTTAATTTAAATAGAAACCTTGATCAGCAGTCACGGGGAAGTATATAGAAGAGAGATAGAATTTACATCAAGAAAAAAACCAGAAAAGACGAGGTACGCATACCCCATTTAATAAAACTAATTCATTCAAGCATCCAACTAAAATAAATTCAATCACATTGGTGAATAGTCCACAATCAACCTCATTTATTATCATACATATCATCATATGTATCAATAAATAAAACATTCATCTCATGAATAAAATCATTCCATATATATGAGTATCATTGAATGGGCATTTTTAAATTGCATGAAATCTAATTTCAAGATTAAAATAAACTCATTATTTTAATTATTAAGATTAATATATATATATATATATATATATATATATATAATCATATTATTAATTAAAACGAAGAACAAGAAGTTATGAAATCATACCCTTGTTGATACGAGCTTCCACAGGTACAAGTTCAACTCCCACTTCTCCGCGATCTCCTTGAATCTCCGTGTAGATTCTTTCCTTTGATCAATGTTAGTCACCCAAGTGTATGACCTCTACAGGTGATCCACCAAGGAAAAAGAATTTTTAAGAAGAAGGGTGTATTGGCTCAAACCCTAGTTTTTCCTATCTCTATAAAAAAAGGGGGGAGTACTCTCTAACTATTGGAATCATGTATATTTTTGATATCTGATATAAGACTCCTCTTATAAAGATATCAGGTAACCCTATTTAATTAAAATAAGGTATTATTTATTTAATTAAATTCCTTTAATTAAATAGGCTCCCTAATCTTATTAGGGATAATTAATTAAACTCCTTTAACTAATTTTGCCTCCTAATCCTATTAGGAATAAATGAGAGTACTTATATTAAATTAATTCCTAACTCTTTTAGAAATTAAAATATTAATAATTGTAATATTAATAAGACTCCTCTTATTAATTTATATTTAATATTTTAAAATATTAAATAATAAATATTAAGCTATTTAATTTATTCATCACCATAGATTAAATTAAATATACTTAACATATTACTACGATTATGCCATTAACTTCTTAAATAATTATTCTTCCTTTTATGGTGTGACCCTTTAGGTTTTCCATATTAAATCGGTTTGTGAATAAATCAATTAGAACAATTTAATATTATTTAAATAAATAAATTAAACTATTAATTTATTTAAATAAATAATATTTATTATACAATAGGATAAGCCTCCCTAGCGATCAACGACTTTTTCAGATAATATAGATTTCAACATTAATCATAAAAAGAACCTTTGAGAAAATAGTTATAAATGACAATTCAATCTTTCCACCATACAATGTCCCAATTAAATATAAGACATAAAATTATTGTCAAGTCTTATTTTATTTAATTATATGTATTTCGATTCCTAAATGCACAACTCCTAATGAATGCAAATTAGAAACTACTTTCTAATTTTATTCCACCTTGACAAATGATTCCTGGGTTGTCATTTATTGAATCACATAGGACATTTCTCTTCTTTTACTAGAAGTGGTAGATTCTTTATTGATCATTCAATATCTCTATATATAACTTATTACACCTAAGCATACCATTTGATATACCCTAAGGGTCTTAAGGAATAAGTCAAAGTGACATTTATTATATATAAGATACTATGATGATCTCAAGTCTAAGGATCATTTGAACTACTATCACTATAGCAATTCCTATTGACAGACAAGTAAAACTTCATTAGGTATTCCTTAGCGAGTCACGTTCAGTGAACTTATTCTCCAATAAGCACATATATACTTGCTTTAGTGTCTCCATACAAATGATCATAAGATCAATCATTCTCATCCAATGAGCAAACAACGTATGTACTAATCTATCCGAATTCACTAATCCCATTTTTAGTAATCCATTGTTTGAGAACATTGTAGTTTTAAGCTATCTAAGAATTTAGATCTCATTAGCATGATCTCATCATGATTCTAAAAGAATTTCTTAAAAATATGAGTTTATCATATATTATTAAAACAGCACCACGTAGATAATAAATGCATTTACTAAATAATTCTTTTATTAATAAATAAATAAGATTGATTACAAAGTATATGCTTTATCATCATACATGATTAGATTATATGAATACTGCTTTTAGAAGTAGATTCCTTGGGCACGTGATATCAAAATATTGAATATCAGTTAATCCGGCGAAGATTGAAGCAATACAAAGTTATGAGCAATCTAAGTCAGTAACCGAAGTATGTAACTTTCTGAGCTTAGCTGGTTATTATCGGAGATTCGTGGAAGGATTTTCTCGAATCGCCACTCCATTAACTTAGCTGACTTGAAAATATACAAAATTCGGATGGAGCGAGGAATGTGAGAAGAGTTTCCAAGAACTCAAGAGGAGACTCATTTCAGCACCTGTTCTGATAAAGCCATCAGTTTCAGAGGGATTTGTCATCAGTTCCACAGTTCCCACACACCGACTTCTTTTGTTGCACGCTTCCTTGCTGCATCTCCAGATTACTACCCCCACTGCTCCATTTCCGCTTCTTATTGTTGCCACCGCCATCACGACATTTTGATTCCCACCTTACGCTTTCTTCTTGTTCTTCTCCCGATTGTATCTTGAGACCGCTTTCGCTTCCTCCTTTCGCTATAAGAGCTTTTTTCCAATGAGTTGAGAATGATGTGATTTGTAAAACCGCTTACCTTACTATAATCCACGGCTTTAGTCCATTTTCAAACCTTCTCGCTTTCTCGCCTGTGTCCACGATGTGGAGCGAATCGCCAATTCATTGAATTTCGCAAACATACTACGACATCTTGACATATTCTCTGTTTCAGTTCCAAGAACTTGATCTCCATTCTTGCTTGAACACTCTCAGGGAAGTAGTTCTCAAAGAACAACTTCTTGAATGCTTCCCAAGTCACGATTCAAGTTCCGGCTTTGTTCTGGTTGGCATCCCACCAATAGCTAGCATCCCCCTTCATTAAGTAGGTAGCAAAAATTGTCTTCTGTTCTTCTGCTACTCTAGCAATAACGAAGGCCTTCTCAATCTCCTTTACCCACATTTGGGCTTCTATCAGGTCTCGTTGTTCCTCCAACTCTGGCGGTCCTCTTGCCTTGAAGTCCTTAAAGTTTACTATTTGGGTGCGCCGATTCTGCGCAGTTGAGCTTGATTCTCATGGCTTCAACCATCATGTTAATAAAATCTTGCATTGGGTTTTGTTGAGATCCCATTGCATTATTAACTGACTCTTCAATATCTTGGTTCCTGAGTCCACGTCTGCGCGCCATTATCTAGTGAAACAAAAATTCTAACACGTTACTCGGATTTATTATCATATGATTACTTAGTATGTAATACGCTATTTATTTAAACAATCGATGATCATTATGAGAGAGTTTTAAGTTCTTAGAGATTTGGAAGTCTTTTCCCCGCTTAGTGGGTTAAGTTTGTTTTTAAAGAACATTTTCCAAATCAGTCTACTGAATTCACATAACATTAAATAGAAAATTTACTATTTAAAATTTTCTAACACATATCATAATAATACTGCATTTATATTCATACACCAATCTTCAGTGACTTACACGATTAATACAGGTATATTTTATAAATGCTACTATCCCATTTTAACACAAAAGATGGGATTAACTCATAATGATACCTCCCTACAAACACAATTAGGGAAAGTACCTAACCATTTACTACCTCACACCTGTTGAGGTTTACATCAACATAAAACCTTATTACACAACAAGAAAGGTACTAATGCATCTATTTATAACTGGCCATCACATCATCACCACTGGTGGCCCTGCCAGGTCACCTGCACAGGCTACTAGGGAAGCAACTACTCCATAACTCTACGTCGAACGGATCGACTAGACTCTCCTCTCTCAGAGTGGACCCTCCTAGCCCCACTGCGCTGGCCCTCATACGCAGCGTCTAATGCCAGTCCTAAAGTCTCCACTCTGACCTTCATGGCATCCAGTGCCATCTCTAATAGGTCCACTTGTTTGGCCGACTTATAAATGCTTCTTCCACCCGTATCTTGTCTGCAATCTCTACGTCAAACTCACTCTGCATCGCCAGATGCTCTACTCTCAATGCTGCGAACTTTGCCTTCTCCTGCTCTAGCTGGACTCGTATCTCTGCTAGCTCCATTCATGCTCGATAAGCAAAGATCCTTATCTTCACCGCTCCGTGTGTTGATGGTTCATATTCTCCGCCTCCAACTGCAAAATCCTTTTGCTCCCTGAGCATGGTTTTTTCTAACAAAGTTACTAATCATCACATCCTTCGAGGTGTCCGAGCACCTCCTCCTGGGACGACCTCCTCTGGTCTCCATGAATGGCTCCGACTATCACTGGCATCCTATAAAACAAGGATACAACATCGATTACAATAAAATATATCCATTGATGAAATGAAATAATATTTTATTAAGTACAATACATACTCGATGAATTTCCACAATCCATCTCCTAACATACTCGTAAGAGTTTTCTACTAAGGTTATAACCTAGGTTTCGCATTCCTAATGTTTATAACCTACTCACTCTGATACCAACCTCGTGACGCCCCCAAATCCGTGTTCTCTAACCTCGATTCAAAGGCTCACGATCCTATCATCATCATAAGCATTCTATAACTATTTTGAAATAATAAACATACATTGTTCATTATACAAAAGTCTCAAAACATGGTCCCAAGGTCTCTAACCTTAACTTTAAATACACCATTTATAATACAAATAGTTTACTCAAGAAATTCTATTAGATAATAACTAATTTAACATTCATTCTAAAATTACTCCTGGATCTTGCCCTTGCCCTTGTCCTTCGCATTAGATCCTTGGAAGCTTAACTAAAAATAGAGGTCATGATATAGCAAGAGTAAGCAACTAATTTGTTTCACAAGTTTATAAAGACAAAGGATATATATCATGACTTAGAAAGAAATATTGCCTTCAATGTTCAACAATAATATAAGATTGTGAAGGAACATGAATTAATAATCAACAATTGAATATTCGATAATTGAATAACATGAACTCGAGTGGTTTTGAATAACCATGAACATTTGCCAAGGTGCTCGATGATTTAAATCGGACCTTTTAAAAAGTTTTGGTATTCAAGGGATCAACCTTTTCATACCCCCGTGATTTATGCATAAACACTTAATAATCCGACATTGATATCATGCCTTAATCAAATTTGTCCATTTTTTCACCAAGAGTTCTTACCATATCAATTAATAAGAACAGGTTATTTAAAACCCATTTGATTTAACAAATTTAGACATACTTGATCTAGGCGATACAATTAGATAGATCTATCCATAAGCAGTTCATAAATAAAGAACTTTAATTTAATTCATGGTTCAATGGCGGTAGAAGCTAATTCGATTGCACAAAGTGCAAATTTCAATAATCAATAAAGACGTGAATAATCATCAATAATTATTCACTAACATGCTTTGAAAATAATAACTCAAGTTGAGTTAGGAAACTTGCCTCGATCAGAGGTTACTGCCTATTTAAATAAATTTCTATCCACTATGTAGTTAAATTATCTTCCTTTGAAAGACCTATAATTGGTCTTTCAATTAGTCAATGCATAACATCAGATTATGTAATCACATAGATATCATACATTACAATAAGTTCTTATAAACATTATCATGCCTAGATAGTGTTATTATTAATTAACGACTACCTTTAATTCACATAATATTATTAACTTAGATAATATTAATTCACCTTCTAGTATTATTGGTTCACTAATAATACTTTAAATCATTTACCAACATTTTATTCACTTACTAATATTATTAATCATTTAATAATATTTTATCCCTTTACTAATATTATTAATCATTTAATAATATTTTATTCACTTACTAATATTATTAATCATTTAATAATATTTTATTCACTTACTAATATTATTAATCATTTAATAATATTTTATTTAATCTCGAATATTATTATTTAATAATAATACTCTAATCTAATATTTTTATTTACAAAACAACATCATATTATAATATTATTAGTATTATAATAATATTCCAATGATTTATTAAATTAATAAACAATTTATTCTAATTGTTCATCGTTTAATAACCTCTTATTTAATATCCATAAAAGGTCATAAGTAATATTTATTATTATAAATTACCAAAATGCCCTAAGATAGTCATGATATAATATATTATGAGCATTCAAGCATAAAAATCATATTTTGCTCATTAAAGGCATCATTTAACTATTTATTTCCTTTTATTCATAACCTAATCATTTTTAGGAAAAATAGCAAACTGATTCCAAAAATTCTCAGCTTCTGGATTTTAACAGAATATGAACCAACAATGATCCTCTAATTTTTCTAGAATTTTAGAAAATGATTTACTATTTTTAGAGTGTCCAAAACACTCGGATGTTGCTCTATTTTTCATAAATTGAGTTTTACTCAGACCAATCTGAAATTTTCAGGGTATGCTCTCTTAACATATATGAAGCTACTGTAAAAATTTTGGAATTTTCCAGTGTATACAAAGTGAGATATTCGTAGGATAATATTTATGGAGTCCTTTACGGAAATAGTCATTACGCACAATATATAACTCGAAACGTGTCCGTTCTTTTTCCTACGCGTAGATAACTTCATAAGGTACCTCTGTAATATTTTTCCAGATTTTTACAAGACAAGGAACTGACCGAAACAGCCTCATGAAAAATAAGTCAGTAGCTGATTTAGAGTTTCAAAGCTTTAGCATATAAAGTGGACTGCTTTTGGGAAAATAATCTTAAAGGTTTCAAAACTTACTAGATTTGTGATCTACCACTTGGGTTTACTAGATAACTCATGTATCTAGCACCCCCCTTCGACGGATCATAATTCCAAGTTGTAGAACTTGAGTTACACAAGATTTAGTGGAAGAAAAACAAGAGTTTTCACCCTTGGAGAACATATGCTCATTTTCTTCCTCTAAGCCTTAGATCCAACACTCAAGATACTTAGTTCCATGCATGATGGTATGTATAACTAGTGTATCTTGAGTAGTTGTACTATAACCCCATCAAAACTCAAGCTATCAAAACAAGGTAAGAGAAGAAGATGAAGGTACATTATACCTTGACTTAGTGGCTACCTTCCTTGATTTTCCAAAGTAACTAATAAACTTAGGGGCATAAACAACTAGCACTCCTATATTTTTTTCTTTCTATGGATGAAATTTCTCTTTCTTTTCTCTCTTTGAAGTTGGCTAGCTTGGGAGCAAGAGATAGAAGAAGAAGATGAAGAAGATGGAGAGAAAATGAAATGTTGGAATACGAATGAAGTGTTGGAAGAATGAGATGTGCATTCAAAATGTAATGGGCAATTCGTTATTAATTCTCCCACAATTATTTTGTTGCCCATTAGGTAAAACACTTTGTATTATTACTTACCTTAGGTTAAATATGATTAAATGTGCATAATGGAGTGGCAACCAATGGGAGCCTTACAACATTGTCCTTATGTTTAATCATGTCTACTAATGGACAAGCTAGATTAATTAATCCACTTAGAATCCTCATAATATCCACCATTTAGCTTTTATTTTAAATGCCCAATTTTGATTAATCAAATGTCTAGAATACCCCTAATCAAGTGGGCTAAGTATTGGATTACATTTTATTTTCCTTGGGCTTTTCTTTTAATTTATTTGGGCTAGATAAAAACATAGTCCAACAATTTTAATAATGTTACCCAATTTGATAATTTAGGGCTTTCATCTCCAATCATATGAAGTTTAATTACTTATACATATGATTTTATCTCATAACCTAATTAGATTTACAAGAATTAGGTTTAAAATTATTAGTCACTTGAAATACTAAGTTTACCCACTTAAGTTAGTATACATATAAAATACTAACTTTTTCGTGTTACCATAACCCTTAGGTTATTTAATATCCTTACCTAATGTATAATTAGGTCACAAGGCTTTCATTTTTAATGAAATCCATAAATGTATGTATCCATATATAACACAAAGTAAAAAAAAAATGTACATACATAGTGACTTAAAATTCACGGTTATTACATCCTCCCCCCCTTATAAGAATTCCGTCCCCGGAATTACATATAAGGTTACTCAAAAAGGTGTGGGTAATTTTCTCTTATCCTTTCTTCAAGTTCCCACGTAGCTTCTTCAAAGATTGTGGTTCCTCCAAAGAACTTTTTATGTAATGTATAACCTTATTTCGCAATTTACATTTCCTTTCTATCTAAAACTTCAATGGAATTTCCTCGACGATAAATCTTTTTTCGACCGAATTGGCTCGACGATATCACATGCTTGTAATCAGGCTTATATGGTCGTAGAATCGACACACGAAATACATTATGAATATGTTCCATTCAGGAGGTAGAGCTACCTCAGACGCCACTTCGCCTATCTTCTTCAAGATCTCAAAAGGTCCAATAAATCTCGGACAAACTTACCTTTCTTTCCAAACCTTATCTTTCCTTTCCAAGGAGATACTTTCAAAATGCATGGCTTCCCACCTCAAAATCTCGCTTCACGGCGATGTAAGTCCAGATACTTCTTACAGCGATCTTGAATTTGCTACCACGGGCTCTAATCACCTTAATGGTCTCTGATTATCTGCTTTGCACGATTCTCGTCCCAACAGTTGACGTTCACCCACTTCATCCCAAAGATACAAGCGTTTCTACATTTCCTCCCATATGATGCTTCAGTCTGGCGGCATTCCGATGCTGGCGTGGTAGCTATTGTTGTATGCGAACTCTACCAATGGAAGATGATCCTCCCAACTACCCTTGAAGTCCATCACACAAGCTCTGAGCATGTCTTCAAGTGTTTGAATCGTTCTCTCACTTTGCCCATCGGTCATGGATGATACGCGGTGCTCATCCGTAGTCAAGGTCCCCATTCTTTCTTGAAGACTCTTCCAGAAGTTTGACGTGAAACGCGGATCCCTATCCGACACAATAGATACTGGTACGCCATGTCTCGATATAATTTCTTTGATGTATAGTTTGGCTAGCTGGTCCAGACTATACCTGATCTTGATCGGCAAAAAGTGAGCCGACTCAGTAAGACGATCACGATCACCCATATGGCATCGTGTCCCTTTTGCGTTCTTTGGAAGTCCCACCACAAAATCCATCGTGATGTTCTCCCATTTCCACTGGAATCTCTAAAGGTCAGAATAGTCCACTTTCGGCCGTTGATGTTCGCCTTGACTCTCGACAAGTTAGACATTTATCGACACATTCTCGCAACATCTCTCTTCATGTTTGGCCACCAAAAGTGTTGACGTAAGTCTTGATACATTTTTGTGCTTCCTCGGTGTATCGAGTACCTCGTATTATGTGCTTCTTGCGTAATCTCTTCTCTTAGTTTCGCATTAATCGGCATCCAAATTCGTCCTTCAAATCTTAGCAACCCGGTGTCATCAATCTTGTATTTCAATTCATCCCTTCAATTGCTTGGCTTCTTGATGATGTCGCCATAATCTTCATCCTTCTCTTGAGCCTCTTTAACCTTATCTAATAAAGTAGGGCTCACGCCACGATAAATAATTTCTCATTGACCTCGTGGCACTTAACCTCTAAGTCAAGTCGTTCAAATCCTTCACCAATTCCTCTTGAATGGTTAACTTCAATAACTTCTCTCCGCTTTTTTCGCTTGTGGCATCACCACTACATTTGCTTTGCTCGGATGGTACAGTAATCTCACAATCATAATCCTTGATCAAATTCTAGCCATCTATTTGCCTCATATTTAGCTCCTTCGGGTGAAGATATACTTTAGACTCTTATGATCCCAGATATATCTCACACTTCTCTCCATACAAATAGTGCCTCCAAATTTTCAAGGCAAAAACTCATCTTTGCTAACTCCTGTGTCATGAGTCTGATAACCCTTCTCATAGTCCTTTAGTCGATGTGAAGCGACTGTAATGACCTTGCCATGTCTTGCATCAAGATACGTACCAAGACCCTTGTGTGACGATCACTATACACTACAAATCCTCCCGTGTTGTCCGGTAAAGCCAACACGTGTGCTTCGATCGAGCCTCTTCTTCAATTCCATGAAACTCGTTCACATTTTTCCGTCCAAACGAACTTCACCGCTTTTCTAGTAAGGTTGGTCAATGGCGATGCTACCTTTGAAAAATCTTGGATGAATCTTCGATAGTATCCCGCTAATCCCAAGAAACTCCTAATTTCGCTTGTCTTTGGTCGTTCCCATTGATAACCGCTCTACTTTGGCCGGATCTACCAAACACCATCTTTGTCGATAACGTGACCCAAAAATTGCACTCTCCGCAACTAAAATTCACACTTGGAGAACTTTGCATACAACTTCTCCCTCCTTAACGTCTCCAACACTTTCCTTAGATGTTCGGCCGTGATCTTCCTCTCGTCTCGAATATACCGTAATGTCGTCGATGAACACGACAACAAACTTATCCAAACATCGCTTAAACACTGTTCATCAAATCCATGAATGTCTTTGGTGCATTAGTTAACCCAAAAGATATTACCGTAAACTCAAAGTGTCCATACCGAGTTCGAATGCCGTCTTTGGAACATCCTCATGTCTCACCTTCAGATTGGTGATAACCATCCTCAAGTCAATTTTGAAAAGTATTTTGCCCCTTTGTTGATCAAACAAATCGTCGATCCCGGGCAATAGGTATTTATTCTTAATGGTGACCTTGTTTAACTCCTGTAGTCGATATAAAGTCTTAATGACCCATCCTTCTTCTTTACTGAATAAGACCGGTGCTCCCCATGGTGATACGCTTGGTCGAATGTATCCCTTATCTAACAACTCTTGTAGTTAAACCATCAGTTCCTTCATTTCTTCAGAGCCATACGACTGGCGCTTTGGATACCGGTGATGTCCCTGGTGCCAAATCGATAACAAACTCTCTCTCTATCTGGTGGCAATCCGGAATTTCATCCGGGAAAACATCAACGAATTCCCTTACAATAGGTATTTGACCCAGCTTCACCCTCGATTCTCGGGTATCCACAACGTGAGCCAAATAACCTATACAACCCTTCCCAAGCAACTTCCTTGCTTGCATCATCGTCGACAACAAGATTGTCTTGGCGATTTCATCGCCATAAAATACCACCTTTGACTTATTCTTGAGTCTTTAGTGTAATGCACTTTTCTTACATACAATGGACCGCCCCATGACTTGATAACCAATCCATCCCAAGGATTACATCAAACTCTCCAAGACGAATCCAGATCAAATCCATGTTAAGCTTAAAACCTCTTACATTAGCACAACAGGTTCCTATAGATGTAGTCTATGAGGATAATTTCTTTGTTTGCTACTTCTACATTCATTGGGTGTTCTAATAGTTCATGAGGTAAACTTAATCTTTGAGCAAATTCATCGATATAAAAGAACATGAAGCTCCCTTAATCGAATAACACATAGGCATTTATATCATTGATCGGAATTATACCGACACCACCTCCCTAGATGCCACAAAGATCTTGCACTATCATATTGAATGTCCGCGGTTGTTCATTCGTTTGGGTCAATTTGGTCCTCCACCGGTTGTCTTTGTGTTATTGCCCTGTTGCCATTTCCGCCATCCATGCTTTTCTTCTTGGGCAATCCTTGATCCGATGTCCCACTTCACCACAATTAAAGCAACCTCCTTTCTTCACCTTAGTACAATTGGGTGAGGTATGCCCTTCTTGCCCATATGTATAACATATCATTTTTCCTTTCAAGCACTCCCAGAGTGACCCTTTCCAGCTTCCACACAACCGACTTCTTTTGTTGCACGCTTCCTTGTCTGATCTCCGATTACTACCCCATCGCTTCCATTTTCGCTTCTTATTGTTGCCACCGCCACTGCTGACATTTTGATTCCCACCTTCTGCTTTCTTCTTGTTTTTCTCCCGATTGAATCTTGAGACCGCTTCGCTTCCTCCTTCTACTATAAAAGCTTTTTCCAACAGAGTTGAGAATGATGTGATTTGTAAAACCGCTACCTTACTATAAATCCACGGCTTTAGTCTATTTTCAAACCTTCTCGCTTTCCTCGCCTCTATGTCCACCTGATGTGGAGCGAATCTGGCCAATTCATTGAATTTCGCAAAGATACCGACATCGACATATTCTCCTATTTGAGTTCCAAGAACTTGATCTCCATTCTTGCTTGAACACTCTCAGGGAAGTAGTTCTCAAAGAACAACTTCTTGAATGCTTCCCAAGTCACGATTCCGATTCCGGCTTTGTTTCGTTGGCATCCCACCAATAGCTAGCATCCCCCTTCATTAAGTAGGTAGCAAAAATTGTCTTTCGTTCTTACGCTACTCTAGCAATAACGAAGGCCTTCTCAATCTCCTTTACCCACATTTGGGCTTCTATCGGTTCATTGTTCCTCCGAACTCTGGCGGTCCCACCGCTTGAAGTCCTTAAAGTTTACTATTTGGGTGCTCGCTTTGATTTCTCGCAGTTGAGCTTGATTCCTCATGGCTTCAACCATCATGTTAATAAAATCTTGCATTGGGTTTTGTTGAGATCCCGCCGCATTATTAATCGACTCTTGAATATCTTGGTTCCTCGAGTCCACGCTCTGCAAGCGCCATTATCTAGTGAAACAAAAATTCTAACACGTTACTCGGATTTATTATCATATGATTACTTAGTATGTAATACGCTATTTATTTAAACAATCGATGATCATTATGTGAGAGTTTTAAGTTACTAGAGATTTGGAAGTCTTTCTCCCCGCTTAGTGGGTTAAGTTTGTTTTAAAGAACATTTTCCAAATCAGTCTCATGAATTCACATAACATTAAATAGAAAATTTACTATTTAAAATTTTCTAACACATATCATAATAATCGCATTTATATTCATACACCAATCTTCAAATGACTTACACGATTAATAAAGTATATTTTATAAATGCTACTATCCCATTTTAACACAAAAGATGGGATTAACTCATAATGATACCTTCCTACAAACACAATTAGGAAAGTACCTAACCATTTACTACCTCACACTGTTGAGGTTTACATCAACATAAAACCTTATTACACAACAAGAAAGGTACTAATGTATCTATTTATAATCGCCATCACATCATCACCACTTTGGTGGCCCCGCCAGTCACCCGTGACAAAGCTACTAGGGAAGCAACTACTCCATAACTCTCACGTCGAACGGATCGACTAGACTCTCCTCTCTCGAGTGGGACCCTCCTAGCCTCATCGCTACCCCTCATCACGCAGACGTCTAATGCCATCCTAAAGTCTCCACTCGACCTTCATGGCATCCGGTGCACATCTCTAATAGGTCCACTTGTTTGGCCGACTTATGAAATGCTTCTTCCACCGTATCTTGTCTCGCAATCTCTACGCCAAACTCACTGCAGACGCTGGATGCTCTACTCTCAATCTTGCGAACTTTGCCTTCTCCTCGCTTCTATTTGGACTCAGATCTCTGCTTAGCTCCATTCATGCTCGATAAGCAAAGATCCTTATTTCGCCGCTCCGTGTGTTGATGGTTCATATTCTCCGCCTCCAATCGCAAAAATCCTTTGCTCCCGAGCATGGTTTTTTCTAACAGTTACTAATCATCACATCCTTCGAGGTGTCCGACACCTCCTCCGGGACGACCTCCTCCCGGGTCATGTAATGGCTCCACGACTATCACCGCATCCTATAAAACAAGGATACAACATCAAGACTACAATAAAATATATCCATTGATGAAATGAAATAATATTTTATTAAGTATAACACATACTCGATGAATTTCCACAATCCATCTCCTAACATACTCCGTGAAGAGTTTTCTACTAAGGTTATAACCTAGGTTTCGCATTCCTAATGTTTATAACCTCATACTCGATACCAACCTCATGGCGCCCCCAAATCCAGTTCTCTAACCTCGATTCAAAGGCTCACGATCCTATCATCATCATAAGCATTCTATAACTATTTGAAATAATAAACATACATTGTTCATTATACAAAAGTCTCAAAACATGGTCCCAAGGTCTCTCTAACCTTAACTTTAAATACACCATTTATAATACAAATAGTTTACTCAAGAAATTCTATTAGATAATAACTAATTTAACATTCATTCTAAAATTACTCCTGGATCTTGCCCTTGCCCTTGTCCTTCGCATTAGATCCTTCGGGCTTAACTGAAAATAGAGGTCATGATATAGCAAGAGTAAGCAACTAATTTGCTTCACAAGTTTATAAAGACAAAGGATATATATCATGACTTAGAAAGAAATATTGCCTTCAATGTTCAACAATAATATAAGATTGTGAAGGAACATGAATTAATAATCAACAATTGAATATTCGATAATTGAATAACATGAATCGAGTGGTTTTGAATAACCATGAACATTTGCCAAGGTGCTCAAAGTGATTTAAATCTGGACCTTTTAAAAGTTTTGGTATTCAAGGATCACTTTTCATACCCGTGATTTATGCATAAACACTTAATAATCCGACATTGATATCATGCCTTAATCAAATTTGTCCATTTCTCACCAAGAGTTCTTACCATATCAATTAATAAGAACAGTTATTTAAAACCCATTTGATTTAACAAATTTAGACATACTTGATCTAGCTGATATAATTAGCATAGATCTATCCCATAAACAGTTCATAAATAAAGAACTTTAATTTAATTCACAGTTCAATGGCAGTAGAACGGAATTCGATTGCACAAAGTGCAAATTTCAATAATCAATAAAGACGTGAATAATCATCAATAATTATTCACTAACATGCTTTGAAAATAATAACTCAAGTTGAGTTAGGAAACTTGCCTCGATCGTAGAGTTACAAACTCTTAAATAAATTTCTATCCACTATGTAGTTAAATTATCTTCCTTTCGAGAGACCTATAATTGGTCTTTCAATTAGTCAATGCATAACATCGATTATGTAATCACATAGATATCATACATTACAATAAGTTCTTATAAACATTATCATGCCTAGATAGTGTTATTATTAATTAACCACTACCTTTAATTCACATAATATTATTAACTTAGATAATATTAATTCACCTTCTAGTATTATTGGTTCACTAATAATACTTTAAATCATTTACCAACATTTTATTCACTTACTAATATTATTAATCATTTAATAATATTTTATCCCTTTACTAATATTATTAATCATTTAATAATATTTTATTCACTTACTAATATTATTAATCATTTAATAATATTTTATTCACTTACTAATATTATTAATCATTTAATAATATTTTATTTAATCTCGAATATTATTATTTAATAATAATACTCTAATCTAATATTTTTATTTACATAACAACATCATATTATAATATTATTAGTATTATAATAATATTCCAATGATTTATTAAATTAATAAACAATTTATTCTAATTGTTCATCGTTTAATAACCTCTTATTTAATATCCATAAAAGGTCATAAGTAATATTTATTATTATAAATTACCAAAATGCCCTAAGATAGTCATGATATAATATATTATGAGCATTCAAGCATAAAAATCATATTTTGCTCATTAAAGGCATCATTTAACTATTTATTTCTTTTATTCATAACTCTAATCATTTTTAGGAAAATAGCAAACTGATTCCAAAAATTCTCAGCTTCTGGATTTTAACAGAATATGAACCAACAATGATCCTCTAATTTTTCTAGAATTTTAGAAAATGATTTACTATTTTTAGAGTGTCCAAAACACTCGGATGTTGCTCTATTTTTCATAAATTGAGTTTTACTCAGAACAATCTGAAATTTTCAGGGTATTCTCTCTTAACATATATGAAGCTACTGTAAAAATTTTGGAATTTTCCAGTGTATACACAGTGAGATATTCGTAGGATAATATTTATGGAGTCCTTTACGGAAATAGTCATTACGCACAATATATAACTCAAACGTGTCCGCTTTTTTTCCTCTGCCGTAGATAACTTCATAAGGTACCTCTGTAATATTTTTCCAGATTTTTACAAGACAAGGAACTGACCGAAACAGCCTCATGAAAAATAAGTCAGTAGCTGATTTAGAGTTTCAAAGCTTTAGCATATAAAGTGGACTGTTTTGGGAAAAATAATCTTAAAGGTTTCAAAACTTACTAGATTTGTGATCTACCACTTGGGTTTACTAGATAACTCATGTATCTAGCACCCCCCTTCGACGGATCATAATTCCAAGTTGTAGAACTTGAGTTACACAAGATTTAGTGTAAGAAAAACAATAGTTTTCACCCTTGGAGAACATATGCTCATTTTCTTCCTCTAAGCCTTAGATCCAACACTCAAGATACTTAGTTCCATGCATGATGGTATGTATAACTAGTGTATCTTGAGTAGTTGTACATAACCCCATCAAAACTCAAGCTATCAAAACAAGGTAAGAGAAGAAGATGAAGGTACATTATACCTTGACTTAGTGGCTACCTTCCTTGATTTTCCAAAGTAACTCATAAACTTAGGGGGCATAAACAACTAGCACTCCTATATTTTTTTCTTTCTATGGATGAAATTCTCTCTTTCTTTTCTCTCTTTGAAGTTGGCTAGCTTGGGAGCAAGAGATAGAAGAAGAAGATGAAGAAGATGGAGAGAAAATGAAATGTTGGAATACGAATGAAGTGTTGGAAGAATGAGATGTGCATTCAAAATGTAATGGGCAATTCATTATTAATTCTCCCACAATCATTTTGTTTCCCATTAGGTAAAACACTTTGTATTATTACTTACCTTAGGTTAAACATGATTAAATGTGCATAATGGAGTGGCAACCAATGGGAGCCTTACAACATTGTCCTTATGTTTAATCATGTCTACTAATGGACAAGCTAGATTAATTAATCCACTTAGGATCCTCATAATATCCACCATTTAGCTTTTATTTTAAATGCCCAATTTTGATTAATCAAATGTCTAGAATACCCCCAATCAAGTGGGCTAAGTATTGGATTACATTTTATTTTCCTTGGGTTTTTCTTTTAATTTATTTGGGCTAGATAAAAACATAGTCCAACAATTTTAATAATGTTACCCAATTTGATAATTTTAGGCTTTCATCTCCAATCATATGAAGTTTAATTACTTATACATATGATTTTATCTCATAACCTAATTAGATTTACAAGAATTAGGTTTAAAATTATTAGTCACTTGAAATACTAAGTTTACCCACTTAAGTTAGTATACATATAAAATACTAACTTTTTCGTGTTACCATAACCCTTAGGTTATTTAATATCCTTACCTAATGTATAATTAGGTCACAAGGCTTTCATTTTTAATGAAATCCATAAATGTATGTATCCATATATAACACAAAGTAAAAAAAAAAAATGTACATACATACATGGTGACTTAAAATTCACGGTTATTACAAGCATACCATTCAATACCATCCTGGAAAAGCGAACGTGGTAGCTGATGCATTGAGTAGAAGATCATATGCAGGTACGAGTACGATATTGTCAATACAGAGGCCCATTTTGTATGACTTGCAAAGGATGGAGATAGAGTTAAAGACTTTAGGGACCCATATGATGATGTCAAATATACGAGAAGAACCAACTTTAATCGATAAAGTTAAAGCTGCTCAAGCTAAAGATCCAGAGCTGATGCGTATGAAGAAGAAAGTATAAGGTGTTATTCCAGAAGCAAGAATTAACGAAGAATGAATACTTTGAGTCAACTCCAGACTTTGTGTTTCTAACAACTCTGATTTGAAGTATAAAATCATGATGGAGGCACATAATACACCGTTTGCAATCCATCTTGGGAGTACCAAAATGTATCGCGATCTTTGACATACATTTTGGTGGAGCAATATGAAGAGGGAAATCGCGGAGTTTATCTCAAGGTGTTTAACTTGTCAACATGTCAAGGCGGAGCATCAGGTACCAAAAGGTCCATTGCAACCACTTGAAATTCTAGAATGGAAGTGGGAGCACATTAACATGGATTTCGTTACTAGTCTTCCCAAGGTTTCTCAAGGCATTGATGTAATTTAGGTCATTGTCCATAGATTAACTAAGTCTGCTCATTTCTTACCTATACAAGAAACATATTCACTTGAACGTCTTGCTCGTATATACATAAATGAGATCGTAAGACTGCATGGTATGCCAGTATCCATAGTTTCTGATCGAGACCCAAGATTCACTTCATGATTTTGGGTCAGTTTGCAGAAAGCTATGGGCACGGATTTACGATTCAATCCTACATATCATCCTTAGACGAACGGGCAGTCGGAGAGGACTATTCAAACTCTTGAAGATCTATCAAGACTCTATGTCCTAGGCTTCAAAGGAAGTTGAGACAAGTACTTGCCATTAGTGGAATTCTCTTACAATAAAAGTTATCAAGCAAGTATAGGCATGGCTCCATTTGAGACGTTGTATGGACGAAAGTGTCGTTCTCCAATATGCTAGGATGAGGTGGGTGAAGTAACGTTGTTGGGACTAGAATTGGTACGCATAACTACGGAAAAGATTCAAATGATCCAGCAACGTATATAAACCTCACAAGATCGACAAAACAGTTATGTTGATCTTCATCGAAGGGACGTGGAATTCAATGTTGGAGATCATGTATTGTTACGTGTTGCTCTATGGAAAGGAGTTACGAGATTTGGAAAGAGAGGAAAGCTTAATCCTGGATTCATTGGTCAATTTAAAATCCTCGATCGAGTAGGAACTGTGGCCTATAGACTCGTCTTACTGCCAAGTATGTCTCGTGTTCATAACGTTTTTCACATATCTATGTTACGTAAATTTGTGGAAGACCCGAACCACATTATTGAATTAGAATCAGATGAGATAGAGAAAGATTTAATGAATTAAGAGGTACCTGTTAAAATCTTGGATAAGAAGAAAAATATTCTACACTCAAAGGTTAAACCTCAAGTCAAAGTTTTATGAATAAATCACGATATTGAGGAAATGACATGGGAGGTAGAATCTGACATGAAAACAAGTTATCCTCACCACTTCGACATCGCAGGTACATACATCAATTTTGAGGACGAAATTTCATAAGAAGAGGAGGTTGTAAGACCCAAACTTTTTATGAATAACGATTTAGTTTTCTCTAAATATTATTTTGAATAATAAGGTGTGATTTGATATAATGCTATAGTTATGGGTGATATGTGCAAATTTTGCAAGTAAGCAAGTTGTCATAAAATATTCATTTAGACGGGAATATTCTTATTGCCGGAGAATATTCGTACGACGGCACAATCATTGATGGACCCCACAATGACATAACTGTCGGATATAGAAAGTAACAAAAATAACCGTTTTATAAAAATAATGGCAAAACTTTTACCGTTAACTGTTGAAATACCCGATGATAAAAGTACAATAATACACATGGTTGCACAAGAAGATACCAGATTATACAAAGATCTCCCGATTATTAATGCTTACTTAAGAAGTCTCTCAGTTTTATTCAATTATTGCCACAGTAGTTGCTGCATAGTATCTCATATTATTGATTCAATTATTGTCACAATATCATATGCACAATATTTTATATTATGAAATCAATAATTGAGACGACGCAGTTATTCATATTATTATTTGCATTATGGACAATGTCTAGAATGTTCTGTCGAGGAAAGGGGTTAGGTTATTTAATTGCGCGCCAATAAGAAGAAGTCCTTATCGGAAAGTCCCCTATTTCCTGGGAATGATCTGGTTGTCAATATTGTGA
Organism: Panax ginseng; assembly: GCA_020205605.1. Classification (NCBI taxonomy): domain Eukaryota; kingdom Viridiplantae; phylum Streptophyta; class Magnoliopsida; order Apiales; family Araliaceae; genus Panax; species Panax ginseng. Next base: position 110,743,815 of record CM035131.1, on the reverse strand, counting down.
GTTATAATATTAATAATGAATAATTGTTGAAATATTAAAAATGTGTTTATTGAGATAAGTGATTTGTGGTAAATATTTATTCAATTTTGATATAAATAGAGGGGCTTTTCATGAAGTATTTGTTGTAAGTTTGACTTATTACATGAACCTCCACTTACTCATTTTTCAAAATCACCAGTAGAAAGTTATCTCAGTTTTGTTTTATTATTATTATAATAGTAATAAAACAAAATATTTTTTATATTATATATAAAGTTATTCATTTTATTACATTATAAATAGAATATATTATATTTTATATAAAATTTTTGTTATATTAGAATATTTTATTACATAGTAATGAATAGTAAAATTCACGTGAAATCTTCTAAAATTCTTCTGTTAAATTCTAATTAGTTCCCTGCCATTCTCCTATAAATAGGATGCTTAGTTAAGAAATAAAAATCACACCAGAATCAGAAAATTCTTCTTCTATAATATAGTGCGTATTTTTTTTTAGCATAAGGATACTTTGAGTGTAGCAAATAGTGCTAGTTTTCTTCAAGAATATCTCCACTATACCAGTCGGAATTACCCTTCTACTAAGATTAGGGATATTATTTTTGTTCAATATTCGTAAGAAATATTATTTTCTTCCATACTCTATAGTGTAGACACTCAAAATTTTCTGCACACCCGTTATTGACATTGCAGGAGGCGATTCTGCTCTTCGGAGATAACCTCGAAGATGTACTCACATCCATTCTGGATACTACTGGAAGTTTAGTCTCAACCCCAGAACACACACCGGGAATATCAATTCTAACCTCGAAGATAACCCCGAGTTTCATCCTTGGGGATAACCCCAATGAATGATGTTGTAATTTCGACGATAACTCCAGAAATGCTTGTTTCAAATGCATGCGATCAGCTTTAATCTCAGACCTCCTGCCGACGCACTCATTACAAAGACCCGGAGCTAACACCGGGAAGACAGACACACTTACAAATGACCTTACGGAATTCAAACACTTGTAGCAGTCCAATCTCAGATGTAACCCTGAGCAACCTCTGCTATCAGCTCAAACCGGAGATAACCCCGGTGAGGAGTCAAAAGGTTATCTTGCCACCTCAACCCCAGCGCGCCATCTCAGCATTTCATACATACATATATACAACAATGTCCCACAAGAGCCAAGGAGTTCCAATCCCGAGTGACTATTACGTATGACAGCACACCGGATAGAATTTGAAGCTTGAAGACCATAGGCATGGTCCCCTCTTCCTGACTTTGTACAACCTCTAATCCCATGTCATTGCGTAACTCTCGATAAAAGCAGTCTGAAGATGGTCTTGTATACCTCGTTCGGATGCTCGGATTGAAGTTATGCAAGTTCGAGCGGACAACACAGTGCACGAGTGCAAGTACTTCGAGAGGATAGGACCCGCGTTGCTCAGGGTATTTCGAAGCCTTAGTGCACTGCAATTGCCAGTACACACAATGACTCCCCTCTATAAATAGAGGGCTTGGGGTGGCCATTTGTATGAGAAAAAATGGCGAGGAAGCCCTGTCCAATTTGCTCTGTACACACCCCATGTTGAGTTCTTTCTCATTTTAAACACTTGTTAGCTCACATATAGCTATATTTTACCTGCGAGAGCTGAGTGTTTATCCATATAGAGTCATAGAAGCCTGCGTTGGCAGCCCACTGTAAGCCTTCTCACACTCTATAAAGCCTTTCTCTTCATCTTTGCACACACTATTCTTCACATTGAGAGTCGTGTTGTGTCGTATGCCTGGACTTCAGTTCGTGGTTTTCATTTCTGTCTGTATATATATATACTTATATATTTATATATTTATATATGGACTAACATTATCGAGTTATGCCTCGATTGAGCGTAGACTTATGTATGAAGAGTTTACTTGCTTATATATATATATATATATAAAGTGAATTAGTCCAATCAATTGAAAAATTATTTAAAAAACTTAAAACAGAGCCCGGTCCAAGTGGAACTATTGCTATTATCGATCAAGTGGAATCTGATGATAATAATGAAAGTTCTTCTGATCAATCGGATCACTCATCTATTTCAAACCTTAATGAACAGCTAAATAAATTAACTGTTAATAACACAAGTATTACCAGAAATTGGTACTCTAGACCAACTCCTCCGGATTTACAGTTCGAAGAGAGAAATCTAGATAAACAATTTTATGTGTCCTCTAATAAAATTTATGAATGGAATATAGATGAATTTAGTGAACAAGATATTCTTAATAAACTTAATCACATGTCTATGGTAGCCAACAACTATATTACCAAATTCAATACTTGCTCACACCCTGGAGACTTACAAAGGTTAAACACGAACTAGGTGGACTACAGGCAAATAAGGTGACTTCAGAACTTTGATGAAGAAGATACTTTTGAAATAGTAAAGAGAAGTTTGATTATTAACATAGAAGGCTGGGCAAGACCATGGTGACTTACTAGGTCTAATTAAACCTTTACTGAGAAGATCATTAATTTCATTTTTACATAACTCCATTTGTTCATGACTCATTTGAATAGGCCTAGCTTTAGTGGGAATTAAATGTTCTTTAAATTCCTTAGCATAGGGTAATCTAACTGTGTGCTTCTTCCTATGCCAAAAGGCATTGGGAGAATCAGAACATAAGTTTTTTGTTAAATAATCTTTTAACTCCTTTATTTTGTTTTGGACTCTGTCACTCTTAAGTTGTTCTTCAATTTGTTGATACCTAACTTCTTCTTTAAGAAAACCTAGGTGTGTAACTTTTCAATTTAACAGGTTCAATGATTTAGAGATTGATTCTTCTTGAATAAATTTTAAATCTCTTTCTTTTGGTTTGATTAGGAATTTAAATGTAATCTTTTTTCCTAAATGTTCACAACTTAGACCTTTATTACTAGTGGTAAATGGGTATAGTAAATATATAAATGGTAAACCTAAAATGATTTTGTCAGTAAGATTGCGAACTAAGACAAATGAGGTCTTAAAACACATGTTGTCCTGACAAATATGTACATTAGGTAATTTGTATTTTATTTCCATTTAACTATCGTTAGCCGAATTTAGTTTTTCACTAGTTTTCTTATAATATCTAGTGGGGATAATACCTTCTTGAATACAATTCAAGTCTGCACCAGTATCAACTAGAGCAGGGAGTTGAACCGAGAAAGTTTTATCAATAACTAAGTTAATAGAGATATACCATTTTTGAATAGTAATATCTTTAATTCTTTTTAGGGAGAGACCTTGAATAAAGAGATCAGAATCTTTAGCACCTGATGATTCTGGTTCATCGTGACTTTCATCACTAGAAGAGGAATCATGAACTTGAAGATCTGATTTTTTATCGTCAATCTCTTTTCTTAAATTGGAAATATCTAATTTTAAATTAGAAATTTCTTTCTTAAGTTTATTAACTTCTTGATTTAACTCAGGAAGGGTAATTTCTTTTACTGGAGACTTCAATCTTTCTAGCGTTTTGTTTAAACTGAAAATGGGTTTTTCTTTGGCTCTAAGAACCTTATCATTGACTTTTTTATCTTTAGTTAATAAATCTTTTAATTGTTTCAGATACTGAGTTTTTAAATCGGGGTCTGTAATTTTACTGATTAAATCAACTAATAAAGAACTTTCTTCTTCTTCTTTTGTAATTACATTCACTCTTTTACAACAATTTTTATTGCTATTTTCTGTACATATGGTGACTTCATTTTCACTATCAGAATCATTGTTAGATGAGTTATTACTAGAAGATTCTGGGATATCAGAAGCTTCTTCATTGCTGCTACTACTATTATTATCAATTCTCATTAATTCTAATAACTGTTCTGTATCTTCAATTGAAATATTTAGTTGAGCTAATTTTTGTTTAACTCTGCATTCACTTTTATAATGTCCTTTATGCCCACAATTATGACAGAGAATTTTACTTTTATCATATTCCTTTGATTTTTTAGATGACTTAGGTTTATTGTAATAAGTATCTTGATTATTATTCTTATTATTACTTTTGTCGTGATTATATCTTTTCTTACGACGTTTATGACTTTTATGTGACTCAATATGTTTATTATGCATGTGCTTTCTTCTAGAGGGGGCAACTAGCGGTAAACCATATTGCTCACAAATGTTCCTAACTCATATTTAGCTTTATTTCTATCTTTACTAGCTTGTTTAGCTAATTTAAAATCAATACACATTTTTAATCCAATTTTTTGAATATGACTAATAATATCACCATAGGTTAAATTATCATAATCAATATATCCTAAATTTTTACTTAATTCTTCTCTAACTTTGTGAGCAAATAAAGATGGTAAACCATTAACGAATTTCTCTTTCCAAAATGGTTTATTACTGTCATTTCTCATCATAACTCTAGAAGTAAATACATCTTTGTACCATCTAAAATCACTTAGAGTGGGACAAGTAAGATTACTTAATTGATCATGAATTCTTTCTGTAATATTACTAGGGGTTCCAACAAAATGTTTAATTATTGTAAATATTAAAGTATTAACTCCATCAGGAAGACCAATACCAACATCTTCATTAAAGACGGGATTGCCTTCTTTATCTCTTTGGATGGCATGAATAATGGATATTATAATGTCTTCTGTGAGATGTTTTTCCCACCAAGACCTGAGAATACCAGTAAATCCACTAGCTAATAATTCAACTATATCTGGTTGAGATAAAGTGTTGAATTTGCTGATATAGCTGTTGGCTACCATAGACATATGATTAAGTTTATTAAGGATTTCTTGTTCACTAAATCCATCTATATTCCATTCATAAATTTTATTAGAGGACACAGAAAATTGTTTATCTAGATTTCTCTCTTCGAACTGTAAATCCGGAGGAGTTGGTCTAGAGTACCAATTTCTGGTAATACTTGTGTTATTAATAACTAATTTATTTAACTGTTCATTAAGGTTTGAAATAGATGAGTGATCCGATTGATCAGAAGAACTTTCATTATTATCATCAGATTCCACTTGATCGATAATAGCAATAGTTCCACTTGGACCGGGCTCTGTTTTAAGTTTTTTAAATAATTTTTCAATTGATTGGACTAATTCACTTTCTTTATTAGGTAAACTTAAATTTTATCTGTTCTCTGGTAATTTAATTAAAGGTTGTTCAATCTTTGAATCAGGTTTTTTAATAATACTTTCTTCAATCCTATCTAGCTGTTTTTCCACTGTTGCTAGATATTGATTATTAAAGTTTAATTGTTCAATTATTTTTTTATCATCATTAGTTCCATCAGGAATCTTGAAGGGACTAGCAATAACTGAAGTATTTTTAACTGGAATTAGAACTGCTCTCTAAAGGAGGATGACTAGATTTACACTTTAGATCCATCTTCTTTAATCCATTGAGTTTTACTAATAACATTACATTTACTTTGATATTGTTCATACCAATCGTAAAAAGAAATATTAATTTCTTCATTTTTAATAAATCTTTTCCATCTATTTACTATCTTATCTCTTTCCTTTTCAATTGGGTGATTAGATCTGAATAGATGTCTTTTTTCTTTATTAGATTTTGAATTAAAATCTTTTACTAAATTATCCCAATCTAAAACGAAATTCTTTTTAATGACTCTTAATTGATTATGAATTGTGGCATTAATATCAGACTGTGTGGGATATACTGAGGATGCCAGAGAAGAAGAACCTTCATGTTCTACGGTATCATTCTGAGTATAGCAAGGATGACTAACTTGTCCTTGATTAAGGATACCTTTAAGTTTGATATCTCTAACCGAAGGATTACTAAGGACTTCAGTATCTCTTCTAGTGTGGATAACTGAAGGGACTGAAGAACTGAAAATGTCTTCAATAATAACTGGTGTTCTAAGACGTTTCAAAATCGATTTTAATTCCATCGAAAAACTGTTGGATGTTTTCAATATTTAATAAATTGTTAACTATGGGCTGTTGTGGTAATTCATTTGGTAAAGTCCATTGATTAGGTAAGTTAATATCCTTCCAAAGAATTGTCCTTGGGATCTGGATATTAGCGTCACTAGTTGAACTTTGAATTAAAACTGTTTTGATCTTTTGGACTTTTATTAAGAGCATGAACATTTAAATTTGACTTCATTGGTTTTATAATAAATCACTCAGAATCAAAGCAATGAGTTGAGATCCTTCAATCATTTGAGTAATCTCTCCATCAGTTTTAATATTTAAGGATAAAGCTTTAAATAAGTTTTGATCACTAAGACTCAAGGTGAAATCATGAAAGCAATTAAAATGGATAGGTCCATTATGCAAACTTGCTTCCATGGCACCAATTATACTTGGATAATAATTTAAAAATCTAGCATCTCTGAGGCAGAGGTAGATGGATGAATTAATTCCTTTTCTATTAAGTGGTTTAACTGCAACTTGAACAAGACCTATATGAATAAAATTTTAACCTTTCTTTCTGTGTTTTTTAATGACTTCAGGTGACAAAAGACTACAATTTTCGTATTCTTTGTTAATTGCATAAACCCTTTCAACTGTTTTGACATTATAATCAGTTTTGAATTTATCTGAAAAAGTTGACTGATAAATTTCTTTTGGAGATACTCTAGGTATATTCCAATTGTGTAAAACTTGATTAATAGTTTCATAACTATGTTCTTCTTGGTAGACGATGTCGGGACAGAGCAAAAGTCGACTACATTAATCAAGAGTGGATCTGAATAATCTACTCATCTTGACTGTTTTAAAATAAAATCTTACTCAAGGTTCATTCATACATACCCCGTTTACCCAAAGTAGACTCATACCTATGTTCTATAACCCTTACCTTTCGCTCACACACACGGAGACTTACAAAGGTTAAACACGAACTAGGTGGACTACAGGCAAATAAGGTGACTTCAGAACTTTGATGAAGAAGATACTTTTGAAATAGTAAAGAGAAGTTTGATTAAAAAGATCTGACTTATACAGTTACTAACAACAAACAACTTGGCTCTGATACCATATAACAGCAGCGATAAGTTTTTAAAATAAAAACTTAAACAGAAAAAGAAAAGATTAAGAAGATGACCGATGAATCGGTAAAGTAATCTCTTTCTTTTATTTATAAACATTTAGGGAAGGGAATATATTAGATCCTAAGACTAAATGTTTGAGAGGGAAGATCGAATTATTAAGGACTTCGTCTTCATCTTCTAACTAAGAAGATCGAAGCTGAAAGCTTCGTCTCCGACTAACTAAGAGAGAAGGGAGAGGACCTCGGAAGAGCTTTCTAGAGAGAGAAGCTCTAAGGCTACATTGAATTAAGCCTAAAGAAACTCTAACACTTGAGTTTCTTTAAATAGAAAACTGAAAAGTAAATTACTATTGATTCACGCAGGAATCACTATTACATTAACTGAAGTAAAAGTAATTTACTTAAGTAAAAGTAAAACGTAAGAAACATTTTACATTTACTTTTACATTGGTAAATGTTAAAAACATTTAACTAAGTTAAAAACATTTAACTTAAGTAAAAGCAAAAGTTATTCTTTTACTTTTACTTTTATATTTACTAAAGTAAAAGACTTTTGCTTTAAGTAAAAGCAATTAAGTTTATTAAGGATTTCTTGTTCACTAAATCCATCTATATTCCATTCATAAATTTTATTAGAGGACATAGAAAATTGTTTATCTAGATTTCTCTCTTCGAACTGTAAATCCGGAGGAGTTGGTCTAGAGTACCAATTTTTGGTAATACTTGTGTTATTAACAGTTAATTTATTTAGCTGTTCATTAAGGTTTGAAATATTTAATGATAAAGCTTTAAATAAGTTTTGATCACTAAGACTCAAGGTGAAATCAGGAAAGCAATTAAAATGGATAGGTCCATTATGCAAACTTGCTTCCATGGCACCAATTATACTTGGATAATAATTTAAAAATCTAGCATCTCTGAGACAGAGGTAGATGGATGAATTAATTCCTTTTCTATTAAGTGGTTTAACTGTAACTAACGGCAGAGGCCGTGGTGACTGGAGGAGTGTTAACTGGAGGAGTCAATAAAGAAGAAGGCGGAAATTCTTTCTAAACTTGGCCAACTATCCTATCGATACTGAATTTATCCCACCATTTAATGAAAAAATGGCGAGAGATACAAGAAATAGGGGAAAGGTAAGTCTGAGCAGTCCTAATTCCTATGGACGACGGAGACTGAAATACTATGACTTCTTGGGTAGCTGAAACGACATATTGCCATTTGAGAATCCAAGGGATTTTGTATTTACTACAAAATATAAGGAAGACTGGAATTTCTTCATTTTTGGACTGATAATTACTATGATGACAAAAATGTTCTAACTAGGCAAGGAGAGGTTTGGGGAAAATATCATGGCACAAACCGTACCTTGTCCACCAAAGGATGAACTATTTGGGGAATTGACTCTTGAACTTGTGGTCAAACTGAAAAAACCACGAATGACTATGATCTTCATTTTGATGAAGCATGATTTTGTGCCAAGCCTCAATATAATCATAATAGCAAAAGGAGCTAGTTTGATTAGAGAGTGACTTGAGATCTGATGGATGACTACCCCAATCGGACAGATTGAGAACTTGTTTAATATACAACGAATGATAAAGGAGTTTTGATTTATCATCATTGGCATAAATTAGTTTAATGAAGACTGACTCTGTTTCAATAAGAATGTCTCTATAATACACAAGTGACTTATAAAGAGCAAGAGGGAGAAAATGCCATCCCGAAGGAAAAAACTGGGCGGCTAACTGAATTGGGTCATTCTTGGGTTTCATGGGTAACTCAATATGGAATAAGTGCTTATCAAAAATCTAACGATAATCAGACACTGGATAACTAGGTTTTGATGAAGTAGCTTGGGATTGACTAGCGAAAATATCAAAAGGTTTGGGTTGACTAGCAAGAACTGAAGAGTAGGGCCTGGGGACTGTACCAAGCACCTGTAATTTATTATGTGTTTGTGTAACTGGATGAGGAACAGTAGTTCCTTTTGATTGATTAATCGGATCGAGAAGAAGCGGCCATGACCACGAGAAGATGAACCTCCTCGCACACTCACGTGTTGCCGCAATAGTAGTACTGTGTTAATAAACTCACGAGTGAGAAAATCTGCGAACCGAGTTATTCACGCCTTTAATGTATTCAATATCAAAATCAAGAATACTTAAAATTGCTTGCCATCTAGCTTAATGAATGCTTAGAGGCTTACATTTTCAACATCCTTTTCAAGAATAAATTTTGGTCGACTTTACAATCAATTCTAACTAGGAATTTTTGGTTCAATAAATCTCTCCAAATTTTTTAATACATAAAACTAATGATAAAATTTCTTTTTTAATAGTATTGTATTTTAATTGCATGTAGGTTCCATGCTGCCGTGAATGGAAATGAACAATTTATTCATCAGAAGTAGGAGTTAACTTTTGTTTGAGTATGCCACCGAATCCAATGTCAGAGGCATCTGTTTCAACTATTTTGAAAGCTAAATCGTTAGAGATGCCAAGGCGAGGCAAAACCTTAACATATTTTTTTAACTCACGGACGCATGTAAGTATGAATGTCACCCATGGAGGTGGATTACTCTGTAAGTTACCGGAAGAAAGGCTTACAAATCTTCCTAAGGTTCTTGTAAAACTTGCCAATATAATTGAAGCGAGCCCGTAAACCCTCAGAGTGAAGTTTTTATCGGTAATCTTATCGGGAACCTATTAAGAAATTGAATAGCTCGTCAATTGGCGCGTGAGTCCATGATAGAGGATTAAACCGAGAAACCTGACTTTAGTCAGAAACAGACTACACTTGGAAGGGGAAAGAACAAGACCATTGGTTTTAACTGTTTTGAAGAATGAATTCAAATGTTTAATATGCTCTTCAATAGTCTTGGAGAATACAAGGATATCATCGATGTATACAATAATAAAATGACTGAAAGGATTCAAAATATTATTAAGAATATTCTGAAATTCACTGGGTGCATTTTTAAGTCTAAATGACTGAACATTCCATTCGTAGTGTCCGAACGGAGTGGTAAATGCAGTTTTGTACTTATCATCCGGATGAATGGCAACTTGCCAGAATCCTGACTTGAGGTTGAATTTAATAAAGATTATGGAGACACTTAACCTACTAAGGAGATCTTCCTTGTTGGGCAAAAGAAATTTATCAGTCAACTTTTTCAGATATTGCCTAAGAGATGCTAGATTTTTAAATTATTATCCAAGTATAATTGGTGCCATGGAAGCAAGTTTGCATAATGGACCTATCCATTTTAATTGCTTTCCTGATTTCACCTTGAGTCTTAGTGATCAAAACTTATTTAAAGCTTTATCATTAAATATTAAAACTGATGGAGAGATTACTCAAATGATTGAAGGATCTCAACCCATTGCTTTGATTTACAGGATTTATTATAAGACAATGAAGTCAAATTTAAATGTTCATGCTCTTAATAAAAGTCCAAAATATCAAACAGTTTTAATTCAAAGTTCAACTAGTGATGCTAATATCCAGATCCCAAGGACAATTCTTTGGAAGGATATTAACTTACCTAATCAATGGACTTTTAAGAATGAATTACCACAACAAACCCCATAGTTAACAATTTGTTAAATATTGAAAACATCCAACAGCTTTTCTCGATGGGAACCATTAAAATCGATTTTGAACATACTAGAACACCGATTATTATTGAAGACATTTCCAGTTCTTCAGTCCCTTCAGTTATCCACACTAGAAGAGATACTGAAGTCCTTAGTAATCCTTCGGTTAGAGATATCAAACTTAAAGGTATCCTTAATCAAGGACAAGTTAGTCATCCTTGCTATACTCAGAATGATACCATAGAAGATGAAGGTTCTTCTTCTCCGGCATCCTCACTTAACCTACTAAGGAGATCTTCCTTGTTGGGCAAAGGGTACCTAATCCATTCTAGTACTTTGTTTAATGATTTATAATTAATGACTAATCGAGGGACACCTCTTTCTTTCTCAGCTTCATTATTAACATAGAAGGCTGGGCAAGACCATGGTGACTTACTAGGTCTAATTAAACCTTTACTGAGAAGATCATTAATTTCATTTTTACATAACTCCATTTGTTCATGACTCATTTGAATAGGCCTAGCTTTAGTGGGAATTAAATGTTCTTTAAATTCCTTAAATAGGGTAATCTAACTGCAAAGCTTCTTCCTATGCCAAAAGGCATTGGGAGAATCGTAACATAAGTTTTTGTTAAATAATCTTTTAACTCCTTTATTTTGTTTTGGACTCTGTCACTCTTAAGTTGTTCTTCAATTTGTTGATACCTAACTTCTTCTTTAAGAAAACCTAGGTGTGTAACTTTGCAATTTAACAGGTTCAATGATTTAGAGATTGATTCTTCTTGAATAAATTTTAAATCTCTTTCTTTTGGTTTGATTAGGAATTTAAATGTAATCTTTTTTCCTAAATATTCACAACTTAGACCTTTATTACTAGTGGTAAATGGGTATAGTAAATATATAAATGGTAAACCTAAAATGATTTTGTCAGTAAGATTGCGACAATTGTGACAGAAAATTTTACTTTTATCATATTTCTTTGATTTTTTATATGACCTTTTTTTAGATGACTTAGGTTTATTGTAATAAGTATCTTGATTATTATTCTTATTATTACTTTTGTCGTGATTATATCTTTTCTTACGACGTTTATGACTTTTATGTGACTCAATATGTTTATTATGCCTGTGCTTTCTTCTAGAGGGGGCAACTGGCGGTAAACCATATTGTTCACAAAATGTTCCTAACTCGTATTTAGCTTTATTTCTATCTTTACTAGCTTGTTTAGCTAATTTAAAATCAATACACATTTTTAATCCAATTTTTTGAATATGACTAATAATATCACCATAAGTTAAATTATCATAGTCAATATATCCTAAATTTTTACTTAATTCTTCTCTAACTTTGTGAGCAAATAAAGATGGTAAACCATTAACGAATTTCTCTTTCCAAAATGGTTTATTACTGTCATTTCTCATCATAACTCTAGAAGTAAATACATCTTTGTACCATCTAAAATCACTTAGAGTGGGACAAGTAAGATTACTTAATTGATCATGAATTCTTTCTGTAATATTACTAGGGGTTCCAACAAAATGTTTAATTATTGTAAGTATTAAAGTATTAACTCCATCAGGAAGACCAATACCAACATCTTCATTAAAGACGGGATTGCCTTCTTTATCTCTTTGGATGGCATGAATAATGGATATTCTAATGTCTTCTGTGAGATATTTTTTCCACCAAGACCTGAGAATACCAGTAAATCCACTAGCTAATAATTCAACTATATCTGGTTGAGATAAAGTGTTGAATTTCTTTGATATAGTCATTTGCTACCATAGACATATGATTAAGTTTATTAAGGATTTCTTGTTCACTAAATCCATCTATATTCCATTCATAAATTTTATTAGAGGACACAGAAAATTGTTTATCTAGATTTCTCTCTTCGAACTGTAAATCCGGAGGAGTTGGTCTAGAGTACCAATTTCTGGTAATACTTGTGTTATTAACAGTTAATTTATTTAGCTGTTCATTAAGGTTTGAAATAGATGAGTGATCCGATTGATCAGAAGAACTTTCATTATTATCATCAGATTCCACTTGATCGATAATAGCAATAGTTCCACTTGGACCGGGCTCTGTTTTAAGTTTTTTAAATAATTTTTCAATTGATTGGACTAATTCACTTTCTTTATTAGGTAAACTTAAATTTTTATACATTCTCCGGTAATTTAATTAAAGGTTGTTCAATCTTTGAATCAGTTTTTTAATAATACTTTCAATCCTATCTATCGTTTTTCCAATCGTTCATAGATATTGATTATTAAAGTTTAATTGTTCAATTATTTTTTTATCATCATTAGTTCCATCAGGAATCTTGAAGGGACTAGCAATAACTGAAGTATTTTTAACTGGAATTAGAACTGTCGCTAAAGGAGGATGACTAGACGACACTTTAGATCTGTCTTCTTTAATCCATTGAGTTTTACTAATAACATTACATTTACTTTGATATTGTTCATACCAATCGTAAAAAGAAATATTAATTTCTTCATTTTTAATAAATCTTTTCCATCTATTTACTATCTTATCTCTTTCCTTTTCAATTGGGTGATTAGATCTGAATAGATGTCTTTTTTCTTTATTAGATTTTGAATTAAAATCTTTTACTAAATTATCCCAATCTAAAACGAAATTTTTTTAATGACTCTTAATTGATTATGAATTGTGGCATTAATATCGATCGTGGGATATATACCGAGGATGCCGGAAGAAGAAGAACCTTCATGTTCTACTACGGATCATTCGAGTATAGCAAGGATGACTAACTTGTCCTTGATTAAAGATACCTTTAAGTTTGATATCTCTAACAGAAGGATTACTAAGGACTTGAAAGATCTCTTCTAGTATGGATAATTGAAGGACCAAGAACTAGAAATGTCTTCAATAATAATCGGTGTTCTAAAACGCTCAAAATCGATTTTAATAGGTTCCATCACAAAACTGTTGGATGTTTTCAATATTTAACAAATTGTTAACTATGGGTCGTTGTGGTAATTCATCTTAAGAAAGTCCATTGATTAGGTAAGTTAATATCCTTCCAAAGAATTGTCCTTGGGATCTGGATATTAGCATCACTAGTTGAACTTTGAATTAAAACTGTTTGATCTTTTGGACTTTTATTAAGAGCATGAACATTTAAATTTGACTTCATTGTCTTATAATAAATCCTGTAAATCAAAGCAATGGGTTGAGATCCTTCAATCATTTGAGTAATCTCTCCATCAGTTTTAATATTTAAGGATAAAGCTTTAAATAAGTTTTGATCACTAAGACTCAAGGTGAAATCAGGAAAGCAATTAAAATGGATAGGTCCATTATGCAAACTTGCTTCCATGGCACCAATTATACTTGGATAATAATTTAAAAATCTAGCATCTCTGAGGCAGACGTAGATGGATGAATTAATTCCTTTTCTATTAAGTGGTTTAACTGCAACTTGAACAAGACCTATATGAATAAAATTGTAACCTTTCTTTCTCGTGTTTTTAATGACTTCAGTGACAAAAGACTACAATTTTCAGATTCTTTGTTAATTGCATAAACCCTTTCAACTGCTTTTGACATTATAATCGCTTTTGAATTTATCCGAAAAAGTTGGATCGATAAATTTCTTTTGGAGATACTCTAGGTATATTCCAATTGTGTAAAACTTGATTAATAGTTTCATAACTATGTTCTTCTTGGTTGACGATGTCGAGGGGATGGAGAGGCAAAGTCGACTGTTATTAATCAAGATTTGGATCTCGAATAATCTACTCATCTTGACTATTTCAAAATAAAATCTTACTCAAGGTTCATTCATACATACCCTGTTTACCCAAAGTAGACTCATACCTATGTTCTATAACCCGACACTGCTCACACCCTGGAGACTTACAAAGGTTAAACACGAACTAGGTGGACTACAGGCAAATAAGATGACTTCAGAACTTTGATGAAGAAGATACTTTTGAAATAGTAAAGAGAAGTTTGATTAAAAAGATCTGACTTATACAGTTACTAACAACAAACAACTTGGCTTTGATACCATTAGAGGGCGGAACAAGGATGAAGGTAGAGAGAAGAACAAGTGCGCATACAAACACAATTAAATTACTAAATAAAACAGTTTTTTATTTATGATACTCAGATTCAAATACAGAGAATTATAACTTACAAGTTTACTAGAATAAGAACATTAGATGAATAGGGGTTGAGTAGGCTTAATCAGCGGTTGAGGCTAAAGATTTATCAGAGAAGGAACTCTGAGTCTTTCTAAGTCTGCCTAAACCAAATGAATTCGATTTCCTTTTATAGAACAAGGAAACGAACTATTACAAGATTACTATTACAATAACTGGGGTAAAGTAAAAGTAAGAAACATTTTACTAAAGTAAAAGTACAAGTAAAAACATATTACTAAAGTAAAAAGTAAAGAATCTGCTTTTCGGTGAAAAGCGTAGCGTCTTCTTTGACTAATGCTACGTGCAATGGATGTCCGACCCGACATCGCTTTTGTGGAAAAGTCTAGTGATTAGTCAAGCAGGCAGTCTTTGCCGACCGTAAATCTTCTAGGTCGATCGATCGATCGTTGTCGACTTTTGTCCGATAAGCCCGGATTTTACATTCGGAGCGTTTATTGTATATTATATATATATATATATATATATATATAAACAAGAACTCACCGGATGTATATATATATATACATTTACATTGCCAAGCACGGAGTTTACTTCATGGCCTTTATCGCTTTATTTATATTTCATCCTACTTTGGAGTTTACTTTGTGGCGGTTGATCGTTTTTACTACTTTATTTACATTTAGTCCTCGTAGAGAGTTTACTTCGTGGTGGTTAATAAATCTTTGACTTTATTTACATTTCGATCCCCCATTGTGGTGCTTCGTGGTGGTTGATCATGTCATATATATATATATATATATATATATATATATATATATATATATATATATATATATATATATATATATATATATATATATATATATATATATATATATATATATATATATATATATATATATATATATATATACCGCTTTTATATATTTACATTTCCGATCCCCATGGAGGTGCTTCGTGGTGGTCGATCATGTTTGTATATATATATTTACTGACTTTTATATATATAACTGCCATCGCTTTTTTATATAAATCTGCGAGATTATGTGAGCCTAGGAATCATGTGATCACATGATTCATCTCACGAATCTAGATTCGGATTCGTGATGGACATTTTCAAATTGTATGGCAGCTTGTACATTATTTATTGTGTTCAATTTCCTTGGATGGCTATCATGCCCATGAGGAGTTCTAAGCATCATCAGATATTATTTTGTCAAGATGCCTCGATCTCAAAAATAAAAAAACAAAGTAGAACATTTAATAATAAATGGAAGTATGAAAAGGTCTCAATTCCTATTGAGCATAGGGTTTGAAAAAACCTCTTTTACAAAACTTCATTGCTAAATTCAAACCCTTTGTATATAGGTGTGAACGAGGCCTTGCACTACTTCTAAATAATTGCACATTGATCCACACACACACACATTTATATAACAGTTTCTTGAAAAGTGGCGGTCACCGTGGCAACACAGATGTCGGTGGGTGCCTAACACCTTCCCTCGCATAATCAAGCCCTGCACTCTAAATGAATCTCGGTTTCTCGGAATTCGTTTAGTAGTGTTACATCACTGGGTAATGTGTAAACCCTTTTCGGTTGCATTGGTGCAACCAGTTAAAAACACCAACTGGCGACTCTTAAAGTCAAATCGTCGACATTACACATATCGGACCTTTTTCACTTTTTTTTTAAACAAAAACATTTCTGCCCTTTCTCTATAAAAAACAACAAAAACATTTCTGCCCTTTCTCTATAAAAAATAACAAAATCATTTCTTCTCTTTTTCTCTACAAAATCAAAAACAATAAAAACACTTATACACCCTTCTTCATCAATAAAGCTTCTACACCCATTAACCCATTTCACATTCAGCGTTGAACCTCTTACACCAGTTTTGAACTACGCAGACCTGATCTCCTATTCAATAGGAGTACGTAGGCAACCATTTATGGTTCAGTCTAACCCCTTACCAGTACAAAAATACTTATCACATTGTAATGGGATCAAACTTCAATTAACCACATTTCATCGGCTTCAGACCAAAGGGATGGAACTACCTAACCTCTCCTTATAAATAGGAGATTTGGCGACCATCTAAGCTGTGGTTGTGCCTCAAAGAGCAACACCAATCCATAAGAGATGGAATTAATTAGGCTTCTCACAAATAGGAGTACTGGCGACCATCTATGGTGCGGTCAATCTCAGAGAGGAAAAGCCACACTCCTCTCCACATTTCCATTTAGAAACCAGTCCCAAGACACCAAAGATGGTAGGGATACACACAGATCAATGATCCGTTCTGAAAGATCCTACGACGTCTCAATGTCCACACATCAAGGATAAGTTCAGAATGCATCAAGATCACAAGCCCTGAAGAAACAGGCAAATATCAAGCCATTATCAAGGCACAACTGAAAGGGAAGTGAATCAAAATATATTTCTCTATCATATATAATATTGTTTGATATATACAATATGTGTTATACATGACAAAATGGCTAAGCTAGTCTGTGCAGGAAAATACAATTCTATCTACGGATCTGTGTGTATGCGAACTATCAGATCTAACATAGCAACCCTCTCCGAAGAAAGAGGTAATGCTGCAAGCTCTTGCCCAATGGTATCTATATGAGCTAGCAGATCCGAGGCTAATTGCATGGTGGCATGATGCTCATCAATGTATGCACTCATATCGGCAAGGATGTCAGTCGTAAGGGATCTCACTTAAGTAATGTATGTGACGGCTACATCCCGAGAAGATAGGGAAGCATCCCGCTCTACAATCAATGCATCTCTGGCTGATCTGGCCTCGTCTCTCTCTAATAGAGCTGTGTCTCTCCCACCAAGAGCTGTCAATATCAAGGCCCTAACCTGATCTCTCTCAAAGGTCATCAGATATAGACTCTACTCTAGATATTGTGCTAAATGTTGAATCACAGTAGCACTTGTAGTGGGAGAATCCATCACAAATGCTGGCAACCCAGTAGTCAAATCCCCCTCGATAGGAATATCAGCCTCCTCCATAGGCTCCTCATCGTCAGAATCAGTCTCCTGCACTGTGGATACTACCGCAGCTGATGCAGTCTCTGTCTTCATTCATGCGGAATACTCTGCAGAATAACCCGTATGACTGATAGAAAACTCATCTAACTCATGTTGATCCCAACATGCATACAACCTGGATCTATCCTCTGCTGATAAGTGGCGAGAAGCGAAGCACTGACTCGATGCCCCCTCAAAAGGATGGAAGTCCTAAAACTGATCAAACTTACACATCACGGCCAGTGGGTGGTAGGTAATCATCCCTCTCAAACTAGCCAGAGGAAGATAATCCATGCCTGAAGCATGAGTGATGAAGTTGTAGGGTGGGCCAAGCCCTCTATACGGCAATATAGCAAATGGATCTCTGTTCCCTGCCAGGAAAGTTGACCAAGATGCAGCATCTATACATTCCGCAGGCTGAAAGGAGTATGACATGGCTATATCATGGGTGAAACAATACACATGACATCTAAAAGTTCCAATCGGTCTCAAGTGTGACATAAACCACACGTACAATGTAACGCCCCCATATCTATACTCCCACGGTATTCGATATGGTGCTTACTATGAATCGATATATAATGCATTTAAATCTATACATCCATGGTATCTGATTACAAGATTACATTAAATAGAGGGACTATCAGATATAATTCCCATAGATCCAAAATTCACAGTATCCCATAACATATGTCAATTCTCAAGAGAACTATTACTGTGTTTGGATACCCTCACTTGGATATATGAATTGTATATGTGACTAGAGTCTATTTATCCAAAATTCAGAGTATCAGTAATAACATGAACAGTCCATATTACTAATACCCTCACTCAAATGTATAGTCTATGCCAAGTAAATTTATACTATCGTATCGATAGTAACTATCTATCTGAAATCCAGAGTATCAATAACAACATAAACAGTCCATGTTATTAATACCCTCACTCAAATAAATAGTTCCCAAGGATCTCAACTAGATTCGAAGAATTCTAATTTTACATCTATATATGTAAGAAAACACAGTTGCGGAAATGAAAGATGTTATATATATATATATATAACAAAGACTTTACAAGAAACTCATAATGTCCATAGTGTGTCCTAAACGTTGTTTTCGGCATATCCTCCTTTCTTACCTTTAATTGATGATAACTTGTTCTAAGGTCAATTTTTGAAAAATGTTCGGCCCCCTTTAATTGGTCAAAAAAATCATCAATCCTTGGTAAAGGATATTTATTCTTAATACTTAACTTATTTAGCTCTCTATAATCTATACATAGCCTCATAGTTCCATCCTTCTTCTTTACAAACAATACTGGTGCTCCCCAAGGTGAAACACTAGGTTGTATGTACTTTTTATCTACGAGTTCCTGTAATTATATAAGTAACTCTTTCAGTTCTATAGGTGCCATTTTGTACGGTGCCTTAGAAACTGGTGTCGTTCCCGGTGCAAGATCAATGACGAACTCAATTTCCTTATCTGGAGGTAAACCTGGTAAGTCATCTGGAAATACATCGGGAAAATCCTTAACTATAGGTATTTGATCTAGTTTTACTCCTTCCTGTCGAGTATCAACTATATAGGCCAAATATCCTAAACAACCTTTTCTAAGTAATCTTTCTGCCTGAACTATAGTCAAACATCGAGATTACTTAGGTGAACAACTACCGTTGAACACTACCTTTCACTTCGAAGCAGTCAAAAGGTTTATACGCTTTTGATGACAATCAATAATCGCGTTATGGTTAACTAACCAATCCATTCCTAAAATTACATCAAATTCTCCCAACTGGATTGGTATTAGATCTACCTCAAAGTTATGTCCTTTTATTAGCACACTACAATTCTTTTGTATGGTTTTAACCGGAATTCTTTCATTATTAGAAATTTCTACACAAAATGGTTTGTCTAAATTTTCACAAGGTATATTCAAATTTGTAGAAAAAATTTTAGACACAAAAGAACATGTAGCACCAGAATCGAATAACACATATGCATTTAAAGTGTTGATATGGATGATACCTGTCACCACGTCCTGTGAAGCAACAACATCCCTTACCGACATATTAAATGTTCTCGCGGTAGGTCGATTCTGAACCCCAACTGCAGCTACTGTTGATTGATTATTCCCTGGTACTTTATTCCCCTTTCCTCTTTGGTTCTTGGGTTTAGGACAATTCTTTGAAAAATGGTCCAATGAACCACAATTAAAACATTTATTTTTATTTGGAAGATGACACTGTGGAGAAAAATGTCACGATTGTCCACAATTATAACATTTGTTTTGAAGGCATTCTCCTTTATGTTTCTTACCACAAGTAGGACAAGGTTTGATATTATTACTAAAATTATTATTAGTATTTTCTATCTTTTTCCCCAGGTAGTTAGAAAAAGTATTATCCCATTTTTGTTTGTTATTAAACCCACCTAAACTGGGTTCTGTCCTAGGTTTCCCTTTTTTATTCTGACTTTTCTTGTCCTGGTGAAATTTAGCAAGACTTTCATTCTCACTTTCAGCTATAGTAGCTTTCTCCAGTATTTTAGAGAAAGTATTTATTTGAAGTACTGATAACCTACTTCGAATCTGAGGTTTTAAACCCTCCTAAAACCTACGAGTCTTTCTAAGTTTAGTGGTTACTCGATGAGGAGAAAACCTAGACAGTTTATTAAACTTTGTTGTATACTGGGTTACAGTAAGATCTCCTTGTTTTAAGTCCAGAAATTTTATTTCCATGCGATCTTTCAGGGATTGGGAAAAATGGTTTTCAAATAACAACTCGTTGAATCTATCCCAAGGAACAATTTCAGTTTCTACTCGACCTTTAGTTGATTTCCACCAATAATAAGCCTCGCCTTTTAAGAAAAAGGTTGCAGAAGTTGTGTTTTGGTTATTATTAACATTGGTTACTAGGAAGAATTTCTCTATTTCAGAAATTCAAATTTGTGCCTCTACAGGTTCTGATGTACCTTTAAATTCAGGTGGTCCAACTAATTTAAAATCTTTGAAAGATGTGTTTAGGTTCACAGGTCTATTTTCAACTCCTAGCATAAGATCTACTAACTGTTGGGTAGAGTTGTCATCATTATTCATTTCTCTTTGGGGTCTTCTGGTTGGTGGCATGATTCTATATAAAACAATAACCAAAATTCACATAAGAATTTGAATAACACAACATATTGTTTATTTTATATATCACAACGGTCTTACACAACAACTTCATAATTAAACATACTACTATCTTACAAAGTACTGATTACAATACAAACTTTGAATGCTTCTTTATTATACTAATATAAAGCATTCAACCACCTATGCTACACTCTAGAATTCATTGATATCATCAAAGGAATCCTGAATTATATGACAAACCACAGATCAATCAATGAGATAAGTCATTTTCTTCTCCTCTACCGGATATCGAACTACACGGCGCTGCAAATCATTAAAAGTATCTCGAACACCCAGAGATGTTTTAAGAAGCCTTGACTGAATTTCCTTCCTGCCCCTCTATGTATGGTGCAGTTGTTCTTTTAGTTGTTGACTATGTCCCCTCTCATACTGTAGCATTCCCTCAGCTATATTAGCCATAAACTTCATTTTATTATTCTCATATTCTGTTGTCTTCATCAGTGATGCCATTGCCTCATCATGTTCATCAATTCTCATTAATTGTCCTGCTATTGGATCTTCCTCTTCCTCAGCATCTAGCAGTTGTTGATCATGAAGCAATTCCTCATCTTCTGCATCACTAGCTATAAATGACTCAATTTGTGGTGGATTGTTTACTATCACCATTTCTTCAGCATTGGAGTTGACATCTATAAAAGAAAACTCCTTTAATACTGTACAGAAATTTACACAACATTATATTTTTTTTATGTTATATTTTATGTGTACTTTAAAATTTTTACGGACTCGAAGACTATATACTAAGATTTCTCTTCCTTATATCTATAGCCTTGAAGCTTTGATACCATTAAATTTGTAACACTCATGGTACTTTCAACCATAGCACCTTACAAAGGTACCTATCAATTTGCCACCGACTCGCTCGGCGTCCCCTACGGAAAGTCTGACTTCGGTGCATTCCCTTAAAGGGATGTCACCAGCAAAAGGCTAGGGGCTCTTCGCAAATTCATGCTTATAGCTTTGATACCATTAAATTTTAACGCCCCTATATCTATACTCCCACGATATCCGATATGGTGCTTACTATGAATCAATATATAATGCATTTAAATCTATACACCCATGGCATCTGATTACAAGATTACATTAAATAGAGGGACTATCAGATATAATTCCCATAGATCCAAAATTCACAGTATCCCATAACAGATGTCAATTCTCAAGAGAACTATTACTGTGTTTGGATACCCTCACTTGGATATATGAACTGTATCTGTGACTAGAGTATATCTATCCAAAATTCAGAGTATCAGTAATAACATGAACAGTACATATTACCAATACCCTCACCCAGATGTATAGTCTATGCCAAGAAAATTTATACTATCGTATCGATAGTAACTATCTATCTGAAATCCAGAGTATCAATAACAACATGAACAGTCCATGCTATTAATACCCTCACTCAGATAAATAGTTCCCAAGGATCTCAACTAGATTCGAAGAATTCTAATTTTACATCTATATATGTAAGAAAACACGGTTACAGAAATGAAAGATGTTATATATATATATATAATATTAAGATTCAATTACATGATTCTCATAACGAGTTTCTTATTACAAGGTATTCAAACAGACAAGAATATAATCTAATCTATGTAGGGACGCTTCCCTTTATCTACTCCAGATGTTCCAAGGTTACCATCTAAAACTGCAAAGGGAATAATTTGCAAGGGTGAGCTATGACCTGCTCAGCAAGTTTTGTATTTATAACAATATATGATCTGAAGAAGTATAACAATTCAAATTTCGACTGATAGTTGTCACCATTTCACTATGGATTTATATTTTTGTCAATCACACAGACTTAGAAATTTTTATTCAGATATGAGATAGGGGATCAGCCTATTCAACATCCTAGGAGTATGCATCTCATCCTACCAGTACTCAAATGCACCCAACTTAGTGTCAATATATTATCGACCGAAGATCCCATACGGGATGCCCAACTTCAAATTAGGATGTCTTACCGATCAATTTGGTTTGACAGAACAATTTAAGCTTAACAATTCATATGAATAAGTAATTCATTTCTTAGTTATGATGAAGCTATAGCGATTACCTTACAATTAAAAGGTAATTCAATTATAGTGTAGTATATTATATCAATAGCATATCAAGATAAAAATCTTGTTCAACGAGTAAATAGGTTCAAGAATTTGCATATATAGTTTAAGGTTTAAGAAAAACTTGTAAAAGTAATAACTTGGGTATAGGAAACTTGCCTGAGCGTAGATCAGTCAAGTTATGCTATTCAATAAATACCTATGATGTTCATATATATAAATCTAACACGTTAGTATTGATAGTAATACACAAATATAACATTTAAATAACATCGGGTTAGATTTAATAGGGTTTCGGTGTTTAATACTTTTACCGAATATTGAATAAGTTGATAAATGGACTAAATTTTATTTATAAAATTTTATTATATTTTTAGATAATTTAATTATCCTTTATAATACTTTTAGAAGTTTTAAAACATTTATTTATCCTTTAAATGATTTTTAAATCATTTACTTCTATTTTTAAGTAATTAATATTTACTTGAAATCTTACAAAAACATTGTTTATTATTTTTAAATAATTTATATTCATTTATTATAATTTTTATATCATTTATAATATTTTTCCATAATTATTTAATATTTATAAATAATTATTCTAATTTCTTTATTAATAAGTTGATTATTAATAATATCTAAAAAATAAAATAATTATTAAATTTATGTAAAAATATCGTAATTTAATTATATTTATTTAATATAATTTTTAAAACTATTTTATATTTATTTATTAATTATTTCTACTTTTTATAATTTATTTTTAGAAAAATCAATTTCTGTCTGTCGTTGCCCTTCAGTGACAGAAAGTGTCGCTGTAAGTGTTCTTAAGTTTCTGGGCAACAGTTTGGTCATGGTCGAGTGACCAGTTTGACCACTAGATAAAATGCTACTGATAATGATTCTTGGTTTGTTCAAGAGTTGATGTTGTAGTACTCATATAGTAGTACAACATGAATCAAAATTTAGGCTTTAACCTACATATAACAAGAAGTTATAGAGGCTAAAGGTCACTGTCAGAGCTGTTCTTGAGTTTCTGGGTAACCCAGAACAGTAGTCATGGCCGATCAACAGTTTTGTGACTTGAATATCTTTGATTTTGTGTATTAGATGTGTGTGGTGTTTGTTGTAATATGTAGTATATATGTCAGGGTACATATATATAACATTAACATGAACAAAGCATAACTCTAAGGTCTCTAATTATGCTGGTTAAAGTATAGTCAAATGCTGTTTTTCGTGTTCTTCAGTTTTCTGGGCAACCTAGAAAACTTGGTCAAGCTTGGTCAACGACTTTTGACCATTAATTCCAATAATCCTATTAGTTGTTTTAGTAGTTTGAGATTATAGATATGTAGTTCATATAACAGGGTATTGATCTATAAGAAAACATTACAAAAACAACAAACAGAAAGCGATTAAAAAGGTTGGTCAAAGTAGCTGGTTCGACTGTTCTTGAGTTTTCTAGGTAACCCAGAAAACTGCAATTCGTGAATGGTCAACCCACTTTGACTACTTATAACTTGAAATCTATGGTTTAAATGAACCTGTTTTATTTTCCAGATTAAAGACCTACTAACAGGCTACAAATACCAAACAATTAACAAACCAAAACATAAACACATATGAATCTATAGGCCCTGACATTCGGCTGTCAGACTTAGTTTTCAAAATTTCCAGATTTCTTAAAACACTTAAGTAAGGCATCTAGATGTTATGAAAACATGTTCTACCAATCTAACATACTTTCTAACATACAAATACATAATTCTAAACATCTAAACAACAAAACAACAAAACTAACATAGGATCAAAGAGCTAATTATGAAATAGGGTTTGTACCTTTTCTTAAATGATTTTCGATTCTAGCTTCTAATGTTGTTGCTGCTAACACTCAGGCTTGATTTGGTAAGTTTATAAGTGTATCTAGGCTTAGAAATTTCGTGAGTTTGCTCAGCCCTAAGGTTCCTATTTATAGAATTCTTTAACTTGGCTTTTTGGTCATTTTTGAGCAACTTGCCTCTATAAATATCTGATGCAAAGTTACTTGTTCTGCTTAGGGTTTGTTATCAGCTCATGTGCAGCCTTGGAACTTGGTTGGGTGACTCTTAACCTACTTGTAAGCTAGTTAGGTTTGTTTAGTAGCTTAGTTTTGTCCAAATCTTCACTAATCTTGATTAAGGTTTTGTTTTTAATGATTAGAAATGTTAAATGATGTTTATTAGTACCTAATTGAAGTTTACTAACCATGATTAGGTGTTAACATAAGCTAATTAGGGTTAGGTTTACTAATTAGGATTAGGGTTTTGCTAATTAGGGTTAAGGTTTGTTAATCTAGAGTTGTTAACCTAAATTTCTCACTAATCCTAACAAGCACGACAAAGCGTTTTGTCAGTGTAAGCACGACAAAGCAACTTGTAAAAATAATTATGCCAAAAAGTCCGATTACGAAAAAAAAAATTAAGCACGAGGTGTCAAGCACGACGTTTTTCGGACAAAAATTAATTTGGTCAAATTTGTTAAACAAAGTATATATTAACACATAACACATTCAGAACGGAGAAATTTTATTTGTATAACAGGATTTTATACATACGAGTCTTATTAGGATTTTGGGTTTTTACATACAACATGACCGAGCTGCATGTAAACACTCCCGTCGGATAAGTGCAACAATATGTGGCTGACCTCAGAGTCTTAGCCATAATCAATGGTATGATGGTGTGACCCTCCCTAAGAGCTCTCACTGCCATGATGTCTCCTATGTCCAACTCATCCATATATCGTGGCATGTAGACATACGACAGTACGCACAATAGCAATACATCCACTCTGGCCAAACGCCAATGATCCTCTGGTGTGGTGAAATCCTCAGAATGTCGTGCATAACTATCCTCTGAGCCAAATCTGTCAAACAAAAAATGCTGGGATATAACGTGGCCAGATATGAGCTCATCCTGCACCACCCTACGCCTCAATCCAGTAATGGTCATGAACTGCCTACTCATATCTCCAATCGCCATATGCACGCAAGGTCTGTCCAGTGGCAGTATCGTCAAACGTGCATATTCCTCCAAAGTAGGAGTCAACTCCTGGGTCCCAAATCGAAAAACTTGTCCCTCCGATACCCAGTGCTCCACTATGCCCTCCATGAATCCTGTGGGAACCTTAAACATTAACAAGGTCATAATATGCTGCAACAGATGATCTACAGCCACCCTGTCTGATGGTGACATGATATCATACCACGATCGCATACCAGATGCCACCAATAATGGTGGAGTATGATCAATATGGCTAACTGTTGAGGAAGACATCTGTATGGGCCAAGTCATAAAACCATCCAGGGGTCAATGCTGATTATCTCTGGACATACATACATATGCATAATATAATAACATGCATGATACAATAGATGGCAATATGATATAGGGAATGGAAAATTGTACATACATTCCTAAGTATATCATCATCTAATACATCTATGTACAGCTAAAATAGAGGGAAATGGGGCAAAAATGCCCTACAACTAACAGAGGCCAATCAAAAGATTTACCGAGAATGGGGTGAAGCTACCCAATGTCTAACAGAGGCCTATCAAAAGAGTTAATGAGAATATACATCAGAAGAAGACAATGGTGTCAATATCTACATCATCAATCTCATCCACGATGTAACTCCTCTTGAGTCAATCGGATCTCTATCCACGGGGATGTCAGCCTATCTGAGGGAGGATCTTGCAAACAAAACCATATGGGTCACCCGAGGGCCAATTGTAATAACTTGAGATTTTCTATATAAAATAAATAAGAAATTTTATGTATAAATTTTTTTTTTTTATTTAATAGCGAGATTAAGTGTCAAGTAAAGTGAATGATAAATGCGAATACATTTATTACTTGAAAAATTAGAAATAATTTTGGAATTATTAATTTTCACAAATTATATGGTAATAAATTTCTGTAAGCCGAAATGTTTTTATTAATTATTTTCCATGAAAACATGATTGGAAATAATATATGAAATGATAATTAGATTTATATAATAAATATTTTATTATATGAATTGTTCAGAATATTTAAGTTAATTATTTTAACTTGATTATTGATGTTGTGTACGAAGAATAAGTCAGACATGAGATCCAAACTCTGGATTGGGATTGTGATCAAGAGATGAGAATAATAATATTATATTATTTATATAATGATTTTACAGTACCATAATTATGTCTTTGGGTAATGTGAAGATGAGATAATATTGAGCAATGATAGTCAATTAGGTCGTAGCATATTACCGTCTTGTGAAACCCTAATTATTAAACTCGGTTATGGGATATTTACGAGTAGTAGTGTGTATATGAAAATTCTTGTGAATAAGAATATCGGTAATTAGAAGAAACCCTAATTACTTATCAGACGTCGATAATTAGGACAAACCCTAATTATTATAACCTATGTAGGTTAAAATTAGAAACCATGAACGTTCGTGTTAGTAACATACAGATAATTAAAGAACTACTAATGGTCAATTAGAAACCCTAATTGATGACGTTGAGAAACCCTAATTTTAATTACCGGGTTTAATTTTGATGTTATTATATAAGTGTTTTAATTTACCAAAGATAGAAGTTAATTGGTAAATTATAAGAATTAAATCTAGTGATTAAATATTACATTTAATTGCCTTGTACAAGATTGCCCATACACTCTTAAACAAAGCCCAACCATCACCCATAACAAATCAGAAGCAAGAATCAAGAATTTTTGGCAAAAAGGGTATAAGAACACTAAACCTAGAAATCCTTTGATTCAATGTTATTTGATGCAATTGATTGTTTAAAGTTGTGTAATAGAATGTTAATTGATGATATGGGTTGATAAATCAAAGACCCATAACATCAAAGTGCCTGAATTTGAAGATTTAAGCAAGTTGGAAAAATCGAATTACATTATTTTTTCACCAAATGTCGGAGGCCATAACTCTTTGCTCGATCATGAGTTTTGTTCTTCAAAAGTTGTTATGTGTAGCCCTGATATGTGGTCTTTAATCTGCAAAAAGAATCAAGTCCATATCATGTATAGATTAGAAGTTATAGATGGTCAAACATGGTTGACCGATCATGATAAACTATTTTTGGGCGATACGTAATGGAGGCATTCTCGTCCACTTTTATGCTTTAAAAGGTCTGGGCTTTTGATATGTTGTATTGAACTGAGTTAGGAAGCCATAGGCTTTGGAATGACCTCATTCAGGACCTCGGATGAGGGAATTACGGTGATTGGAAGGAAATGTGTCAAATTTCTCAAAAGCGAAAGTCGGCGGGATGTGCTATTTGGGACCTTTGTTTCGATCAGTTAATGTTTCCAAAACCTTCTGGGCTTTTGGTATGTTATATTACACGAATAAGATTTCCATAGACTCAAAAGCGGACTAAATCCGATGCATCGGAGGAGAGAGTTATGACATTTCAAAGTAGTAGTGTCAAAACTTCCCAACAAGTGCGGTGCGAGTCCATTTGAACGGAATTTCTGGGCTGATGTGTTGGAATTTGGAAATGGTCAAAGAATAAAAGTTGTAGCCCCAGAAGTTAGCTTAGCGTGGGCTCAAGAATCGCTCAAAAATGTTTTAAAATGAAAGAGTTATATTTGTTTTAGCGAAAGAGGTAAAGCTGAAACGAGATTGAAAAGCTGTTATGAACGTCCACTTTTGACGCCTTTGTTTGGGCTACCTAATGAACCCGAATTGGGTAATTCAGTATTTTTAAAAATAGTCTTACATACCATGTATAACATATCCAAAATTAGATTAATCGAAGTTATGAGCAATGCGTTAGAAAATCATAAAGTGAGCTATTGAAAAATTAGTATAAACCCAGGTCCACATCGACTAAATTGAGAACTTCACCATTTTCTAAACCTATAAATAGAAGGGCTTGGCCTTTGTTTCATTCACCAACAATAAGGCCTCCAATATTTGAGAAAGGCTTTGTTGTGGGAGAACTTTTTATAAAGATCTCCTTAGTTAAATTTTAATTGTGAAGTGCGTATTCAATCTCGTGGAATTAGTATTTAGGGTATGTTTCTTATTTAATTTTTGTAATGTTATTATTTTTAATTGTTAGTTAAAGTTTGAATTTTTGAAGTTTAGTTAGTGTTGTTAATAAACTAGTTAGCTTACTATGTTTATTTTGGCTTGGAATTGATTATGTAAATGAGTTATTTGTGATGACTTTTAATATTTTGTGATGAAT
The DNA here is from genome assembly GCA_020205605.1 of Panax ginseng. Lineage (NCBI taxonomy): Eukaryota > Viridiplantae > Streptophyta > Magnoliopsida > Apiales > Araliaceae > Panax > Panax ginseng. The sequence goes on along the minus strand of CM035131.1, from coordinate 110,714,507 downwards.
TTCATTAATTAATAATTATTAATGATATTAAAGTTATTTAATGATTATATTAAATAATTTAGTTTAAAAATGATTTTAATATTATAAAAATCATTTAAAATGAAAATAAGGTATTTAAAAATATTTTAAGTTATAAAATATAACTTTTAATATTTAAATGATAATTTCATTAATAATTAAATATTAATGATATTAAGATAATATTAATGATATTTAGTTTATTTAATGATTAATATTAAATAAATAGTTTAAAAATGGTTTTACTTATTTAAAAACCATTTAAAGAGGATATTAAGGATTTAAAAATATTTTAAGTTATAATTAATGACTTTTAATATTTGGATAAATAGTACATTAATAATTAAATATTAATGGTAATTATTTGGATAATATAAATGTTTTAAAAATAGTTTGAGTTATTATAAATAACTTTTATATTTTAGCGATGGTTTCATTAATAGTTTAGTATTAATTAAACTATTAATGATAATGGAATTGTTTAATGTTTAAATCATTTAATTATGATTTGATATTTGAAAATTATAATGGCCAAACTAGGTGACTTGAGAAGCCGATTATGAAGTTACGAATTTGAAGAAGAACACCTATAATAATGATTATATCACTTTATAGGCCCTTTAGTGATGAGTTTGAATTATTTTAAATTTTTCAATTTAAAATTGCGAAAATGATTAAAAATAAGATGTCCGATATTTCTGAGATGTTGAGGTATAGAATAAGAGTCTTAGACTCAAATTATTTACCCGATAAAGTCATCAATACGCCAAACAAATGTCGGGACCTTATAAAAGAAAGAAAATACTCTTTGTAAAAGCATGGATGAGATATTTGAAAATGTATAAAAATATTTCAAGTATAGAATATGAACTAAAAGTATGATCTTTGTGATTATGTGATTAGACTATGTCTTTGTTGTAATAGGCGGTACTATGTGTTAAGATATATTGTTTCTAATCGAGCAGAATGATCGATTATTGATAGGTTGTGATAAAGAGATAAAACCTAAGTTGAGATTTGTAATGTTGAATCGGTAAGTATCCTACCTTTGCATTTTCTTTATGCAATGGACATGAGTAAGAAGTTTCGGAATTATTCTATTCTGTACATGTTATTATGTACGCTTTGATTATCAACATGTTAGCTCGGATATATATTACATTCATTGATTTCTATAAATGGTTATACAAGTGTCCCCACTTGGATAATCATGGCATTTATTCATATGTTGATACACCTTTGTCAATTACCCGTATATATATGTTGAATTACATATTATTGTTGAGCAAGATTAAAACCTTGGGTTTGGAACCGAGCATGTATGAACATCCCTATATGGGAAGATTTTTGCATAAGGCGGATAAGTGAAAGCGATGAATTTCGTTCAAGTTATGTAGTATTGATCAATCTGAGGTACAATGAAATTTGATCACCCTCCGTGCTAAGTAAGTTATAATGGTTTGAGGATAGAATTCGCTAAACCTTTTAGAAAATGAAAAGAATGTTTATAGTATGTTTCTTAAACCCTATTCAAGGGTAGAGCGAGCCAAATTTAAAGAATTTGAAAGAGAGTTGTTATGTGAATTTTTTATCAAGATGATTACTTCATAACTTTCAATTCGTTGTAGAAGTGTTATGTAAAGAGAATACTTATATTCTTTCGACTTATATATAATTGCTATTACTTGTTGGGCACTTAAATGCTCATCCTTGCTTAAATTAAATGTTTTCGATTATGTATGAAAGCAACTTTGAAGGTTCGTGCACGAACAAAGGAAAAGGAAAATTTGATCGAATAAGTGTGTATTATGAGTTAATGGTTATAGTTATATTGGTATCTATTCAAGTATTGTAAGGAATGTATTTAAAGGTCACGTGCACAGGGAAGTAAACTTTGATGTATGTAAATTAAGTTCGAATGTATTATTATTTAGTATTATTCACTTAAAGAAATGGTATCGTGGAGAAGCCCAGAGTTCGGGTTTCAAGTACACGGATTTTGGGGTAAATCACGAGGTTGGTATCAAAGTTTGTTGGTTATGAAGCTTAGGTAGGAATACGAGACTAATAACCGCAATGATTAGGATAAATATTAACTCATATAGAGTTAGTTGGTCGATAAGATTCAAAGATGAATCTCATGAGTGTAAAGACACGAGTTCCCTAACTCGATTATAAAGTTAAACAAGATAGTGGGGAATAGATTGAGTCTAAAAAGTGAAAGTGCAGTTATGAGAGATCGTAAAATAAAGCGATCAAGATATAGAACTAAATCGTAATATATACGATGAGATCACCCGTGATCTCGATAAAGGCTATAATGACCCGGAAGGAAGCAATCGATGATTGGAAAGTTTACTGACAAGATTCTTTGTGTATGAATTGTACTATCAATTGGTATAGATCCGGAAGAGAATTATAAATCTGAATTAAATTCGTATGGAGAATGGGGTTAGTGTTAGATGGGGATTCAATTGAGGACTCATGCCGGCCCGGTGAGTTGTATGATTCTTCGTATGGGAGGTGAATTGTACTTGGTGTAAAACCACTTAGTTTCGCAGCGATAATCATTGAAATATCGTATCGCGTATTTATTTGTTATATGCACATTAAGAGGATGACTCCATTCTCGGTGTATAACGGTAGATAGAGTCGTAGATATAGAATATAAGATTAAGTTCGAGTTCTTAAAACTCATGCCTATGAGACATTCTTGACTCATAATTATATGAAATGTTTATGAACCCCTCGTGAATGGGACGCCAAAGGTCCGACTAGGATAAGTTCTTAAACTCATATGATTGTGGCAATTTATGAACTCATAAGTGTGGTTTGATGAAGCTGGGTATAGTTTTATGTGAATTGAGTGTTATGGATTACGAGAGCAGATAGATTGTTAAGTAAATGATTTTTAGTGAAGGTGTTAGGTTTTCCTAAACTCTAGCTATGCTAAACTTTAAAATTTTTGACATCAAGCTAAATACGCACTATGTGCTTTTGAAAACAAAATGTAGACTTGTAATCATTTTTGAAAGCGGTTAAAAATCTGATCTATCTATGCTACTTATTTTGGCTGAAGACTTAAATGATTTGAAATATCAAAATTTGTTTTAATTATCACTCATGTACCATGTAACTTTGAGTGCGAGAGATGATAAAAATGTGATGGAGTTGTAAATCTGAGAATACTTAGTGTGAATTTGACTGAAGTCGATGTTCCACTATTGTATGATGTGTTATGACAAAGTCATACAATGACGGCATCCTCAGCCGGATTGTTAATCTGATGACGGCATCATGGCGTCATTCTCGAAAATGTTTTCAAAAGTTTAATTTGCCCGGCGGGGTTGGCTACATCTAAATAATTTGATTGAATTGAATTATTGATATGAGTCTATGCTATTTGAATCGACTAGACTAATGTTTATGAAAACTCTAAGTGTTCATTGAAAGAAATTTCCCGAACCAAATTGTTTGGTGCGAAATCCTATGATAAGACCGAGGTGAACAATGTTGTTTGGATAAATGATCCAATCTAATGGCGTAAATATTCGCTAGGTATGATTAATCGTTATGCATGGCGTAGAAGGTACAATAGGCTAATCACCTAAAGTACTATTAATGGTAGTTTACCTTCTTTGTGATTGTAAACATACCGGGTAATGTTTTGTTTTTGCGGTATGAATACCTTTAAAACTATGTGTTCATGGTCTATATGACCCCTCAAAGACAATTTGAGAACTTTTACTCTTGTGAGAGGTGTATTGGGTAGCATGTGATGATATGTGTGAATGTTGTAGCCACAGATAGAGTTAATAGAGTTATGAGGGAGGTTGGAGTAGAGGGAGATATTCAGATAAGGCGGTTGAAGGTTGAAATAGAAGCCAAAGACACGGATATATACCTTGGCGAGGCTTTAGTCATCACCTTCATGCGATTCAATGCGAGTGGATGGGTGCGCCTTTTCAGAGAGATAGGCGTTGATGAGAATTGAATAAATTTATCGTCAATCAAAATAAGAGACAACGTATATAGAACTCTTGATTCTTTGTGTATATATACTATATATTAATCGGGGTAACTTATGTATGTAGATGTATACGGTGAGAAAGATATGTGGAATAAGAAGGATCATATTCACACCCAGAGCTAATATCGAGGCCAACAGATGGAATAGAAGCTCACTAGGAACCCAAATCGGACGAGGTGGCTATCGTGGAAAAACGTAGCATCGGATCCGAAATGTTGGATTTGACGGATAGTGATTCGGACACTAAAGTTGAAAGCCGCTCAAGCATCAGCGGAGGTGCGGAGATTTGGAGAACAAGGTTTCTTCATTGGAAAGGTTGTGGGAGATAGAAAAGTTGATCGTCGGCGTTAATGGAAACAATGGAAGAAGCGAGGATAAGCTCAAAATCCAAATTGACGGATGGAGCCTCAAGCGACACATCCGTGAAGGACACACCTCTCCTCGTTGCCCCCACTATAAGAAAGGTGGGTGTTTTAATTGTGGGATGGAAGGACATCGAAGGCGAATGAATGTCCGAGAAAAGGCTTGGTAAATAAGTAGTATGGGTTATGTATGTAATATGTGTGATAAGTAATGAACTATTTTTAACTTTTATGTTGGTTAAGATTTTAAATCCAGAGCTTTTCGTAGTCACTGAAAGGGATATTTGTTGATTAAAGCGAGGATGTCTTTGTGTAAATATTCGATAAATGAATATGAATCTAAGTTTGAGAAATGAAACGAGTTTAATACATTAATCTTATGCAATAAGGTTTAAAATGTAAAGGTATAATTTATGGTTTTATTTAACCGGATAATGCCGCCAAGAGCGTCAAACTTCGAAACCAAAGGATAGAAGAATCTACTAATCTTTGGGAGCAACGGCGGAATTTAATCGATGCAAAACTTTGCAAACATGGTAGCTCGAAATTTATGCGGCCGAGGAACACCGATTCTGGAAACCAAATGAGATAATAAACAGCAAAATTCAAAGACTTCAAATGCCAGTAGGACCACCGAATTCAGAGGATCGGTGACCTATAGAAGCCCGGACTTGGGTGAGCGAGATAGAGAAGGCGTTCGTAATCGCTAAAAAGTAGATGAGGGGCAAAAGACCGCTTTTGCCACTTATATGATGAAAGGGAAGCTAACTTTTGGTGGGAGGCAAATAAGACTTCAAAGGCGGAGAAGAAGAAATTACTTGGGATAGGTTTAAGGATTTATTTTTGAAAACTATCTCTCTGTTAGTATCTTTGATCTAGAATGGAGGTGAGATTCACGGAGTTAAAGCGAGGATAACATGGTACATTGCGAAGTATCATAAAATTTAATGAATTGGCTAGGTTTGCTCCACATCAAGTGGATCTGAGAGGCTAGGAAGGCGAGGATATTTGAGTGGGCTTAAAACCACGGCTCTACAATAAGGTGTCGATCTCGCAAATCAATACTTTTGCAAACACTCATGGAGAAGGCTATCATTCTTTGAACAGGGAAGTGAGGCCATGAGACTCTACCATAAGGAGAAGAAGAACAAAAAGCAAGTCGGGAGGAGCAGTAAAGATAGAAAGTAGTAGTGGGAATAGGGGTGAGAAAAGAATGAGGAATTTTTCCGAGAAAATGTAAGTAAAGCAGGAAGGTATAAAGAAGCGGTAGTGCGATTGCAAGAAGCATGGGAAGAATCACTCTGGCGAGTGTCTAAAAGGCAAGTTTGTATGCTATAAGTGCGGCAAGAAGGTCATATCTCTCCCAATTGCCCCCAACTCAAGGATGATCGATGGATGCTTCATATGTGGATCGGTGAGCATAAGGTGAGAAGCATCCTGAGAGGGAATGGAGGCGAGGGAGCGTAACCACGGGGAGAAGCGGTGGGGCGTTAGCAATTCGAGACCAAACTCAACCAAGAACCCAACGAAAGCAACTCCGAGGGTTTACAACATGACGGTCCAGGATACGGTGGCGGTGGAAAGCAGAACTCCGGTCTTATTTGAATAACTTATATATCTTATATTTACGCTTGTCGGATGAGACAAGTGTTATGATGAATAATTAAAGATCGATTCGATCAAGTATGATCGAGATCTACGTCAATGATTATATGCTATGTACCCATACGCATATGAGTTTTTAAAGCGGTGATTAGGGACGGAATCCTTATAAGGAGGTGAATGTAATAACTTGAGATTTTCTATATAAAATAAATAAGAAATTTTATGTATAATTTTTTTTTATTTAATAGCGAGACTAAGTGTCAAGTAAAGTGAATGATAAATGCGAATACATTTATTACTTGAAAAATTAGAAATAATTTTGGAATTATTAATTTCCACAAATTATATGGTAATAAATTTACGTGGTAGAAATGTTTTTATTAATTATTTTCCATGAAAACATGATTGGAAATAATATATGAAGTGATAATTAGATTTATATAATAAATATTTTATTATATGAATTGTTCGAGAATATTTAAGTTAATTATTTTAACTTGATTATTGATGTTGTGTAAGACGAAGAATAAGTCGGACATGAGATCCAAACTACGGATTGGGATTGTGATCAAGAGATGAGAATAATAATATTATATTATTTATATAATGATTTTACTGATACCATAATTATGTCTTTGGGTATATGCGGATAGATAATATTGAGCAATGACGATCAATTAGGTCATAGCATATTACTGCGTGTAGTCTTGTGAAACCCTAATTACTAAACTCGGTTATGGGATATTTACGAGTAGTAGCGTGTGTATATGAAGTTCTTGTGAATAAGAATATCGGTAATTAGAAGAAACCCTAATTACTATTATGCGTCGATAATTAGGACAAACCTAATTATTATAACCTTAGCTTAGGTTAAAATTAGAAACCAGTAACGCTTTGTGTTAGTAACATACACGAGATAATTAAAGAACCACTAATGGTCAATTAGAAACCCTAATTGATGACGTTGAGAAACCCTAATTTTAATTACCGGGTTTAATTTTGATGTTATTGTATAAGTGTTTTAATTTACCAAAGATAAAAGTTAATTGGTAAATTATAAGAATTAAATCTAGTGATTAAATATTACATTTAATTGCCTTGTACAAGATTGTCCATACACTCTTAAACAAAGCCCAACCATCACCCATAACAAATCAGAAGCAAGAATCAAGAATTTTTGGCAAAAAGGGTATAAGAACACTAAACCTAGAAATCCTTTGATTCAATGTTATTTGATGCAATTGATTGTTTAAAGTTGTGTAATAGAATGTTAATTGATGATATGGGTTGATAAATCAAAGACCCATAACATCAAAGTGCTGCAATTTGAAGATTTAAGCAAGTTGGAAAAATCAATTACATTATTTTTTTCACCAAATGTCGAGGCCATAACTCTTTGCTCGATCATGAGTTTTGTTCTTCAAAAGTTGTTATGTGTAGCCCGATATGTGGTCTTTAATCTGCAAAAGAATCAAGTCCATATCATGTATAGATTAGAAGTTATAGATGGTCAAACATGGTTGACCGATCATGATAAACTATTTTTAGGCGATCAGTAATGGAGGCATTCTCGTCCACTTTTTATGCTTTAAAAGGTCTGGGCTTTTGATATGTTGTATTGCCTTTGAGTTAGGAAGCCATAGGCTTTGGAATGACCTCATTCAGACCTCGGATGAGGAATTACGGTGATTGGAAGGAAATGTGTCAAATTTCTCAAAAGCCCGAAAGTCAGTGATGGGATGTGCTATTTGGGACCTTTGTTTTGATCAATTAATGTTTCCAAAACCTTCTGGGCTTTTGGTATGTTATATTACACCGAATAAGCTTTCCATAGACTCAAAACGGACTAAATCCGATATCGGAGGAGAGAGTTATGACATTTCAAAGTAGTAGTGTCAAAACTTCCCAACAAGTGCGGTGCGATCCATTTGAACGGAATTTACAGGGGCTGATGTGTTCGGAATTTGGAAATGGTCAAAGAATAAAAGTTGTAGCCCCAGAAGTTAGCTTGGCGTGGGCTCAAGAATCGCTCAAAAATGTTTTAAAATGAAAGAGTTATGACTGTTTTAGCGAAGAGGGTAAAAGCTGAAAGCGAGATTGAAAAGCTATTATGAGCGTCCACTTTTGGCGCCTTTGTTTGGGCTACCTAATGAACCCGAATTGGGTAATTCGTATTTTTTAAAAATAGTCTTACATACCATGTATAACATATCCAAAAATCAGATTAATCGAAGTTATGAGCAATGCGTTAGAAAATCATAAAGTGAGCTATTGAAAAATTAGTATAAACCAGGTCCCACATCGACTAAATTGAGAACTTCACCATTTTCTAAACCTATAAATAGAAGGGCTTGGCCTTTGTTTCATTCACCAACAATAAGGCCTCCAATATTTGAGAAAGGCTTTGTTGTGGGAGAACTTTTTATAAAGATCTCCTTAGTTAAATTTTGGTGTGGAAGTGCGTATTCAATCTGTGGAATTCGTATTTCCGGGTATGTTCTTATTTAATTTTTGTAATGTTATTATTTTTAATTGTTAGTTAAAGTTTGAATTTTTTGAAGTTTAGTTAGTGTTGTTAATAAACTAGTTAGCTTACTATGTTTATTTTGGCTTGGAATTGATTATGTAAATGAGTTATTTGTGATGACTTTTAATATTTTGTGATGAATTTCATTAATTAATAATTATTAATGATATTAAAGTTATTTAATGATTATATTAAATAATTTAGTTTAAAAATGATTTTAATATTATAAAATCATTTAAAATGAAAATAAGGTATTTAAAAATATTTTAAGTTATAAAATATAACTTTTAATATTTAAATGATAATTTCATTAATAATTAAATATTAATGATATTAAGATAATATTAATGATATTTAGTTTATTTAATGATTAATATTAAATAAATAGTTTAAAAATGGTTTTACTTATTTAAAAACCATTTAAAGAGGATATTAAGGATTTAAAAATATTTTAAGTTATAATTAATGACTTTTAATATTTGGATAAATAGTACATTAATATTTAAATATTAATGGTAATTATTTGGATAATATAAATGTTTTAAAAATAGTTTGAGTTATTATAAATAACTTTTATATTTTGATGATGGTTTCATTAATAGTTTAGTATTAATTAAACTATTAATGATAATGGAATTGTTTAATGTTTAAATCATTTAATTATGATTAGATATTTGAAAATTATAATAGGCAAACTAGTGACTTGAGAGCAGATTATGAAGTTACGAATTTGAAGAAGAACACCTATAATAATGATTATATCACTATAGGCCCTTTAGTAGTGAGTTTGAATTATTTTAAATTTTCAATTTCGGAAATTGCGAAAATGATTAAAAAATAAGATGTCGATATTTCTGAGATGTTGAGGTATAGAATAAGAGTCTTAGACTCAGTATTTACCCGATAAAGCTGTCAATACGCCGACAAATGTCAGACCTTATAAAAGAAAGAAAATACTACTGTAAAAGCATGGATGAGATATTTGAAAAATGTATAAAAATATTTCAAGTATAGAATATGAACTAAAAGTATGATCACTGTGATTATGTGATTAGACTATGTCTTTTGTAATAAAGAAAGATACTATGTGTTAAGATATATTGTTCTAATCGAGCGAATGATCGATTATTGATAGGTTGTGATAAAGAGATAAAACCTAAGTTGAGATTTGTAATCGTTGAATCGGTGAGTATCCTACCTTTGCATTTTCTTTATGCAATGGACATGTAAGAAGTTTGAATTATTCTATTCACTGCATACATTATATACGCTTTGATTATCAACATGTTAGCTCGGATATATATTACATTCATTGATTTCTATAAATGGTTATACAAGTGTCCCCACTTGGATAATCATGGCATTTATTCATATGTTGATACACCTTTGTCAATTACCCGTATATATATGTTGAATTACATATTATTGTTGAGCAAGATTAAAAACTTCGGGTTTGGAACGGGCATGTATGAACATCCCTATATGGGAAGATTTTTTTGCATGGCGAGATAGAGTGAAAGCGATGAATTTCGTTCAAGTTATGTAGTATTGATCAATCTGAGGTGTGACGGGTGATCACCTCCGTGCAAGTAAGTTATGATTGGTTTGAGGATAGAATTTCGCTAAACCTTTTAGAAAATGAAAAGAATGTTTATAGTATGTTTCTTAAACCCTATTCGAGGGTAGAGCCGAGCCAAATTTAAAGAATTTGAAAGAGAGTTGTTATGTGAATTTTTTATCAAGTCTGATTACTTCATAACTTTCAATTCGTTGTAGAAGTGTTATGTAAAGAGAATACTTATATTCTTTCGGCTTATATATAATTGCTATTACTTGTTGGGCACTTAAATGCTCATCCTTGCTTAAATTAAATGTTTTCGAGTTATGTATAAGCAACTTTCAAGGTTCGAGCACGAACAAAGGAAAAGGAAATTTGATCGAATAAGTGTGTATTATGAGTTAATGGTTATAGTTATATTGGTATCTATTCAAGTATTGTAAGGAATGTATTTAAAGGTCACGTGCAGGGGAAGTAAACTTTGATGTATGTAAATTAAGTTGAATGTATTATTATTTAGTATTATTGACTTAAAGAAATGGTATCGTGGAGAACCAAGTTCGGGTTTCAAGTACTGGATTTGGGGAATTAAATCACACTGGTAGAGAGATGGAAGGATCAAAAGTATCTGCCTCTAAAGGATCTCTACCTAAGTCTTGGGATAAAGAAATGTATGGAATCAATTGCCAGTCAAATCATTAATCTGTGTCAAATGAGTGGGATCTCGAGACCTTTGGATAGCCAATCCGTCATCATCACAGATCCGGAACCATATCCCTATAAACTAAGTGGCGTAGTGCTGGCTCCATTGGTGCGAGGAACCACCAATCTTTGGAACATCTCCCTAATTGCGGGGACCCTCGATAATGTGGAAACCGTCAATCCCCAACAATGGGATATCAATGACGGTAAGCGTGGAAATGAGCCGGAGAAATACTCTCTAGCAGAAATGGGTAGAATCCTAACCAAGCCTCGGTCAAGCCCTGCGATCGCATGCGCATTCCCCTAAGGAAATAGGTGAAGGTGTAGGAACCCCAATCATAATCTCCTATATGGTCCACGTGTCGAGTGGCGCTGATCAAAGCGAAGGACGTCGTAGAAGAGTTATCTGCTATGAAGTAGCCCCTAATGATCATCAGGAACAATTGCCAAAGAATGTTATCCCTGACCCTCACATCATCGGGTATGGGCTCACTCAACAGCCCGCTTATAGCATCTACACTCAAAGGACCTATACGGACAGTCTTACCCTTGAGCACATCCACCGGAACTCCTAAGAAGGATCTGAAGGCAGTAGGGGTGATATCCGCCATACAAGGCACTGGCGCCCCTCCAAACTCCATACCTGTGATGAACCACCAATCCATCGGCGTCATCATCACCTCACGATCCCAAAGAATGGAGTGACCAAAGTGCAGTGAAACCGGTATTTCGAGACAATGCCTTGAGATAACCCCAGGGACAACGACGGGGAAGAATGGAGAAGAACGTCCCAAATCCTTGGCCATATACAATAGCTCTATAGTCATCATGCAAAGCCTGATATATAGAGTGGATGCTGAACCAATTCCCTCGAGGTTGTGTAAAGTCGGGAACCTACATAAAAAGCAGATCAACATCAGAACCCTTTACTCCTCATCAATAGGAAATAAGGAAGATTAAGATCTAACTTTATACCTCGTTTGCGTGCAGGTAAATTGAAGGGTGTTGACTCAAGTCACCCAGAAGTTCTGGGTTTACCACCTGAATGCTTGGCAAATCCCTACGAGGAACACGTGCAGCAGGAGCGGGGTCCGTAACCGGAACATCCTCCTCCTCGACGTTTGGCACTTCAACACGGGCGGGGACGTATCACCGCCTCCACCGAGAACAATGAGGAACATCTGTAATGAACTACTCGGCTGATCCGGATCCATAGTATCTGGACAACAAGTCTCCAAATCACCTCAGAAAGGGTGTGGTAAATTCTTACCTGGAGCTTTTCAAAATGCAGTTTTATGTCTACACGCATGCATGCTTTATTTTAACATACATCTTACGATAGAGTTAAAATACATGACTACCCAATGCCTACATTTTGGAAAATTTTGCCATAGTCCCCTTTGTAAATAGGACTATCCACATGCACATAGGCATGACTAGGTGGCCATTCAATAGCACACCTGTTGACATCGAGATTTTTTAGTGTCCCTTTTCGTTACTTGTTCTTTGGTGTTCTCATGTTAATGTGAGATTTGTTTGAAAAAACAAGTGAAAAAGGTCCGACATGTATAATGTCGACTTTTTGACTTTAAGAGTCCCCGGTTGGTGTATTTAATTTGGTTGCACTAATATGAAAAAAAGGTTTGCACATTGACCCGGTGTTATGACAACGCTAAAGCGGGTCTGTGAAACAAGAGATTCATTTGAGTTTGGGGGCTTGATTATGCGGAGGGAAGGTGTTAGGCACCCCCCGACATCCGTGTTACCACGGTGACCTCCACTTTCAAGAAACTATTATATGAATGTGTGTGTGTGTAGATCAATGTGAAATTATTTGGAAGTAGTGCTATGCCTCGTTCGCACCTATATACAAAGGGTTTAAATTTATAGAAAAATTCAGTTTTAACCAGATATAGCAATGAAGTTTTGTAAAAAGAGATTTTTCAAACCCTGTGCTCAATAGTAATTGAGGCCTTTGATACTTCCATTTTATTATTAAATGTTCGGCTTGTTTGCTTTTATTTTCAAAATGCGAAGCATCTTCTAGAAAATAATATACGTGATGTAAACTCTAATGGGCATATGACCATCCAAGGAAATTGAGACCTTTGTAAATAATGTACAAGTTGCTTACAGCTGAAAAATGTTCATCATGGGAACCGAATCTAGATTCAGTAGATTGAATCTGTGATCACATGATTCCTAGGCTCACATGATACTACAACTTGTATGGAAAGCGATAGCGATTATATATATAAAAGCTATAAATATATATATCTGAGACATGATCAACCACCACGAAGCAACTCCATGGGGATCAAAATGTAAATATATAAAAGCGGTAAATATATATATATGGACATGATCAACCACCACAAGTAAACTCCGGTGTGGGGACGAAATGTAAATAAAGCTATAAAAGCAATCAAGCGCCATGAAGTAAACTCTGGTGTAATGAAATGTAAATTAAAATTTGTAAAAGCAATCAAGCGCCCACAAGTAAACTGTGTAGGGATGAAATGTAAATATATATATATATATATATATATATATATATATATGGATGTAATCTGGGCTCATCGGATATGTCAATAACAATTATATATATATATATATATATATAAAAGCGGTAAATGCTCCAGATATTAAATCCAGGCTCATCGAGATATGTTTGACAACAATATATATATATATATATATATATATATATATATATATATAAGTAAGTAAGCGCTCCGCATATAAGTTCAGGCTCAATCGAGGTATAACTTCGATAATGTTAATCCATATATGAAATATATACATACATATATATATATATATATATATCTGAGACAAAAATGAAAACCACGGACCGAAATTTGGGCAAACGCACACAACGCGACTCTCAATGTGTATAATAATATGTGCTAATATGAAAAGAAAGGCTTTATAGAATGTGAGAAGGCTTACGGTGAGGTCGCCAAAGTAGACTTCATGATTCTATGTGGATAAATACTCACCTCATAGAACAAAAAATATAGCTATATGTGAGCTAACAAATGAGAAAACACTCGATATGGGTGTGTCAGAGTAAATTGGACAGGCTTCCTCGCCTTTCTCTCTCCTTCTCTCCTCTCAAATGGCTGACCCCAAGGTTTATATTTATAGATCGATGGCGCGGCAGTGTACTGCTGTTTGGTCGAGGTGTCTCCAGGAAGCCCTTGAGTCCGTCGTCTCAAAATCGTGTACTGCGTGCCTTTATAATGTCACTTTCGAACTTGCGAACTTCAATCCGAGCATCCGAGCGAGGTATATGTGACCTTCTTGGATGGCAGTGTTGAGAGTTACGTGAATGACATGGATTAGAGGTTATACGTAGTCAGGAAGAGGGGACCATGCCCATAGTCTTCAAGCTTCAAATTCTATCTGGTGTACTACCACGCGTAATAGTCATTCGGGATTGTAACTCATCGGTTCTTGTGGGACATTGTTGTATGTATATATGAATGAAGTGTTGAGACGACGCGTAGGTGTTGATGTGACAAGATGACGTTTGACTCTTTGTCGGGGTTATCGCCGGTTTGAGTTGAAAGTAGACGTTGCTCAGGGTTACATCCGAGATTGGCTGCTTTGCAAGTGTTTGAATCAATGTGCAAGGTCATCTTGTGAGTGTGCTGTCTACCCGTTGTTAGCTCGAGTGGTCCGAAGGATGAGTGCCTCGGGCAGGAGGTCTGAGATTGAAGCTGATAGCATTTATTTGAAACAAGCATTTTCGGAGTTATCGCAGGAACTGCAACAGCATTCCTTGGGGTTATCGCCAAGGACGAAACTTGGGGTTATCTCCGAGGTTGAAAATGATCCTTCCGGTGTGTATTCCGGGGTTGGAAATGATGTTCCCGGTGTGTGTCCTGCGTTTTGAGCTTGAACTTCAGGTAGTATCAGGAATAGATGTGTCGTATCCTCTGTAATGTTAATGTAAAGCGATGCGAGAAAATTTTGAGTGTACATAGATGCCCTCTTTATCATATTCATGCAATGCAAGGCGTGGATAGGGTAAAGAATCCTAGACACTTGAAATGCAAGTGAAATAAATATGATGCTATAATGCGTGACATGATGCAAATGTATGATGCATGATTGTCGTGTAATCTCTTTGGGATGACAATCGGTGATGGCTTGGACATGCGATCCAAGTCTTGAGGATGTTGTCGAGAAGTCTCGAATCCCTGAAGCAATCGGCTTATACTCCACAGAGGTGCCTCTTGTGTACAAGAGATCTGTGGGGATAAAGCTTTGTCTGTTTGAGGACGTGTATAACATATTCCATCATCCTGTCGGAGTTACTGCCAACAGTCTGTTGTCGTTAAGGTTGCCCAACCTTCGTTGATGTGTGTATCACCGAATAGATCCCTACTGGGTGCATTATCAAGGTTGCTTGACCTTCATTGATGTATGTGTCAATGGTCGATTCGTGCGCAACCCCATGGGATACTTGTATAAGTTGCTTCGATGGGTTTACTTGTCATTGGCTGACATGACGTCAAGGCTTCTTGACCCTCATTGATGTGTGTATCAATGGTTGAGAATGCATTTTAACCCCCGCCGGGGATACTTCTATAAGTTGCTTCGATGTGTTTACTTGCCATCGGCTGACATGACGTCAAGGTTGCTTGACCTTCATTGATGTGTGTATCGATGGTTGAGAATCTTATTTTGTAACCCGTGGGGGATCGTGGATGTTTGAAAATATATGCGTTGTGACCCCATAGGGGATACTTTATCGATTAAGTAACTTCGACGTTATAACCCCGTAGGGGAGGTTTAGGTTGTGACCTGAATGTGACAGATCGAGACCTTCATGAGGTATTCACGAGCATGATTTGCGAAAGTCGTAGTATACCACGCATTCAAGCGAATACCAATGAGATGACGGAGTTCAATTCGACCGTCATAAAATCGAGATTCAATGGTTATTAAGCTCGATCGCAGTAGCATTTTATTCTGATTTGGCCTTTTCATCTTGTGAGACCTCCTTTGCAACTCTAACTAGAGCGAGCCAGAGATGTGGGACCCACGCACTACACCAAAAATGGCCTCTAGCGAAGGAAATTTTGTGAAGGAATTTATTCCTTCACATGAGGAGTTGTTTAGCGAAGGAACGGTGAAGGAAAAAAGTATAGTGACAATATAGTTATTAGCGAAAGAAACATCATTCACAATTTATATTTTTTTCCTCGCAAAATTGGGGCGATAGAAAGATTTTGGAGCGAATTTATGATGAAAATTTGCGAGGAAAAAAATCTATTTAGTGAAGGAATTATTATTCACTATATATCATTATTTAGAAATTTTTTGCAAGGGATAAAATTGGTTGCTATCTTGTTCTAAATAATTTTTTTTGAATTAATTGTGGTGAATATAAATTATAATATAAATATATTAAATTTTTTATAGCATTAAATTTATTTATAATAATTGCAACTTACAATATTACTTATAAAAGAGTTGTTTTTTTAAAAAAATGTTAGCTAAATTTTATTTTTTGAACAGATGAGTCCTATCACTCTCTTAAAATATATTCAGTCGAGCCCAAATCAATACAAGAAAATCGGGTATTTGCGAAAGAATTATTTCTGACAGAATTTATTCCATGGAAATTAAGTTATTTCTTACGTAAAATTCCGTCAATTAAAAGCCCTATTTTTTGGAGCCCTCTCTCTCTGCTCTCCTCTCCCTCATATCCCTCTTCCTCCTCATCCCTCTCCTCTTTCTTTCCCCTTTATATCTTCTCTCACTTTATCTCTAATTTTGAAATAAAAGCCCTACTTTTTGAAGGTTACTAGTACAAAATAGTAAATAGACAATACTTAAACCATACCGTTTTTATAAAAAACGTTGTGATATTTTTTTCTATAATATTTTTTAACAAAATGTTGTAGATATATATAAAAAAAATGTTATCTATTTAAAAAGACATTTTTTTTTGTTTTAATTAGATAAAGTTACTTATGTAAAAAACACAAGCAAAATGTGAGAGGGAGAAACAAATTGTGAGAGGGAGAAACGAAATATTTAAGCGGCTGCGGCGCAAATAAGTCATCCAGACATTTTTCACCCCCCTTCCTTGTTTGCGCTCACTAATATTGAGGAATAGTGAGTGAAGGGTTTGGGGGAATATGTCAGACCTAGACAGGCAAATAGAGCAGCTGAAGAACTGCGAGCCTCTCAAGGAGTCGGAGGTCAAGTCTCTTTGCCTCAAAGCTATGGAAATCCTCGTTGAAGAGAGCAACGTTTAAAGGGTTGATGCACCTGTCACTGTAATTCACCTATACACCCTCCCTCTTTTCCCTAATTTTATTCTATTCACTGTCGTTCTTCAATATTGGATTAGTTCCATTAATATTCTGTATCGATGTTGAAAGAGTTCACCGGTCTTTGATTTTTAGGTTATTGGATCGATCTAGGTTTGAGTAGTACCTAATCCTGGAGATTTTGTGACAATTGGGGTTTGGATAAATTTGTTTTGCTCATATGTTAGTATCTATAGTTCCTTTATCTCTTTGAGGTCTCAACTCTCATGCCAATTGGGTAGTGGAGGTACAACAAGTATTTCCTTGACAGATTTGCCTTATTCATAAATAGAATAAACTGCCAATTTGACCGTACTTAATCTAGTTTAAAGGAGTACGAGTAGGAATCTGAAGGAGCAATTTTTTTCATTGAATAATCCAATACCACTGACACAAATCTGATAGTTAATTTATTTCTGTCGGTTTGTTGTTGACAGTTGTTTATTTTTAAAAACGCATAGCCTACTGTACATGCCTGTTAATTTTGTTTAGATGATTATGCGCTTGAAAAATATTCTGTATATTTTCTTGAGCCAGTGCCCAAAATTTAACTTCAGAATTGAGGAAGTAAGGTAAGTATTAGCTTCTTCTGGTGCCCTTCTTGAAGTATCCTTTCAGAAGGCAGCTATATGTTGTACGGCTATGCATTGTGGAGCAGCACTAGCAGCAATGTCATATATATCCTGGGAGTATAGAACTTTGCTCTTCATATTTCTTTTGTACATGTATTCAAGTACGGGTGTTAATTAGGATTTAATCGTAACTAGCCTAAGTGAAGCAATATTGGCTTTATTGATTTGCTGAGCCTTGCAGGTTTCTTGGAGGTTAGCATAACTTCTCTATTGGAATCTCTGACTTGTATCTCTGAAGGATCATTTGAAGCCATGGCTATTCGGGTCATATCTCATAGTGGGGAGGGACTTGTATCAAATGTGGTGTACGCGTTACTTGGTGATCATTTTATTCAAGTGGTTTGTACTCTGTATTTATGTCTATGTTTAGTTTATTTAATATGTCCTTAATTTTGTTTATTTCTCATATTTGATAGGTTGTGTTTCGCTGTCCCTGAAAATGCAAACATTGCTTTTGAAAATTTTAGTATTTCTAGTTGTACATTCATGTGTGTGTGTATGTGAATAGTTTAAGTAGGAATGGAGAATAGCGCATTTTATACGAATTTTAGTATTTCTAGTTGTACATTCATGTGTGTGTTTTTCTATTGTTTGTAGCTTTTGGGTTTTTTGACCTATATATCATCATCATCTTTGTACTCATACCATAAAAGTTAATCAATTGAAGGCTCTTGACTTAAGGTCTGTTCCATTAATTTTAATTTCTGGAACTTCCAGACATTGGTTAGCCCAGAAAAGCAATTGCAATTTACTCTACAACAAGCCACTTTTAGGGTGTGAAAAAAGGTGTCAAACTATATGGTGAAAGTAGTAGCAAACACAGCAAGAACAGGAGCTCCACTTACCAAAATGAACCAGCAGAACCATGCTATTTCAGCTCATCAATCTACTACGGTGGCCAAGAAGTTTATTCTCCAAATAGCCAGACTAAAAACTCTCACCATACAGTAAGTATACATACCTAAAGCTAATTTGCCTAAGCTTTGGATGCACATAACTTGGCATTCTTTTGTTTTCTAAACCCTCAAAATCATACCCAGGGCCACTTAATCTACTCATTTTCTCTTGCCAGCACTAGTACAAAAGCATAAAAAGACAGCACTTGCGCTTGGTGGTAGCCAGTTTTTGGGTTGTTGTAGGTCTTTGTGCATCTTCTTTTATCCTACATAGGAACTTCTTACATGGACTTATTTCTGCATCTGTATTATTGGATTCTATTTATTTTTTTTAGAATCTTGAAAGCTTTAATTTCTGATTTTCTCTCAAATTGCAGGTTATTGCACTTAAAGACATCATAAGGCCTCCACAGATTGAAAGTTTTAATGATGTCTATATTGTTTATGAATTGATGGACACAGATCTTCATCAGATAATTCGCTCTAACCAGCAACTTACGGACGATCATTGTCGGGTTTGACTTTGACCTCACTCTTTGATTTATACAGAGAACTTCACATTACAGTGTCAGGGTCATAGATTATTTACAAGTATTCTGATTTACTATAGGTTTCAGAATCTGCTGCAATTGATTTCATGACTGAATATGTTGTTACTCGCTGGTACCGGGCACCAGAGTTGCTCCTTAATTGTTCGGAGTACACTGCAGCAATTGATATCTGGTCAGTAGGTTGCATACTTGGTGAAATCATGACTAGACAGCCTCTCTTCCCTGGCAAAGATTATGTTCATCAGCTGAGACTTATTACGGAGGTATGATGTTTGGAATTTTCCCTGAATTCACACGGCATTTTCACTGCTGATTTCCTAGGTTTTTTATTATTACTTTTTGATGTAGGAGAAACAGAAGTATTTAGCTCACTCAACACAATTAGACTAATTTTCTGTTCTCTTTTTATGTCCCATTTTCTTTTTTTACGATTTGTTCTCATTTCATCCTTGTTATATGGTACAGGTGTTCGCCAAAGGTGTTGACAAAGACACAGTTGTTTTGATGGCTGCAAGAGCTTCGAGATTAGAGAACCAAGATGCCATAGATACTGTAATTGTCTCCATGTTGAGCGACCCTAAGGAGGTATTAGATTTTATTAGTTACAACAATTTTGCAACGCCAGTCTCCAATTATTTCCTCCTTTGCATAAAATTTGGCAATGGATAGATATCTTATATCCTTGTTTAAGAATTCCAATTGGATTGTTGTTGCAAAAATATGAGATAGCCTATCTTACTAAAAAGGTTTGTAGCTCCCAAATAATTAATTGCTTCCTTTCTGTAAGATTAACTTAAATTATTGATCACATGTGATGGTGATACCTTTTTAAGGCACGAGCTGGAATTACAGAAGTTTTCTTCCTTCCTTTCAATCCAACTGACAAGCGGACAGTGAGCAAAGGTGCACCAGAGCAGGTACATATTTAGCATGAAATTCATCTTATCTGCAAACCTTAAAACTCATGGATATGTATCCATTTTTCTCGTCAGTACTGATTTATGCGGAGAAATTGAAGATTCTATGCCTATCTTCTTAACAAACATGGGTATTACATTTATTTAGATAACTGATCTAAATAATGGCTGGATTAGAAAAAGTTTATCGGTTTCCATCTTCCTTTTTCAGGCACTCTCATTGACCATGTGTACTCCTGTAGATATTCTAATCTAATCAATTTCACGTCATTATCATCCGCATGTGATACTGTTATCTCATGTATCCAAGCGAAGTAGCCATATGAAATGTTGTTAATCTTTTACCTTGTTCTTTTTTTTCAGATTCTCAATCTGGCATGGAACAAATCAGATATTGAGAAAAGGGTATACTCAATAATAGATAAATTTGCTGAACGTGGACTTAGATCTCTTGCCGTTGCTCGCCAGGTAACGAAACCTTTCCTCATTCACAAATTCCCCTGAATTCTAAGTCTGCTTCTTGGTTGCCTTCATGGGTGCAAAACTTTACATTGTTACAGGAAGTACCTGAGAATACTAAAGACAGTGCTGGTGGGCCCTGGGAATTTGTTGGCCTTATGCCTCTCTTTGATCCACCTCGCCATGACAGTGCTGAAACAATTAGGAGAGCTTTAGATCTTGGAGTGAGTGTTAAGATGTTCACAGGTGCGCATCACAATTGATCAGTTTATATCTTTGCCTTCAGCATCCTTCACAGAACAACCAGTTTTATATTTATAATTCTCTGCAGTGGAAACTATTAAAAGTAGACAAATCAAGAGACAACACTAGTAACATGAAAGTTTTGGATCTAATGAGGGTTCATTTTTTTAATGGAAAATGGTGGCCAATTAATGTCACGGTAGCATATTGGTGTTTGTTTGGTTGATGTTTAGAGGTTTCTACTTCTAGTAACTTTTGATATTGGCCTTTCGGGTTCCCCTAATATCCTTGTGTTTCTTGCTTGATTTTCAAATTTATGCATATAGAAGCACACTCATTAAACAAATCATATAGAAGCACTCGTATTTGACAAAGCCATTCCATCATTCCTTGCCTCTTTTCCTACTTTTTCATATGGTGCACTCAGTGACAACTAAGCTATAACCTTGCATTTTGATCTCTCTATATTTTAGTTGTGTGTAACACCGATGCATCATTCTTCAGGTGACCAACTGGCAATTGGGAAGGAGACAGGGAGACGCCTAGGAATGGGAACAAACATGTATCCTTATCGTCTTTGCTTGGTGATCATAAGGATGCTTCACTGGCAACTCTAGCAGTCGATGAACTTATTGAGAAAGCTGATGGTTTTGCTAGTGTCTTTCCCGGTAACTATGTTGGCTATATGTCATGGAACCTTTTGAATATGCTTACACACCTTCCTCTAACTCTGTCCTCCCATTTGCATTACAGGGTAGAAAGCACATATGTGGAATGACAGGTGATGGAGTAAATGCAGAACACAAGTATGTGGTTGTTTATGCAATTATGCACATGCATGATTTATTGTTTTTAAAAGTTAAATAAATCACATCAATTAGGAATTTGAAAATATTTTAAATTGACTTTGAAAAGTCCAGATGACTCAAACTACCCAAAAACAATGTGTTATTCAACAACTAACAAAGAATAACAAGACAAAGGAATTGATAAGATGGGATTATATGCCTAAACCAGCAAATCTTTGAGCTTTTAAACCATAATAACTAACTTTAAAGCAGATAAAGTTAGACTATTAGTGTATCTGGATTTGGATATTAGCGTATAGGAGAGATGAAGTTGAAAAGTGTTCAGGGTTAAGAAATTGGTATGGATTAATTCCTGAGCTATTTCCCAAGGCTAAATACATATATGGTATCATGACAGGCTCGATGGAACCTTATTTGAAAAAATTGAGGCACTACGCAGCGGAGCTACCATTGCTGAGTGCTGATTATGGGTCTTCTAAAGGGTGGATTGGGGCAAATGTTAATCCAAATTTTCCCCCAGAGTTGGCAACTTTTGCCGTGCTTCCCAATACTGGGTATTTCGAATTTATACCCCTGAGAGAGAATCTTGATGGCCTGGCTCAAGATAATGATTCCTCCTTAATCTTCTTAGAGCCTAAGCCAGTGGGTATGACCGAGGTCAAGATTGGCGAGGAATACGAGATCATCGTAACCAATTTTGCAGGTACTAATATACTTTAATAGTAGGAATGCATTCTAAATATATAACAGAACTGCTTCCAGCATCTGCACAATTCTTTTTCTTTTTTTTGTGTGTGATTATTTTTGCACTATCCTACCATATGAAGACCGTGAACGAGTGCTAGTTTTTCCTTTTCTGTCTGAAACTTGTCCGAATATTCAGGTACAACTGAATTGCTTTTGTTTCAATGGGAATAAGCATCTGATTAACTTTAATATATACTTTCTTGGACTGCCATTGTGCCATCCACTGTTGCATTGTAAATGACATTGTGGATTGTGATGAGAGCTTACAAAATTCTTTGTTTTTTTATTTTTCGTCTTATTAAAATTGAATTTTGGTGTTTCTATTGCAGCATGAAGTTTACATGTCCAACCTTGATTTTCTTGAAGAAAATGATGAAGTGGATCTAACATGTCACACTTTATTCTTTCTAGTTTATTGTTATTCTTTCAGTTTTCTTATGTTAGTTAATAAATTTTGTAGGTACTATGGTCCTTGTGAGACCAAGATACAATGACAAATTTTGTAATTATTGTGACTCGAGTATTATGATTTATTTATATGAAAGTTTTGCTTTTATTAGCTCTTTATGCATTAACTTATCAATTAGTTTGAAAAAGTATGACTATTTATATTTACTTGAAAAATAAATTTAATATTTTTTATAGAGATTAATAATAATAATAATAATAATAAATATGAAATCAATGATTTAAAAATCAATTATAATTTTTAATGAATTTTGATTATTTAGTAATTAATTTTTTATTTATAAATTTATAATTTGTGAAGGAATTTTTCTCACTAATTTGAAGAAAGATTCTCAATTTATAATTAGTGAAGGAAAATATTCTCTCGTTAAATAAATTTGTTCCTCACAATATATTATTTGTGAGGGAATCAAGTTATTCACTAATTTTAAATAGTCTTTCTTAAAATATTATTTGTGAAGAAAATCAATCTTTCATTAAATAATAATATTCTATTACCAAAGACAATTTGTGAATAAAAAAGTTATTCACAATATATCCTTCACAAAAAATATTTAGTTACTACTTAGCGAAAGATACCCAATTGCGAGGAGGTCGTCTAATGCGAGCAATCGTGTGAAGGAAATATTTTTTCGCAATAAATCACTTGTGAGTGATATAGGGCCTCTAGTGAGGGATTTGTCCTTCACTAGAGGCCATTTTTGGTGTAGTGACGTAGGAGTGCCGCAGGTACACCTGCAGCAGCCGCATGTGGATCTGCGGCCAACCGTGGCTATGTAAAGCCCAAAGGTTGCTTTCATAAGTTATTTTCAAGCTGCGCTGCGAAAGAAATCTGAGAGCTCTTCTTCAGATCTGATGAGTTTGAGCAACTTTCTGCATATTCTGCCACTGTACAAGCGTTCTTCACTGGCCTGGTAACATGTGCATGTATTTTTTTCCACTTTCTATTCGTTGGAAAATGACTTATCACATGAAATGCATTTAAACACATAGTAGTGAATATGCAGGCTTATATGACTTGATAAAAAATATTCAACATAGCAAATGTTAGTATTAAACCATGCTGAACATAATGATGTGAAAAAAATTTGACTTTTAAAACAGTCAAATTGGCACCTTTTATTGTCACTTCTTATCCTATTTGAGGACAAATGAGTAAAGGTAGAGAAAGCAAAATAATTCTGGTAATTAGACTACACTTACGGATTTTTTACTGTGATGTGATAATGCATGTAGGATGTATATGACTTTGTATAGGTGTGCTACTGAATGGCCACCTAGTCATGCCTATGTGCATGTGGATAGTCCCATTTACAAAGGGGGCTATGACAAAATTTTTCCAAAATGTAAGAATTGAGTAGTCATGCATTTTTAACTCTACTATAGACGTATGTTAAAACAATGCATGCATGCATGTAATGCATAAGCTGCATTTTGAAAAGCTCCATGTAAGAATTTACCACACCCTTTTTGAGGTGATTTGGAGACTTGTTGTCCAGATATTATGGATCCGGATCAGCCGAGTAGTTCCCGTAGGACCACTTCAGGTGTACGGAGGAGGACTTTTGAAGAGCCTCAACGCCGATCTGTCAGACAACCTCGTCATTTAGTGGAGGCGATGATACGTCTTATCCGGGTTGAAGTGCCGGATGTCGAGGACGAGGAGGAGGACGTACCGATTGAGGTTCCTGCTCCTGTTGTACGTGTTCCCCGTAGGGATCTGCCAGGTATTCAAGTGGCGAACCCAGATCTTCTAGGTGACTTGAGTAGGCATCCTTCAGCATACCTGCACGCAAACGAGGTATGCAGTTAGATCTTTAATCTTTCTTATTTCATATTGATGAGGAGTCGAGGATTACGATGTTGATCTCGCATTTGATGTAGGTTCCGGATTCACACCTGACCTCGAGGAGGCTGGTTTAACATCCACTCTATGTATTAGGCTTTGCATGATGACTCTCTGAGCGATTATACATGCCATTTGGGAATTTGGGCGTTCTTTTCCATTCATCCCGTTCTTTGTCCCACTGGGTTACCTCAAGGCATTATCGGCGGTGGTTTTCACGGACTCGATCCTCCATTTCTTTGGATTTGTGAGGTGATGATGGCCTGTCGATGGATTGGCGGTTTATCACGGTATGGAAGTTTGGAGGGATCGAGGTGCCTTGCATGTGAATATTACCCTCTGCCGTCGAGATCCTTGTTGGGAGTTAAAGCGGGCTTCGAGGCGAGACTATTCGTCTGAGGTCCTTTGGCGTAGATCTATGAGTGGGCTATTGGTGAGCCTATGCGATGATGTGAGAGTCGGGGATCGCATTCTTGGCGATTGTTCACGATGATCATTAGAGCTGCTTCATAGCAGATAATTCATTCTACGGTGTCCTTCGCTTTGATCGGCGCCACTCGACCGTGGGCCAGTATAGGAGAGTATGATTGGGGTT
This sequence comes from Panax ginseng, assembly GCA_020205605.1. Taxonomy (NCBI): domain Eukaryota; kingdom Viridiplantae; phylum Streptophyta; class Magnoliopsida; order Apiales; family Araliaceae; genus Panax; species Panax ginseng. The sequence continues at coordinate 110,689,210 of CM035131.1, read as the reverse complement.
CCTACACCTTTGCCTACTTCTCTCGGAGAATGCGCATGCGATCGCGGGCTTAATGAGGCGTGGTTAGAGGATTCTACCGTTTTCTCTTTGGTGAGTGTTTCTCTTGTCTTTTCCCATATACTGAGTTAAGAGTGTTGGTGACGGCGAGATGTTGCCTTTGTGTTGGTAGTTTTGGGCCTATGAGAGGCTTCCATGTTTACATCTGTGGCGTGTTAGGTTTAGACACCTATCCACGAGGATGGAGATGGCATCATTCCATCTTGTGGAGGAGGTCCACATTCTTTGAGGTTTCACTCATCATTGTCGCTTCAATTTGGAGTTGTTGACAATGGATGTCATCACATGGGTTCCCTACTCTGGAGAGCATTTGGGAGTTGGATTTGAGGATGGGTACCCATTTGGAGTTTAGTACGTCATTTCCACCATGAGATTCCTCTCTTCACAGATGGAGGATGGGAGCTCTATTTAGGAAGCGTCTTATCGAGGAGCACTTCTGAGAGAGATCATGTATCCGATCTTGCCTCTATCAGGCGTTATTGGCCTTTTTCGCGATCACCGTCATTGACATCCCATTGTTGGGGATTGATGGTTTTACATTGTCGAGAGGGCCCCTGGACTCGGGGAGATGTTCGGCATTGGTGGATCCCTCGTCTTATTGGAGCTTAGGACCCGCCACCACGGTTTATGGGGATATGGTTCGAGGATCCGTGATGATGCCGGATTGGCTAGCTTTATGTTAGAGATTCGACTCATGTGACCGCAGATTGATTGATTGACGGCAATTTGGGTGGACACATCTTTTCATTCGGCATTTGGGCGAGAGATCCTTGAGGTAGATACTTTTGATCCTTCCGGCTCTGGTGCTGGCCCCTCGGGTGACCCATATGGCTTTGTCGGTGCAGATCCTCCTTGTATCGGCTGACATCCACAGTAGATAGACATCCAGTGACTTAGGAGGAGTTACATCATGTGGATAGGATCGATGATGTAGACATCGACACCATTGACTTTTTCTGATGTATTTCTCGTTGTCTCTTTTAATAGGCCTTTGTTAGCTGCTGGGTAGCTTTGCCCCATTCTCGCTATATCTTTTGATAGGCCTCTATTAGATGTTGGGTAGCTTCGCCCCATTTCCCTATATTTTAGTTGTACAGAGATGTATTAGATGATGATATACTTAGGAATGTATGTACAGTTTTCCATTCCCTATATCATATTGCCATCTATTATATCATGCATGTTATTATGTTATGCATATGTATGTATGTCAGAGATATTGGCATTGACCCTGGATGGTCTTGTGACACGGCCGTCTGAGATGTCTTCTTGACGATTGATTAGTAGTATTGATCATACCCCACCATTTTGGTGGTATATCTGGTATCTTGCTCATGGTATGATAGTATATCACCATCAAACATGGTGATTGTAGATGATTTCTTTCTGACATCTATGACCTTGTTGATGTTTCAGGTCCCCACAGGGTTTGTAAAGGGTATGCTAAAGCACTGGGTATCGGATAGGCAGGTTTTCTGATTTGGGACCCGAGGAGTTGACTCCTACTTTGGAGGGTATGCACGGTTGGCGATCTTCTGCCATTTGGGCGGACCTTGCGTGTATATGGCTATCGGAGACATGAGCGAGACGATTCATGACCCTCACCGGATTGAGGCGTGAAAGTGAGTACAGGGCGAGATTACATCCGACCACGTGATATCGGCATTTTTGTTTGACAGATTTGGCTCACGAGGATAGTTATTCCGCGACATTTAGGGATTTCACCCTGCCGGAGGACCATTGGCGTTCGACCCGAGTGGATGTCTTCTTGTTGTGCGTGTTATTGTCATCGTCTTCATGCCACGGTATATGGATGATTTGGATATCGGCGTCATTATGGCGTTGAGAGCTCTCGGGGAGGTCGTACCATTATACCGATGATCATTGCGAGAGACTACGAGGTCGACTACATCTTCTTTGCACTTATCCGGCGAGGAGTGTTTACTGAGTAGCTTCGGTCATCTTTGTATGTGTGGTTTATGTCACACTTGAGGCCGAGTTGGTACACTTAGGATGGCGGGGTTTTGTTTCACCCATGATATAGCCATGTCATACTCCTTTCGACTACGGAGTGTCTGAATCTTTGCATCGTGGTCGACTTTCTGGCGAGGATTAGGGATCCGTTTGCTATATTTGCGTGTTGGGGCTTAGCTCACCCTACAACTTCATTACTCATGCTCGGGCATGGATTATCTCCCTACAATTTGGATTGAGGGCATGATTACTTACCACCTTTGGCCGTGATGTGTCGGTTTGACCCGATTTTAGGATTTTCATCCTTATGAGGCGATGAGTCGGCGCTTCGCTTCACACCATTTATCGGTGAAGGGCAGATCTAGGTTGTATGCTGTTGGGATCGCGAGAGTTGGCTTGAGTTTTCTATCGATCATCCGGGTTGTTCTGCGAGTATTCGCATGGATGGAGATAGAGGCGCATTGGTTGTGGTAGTATCCACAGTGCGGGATGTTGATTACGACGATGAGGAGCCTATAGAGGGTGACATTCCCATCGATGATTTGGCTATTCTTTGGTTTGCCGGCATTTGTGATGGATTCTCCCACCCCGAGAAGTGCCTTGTTACTTAGTATTGACCTTTGACATTTGGGGCGAGCTTACATCGATGACCTATGATAGAGATCGAGGCTAGGGCGCGATGTTGTGACTCTTGATGGGAGAGAGGCAGCTCTGTTAGAGAGGGATGAGGCTAGATCGGCCGAGGATGCATTGATTGTGGGCGGGATGCGCCTTATCTGCTAGGGATGTGGCCATTCTGAGCGATACTTGATGAGATCGGATATTTATCGGTCTTCTCGAGCATGAGTGCTTACATTGATGAGCATTATGCCACCATGCAGTTAGCCTCTGATCTGCTAGCTCGTGTAGATACCATTGGGCAGGAGCTTGCAGCGTTACCTCCGTCTTCAGAGAGGGATGCCATGTTAGATTTGATAGTCCGCATATATACAGATCTGTAGATAGCTTTTTGTATTTTTTCTGCCAGACTAAGCTTAGCCATTTTGTCATGTACAACACATATATATATATATAAATAGTATTATGTATGGTAGGAAATATATTTTGATTCACTTCCCTTTTAGTTATGCCTTGATACTTGCTTGATATTTGCCTATTTCTTGAGGGCCTTGTGATCTTGATGCATTACGAACTTATCCTTGATAGGTGGACATTGAGGCGTCGCATGAGATCTCTCGAGCGGATCATTGATTTTGTATATATCCTACCATCTTTGGTGTCTTGGGAATTTGGTATACGTATGGAAAAGTGGAGAGGAGGGTGGTTTTCCTCTACGAGATTGACCGCTTTCCACGGATGGTGCTTGATACTTCTATTTGTGAGAAGCCTAGTTAATTCCATCTCTTATGGGTTGGTATTGCTCTTTGAGGCCGCGATCATGACTTAGATGGTCATAGAATCTTCTATTTGTGAGAAGAGGTTGGGTAATTCCATCCCTTTGATCTAAAAGCAGATGAAATGTGGTGAATTGAAGGTTGATCCGATGTACCATGTGACAAGTATTTTTTTTGTTACGGTAGGGGTTAGGATTTGAACCATAAATGGCGCCCTACGTACTCTATTGAAGAGGAGATCAAGTCTGCGTAGTTTGAACACGGTGTAAGAGGTTCAACTTTGAAATGAAAAGAAGAAGCTTTATTGATGAAGAAGGGTGTAGAAGTATTTTTGTGGTTTTTTGTAGAAAGGGTAGAAATGTTTTTGTTTTTTTTTTGTTTATTGCGATTGGGCCATATAGAATATGGTTGCCTCGTACCCGGGTGTCGGGGAGATCGGTCGGCGTAGTTCGCCCCTCGGGGACGAATCATGACCAAAAAGTGTGAATCCCATATGCGGGGCTATCTTTGCGGGGAAGAAAGTTTGATCCCATAATGGGGATAAAGCGTAGGTGTGGAAAAAGTTTGATCCGTCTTGGGACAAAGCGCAAGCGTGAAAAGTTTAATCCCATCTTGAGGATAAAGCTGCGGTGTGAAAGGTTCAATCCAGTCTTGAGGATAAGCAGAAATTGTATGCAAGATTTGAAATGAGGTGAAACCAGTTCTTTGGTTTGAAGTGTATGTTTCCACGAGGCGAGAAGAGTATGTTAGAAAGAAAGGGTTCAAAAGCGGAATATTTGGTGATTTGATGATCAAAACCGGGATGTTTGTTTGATGGTAACCGGATATAGTACCAGTTTCACGGTGTCAGAGTTGATAATTTGTGGAAATTCATCGCCATCCATTTCCTACAATAAAGAGAGCACCTCTGTCGATACCTCCTTGACAATAAATGGGCCTTCCAGTTAGGGTGAATTTTTCCTTAGATTGATCTTGGTTGTCAATGATCTTCTTTAAAACCAAGTCGTGTTGTTTGAATTGCTTAGTAGTCGGACTTTTACATTGTAGGATCGTGCGATCCTTTTTCTTGATATAATGACCATGGAAGATAGTCGCGGTTCGCCTTTTCGTCTATTAGAGATAATTGGTGATACTATCTTGTACCCATTGATCTTCATCTAACTGAGCATCCATCAACACTTTGAGGATTCCATTTCCACCTCTATAGAACCTTTGCTTCCATCCATAGGCTAATGAGTAGGGGTTGCCCCGGTGGAAATCTGTGAGGAAGTTACGTAGGCTAATAAAGTCGAGAGGCAAGAGGTGCGGCCATCCTTTGTGATTGGCGGACATTTTTACGCATGATCTTTTTGATGTTTTTTATTAGCGCTTCAATAGCACCATTCATCTTTGGGCCGGTAGATGATGGAGTTAAGGTGTTTGATGTGGAATTTTTACATAACTCCTCCATCATTTTGTTGTTGAGGTTTTTAGCATTTGTCGACTGATGACCTCTGGTTGTCCATATCGACAGATGACATTGTTTACGATGAAAGCAATGATGACTTCTTTAGTAACCACAGGGAAGGAAGGCTGCTTCTACCCATTTGGTGAAGTAGTCGATCATGGTGAATATGAATCGATGTCCATTCTTGGCTTTGGGCTCGATGGGCCGATCCGTCCATTCCCCACATTGAGAAGGGCCGTGGCGAACTCATATTGTGGAGTTCCTTGGAGGCGTGGATAGCATTCCCATGAATCTGGCATTGATAGCACCTCTTGGCGTGATCATCACGATCGACTTTGAGTGTAAGCCCGATAATGCCCTGTTCTAAGGATCTTCTTGACAAGTAGGGGGATCCGCTCATGTATGAGGGCCACATACTCCACCATGGATCTCATCAATGAGTCTCTGAGCTTGGTCTTTATCCATACATCTGAGGAGACCTAATCCTGCATGTCTTTTGTAGAGTGCATCTCCGCTCAGGTAAAATTTCATAGCAAGTTGATGAATCCGCCTCTTCTCAGTTAGGCTCGCCTAAGCGGTTGTAGATCCATCTCGTAGATACTCCTTGATGTGTTGATACCAAGGGTTGTGGATGGGAGGTAGTTCATCGATACTTCTCAACATAGTTCCCATAGTTGGGCTTTTTGCATTGCAATTGTAATGCTTGGCATGTTTTCCTTGTCAAGTATGTGAACCAAGGAGGCCAGCGTTGCTAATTCATCCACAAAATCATTTCTATTATGAGGAATGTGTAGGAAGGAGATTTCTTGAACTCAAAGCCATCTGTAGAACTTTAGATGGTAGGGCAACAAATGTAATTATTTGGTTTGATAGATTCCGTGGATTATCGATTACCAATTGGAATCCCCAAAAGCGATTAACACTTTGATGCCCATTGAGCAGGCAAGTTTTAGCCCCATGAGACAACCTTCATACTCGGTTGTGTTGTTGGTCTTTGACAAACTACAATTTTGAATGGCTGATGGGATCTTGCTCCCCCGTCTGGGATATAGAAGCTGCTCGAGCTCAGAACCTTCTGTGTTAATGGCTCCATCAAAATACATTTTCCACGTATGGCATATATCGTCTTGATGTTGTTCTTTGACTGTCATTACCCTTCATCGGGAAGTATGTTTCAAGGGTTTGTAGTCCCTGCGGTGTGGCGGCGGTTGATCCACAATTCCTTGACCTTTGCCAGACTTTTGCGTCACGTAAGCGATGTCAAATCTTTGTAGGATCAATTGCCATCACAGACGATCGACAATTTAGTATGGGCTTCTTGAACACATACTTGAGAGGATCCACGCGGGATATGAGATGGGTTGTGTGACCATGGAGGTAATGTTGTAACCTCATGGAAGCCCATGCTAAAAGCACAACAAGTCTTCTCAATCGAGTGTACTTGTGTTCTTTGATCTTTGAATCTTTCTTTGAGGTAATAGATAGCTCGTTCTTGGCCTCTATCATCTTTTGCCCTGACATCTGACCCATGGCATTGTCATTAATGGACGGTACATGAACATGGGAACATCATCCACAGGTGGTACCAAAATAGGGCGTTAACCAATTTGCTCTTTTTAATGGTAAGGAAGGCTTTTCGACACTCATCGTTCCATTTCATGGAGGAGTTCTTCCTTAATGACTTGAAGATGGGCTCACAGAGTTCTTTGTGAGTTGAGAAATGAACTCGCTAATGAAGTTGATTCTTCCCAAAAATCCCGTATTTCCTTCTCTATACGAGGAATGGGCATTTCCTTGATGGCTGGATTTTGGTAGGATCGAGTTCAATCCCTTTGTGGTGACTAAGAAACCTAGCAAACTTGCGACTTAACACCAAAGGCACCATTTGGATTCAACTTTAAGTTGTACTTATGTGACTGTTGAAAAGCTTTTTGAGATGGTCTAGGTGGTCCTCCTCCTTTTGGGATTTGACAATGATGTCATCCACGTAGATCTCTATCTCCTTATGCATTAAATCGTGGAAAAGAGCCATCATAGCTCATTTGATAGGTTGCCCCGGCATTGATGAGGCGAATGACAACCGTCTGTAGCAAAAAAGTTCCCCAGGCGTGATGAAAGCGGTTTTCTCACGGTCCTCCTCGGTGACCATAATTTGATGGTACCCATAAAGCAATCACCAAAAGAGTACATGCCGTATTGAGCGGTGTTGTCGATAAGAATGTGGATAAAAGGCGGAAAGCTATCTTTAAAGGCAAGCTTTGTTCAAATCCGGTAATCCATGAGACTCGCACCTTTCCTCTGGTTTAGGCGCGGGAACAATGTTAGATATCCACTCGGATATGTAGACACCATGATAATGCCGACTTGAAATTGTTTCACAATTTCTTCTTTGACTTTTAAACTCCATTCGGGTTTCAATGCTTTGAGTTTTTGCCTAACTGGCTTGAATCCTTCTTTAATGGGAAGGCGATGAAGAACAATGTCAGTGGACAAACCCACCATGTCTTCATGAGACCATGCAAACACATCCTGGAATTGGGTTAATAGTGCGACCATGTCATTTCATTTGATTTATGGTAAGGTGCGAACCAATTTGGATTAACTTAGGGTTTTCTAAGGTTCCAAGATTGAAAAAAGTGGTTTTGGTCGAGGTTGGGTTTAGGTTTGTCTGCGACCCATTCCTTAATCTCTGAGGTGTCTCAATGTCCTCTTGCATATCCATCAAGTCTGAGTCAACTTTGCATCAAAATTCTGACCCTTGTGGAGAAGGCACCTCATCGGCAAAGTACATGCACATCTAAATTGAGTCACTGAAACAAAGTATGCTTTCACTTAATATATGCAATTGTTTGATCATACAAAAGTGTTAGCATGTACTTGATAAAATAAGCGCTAATCTTGTAAAGAAAAGTAAGCAATTAAAGTTATCTCTAGAGGCGGAGGATTTTACGCCCATTTTACCCTCGTCGACCCGATGCATGGAGTGTTGTTCCAATTGTCGAGGGCAAAGTCCGATGAATTTGCGCGATGATGGAAGGATCGTCATTGTCCTCCTTCTCCGAATGATAACCATGACATACGGGAAATCATAAATGCAGGGGTGTATCTGTTTGTATGTTCATCATGAAACAACGCGCGTATACTGCCATCATCAAGGCAATGTCATGTTTACGTTTCCGTTCCTTTTCTTTCCGCCGGGATCGGGAATCAACACCTCTTTTGCTTTGATTGGCGGCTTAGGAAAGCGACATAAGCCACATGAAATTTGGCACCTTCTTTGGAGATTGTATTAACTCATGAGGTAATGGTATAGAAAATCGTAGTGTGGCGGAAGCTTGAGGAACTGCTTGTGTTTATGAGGATTTCTATATTTGGAACTAGCGAGAATAGCCTAGTCATTGTTTCAATTTATTTGGACATTTGAATAGGGTGCTTAATACCACCTTATCTTTACAAAGCCCTTGTCGGTGATGATTGATGACATCATTTCTTGAGTGGTAGAGCATAACCTCGGTGAAATCTTGGGTATGGGAAGTGGCGTTCCAATAGAATGGTATTGCGTGTTACTCACTTCGAGCATGAAAACTAATTTGGCTCAATTTACGAATTGAAGTTGATGATTGGTAGAGTTCCTTGTTCGGACATTCGGCTCGGCGTTAGCGGTGACTAATTTATTATTGACAATGTATTTGAGTTGTTGATGTAGTGTGGAGGAGCGACTCGACCATGTGTATCCATGGTCTCCCCGATAGCGAGGTTGTATCACTGAATCTATCTTGAGGGGCGTGGAAGGATACATTGAATGTATTTGGACCAATCTCAATTGGCAACTCAATCTTTCAACGGAATTTCGTCGGGATCCATCAAAAAAGCTACGATACTTAGTATGCCATTTGCTTTGGATCCGCTTGAGATTGACATTCATCTTCACCGAGGTGGCATAAGGACATATATTTAGAGGCGAGCCTCCATCTATCAAAACTCCGACTAGCATGTATCCCGGAAGACAAAAGCGCAATGTGCAATGGCTTGCGATGACCGGTCCCTTGAGGCGGTATGTCATCATTAGTGAAGGATATCACATTGTTGTTGAAAATGTGATCAACGGATGTTGAAAATTTTCCACATCCTTTGATTTTTGGCAAGTAGGCTTCTTCAAAACCTTGATAAGATCTTAGATGATCTTTGGAAGAAAACCAAGTCGAGTATAGATATCGGTGTGGAGCTTCTCGTAAGCTTAAAACCACATTGGCTTCATTGTGGCCCATAGTGCGGAGGAATTTTCAATCTTCTCCATGGGAATCTTCCCTTTGCTTTGCAAGTAAACCATAACCGATTGAGGAAGATACGGTGGATTTTCCTTGACCTTTATAGCGATAGTATGAGGCGTAGATCCTTGACTTCTCCATAATTCCATGGAACTTTGTGTGGTGACAACGAGGATGTTGTGGTGCGAAGGGTAAAGAAATTGGCTATAGTGCGACCACTTTCAAAGGATTGTCGACTCCTTTGAGTTGAATTGGTTGTATGGGAAATACTTTGTGATCTCATCATCCACTTGGATATAAGCACTCTTGATCCCTTCCATTTGGTAGGACATGCATTCCCACTCTTGAGTTGCACAATGTAATCATTTACTAGTTGCAGGACACCACTATCAATAAGATTCTGAATGAGATGGCGGAGTGCCCATCATTCTTTTGTGCTGTGACCGTGAGAGTGTGAATGATATTGATACACTTCATCGAAATTGAACCATCTGAGCGGGGATTGATTGGAGGTAGAAGGAAGGTAATTCTTCCTTCGTTGATCAACATTTGCGATATCTCCTCCATAGATTGGTGATATATGAATTCTCTCGATTGGCAAAATCTCGGCGGGCTTTAGCATTTTGCTCTCTTTGCTGACCTTATCCTCCATAGCTTCACTTTACGAAGGTGGTGATGGAGCATTCATAACAAATGGAAGGAGATAGGCATGCTCCTGCCTGATTAATTGGCGTGTGACTTGATGCTGGTGGGTTACCAGAGTTGCCAATTGCTCAATTTGTTTGCAAAGAGCTTTCATCTTTCGTTCTATAGTAAACTGGAACTTTATATAATCCCATTTGTCAACACCATCTTTGATGATCGGGGATGATTCACTGTTAAAACCGAAACTCTGTCCAGTGCTCCAACTGATCATGTTGACCTCTTCTTCTTTGTGTTGAGGAAGAGGGTTGTCTTTTGACGAGGTTGATCCGCTTGGTGACTACGATTGACCTCTCTCTTCATGTTAACCTCTTCTTCTTTGTGTTGAGGAAGAGGGTTGTCTTGCACATGGGGTTGATCTGGTTTGGTGACCACAATCTCACTGTTATCTATTAAATCTTGGATCTTGTGTTTCAAGGCCCAACAATCTTGAGCATCATGTCCAGGTGCTCCGGCATGATAAGCACACTTCCGAGTAGCATTAAAACCCCTCCCATTAGGGTTAGCTGGTGGAAGAAGATGTGTAATTTTCTTCTGAGTAGTCAGAAGAGCAAGAATATTCTCGAGCGAGTCCCCTAAGGGTGTGAACGTTTGAGGTCGCTTTGCATCTCCACCTTTAGGCAATGGAGGGTTTGAAGATTGTGCTTGAAAAGGGGAGTAGTTACTCCTCTGTATAGGCATGCTTTGATTGCCTTTTTGACCTTGTAGTATGAAGGAAACATCCTGCTCTTTCTTTTTATGGACCCTCAGGAGTTGTTTCCATAAGTTCGGATTTGGATGTGCTTTCAAAGAATGACTTTAAAAGCGATTAGGTCTTGAATTTTACCGGACTTCAATCCCATCTCAGCCATCTCTCCGTGCTTGATCATTTTAGAGAATGGTTTGCTAATACCAGCTAAGACTCTCTCATAGAAAGGAGCTTCCTGTACATCTATGAATGTCATGACCATTTTTGATTCTGTCATAGAAGGAATAACTTGAAGCGACAAAGGCGCCTCCACCTTTGAACATACTCTCTGAAAGACTCATTAGATTGTTTCTTGACCTTGGTAATTTAGTGCTGGGTCGAGGGAGCCATCGAGATTGAAAAGCTGTATTGAGTGAGGAAGGCGTGAGCCGACTCTTTGACTATGGATCTTTGAGTTGTTTAATCTGGTATACCATGAATGGGCTTCTCTCGAGTAAGACTTTTTTTGAAGCAATTTGCATTACGAGCTTTTCATTTTCGCGTAAGATCCAAGTTCTCCAATGAATACCTTTAAATGGGTATAAGGATCCCCTAATCTGTCATACTTTTCAAAATCAAGGGTTTTAAATTTCTCTGGATAATGAACACCAGGGAAGATGCAAAGGTCAGCATATGAAACATTTCTATGTGTTCCAATCCCTTTGAGAACACGGATAGTTTCCTCCATTTGGAGTACTTTCTTCCTGATATCACCAGTGTCTAGATCTCCTCTGAGATGGGTACTTTTAGGGTCTTTGTTGGTCATATCCAAATGAGGTTTTGGAATTATTTTTCCAAACCTTGAGCTCCTCCTTGTGTAGAGGATTCTGTATGTGGAGGCATCTTTGTGCCCTGAGTGGACTGATGCAATTCTTTAAGCAAGACAACCAAATTTGTGATTTGTTGACTTAATTAATCAAATTCTTCACAAATTCTTCATTAGATTAAAGACGAAGACATGATTGGTTATAGGCTGTGGCCTTTTTGGATTTTTTAGTAGATAGCAGGCCTGATGATTTCCTATAAAAGACTTATGTAGTTTAGTCTTAGGATAATGTAAATGTTATCATAACATGTCCATTTTAGGAATATTTTCCTACAAAACCGGGTGTTAATTGATAACATGCATGCACAGATAATCTTCATATTTTCCATTACATAAAGATGAACATGGAATAAAATTACAAGTAAATGCTTTTACAAGTAATTGAAAATGGAAATCATGAAGAGACTTTCCTCCACGTTTGGTTTATTAGAGGTTGACCTATCTTAAGGTTACTCTTGCGGTTTTTTGGCATGAAGGTTCCTAGATCATCGCAATCTACTTGACGGGAATTTAATCTGGTCTTTCAACTGGAGCGAATCTGGGTGGTGCCTTTCCTGAGCCCGGTTGGAATTATTCTTCCTATGAGTCCAGTAATCAAACACCGATAGGATAGCCTCCTGGTGGAGGAACCACACAACATACATTCACATACAACGCGTCTCACCGTTTATGAAAATGATGACATATGCGAAGCACTAATATCACATATAGATATAGTATAGTGCAGTAAGTAAAATGCATTCGTACACATTCATCATAAATGTAAATGCAACATTCACACACAAGCATATAACATTTTTCAAAAGCTTGTATAGCGGCTTAAGCCCTCTTACTGGAGTCCCCAGCAAAGTCGCCACCTGTCGACGTCGGGATTTTTTAGTGTCCTTTTTCGTTACTTTTTCTTTGGTGTTCTCATCTTAATGTGAGATTTGTTTGAAAAAACAAGTGAAAAAGGTCCGACATGTATAATGTCGACTTTTTGACTTTAAGAGTCGCCAGTTGGTGTATTTAACTGGTTGCACCAACTCAACTGAAAAGGTTTGCACATTGACCCAGTGTTTTGACACTGCTAAACGTGTCTGTGAAACTGAGATTCATTTGAGTTCGGGGGCTTGATTATGCGGAGGGAAGGTGTTAGGCACCCCCCGACATTCGTGTTACCACGGTGACCGCCACTTTTTTAAAAAATTGTTATCTGAATGTGTGTGTGGATCAATGTGAAATTATTTGGAAGTAGTGCTATGCCTCGTTCGCACCTATATACAAAGGGTTTGAATTTATAGAAAAATTCAGTTTTAACCAGATATAGCAATGAAGTTTTGTAAAAAGAGGTTTTTCAAACCCTGTGCTCAATAGTAATTGAGGCCTTTGATACTTCCATTTTATTATTAAATGTTCGGCTTGTTTGCTTTTATTTTTGAAATGCGAAGCATGTTCGAGAAAATAATATACAGTAGTGCCAAACTCCTTATGGGCATGACAGCCATCCAAGAAAATTCAGACATTGTAAATAATGTACAAGCTGTTTACACCTGAAAAATGTCCATCATGGGAACCGAATCTAGATTCAGTAGACTTAATCTGTAATCACATGATTCCTAGGCTCACATGATACTGCAGTTTGTATGGAAAGCAGTAAGCAGTTATATATATAAAAGCTGTAAATATATATATACAGACATGATCAACCACCACGAAGAAACTCGATGGGGGATCAGAAATATAAATATATAAAAGCGGTAAATATATATATATATATATATATATATATATATATATATGGACATGATCAACCACCACGAAGTAAACTCTAGGTGGGACGAAATGTAAATAAAGTTGTAAAAGCAATCAACTGCCACGAAGTAAACTCCAGGCAGGACGAAATATAAATATATATATATATATATATATATATACATATATATATAAAAGCAGTAAACACACCGGATGTAAATTCGGGCTCATCGGATATGTCAAGCGCAACAATTATATATATATATATATATATATATATATATATATATATATATATAGTAAATAAATGCAGGATGTAAAATCGAGGGCTTATGGAATATGTCAGATAACAATTATATATATATATATATATATATATATATAAAGCAGGTAAATGCTAGAATATAAAATTCGGGCTCATCAGATATATATATACAATAATATATATATATATATATATATATAGCAAGTAAGCGCTCGGACATAAGTCTAGGCTAAATCGAGGCATAACTTTCGATAATGTTAGTCCATATATGAAATATATACATATATAAATATATATATATATACAGATAGAAATGAAAACCATGAGATGAAGTGCAGGCAAACGCACACAACGCGACTCTCAATGTGTATAATAGTGTGTGCTAATATGAAAAGAAAGGCTTTATAGAATGTAAGAAGGCTTACAGTGGGCTGACAAAGTAGACTTCTATGATTTTATGTGGATAAATACTCAGCTTCCGCTGAACAAAAATATAGCTATATGTGAGCTAACAGATGAGAAAACACTCAATATGGGTGTGTACAGAGTAAATTGGACAGGGCTTCCTCGCCTTTCTCTCTCCTTCTCTCCTCTCAAATGGATGACCCAAAGGTCTATATTTATAGGTGATGGCCATGAAGTGTACTGTGGGCGGCATGATTACACTACCTTGGTGGTCGAGGTGTCCTCGGGCTTCACGGGTCCCATCGTCTCGAAGTACATGCACTTGTGCACTGTAATGTCTGCTCGAACTTGCAGAACTTCAATCCGAGCATCTGAATGAGGTATATGTGACCTTCTTCGGACTGCTTGTGTCGAGAGTTACGCAATGACATGGATTAGAGGTTGTACGAAGTCAGGAAGAGGGGACCATGCCATAGTCTTCAAGCTTCAAATTCTATCCGGTGTACTGCCACGCGTAATAGTCACTCGGGATTGTAACTCCTCGGTTCTTGTGGGACATTGTTGTATATATGTATGAATGAAGTGTTGAGACAACGCGCATGTGTCGATGTGGTAAGATGACGTTTGACTCTTCGCCGGTGTTATCGCCGGTTTGAGTTGAAAGCAGACGTTGCTCAGGGTTACATCTTAGACTGGACTGCTGCAAGTGTTTGAATGCCGCAAGGTCATCTTGTGAGTGTGCCTATCTACCCGTTGTTAGCTCAGGGTCTGAGGGATGAGTGCCTCGGCAGGAGGTCTGAGATTAAAGCTGATAGCATGTATTTGAAACAAGCATTTCCGGAGTTATCGCTGGAACTGCAACATCATTCCTTGGGGTTATCGCCAAGGACGAAACTCGGGGTTATCTCTGAGGTTGGAAATGATCCTTCTGGTGTGTGTTCCGAGGTTGGAAATGATGTTCCCGGTGTGTGTCCCAGGTTTTGAGATTAAACTTCCAGTAGTATCCGGAATGGATGTAAAATTTGTCTTCGGGGTTATCTCCAAAAGGCGAATCGCCCTCTCTGATATTAGTAATGTGAGCGTGTAAAAAATTTGAGTGTCTCTACAACACGCTTACGATCCATATACATCATGCATTAATACATCATCGTAAAAAAATGCGTAAGTGTAGTCTAATTACCAGGATTATTTTGCTTTTCTACTTTTACTCATTTTTCCTCAAATAAGATAAGTAATGACTGTAAAAGATGCCAATTTGACTGTTTCAAAAGTTAATTTTTTTCACCTCATTATGTTTAGCATGGTTTAATACTAACATTTACTATGTTGAATATTTTTTATCAAGTCATATCAGCATGCAAATTCACTACTATGTGTCTAAATGAATTTCATGTGATAAGTCATTTTCCAACGGATAGAAAACGGAAAAGAATACATGCAGAACACTTGTACGGTAGCAGAATTTGCAGAAAGTCGCCCTAACTCAGCAGATCTGAAGAAAAGCTCTCGGATTTCCTTCGTGGCGCAGCTTGAAAGTGACTTATGAATACAACCCACATGCATTTCATAGCCACGGTTGGTCGCAGGTCCACCTACGACTGCCTCATGTGTACCTACGGCACCCCTACATGGGTCCCACCCCTCTGGCTCAGTTCAGTTTGAGTTGCAAAGGAGGTTTCACAAGCTGAAAAGGCCAAATCAGGAATAAAAACGCTACGCAATTGATCGGAGTAGCCTGAAATCTTGGTTTTCACGAGCCAAACTTTGGCTTCACATGTCAATCATTGGTATTCGCCTGAATGCAAGGTATACTATACTAGTGACCCCAACTTTTGCAAATCATGCTCGGCAATACCTCACACAGGTCCGATGCCGCCAAATATAGGGTCGTAACCCTAAAAGACACCTTCTCGATTGGGGGTCACCTTGCAGCCGATTTCAATCGTTGATAAAGTATCCCCGTGAGGGTCACTGTATGATTTTCACTCATCCATGTATCCCGACGAAGTTACAATGCATGCATTATCTATAAGCGAATCCCGGTAGGGAGGGGTTACAGTATAATTCAACCATTGATGTATGTGTCAGTGAAGGTCAAGCAGCCTTGATGTTATTTCAACCGATGGCAAGTAAACCCATCGAAGCATCGGAGGCCATTCGATGATCTCATCCATCAGTGCACTTATCCACAACCTTCCCCAGCGGGGGTCACAATGCAATTCAACCATTGATATACGCGTCAATGAAGGTCAAACAGCCTTGACATGTTCCCCGGCGGGGTGTCACAACGCAATGCAACCATTGATACACACATCAATGAATGTCAAACAGCCTTGACAATTTGCCCAACAGGGATCTATCTGGTGATACACACATCGCTGAAAGGTCGGCGATTACGACAATACATACTTGTTGGCGATAACTCTCAAGCGAGGATCGTGGTATATGTTATACACATCCTCAAACAGACACACAAAGATTTATCCCCACAGATCTCTTGCACACGAGAGGCACATCTTCGAAGTAAAGTCTGTATCAAAGATCCAGGACTTTGGTGATAACCCCAACGTCTACATTCTTGAAGACTTGGATCGCTTCTCCAAGACATCACTGATTGTCATCCCCAACAGGATTAACAGGGAATCAACAATCATTCCATCATGTTGGGAAATAATCCAACAATCTACATGCATCATGCATTTGCATCATGTTGCTGCACATAGCATCATGTTTATCTTATTTACATTTCAAGTGTCTAGGATTCTTTATCCTATCCATGCCTTGCATTGCATGAATATGATAAAGAGGGGCATCTGTAGACACTCAAAAGTTTTTTCACACCTATTACTAACATTGCAGGATGGAAGATTCGTCTTTCGGAGATAACCCTAGAAGACAGGTCACATCCATTCCGGATATTACCAGAAGTTCAGTCTCAACCCCGAAACACACACCGGGAGTATCAATTCCAACCTCAGAGATAACCCCGAGTTTCATCCTTGGAGATAACCCCAAGGAATGCTGTTGCAGTTCAGGCGATAACTCCGAAAATGCTTGTTTCAAACGCATGCAATCAGCTTTAATCTCAGATCTCCTGTCGAGGCACTCATTCCAAAGACCCGAAGATAACACCAGGAAGACAGGCCCACTTAAAGATGACCCTGCAGAATTAAAATAGTTACAACAGTCCAATCTCAGATGTAACCCTAAGCAACGTCTGTTATCAGCCCAAACCAGAGATAACCCCAGTGAGAGGAAAAGTCGTCATCTTGCCACCTCAACCCCAGTGCACCGTCTCAACATCTCAGACATACATTTCTACACAGCAATGTCCCACAAGAGCCAAAGAGTTCCAATCCCGAGTGACTATTACGCATGGTAGCACACCTGACAGAATTTGAAGCTTGAAGACCATGGGCATGGTCCCCTCTTCCTGACTTCGTACAACCTCTAATCCCATTTCATTGCGTAACTCTCGACAAAAGCAGTCTGAAGAAGGTCTTTTATACCTCGTTTAGATGCTCGGATTGAAGTTCTTCAAGTTCGAGCGGACATCACGATGGCACGCGTGCGTCTTGAGAACGACGAGGACTTGCGGGCAGGGGCACCCGGATTTTGATGCAGTGCATCTCATTTGTCGTCAGAGGTACACCAGGCTACCAACTCTATAAATATAGAGCTTGGGGTGGCCATTTAAAAAAAAAGAGAGGCGAGGAAGCCCTATCCAATTTGCTCTGTACACACTCCATATTGAGTTCTTTCTCATTTTAAACACTTGTTAGCTCACATATAGCTATATTTTACCGGTAGGAGCTGACTATTTATCCATTTAGAGTCATAGAAGCTTTCCTTGGCTGTAAGACCCTGAATTTCATGAAATGAAAGTATTCAATTTTCTTATAATTACTATTTTATTTCGTAAATGGTTAAATTGATAAAGGGTTAAAGTTAAGGGTGATATGTAAAAATTTTACAAAGTAAGAAAGTTGTTATAAAATATTCGTTTGGTCGGGGAATATTCTTTTTGTTGGGAATATCCGTACGACACCACAATCATTGGTGGACCCCACAATGGAAGTATTGTCATAGTTAAAAAATGACATAATTATCTTTTTATAAAAATAACGGCGAAAGTGTTACCGTTAAAACTGTTGAACTACTCGGTAGTAAAAAGTCTGATGTCTGGCGTCGTTGCATAGTAGCACTACAGTATTGATTATTGATGCTTACGTAAGAAGTCACTTAGTTATACTCAATTATTGCTACTGATGAATTGCTACATCATATCTCTCATATTATTGATTCAATTATTGTCACAGATTATCAATACGTATAATATGTTATATTATTAAATCAATAATTGAGATGACAAAGTTATTTATATTATTATTTGCAATATTGACAATGTCTAGAAGTTACATCGAGGAGAGGTTTGGTCACCTAATTGCTTGGCATGATAAGGAGAAATCCTTATCGAAAAGCCCTCTCTTTCACAGAGCGACACGGTTGTTAAATATTGTGAATTATAATATTAATGATGAATAAGTTCGTGTTGATTAAAGATAAAATTGATAGTTCCATTGTGTTGAAATTATTAGTGTTAGTGAAAATCGACATTTATTTTGATAATAATTGATGTCTGGAGGTTATATTGACCAATCGGGTAATTAACCGGATAAATGAGCAATTAATTGCTATTAATTCACATGATTATAACTATTTGTTCACATGTGTGTACTATTGATTCACATTCTTGTACAATTAGGGGAGGTGGTGCAAGATTGTTAATACTTGCATGACTAAGTTAAAAATGGAGGTATAGATGGAGGTACTATACTGTAATTCGTATTTTCACATGATTATAACTATTGATTCACATGATTGAACTATTGAATCATATGATTTACTATTAGGGGAGGTGGTGCAAGTTTGATAATACTTGCAGGACTATATTAAAAATGAAGGAAAAGAGGAAGGTATTATATTGTAATATTTTGAGCCCCAAAACGTACAATTATCGAAACTATATTTTTCTATAAATATACGCTCATTCCTTTTTTAACCAATTCACTAAAGCTATAGAGCAATTATTATAGAGAGAAATTATAGAGAGAAAGAAGAAGAAAGTCGCTACCCTCTTATTGCGTTATCCGGTTTTTTCTTACGAGGTAAAGGGTATTATTTCTTTCATATTCATGAAGAGAGATATTGTTATTCCATTCCTTATTATTATGTTGGAATAACTTTTGTCTATCTGAAATACCGCATACATCTTTGAAATTCTTTTGTTATTCCATTCTTTATTATTATGTTGGAATAACTTTATCATCTTGATACCGCATACATGGTGAAATTCTTACATTATTCCATTCTTTATTATTCTCGTAGGAATAACTTTTGTGCGTGTGGTCTATCGCATATACGGTGAATTACATTGTTATTCCATTCTTTATTATTCTATTGGAATAACACATGCATGCGATCTATCGCATGCACGGTGAATTCTGTTGTTATTCCATTCTCTATTAATCTGTTGGAACATCACATGCATGCGATTACGCATGACCTAGTTCCATTCTTTATTATTACGTTAGAACATCACATGCATGCGAATTACGCATGACTTTGGTTTCATTCTTTATTATTCTGTTAGAATATCCTATCTGTGCGGATTACGCATGACCTGGTTCCATTCTTTATTACTTTGTTGGAATAACCTGTCTATATGGATTACCGCATACATGGTGAATGATCCTTTGTATTCATTCCTTATTAACTTGTGGAAATGATCTGTCTACGTGGATTACCGCATGGCGGGTGAAAATCCATTTGCAGTTTCATATATTCTATTATACTCAGTTGGTTAAAGTTTTGGCTTCTATATTCCATGAAATTAGTAGAATATCCTAGATATTTGCAATTCATCCAGTATCTTTTCATGAAAATATTCTTCTGAGCATTCTTGAATTTTACTCCACAAAGCAGTATCATGTTGACAATTTGGACGTTATTGGTTCCTAGATAAATTAATTTATAAATCTTTAAAATTTATTCTTGAACTTGTTTTATTGAATTGTCATCATCCTTATGCTTATATTATGTTGAAAGTCATCTGTGGCCTGTAATGCATAGATGGACTTGGTATGATTATGACCATGTATTATTCGGTATAATCATGACCGTAATGTTATAAATGATGTGGAAAAATTCTTCATTGGCCCGTAGTGCATTGATGGACAATTTTTGGTGTGATTATGGCTACGGATTCTCTTCGACCAAGGTTGCAAAGATGAATTGTTTTATGGCATGATCAGGACCATTGATGAAAACACGATTATCTTTGGCCCGTAGTGCATGGATAATTCGTGGTCATGATACTAAAGAATATCCTTGGCCTTTAGTGCTGGGATGATTTGATGATGTGGATTATTTATTAAGCTGAGTCTCAGCGATAAAATTTGTGATAAATCTTTTAAATCATATACGATAGTAGATTTTATGCTCTACTTGACTCTTCTAATGGATTACTTATTCCGCTGCAGTTGTTGATCTAAAACTTGTTGTCCATTATATTCTATCAGTTGTATTCTGGTGTGTAGACACTCAAAATTTTCTGCACTCCTATTCCTAACATTGCAGGAGAGTAGATTTGTCTTTTGAAGATAACCCTGAAAGATAACTTACATCCATTCCGGATACTACCGGAAGTTTAGCTCCAACCCGGAACACAAACCGGGAACATCATCTCAACCCGGAACACACACCAGGAGTGTCATTTCCAATCTCGGAGATAACCCCGAGATATGCAGATCAAAAGACCGATATTAACAACAACGGAAGGGCGATCTGTCTTGGCGATAACACCATGACGTTCGGTTCGGTCCAGAGATAACACTGGGAGTAGCAACCTCATCCTTGGTGATAGCCCCAAGGGATGCCATTGCAGTTTCGGCGATAACCCCGGAAATGCTTGTTTCAAACACATGCGATCAGCTTCAGGCTCAGACATCCTGTCGAGGCACATACACCTCAGTCCCGGGACTAATAAAATGGGCAGACAAAAATACCCACAGATGACAGTGAGGCATACAAACAAGCAGTCCAATCTCAGATATAACCCTGAGCAACGTCTGCTTTCTGCTTAAACCGGCGATAACCCTGGTGAGAAGTCAACATGTAATCTTACTGTCTCAACAAGATGATATCACAGCATACCAACAAGTGGTCCAATCTCAGCTGTAACCCTGAGCAACGTCTACTTTCAACTCAAACTGGCGATAACCCCGGTGAGGAGTCAAACGTCATCTTGTTCCTTCGACAAATGGCACGTCGTCTCAACACTTCATACATACATACATACAACAATGTCCCACAAGAGCCGAGGATTGACAATCCCGAGTGACTATTACGTGTGGCAGTACTTTGGATAGAATTTGAAGCTTGAAGACCATGGGCATAGACCCTCTTCGACGACGCACAACCTCTAATCCATGTTATTACGTAACTCTCGACACAAGCATCCAGAAGAAGCACGATATATACCGTTCGGATGCTCGATTGAAGTTCGCAAGTTGGGCGGACATTATAGTGCACGCATTTTGCACGTCTTTATGAGACAATGGGACCCATGAGGCTTGGATCCCACCACAACCGGTAGTAGGTACAAGCTGCAGTGGTTGCCTGCAGTGTACCTACGGTCATCGATCTATAAATATAAAATTTGAGGGTTAGCCATTTAAAGAGAGAGAGAGAGAAGGAAAAAGGCAAGGAAGCCTTGTCCATTTTACTCTGCATACACATCTTTTGAATGTTTCCTCTTCTTTAAACACTAGTTAGCTCACATATAGCTACTTTTTTATCCGTGGAGGCTGAGTGTTTATCCATTTAAAGTCTAAGAAGTCTACTTTCGCAGCCCACTGTAAGCCTTCTTACATTCTATAAAGCCTCTTTCTCATATATCACACACTGTTGTACATGTTGATAGTCGTGTGAGTATGTTTGCCCGGACTTGATCAAGTGGTTTTCATTACATCAGTATATATATATTATATATATATATATATATATATATATATATTGTATATATATGGACTAACATTATCGAGTTATGCCTCGATTGAGCCTGAACTTGATGCGGAGGCGTTTATCTGCTTTATATATATATATATACACTTATATATATAATCGTAGTCGGACTCATACGATGAGCACAGATTTTATATCCAAGAGCATTTAATTGCTTTTATATATATATATATATATATATATATATATATATTTATATATATAATTCTTTGTGAGACATATTTGATGAGCCTTTGGATTTTACATACAGTGCGTTTACTCGCTTTTTATATATATATATATATATATACATATATATAATTCTTTATGGGACATATCCGATGAGCAATTTATATCCAGAATGCGTTATCGCTTTTATATTTATATATATATATATATATATTTGTATATATATATATATTTATATTTCTGTCGGGGCACAGAGTTTACTTTGTGGCCTTTTACAAGTATTTACATCTACATCTTGCACGGAGTTCACTTCGTGGCGGTTGATCGCTTTATAGCTTTATTTACATTTCGTTCACTTTTGGAGCTTACTTACGTGGCGGTTGATCATCATTCATATATATATATTTACCGCTTTTATATATTTACATTTTGATCCCCATGTAATTTGCTTCGTGGTGGTTGATCCGATCAGTATATATATATTTCTGACTTTTATATATATAACTCGCTATCGCTTTTCATACAAATTGCGATATCATGTGAGCCTAGGAATCATGTGATCATGAGTTCGATCTCATGAATCTAGATTCGGTTCCCATGATGGACATTTTTAGGTAAAGCGACTTGTACATTATTTTACGAAGGTCTCGAGTTTCCTTGGATATGCATGTCTTATAAGGAGTTCTAAGATCTTTGTATATTATTTTCTCGAGGATGTTTCGCATCTCGAAAATAAAAGCAAACAAGCCGAACTTTTAATAAAATGGAAGTATGAAAAGGTATCAATTCCTATTGAGCACACGGTTTGAAAAACCTCTTTTACAAAACTTCATTGCTATATGTTAGTTAAAACTGGATTTTTCTATAAAATTCAAACCTTGTGTATATAGGTGCGAATGAGGCCTCGCACTACTTTCAAATAATTGCACATTGATCCACACACACACACACACACATTCATATAACAATTTCTTTGAAGAATGGCAGTCACCGTGGTAACACGGATGTCGGGGGGTGCCTAACACCTTCCCTCTGCATAATCAAGCCCCCGAACCCTTAATGAATCTCGGTTTCACAGACCCGTTTTGCAGTGTCAAAACACTGGGTCAATGTGTTAACCTTTTCAGTTGCGTTGGTGCAACCAGTTAAATACACCAACTGGCGACTCTTAAAGTCAATCGTCGACATTATACACGTCGGACCTTTTTCACTTATTTTTTCAAACAAATCTCACATTAACATTAGAACACCAAAGAACAAGTAACGAAAAGGGACACTCAAAAATCTCGACGTCGACAGGTGGCGACTTCATTGGGGACTCCGAAGAAGAGGGCTTAAGCCGCTATTACAAGCTTTTCAAAATTGTTATATGCTTATGTGTGATTATTGCATTTACATTTCTGATGAATTTGTACGAATGCATCTTACTTATTGCACTGCTAAATATCTATCTGTGATATTAGTGCTTCGCACATGTCATCATTTTGCATAAACGGTGAGACACGTTGTATGTGAATGTATGTTGTGTGGTCCCTCCACTAGGAGGCTATCCTGTCGGTGTTTGATTACTGGACCCGTGGGAAGAATAATTCCCCAGGGCTCAGGAAAGGCACCACTCAGATTCGCTCCAGTTGAAAGACCAGATTAACTTCCCGTCAGTAGATTGCGATGATCTGGGAACCTTCATGCTGAAAAGCCGCGGGAGTAACCCTAAGATAGGTCAGCCTCTGATAAACCAAATGCGGAGGAAAGTCTCTTCATGCTTTCCATTTTCAATTACTTGTAAAAGCATTTACTTGTAATTTTATTCCATGTTCATCCATATGTAATGGAAAATATGAATAATATGTGTGCATGACATGTTATCAATTAACAAACTGGTTTTGCAGGACAAATTCCTAGAACGGAAATGTTATGACAACATTTACATTACCTTAAGACTAAACTACGTAAGTCTTTTGTAGGGAAGCAATTGGGCCTGTTATTCGCTCAAAATCCAAAAAGTCCACAAGCCTACAGCCAATCATGTCTTTTTTCGAACAGTCTAATCCTGTTTCCAGAGAAGAATTTGACAGATTGAGTAAACAAATCACAAACTTGGCTGTTCTACTGAAGGAATTAAACTAGTCTACTCAGGGTACGAAGATACCTACACATACAGAACCCTCTATATAAGGAGTTCAAGGTCTGGAAAAAATAATTCCAGAACATTAGTTGGATACAACCAACAAAGACCCTAAAGGCACCCATCTCCAAGGAGATCCAGACAACAGTGACATCAGGAAGAAAGTCCTTCAAATGGAGGAAACCATTCAGGTTCTCAAAGGGATTGGAACTCATGGCAGTGTTTCATATACAGACCTTTGCATATTCCCTGGTGTTCATTATCCAGAGAAATTTAAAACCCTTGATTTTGAGAAATATGATGGATTAGGGGATACTTATACACATTTAAAACTGTTAATTGGAGAACTCGGATCTTATGCTGAGAATGAAAAGCTCCGAATGCAGCTGTTTCAGAAAAGTCTGACTGGAGAAGCTCGTTCATGGTATACCAGATTAGACAACTCTAAGATCCATAGTTGGGAAGAGCTGGCTCACGCCTTCCTCACTCAATATAGTTTTCAATCTAAAATGGCTCCTGACCGGTACCAAATTACCAAGGTCAAGAAATAGTCTAATGAGTCATTCAGAGAGTATGCTCAAAGGTGGAGGCGCCTTGCTGCTCAAGTTATTCCTTCTATGACAGAATCAGAAATGGTCATGACTTCCATAGATATACAGGAAGCTCCTTTCTATGAAAGAGTTCTAGCTAGTATTGGCAAACCATTTTCGAAATGATCAAACACCATGAGATCATTTGAAATGATTGAAGTCCGGTAAAATTCAAGACCTAGCAGCTCTTAAAGGCGTGGTCATGCACATCCGATCAGATCTTATGGAAACAACCCGGAGGGTCCATAAAAAGAAAGAGGAGGATGTTTCCTTGATACTACAAGGACAAAAAGGTAATCCAAGCATGCCTATGCAGAAGAGAAACTACTCCCCTTTTCCAGCATAATCTTCAAATCCTCCATTGCCTAAAAGTTGAGAAGTAAAGCGGCCTCGAACGTTCACACCCTTAGGGGACTCGCTCGAGAATATTCTTGCTCTTCTGTCTGCTCAGAAGAAAATTACGCATCTTCTTCCACCAGCCAACCCTAATGGGAAGGGTTTTAATACTACTCGAAAGTGTGCTTACCATGTCGGGGCACCCGAACATGATACTCAAGATTGTTGGGCCTTGAAACATAAGATCCAAGATCTGATAGACAACGGTGAGATCGTATTCACCAAGCCAGATCAACCTCATGTGCAAGACAACCCTCTCCCTCAACACAAAGAAGAAGAGGTTAACATGATCAGTTGGAGCACTAGACATGGTTCCAATTCTACTGGTGAATCATCCCAACCCATCAAAGATGGTGTTGACAAATAGGATTATGCAAAGTTCTAGTTTACCATGGAACGAAAGATGAAAGCTCTTGGCAAACAAATTGAGCAATTGGCAGAACTGGTGACCCACCATCATCAAGTCACGCGCCAATTAATCAGTCAGGAGCATGCCTATCTCTTTCCATTTGTTATGAATGCTTCATCAACACCTTCAGAAAGCGAAGCTATAGAGGATAAGGTTGCAAAGCAAGCAAGTGCTAAAGCCCATCGGGATTTTGCCAATAAAAGGGAATTCACATATTTGGGCCAATCTATGGAGGAGATACTTCAAATGTTGATCAACAAAGGAAGAATCACATTCCTTCTACCTCCAATCAATCCCCGCTCAGGGAGGTTCAACCCTGATGAAATGTGTCAATATCATTCACATTCTCGCAGTCACAACATAGAAGAATGCTGGGCACTCCGTCATCTCATTCAGAATCTTATTGATAGCGGTGTCCTGCAAATAACGGATGATTACACTGTGCAACTTAAGGGTGGGATGCATGCCCTACTCAATGGAAGGGATCGAGAGTGATTATATAAAGTGGATGATGAGACTGTCAAAGTATTTCCCATACAACCAATTCATCTCAAAGGAGCTGACAATCCTTTGAAAGTGGCCGTACCAGAGCCAATTCCTTTACATTGCAGACTACAACATCTTGTTGTCAGCTTACACAAAAGTTCCATGGAATTATGGGGAAGCTGAAGGATCCACATCTCATACTACTGCTACAGTGTCGAAAGAAAATCCACTGTACCTTCCTCAATGGATTATCAAGCCTACTTGTGAAGCAAAGGGTAAGTTGCCCATGGAGAAGATTGAAATATTCCTCCGTATTATGGGCCATAATGTAGCCAAAGTGGTTTTAAGCTTGTGAGAAGCTCCACACCAAATTTTGATACTGGACCTGGTTTTTTCTTTCGAGGAGCATCGGAAGGTCTTGCTAAAGGTTTTGGAAGAAGCCTACCTGCCAAAATCAGTGAATGTGGAAAAATTTCAACATTTGGTTGATCACATTTTCAACAACAATGTGATATCCTTCACTGATGACGACATACCTCCCAAAGGGACCGGTCACTGCAAACCACTGCACATCGCAGTGTTGTCTTCCGAGTACATGCTAGCTGGAGTATTGATAGATGGAGGTTCATCTCTGAATATCTGTCCTTATGCCACCTTGGTGAAGATGAATATCAATCTCAAGCAAGTTCGAGTGGACATTACAAAGGTGCATATTTGCATGTACTACGAGGACAGCCAGGACCATAAGGCTCGGATCCACCATGACCTGTACCAGCATGGTACAAGCTGCAAGGCTTAGTAGGTGTACATGCGGCCATCATTCTATAAATATAAGCTGAGGGGTCAGCCATTTGAAGAGAGAGAGAGAAGGAAAAAGGCAAGGAAGCCCTGTCCATTTTACTCTGCATACACATCTTTTGAGTGTTTCCTCTTCTTTAAACACTAGTTAGCTCACATATAGCTACTTTTTATCCGGCGAGAGCTGAGTATTTATCCATTTAAAGTCTAAGAAGTCTACTTTGGCAGCCCACTATAAGCCTTCTTACATTCTATAAAGCCTCTTTCTCATATATCACACACTGTTGTACACGTTGATAGTCGTGTGAGTGTGTTTGCCCGGACTTCGGTCCGTGGTTTTCATTTCTATCTGTATATATATACTAATATATATATATTTTGTATATATATGGACTAACATTATCAAGTTATGCCTCGATTGAGCCTAGACTTGATTGCAGAAGCGTTTATCTGCTTTATATATATATATATATATATATATATATATATATAATCGTGGTCGGACTACATCGATGAGCACAGATTTTACATCTGGAGCATTTAATTGCTTTTGTATATATATATATATATATATTTATATATATAATTAACATGGGACATATCTCGATGACTTTTGGATTTTACATCCGGGAGCGTTTACGCTTTATATATATATATATACATATATATAATTATTTGTCGGACATATCCGATGAGCAGGATTTATATCCTAATACGTTTATCGCTTTATATATATATTTGTACATATATATATATTTACATTTCTGTCGAACACGAGTTTACTTACGTGGCCTTTTCTGGCGTTATTTACATTACTGTCTTGCACAGAGTTCACCGTTGTGAGTTGATCGCTTTTATAGCTTTATTTACATTTCATCACTTTGTAGTTTACTTCGTGGCGGTTGATCATATTCATATATATATATATATATATATATATATATATATATATATATTTACCGCTTTTATATATTTATATTTACGATCCCTCATGGAATTGCTTCGTGGTGGTTGATCCGATGTATATATATATTTACAACTTTATATATATATCGCCTTCTACGCTTTTCATACAAATTGCGATTATCATGTGAGCCTAGGAATCATGTGATCGCTGAGTTGATCTCTTGAATCTAGATTGGGTTCCCATGATGGAAATTTTTTAGTTTATGGTGACTTGTACATTATTTTTACGATTGTTCGAGTTTCCTTGGATGCCTGTCATGCCTATAAGGAGTTTGGCACTGCTGTATATTATTTTCTCGAGGATGCTTCGCATCTCGAAAATAAAAGGAAACAAGCCGAACATTTAATAAAATAGAAGTATGAAAAGGTCTCAATTCCTATTGAGCACACGGTTTGAAAAACCTCTTTTACAAAACTTCATTGCTATATCTTGGTTAAAACTGGATTTTTCTATAAAATTCAAACCTTGTGTATATAGGTACGAATGAGGCCTCGCACTACTTTCAAATAATTGCACATTGATCCACACATACACACACATTCATATAACAATTTCTTTGAAGAGTGGCGGTCACCGTGGTAACATGGATGTCGGGGGGTGCCTAACACCTTCCCTCTGCATAATCAAGCCCCCGAACCCTTAATGAATCTCGGTTCACTAAACTTGGTTTAGCGGTGTCAAAACTTTGGGTCGATGTGCTTAACCTTTTGGTTCCGTTGGTGCAACGATTAAATACACCAACTGGCGACTCTTAAAGTCAATAAATCGACATTATACATATGGGACCTTTTCACTTATCTTTTCAAACAAATCTCACATTAACATGAGAACACCAAAGAACAAGTAACAAAAAGGGACACTTAAAAAACCCGACGTCGACATGTTGAAGGCTAAGGATAATTTATTCTGCATTATCTTAGTCATAATATTTCTTCTTGGGCTAGTTGAGCTCACCCTTTTTCTTTCATTGTTCTCTTGAGAAAATGAGAGCGTGGCGAGGACTAGTCGGAGAAGCGGGTGGCGGTCAGGATGATAGCATTAGTAGTCTTCACTATTCTATGAAATAGTGTGATAATAAATGTATTGAGGACTTATTTTGAGTTTGAATCTGTGTAGAAGACAATATTTGTATTAAAACTCACAGCTCATGTTGTATATTTAAGGTTGTATTTGTATTCTGTACCATGTATTTGGCGACTCAGAATAGGTGATATATACCTATTTTGGGGGCGTCACATTGGCATCCCACTGTAAGCCTTCTCACACTCTATAAAGCCTTTATCTTCATCTTTGCACACTTATTCTTCACATTGAGAGTCATGTTGTGTGTGTATGCGAACTTCGAGTAAAGTGGTTTTCATTTACATCTGTATATATATAGTTATATATGTATATATTTTTATATATGGACTAACATTATCGAGTTATGCTCGATTGAGCCTAGACTTATGTCTGGAGCGTTTATTTGCTTATATATATATATATATATATATATTCAGGCTCATCAGACAGAGTCCTACAATAGTTCATATATATATATATATATATACACACACACATTTCTCTTAGGCCTGGAGTTTACTTCTTGGCCTTTTACTGCTTTATTTACATTTAGTCCCGCCTGAAGTTTACTTCGTGGTGGTTGATCGCATTTATTACTTTATTTAGATTTTTGATCCCCCATGGAGGTGCTTCGTGGTAGTTGATCATGTCTCTATATATATATTTACCGCTTTTATATATTTACATTCTGATCCCCCACGGAGGTGCTTCGTGGTGGTTGATCATGTCTATATATATATATATATATTTACAGCTTTTATATATATAACTGCTTACTACTTTTCATATAAACTGTGGCATCATGTGAGCCTAAGAATCATGTGATCACAGATTCAGTCCACTGAATCTAGATTCGGTTCCCATGATGGATATTTTCAGTTATAAGCAACTTGTAAATTATTCACGGTGTTTGAATCTCCTTAGATGACTATCATGCCCATGAGGAGTTCGACATTGCTATATATTATTTTCTCGAAGATGCTTCGCATCTCGAAAATAAAAGCAAACAAGTCGAACATTTAATAATAAAATGAAAGTATGAAAAGGTCTCAATTACTATTGGGCATAGGGTTTGAAAAACCTCTTCTGCAAAACTTCATTGCTATATCATGTTTAAAACTAAATTTTTCATACAAAATTCAAACCCTTTGTATATAGGTGCGAACGAGGCCTCGCACTACTTCCAAATAAATTGCACATTGATCCACACACACACACACACATTCATATAACAGTTTCTTGAAAAGTGGCGGTCACCATGGAAATATGGATGTCGAGGGGTGCCTAACACCTTCCCTTCGCTTAATCAAACCCCCAAACCAAAATGAATCTCGGTTTCACAGAACCGTTTAGCAGTGTCACATCACTAGGTCAATGTGCAAACTTTTCCTCGGTTGCGTTGGTGCAACCAGTTAAAAACACCAACTGGCGACTCTTACAGTCAAATCGTCGACATGATACATGTCGGACCTTTTTCACTTATTTTTTCAAATAAATCTCACATAACATGAGAACACCAAAAAACAAGAACAGAAAAGGGACAAATAAAAATCTCGACGTCGACACTCCTCAAGTTTCCCATTGAGGAAGGTCGTTTTCACGTCCATCTGCCAGATTTCGTAGTCATGGTAAACTATAATCGCAAGCAAAATCCGAATGGATTTGAGCATCACTACTAGTGAGAAGGTTTCGTCATAGTCAACTCCTTGTCTTTATTTGAAACCTTTTGCGACTAGTCGGGCCTTATAGGTCTTTACCTTGCCGTCTGCTGCAGTTTTTCTTTTAAAGACCCATTTACACCCAATATGCTTAATGCCTTCAGGTGGTGAAACCAAAGTCCATACTTGGTTTCATACATGGAGTCCATCTCGGATTTCATGGCTTCTTGCCACTTCTCTGAGTCTTTTCTACTCATAGCATGTTCGTAATTCAATGGATCATCATCATCTATGATGCGTACCTCATCGTCATCCTCTATGACAAGTCCATACCTATCAGGTATCTTTAATACTCTTCTAGATTTACGAATAGGGTGTGATGCTGGAAGGAATCTCTACTTGGGCGAGTTCATCCATTTGATCTTTAGTGGTTTGTGGTTCTTGAATTTCTTCAAGATCTATTTTCCTCCCTCCTTTGGCCACTTCAAGGATAAATTCCTTTTCATGAAAGTAGTATGCGGATTTCAAGGGAACAGTAGAAGCCAATCATGTTTGATGATAAAGCATATACTTTATAACAATCTTATTCATTTATTAATAAAAGTATTAATTTATTAAAGGCTTTTAATTATCTACATGATCTTTGTTTTTTATAATATGTGATAAACCCTATAGTTTTTAAGCAATGCTTTTAGAATAATGATGATGATCATTCTAATGAGATCTAAATTCTTAGAAAGCTTAAAACTAAAATAGTTCCCAATCGTTGGATTACTAAATTGGGGATTAGTGAATCCGGATAGATTGGTACATCGTTGCTTGCTTCGTTGGATGAGGATGATTGATCTCATGATCATTTTTGTGGAGAACACTAAAGCAAGTATGTAGGTGCTTATTAGAGAATAAGTTCTTTGAGCATTGGCTCGCTAAGGAATACCTAATGGAGTTTTACTTGCTGTCGATAGGAATTCTGTAGTGATAGTAGTACAAGTGATCCTTGGACTTGAGATCATCATAGTATCTTGTGTATGATGAGTTATACTTTGACTTATTCCTTAAGACCCTTAGGGTATATCGAAAAAGGTATGCTTGGGTATAATAAGTTATACATGGAGATAATGTATGATCGATAAAGAATCTACCACTTCTAGTAAAGAAGAGAAATGTCTATGTGATTCGATAAATGACAACCTAGTAGTCCTTGGCCAGAAGAGAATGAAATTAGAAAGGAGTTTCTAATTTGCATTATTTGGAGTTGTGCATTTAAGAGTGAAATACATATAATTAAATAAAATAAGACTTGTGAGTAATTCCATGTCTTATATTTAATTGGGACATTGTATGGTGGAAGGATTGAATTATCACGGTAACTATTTACTCAAAGGTTCTTTTATGATTAATGTTGAAATCTATATTATCGGAAAAAGTCGTTGATGTTGGGAGGAGGCTTATCCTATTGTAGAATAAATATTATTTATTTAAATAAATTAATAGTTTAATTTATTTATTTAAATAAGATTAAATTATTCTAATTGATTTATTATAATAGGTTTAATATGGAGAAACAAAAAGGGTCACACCATAAAAGGAAGAATAATTATTTAAGAAGTTAATGGCATAATCGTAATAATATGTTAAGTATATTTAATTTAATCTATGGTGATAGAATAAATTAAATAGCTTAATATTATTATTTAATATTTTAGAAATATTAAATATATAAATTAATAAGAGAGTCTTATTAATATTATTACAATTATTATTATTTTAATTTCTAAAAGTTTGAAATTAATTTAATATTAGTACTCTAATTTATTCTAATAAGATTAGGAGGCAAATTAATTAAAAATTTTAATTAATTATTCCTAATAAGATTGGGAACATAATTAATTAAAAGATTTTAATTAATTAAAATAAAACTCAATTCCTTAATTGTTAAGGAGAGGTTGCCCACATCTATAAATAAGAGAGTCTTATTATGGGTGGTGGGTGGTTGTTGACTTTTTTTTCTGATGGGCGTGATTCAATTGTTGGAGAGTACGCCTTTTTTTATGAGAGATAGAAAAACTAGGGTTTTGCCGAACACCATCTTCTTGAATCTTTCTTCTTCCTTGGTGGATCACCTCTAGAGGCCAAACACTTGGGTGGCTAACGTTGATCGAAGGAAGGAACAAAACCGGTGGATTCAAGTTGAGCGAAAAAGATTGGAGGTGAACTTGTACACGAGGAAGCTCGAATCTTCAAGGTATGATTCTTGTTCTTTATTTTTCGTTTAATTAATAATTGTGCATAAAGGATGATCAAGGGTATATGGTTTGTAAAATTTTAAAACTCTACGATTTTTCACGTTTTCGCTTTATTTTTGTGCAATTTGATTGCGTTCATGAATATTACAAACCTAACGGTGGTATCGAGCCAAACCTTTATATGAATTATTAATTATTTTTAATTTGATATGTATATTGATATGTGTTTAGAACAATTTAATTGGGCATAATTTTTTGTATATATAAAATTTATTTAAAAAAAAAAAAAATTTTAATTAAAATCTTGAAAATTGTAATTCACGTTTTTTAAAATATAAATATGGAGATTACGCTTTATATGATATGCTTATGTTGTTATATATAATATAGGATTAGCTTATATATATATATATATATATATATATATATATATATATATATATATATATATATATAGTTAATTAAATACTAATATATATATATATATATATATATATATATATATATATATTTTATAATATATAAATATAATATTATATATTTAATAATTAAAATAAAAAGTTTATTTTAAACTTAAAATAAAAAGTTTATTTTAATCTTAAAATAAAAAGTTTATTTTAATTTTAAAATTAAATTTCATGCTAACTAATTAGAGTTGGAATTGGATTCCATGATAACTAATTGGAGTTGAAATTGGATTCCATGTTTTCCTTAAATAAATGAGTTTATTTAGATATGAAATAAGATTTCATATTATTGAAAAAATAAAAGAGTTTATTTGTGAATAGGAAAGAGAATTCATATTTCCTTAAATAAAGAAGTTTATTTAGATATGAAATAAGATTTCATATTATTCAAAATAAAGGAGTTTATTTGTGAATAGAAAAAGAGAATCAAGTGTTTCCTTTAATAAAAGATTTTTTTTACTTGGAATTGGATTCCATAATTAATTAAAATAAATGAGTTTATTTTGATTAAAGATTTTGATTAAAATAAAATAGTTTATTTTATTCAAAATTGGATAAATTAAAATAAAAGAGGTTTATTTTGATTTAAATTTGGATTAAAATAAAAGAGTTTATTTTGATTCAAAATTAGATTTTATGCTAACTAAATTTTGCCCATTAAATGATATCAATATATATATTGAATGTTTATTATTCATGAGATGAATGTTATTTATTGATGCACGTGCATGGTGATGTGTATGATAATAAATGAGATTGATTATGGACTATTGACGATGTGATTGGATTTTATTTTAGTTGGATGCATGAATGTATGGGTTTTTATTAAATGGGAATTCTGCGTACCTCGTCTTCTCTAATTTTTTCTTAATGTAAATTCTATCTCCTCTATGTACTTCCCCTTTTTCATTTGATCAAGGTTTCTATTTATTTTAAATAGTTTTGTAATAGGAATAGTTAGAATTAATTTTGAAGAATTGGAGATTAAGAGGAACAAGGGCGCTTGAAGACCCGTTTGTAATGGAGCTAGAGTTTAAATGTAATAGTTATATTTAAATATTAATTCTTGCACCCCTAGGGTTTGACCTTTTGGTTCACTTGGTGGCTCTAGTGAACAAACTAGAATAAAAAAGTCCATAATCAATCAGGTAGAATATATATATAGTATTCTATATGTGCATGCTATATATATATATATATATATATATATATGCAAATATATATATTATTAATTAATATATGTTAATTAATATATATATATATATATATATATATATATGTGCATGCATGTGCTAAACAAGATGAGACAAATTAATAACAAACCCTCAAATATTTTATATTAAGTTGTAGCGTTCAAAGATATTTGGAATATCGAGCATAAGCCTTCTAGCATGATAGAAACAATAGAGTATTGAATATTTAATATGAGTTTGTTGTGCACACACAAGGCAAGTATTAAATATTTAAGATGTTATTTTATTACATATGATGTTTATAAGGAATTGAACATTCTTTGCTTTGTTGTTGCACACACTGAGAATTGTGATTTTTTTCTCTTCACTTATATGGAAATGTTAGGTTTGACTTAACTTAAATCATTTTAGTTCGGATGTGCACACACTTGACCATTATGATTTAAGAGGCAAAATACAAGGAGTTACATAGTTGATGTAATTGACAAGAGTTGTCTACCTATTTATTTATATATAGTTTGTTGTGCACACACAAGGCTATATACATTTGAAATGGAATCCTTATTCTCACTAGCATATCTTTAATTAGATATTGTCGAACTATATATATTGAGGTAATATAGTTTGAAGAAAATAGTGGGAGATACCAATTTAAAACAAGACCTAAATTATTTTGGTAATTAATAAAAGAATGTATGCTAAAATGTTGTTAATTACAAATTCATTTACAGAATTTTACAATGTCTAAAATTACTATCAACTTTGCGTAGCATATTAGATGCTAAATTATGGACCAGAATTAAGCGGATTGGTTAAGGAATTTGAGAATAGTTCTCATAGTTGAAAAGCTATCTTATGTCCTTAATCGCCTATCCTGCAATGGTTGCGAGACAATGCCTCGAGGAAGAGATTGCTACTTTTAGAAAGTGGCAGATGATGATGCCTGATTGGCTCAATGCATCATGTTCGCATCCATGATTAATATGACTTGACGTCGGCATGAAACTATGGATGCTTCTACTATACTTCACGCACATCAAGTAGTTGATGGTGAGGAAAGTGGGACTGATAGATATTAGATATCTAAGGAGCTCTTAGATCTAGAATGAATGAAGTGACACTCTGATACAGATAAAAGTCCTTAACATAATCAATTTGATTGATCAATTAGGACAACGAGTTTTGTCATGGATGGAGAGTTGAGCCAAGATTTGATCTTGCACTCACTTCCGGACTCCTTTCATAATTGTTGTGAATTTTTCATATGAACAAGCTAGATATCGACCTCATTTGATTTGCTTAACTTAATATGTTGAAAAATGTTGAGAGTCACTTTCAACCAAGAAAGACCATGTCTTCTTGGTAGGGACCAAAGGATCTTGAAAGAAGAAAGCGATTTAAAGAAGGTAAATAAAAGGCAAAAAACAAAGGATAATAAGAACAAAAGCGTCACGGATAGCAAAGGAGTTTGCTTCCCTTTGCAATAAGCTTTGGACCTTTGGAAAAAAGCGAGAGAAGCATCTTGCGAGAGGCTAACCAAAGAAAGCTTAGTGAAGTTTTGGTTACAAATACAAATTTGTTTATGATTTAAAATAAATTTTTCTTTAAGTCGAGGTTCTACTTGGGTATTGGATCTGACTTTGGT
Source organism: Panax ginseng (assembly GCA_020205605.1). NCBI lineage: Eukaryota > Viridiplantae > Streptophyta > Magnoliopsida > Apiales > Araliaceae > Panax > Panax ginseng. Next base: position 110,653,116 of record CM035131.1, on the reverse strand, counting down.
TATCATAAATATAGATTTATGAAGGGACCAAGCAGAAGTAGAAAGCTAAACAAAGGATAAGTAATCATATGTCTGGTAAATGAAGCAAAGGTTGCTGCATTAGCCATAGGAACTTATAGTTTAGCAATGCCTACGGGCAAATCTATTAAGTTAATATGTTTTTATTGTATTCTAGTACTTGTTAGAAACATTATTTCAATTTTGTTGTTGGACAATGAAATTTTTGGTATTATATTTAAGAACAATTATTGTTCTATTTATCATAATAATGTTTTGTATAGAACTGGAATATTACTTAATGGATTTAATATACTTGACTTACGTAAAAATAATTTTGCATATTGAACAAATTAGTATAAAAAAGGAAATGATCATTCAAAAAGTTGAATGTGTGTATTTACTGAAATACAAGTGTGAATTATTTGAAAGGTTCAAAGAATTTGGAAACAAAACAAATTGGCTAAGTATTAAGATTCTTTGATTAGATCAATGAAGGAATACTTGTGCAATGAGTTTTTAAGTCATCTCAAATGGTTTTCTCACAATGGACGCCTCCTGATACACAATAATTGATTGATGTATCTGAAAGGAAAAATCGTACCTTGTTGGACATGGTGCGATCCATAATGATTTTCTTGACATTCCAAGTATCCCTACAGGGTCATGCCCTAGAAATGTTTGCATATCTACTGAAAAGGTAACCTCAAAATCAAGCCCCAAGACTCCATAAAAGTTATGATGTGGAGAATTCTAATCTTAAGTATGTTAAGATAAGGGGTTGTCCAACTTATGTGAAAAGGTTTCAAAGGATAAGCTTGGGACAAGATTTGACAAGTACAGATTTGTGGGACATCCTAAAGTAAGTTTAGGATATATGTTTTATAATCCTACTTAGCAAAAGGTGTTTGTTGCGAAACACGCTACCTTCTAAGATAAAGGTGTTTATCATTGAAGGGGCTAGTGGGAGGATAATAGATCTTGAAGAGTTCAAGAACCACAAAACACTATAAGTCAAATAAGAGGAACCTGTAGATAGACCTATTATACCACAACTGAATCGTAAATCTGGAATAGTACCGAAGATACCTGGGAGGTATGGATTCATCATGGATGATGATGATGAGGTACATATCATAGAAGATGATGATCCGATTATATACGATGAGGTAAGAGTTGTAGACACTCAGAGAAATGGATTGAAGCAAGCTTCTCAAAAATGGAACATTCGTTTTGATAAGACAATTAAAAGAGTTTGATTTTATCAAAAATAAGAATGAACCTAGTGTGTACAAAAGGTTCGATGGGGGCGTTCGTGACATTCCTATTACTATATGTTGATATAATACGGATAAGGAATGACATTCCAATGCTAGAATCAGTAAAGATAAAGTTGTCTAAACATTCCTCCACGAATGATTTGGGAAGAGTATCGTTATTGGGGATACAAATCTATATAGATAGATTTAATAGGATACTCGACTTAACCTAAGGAACATATATTCATTTGATGCTAAAGTCGTTTAGCTTGGCAAACTCCAAGAGTTGTCTCATATTGATGAGCCCTAGAGTGTATCTCTTAATAGTCCCCATAGACTCCTAAAAGAGAGATCGCATAAGTAACTATCATGTATGCAATGAAATATACGAGACCTAATGTTGATCGGTCATATTTTAGAGAAGATCACTGTAAGACAGTGAAAAACATCTTAAAGTACTTAACCGACACTAAGGATGTGATCATATTCATGGTGGGTCTAAATTAAAAATAGAGGGTTTAACAGACTCAAGTTTTTCAGACAGACCAAGACGACAGAAAATCCACTTTATGGTAAAGTGTTACCTTGAACGATGGTGCAGTGAAATTGGAAAGGTTCCAAACAACAAAGAGTTGTTAGTTTAGTGATAAAGACAAAGTATATAACTATAAATGAAGCTACAAGTTGATTGTTTGGATGAAAAGATCATTACAGAACTAGGAATAGTTCCTAAGTCTCATCTTGGATCTAAACATGTGTTGTGGCACTTTCATTTGATTATAGGAATCATTGAAAGATGGGAAATCACTATGGAGATAGTGGACTCTCAAGAACAACATTACATATCCATTAACTAAAGTTTATCCAACAGCAGGATAATCGTCACTTAGAGAAGAAGGATATAAGATACCATGTCGATTGGCTTTAGTGCAAGTGGGAGATTGAAGGTAGTATGCACACAAGCCAATCATGTTTAATGATAAATCATATACTTTGTAACAATATTATTAATTTATTAATAAAAAGTATTAATTTATTAAATGCTTTTAAATTATCTACATGATGCTGTTTTATAATATATGATAAACCCATAGTTTTAAGCAATGCTTTTAGAATAATGATGATAATCATTCTAATGAGATCTAAATTCTTAGAAAGCTTAAAACTAAAATAGTTCCCAATCGTTGGATTACTAAATTAGGGATTAGTGAATCCAGATAGATTGGTACATACGTTGTTTGCTCATTGGATGAGGATGATTGATCTCATGATCATTTGTGTGGAACACTAAAAGCAAGTATGTAGGTGCTTATTAGAGAATAAGTTCTTTGAGCATTGGCTCGCTAAGGAATACCTAATGGAGTTTTACTTTTTGTCAATAGAAATTCTGTAGTGATAGTAGTACAAGTGATCCTTGGACTTGAGATCATCATAGTATCTTGTGTATGATGAGTTATACTTTGACTTATTCCTTAAGACCCTTAGGGTATATCAAAGGGTATGCTTGGGTATAATAAGTTGTACATGGAGATAATGTATGATCAATAAAAATATACTACTTCCAGTAAAAAAGAGAAATGTCTATGTGATTCGATAAATGACAACTCGATGAGTCTTTGGCAAGGTAGAATGAAATTAGAAAGGAGTTTCTAATTTGCATTATTTGGAGTTGTGCTTTTAAGAGTCGAAATACATATAATTAAATAAAATAAGACTTGACAGTAATTCCATGTCTTATATTTAATTAGGACATTGTATAGTGGAAGGATCGAATTGTACGATAACTATTTACTCAAAGGTTCTTTCATGATTAATGTTAAAATCTATATTATTTGGAAAGTCATTGATCACTAGGAAGGCTTATCCCTATTGTAGAATAAATATTATTTATTTAAATAAATTAATAGTTTAATTTATTTATTTAAATAAGATTAAATTATTCTAATTGATTTATTCATGGGTTTAATATGGAGAACCTAAAGGGTCACACCATAAAAGGAAGAATAATTATTTAAGAAGTTAATGGCATAATCATAATAATATGTTAAGTGTATTTAATTTAATCTATGGTGATAGAATAAATTAAATAGCTTAATATTTATTATTTAATATTTTAAAATATTAATATATATAAATTAATAAGAGAGTCTTATTAATATTATTACAATTATTATTATTTTAATTTGTAAAGAGTTAGAAATTAATTTAATATTAGTACTCTAATTTATTCCTAATAAGATTAGGAGGGTAATTAATTAAAAGATTTTAATTAATTTTTCCTAATAAGATTGGGAACATAATTAATTAAAGGATTTTAATTAATTAAAATAAAACTCAATTCCTTAATTGTTAAGGAGGGTTGCCCACATCTATAAATAAGAGGAGTCTTATTATGGGTGGTGTGATTATTGACTTTTTCACAACAGACGTGATTCCAATTGTTGGAGAGTACACCCTTTTCTATGAGAGATAGAAAAACTAGAGTTTTGCCAAACACCCATCTTCTTGAATCTTTCTTCTTCCTTGGTGGATCACCTCTAGAGGCCAAACACTTAGGTGGCTAACGTTGATCAAAGGAAGGAACCAAACCCGGTGGATTCAATTTGAACGCGAAAAAGATTGGAGGTGAACTTGTACCTGAGGAAGCTCGTATCTTCAAGGGTATGATTCTCATTCTTCATATTTTCGTTTAATTAATAATTGTGCATAAAGGGTGATCCGGGTATATGGTTTGTAAAATTTTAAAACTCTGATTTTCCACGTTTTCGCTTAATTTGTGCAATTTGATTGGGTTCATGATTATTACAAACCTAGCACATATCCCCAGAATGACACCAGAAGATCAGTAAAACTCATCATGGAATGAACCATGTCCAACAGTATTCGATTTCTCCTTTCATATACACCATTCAACTGTGGTGTTCCTGGTGGAGTTCATTGTGAGATTATACCATTTTCTTTGAGACAATTGAGAAACTCACTACTTAAGTATTCTCTTCCTCGATCAGATCAAAGAATCTTAATACTCTTGCCAGTTTTTTTTTCTACTTCACTTTTGAACTCTTTGAACTTTTCAATTGATTCGAATTTGTATTTCATTAAATACACATATCCAAACCTTGAGTGATCATCAGTGAAAGTAATAAAATAAGAATACCCTTCCCTTGCATTCATTGTCATAGGTCCACATACATCTGGAAGAATCAACGCTAACAACTTTGTAACTCTTTCTCATTTTCCACTAAAAGGAGATTTAGTCATTTTTCCCATGAGACAAGATTCGCAAGTTGGATATGATTCATAATCAAATAGCTCTAAGAGTCCATATTTACGCAACTTGGATAATCTTGTTTCATTAATATGATCGAGTCTACAGTGCCACATAAAGGTATAATTTACATAATCTGTTAGTTCCCAGTAGGCACACTAGATCTAGAAGGGGGGGTTGAATAGGTCCTTTTTATTTCAAATACTTTTCTGGTTTATTTTGTATTGCTGATAATTTAGCATGTGACAAACATAAGAATCTTTTCAAGCACAGTGAAATAAGTAAAAGATCCCCTTCATTGATATATCCATAATCATACATACATTGTTCGTACAGTTAGTTCAGTGGTAAGCAGTTAAAATATATATAGAAGTTATAACAGTTAATGTACATAATGTAAATGACATAAAGTAAAAGACACAAAGGGTTTTAAGTGGTTTAGAGACTCAAGCTCTTAATCCACTCTTCTGCTTTCAACTAGCAGGATTTCCACTAAGGAAGGGAAGCACCCTGAATCACTAAGATTCCTTCAAGGCCAGCAGCCTTGGGACTTTAGTTCACTAAGAACTCTTCAAGGCCAGCAGTATTGGAACTTCTCTAGTTCCCTAGGAACTCTTCAAGCCCAGCAGGTTGAGAACTTCATTTAGTCCCTCCGGACAACGACCCCTCAGGCCCTGGCTTCTTGTTGTTGTAGTTGTTGTTGTTGTTGGTGCTGAGCTGCTAAGATGTCATTAGGCTCTGAACATCTTTTGTACTTAGCAGCTTGGTGTGGTCCTCTTTGCTTTCTGCTTCGAGTCTGGACCACATCTTCTTTGGTGCAGCTGATCTTCACTCTTTTATGCTCATCTTCATCTTGTATCAGCTGTGCACCATTACCATCTAGGTTTGCTAAGTCTATGTGCTTTTAGTAGACTTTGTCTGACACTTAGAAATCCCTGAACCCTTCTTGAATACTTTGCAGACATGGTTCTACTCTTGTTCAGTTTCAGCTTTCGGTTCATGGTGATTCATAGAGTGGCTCTCTTGATCTTCTTTGTACTCATCCACTTTCCTGAATGCTATCTTCTTGGCCTTTTCGGCTCTCAGCTTGGTTGCCATTTTTAGTGGCATTCTCATCTTTGTTGAGTGAAGCTTTGATCTATTTGAGTTCTTCTTTAAAGATGCTTCATTTCCACCTTGGTAGTCTCACTGTCACTGAGACTTATTCTGTTGATCTTTGGTGGAATTCGTAGAGTCAACAATAACATTCCCAACAACTCAACGATTCTATAACTTAGCAATCATCAGTAACTCTTGATCTTTGAAGCTCTGATGATTTATACTGCTTCCCAATCTTCCCATTATAAAGTAGCCGTTGAAAGTTATTCAAATTGCTTCGCAGATCTCGAGTTATTTGGTGTAGACTGTAGATGTGACGAGACATCTTTTTCTGACTTTCTGACACTGCAGTCTACTGTTTCACCTGCCCCGTCAAATATGTTACTTTGATATGTTGGGAAGGTCATCGACTTTAATTCTCCCTTCCGATTTCTTGATCAGAGGTTGTCCTTGCATCAATGCTCTCAATAAGCTTTTGTTCGAATGCCAACCCTCAGATTTAACCGTTGCCAATGTTTCAATCCTCAGGTGTTCGAACTCAATGATTCTGATGCACTTCTTCTTGGACCTGATCGTAGTGTCTTATTAACTAATGTGTATTGACATGTAAGGTCAACACTACGATCTTGAAGAGTGTTCACTTGATATCTAGTGAAAAAATAACTCTTCCTTCTTTCGTGCAGTGCTTCAACACTTCTGTTTGCCTCAACTGTTCTCAGATACTGATGGCTTGACTCTTTGCTCTGGCCCCTTCTGAATAACAAGACACTTCAGATTTGTGGCGTGTCCAACTCGCTTTCTCCTTGTGATCTCCCATTCACTTATCATCAGTGGACTAACCTAATGCTTAATCACTTTAGCCTTGTTCATCAGAGGCAGACCAATGTCTTTGTATATACTCCATCAGTTTCTTCTTCGTTTGGCAAACACTACGATCCTGGTTACTTCCAAGATCATTGTCATCTTTCTACTTGACAGTTACTGCACAAGCAGACTTTCCTTAGTCAGCTACTGAAGTCTTTTTATGATCATCTTGTGGAAGACTTTATCATGAATGGCTTCACAACTCAATTTGGATGCTAATTAGGTTGATGCTTAGATCTTCTAATAGCTTGCATGCCATTCGTTGAGTGCTCTCTCGCTTCCTTTAGGTGAGATGTATCCTTACAGCATCAACCAGAGGCTTCAATCTTTGATATTCGGGAGTACTCAATTGTTGAGAATCGTGTTTGCTCTACGATTCTTATTTGGCTTTCAGTGAGCACATCCTGCTGAGGTCTTAGTTCGCACTCTATGATTCAACTTCGCATACGCAGACACTCACGACCCGAGATCGATCTCGACACTACAATTTCGTCATCAGTGTTTGTTGTCTTCATCTAATCTTGCTCGACTACGATTTCGCCTTTGATACGATCAGAACGAGACTCTCTACGATTCTCGAGTGTAGTCTACGATCCTCGACTTGACTCGACTCGCTTTGCAGATGCTCGCTCTACCAGACGCAAAGTCGTTCTCACGATTTCGAACACGACTTCCTCAAAGCAGATCACTTAACTCGAGGAAGCTTTACTCGACACACCACGATCCTTCCTTATCTCTCCCGAAGTCTACGAACTCCGAGATCTACTATCTTGCAGACTACGATTCGCCTCGATAGCTCTTCTAGTTATCCTCGACTCTCGCAAGACATCACGATTTCGTGCAAAGGTGCGACGACGATCGCATGTTTATCTATTAAATCATAAGATCAACCTAACATGTTTGATCTTTCTATGTTTATAGTTCTTGTACATCATTTCTTTTTAAGGACTTTACAGAGAGTCAAGCTTTTTTTATGTAGATCAACCTAACATATTTGATCAATTCATTCTAAGTCCTTGTACATGTGTTTCTATTATTTATCAAAAGACTTTACAACTTTTCTTAATGCAAGGATACTTGCATATTCATTATATATATATATATATATATATATAATTATAAATAATATATATAAATAGGAATATCATTCACATGTTTATTTCTCGATAATCTCCCCTATTTGATTATGACAAAATAATAAGTGCATATGCATGTTATGAATGAATCTTATATACAAAGTGAGCAAATCAGATTTCTCAAACAGATAATCATGAATGTCATTTAAAATGATGTGAAATTTAATATATCGACATTTTACATCCTCGGATCCGCAATATACCTAACTAAATAGTTAGAAATGTACCGCTTTTAGCTCCACGTATGCTTTCAGGATGTCTATTGATCAGCTACTCATCTGTTTGATTTGTTTGCTCCTCCTTCTCCTCTTCTTCTGGCTCCCCCTCAGTCTTAGGCTCATCATCCTTTGGCTCCCCCTCAGATGATGAACCATCTGCTTTCTTCTTCTTTGTCTCCTTGATTTGTCTGCTCCTGCTTTCCTTGCTTTTTCTTGAATGCCTCTTATTCTGCCTTTTTCTATGCCTCTTTTTCTCCCCCTTTTTGTCATTAATCACTTGAGAGAGCCGTTCCATGTTGGACATAAGCTGCTCCATTAGATAAGAGGAGTTACCAACTTCAATCTTGAGTTCTTGTTGGCTTAACTCAAGTTGCATAGAGAAGGATTGATTCATGTTGTCAATCTTGTCAAAGAGAACTTTTAGTTGTTCTTCATTTTCTTTTTGTGCTCATAGAGCTTCAGCCTTTTGATCATGTATGGCCTTCAGATAGATGTGATCTCTCTTTGATTTTAAGAGATACATCCGCATATAGAGGTTTGGATTCGCTCTTGAATCGGGTTATCTTATGTCTGTCACAACATCTTTAACTCTTCATTGATTAGAGATATCTTCTCAACCAAATTTCAAAGCAATTTCTCAACAGCCTCTCGCGCCCATAGGAATTTGGTCATATGGTTTGCCAACTTGTTGAACACTAGCTTGACTCTACGATTTTCATCCTTGGATGATTTTTTGAAAGTGTTGATAATTTGAAAAATCATTGAGTACCAATCAGTATTGGAAGATGAAGGGATGTTGGGCAACAGTGCTTGAGCCGATGAAGGCTTCTCATCTTGAACTTGAACACTATCAGTGATAGAGTTAACAGTCTCTACGATTAGTGTCTTGACCATATTCCTTTTTCCATTAGAGTCCACTCTACGATCATAAGGAATATAATAATTTTCAGCATGTTGGTAGACTTTGTAGTGGGGCTTGTCATTTATCATCATGGTTGCAAACTTCTTTACCCTCGGGAAGTTTTGTGACACCAACTCTAGATTTGGAAACTGAGAATAGCACCAACTGAAGTAGCTCTCATCAGTATTAGTATGTGTCTTCAACCATGGCATCCACGGGAAGAACCATCTCAACAGAAGATCTTCAGAGTTATACAAGATTGTTGTGCAGCCTAATTCCATGTTTTTCCAGCCAGTGAAGCACTTCATCCTGTGGTCATTCTTACAACTCAAAGTTGTTCATTTCCATGATTTATCCATCTTGTTGCTGGTTCAGCTGGTGGTTCATCAAAGACTTCCACTACAATTCTTCTGCTAATTCTGGCGGGAGAGAGAACATGATAGTATCCTGGTTCTTCTGATTCCTAATGTGCAGAATCGAAATCTTTCTCTATCTCTTCCCTTGTTGAGCCTGAATCTTGTTGATTCCCTTTATTAGATTTATCAGTGAATTCTTCTTGTTTGTCTTCATTTTTAGAGCCTTCTTCAGCAATATCTTTCTTGGAATCGTCTTCTCCAAAGCTAGTCTCATCTTCAACACTTTCTTCCTGTGACTCATATTCCTCATCACTTAATTCAATGACTTCAGTAGAGTTGTCAGTTTTCTTTTTGGAGGCAAATTGAGCAATCAATTTGTAGCTTTTTCTTCTCCTTGAAGGTTTAGCTATGGGAGAATCAGACTCTTCTTCTTCTTCTGACTCTGAGGCCTTTGAGTCATCAGGCAAACTTTCTTGATGTTCATCATTGGAAGGGGCATATATTTCTTTTTTGATCTCATCATCTTTTGATTCATAATGAGAGCTTATTTGAACATTTGCATTTGGAGATTCAGATGGGTCATTTTGCAGCTTCTCTTCAACTTCAAAGTGAGTACTCTGAGAATTGGCCATAGGACTTAAATATTTTTCTTCATCAGCAGAATTTACATCTTCTTTTATAGATCCAGCTCCACCTTCGTTGCTTGATCTGATCTTCGAGGATTCAGTCTTGGGATCATCAATTTCCTTTTCTTCTTTTAACTCTGCGTCCTCTTCTTTGTTAGATGTTCTTCCTTGGGGAACTGGAACTGATTTCTTCATACCTTTTGCATTCTTCTTGGGTGGTTCTTGGAGTAGTCTGTTACTCCTTCTTTTTGGATTTTCAGCAGTTGATGCTGATTTTTCTCCTGCTCCTTGTTTCTTCTTGTCAATGAAGACATGTCTTGACGAAGCCTCTACATTCTTCACATTCTTAGGCTTCTTCTTCGCTGATATAGCAGCAACTGATGCAGATTCATCAGACTCAGAGCTTTCCACCTCCTTTACTTTTCTCTTCTTTGCAGAGACTTTTCTGTTGCTTCCAGTTTGTGTTAGCCTCCTGTTTTCCCTTGGGTTTTTCTTCCAATTCATAAATAGTTGTGGAGACATTACTTTGTGCACATTCAGAGGTTCTCCCTCATTATCCTTGATCTTGCTTCCTAGTTTCTTCTTCATCACTATGCTTAGTAGTCTTCTATGAAATACTTTTGTAAGTGGTTTGTCTCAGAGATTTCTTCAACTCACTTTCTCTATCCATTTGGAGATTTGATCAACAGATAACTCCAAAGTTGATTTGCTTCTTCGTAACTATGGCGTATATAATCTTCAATCGCCGATCGAGTATGTTGTCGTCGTGCAATGTCTTTGCACAATATACATTTTCCCACTATCTCAGCAAGGAACTCAAATTCCTCAGGAAATTCCTTCTTCTTCATATCCTTTAGACTAGGGTTTCTTTGGTACCACATTAGCCTCTTGCCTTCTTCAATGTCGACTTCATCCAGGTTTATCAGACCTTGATTGGGAAACCCTAGACACTGATTGATGTCTGATGCTTTTATCTTCAGACTAGATCCTTTCACCTTAGTAGTCAGAAGGCCAGAGTTTGTTGAAGCATTTGAGTAGAATTGCTTCACTAGCTCTGTATAAACTAGAGTGTTGGCTTCCAGACACTCAGAGAACCCAGCTTCCTTTACGAGTTCAAGTATGCCCTTGAACTTTGTCTTTGATTCTTCAAACTTTGTAAAGCAGAGTTGAATACCCATTATAACTTTCCATTCTGCCATTTGAGGAGTTCAAGGTATATGGTATGTGGTTCGGAGAGATTTAGCTGAATGTGATTTGGGCTTTGGAAGTTTGATTGGTTTGGATTTAAAGAGGATTCTAGGGTTTGAAAAACGGTGGGAGAGAGGTTCAATGGGTTCTGGTAACTGTTTGCAGATTTTGAATTTGTCTTTATGGCAGTTCCTTCTTACACTGCATACGCTATGATGTGTCAACTAGCTATTGGTTGCACGATGCCCAGTAACGAGCTGTAACTCCCTATTAACTTTTCAGTTAGATGTCTCTTTTAGAAGAGTAGACGTTTGATTGATGTGGATTGACTTTTGACCTTTCTGGTTCGTAGATTATCATAATAAGGCAGTTATAGACTCTACGTTTTCCCTTGTTGACTTAACGATCAATACTTGAGAGATGTTGCAGTGGATGGTTTTGGCAATTCTTCTCATTTTGAATCTTCATAATTCAGCTATTGATTTGCTTTATGAAGCCTTGAGCACTTCTCTCCAGCAAGACATCTTTCCAATTGTTATTCGAACTTTTCTCCCATAATCTGCATATTTGAGCAATTGACTTGTTCTTTCATGCTTCTTATAGGTTAAGATTAGCCTCTTGTAAGATTGCGATCGACGAGTCTGTTTCTACGATTGCTGAGGTTGCACTACGATCATTGAGGTTACATCATGATCGTTGAGTTCTCTCAAACTCTACTCTGCAATCGTTGACTATCTTTATTCTTGAGATGAACTTGATTAAGCAATTCTTCTGGGATAAGGTAGCTTAGGAAGGACCGACCTCTAAGAGTGGTCTAAGGAGGTTTGTCCCTGAGGCACTTTCCAGATGAATTGCTTTAGGAGTTATTTGTGCTGATATCTCTTTTGACCTTTTCTGATGAGGAGGTCCTTTATCAACTTTAGACAACTGCATTTGCTGTGATCGTGGTGTCTTCTTGCTTTTATACTACAATCATATGTTTGATCGTAGGCACTCCATAATTTTGAATTGGGTGGCTGATAGGTTATCAATAATACGTTTTGAGATGTTCCTACTGACTATGGTTCTTCATTTGGTTCATCAGCCACAAAGTTTTGGGACTCTGTAGCTGGTACATTGCTTCATAAAATATTTTAGTACTGTTGTTCCTTAATAGATCACTGCCCCCCCATGGTTGAGGCTATCTTTTCAGTGAGGTGTGATTCCCCTGCATATCTCCTTCTGACTGAAGTCGTTAAATCTTCTTGTATCGTAGAAATGAGTATCTTAAATGAGTATCTTCAGAGTTGATCATTCTACGATCTTTTGATAGCACTACGAACGTAGTCTTCCTTATCAGCTTGTGCTCATGGAGTTCTGCTCCCGTACTAAGTTCCTAATGTTTGATGCTCGATAGTCCTCTGATGTGAGCTTCCTTGAGAACAAGTTTTGCATGCTTGAGCATCTAAGACCCTTTTTCATCTCTGGTTGAGTGGCTTGCTTTTATATAAAGATATGCAACCATTTGAGCTTCATTTAGATTAGCTCAGCAGGTCTTCAAGGATAGGCTTTGACATATAGGAATTTTGTCAGAATTATTTCTGAACAGTCCTAAGCCTTCTGCTGGTTGACCCTTCTTGACTGAAGTCTTTTGCTTTAGCATTCCTTAGTGTGATCAGATAGACCAAGTACCTGCAGGTTATTCATTTCTAATTTTTGGTACCCATGGTCAAATGGGACCTGCTAGGTTAGTTTACCAAACCCCTGTTCCTCATATTTGAATAATCATCATGTTTACCACCATCAGTCATATTCATACATATACTACATTTAGATAATATATTTTGAGATGCATGGTGGTGAGTGTGAGAGAAATCTATCATTTTAATAAAACACTCTTTTCCTTGATTGTTTCATCATATGCTAAGTTATGATCACAGAGTTTAAATGTTCACAGAGTGAGAATCAGCTCTACGATTTATTAGCATCTGGTTGATTCATGGAGGTGATCAGTTTCTATGAATCTTCAAGATTCTCTTGTAGATCTAATCATACTCTGTGTGTCATTAAACACTTAGACCATAAGATGTCCAAAGCACATTAACCCATCAGCAAAGATTTCTTCACATTCAATCGATCTGTGAGGCTCTTAAAACCATTTCAGGTCTCTTTCAAGTTATCATCTTCAACCTAAAACTTGGATGGAGAGAAATTTTATAGACATTTGATTTTCTATCATCAGTGTACTTTCTCTCTTCACCTTTTTAGATAGATTATGAATTCTTGAAGGAAAACTGTTATAGTTCATGAGTAAGGTGCAAGTATGATGATAAAATCTATGTTGGCGAGGAACCGTACCTTTTTGCTGTTAGTTTCTTAACAGTCATTTATATTAGATATACTGAGTTTAGGCATTGATGTGCATGTTTTCTCATTTGCTTCGACAACTGGGCTTGTTCCATTGATCTTCAAATAATCAACCGTGGTCTTCAAGATATGCCAAGAGTGTATCAAGATTTTTGTTCTTTCGACATCCTTGAGTTTATAAGACTTACATCCAAATTACCTGGCTGTGATACATGTTTGAGAGGTTCTTCTTTCTTATCTGAATAAAACATTTCTTAGCATGTATGGCCTTTTCATCTCTTTAGGCTGGTGGATGTTTGACTCTTTTCTGTTGATGTCATTTGAACTTTCTAGCCTACTCTTCAAAATGACAAGATTGACTGTGAGAAAGGATTGGTCTTGTTGATATGGCAATCAAGAGCATGGACCAATCTGAGCAGCTTCAGATGTATATACACATTTATCTATACACAATATTGCCAACGTGTGAGCTCATCTGCATATAACAAGTGACTTACTACTAAACTAACTTTAGAACAATGTTTGTGTCTAGGATCAGACTCAAAGCAGTTAACATTTGAATATAGCATGAGAACCTGCTCTGATACCAATTGTTAGTTCCTAGTAGGCACACTAGATCTAGAAGGGGGGAGGGGGGTTGAATAGATCCTTTTTGTCTCAAATACTTTTCTAGTTTATTTTGTATTGCTAATAATTTAGCATGTGACAAACATAAGAATCTTTTCAAGCGCAGCAGAATAAGTAAAAGATCCCCTTCATTGATATATCCATAATCATACATACATTGTTCGTAGAGTTAGTTCAGTGGTAAGAAGTTCAAACATATATAGCAGTTATAGCAGTTAATGTACATAATGTAAATGACATAAAGTAAAAGACACAAATGGTTTTAAGTGGTTCAGAGACTCAAGCTCCTAATCCACTCTTCTGCTTTCAACTAGTAGGATTTCCACTAAGGAAGGGCAGCACCCTAAATCACTAAGATTTCTTCAAGGCCAGCAGCCTTAGGACTTTAGTTCACTAAGAACTCTTCAAGGCCAGCAGCCTTGGAACTTCTCTAGTTCCCTAGGAACTCTTCAAGCCCAACAGGCTTGGAACTTCATTTAGTCCCTCCAGACAAGGACCCCTCAGGCCCTGGCTTCTTATTGTTGTAGTTGTTGTTGTTGTTGGTGCTGAGCTGCTAAGATGTCATTAGGCTCTGAACATCTTTTGTACTTAGCAGCTTGGTGTGGTCCTCTTTTCTTTCTTCTTCGAGTCTGGACCACATCTTCTTTGGTGCAGCTGATCTTCACTCTTTTCTGCTCATCTTCATCTGGTATCAGCTGTGCACCATCACCATATGGGTTTGCTCAGTCTTTGTGCTTTTAGTAGACTTTGTCTGGCACTTAGCAATCCCTGAACCCTTCTTGAATACTTTACAGACATGGTTCTACACTTGTTTAGTTTTAACTTTTGGTTCATGGTGATTCGTAGAGTGGATCTCTTGATCTTCTTTGTACTCAGCCACTTTCCTGAATGCTATCTTCTTGGCCTTTTCGGCTCTCAGCTTGGCTGCCATTTTTAGTGGCATTCTCATCTTTGTTGAGTGAAGCTTTGATCTATTTGAGTTCTTCTTTAAAGATGCTTCACTTCCACCTTAGTAGTCTCACTATCACTGAGACTTGTTCTGTTGATCTTTGGTGGAACTCGTAGAGTCAACAATAGCATTCCCAATAACTCAACGATTCTGTAACTTAGCAATCATCAGCAACTCTTGATCATTGAAGCTCTGTTGATTTATACTGCTTCCCAATATTCCCATTATAAAGTAGCCGTTGAAAGCTATTCAAATTACTTCGCAGATCTCGAGTTATTTGGTGTAGACTATAGATGTGACAAGACATCTTTTTCGACTTTCACGACATCGTAGTCTACTTCAATCGCTTCAATTCGCCTTCTATCGATATGTTACTTTGATGTCTTGGGCAGGTCATCGACTTTATTTCTCCCTTCTGATTTCTTGATCAGAGGTTGTCCTTGCATCAATGCTCTTAATAAGCTTTTGTCCGAATGCCAACCCTCAGATTTAACCGTTGCCAATGTTTCAATCCTCAGTTGTTTGAACTCAATGATTCTGATGCACTTCTTCTCGGACCTGATCGTAGTGTCTTATTGAATAATGTGTATTGACATGTAAGGTCAACACTACGATCTTGAAGAGTGTTCACTTGATATCTAGTGAAAAAACAACTCTTCCTTCTTTCGTGCAGTGCTTCAACACTTTTGTTTGCCTCAACTGTTCTCAGATACTGATGGCTTGACTCCTTGCTCTGGCCCCTTCTGAATAACAAGACACTTCAGATTTGTGGCGTGTCCAGCTCGCTTTCTCCTTGTGATCTCCCGTTCACTTATCATCAATGGACTGACCTAATGCTTAATCACTTTAGCCTTGTTCTTCAGAGGCAGACCAATGTCTTTATATATACTCCATCAGTTTCTTCTTCGTTTGGTAAACACTACGATCCTGGTTACTTCCAAGATCATTATCATCTTTCTACTTGATACCATCGCACATGTCGATTTTCCTTAGTCACCATCAAGTCTTCTTTATGATCATCTTGTGGAAGACTTTATCATGAATGGCTTCACAACTAAATTTGGATGCTGATTAAGTTGATGCTTAGATCTTCTAATAGCTTGCATGCCATTCGTTGAGTGCTCTCTGGCTTCCTTTAGGTAAGATGTATCCTTACAGTACCAACCAAAGGCTTCAATCTTTTGGATATTCTGGGAGTACTCAATTGTTGAGAATTATGTTTGCTCTACGATTCTTATTTGGCTTTGTGAGCACATCTGTTGAGGTCTTAGTTCTACACTCTATGATTCAACTTCGGCTATGCAGACACTACGACTCTGAGATCAAATCTTTACACTACAATTTCTGTCGTTGTGCTTGTTGTCTTCATCTGATCTTGCTCGACTACGATTTCTGCCTTTGATACGATCAGTAGACTCTACGATTCTGAGTGTAGTCTATGATCTTTGACTTGACTTTGGCAGATGCTCGGTCGGCTCGTACGTAGGCTGTCTCTACGATTCTGAACATGACTTCCTCAATAGACTACGACTCCGAGGAAGCTTTACTCGACACACTACGATCCCTCTACGTCTCTCCTGGAAGTCTACAAACTCTGAGATCTACTATCTTGCAGACTATGATTCTGCCTCGATAGCTCTTCTAGTTATCCTCGACTTTCTCGCGACTATTTAGTCCTTTCGACGATCAGACAAGCCTATCTATTACATCATAAGATCAACCTAACATGTTTGATCTTTCTATGTTTATAGTTCTTGTACATCATTTCTTTTTAAGGACTTTACAGAGCTGTTTTGCTTATGTAGGATCAACCTAACATATTTGATCAATTCATTCTAAGTCCTTGCACATGTGTTTCTATTATTTATCAAAAGACTTTACAGCTTTTCTTAATGCAAGCATACTTGCATATTCATTCATATATATATATATTTATATATATCATAATCAAATCATATATAAATAGGAATATCATTCACATGTTTATTCCTGACATAATCTTTTTTCCTTTTATTAGTTTGTTCAATTTGAAGTATATTTTTATGCAAGTCAAGTATATAAAGTCCATTTCGCAAATTACCAACACCATATAAAATATTATCATTATAAATAGAACAAATATTATTCTTTATTATAATGTTAAAACCATCCATATCCAATACAGAGATAGAAATAATATTTCTAATGATATTTGGAACAAAATAACAATTATTTAATCTAATGGACTTTCCCATAGGCAGTGCTAAACAATAAGTCCCTACAGCTAATGCAACAACCTTTGCTCCATTTTTGACACGTAGGACAACCTCATCCATGCTCAACTTTCTACGTCTAACTAGTCCCTGCATATTATTACATATGTAAGAACCACAGGCGGTATCCAATAACCAAGTAGAAGATTGACTTTCAAAAAGATTAATTTCAAGCAAAAACAAAACTTAATTAGGATTCAAAGCTTTTTCTACTTTTGTTCTACAAGATAATCCTTGCAGTTCCTCTTCCAGTGACCCCGCTTGTTGCAATGGAAGCAAATTCCTTTGCTAGCTGGATCAAGTTTCTTTTGATCCTTCACTTTCGCCTTTCCTTTAGCCTTCTTGGATTTCTTCTTTTCAGAAGATACCTTGGGCCTCTTCCTTTTCTTGGAAGAATCATCTACTAGTAAGACATGGTTCTTCTTAGATGGGAAGTGACCTTCAGTAGTTTTCAACATGTTAAGTAATTCAGGCAAGCTGACATCTAACTTATTCATGTGAAAATTCACAACAAATTGTGAGAAGGTGTCAAGGAGTGACTACAAGACTAAATCTTGACTCAACTCCCCATCCATGACGAACCCAAGATCTCCAAGACGTTTAATCAAATTGATCATCCTTAAGACATGAGTCTCAACGGTTGTACCCTCAGTCATCCGAGATCGGAAGAGCTCCTTAGATATTTCATATCTAGCAGTCCTACTTTGCTCACCATACAGCTCTTGCAGGTGTTGCAGCATAGTAAAAGCATCCATGGTTTCATGCTAAAGCTGAAGCTCGTTACTCATGGATGCGATCATGATGCATTAAGCCACATATGCATCATCTTGCCACTTTTTAAAAGTAGCAATCTCTTCCTCAGAGGCTGTCTCTGCAATATTTATAGGTACGAGCGAATTTAGGACATAAGAAATCTTTTCAACAGTTAGAACAATTCTCAGATTCCTTGACCAGTCCGTGTAATTTGGTCTGGTCAGTTTGTTAGCATCAAGTATGCTACGCAGTGAAATTAGTGAGTGTGACATTTTCAAATTTCTGCATGCGTGCGAAAAGACAATATTTTAGCAAACATTCATTTATTAATTTATTTTACCAAAATAAATTAGGTCCTATTTTATATTGGTATCACCCACTATTTTCTTCAAACTATATTACCCTCATTATATAGTTCGGCAATATCTAATTTAAGATTTGCAAGTAAGAAAAAGGATTTCATTTCAAATGTATATAGCCTTGTGTGTGTATAACAAATTACATATAAATAAATAGGTAGACAACTCTTGTCAATTACATCATCTTGTAACTCCTTATATTTTGCCTCTTAAATCATAATGGTCAAGTGTGTGCACATCCAAACTAAAATGATTTAAGTCCAACCTAGCACTTCTATATATTCAAAAAAGAAAAATATTGTCCTTGTGGTGACACAACAAAGAAATATTGTTCAATTTTCTTTATAAGCATCAAATGTGATAAATTAACATCTTAAATACTTAATACTTGTCTTGTGGTGACACAAAAAACTCATATTAAATATTTAATACTCTATTAATTTTATCATGCTAAAAGGCGACGTTCGATATTCGAAAAATCTTTGAACGTTTAAGACTTAATATATAATATCTTTGAGGGGTTTATTATTATTAATCTCATCTTGTTTAGCGCGCATGCACATATATATAAAATACGCGTCATATTATTAAACATGTGAAGCATGTTTGCATATTATATATATATATATATATATATATATATATATATATATATATATAGTAATAATAGCATGAATATATAGAATATTATATTTTACTCGGATTGATGGACTTTTATTCTAGTTTGGTTCACTTGAGCCACCAAGTGAACCAATAAGTCAAACCCTAGGGTGCAAGAATAAACATTTAAATATAACTATTACATTTAAACCCGGGCTCCATTACAAACGAGTCTTCAAGCGTTCCTTTCTTCTTGATCTCCAGTTCTTCAAAAAAAATTCTAACTAATCCTATTACATAAACTATTTAATTTAAATAGAAACCTTGATCAGCAGTCAAGGGGAAGTACATAGAAGAGAGATAGAATTTACATCAAGAAAAAAATCAGAAAAGACGAGGTATGCATATCCCATTTAATAAAACTCATTCATTCAAGCATCCAACCAAAATAAATTCAATCACATTGGTGAATAGTCCATAATCAACCTCATTTATTATCATACATATCATCATATGTATCAATAAATAAAACATTTATCTCATGAATAAAATCATTCCATATATATGAGTATCATTGAATGGGCATTTTAAATCAGCATGAAATCTAATTTCAAGATTAAAATAAACTCTTTATTTTAATTATTAAGATTATATATATATATATATATATATATATATATATATATATATATAATCATATTAGTAATTAAAACGTAGAACAAGAAGTTATGAAATCATACCCTTGTTGGTACGAGCTTCCACAGGTACAAGTTCAACTCCTACTTCTTCGCGATCTCCTTGAATCTCCGTGTAGATTCTTTCCTTTGATCAATGTTAGCCACCCAAGTGTATAGCCTCTACAGGTGATCCACCAAGGAAGAAGAATTTTTAAGAAGAAGGGTGTATTGACTCAAATCCTAGTTTTTCCTATCTCTATAAAAAAGGAGGGGAGTACTCTCTAACTATTGGAATCATGTATATTTTTGATATCTGATATAAGATTCCTCTTATAAAGATATCAGGTAACCCTATTTCATTAAAATAAGGTATTATTTATTTAATTAAACTCTTTTAATTAAATAGGCTCCCTAATCTTATTAGGGATAATTAATTAAATTCCTTTAACTAATTTTGCCTCCCTAATCCTATTAGAATAAATGAGAGTACTTATATTAAATTAATTCCTAAACTCTTTTAGAAATTAAAATAATAATAATTGTAATATTAATAAGACTCCTCTTATTAATTTATATTTAATATTTCAAAATATTAAATAATAAATATTAAGCTATTTAATTTATTCTGTCACTATAGATTAAATTAAATATACTTAACATATTACTACGATTATGCCATTAACTTCTTAAATAATTATTCTTCCTTTTATGGTGTGACCCTTTAGGTTTTCTATATTAAACCGGTTGTGAATAAATCAATTAGAACAATTCTAATATTATTTGAATAAATAAATTAAACTATTAATTTATTTAAATAAATAATATTTATTCTACAATAAGGATAAACCTCCCTAGAGATCAACGACTTTTCAGATAATATAGATTTCAACATTAATCATAAAAGAACCTTTGAGTAAATAGTTATCGTACAATTCAATCTTTCCACCATACAATGTCCCAATTAAATATAAGACATGAAATTACTGTCAAGTCTTATTTTATTTAATTATATGTATTTCGATTCCTAAATGCACAACTCCTAATGAATGAAAATTAGAAACTAATTTCATTCCACCTTGGCCAATGATTCCTGGGTTGTCATTTATTGAATCACATAGGACATTTCTCTTCTTTTACTATAAGTGGTAGATTCTTTATTGATCATTCATTATCTCCATATATAACTTATTACAACCAAGCATACCCTTTGATATACCCTAAAGGTCTTAAGAAATAATTCATAGTGACATTTATTATATATAAGATACTATGATGATCTCAAGTCTAAGGATCATTTGAACTACTAGCACTACAACAATTTCCTATTGACAGGCAAGTAAAACTTCATTAGGTATTCCTTAGCGAGTCAAGTTCAGTGAACTTATTCTCCAATAAGCACCTACATACTTGCTTTAGTGTCTCCATACAAATGATCATGAGATCAATCATTCTCATCCAATGAGCAAACAACGTATGTGCTAATCTATCCGAATTCACTAATTCTCTTTTTAGTAATCCATTGATTGAGAACATTGTAGTTTTAAGCTATCTAAGATTTTAGATCTCATTAGCATGGTCTCATCATGATTCTAAAAGCATTTCTTAAAACTATGAGTTTATCATATATTATTAAAACAACACCACGTAGATAATAAATGCCTTTAATAAATAATTCTTTTATTAATAAATAAATAAGATTGATTACAAAGTATATGCATTATCATCATACATGATTAGCTTATATGAATACTGCTTTTAGAAGTAGCATTCCTTGGGCACGTGATATTGAAATATTGAATATCAGTTAATCTGGCGAAGATTGAAGCAATACAAAGTTATGAGCAATCTAAGTCAGTAACTGAAGTACGCAGCTTTATGGGCTTAGCTGGTTATTATCGGAGATTCGTGGAAGGATTTTCTTGAATCGCCACTCCATTAACTTAGATGACTCGAAAATATACAAAATTCGGATGGCGCGAGGAATGTGAGAAGAGTTTCCAAGAACTCAAGAGGAGACTCATTTCAGCACCTGTTTTGACAATGCCATCAGTTTCAGAGGGATTTGTCATCTACAACGATGCTTCAGGCAGAGGTTTTGGATGTGTTCTCATGTAACATGTGAAAGTCATAGCCTATGCCTCACGACAACTCAAAGAAAATGAGATGAATTATCTTACTCGTGATCTAGAGTTGACAGTAGTCATTTTTGCGCTAAAGATCTAGAGACATTACCTGTATGGAGAGAAAGTGGAGATCTATACAGATCATAAAAGCATCAAATATTTCTTCACTCAAAAGGAACTCAACATGCGGCAACAAAGTTGGCTCGAGCTGTTGAAAGATTATGATAATACCATTCAATACCTGGCCCCGGAAAAGCTTAACTTGGTAATCGATGCATTGAGTAGAAGATCATACGTGTACGAAGTGCGATATTGTCAACACAAAGGCCCATTTTGTATGACTTACAAAGGATGAAGATAGATTTAAAGACTTCAGGGACCCACGTGATGATGTCAAATATATGAGAAGAACCAACTTTAATCGATAAAGTCAAAGCTGCTTAAGCTACAGATCTGGAGTTGATGCGTATGAAGAAGAAAGTACAAGAAGGTGTTATTCTAGAAGTAAGAATTAATGAAGAAGGAATACTTTGAGTCAACTCCAGACTTTGTGTTCCTAACAACTTTGATTTGAAGTATAAAATCATGATGGTGGCACACAACACACCGTTTGCAATCCATCTTGGGAGTACCAAAATGTATCGCGGTCTTTGACATACATTTTGGTGGAGCAATATGAAGAGGGAGATCGCGGAGTTTATCTCAAGGTGTTTAACTTGTCAACATGTCAAGGCGGAGCATCGGGTGCCAAAAGGTCCATTGCAACCACTTGAAATTCTAGAATGGAAGTGGGAGCACATTAAAATGGATTTCGTTACTAGTCTTCCCAAGGTTTCTCAAGGCATTGATGTAATTTAGGTCATTGTCCATAGAGTAACTAAGTGTGCTCATTTCTTACCTATACGAGAAACATATTCACTTGAACGTCTTGCTCGTATAAACATAAATGAGATTGTAAGACTGCATGGTATGCTAGTATCCATAGTTTCTGATCAAGACCGAAGATTCACTTCATGATTTTGGGTCAGTTTGCAGAAAGCTATAGGCACAGATTTACGATTCAATCCTGCATATCATCCTCAGACGCATTTAACGGAAGCTCTGGAGAGGACTATTCAAACTCTTGAAGATCTATCAAGACTCTATGTCCTAGGCTTCAAAGGAAGTTGAGACAAGTACTTGCCATTAATGGAATTCTCCTACAAAAAAAGTTATCAAGCAAGTATAGGCATGGCTCCATTCGAGGAATTGTATGGACGAAAGTGTCGTTCTCTAATATGCTAGGATGAGGTGGGTGAAGCAACGTTATTGGGACCATAATTGGTACGCATAACTACGAAAAAGATTCAAATGATCCGACAACATATACAAACCTCACAAGATCGATAAAACAATTATGTTGATCTTCATCGAAGGGACGTAGAGTTCAATGTTGGAGATCATGTATTATTACGTGTTGCTCCATGGAAAGGAGTTACGAGATTTGGAAAGAGAGGAAAGCTTAATCCTCGATTCATTGGTCCATTTAAAATCCTTGATCGAGTAGGAACTGTGGCCTATAGACTCGTCTTACTGCCAAGTATGTCTCGTGTTCATAACAGTTTTTACATATCTATGTTACGTAAATTTGTGGAAGACCCGAACCACATTATTGAATTAGAACCAGATGAGATAGAGAAAGATTTAACGTATGAAGAGGTACCTGTTAAAATCTTGGATAAGAGGGAAAATATTCTACACTCAAAGGTTAAACCTCAAGTCAAAGTTTTATGAAGAAACCACGATATTGAAGAAATGACATGGGAGTTAGAATCTTACATGAAAACAAGTTATCCTCACCACTTCGACATCGCAGGTACGTACATCAATTTTGAGGATGAAATTTCATAAGAAGGGGAAGTTGTAAGACCTAAACTTTTTATGAATAACGATTTAGTTTTCTCTAAATATTATTTTGAATAATAAGGTGTGATTTGTTATGGGTGATATGTGCAAATTTTGCAAGTAAGCAAGTTGTCATAAAATATTCATTTAGTCGGGAATATTCTTATTGTCGGGGAATATTCGTACGACGGCACAATCATTGGTGGACCCCACAACGGCATAACTGTCGGATATAGAAAGCAACAGAAATAACCTTTTTATAAAAATAACGGCAAAACTTTTACCGTTAAGTGTTGAAATACCCGATGATAAAAGTACAATAATACACGTGGTTGCACAGTAGCACACGGTATTGTATAGTATCTCTGATTATTAATGCTTACTTAAGAAGTCACTCAGTTTTATTCAATTATTGTCACAATAGTTGCTGTATAGTATCTCATATTATTGATTCAATTATTGTCACAATATCATATGCACAATATTTTATATTATTAAATTAATAATTGAGATAACACAGTTATTCATATTATTATTTGCATTATGGACAATGTCTAGAAAGTTATGTCGAGAAAAGGGGTTAGGTTATTTAATTGCGCGCCAATAAGGAGAAGTCCTTATCGGAAAGCCTCCTATTTCCTGGGAATGATTTGGTTGTCAATATTGTGAGTTATAATATTAATGATGAATAATTGTTGAAAGATTAAAAATGTGTTTATTGAAGATAAGTGATTTGTGGTAAATATTTATTCAATTTTTGATATAAATAGAGGGGTTTTTCATGAAGTATTTGTTGTAAGTTTGACTTATTACATGAACCTCCACTTACTCATTTTTGAAAATCACTAGTAGAAAGTTATCTCAGTTTTATTTTATTATTATTATAATAGTAATAAAATAGAAAACTTTTTATATAAAATAGAATACTTTTTATATTATATATAAAGTTATTCATTTTATTAGATTATAAATAGAATATATTATATTTTATATAAAATTTTTGTTATATTAGAATATTTTTTTACATAGTAATGAATAGTAAAATTCACGTGAAATCTTCTAAAATTCTTCTGTTCACCCGTGAAAAAAATTCTAAATAGTTCCCTGCCATTCTCCTATAAATAGGATGCTTAGTTAAGAAATGAAAATCACACCAAAATCAAATAATTCTTCTTCTATAATATAGTGCGTATTTTTTTTTAGCATAAGGATCCTTTGAGTGTAGCAAATAGTGCTAGTTTTCTTCAAGAATATCTCCACTATACTAGTCAAAATTACTCTTCTACTAAGGTTAGGGATATTATTTTTGTTCAATAGTCGTAAGAAATATTATTTTCTTCAATACTCTATAGTGTAGACACTCGAAATTTTCTTCTTTTTATCAGCATCGACATTGCGTAGAGAGGGCATATTCGCTCTTCTGAGATAACCTCGAAGACAGATCACATCCATTCCGGATAGTACTGGAAGTTCAGTCTCAAACCCGGAACACACACTGGGAATATTAATTCCAACCTCGGAGATAACCCCATGGAATGATGTTGCAGTTCCGGCGATAACCCCAGAAATGCTTATTTCAAATGCATGCGATCAACTTTAATCTAAGACCTCCTGCCGAGGCACTCATTCCAAAGACCCAGAGCTAACACCAGGAAGACAGGCACACTTACAGATGACCTTACGGAATTCAAACACTTGTAGCAGTCCAATCTCAGATGTAACCCTGAGCAACGTCTGCTATCAGCTCAAACCGGAGATAACCCCGGTGAGGAGTCAAAAGGTCATCTTGCCACCTCAACCCCAGCGCGCCGTCTCAACATTTCATACATACATATATACAACAATGTCCCACAAGAGCCAAGGAGTTCTAATCCCGAGTGACTATTACGCGTGGCAGCACACCGGATAGAATTTGAAGCTTGAAGACCATGGGCATGGTCCCCTCTTCCTGACTTCGTACAACCTCTAATCCCATGTCATTGCGTAACTCTTGACAAAAGCAGTCCGAAGATGGTCTTGTATACCTTATTCGGATGCTCAGATTGAAGTTTCGAGTGAACATCACAGTGAACGAGTGCACGTACTTCTAGACGATGGGACCCATGGAGCTGGGCACTCTTGCACTGCAGGTGTATCATTCAAGGCCGCTGCAAGTACACTTGCGGCTCCCCCCTCTATAAATAGAGGGCTTGGGGTGGCCATTTGTAAGAAGAAAAAAAGGCGAGGAAGACCTGTCCAATTTGCTTTGTACACACCCCATATTGAGTGCTTTCTCATTTTGAACACCTGTTAGCTCACATATAGCTATATTTTACCTGTGGGAGCTGAGTGTTTATCCATATAGAGTCATAGAAGCCTGCGTTGGTAGCTCACTGTAAGCCTTCTCACACTTTATAAAGCCTTTCTCTTCATCTTTGCACACACTATTCTTCACATTGAGAGTCGTGTTGTGTGCGTATGCCTGGACTTCGGTTCGTGGTTTTCATTTTTTGTGTATATATATATATATATATACTTATATATGTATATTTTATATATGGACTAACATATCAAGTTATGCCTCGATTGAGCCTAGATTTATGTCCGAGCGTTTACTTGTTTATATATATATATATATAAATATAAATATATATATATATATATATATATATATATATATATATATATATATATATATAAACTATTGTCGACTCATTACGATGAGCCTGGATTTTATATATTTTAGCATTTACTTGCTTTTTATATATATATATATATATATATATATATATATATATATTTATATTTTCGCTTATGCCTTGAGTTTACTTGTGGCCTTTTTTACCGCTTTATTTACATTTCATCCCTTCCGGAGTTTACTTCGTGGCATGTTGACTGCCTTTTTGTGCCTTTATTTATATTTTTGATCCTCATGGAGGTGCTTCGTGGTGGTTGATCATGTCCATATATATATATATATATATATATATATATATATAGCTTTTATATATTTACATTTCCGATCCCCCATGGAGGTGCTTCGTGGTGGTCGATCATGTCCGTATATATATATTTATAGCTTATATATATATAATTGCTTACTGTTTTTCATATAAACTGCAGTATCATGTGAGCCTAGGAATCATGTGATCACAGATTCACTTCCATCGAATCTAGATTCGGTTCTGTGATGGACATTTTCAAATTGTAGCGACTTGTACATTATTTTATGGTCTCAATTTCCTTGGATGGCTATCATGCCCATGAGGAGTTCGGCACTCCTGTATATTATATTCTCGAAGATGCCTCACATCTCGAAAATAAAAGCAAACAAGCTGAACATTTAATAATAAAATGGAAGTATGAAAAGGTCTCAATTCCTATTGAGCATAGGGTTTAAAAAAACCTCTTTTACAAAACTTCATAGCTATATTCTGTTTAAAACTGAATTTTTCTATAAATTCAAACCCTTTGTATATAGGTGCGAACGAGGCCTCGTACCACTTCCAAATAATTACATATTGATCCACACACACACACACACACATTCATATAACAATTTCTTGAAAAGTGGCAGTCACCATGGCAACATGGATGTCGAGGGGTGCCTAACACCTTCCCTCCGCATAATCAAGCCCCCAAACCCAAATGAATCTCGGCTTCATTGCATTCGCTTAGCGAGTTGTTATATCACCGGGTAATGTGGAAACCTTTTTGATTGCATTGGTGCAACCATTAAAACACCAACTGTTGGCGACTCTTAAAGTCATATCATCGACATTACACATGTCGGACCTTTTTCACTTGTTTTTTCAAACAAATCTCACATAACATGAGAACACCAAAGAACAAGTAACGAAAAGGGACAAATAAAAATCTCGACGTTGACAGTGTGGCTACTATTGGGACACCAAAGAAGAGGGCTTAAGCCGCTACTACAAGCTTTTCAAAACTATTATATGCTTGTGTGTGAATGTTGCATTTACATTTATGATGAATGTGTACGAATGCATTTTACTTATTGCACTACAATATATCTATCTATGATATTAGTGCTTCGCACATGTCATCATTTTCATAAACGGTGAGACATGGGGTATGTGAATGTATGTTGTGTGGTTTCTCCACCAGGAGGCTATCCTGTCGGTGTTTGATTACTGGACTCATAGGGATACTAATTCCAACAAGGCTCGGGAAAGGCACCACCCAGATTCACTCTAGTTGAAAGACCGGATTAACTTCCCGTCAAGTAGATTGCGATGATCTGGGGACCTTCATGCCAAAAAGCCGCGAGAGTAACCCTAAGATAGGTCAACCTCTGATAAACCAAACGTGGAAGAAAGTCTCTTTATGCTTTCCATTTTTCTATTACTTATAAAAGCATTTACTTGTAATTTCATTCCATGTTCATCTTTATGTAATGGAAAATATGAAGAATATTTGTGCACACATGACATGCTATCAAATTAATGCCCATTTTTGTAGGATGATATTCCTAAAATGGACACATAATGATAGCATTTACATTATCCCTAAGACTAAACTACATAAGTCTTTTGTAGAGAAATAATTGGGCATGTTACCTGCTCAAAATCCAAAAAGGCCACGAGCCTGCAGCCAATTATGTCTTCTTCTAACCAGTCTAATGCTGTTTCTTGAGAAGAATTTGACGGATTGAGTAAACAAATTACAGATTTGGCTGTTATTCTAAAAGAATTACATCAATCTACTCAGGGTACAAAGATGCCTACACAAACAGAATCCTCTACACAAGGAGGAGCACAAGGTTTGGATAAAACAAATTCAGAACCTCAGTTGGATACGACTAACAAAGACCCTGAAAACACCCATCTCAAAGAAGGTCCAGACACCAGTGATATCAGGAAGAAGGTCCTTCAAATGGAAGAAAACATCCATTCTCTCAAAGGGATTAGAACACATTAAGTGTTTCATATGTTGACCTTTGCATATTCCCTAGTGTTCGTTATCCAGAGAAATTCAAAACCCCTGACTTTGAAAAGTATGATGCATTAGGGGATCCTTACACACATTTGAAGGTATTCATTGGAGAACTTGGATCTTATGCGGAAAATGAGAAGCTCGTAATGCAAATTGTTCCCAAGAGTCTCGATCGAGCTTTCGTTCATGGTATAACAGATTAGACAACTCAATGATCCATAGCTAGGAAGAGCTAGCTCACACCTTCCTCACTTAATACAGTTTTCAATCTTAGATGGCTCCTGACCGGTACCAGATTACCAAGGTTAAGAAACAATCTAATGAATCTTTCAGAGAGTATGCTCAAAGGTGGAGGCACCTTGCTGCTCAAGTTATTCCTTCCATGACAGAATCAGAAATGGTTATGACTTTCATAGACATATAGGAAGCTCCTTTCTATGAAAGAGTCTTAGTTGGTATTTGCAAACCATTCTCTGAAATGATCAAGCACTGAGAGATGGCTGAGATGGGATTGAAGTCCGGTAAGATGCAAGACCTAGCCGCTCTTAAAGCAATTGTTGAACACATCCAGTCTGGATCTTATGGAAATAACCACCGGAGGGTCCATAAAAAGAAAGAGGATGATGTTTCCTTGATACTATAAGGTCAAAAAGGCAGTCAGAACATGCCTATACAGAGGAGAAAATACTCCCCTTTCCAAGCACAGTCTTCAAATCCTCCATTGCCTAAAGGTGGAGATGCAAAGCGACCTCGAACGTTCATTCCCTTAGGGGACTCGCTCGAGAATATTCTTGCTCTTCTGACTACTCAGAAGAAAATTACGCGTCTTCTTCCACCAGCCAACCCTAATGATAGGGGTTTCAATGCTACTCAGAAGTGTACCTATCATGCCGGAGCACCTGGACATGATACTCAAGATTGTTGGGCCTTGAAACACAAGATCCAAGATTTGATAGACAACGGTGAGATCGTGGTTACCAAATTAGATCAGCCTCATGTACAAGACAACCCTCTTTCTCAACACAAAGAAGAAGAGGTCAACATAATCAGTTGGAGCGCAGGACAGAATTACAATTTTAACGATGAATCATCCCAGACCATCAAAGACGGTGTTGACAGATGGGATTACGCAAAGTTTTAATTTGCTATGGAACGAAAGATGAAAGCTCTTTGCAAGCAAATTGAGCAATTGGTAGAACTGTTGACTCATCGGCATCAAGTCACACGCCAATTAGTCAGCTAGGAGCATGCCTATCTCCTTCCTTTTGTTATGAATTCTCCACCATCACCTTCAGAAAGTGAAGCTATGGAGGATAAGGTTGTAAAGAGAGCAAATGCTAAAGCCCGTCATGATTTTGCCAATCAAAGGGAATTTACATACCTGGGCCAACCTATGGAGGAGATATTTTAGATGTTAATCAACGAAGGAAGAATTACCTCCCTTCTACCTCCAATTAATCCCCGTTCAAGACGGTTTAACTCCGATGGAGTATGTCAATATCATTCAAATTCTCGCGGTCATAGCACAGAAGAATGCTGGGCACTCCGCCACCTTATTCAGAATCTAATTGATAGCGTTGTCCTGCAATTGGCAGACGATGACACTGTGCTACTCGAGAGTGGGAATACATATCGTACCAAATAGAAGGGATCAGTAGCAGTTATATCCGCTGAGGCTGATGAGACTGTTAAATCATTTCCCATACAAGCAATTCAACTCAAAGGAGCTAACAATACTTTGAAAGTGGCCGCACTAGAGCCAATTTCTTTACCCTTCAGACCATAGTATCCTATTGTCAGCTTACACAAAGTTCCATGGAATTATGGAGAAGCTGAAGGATCCACGTCTCATACTACTGCTACAGTGTCGAAGGAAAATCAACTGTATCTTCCTCAGAGGGTGATGAAGCCTGCCATCAAAGCAAAGGGGAATATTCCAATGGAGAAGATTGAAAACTTCCTCCGCACTATGGGCCATAATGAAGCCAAGGTGGTTCTAAGATTAACAGAAACTCCACATCAGATCTCAATACTGGACTTGGTTTTCTCTTCCTAAGATCACAGGAAGATTTTATTAATAGTTTTGGAAGAAGCCTACTTGCCAAAATCAGTGGATGTGGAAAAATTTCAACATCTGGTTGATCACATTTTGAATAACAATGTGATATCCTTCACTGATGACGACATACCTCCTGAAGGGACCGGTCATTTCAAGCCATTGCACATTGCAGTTTTATCCTCCGGATATATGTTAGCTGGAGTTTTGATAGATAGAGGTTCATCTCTGAATAGCTGTCTTTATGCCACCTTGGTGAAGATAAACATCAATCTATAACGGATCCTAAGAAGCCATACGGTGATCAAAGCTTTTGATGGATCCCGACGAAATTCTGTCGGAGAGATTGAGCTGCCCATTAAGATTGGTCCAAATACATTCAATGTATCTTTCCACGTCCTCAAGATAGATTCAGGATACAACATGCTATTGGGGAGACCATGGATCCACATGGCTGGAACCATTCCTTCTACACTACATCAATAACTTAAATACATTGTCAACAATAGGCTAGTCAGTGTCAACGCTGAGCCGGAATGTTCTGAACAAGGAAACCTACCAATCATCAACTTCAATTCAGAAGTTGAGTCGGCCAATTTTCATACTTTGGAAGTGAGTAACATGCAATACCATCCTATTGGAGCACACTTCCCATACCCAAAATCTCTGTCGAGGTTATGTCGGCCACTCAAGAAATGATGTCATTGGGTCATCAGCTTGGACAAGGGCTTGGTAAAAATCAGCAGGATATTAAACACTCTATTCAAGTGTCCAGTCAAACTGGGACATCTGGACTAGGCTATTCTGCCAGTTCCAGTCACAGGAATCCTCATAAGCACAAGCAGATTCCTCAAGATACCGCCATTACGCGACGATTTTCTCCACTGCACTCTCATGAAAGCTAGACATGGCCTCCCAGAAGGTGCCAACCCATGTTATAGCTATGCTATTTCCTAAACTAGTACCGTTTAAAGCAAAAGAGGTGCTGATTCCTGATCCCAAAGTGGAAGAAAGGGAGCGGAAACGTAAATATAACATCGCCTTGATGATGTCAGGCATACTTATCATTGTCCACGATGAACATACAAACAGATATACCCCAGACGATGATTTCCCAGATGTTATGGTCATCATTCGGGAAAAGGAGGATGATGAGCCCCTCCATCACTACAGTCCATCAGGACTTTGCCCTCAACAATTGGAGCAACACTCCATGCATTAGTCGACGAGGGTAAAACGGGCAGAAAAATCCCTCTGCCCTGTATATAACTTTAATTGCTTACTTTATATACAATATTAGTAGTTCTTTTTTCAGTACATGCTAACACTTGTGTATGATTAAACAGTTTCATATATTAAGTGAAAGCATATTTTGTTTCAGGACCCTGAATTTAGATGTGCATGTACTTGCTGATGAGGTGCCTTTTCTCCACAAGGATTTTAACTTTGATGCAAAGTTGGACTCAGACTTGATGGAAATACAAGAGGATATTGAGACACCTCAGGAGATTAAGGAATGGGTCGCAGACAAACCTAAACCCAACCTTGATCAAACCACTTCTTTCAATCTTAGAACCTTAGAAAGCCCTAAGCTAATCCAGATTGGTTCAGACCTCACCCCAAACCAATGGAATGACATGGTTGCGCTATTAACCCAATTCCAGGATGTGTTTGCATGGTCTCATGATGACATTGTGGGTTTTTCCATTGAGATTGTCCTTCATCGCTTTCCCATTAAGGAGGGATTTAAGCCAGTCAGGCAGAAGCTCAGGCGATTAAAACCTGAGTGGAGTATAAAGGTTAAAGAGGAAATTCTGAAACAATTTCAAGCTGGCATTATCATGGTGTCTACATATCCGGAATGGATATCCAACATTGTTCCCATGCCTAAACCAGGGGGAAACGTGTGAGTTTGCATGGAATATCATGATCTAAATAAAGCTTGCCTTAAAGATAGCTTTCCCGTACCCTTTATCCACATTCTCATTGACAATACTGCTTAATACGGCATGTACTCCTTTGTGGATTGTTTGCGGGGTACCATCAGATTATGGTTGCTGAGGAGGACCGTGAGAAAACTGCTTTCATCATGCCTTGGGGAACCTTCTATTATAGACAGTTGTTATTCGACCTCATTAATGCCGGGGTAACCTACCAGCGAGCTATGATGGCTCTTTTCCATGATTTAATGCACAAAGAGATAGAGATCTACGTGGATGACATCATTGTCAAATCTCAAAGGGAGGAAGACCACTTAGACCATCTCAAAAAGCTATTCAACAGGTTGCGTAAGTAGAACTTGAAGTTGAATGCAGCCAAGTGCGCCTTTGGTGTCAAATCAGGCAAGTTGCTAGGTTTCCTAGTCAGCCACAAAGGGATTGAGCTGGATCCCACCAAAATCTAGACCATCAAGGAAATGTCCATTCCTCAAACAGAGAAGGAAATACGGGGATTTTTGGGAAGAATCAACTTCATTAGCAGGTTTATTTCTCAACTCACAGCAACCTGTGAGCCCATCTTCAAATTATTAAGGAAGAACTCCTCCATGAGATGGAACGATGAGTGTCAGAAAGCCTTCCATACCATTATAGAGCAGTTGGTTAATGCTCCTATTTTGGTATCACCCAGGGATGGTGTTCCTCTATTCATGTACCTGTCCATTAATGACAATTTTATGGGCTGCATGCTGTGGAAAAAAGACGATAGAGGCCAAGAACGAGCTATCTATTATCTTAACAAAAGATTCAGTATCAGTGAACACAAGTACACTCTGATTGAGAAGACTTGTTGTGCTTTAGCATGGGCTTTAACGAGGTTATAGCATTACCTCCATGGTCACACAACCCATCTCATATCCCGTGTGGATCCTCTCACGTACGTGTTCAGTAAGCCCATACTAAATTTTCGTCTGTCCAGATGGCAGTGGATCCTACAGCAATTTGACATCGTTTATATGACGCAAAAGTCTATCAACGGTCAAGGAATTGCGGATCAACTGGCCGCCACACCTGCAGGGGATTACAAACCCTTAGAAACATATTTTCCCGATGAAGGGGTAATGGCAGTTCAACAACACCATCAATATGATGCATGCCATACGTGGAAAATGTATTTTGATGGAGCTATTAATACAGAAGGTTCTGGAGCTGGAGCTGTTCTAGTGTCCGGTACGGGGGAGCAGTATCCCGTCGCCATCAAATTATAGTTTATCAGCACCAATAACACAGTTGAGTATGAAGGCTGTATCATGGGGCTAAAACTTGCCTGTTTAATGGGCATCAGGCGGTTAACTATCTTTGGGGATTCAGAGTTGGTAATCAAACAACCCACAGGAATTTATCAAACCAAGGAACTACGTTTGCTGCCTTACCATTGGGAAGTTTTACAGATGGTTTTGGAGTTCGAAGAAATCTCCTTCCTGCACATTCCTCGTAATAAGAATGATTTCGCGGATGGACTAGCAACGTTGGCCTCCTTGATTCATATACCTGACAAGGAAAACATGCCAAACATCACATTTGCCCTGTAAAAGGCCCCAGCTTATAGGAACTATGTTGGAGAAGTATCGGACGAGCTACCTCCCATCCAAAACCCTTGGTATCAGTATATCAAGGAGTATCTGCGAGATAGATCTACACCCGTTGAGGCGAGCCTAACTGAAAAGAGTCGGATCCATCGACTTGCTATGAAATTTTACCTGAGCAGAGATGCACTCTATAAAAGAGATGCAGGACTAGGTCTCCTCAGATGTCTGGACAAAGACCAAGCTCAGAGGCTCATGGATGAGATCCATGGTGGAGTATGTGGCCCACACATGAGCGGACCCCACCACGTCAAGAAGATCTTCGTAGCAGGCATTATTGGCTTTACGCTCAAAGTTGGATCGTGATGATCACGTAAAGAGGTGCTATCAATGCCAAATTCATGGGAATGCTATCCATGCCCCTCCAAGGGAACTCCACAATATGAGTTCGCCATAGCCCTTCTCAATGTGGGGAATGGACGTGATCGGGCCCATCGAGCCCAAATCTAGTAATGGACATCGATTCATATTCACCATGATCGACTACTTCACCAAATGGGTAGAAGCAGCCTCCTTCCCCAGAGTTACCAAAGAAGTCATCATTGTTTTCATCAAAAATAATATTGTTTGTCGATATGGACAACCAGAGGTCATTGTGTTAGACAATGCTAAGAACCTCAACAATAAAATGATGGAGGAGTTATGCAGTAAATTTCACATCAAACACCTTAACTCTGTCATCTATTGTCCAAAGATGAATGGTGCTGTTGAAGCGGCTAATAAAAACATCAAGAAGATCATGCAGAAAATGTCTGCCAATCACAAAGGATGGCCTGACCTCTTGCCTCTGACCTTATTAGCCTACAGAACTTCAATGCGTACTTCCACTGGGGCAACCCCCTACTTATTAGCCTATGGGATGGAAGCAGTGCTCCCCATAGAGGTGGAAATGGAATCCCTTAGACTGTTAATGGATGCTCAACTGGATAAAGACCAATGGGTACAAGATAGGTATCACTAATTATCTTTGATAGACAAAAGGCGAACCACGAATATCTTCCATGGTCAGTTATATAAGCAAAGGATTGCCAGATCCTACAATAGAAAAGTCCAGTTATGGGAATTCAAACAAAATGACTTGGTTTTGAAGAAGATCAGTGACAACCAAGATCAATCTAAGGGAAAATTCGCTCCTAACTTGGAAGGCCCATTTGTTGTCAAGGAGGTATTGACAGGAGGCACTCTCGGACTACAGGAAATGGATGGCGATGAATTTCCATAGCTTATCAACTTGGACACCATGAAACGGTACTATGTTTATGGTTATCATCAAGCAAACATCTTGGTTTGTGATCATCAAATCACCAGTCATTCAAGTTTTTCTAACCCTTTATACATACTCTTCTGCCCCTCATGGAAACATACACTTCAAACCAGCAGCCTGGTTTCACCTCATTTCAAAACCTTTCATACAATTTCTTGTTATCCCAAGGCAGATTGAACCTTTCACACCGCAGAGTTTATCCTCAAGACGGATTAAACTTTTCTACGCTTGCAGTTTGTCCTGAAGACGAGATCAAACTTTCTCCACACCTGCAGTTTGTCCCCATCATGGGATCAAACTTTCTTCTCCCCGCAGTATAGCCTGCATATGGGATTCATACTTCTCTTTGGTTGCATTTCGTTGTGAGGGGCGAACTACGTCGACCTGATCTCCCTGATACACGGGAGTACATAGGCAACCATATTCTATATGGCCCGGTCGCAATAAACAAAAAACAACAAAAACATTTCTACCCTTTCTTTACAAAAACAAAAACCACAAAAACACTTCTACACCCTTCTTCATCAATAAAGCTTCTACACCCATCCGCTTTCACATTCAAATTGAACCTCTTACACCTTGGCTCAACTACGTAGACTTGATCTCCTCTACAATAGAGTACGAGACGTACCATTTATGGTTTCGCCTAACCCCTACCGTAACAAAAATACTTGTCACATGGTACTGGGATCAAATTTCAATCCACCACATTTCATAGACTTCAGACCAAAGGGATGGAATTACCCAACCTCTCCTCACCAAATAGGAGATTCGGTGACCATCTAAGCTGAGGTTGTGCCTCAAAGAGCAACACCAATCCATAAGAGATGGAATTAACTAGGCTTTTCACAAATAGAAGTACTGGCGACCATCTGTGGTGCGGTCAATCTTAGAGAGGAAAAGCCACACTCCTCTCTACATTGCCAACCAGAAACCAGTCCCAAGACACAAAAGATGGTAGGGATACATACAGATCAACGATCCATTTTGAAAGATCCTGCAATAGCTCAATGTCAACATATCAAGGACGAGTTCAGAATGCATCAAGATCACAAGCCCTGAAGAAACAGGCAAATATCAAGCAAGTATCAAGGCACAACTGAAAGGGAAGTAAATCAAAATATATTTCTCTGCCATATATAATACTGTTTGATATATACAATATGCATTGTACTAGTTTATGCAGGAAAATACAAGTCTATCTACGGATCTGTGTGTATGCGGACTATCAGATCTAACATAGCATTCCTCTCTAAAGAAGGAGGTAACGCTGCAAGCTCTTGCCCAATGATATCTACACGAGCTAGCAGATCCGAGGCTAACTGCATGATGGCATGATGCTCATCAATATATGCACTCATGTCAACAAGGATGCTACCGTAAGGGATCTCATGGCATCGTTTCATGATGGCGACATCTCGGGCAGATAGGGCAGCATCCCGCTCCATAATCAATGCATCTCTGGCTGATCTAGCCTCGTCTCTCTCTAATAGAGCGATGTCTCTCCCATCAAGAGCTGTCAATATCGAGGCCCTAGCTTGATCTTTCTCATACGTCATCAGATGTAGACTCTGCTCCAGATACTGTGCTAAATGTTGAATGATAGTAGCACTCGTAGTGGGAGAATTCATCATAAATGTTGGCAACTTTGCAGTCAAATCCTCCTCGATGGGAATATCAGCCTCCTCCATAGGCTCCTCATCGTCAGAATCAGTGCCATACACTGTGGATACTACCACAGCTGATGCAGTCTCTGTCTGCATCCATGCGAAATACTCTACAGAACACCCCGGATGGCTGATAGAAAACTCAGATAGCTCTCACTGATCCCAACATGCATACAACCTGGATATGTCCTCTGCTGATAAATGCCGAGAAGCGAAGCGCTGACTCGATGCCCGCTCAAAAGGATGGAAGTCCTGGAACTGGTCAAACTGACACATCACAGCCAGTGGGTGGTAAGTGATCACGCCTCTCAAGCCAGCAAAGGAAGATAATCCATGCCCGAAGCATGAGTAATGAAACTGTAGGGTGAACTAAGCCTCAGACACTAGTAGTATAATGAATCGGATCTCCAATCCTCGCCAGAAAGTTGACTCAAGATGCAAAGATCTATACACTCCGCAGGTTGAAAGGAGTATGACATGGCTACATCATGGGTGAAATAATACCGATGCCGTCTAAAAGTGCCAATCTGTCTCAAATGTGACATAAACCATACATACAGCATGACCGAGCTGCCTGTAAACACTCCTGCTGGATAAGTGCAGCAGTATGTAGCTGACCTCAGAGTCTTTACGATGATCATCGATATGATGTGTGACCCTCCCTGAGAGCTCTCACTGCCATAATGACACCAATGTCCAACTCATCCATGTATCGTGGCATGTAGACATACGACAGTACACACAATAGCAGTACATCTACTCTGGCCAAATGCCAATGATCCTCTGGTGTGCTAAAATCCCCAGAATTCTATGCATAACTATCCTCTGAGCCAAATCTGTCAAATCAATACGGCTAACTGTCGAAGAAGACATCTGTATGAGCCGTGTCATAAGATCATCCAGGGGTCAATGTTGAATATCTCTGGACATACATACATATGCATAACATAATAACATGCATGATACAATAGATGACAATATGATATAGGGAATGGAAAACTGTACATACATTCCTAAGTATATCATCATCTAATACATCTTTGTACAACTAAAATAAAGGGAAATGGGGCAAAGCTACCCAACATCTAATAGAGGCTTATCAAAAGATATAGCGAGAATGGGTCCCACACCCTCGGCTCGGTCGATTCGAAAGGTAAAAGGAGGTCTCACAAGCTAAAAGGCCAAATCGTAAATAAAATCAGATGCGATTGAGCGAGAATAGCACCGAATCCTTGTTTTCACGGCCAAACTCCGCTCCATATATCACTCATTAGTATTCGCCTGCATACAAGGTATACTATACCAGTAGCCTCAGCTTTTACAAATCATGCTTGACAATACCTCACAAAGGTTCGATGCCATCAGTGCAAGGTCATAGCCCTAAAACCTTCCCCGGCGGGGGTTACAACGCCGAAGTTATAAATTGCTAACGTATCCCCGGCGAGGGTTACAACGCAAAAATTCAAACATCCACGTATCCCCAATGGGGGTTACAACGCATTCTTGAAACCATTGATACACACATCAATGAAGGTCAAGCAAACTTAACAATATCTCAGTCGGTGGCAAGTAAACCCATTGAAACCATTGATACACACATCAATGAAGGTCAAGCAACCTTGACGTTACCTCAGCCGATGGCAAGTAAACCCATCGAAGTAACATATCCCCGACGGGGGTCACAAGGTGATTCAACCATTGATATACGTGTCAATGAAGGTCAAGCAGCCTTGACATACTCCCTAGCAAGGGTCACAATGCAATGCAATCATTGATACACACATCAATGAACGTCAAGAAGCCTTGACAGTTTTCCCAACAGAGACCTATCCGGTGATACATACTATTGGCAGTAACTCCAACAAAGATCATGGTATATGCTGGTGACACAAACCAGAGAAGACCATCCTCATCAGAGAGGACCGATGATGGAATATGTTATACACATCCTCAAACAGACAAAGCTTTATCCCCATAGATCTCTTGTACACGAGAGGCACCTCTATGGAGTAAAGGTCTGTATCAAGGATCCATGACTTTGGTGATAGCCCCTACGTCAACATCCTTGAAGACTTGGATCGCATGTCCAAGACATCACGGATTGTCATCCCCGACAAGTTTAATAGGGAACCAAAAATCATTTCAACCCACATACATCATACATTTGCATCATGTTGCTGCACATAGCATCATGTTTATCTTGTTGCATTTCAAGTGTTTAGGATTCTTTATCCTATCCATGCCTTGCATTGCATGAATATGATAAAGAGGGGCATCTGTAGACACTGAAAATTTTTTGCACACCTATTACTGACATTGTAGGAGGGCAGATTCGTCTTTCAGAGATAACCCTGGAAGACAGCTCACATCCATTCCGGATACTACCAAAAGTTCAGTCTCAACCCCAAAACACACACCGGGAATATCAATTCCAACCTCAGAGATAACCCAAGTTTCGTCCTTGGAGATAACCCCAAGGAATACAGTTGCAGTTCCGGCGACAACTCTAGAAATGCTTGTTTCAAATGCATGCGATCAGCTTTAATCTTAGACCTCCTGCTGAGGCACTCATTCCAAAGACTCGAAGCTAACACTGGGAAGACAAGAACACTTACAGATGACCTTGCGAAATTCAAACACTTGAAGTAGTCCAATCTCAGATTTAACCCTGAGCAACGTCTACTATCAGCTCAAACCGGAGATAACCCCAGTGAGGAGTCAAAGGTCATCTTGACACCTCAACCCCAGCGCGCCGTCTCAATATTTCATATATATATATATATATACATACAACAATGTCCCATAAGAGCCAAGGAGTTCTAATCCCGAGTGACTATTACGCGTGGCAGCACACCGGATAGAATTTGAAGCTTGAAGACCATGGGCATGGTCCCCTCTTCTTGACTTCGTACAACCTCTAATCCCATGTCATTGCCTAATTCTCGACAAAAGCAGTCTGAAGATGGTCTTGTATACCTCGTTCGGATGCTCGGGTTGAAGTTCTGCAAGTTCGAGCGGACATCACAGTGCATGAGTGTATGTGCTTTGAGACGACGGGACCCGCAGAGCCCGAGGCACCCCGAGAAAGCGACTTGAGTGTATCTCATGGTTGTCAAGGGTACACTCATGCCCCCTCTATAAATAGACGGCTTGGGGTGGCCATTTGTAAGAGAAAAAAAGGCGAGGAAGCCTTGTCCAATTTTCTCTGTACACACCCCATGTTGAGTGCTTTCTCATTTTAAACACCTGTTAGCTCACATATAACTATATTTTACCGGTGGGAGCTGAGTGTTTATCCATATAGAGTCATAGAAGCCTACTTTGGCAGCCCACTGTAAGCCTTCTCACACTCTATAAAGCCTTTCTTTTCATCTTTGCACACACTTTTCTTCACATTGAGAGTCGTGTTATGTGCATATGCCCGAACTTCGGTCCATGGTTTTCATTTCATATTCAGATATATATACTTATATATGTATATATTTATATATGGACTAACATTATCGAAAGTTATGCCTCGATTGAGCCTGAACTTATTTCTCGAGCGTTTATTTGCTTATATATATATATATATATATATATATATATATATATATATATATATATATATATATATCGTCCCACTTTCGAGTTTACTTCTATGGCGGTTGATCGTCTTCTACAACTTTATTTACATTTCTAATCCCCATGGAGGTGCTTCGAGGTGGTTGATCATGTTCATATATATATATATATTTACCGCTTTTATATATTAACATTTTCGATCCCCATAGAGGTGCTTCGTGGTGGTTGATCATGTCTATATATATATATTTACTGACTTTTATATATATAACTCGCCATCGCTTTTCATATAAATCAAGACATCATGTGAGCTTAGGAATCATGTGATCACAAATTGATCCATCGAATCTAGATTCGATTCGTGATGGACATTTTCAACTATAAGTTGACTTGTACATTATTTACTTGTCTAAATTTCCTCGATGGTTGTCATGCCCACGAGGAGTTCGACATCACAGATATTATTTTCTAAGATGCCTCAAGATCTCTAAAAATAAAAGCAAACAAGCTGAACATTTAATAATAAAATGGAAGTATAAAAAGGTCTCAATTCCTATTGAGCATAGGGTTTGAAAAAACCTCTTTTATAATACTTCATTGCTATATTCTGTTTAAAACTAATTTTTTTTCTATAAATTCAAACCCTTTTATATAGGTGCAAACGAGGCCTCGCACTACTTCCAAATAATTGCACATTGATCCACACACACACACAAACATTCATATAACAGTTTCCTGAAAAGTGATGGTCACCGTGGCAACACGGATGTCGGGGGGTGCATAACACCTTCCCTTCGCATAATCAATCCCTCGAACCCAAATGAATCTCGCTTTCACAGACCCGTTTAGCGGTGTTACATCACTGGGTCAATGTGCAAACCTTTTTCGGTTGCGTTGGTGCAACCAGTTAAAAATACCAACTGGAGACTCTTAAAGTCAAATCGTCGACATTACACATGTTGGACCTTTTTCACTTGCTTTTTCAAATAAATCTCACATAACATGAGAACACCAAAGAACAAGTAACGAAAAGGGACAAATAAAAATCCCGACGTCGACATATAGTATGTAAGTAATATTATTTCGTGTCATTTTCTTAAATCTACACTTATTTTGATAACTATTGCTTCTATACTCCTTGAAATTAGTAGAATATCCTTGAATTTTGCGCTTCATCTAGTATCATTTCACTGAAATATTTTTCTAAACTTTCTTATTAAATTTTAATCTTTTCATGCCAAGGTACTATTCATAGAGTACTATTAACTCAGGTACTATTCACCCGAGGTACTATTCACGGGTTACTATTCACGGCAAAAATTAGTTTCTTTTTTGTCCAAATTATTTTTGATACATGAATATCATTCTTCAATTTTACTCCAAAATTAATTATCATGTTGACAATTTGGATGTTCTTGAACTCTGGAAAAATTGAATTATAAATCCCTAATATTTATCATTGATCTCACTTGATTGATTTCTTATATCATTGTCATCATCCTTATGTTTATATTGTGGTGAAAGTCATCTTTGACCCGTAGTGCATAGATGGACTGTTGATTGGTATGATTATGACCAGGAACTTGTGTATTGGAATAATCATGACCTGAAATGTTACAGACAAATGATGTGGTGAAAGTCCTCTTTGGCCTGCAGTGCATAGATGAACAATTATTTGGCATGATCATGACCACTGGTAACTACTAACGAATATCCGTGGCCCGTAGTGCATGGATAATTCAATGATGTGAAATATTTATTGAGTTGTGTTACAGAAATAAAATATTGATGATGAACTTTTAAATCATAGAAGGTAGTAGACATCATGCTCTACTTGACTCTTCTAATGAATTGCTTGTTCCGCTGCAGTTATTGATCTAAACTTGTTGTCTATTGTATTCTATTAAATTTTACAATATTGTTGAAGACTAAGGATAATTTATTCTACATTATCTTAGTCATAATATTCTTTACTGGGCTAGTTGATCTCACCCTTTTCTTTCATTGTTCTCTTCAGGAAATGAAAATATAGATGACACTAATCGGGAAATGGAGTGATGGTCCAAGATGGTGGCTATAGTAGTCATCATTATTCTATAAAATAGCGTGATAATAATTGTAATGAAGACTTTATTTGAGTTTGAATATTATCTACGAGATAATATTTATATTGAAACTCACAGTCTATGTTTTGTCGCATTTTGCACGACAGTTCAATAATTGTATAAATGAAGTTTGTATTTAAATTTTGTACTATGTAATTGACGACTCAGAATCGGTTGTGTAAACCTATTTTGGAGGCGTCACATGAATGGTCAAATGTAATTTTTTTGGCTGAATGAAGTATTTTATATTTAAATTTTTTTTACAATATTAACTATTATATTAAGTAATATTAAATAAATTTACAACAATTTTAAATTTTTTCAGAGAGGTAAACTAATAAAAATCTGTTATTCAGATATTTAGACATGTCAATTATCAAACAACTTTTTTCATTCAAAATTATGCTTCATTCAACTCATTCAGATTACTTAAACATTCAGAATTATTTCATTCAATTTTATCAAACACCCTCCAAATTTAGTTAACGAAGAAGTGGCACCGGCATGCATTTGGAAAGCAGCGAGTAAATTGGATGTGTCCATATATTTACTCAAAATATTTTAAGATTAAAACTTTTAGAGAGAGAAAGTATTAGAAAATTGAGTGTATAATTTTTTTTAGGGAGAGAGAATGTATACAAAAAAAATAAGAGATATGTTAAAGGAAGATAAAACAAATGTATCCAAAAGAAAAGGAAGATAAAAAATTAAAATCAATATATTAAGTAATTTATTTTATTGGACAATAATAATAGTAAGGTTGAAATTTGAAATATGAGTTGACTTATATTGGACCTATAACTATTTGGTTCCAACTTATATAACTCATATTAAAAACAAATAATATAATTTTAGTTTTTAATTAAACCATATTTTTTATATAAACTATAACCAAACTAAATTCATTTGTTGCCCGGTTTAACCCTATTTACTTGTTTACAACATACTCTTTATGAATAAGTATTATTTGACACCAATACATTAGACGAGTTAAAAAAAGACAATAGATCTACATTCTTGTGGATACATGCATCAGTATTATTGTTATTACTTATATATCAAAAAAAAACCCTTTTGGGCTTTTCGGGATAATTTTGAACTTGAAAATTTTGGAGAAGAGAAAGGAAAAGAAAAACATAAATAGGGACAAAACAATCTTAATCAAGAATAATGTTTAAATATTATGTAATAAATGGTTGAATGAGCTCTAAAAAAAATATTTCATTTCCTTTTTCCTTTGTTTTCCCCCCAAGTTTTCCAAATTCCAAACTTATTAATTACGGGTTTAAAGGTTATAAAATCTCAAAATCTGATAGGCCAGATGCTGACTAAACTATATATACAAAACATTCATCCGACTTATATTAATTCTGTATAATCTTTGAATAAGTTTATAGTTTTTGCACATAGAATATCTATATGGCTTATTCAACATTTGTTTATCACAAGTGTAGTGGAATTATACGGATTCATCCCATCAATTCAACACCAATACAGCGCGCACCTGTGTATACTAGTCCAATAAGCATGTTAGACCACCACCTTACCTAAAAGGTTAACCTATTAGATTGAGGCTCTA
Source organism: Panax ginseng (assembly GCA_020205605.1). Taxonomy (NCBI): domain Eukaryota; kingdom Viridiplantae; phylum Streptophyta; class Magnoliopsida; order Apiales; family Araliaceae; genus Panax; species Panax ginseng. The sequence goes on along the minus strand of CM035131.1, from coordinate 110,608,879 downwards.
CCATACTTTATTAACCCATCTACACTCTTTAATTTATCCAATATGGGATTCATGTGAAATATCCCAATAATCTCCAACTTTAACTTGAATACCCATCACAAGTATTATACTGGAGTAGTCACCATTAAACACATCTTCTTTGAGTCTTTCAAGAGCTCTGCTCGACTCTAGCTAATACTACTCCACCATGCCTGCGGCAAATATGGGAGTACAACCTTACTCCTTATGAACCCTGAGCAAACTATATCCCTTTTTCCTTGTGAACCTCTCATCCTTGACCAACTTTCCCAGAGCCATCCTGAGCCCACTCCACCTAACTCAACTCTTTTTGCTCCACCCACGAGGCCTGCAAATTCACCATCGCACCCTAGAGTTGATACTTGGACTCTATTTGCTCCACCCACGAGGCCTGCGAATGCACACTCGCACTCCCCTCGTACCTTGGAGTTGATACTTGGGCTCATCGAAACATGAGCTTTGATACCATTTGTAGCAGAATTGTACGGATCCATCCCATCAATTCAACACCAATACAGCACGCACCTGTGTAGACTGGCCCAATAAGCATGTTGGACCACCTCCTTACCTAAAAGTTTAACCTATTAGGTTGAGGCTCTACCATACTTTATTAACCCATCTACACTCTTGAATTTATCCAATGTGTGATTCATGTGAAATATCCCAACAACAAGATGTACATATACTTGATGAAAGCAAAGGGTTTATCTTTATTAGGTAGAGTTTATCATCTTATTCTCAAGAAATTGCATGCAAGTCAAATATATAGAGACGAATTAAATATATCACACAAGTCAAGTATATAGAGACATAATTAAATATATAAGAGAATAAATGTGTTGGGTTTATGGGGTCTAAACCCATGAGATTATCCTATTTTAATTTGGTACGTATGATTTCCAAAATTGAGAAGGAATTGAAATTCCAAAGCAACATTGGAAATTGGTCAATTGGGTATACACTGTTTTAACCGTGTGAGTCATGCATGTGACAAAAGATTTCCAAAAGCAAATTGGAAAAGGATTTTGGTCAAGACGTGAGCCATTACTGGCAGAATTGTTTGTAGATTAGAATGTTAATATGACAGAAAGCCATATGGTTGCTTAATTCCAAATCCAATAAAGAACATGAAGTATATCATGTATATATATACATGTGGTGTGACGTTAATTAGAGCAGAAGAAATTAAGAAGCATATATTACAATAATGAGTGGGCAGAGAGAAAATAAAGAGGTTTTGTGAAGGTTTATTCATGAGTTTTTGTCATCTATTCGGATCAATTAATTGCTTGAAGACTTTAATTAATTCGGAGATTCTGGATGGTGAGGTAATTTGAGTTTTCACTCAAATTGAGGTATTCTTGTATTATCTCAATTTCTTAATATTTCAAGTTTTTAGTTATAAAACTTGGAAGGACTATTTGTATTCATAGTTGATTATAGTAGAATTTTCAGAGTTCGACCCGTAGTTTTTTACCTCTTAGTTCTAGAGGGTTTTCCACGTAAGATTTGGTGTCTTGTGGTTGGTTTATTTTCGTATTATTATTTTCTGGTTTATTTAATTTTTCAAAGACAACTACAATTGGAGGACTTTTTCCAACAAAGTGGTATCAAGAGCATGGTTCTTTGCGCAGTTGTTTTTTGATAAATTAAATGGATGAATCAAGCGGCACCATGATTAAATTGACATCATCTAATTTTTCAATCTGGAAGCCTAGAATGGAAGACCTCCATTTCTGCAAGGATTTGTATGATCCATTGGAGTTTAAGGGGGAAAAATCTAGCGGACAAGACTGAGGCTGATTGGAAAAAGATGAACATGAAGACGATCGGTCACATCCGATAGTGGATCGATAAGAGTGTGTTCCACCATGTTTCGCATGAAACGGATGCTTATACACTATAGACTACATTAGAGTCCATGTACAAGAAGAAGAATGCTCAAAATAAGACCTTTGTGATTCGAAAGATCGTGAACCTGAAGTATATAGATGGTAGCAGTGTATCCGAGAATATGAGTGAGTTCCAGGGATTGGTGAATCAATTTTCTACCATGAAGTTGAATCTTGAGGACGAGATTCATGCATTGTTGCTTCTCAGTTCGTTGCCTAACAGTTGGGAAACTTTGGTTGTGTCACTAAGCAACTCAGCTCCAGAAGGAAAGATAACCATGCAGATGGTCAAGGATAGTATACACAACAAGAAAACGAGGCAAAAGGAGCAGGGTTTGAATTTTAGAGACACAATCACTTGTGGCAGAGAACAACGGTAGAAGTAACTTTAGGGGATCTCACAAAAGAAACATGAAACGCAGTAAAAGTAAAAGTTCTAAAAATCATAGAAGAAAGTCAAAGACTAGAGAAGGTGTTACATACATGTGTTTTCATTGCAACAAGGATGGTCACTTCAAAAGGAATTGTAAGATTTGGTTAGACAAGCAGAAAACTAGTGAGCAAGGGAAGGTTGAGGAGAAGATTAATGAAGCTACAATTACTAAAGATGTTGTGCCTATTTCTTTTGAGGAAGAAGAATGCTTACATATTGTTGATCAGAAGATTGATTGGGTTATTGATACTGGTGCTTTGTATTATGCTACTCCAAAGAGAGAATTCTACACGACATACAAAACTGGAGACTTTAGGTTTGTGAGAATGGGTAACACTGATCAATTCAAGATTATTGGAATTGGTGATGTTTGTATAGAGACAGATGTAGGTTTCATTATTACTTTGAGGTATGTTAGACATGTCCCAGATTTATGCCTCAACTTGATTTCTGGTATGGCCCTGGACAGGGAAGGCTATGAGAATCACTTTAGCAGTGGAAAGTGGGAGCTTTCCAAGGGTTCAATGGTAGGTACTAGAGGTACTACTTGTTGCTCATTATACAAAACTCATGTGAAGGTGTGTTCTAGTGAGTTGAATGCAATTAAAGATGAATCTTCACCGAATTTGTGGCATAAAAGGCTTGGGCACATGAGTGAGAAAGGTTTGCAGATGTTAGCAAAGAGGTCCCTCATTCCTTTAGCTAAAGGTAATGTACTAAACCCTTATGATTATTATTTCTTTGGTAAGCAAAATAGAGTTTCTTTTAGTAGCTCCTCTAAAAGAAAATCTAAGTTACTTTATAGAGTATATTGTGATGTACGTCATCCCATTGAGCTTGATTCATTAGGTGGCAATAGATATTTTGTTACTTTTATTAATGATGTTTTATGTAAGGTGTGGGTGCTTTTATTGAAAATAAAAGACCAGGTATTCCATTATTTTTAGAGTTTCCATGCTATGGTTGAAAGGGAGACTGGAAAATTATTGAAGTGTCTTCGCAGTGACAACGGAGGGGAATACACTTCAAAAGAGTTTGCAGCATACTGTGTTAAACACGTTATTCAAAATAAGAAGACAGTTCGTTGCACCCCATAATATAATGGTGTGGCTAAGAAAATGAACCGTACTATTATTGAGTGAGTCTGATGCTTGTTGAGAATGACTAAGTTGCATAATTCATTCTAGAGTGAAGTTGTTCATACCGCTTATTACCTAATGAATAGATCTCCATCAGCACCGTTGGATTTCCAGATTCCAGAGAAGATTTGGAGTGGTAAGGATGTGTCTTATTCTTATTTGAGGGTATTTGGGTGTAAGGCTTTTGCACATATCCCTGAGGAATAAAGATCAAAACTTGATGAAAAATCTACTCTATGTGTGTTTGTTGGCTATGGAGATGCAGAGTTTGGGTATAGGTTATGGGATCCAGTTAAGAGAAAATTATTTAGAAGCAAAGATGTGGTATTTAATGAGCACCAGAATTATGAGGATTTTGATAATGTTACACAACCCATATATAATAGAGTTCCGAACCTTAGCGGAGTTCCTTCGCCATTATAGAATGCCATATTTGGAGAAGGAGGTCAGAATGAAGATGTGACTGATACAGATTTGGACGATGGTGATGGGTCAAATATAGAGAGTGATAAGCAGGGGGAGCAACCCCCTCATCTATATATTTAAAAACCACATCTAAGAAGATCCACGAGAGAACATGTGTCATCAGTCATGTATCCTTTATCATAATATCTTTTAGTTGCTGAGGAGGGGGAGCCGTAAAATTTTCAGGAAGTTAAGACTTATAAGGAGAAGAGAAATTGGCTATGCGGGATGAGATAGATTCATTGCACAAGAATCATATTTAAGAGCTGACTACACTTCTGAAGGGCAAAAAAACATTGAAGAACAAATGGGTGTTCAAGCTGAAAAAGGATGGTGAAAACTTTTGTAGTATAAGGCTCGGTTGGTGGTCAAGGGTTTTGCTCAAAAACAAGGTGTTGACTTCGATGAGATTTTTTCTCCGATTGTGAAGATGACTTCTATTCAAGCAGTGTTAGGGTTAGTAGCTAGTATGGATCTTGAGCTTGAGCAAGTAGTTGTGAAAACTGCATTCCTTCATGGTTACTTGAAGGAGGAAATCTATATGGAGCAATCAGAGGGATTTGAAGTTAAAGGGAAAGAACACTTGGTTTTCAGGTTGAAGAAAAGTTTGTACGGCCTGAAACAATCCCCAAGGCTGTGGTACATGAAATTTGATTCATTCATGATGGATCAAGGATACAATATAATAGTTGTAGATCATTGTGTGTATGTCAAAAAGTTCCCGAATGGTAACTTCGTTATCTTGTTGCTATATATAGATGATATGTTGATAGTTGAGCAAGATACTAATATGATTCGCAGGCTCAAGGGTGAGCTGTTCAAGGCCTTTGATATGAAGGATTTAGGCCTGGCTAAGCAGATTTTGGGCATGAAGATTGTTCGTGACAGGAAAGCTAAAATCCCATACTTCATTCCCACAGGATTTGGAGCTCACTATCAAAAACAATCCCATCCATCTACCCATAGTCTAGGATAAAGACATAAATTAAATATCTTAAATAATAATCCTCCCCATTAAAGGGTTACATCAACTTAAAACAAATCCCATGTAATCTAACCTTAAATTATTACATAAGTCTGCGAAATGCATCATATAATTAAATAAGTCTCATAACATGGATTAAGCATGCATAAACATCATGAGTTATAAGCCTCGCTTAAAATTTCCTCTTTAATTTTTGATACTGGCGGAACCTAAATTCTCCCTTCAAATCAAAGTAACCCTTCCGTATCAACTTTAAATTTGTCTTCTTCATCTTTAAACACTTTTCTTTTTATCTTTTCACAGTTTTCATCTTGAAGTTGTGCATTCTTTACCCTATCCACCAAAATTGAACTGCTCCCTATCTGGAATAATTTTTCATCTGATTTTGTCGAATATTTAATTTCCACCAAAATCACTTTTCTTTGGTTGATCCCAATTTATTATAGCTTCAACTTTTAATGGATATAGCGAGATTCCATCCTTGTCAATAACGTGCCCAAGAAACTGCACACGTTCTAACCAAAACTCACATTTCAAAAATTTTGCGTATAACTTCTCTCTTCTTAGTGTCTCCAATGTCACTCTTAAGTGTTCAACATGCTCCTCCTTGGTTTAGAATACACCAATATATCATCAATAAACACCACTACAAATTTATCTAAGAAAGGTTTAAACACCGTGTTCATCAAATCCATGAACCCTACAGGTGCATTGGTTAAGCCAAATGACATAAGCAGAAACTCATAATGACCATATCGAGTTCTAAATGTTGTTTTTGGTACATCCTCCTTCCTTACCTTCAACTGATGATAACCACTTCTTAAATCTATCTTCAAAAAGTACCTAGCTCCCTTCAGTTGATCGAACAAGTCATCGATTCTTGGTAATGGATATTTATTTTTAATCGTGACCTTATTCAATTCACTGTAATCAATGTAGAGCCGCATTGATCCATCTTTCTTCTTAACAAATAACACTGGCGCTCCCCACGGTGAAACACTCGGCTAAATATACTTCTTGTCTAGTAATTCTTGTAACTGCACCATCAGCTCTTGGCCGTTCCTAGTGCTAGATCAGTTATGAACTCAACCTCTCTATCTGGCAGAAGTCCAGGCAAATCGTCCAAAAATACATCCGCAAAATCTCTAATGACCGGTACCTCTTCCAATTTCACAGTCTTCTTCTGAGTATCAACTATGTAGGCTAAGTATCCTACACATCCTTGTCTCAGTAACTTCTTGGCCCGCATCATTATCAGACAAATCTATTGTCTAGGCGACTTGCTGCCATAAAACACCACCTTTGACGGAGTCATAAGGTTAACACATTTCTTTTGGCAATCAATTATTACCTCGTAATTTAATAACCAATCCATTCCTAGTATAACATCAAATTCCCTCAGTTTAATTGGTATCAAATCTACCATCATCTCGTGGCCCTTTATATCCACCCTACAGTTCTTCTATATAAAACAAATAGGAGTCACTTCCATATTTGCAATCTCTATGCTTAAAGGAAAATCTAATTCTTCCTGAAGCAAATCTAAGTCCTTAGCAAAATCATTGGATATAAATGAATAAGTAGCACCCGAATCAAATAACACATAAACATTAATACCATTGATCGGAATGATACCTGACACCACATCCTTTGACTGCACAACATCTTGCACGGTCATATTAAAAGTTCTGGAAGTAGATCGGTTTGATGACACTGGCCCAGTGATAGTCAACGTACCACTGTTGTTGCTTCCTTACCTCCATTTTCACCTTCCACTGCCTTTCTAGGGCAATCACGAGCCATATAATCCTTCGACCCATAAGTGAAACAAGCTTTCTTCTTTGGGCTAAAATAATTTGGCGCAATGTGACCCTCTTGGCCACAATTAAAACACACTCGTTTACCCTTCAGACACACACTAGTGTCGTTCTTCCCACAAGTAGTACAAGCTTCAAACTTCTTCTTTTGCTGACTTCCTTACTGTCCTCCCACATTTGGATTTTTATTCCACTTCCTCTTCTGGTTATTACTTCCACTATCTCTTCCACCAGCCTTATTTTCATTCTCATTTTTCCTCTTCTTCTACTCTTGATTATACTTAGTTAAGGCATCACTTCCACCTTTCGCGATAATTGCCTTTTCTAGTAGTGCTGCAAACGTATTTCACTAAAACATTGAAACCTTGCTATATACCCAGGGCTTCAACCCTTGTTCAAACCTTCTCGCCTGGTGCACATTTGTATTGACTAGGTATGGAGTAAACCTTGCCAACTCATTAAACTTCGCAGCATACTCTGGTACAGACATGGTTCCTTGCTTTAATTCCATGAATTGAACCTCCATCTGGTTTCGGGGACTCGTCGGAAAGTAGATCTCAAAAAACATTTCTTTGAACCTATCCTACGTTATTATTCCTTGTCCCCCACGAACCTTATTCACCTGCCACCAATAACTAGCTTCAGATTTCAACATAAATGCTACGAAAGCTGTTTTCTGATCCTCATTGACCCTGGCAACGTCGAAAACCTTCTCCATTCCCATGATCCAAGTTTGAGCTACAACTGGATTCATAGACCCTTGAAACTCTGGTGGCCCAACTTCTTTAACAGTTGTTGACTGTTAAAGCTTGCGACTGATTCGTAAGTGCTCTTGTTAACAAGGTCACCAACTACTAAACTAGGTTAGCATTGGCCTTGTTATTGTTATTGTTAGTAGACCCCCCGGGAGGTGGTTGTTAGCATGGTTGTTTTCTTTTAGGAGGCATTTTCTGTTTATGATACACGCTTATTAGATCACCACTCAATTTCTTAAATATTTAAGGTTTAACTTAAATATTCTAAGATTAAAGCTTAACACATAACATTTCAATAAACTTCGATATCTTATTTATTCATAACTTCCAAAACATAGTAAGGATATCATCTCTGCTATCTATATTAACTTTCTTGATCTTGAAAAGTTTCAGGATTACATGCTCATCTGACCCCATTATTTATCTCAAAATATGGGATTTAGAATTTATTTAACACATTTAATCACGTAACTTGTTACTCTTCTTATTTTGGCATATTAAGACGTCGAGAAACTTCTCTATGCTATTCTTCCATGATACGAAACATTATTCTACGATCCATCATATACCATGGCAAGTCTTCAAACTAAGCTGGGTAATAAAAGACTCGGTCCTGGGCCTTATCAGTCGCATAATGAAAAGCATAATCCATTTCATTCATCTTGGCCTTCTTCGTTTGAACCTTATCTTCAGCACGATCTGCACGCTAAGTAGCCTTCATCCAAGCGTCTTCTTCTCTCGTACACTTAGCTGGCTACTCCTTCAAATCATCTTTTAGCTTCTCAACTTCAATTTTCATCTTTTCATTCTCAGCCAACAGCTCCTCTTGATGACCCTCTGTGTGAACTAGGTTCCATTTTGCGTTCCAAAGATGTGTGTCGAGTTCCTGAATCTCCACATCCTTTTGCTCTATAGTAGCCTGACGCATATCAGCTAGCTCCTTCAGCTCATCAACCTTAGCTTGTAATTCTATATTAAGGTCATACAATTCATCATACATCTCAACTGATATGGAGTTTGGTGGAACCTCCACATGATCCTCTTCCTCATCTTCCACCTCTATTTTCACAAAGTCCTCATCCTCTAGATCAGACACAGGTTCATTCCCTTGTCCCTCAACAGTGACCAACAGAGAAGGCTCCCTTTGAATCATCTACTCTCGAACAACATGAACATCTCGGGGCTCCTCATCTCCAGGCACCTGAGGTATCTCCTCCCTAGCTTGACTGGATCCTTCAACATTAAACATCCTGACAACAAAATACCTTAAGTTTTATATCCTGTGTGACACTCTTCGGTACTCGTGAGCATATAAGTTATCAACATATAGGCACATAAAGACTTTTAATGAATTAAGGAATTCATTCCTTAGAACTCGATAAGAGTTATCACCACTAAGTTTTCTGTCTCCTTAAAGGTTATTTCCTAAGGTTTCCCCCACCTAAGGTTCATAATCTAAAGCTTTGATACCAACTTGTCACACCCCCAAATCCGGGTACTTCATTCCCACAGGATTTGGAGCTCACTATCTAAAACAATCCCATCCATCTACCCACAGTCTAGGATAAAGACATAAATTAAATATCTTAAACAATAATCCTCCCCATTAAAGGGTTACATCAACTTAAAACAAATCCCATGTAATCTAACCTTAAATTATTACATAAGTCTGCGGAATGCATCATATAATTAAATAATTCTCATAACATGGATTCGATTAAATAAAATCAGACAAGTCTTCATCATTTGGACATCTTGCTCTTATCCTTGATAGTAGAAGACTCGTCAACTTCCTCAACTTTAGTTGCAGTGTTATATGCAAGAGTGGGCAAACAATTGCTCACTAATATAATGATGATAATAACAATAACATAAGAGTAAGCAATGAATATTGAATAATAGAGAACTCGTTCTTTGAATCAAGAATAGAAAACACGATTGAGAATTATATCTAAGGGTCTCAAGACCATAAACTATGTCTCTGGTTACTAAGTATTTCTACCTCAACCTTTAACAGTCAATAGACTATACAAACCTTTCCTTTCGTACTTAGGGGGATCAACCCTTCGTACCATGTATTGTGCAAAAACATCTAAACGCTAACCCATATGTAATCCCCTATATTAGGGTTTTTCATCTCAGTTTGACTTAGGACTTCCGCACTAAAGAAATTTTAGTTTGGATTAGCTTAATAATGGTTCTAGAATTTTTAGAACGTTCATCAACTATAGACTAGTCATATCAATAAAGGTTCACTAGCCATTCGAAGTTTGATACAACAACTAGGTATTGAGTAACCATATTTAGAATCAAGAATAGAATCACAATAATATATATTAGAATAAAAAATTGTACATCCAATAGACTATCTTCAAAAGAATTGGAGAGTCTTGTTTGGAATAATGAACATTTCAAACTTTGAATTAACAATAAACAATGATTAGAACATACTCAATGTGAATAAACGACTTGAACCATCTCAAACAAATAATATCAAGTTCAAGATTAGGGAACTTGTTTAGCGAAAAGTAAGATTTAGATACTTACATAACAATAAAGAATAAGATAGGATAAAGATCTTGCTTTACATAAAGAAGTAAGGTTTAGGAACTTGCTTTGTGCGTAAGCTATACAACTATAACACACATTCGTCAAAACCTTACATATATCATTAGAATCGCAATACAGATTAGTTACACTAACATTAACCCTATACGTTTTAGTTCTCATTTAAATTCAACTTGTTAACATAATTCAAGTTTTGACTTTTAAATTGACATCACATCACTAATCTGAAATCATAAGGCTATCATAGCAACGTAACCTTTAAACCACATCTCAAGACTTAAATAAATAGCAAGTTAAAGTTTTTCACAACTTATTAACTTTACAATTTGAAATCATTAAATACATGCTTACAATCAATTATAGAACCTCATTACATGTTTAACACATTATCATGCACCTTAGACTAGGTTAGGCCAACATGTCATGGACTGAAAACTAAAAAAAATTGTTTTTTGCTTTCGAGGGGAAAGTAATTTACTACCCCAAGCCTTGCAGATGCGGCAAAATGTCTTTGGTGCTCAATACCTGAGAATGCTCGTGGTATGGTGTTGCCATTTTTACCTTTGTTACCGATGCGGTTAGCTTGATGACTTGCAGAGACATAAATCTACAGAGACTACATTCCCTGCTTCACAGTTCATTCCCAATAAATCTAATTAAGCAGAAATTTAACATACTTAGAAGCTATAAGTTTGTTAACAACAACACCAAGCTTGCATATCATGATTATAACAACATAAACATCTTACACAATCAACTTTTAAGTATTAAAATCATGTTTTTACTAGTTTTCTTTATATTTCAACATGTTTAACGAATTCAATCCCCAAGTCTTCGTTTTTTAACCAAATTGTACCATATGAATTGCGTTCTTTTCCTAATTCAACATACGAGCATGTTTAATAATCAATTTACAAATTATCAAATAAATTAAACACCAATTTTGACTCTAAAATAATATATGTCGTATATATATCACCAAAACTCAATAACAACACTAATCTCCATTTACAACATGATTTCATGGATTTTAACCTTTGAAATTTATTTCTAAATGATAACCAACAGATTATATAAACACTAACCCATTTATGCAATTCAATTCCTCAAAAATTAGCCATTGAAATTCAATTTCCCATAAAACTCTAGAACATAATAAAAGTTCAAAATTAAGAATTTACCCTTTATTGGATTAGTTAGATGATGATAAAGAAAACTTTAAGAAGTCTTGAAAAACTCGATGGTTACACCCTCCTTCCCTGATCACATGATTCTCTCTAGCTCTTCTCAACTTTCTCTCTAACACTCTGTGTTTTCTTCCTATACTCTAAAGTCTTGGAACAAAATAGGTAATATAAACCAACTAAAACACGGTATGCATAATATAAACTGATAAACGTGGGTTATCAGTTTAACCAAGCAAAAGTCACCATCTGTTACATTAACCAAAAGCCACAAGGCTTTGTTTGGTTGGCTTACAATATCCTCCTTTTAATTTATTTTTATATTTTTCTTATATTATAGTTAACTTGTCACACCCTTAATTAATTAATTTAACTAAATCACAAATCAAATTAACATTTGCCTTATAATTATAATTTCCATAATAAATTATAATTTTATTTAAAAAACTAGTAAATCTCTAATTTAATTATTAAATTAGATTAGAACGACATTATAATTATTTAATAATTCACTTAATTTAATTATCTCATTAAATTAAATCTTCAAATCATAAAATTATCATATATTAATTTAATTATTATAACACGCTTTAATTAAATTATTGTACAACAATTTCATCAATATTTATTTATCTCAATAAATAAATCAATTCAAATATTTATTTAATTCAATAAATATTTAAAATTAATTATAAAATTCTCGTTTGTTACATAAAAGGTTGTGGTTGTCACAAGAAAAGTATGTTGAACGAGTGCTTGCAAGGTTCAACATGGGTGATGCTAAACCAGTTAGCACACCACTAGCCAATCATATTAAGTTGACAAAGCGCATGTATCCTTCTACTAAGGAAGGGAGAGATGATATGACAGCAATTCCCTATTCCTCTACTGTAGGGAGTCTTATGTATGTGATGGTTTGTACACGGCCAGATATTGCTCATGCAGTTGGCATTGTAAGTGGGTATTTGTAAAATCCTGGTAGAGAACATTGGGAAACAGTTAAGTGGATTCTGTAACGACCCCAAAATTCAAACAATTCAATTATCAACTTCGGCCATTAATAACACATCGAACTTCTAATTTTACATCATTATTCAATGTTAAGCATAGTAATATGCGGAATAATTTAAACTTTTCTATCTTCTTACTTTAATTCCCTGAATCAAAACCTTTATCATCTACATATTTTTGAATCAAGTTATTTTATGATTCGCTTCATCAAAGTTATTATATAGAATCTTACATTTTAATCCGATAACCTTTACATATCAGATAACCCAAACTTGACAGTTTATCATTACATAATCATTATAACTTATCAAGTACATTTCTCAAAACCTTTATCTTTACCTACCTTTAAACCATAGTTAGCTTATTACTCACCTTATTAGAGTTAATAAATAAAACATACATCCATGTTCAATACCCTTTCATACAATAAACAAAACTTAAACTTTATAACTCAACATCTATTAAACATCATACATTATTCGGAACCCTAAACATGGTTCAAATAATAATAATTCAGCCAAAGTGTATAAATCTTCAAGTATCACATCTGTTTCATATCTTTCAAGTAGCACATAACTTTACCTTGAATCTTTAACATGCAAAAGTGGTTATTTGTAAGGTTGAGCTCGACGGCCTAACAAAATCTAATAGTTTTCATGCATCACGTAGCACATAATAACATGGTTAACATATATCTCATAAACATTGGACTAACATAACATACATACTACAGTTGATATAACAAGTATAAAGATTGAGTTCCTTACTCAATCAACATGCTTTACTCAATTAACGTAGTCATAAATTGACTTTAACATTTCATAATTTCAACATATATATAACACATCATGCTCTTTGCAATAAACAATTAATCATCAAGTTAACATAGCAAATAGGAACTGAAAGACTTGCCCTGATCGTTGTTTATCAATAACAGTTTAACAGCTTACAACTATCTACACTTCACGTGCCCTACATAATTATATAATCATGCACATTAACTATTAGTCACATATCAATGCTTAGTAGTTGTAATGTAAACTTTACTCTATATCTCATAACCATTTCTATTATCAGTACACAATGTTTAATTTTATTGTGTTAACTTTTGACTTATATCTCACTATATTTCATACTCAAAGTTCATTCAAGTGTTTAAGTCTTGCTAGGAATCATTATTGGTTTTATATTAAACCCATTTTATATCTTATAATATTCATTTCATTTGACTTAAAATAATTTTTACGTTAATTAACATTTCTTACGACATTTCGACGTTCATTCGTCGCACGCCCGATTTGTCTCTCTTGTGTATACTTAGTATGCTTATACAACTTATCTAATACATCATTTATTAATGTTAAGTATCATTATGTTTACTAACATTCATGTTTTATAACTTAGAACAACATCTGTTATCGTCAGAAGCACTACACTTGCATACGTGCATACTGGACACCCTCCGATTGTCCCTAAAAATAGAACAGTCCTAAAGATGACCATTTTACCCCTGTTTCTGACCTCAAATCAAAAATATTAAAGAATGAAAGTTGTAGGTCTATTCGTCCTCGTTCTAGATCATCTTGAATCGCCTCAATCAGAGTTCATATGAAAACGTTATGCCTATTTTATTAAAATAGGTCAAAACAGTCACACCTGACACACTTTGGGCGCAATAAGCCTTGGGTACGTATATCAATTAATGACTTCAAATGGTAAACAATTTGCGCCCAATAGCAGAAACGGGACTCTGAAGTTCACTGTTCTTGCGATTTTTGACCCTTTTCTCCTACTAATCTTCATAACTTGAGTTATACACATCCAAATTAGTCAGTTTTTGATTCTATGGATTCGTAATTCATAGAACTACAACATACTAAAATTATAACAATTTATAGAAACACAAACTAGCCTAAATCTTAACCCAAAACTCATGTTCATACTAAACTTTCGTGTTTTAACATGTTTAGCGAATTCATTCACTACGAATTCGTTTCTTAACCAAATTGATTCATTCAACTTATGTTCTTTTCGTTTCTTATCGTATTAACATATTCTAGACTCAATTTATAGTTTAGTTCACAAACTAACTACAAATTTTTGTACTTTTCACAAGCCATATACATAACCATATACACTATAAACGATTTTATTTCTTTTGAACATAATTAGCACACTAATTCATTGTCTAGATGCTAATTCTAACACCACAAATACAAACAACTTAATAATTTAGTTTGTATAACTACAATTCATCAAACATGCAATTTATAGAAAATTTTGAAAGTGAAGAACATGAACTTTTGTTTTATAAACATACAACTCAAGGTTGAGAGGTTATACCTTCAATTTTTTGGAGATAATCCTTGATAAAACACAGTGAATTGCTTTGGAATCACATAAATTCTCTCTCAAATTTTCTCAAACTTCTCTATAAACTCTCTCTTCTTTCTTCTTCTTAGGCATAGGCTAAACCCTTTTCACGTAACATAAAACCAACGCACAAAATAAACTAAACCCAAACGTCTAAAACTGACATTTTATTAAATATAATAATGATATATCCGTTATAAAATTTAATATATTTTATTTATATTTATATAATATTTTTATTATTATTTTAATTCAAATTCAAAATTCAAAAGTCATAAGGCTTTGTTTGGCAAAACACTTTTTAAAATAAAGACTTAATATCCTTAAGCCTTATTTGGATAAATCTATTTAAAACTACTTTAATGTATTTTAATAACTCATTTAGTTTATAGTCTCACATTATTTATTTGGATTCCCATATCCAATCTTAGTTAAATAAATAAAACTAATTACCACAAAATTATAATTTTATTATAATTTTACTTAATAAATTAACATATCACTTTAATTACTAAATTAAATTAAGACAATATTCTAGCAAACTATATAATCCTTAACAACTCTCTAATTTAGTTATTAAGTTAAATTAGAGTATTATCTCATAAATTTAATTCATCACTCTTTTATCTTAATTAAGTTAATTTCTATAACTCATGAATTATTTACTTACTAATAAATAATCCAACAAATATATACTAAATAACAAACACATCAATTAAAAATATTTATTTAATTTAATAAATATTTGAAATTATAAATAAAATTCTGGATTGTTACAGATTCTCAGATACTTGAAAGCTACTTCCGGTTTGTGTTTGGGGTTTGGTGGTTCGAGTCCAATCTTGGAAGCTTTTATAGATGCAGACATGGAAGGTTCTGAAGAGAAGAAGTCTACTTTAGGGTATTTATTTACTTTTGCCGGGGGAGTTGTATCATGGCAGTCCAAGTTAAAAAAGTGTGTTTCTTTGTCTACAACCAAGTCTGAATACATTGCTACTGCAGAAGCAGGCAAGGAGATGTTATGGTTGAAACGGGTTCTCCAAGAGTTGGATTTGACACAAGATGAGTATGTGGTTTATTGTGATAGTCAAATTGTAATTGATTTAACTAGGAATGCTACTTATCATAATCACACCAAGCACATTGATGTTCGTTATCACTGACTTTGAGAAGTGATGGAAAAGGAATTGATGAAAGTGAAAAAAGTTTATACTGATGAGAACCCATAGATATGGTGACAAAGGTTGTAACTTGTGATAAATTGGGGTTTTGCAAGGAGTTGGTTGGGATGGACTCCAAGTGACAGGGTCACGATGAAAGTTCCCTCTCATGGATTTCGAGGGGGAGATTATTGGGTTTATGGGGTCTAAACCCATGAGATTATCCTATTTTAATTTTCTATGTATGATTTTTGAAATTGAGAAGGAATTGGAATTCCGAAGCAACATCGAAAATTGGCCAATTGGGTATACATGGTTTTAACCATGTGAGTCATGCATGTGACAAAAGATTTCCAAAAGCAAATTGGAAAAGGATTTTGGTCAGGACGTGAGCCATTGCTGGCAGAATCCTTTGTGGATTAGAATGTTAATATGGTAGAAAGCCATATGGTTGCTTAATTCTAAATCTAATAAAGAACATGAAGTATATCATGTATATATATACATGTGCTGTGACGTGAATAAGAACACAAGAAATTAAGATGCACATATTACAACAGTTAGTGGGCAGAGAGAAAATAAAAAAGTTTTGTGAAGGTTTATTCACGAGTTTTTGTCATCTATTCGAAATAATTAATTATTTGAAGACTTTAATTAATTCGAAGATTCTAGATGGTGAGGTTGTCGACGTCGGGATTTTTATTTGTCCCTTTTCTGTTCTTGTTCTTTGGTGTTCTCATGTTATGTGAGATTTGTTTGAAAAAATAAGTGAAAAAGGTCCAACATGTATATGTCGATGATTTGACCGTAAGAGTCACCAGATGGTGTTTTTAACTGGTTGCACCAACGCAACCGAGAAAAGGTTTTCAAATTGACCCAGTGATGTGACACTGCTAAACGGGTCTGTGAAACCGAGATTCATTTGGGTTCAGGGGCTTGATTATGCGGAGGAAAGGTGTTAGGCACCCCCCCGGCATCCATGTTACCACGGTGACCGCCACTTTTCAAGAAACTGTTATATGAATGTGTGTGTGTATGTGTGTGTGTGTGTGTGGATCAATTTGTTATTATTTGGAAGTAGTGTGAGGCCTTGTTCGCACCTATATACAAAGGGTTTGAATTTGTATGTAAAAATCAGTTTTAAACATGATATAGCAGTGAGGTTTTGTAAAAGAGGTTTTTCAAATCATGTGCTCAATAGTAATTGAGACCTTTTCATACTTCCATTTTATTATTAAATGTTAGGCTTGATTGCTTTTATTTCCGAGATGCGAAGCATCTTCGAGAAAATAATATACAGCAGTGCCGAACTCCTCATGGGCATGAAAGCCATCTAAGGAAATTCAAACACCGTGAATAATTTACAAATTGCTTATAGCTGAAATGTCCATCACGGGAACTGAATCTAGATTTAGTGGACTGAATCTATGATCACATGATTCTAGGCTCACATGATGCCACCGTTTATATGAAAAGCAGTAAGTAGTTATATATATAAAAGTTGTAAATATATATATACAGACATGATCAACCATCACGAAGCACCTCCAATGGGGGATCGAAAATGTAAATATATAAAAGTGGTAAATATAAATATACAGACATGATCAACCACCACGAAGCATCTCCATGGGGGATTAGAAATGTAAATAAAGCAGTAAATGCGATCAACCGCCACGAAGTAAACTCCAAGCTGGACTAAATATAAATAAAGTAGTAAAAACGATCAACCGCCATGAAGCAAACTCCAGGCGGGACGGAATATAAATAAAGCAGTAAAAGGCCACGAAGTAAACTCCAGGCCTGACAGAAATGTAAATATATATGTATATATATATAAAAAAGCGGTAAACACACATGATATATATTGATCCCAGCTCGGTTTATCATTTCGATGATTTGTCGATATATATATATATATATATATATATATATATATATATATATATATATATATATAGTAATAAAAAACCATGCATCAAATGCAGGCATACACAAAAACACGATGAAATTAGCCAAGCTCTATATTTATAGAAATTTGAGGCGCCTTATGTAGTGTACTTACGGTATACAAATGCACATGTGGTCGCCGGGGTGCCCAGGGCTGGGTCTCTGCTATCTCAAAATGCGTGCATGCTTGTAACTTGATGTCGCTCGAACTTGCAGAACTTCAATCCGAGCATCCGATTGAGGTGTATAAGACACATTGAATTTATTGTTGTCTAGAGCTACACAATGACATGGGATTAGAGGTTGTACGAAGTCAGGAAGATGGAACCATGTCCTATCTCTTCAAGCTTTAAATTCTATCCAGTGTGCTGTCTTACGTAGTAGTCACTCGGGATTGCAACTCCTTGGTTCTTATGGGACATTGTCATGTAGAATGTATATTGATTGTGGTTTGTTGAGACGGCGCCATGTGGGGTTGAGGTGGCCATTTGACTTTGCCCTTCACCGGGGTTATCTCCGATTTTGGCAGATAAAGCAGACGTTTCTCAGGGTTATCTCTGAGATTGGACCGCAACAAGTGTTGATTGCCCTCAGGGTTGTCTTTGAGGTGTGCCTATTCTCCCGGGGTTATCTCTGGGTTTGTGAATTGAATGCCTCGGTGGGAGTCCCGAAGTTGAAGCTGACTGCATGCATTTGAAACAAGCATTTTCGGGGTTATCTTCGGAACTGCAACTGCACTCCTTGGGGTTATCTCCAAGGTTGACATGATCTTTCTCGGTGTTGTTTCCGGGACTGAGACTGAACATCTCGGGGTTCTCTCCAAGATGAATCGGCCTTCTTCGGTGGAATTTCTAGTATTTGCACTACTATCCTTGGGGTTATCTCCTAGATGGGGAAATGATACTCCTGGTGTGTTTTTCGGGGTTAAAACTAAAATTACGGCGGTATTCGGGATTAAGCTGAGCTGTCTTCTAGGATTATCTCTGAAAGACGATTCCGCACTTCCTAAAATTTTAGTAACAGGTAGGCAGAAAAATTTTGAGTGTCTACAGATGCCCCTCTTTTATCATATTCGTGCAATGCAATGGCATGAATAGGATAAAGAATACTAGACACTTGAAATGCAACAAGATGATTATGATGCAATGCATAATGCAAATTTATGTGGTTTGTTGGAATGTCTTCCAATATGATGGGATGATTGTTGGCTCCCTGTTGCTTCTGCCGGGGATGGTAATAACCAGCCTAATGAACTTTCTTGGACGCATGATCCATAGCTACTTGGAATCTCTAAGATTGTTGACGTTAGGGCTATCACCAAAGTCTTGAATCCCTGATACAAACATTATCCTAAAGATGTAGCTCTCACACTGAGAGAGACTCGTGGGATGGGTTTTATCATTGAGGATGTGTATAACATATTCCATCATCAGTCCTCCCTGATGAGGATGTTTTTCCCTGGTTTGTATCGCCAGGCCCTTCCGCTATTCTATTGGAGTTACTGCCAACATTCGGTGTTGTCAGGGTTCCCTGACCTTCATTGACATGTGTATCAACGGATGAGATCCTTGTTGAGGATAAGTCAAGGCTGCTTGACCTTCATTGATGTGTGCATCAACGGTTGAATTGCGTTATAACGCCCGCGGGGGAACATGTCAAGGCTACTTGACCTTTATTGACGTGTGCATCAATGGTTGAATTGCGTTATAACCCCCGCCGGGCAACATGTCAAGGCTGCTTGACCTTCATTGACGTGTGCATCAATGGTTGAATTGTGTTGTAACCCCCGCCAGGGAACATGTCAAGGCTATTTCACCTTCATTGACGTGTGCATCAATGGTTGAATTATGTTATAACCCCCACCGAGCATCATGTCAATGGAAGAAAATGCGTTGTAACCCCCGCCGGGGATCATGTAAAGGTTACGACCCTACACTGATGGCATCAGACCTTTGTGAGATATTGTCGAATGTAGTTTGTAACAAATGAGATCATCGGTATAGTGTACCCTGTGTTTGGACGAAGACCAATGAGTGTTATGTAAAGCCAGAGTTTGGCCCGTGAAAACTAGGATTTCAGGCTATTCCGCTCAATCGCGTAGCATTTTTATTCCTCATTTGGCCTTTTCAGCTTGTAAGAACTCCTTTGTAACTTAAATTGGACCGAGCCGGAGGGGTGGGACCCATTCTTGCTATATCTTTTGATAGGCCTCTATTAGACACTGGGTGGCTTTCCCCCATTCTCGTTATATCTTTTGATAGGCCTCTATTAGTTATGGGGCAATTTTGCCCCATTTCCCTGTATTTTAGCTGTACCGAGATGTATTAGATGATGATATACTTAGGAAGGTATGTACAGTTTTCCATTCCCTATATCATATTGCCATCTATTGTTTATAATGCATGTATTATGTTATTAATATGTATGTATGTCCAGAAGTATTCAGCATTGACCCCTAGATGGTCATATGACATGGCCTGTACATATGTCTTCTTCGACAGTTAGCCGTATTGATCATACCCCACTAGTATTGGTGGCCTCACACTTGAGGTTATGGTATGATAATATGTCACCATCATCCAGGGTGACTGTAGATCAGATGTTGCAGCATTCTATAACCCTGTTGATGTTTCAGGTTCCCGCAGGATTTGTGGAGGGCATGTTGGAACATTGGATACCAGAGTGACAAGTCTTCCAGTTTGGCATCCACGAGTTGACTCACACTCTGGAGGAGTATGCACTATTGACGGCGGTGCCTTTGGGATGGACCTTTGCAGCAAGATATGGCCATCGGCGACATACGTAGCGACGATTTATGACTCTCACCAGGCTGAGGCGGAGAGTTATGCAGGATGAGATCACATCCGGCCATGTGATATCTCAGCATTTTTTGTTTGACATATTGGCTTTGAGGATAGTTATACGCGGCACTTCAGGGATTTCACCATACCCGAGGATCATTGGCACTCAGCTAGAGTAGATGTACTGGTACTATGTGTATTATCGTATGAATATATGCCACGGTCTATGGATGAGCTAGATATTGGTGTTATCATGACAGTGAGAGCTCTCAGGGAGGGTCACACCATTATACCGATGATCATCGCAGAGACGCTAAGGTCAGCCACATATTGCAGCACTTACCCTGCAGGGGTATTATTGGCAGCTCGGTCATGTTGTACGTGTGGTTTATGTCACACTTGAGACCGATTGGCACTTTTAGATGGCATGAGTATTGTTTCACCCATGATATAGCCATGTCGTACTCCTTTCAGCCTATGGAGTGTTAAGATCCTGCATCTTGGTCCGTTTTTCTGGCAGGGATCGGAGATCCATTTGATATATTATCGTGTACAGGGATCAGCTCACCCTACAGCTTCATCACTCATGCTCCGGGCATGGATTATCTCCCTATAGCTGGTTTGAGGGGCATGATTACTTACCACCCACTGGCCGTGATGTGTCAGTTTGACCAGTTCCAAGATTTCCATCCTTTTGAGGGGGCATTGAGTCAGCGCTTAGCTTCTCGCCACTTATCAGCAGAAGATAGATCCAGGTTGTATGCATGTTGGGATTAGGGTGAGCTAACTGAGTTTTTCGTCAGTCATCCGAGTTGTTCTGCAGAGTATTCCATATGGATGGAGACAGAGACGACATTGACTATAGCAGTATCCACGGTGTAAGGGAATGGTTTCCAATGATGGGGAGCCTATGGAGGAGACTTATATTCCCATCGAGGAGGATTTGTCTACTAGGTTACCAGCAGTTGTGATGGATTCTCCCACTATGAGTGCTACTATAATTCAGCATTCAGCACAGTATCTGGAGCAGAGTCTATATCTAATGACCTTTGGGAGAGCTCAGGCTAGGGCCTTGATGTTAACAACTCTTGATAGGAGAGACACAGCTTTATTAGAGAGAGATGAGGGCAAATCAGCCAGAGATGCATTGATTATAGAGCGGGATGTTGCCCTATCTGCTCGGGATGTAGCCATCACAGACAGTACTTTAGTGAGATCCCTTACGACTGACATCCTTACCGATATGAGTGCATACATTGATGAGCATCATGCCACCATGCAGTTAGCCTCGGATCTGCTAGCTCGTGTAGATACCATTGGACAGGAGCTTGCAATGTTACCTCCTTCTTCGGAGAGGGATGTTATTTTAGATCTGATAGTCCGTATACATACAGATCTGTATATAGACTTGTATTTTCCTGCATAGACTAGCTTAGCCATTTTGTGATGTACAACACATATTGTATATATCAAACCATATTATATATGGCATGGAAATATATTTTGATTCCCTTCCCTTTTAGTTGTGCCTTGATACATGCTTGATATTTGTCTATTTCTTCAAGGCTTGTGATCTTGATGCATTTTGAACTCATCCTTGATGTGTGGACATTGAGACGTCGTATGATCTTTCAGAACGGATCATTGATCTGTGTGTATCCCTACCATCCTTGGTTTCTTGGGACTAGTTTCTGTATGTAAATATGGAGAGGAGTGTGGCTTTTCCTCTCTAAGATTAACCGCACCACAGATGGTCGCCAATACTCCTATTTAAGAGGAGTCTAGTTAATTTCATCTCTTATGGATTGGTGTTTCTCTTTGAGGCACAACCGCAGCTTAGATGGTCGTCGGATCTCCTATTTGTGAGGAGAGGTCAGGTAGTTCCATCCCTTTGGTTTGAAGCCGATGAAATATGGTGGATTGAAGTTTGATCCTAGTACCGTGTGACAAGTATTTGTGTTCTAGTAGGGGTTAGGACCGAAACAATAAATGGTCGCCACGCATACTCTATTAAAGAGGAGATCAGTCTGCATGTAGTTGAACACTCGTGTAAGAGGTTCAACGCTGAATGTAAAAGGGTGTAGGAATGTTTTTGTTGTTTTTGTTTATGCAAAGAAAAGATAGAAATGTTTTTGTTGTTTTTGTTTATGCAAAGAAAAGATAGAAATGTTTTTTGTTGTTTTTGTTTTGGTAGAGGAAGGGCAAAAATGTTTTTGTTTTTTTTATTGGGACCGGGCCATATAGAATATGGTTGCCTACGTACTCCCGGGTATCAGCGAGATCAGGATGACGTAGTTTGCCCCTCAGGGCGATTTGCAGCCGAAGAAAAGTTTGAATCCCATGTGCAGGCTATACTGCGGGGAAAAGAAAGTTTGATCCTATGCTTGGAACAAACTGAAGGTGTGAAAAAGTTTGATCCTAAGTTCAGGAAAAACTGCAAGCGTGAAAAAGTTTGATCCTAAGTTCAGGATAAACTGTAGGTGTGAAAGGTTCAATCCTTGGTGGGATAACCAAAATTGTATGAAAGGTTTGAAATGAGGTGAAACCAGGTTGCTGGCTTAAAGTGTATGTTTCCCTGAGGGGCAAAAGAGTATGTAAAAAGGGTTAGAAAACCGGAATGACTGGTGATCTGATAATCCAAAACCAGGATGTTTGCTTAATGGTAACCTCAGATATAGTACCGTTTCACGGTGTCTAAGTTAATGAGTTATGGAAATTCATCGTCGTCCATTTCCTGTAGTCTGAGAGCACCTCCTGTCAATACCTTCTTGACAACAAACGGATATTCCCAGTTTGGAGTGAATTTTCCCTTAGATTGATCTTGGTTGTCAATGATCTTCTTCAAAACCAAGTCATGATGTTTAAACTGGTGTAACCAGACTTTTCTATTGTAGGATCTGGCGATCCTTTGTTGATATAACGGACCATGGAAGATAGCCGCGATTCGTCTTTCATCTATTAGAGATAAATGGTGATATCTATCTTATACCCATTGGTCTTCATCTAGCTGAGCGTCCATCAACACTCTGAGGGATTCCATTTCCACCTCTATGGGGAGCACTACTAACATCCCATAGGCTAATGAGTAGGGGGCTGCCCCAGTGGAAGTACGCATTGAAGTTCTATAGGCTAATAAAGTTAGAGGAAAGAGGTCAGGCCATCCTTTGTGATTGGCGGACATATTCTGCATGATCTTCTTGATGTTTTTATTAGCCGCTTCAACAACCATTCATCTTTGGACGGTAGATGACAGAGTTAAGGTGTTTGATGTGGAATTTACTGCATAACTCCCCCATCATTTTGTTGTTGAGGTTCTTAGCATTGTCTGACACAATTACCTCTAGTTGTCCATATCGACAGACAATATTGTTTCTGATGAAAGCAATGATGACTTCTTTGGTAACCCTGGGGAAGGAGGCTGCTTCTACCCATTTGGTGAAGTAGTCGATCATGTTGAATATGAATCGATGTCCATTATTGGCTTTGGGCTCGATGTGCCCGATCTTGTCCATTCCCCACATTGAGAAGGGTCATGGAGAACTCATATTGTGGAGTTCCCTTGGAGGGGAGTGGATAGCATTCCCATGAATTTGGCATTGATAGCACCTCTTGACGTGATCATCACAGTCAGCTTTGAGCGTAAGCCAGAAATGCCTTGTTCTGAGGATTTTCTTAACAAGTAGGGGTCCGCTCATGTGTGGGCCACATACTCCACCATGGATTTCATCCATGAGCCTCTGAGCTTGGTCTTTGTCCAGACATCTAAGGAGTCCTAACCCTGCATCTCTTTTATAAAGTTCATCTCCGCTCAGGTAGAATTTCATAGCCTTTTGATGGATCCGCCTTTTTTCAGTCGGGCTCTTTGACACCCCCCAAATCTAGGTACTTCATTCCCACAAGACTTGGTGTTCACTTTCCATACATTCACATCTATCTACCCAAATATAATAAAATTTAATCATAAATCCTCCCTTTAAATAGGGTTACATCATTAAATAAAAATCTCCCCAGGTTGTCTAACCTTAAACATTAATCAAGTGTGGAAATAAAATAATTACATTACATCCTTAAATATAAAATCCAACATCATGACAATAAATGAAATTACAAGTCTTCATCACTTGCACATTTTTTCTTTTCCTTTGCTAGTTGAAGGCTCATCTACCTTCTCAACTTTAGCTGCTGCAATAATAATATTTATGCAAGAGTGAGCGAAACAATTGTTCACTAGATATAACAATGAACCAACAAGAATATAATAATTGCCAATGAATAGGCTCATCAAAACTGAATAGTACTCTATCAATGATAACCAAAGACTGGAATCATAATATGGAATATATATCTGAGGGTCATAAGACCACAAACTATGTCCACGGTTACAAGTAATCTTTTAACTTTAACCTTAACAGTTAAATTGTAGGGACTTCACGTACTTAGGGGGATCAGCCCTTCGTACCATGTATTGTGCACAAACATCTAAACGCATTGCGTATCCCCTATAATAGGGTTATTTTTCTCAGTTTTAGAATACAAGTCCACACCAAAGAAAGTTTGGTTTGGATAAGCTTTCAAGGGTAATTTAGAGTTTAACGACCATCAACTAAAGGATTAGTTGAATCAATAATGTTTGATAACACAACAGTTGTTTACTAACAACATAACATAGAACAATTGAGAATCATAGGTGAATTGACTATATACTAAACTTATGCTTGAAAATAACTAGAGAGAATAAGCATTAAATGAATAAAATGATAAACCTTTGCTTAAACAATAATAAGCTAGGTTTATGATCTTGTCAAATTAGAAAGTTAATTACTGAATATACACTAATTAATAGCAAGCTAAAACAAAGCTTGCTTAACATGATAATAACTCATGCAAAGTAACAAAACAACTCAATAATAGAGACGAGAGTTCAAAAACAGCGTTCATTATACATGAATAGAACTTAAGAAACTTGCTTAACTATAAACAAGTTAGAATGAATCAACCATAATGAGAATTTCAATAAAATTAGAGTTAAAGCTTGCTCAAATGAAATTTAGGAACAAATGACTTGTTCAATAACAGTTTAAGATAGGAAACTTGTTCAATCATAAAAATAAAGTTGCACAATATAATAATAGAACTAGCTCAACGAAAGTGTAGAGTTAGAAAACTTGCCTCAAGCGTAAGCTATAATATTAAAATTTACGTTCACCTACACATTGTATTAGAACCACAATACCTATTAGATATACCAACATACCATAACATATGCATTTCTGGTTAAACTTGTTAATTTAGTACAAGTCTTATGCTACTAGGTAAATATCAGAAATTTCAAGTGTTAACCTTCACAACACTCATTTACTATTCATTATATACACTAAGTTCTAACATATCACGTTCATAACTTACTAATCAATTTTTAGAACTTTAAATTTATCAATTTCATATCACGGTTTTGTTTTAACCTTCTTACTACATGTTTGACACATTACCATAACCTTAGACCAAGTGGTAAGGGTACCTAAGATCTGCGCAGAAGTGAAGTCCTTGTCTCGGGATAGGGTATGGGCGAATCGCGCCATACACAAACACAGGGACCCATGACTTCTGCAAGCATAGCTACGCCATTTCTAGCCTTGCATAGTAGCAAGTTTGGTTGGTACCTGCAATTTATAACCGAAGCAGATGAATAATAGCCGTTTTTAGCCCAACTAACACGAATTTCACCCACCAAATAATAATATTAACACATACAATTGATATAGAACTATCATAAACATGTTTCCTCACATATTCATCAATATAGAATAATTTAACAACCATTTTAACTACTTTAATTTCTTAAATTTCATTTTTTCATATAAAAACTCAAATTTTGACATCCTTCACAAAAATTATCACTGTAATCTTAGTTTTATACCAAATCACTTAGTTCAAACTACGTTCTCTTCGTTTCTTAACGAACTAGCATAAACAAGACTCAATTTACAGTTTATCATACTAATTGGCCACTAAAATTGGTACTTCACAAGCCATATGAAAAATATATTGTAATAATTTTCTTCCTATTTTTGAACGAAAATAGCATAGTAAATTCTTGTTTACATACAAACTCAACCATCACAACACGTATAATCACAAGTAACCAATTGTATAGCAACAATTCGAAAAGATGAAATTAACAGAACATGAAATTTTTGCAGTAAACTCATATATATATATATATATATATATATATATATTTTTTTACAATACTAAGGTTATGTAGAAATACCTTCAATTAGCTTGCAATCCTTGCTATCACCACTGAATTTCTTTGAAAACTCAGAACCTCCTCTCAATTCTCTCAAGCTCTCTGTAATCTTAGGCTTAGCAAAACTAGAATGCGTATAACCCCAAAACTGATAACCAAGTGTAAAGATAAAAACTAATACGCGTACTTAATATAATATCAGTTATAAACTATTAACGTATACGTTATAATTATATTATATTTATTATTTTATTTTATTTATTTATTTTATTTATATTCAAAAATTAAAATCCAAAAGCCATAAGGCTTTGTTTGGCAAAAGTCTTTAAAATAAAGACTTAATATTTTAAGCCTTGTTTAGTCATAACAAATTTAAACTTCTTTAATTTTATTTTAATAAACAATTTAGTTCATCATTTATAATCACATCTTATTTATTTGGATATCCATATCCAACATTAATCAAATAAATTAGTTACACACTATATTTTAATTAAATATACCATTTAAACAAATAACACAAAATTATAATTTCATTATAATTTTATTTAATAATTTATTATACCACTTTAAATTATTAAATTAACAACAATAATATACCATCTCATGTTATAGTACAACTCTCTAAATTATAAATTCAATTAATTTAGATTATTATCTAATAAATTTAAATTCATAAATTTTTACTAACAACCATCACATCAACAAAATATTTATTCAACAATAAACACCTCAAATAATTATTTATAATTCAATAAATATTTAAAATTACAATTTGAAATTCTTGATTGTTACAGGCTCGCCTCAGCGGGTGTAGATCCATCTCGCAGATAATCCTTGATATGCTGATACCAAGGGTGTTGGATGGGAGGTAGCTCATCCGATACTTCTCCAACATAATTCCCATAGGTTGGAGCCTTTTGTAGGGAAAATGGGATGCTTGACATGTTTTCCTTGTCTTGTATGTTGATCAAGGAGGCCAAAGTTGCTAGCGCATCCACAAAATCATTCCTATTTCGAGGAATGTGGAGGAAGTGTTCTTCTTCGAACTCCAAAGCCATCTGTAAAACTTGTCGATGGTGAGGCAGCAAATGTAGCTCTTTGGTTTGATAGATTCCCATGGTTTGTTTGATTACCAACTCTGAATCCCCAAAGACAGTTAACGGTCTGATGCCCATTGAGTGAGCAAGTTTTAACCCCATGATACTGTGACAACCGTAATTTTGTAATTTAATTTTTTTTTAAATATTTATTTGATTGAATAAATATTTTTTCGATGAATTAATTATTAGATTAATTAATTAATTGATGAAGTAGTGATAGATTAATTTAATTTTTATGTGTTATATTTATTAAATTAATGTGGAGAAAATTTTATTATTCGAAGTATGTGATTATGTGAGCTTATTGAATTAAAAGAAATATTTATTAAGCCTATGTTATTTTAATTAATTTAATTATTAATTAGAGATTTAATAATTTAATATTTTTATTAAATGAGAAATTTAATTATGTGACTACATTGAATTAATGAGAAATTATTATATTTTATTTAAAATAAATTAAATATGATATTGATTTATTTTATAAGGAGTGTGATTGATATTTAAAACTATATAATAAAGCTTTATTAAATTAAATAATTTTTTTAAAAACCTATTCTAACTAGGCAAACATGGTCTTGGTGTAATAATTCGAGTTGTAAGGCATGTTTTATATATATATATATATATATATATATATATTGTGTGTTTCTATATCATTAATTTCATAAGATTACAACGTATGATTATGGCTTGTTATTTCAAAATTTGCAGAGTACGTGATATGGCCATATGGCCTTATACGTGATTTTTATAAGCCAAACATAAATTATTTTGCAAAATTCACACATTGATATGATTATGCATGTTAAAATGAACAAAATGAAACTTGAATGGTTGGATTTGGCTTTATAACGAATCCGTAGCATTAAAATCCATGTTTTTGTTTAAGAACTTCAATAACATCAAGAACAATCCAATTTTCATGCTTTAATTCTGTGATTATGTATTTTAATGGGCGAAAAACACTCCATAGATGTTAAGTATGTAACGCCCCGGAAAATCGAACATTTTGTAATTACTTTTAATAATGAATAAAATAATATTATTTATTATTATTACGTGTTGAGAAGATGAAGGTCGATTACATAACCTAGAAAGCGCCGAACGTCAGTAGTATTTTAACTACGTGGGAGAATTAAAGTGTTTGAATTTCTAAAACGAAAATAAAGTTTTCCAAGAAATTTTCTGAAAAACACTATTCATCAATTTCTACTCGGGAACTATTTTTGAACTTCCGAGAAATACGTAACGTCATAATATCGAGGTGAGATCGATTATGTAATAATAACCTAAGTATGGAAAACATAATATTTCGCATGCGGACTTAATTTGAGAACGTTAGGTTATTAAGCGTTAAAAGAAGAGAGTTGTGATTATATAATGTGTATACATTATATGAAAGTAAAGAATGTAAGTATAATACTATGTATTGAGTATAATACTATGTATTGTACTATTATGTATGAAGAATTAGGTAACGTATATTACGAATTAATACACGAGTAAGTATATGAAGATTATGCGTGGGGTATAAAGGTTAAGTTATATAATTTAAGGTAATGGACTTGTAGGATTGATAGTCTAATATAGAAGTCCAAGGTATGTGATCATCAAGCCCAAGTGTTTGATTATCATAAGCCCAAACTGTTGTAGCATGAGCCCATTAAGAGAGAAGCTAGATTAATTATCAAAGCCCAATGGTTTAGCCATGATCCATGGAGCGATCCAAGTGTAAGTGGGTAGACTTGATGGGCAAGGTTAATGTGTGGTGACCAAGTGATGTGATGAACAAGTGTTGTGGCTAGCAAGTTTACTTAGTGGCTAGATAATGAATAGTAAGGAGGTCGAGTATGAGGAAGTGGAGTGAGGAGGTGGAAATAAGGAGGTGGGATGTGTTAATGACCATTCTACCCTAGCTTTTGATAGCCTATAAATACCAAGTTCATTTCAATTTTTGCTGGTTGTTATTTCATCCAACTTTTCTCTCAATATAAAGCTACTTATTGGTTAGGAAGAATAAGCCACTTAAGCACTTATAAGCCACTTCAACCTTTGCTAGTTTTCCAAAGTAAATTGAAGTCTAAGTCTTCAAGGGTAAGACTCATCTCTTTTATCTACATCTCTTCTATGATAGGATTGATAGAGAAGGGGGATGGTTTGATAATAACATGTAATAAGTTATTAAGTAATGAACTTAAGCCGAATAAGTTGAATAAGCAACTCGAACATTAATAAGTTGCTAGAACCATGAAGAATGTATCATGTGTTGCCATATAATGATTAGTATGTTGAATTTAGCATGAAAACATTGATTAGTATACTTAAGTTGCTAATAAGCCTTGTGCATGGAGATTTCTAGTTCATAAGTTAAATAAGTTAATGCCTTATGGAAATAAGTCAAAACCTATTTTGATTATAAGTTGGTGTACTAAATAACTTGTAATGATCATATGTTGATTAAAATCCATTAAGAGCGTTTAGTGATGTAGCTTTGCCGGAATTCACACGATTGGACGATTATCGTCGAATTCGTGAAATTCTCGGAATGGAAGTCGTATTTTGTGTTTGAAGTCAAAAACGTTGGTTTTCGATGAAGTCATATTGGTCATTATAGAGTTGTGGACTCGAAAATTACTGAATTCTGACATAGAACGAAGAAACGAGCGTTGAACGTTCACGAACGTTTATCGTTTTCGATAAAAATGAACTCATAGGTGAAATTTTAGTAAACGAAGTCAAATAGATAAAATTCTTGTATGAACGCATAGATTATGAAATTTATGAATTGTAGGCTTTTGAACGGACCAATTTGAACTTAAAACGAAGAAGTTATGCGTCCGGGAAGTTCGTAAAAATTTTCAAAACTGCAAAATTTTCTAAGGCACAAAGTCGTAGCATGCAACGACTCTAAGCTGGAATGGCCGTAATTACTTGATCGAGGTAGGAGGTTGGTGCACTTTATTAACTTTCGTCGCAAGTATTGAAGTCATAAAATAATACTTGGAAATTGGCGCTAGGTCAAGAAAAATGATGGCGAAGAATGACTTCAAGTGTAGAAGGAAATGGAACTTATTAGTAATGAATTAAGATGTAATCATAACATGGTTACGACATTGTAAGGTACTTGTAAGACACTAATGCATGCTAATTAAGAGTGAATAATCAATCGAAGATTAGTGAAATGTGAATGACGTAATGAAAGTCGGAAACCCTAAATAACGAATCTAAGTTAGGATTTACATTGAGATGAAGGGTAATATATAATAGTATACATACTTGATTGTATAATACCTAATGTGGTACGTTATATGATTATGTATTATAGAATCATAGAGACTTAAAGCGTACGTGTGTTAATCAGTAAGCAGACGCTAAAGGCAAGTATTCTAACCCTTGTTCCAGTTCAGTCTGGACAAGTTGTGTAATTCATGTATTCTTTTGCATGAAGTTTTTAACGATGAAGTCAAAGCCAATTCTTTCGGCAAGACTTATATTATGAATCTATCAAGCATGATTAATGTTTACCGAATTATATTGGTATGGTTTTCAATCGAAGACCAAGTATGCTAAAATGTTTTTGTCGTTTAACGATAGGCACGTGAGGTTGCCACAACTTAAACGTATACACGTTTAATGAATGTAGTGTTGATCAACATAGAGTACTATGAGCTGATCACTCAGAATTGCTCGTAAGCTATGACGGACTTACGAACTTAGTGTCGGGTTGTCCTTTTCAAAAGAACTTATGATATGCTCATAGATTTGAGCCATAATTGTTATTCTACTGAGTATGGTTGTATAAAACGTTTTGAAGGAAAAGAAGTGCTATTTTGAATTATCGATAGTACTTCGTAACTATTGTTTAGTTATTGAAGCTATATGAGTTCTATGTTTCAAGCATGTTGTTTATTAGAATTGTAGTACTTGCTGAGCTAGCCATGCTCACTCTTGTTTGAACCATATGAACACAGCCAAGATCGAGCGGACTAAAGGCTCGGACAAGAATAAGGGCAAGGCGAAGACGAACCCTTATATACTTATGTAATAGTATAGGTGAACGATTGTAATATATTTGATATTATGACATGAACAAACGAATGGGTTACAAAGAACCTGGGAAATGCAATATTATTTTGTATATATAGAAGTTATATTAGTCCTTTTGTGACTATTCAGGTGAATGAATTAATGAATGGTAGTACCGTGTAGCACCATTTGTCGGGTTGGAAGAGACCCGAATTTGGGGGCGTCACGGGTTGGTATCAGAGCATTAGGTTATAAAACTTAAGGGAGGGAATTAAAAACCTTAAGTCATAACCTTAAGAGGAGTCAAAGAAGTACAAGAAGAAAATAACCTTATAAAAATGCATTATGATTATGTTATGTGTTTTTATTATTCTACGGACATGTACTAATCAACTTAATTGTGTTGTGTAGATGTCTGGAGTAAACGAGATGTTTGTTAGTGATCAAGACATTAGTGAAGAGTCGGTGAACCAAATAGAGGTTTTACCGAACCCTATAGCAGCAGAGCCAGATGTAGTGATTATTGAGTCTGGAGACTCAGAGGAAGCTGATTATATGTCAGTGTTGGATAGAAATATCCATTACTGTCAGGAAGTTAAGGAGCTTAAGGTAGAGCTCCAAATTGTTAGAGAGGAAAAGACTGATGTCGAGTCCATGTGGGAGCAGGAACACGACGAAAGGATTATGGCTAAGGACAAAGTTCATGATTTAAAGCACGAGGTCTTTGAGCTTAAGGAGGAGCTAAAGACTAAGGTGCAGAAGATAGGGAGAATGTCCTATATCTATAGGAGTTATCATACGGATTTTTAGCAGTAGGTAGCTGGATATCCTGTAGAGGTGGGGCAATCATGGCATACTATTAGCCATGATATCATTGTCGGTCTTGCCAAGGCAGATTTCGATAATGCCTTGAGGCAGATATAGATTAGTGGTATTTAAGGTAGTATGTAAATATTTTGTAAGTAGTAGTGATGTAAAGCCCTTTTTGTATAGTAAAGGGTAGTCTTTTGTAAATCCCAATTTTTGGAAAGCGATAACGGGAAAGTAATGTAAGCAGCTTAGGCTGTGTATGTAACCGATGTAGTATTATACTACGAAGAATGAATATAAGTCCTTTTTATGGAAAGCAATGTGTTATGGATGTGGACGTTATTGTTTAATATTAAATGATAACTAATAAAGAAAGGAATAATAACGTAATGTGTTTATTGTATCAGCAAAATGCCACCGAGAAGAGTGCAACGTAACCAAGAAATGAACATAAATCAACCGGAGGGAGGTCCGGTTAATCCGATGCAGGAGTTTGTTAACTTAATAACCACCGCATTTAATAGAACATGGGCTAATATCCCCATAAATCCGGGAGTAGCACGAGCTACGACCTTTAAGGATTTCAAAAGCGTTGGTCCGCCGGAGTTCAAAGGTACTACGGACCCAATCGAAGCCCAAACGTGGGTTAAGAAAATAGAGAAGGCATTTGTAATTGCAAATGTCGACAAGGGCCAGAAGGTTGCCTTTGCGACCTATATGATGAAGGGAGAGGCCAATTTTTGGTGGGAAGCCAATCGGGGTAGGGTTGGGATAACGAATTTGACATGGGATAGGTTCAAGGAGATATTCTTTGAGAACTACTTTCCCACGAGCATGCAAAGAAGGATGGAGATGCGGTTTCTCGAGTTGAAACAAGGGGACATGACTATTCCCCAATACGCTGCCAAGTTCAATGAACTGGCGAGGTTCGCTCCACATCAAGTGGATACCGAGGTAAGGAAGGCGCGACAGTTCGAGCAGGTCTTGAAACCCTGGCTCTATAACCATATATCAGTGTTCCAAAGTACTTCTTTTGGAACCGTTTTAGAGAAGATGATAATCACCGAAGGTGGTAGTGAGGCGTTGAGCCAATACCACAAAGAAAAGAAGAATAAGGGAAAGGCTGACGGGAGAGTCAAGATTGAGGGAGCCAGTGGAAGTAGCGAGGGTCAAGAGGAAGGTATTTAGCTCTGGGAATACTGGGAGTGAAGCAAGGAGACCGAAGAGAAGAATGGAGGCTGCAAGACTGT
Source organism: Panax ginseng (assembly GCA_020205605.1). NCBI lineage: Eukaryota > Viridiplantae > Streptophyta > Magnoliopsida > Apiales > Araliaceae > Panax > Panax ginseng. The sequence goes on along the minus strand of CM035131.1, from coordinate 110,574,886 downwards.
GGGAAGACTCACTTAGGAGTCATCTCAAAGGGAAGGCCGTCTCATGCTATACATTTCTGAACATGAAGGGCACATTGCACCAAATTGTCCAAGTCCGAAGAAGAACCATGGATGCTTTGTGTGTGGATCAACTGACCACATGGCGAAGAACTGCCTGAAGAAGGGGACGGACGGGAACTGGGGCGTTAATAACGGTAAGTTAGCTATTAGTGGTCCATTATGGGTAGCTAATGGGTCATACCTTTAACATGATGATCAAGATGCGGTTGCATCGGGGGCGTCATCGTAGAGTATTATTCCGATCAACGATATCAATGCGTATGTGCTGTTTGATTCGGGTGCTAGTTGTTCATTTATAGCATGCAATTTTGCTAGACGATTAGGATTACTTCCCGAAAAGTTGTCTATACCTTTAAATATTAAGGTAGCAAATGAAGAGATAATTCTGTTGAAAATGTTCATAGGAGTTGTTGCGTAGATATATTGGGGTTGTAAATTATCGGTGAGATTTATTACCGATAAAGTTAGGGAGAATTCGATGTAATTCTCGGAATGGATTAGTTGGTAAACCATGGGGAAATTATAGATTGTCAAAAGAAATGTGTGAACATTAAGGCGTTAAAACAACCTCGGGTAGTATTTTACGGGAATAGATCATTTGACGCGTTCGTGTGTTGTTTAACCATGACACAAACTAGGAAATTATTAAGGAAGGGGTTCGTAGGTTATCTGTGCCATGTTGTTGATACCCAGAGAGTGGTAGCAACCATGGAACAAATACCTATAGTGAGAGAATTCGCCGATGTATTTCCGAGTGAATTTCCTGGTCTTCCGCCGGATAGGGAGACAGAATTCGTGATAGACATTGTGCCAGGAGCGACACCAATTTCTAGGGCACCGTATCGTATGTCGCCAGTGAAAATGAAGGAGTTGATGGTGCAGTTGCAAGAACTATTGGATCGGAAGTACATTCAACCGAGTGTGTCACCGTGGGGAGCACCGGTACTGTTTGTCAAGAAAAAGGACGGATCGTTAAGATTTTATATCGACTATAGAGAGTTGAACAAGTTAACAATAAAGAATAAATACCCATTGCCCAGGATCGATGATCTGTTTGATCAGTTGAATGGAGCTAAGTATTTTTCTAAAATAGATTTAAGAACAGGGTATCATCAGTTGAAGGTTAGGAAGGAGGATGTGCCAAAGACAACATTTAGGACTCGTTATGGTCATTACGAGTTTTTAGTGATGTCGTTTGGGTTGACAAATGCACCAGCTGCATTCATGGGTATGATGAACAGAGTGTTTAAACAATATTTGGACAAGTTCGTCGTGGTGTTTATAGATGATATTCTAGTCTACTCTAAGATGACAGAAGATCATTTTGAACACCTAAGGTTAGTGTTAGAGACATTAAGGAAGGAGAAGTTGTACGCGAAATTCACGAAGTGTGAATTTTGGTTAGAGAAGGTGCAGTTTTTAGGTCATGTCATTGACCATGAGGGGATTTCAGTGGATCCAGCGAAGGTGGAAGCCATGATGAATTGGGAACAACCAAAAACGCCGACTGAGGTGCGGAGTTTCCTAGGGTTAGCGGGTTACTATCGAAGATTTATCAAGGATTTTTCGAAGATAGCTACTCGGTTGACTAACTTGTCGAGGAAGACGGTGAAGTACGCGTGGATGGAGAAATGTGAGGACAGTTTTCAAGAATTGAAGAAAAGATTGAGTGAAGCACCTGTTTTGTCATTATCCGATGACATAGGAAATTTTGTAGTTTATAGCGATGTTTCGCATAGAGGACTTGGTTGCGTGCTCATGCAGCATGGCAAGGTCATTGCGTATGCATCTAGGCAGTTGAAGGATTATGAGAAAGTTTATCCTACTCATGATCTCGAACTGGCCGCAGTAGTTTTTGCTCTAAAGATATGGAGACATTATCTTTATGGAGAAAAATGTGAGATATACACGAACCACAAAAGTCTAAAATATATCTTCACATAGAAGGAGTTGAATATGAGGCAGAGGAGATGGCTGGAGTTGGTAAAGGATTACGACTGTGAAATCCTGTATCACCCTGGAAAAGCCAATGTAGTTGCCGATGCCTTAAGTAGGAAGGGTCGGGAAAAGTTGTCTTTGTTAACGGCTCAAACTGAGTTAATAATAGAGATGGCTAGGATGGAGTTGGAAGTGAAGCTGCCAAGTGAAATGGGACAAATTTTGTTTGCAACAGAGATGCAATCTACCATCGTAGAAAGAGTCAAGGAGGTGCAACTCAAAACTGATGAGTGTGACCGTATAAAGGAGCGGCTGACCAATGAAAAGGATAGTAAATACAGTCTTGATAACGAGGGGTTATTGAGATTTGAAGGAAGAATTTGGGTTCCAAATAAGACGGAATTAAAGGAGCAGGTTCTACAAGAGGCTCATAGTTCAAGGTTTTCGATTTATCCTGGTAGCACTAAGATGTATCAAGATCTTCGACAGACTTTTTGGTGGCCAAACATGAAGAGAGAGATAGCCGAATACGTTAGGAGGTGCTTAACTTGTCAGAGAGTTAAGGCCGAACATCAACGACCTAGTGGCTTGTTACTGTCATTAGAAATTTCGGAGTGGAAATGGGAGAATATCACAATGGATTTTGTGGTAGGACTTCCGACTACTCAGAAGGGGTATGATGCGATTTGGGTAATAGTGGACAGGTTAACGAAGTCGGCTCACTTTTTTCCAATTAGGGTTAAGTATAACTTAGACCAATTAGCTAGACTTTATATTAAGGAAATAATCTCTAGACATGGAGTGCCAGTATCGATTGTGTCAGATCGTGATCCATGATTCACGTTGAACTTTTGGAGAAGTCTACAAGAGCAGTTGGGAACACAGTTGAAGCTGAGTACAGCGTATCATCCACAGAAGGATGGACAGAGCAAGAGGATAATTCAGACGTTAGAAGATACACTAAGATCTTGCGTCATGGATTTCAAGGGTAGTTGGGATAATCATCTACCGTTAGTGGAGTTTGCGTATAAAAATAGTTATCATGCAAGCATAGGTATGCCACCTTACGAAGCTTTGTATGGGAGAAAATACAGAACGCCAATGTATTGGGATGAGGTAGGAGAACGCCGAATGTTGGGACCAGAATTGGTGCAACAGACAACAAATTGGTGCAGCTCAAGACAGACAGAAGAAGTTTACGGATCCGCATAGAGAGAATCGAGAGTTTGAAGTAGGTTCGTACGTATTTCTAAAAGTATCTCCCTGGAAAGGAAAGATACGTTTTAGAAAAAAGGGGAAGTTAAGTCCGAGGTTTATAGGACCTTTTGAAGTATTAAAACGGATGGGTGAGGTAGCTTATATGATAGCGTTACCTCCAGACCTAGAACGGATACATAATGTATTTCACGTGTCGGTATTGTGTCCTTATAAGCCAGATTATAAGCACGTGATAGAATATGAGCCTATCCATGTTGAGAAGGACTTAACGTACGAGGAAACACCGATTCAAATTATCGATAGAAAAGAACAAGTTCTGCGGAGTAAGGTCATACCTTCCGTGAAGGTGATATAGAAGAACCACGATGCAGAAGAAGCAACGTGGGAGTTAGATGAAATGATGAAAAAGAATTACCCTCAATTATTTGTGTAATTTTTTTTTTTGCGAGATTCTGGGGACAAAATCCTTATAAGGGGGAGAGAGTGTAACGCCCCCGAAAATCGAACATTTTGTAATTACTTTTAATAATGAATAAAATAATATTATTTATTATTATTACATGTTGAGAAGATGAAGGTCATTCTATAACCTAGAAACGTCGGAATGTCGTAGTATTTTAACTACGTGGGAGAATTAAAATGTTTTAATTTCTAAAACGGAAAATAAAAGTTTTCCGAGAAATTTTCCGAAAAACACTATTCATCAATTTCTACTCGGGAACTATTTTTGAACTTCCGAGAAATACGTAACGTCATAATATCGAGGTGAGATTGATTATGTAATAATAACCTAAGTATGGAAAACATAATATTTCGCATGTGGACTTAATTTGGGAACGTTAGGTTATTAAGCGTTAAAGGAAGAGAGTTGTGATTATATAATGTGTATACATTATATGAAAGTAAAGAATGTAAGTATAATACTATACTATTATGTATGAAGAATGAGGTAACGTATATTACGAATTAATACACGAGTAAGTATATGAAGATTATGCGTGGGGTATAAAGGTTAAGTTATATAATTTAAGGTAATGGACTTGTAGGATTGATAGTCTAATATAGAAGTCCAAGGTATGTGATCATCAAGCCCAAGTGTTTGATTATCATAAGCCCAAACTGTTGTAGCATGAGCCCATTAAGAGAGAAGCTATATTAATTATCAAAGCCCAAAGGTTTAGCCATGATCCATGGAGCGATCCAAGTGTAAGTGGGTAGACTTGATGGGCAAGGTTAATGTGTGGTGACTAAGTGATGTGATGAGCAAGTGTTGTGGCTAGCAAGTTTACTTAGTGGCTAGATAATGAATAGTAAGGAGGTGGAGTATGAGGAGGTGGAGTGAGGAGGTGGAAATAAGGAGGTGGGATGTGTTAATGGCCATTCTACCCTAGCTTTTGATAGCCTATAAATACCAAGCTCATTTCAATTTTTGTTGGATGTTATTTCATCCAACTTTCCTCTCAATATAAAGCTACTTATTGGTTAGGAAGAATAAGCCACTTAAGCACTTATAAGCCACTTCAACCTTTGCTAGTTTTCCAAAGTGAATTGAAGTCTTAGTCTTCAAGGGTGAGACTCATCTCTTTTATCTACATCTCTTCTATGATAGGATTGATAGAGAAGGGGGATGGCTTGATAATAACATGTAATAAGTTGTTAAGTAATGAGCTTAAGCCGAATAAGTTGAATATGCAACTCGAACATTAATAAGTTGCTAGAACCATAAAGAACGTATCATGTGTTTCTATATGATAATTAGTATGTTGAATTTAGCATGAAAACATTGATTAGTGGACTTAAGTTGCTAATAAGCCTTGTGCATGGAGATTTCTAGTTCATAAGTTAAATAAGTTAATGACTTATGGAAATAAGTCAAAAAAATTTGATTATAAGTTGGTGTACTAAATAACTTGTAATGATCATATGTTGATTAAAATCCATTAAGAGCGCTTAGTAATGTAGCTTTGCCGGAATTCACACGATTGGACGATTATCGTCGAATTCGTGAAATTCTCAGAATGGAAGTTGTATTTTGTGTTTAAAGTCAAAAACGTTGGTTTTCGATAGAGACAAGTCATATTGGTCATTATAGAGTTGCGAACTCGAAAATGACTGAATTCCGACTTAGAACGAAGAAACGAGCGTTGAACGTTCACGAACGTTTATTGTTTTCGATAAAAATGAACTCATAGGTGAAATTTTAGCAAACGAAGTCAAATGGATAAAATTCTTGCATGAATGCATAGATTATGAAATTTGTGAATCGTAGGCTTTTGAACGGACCAATTTGGACTTAAAACGAAGAAGTTATGCGTCCGGGAAGTTTGTAAAAATTTTCAAAACTACAAAATTTTCTAAGGTACAGAGTCCGTGGCATGCAATACGACTCTAAGCCCGAATGCCGTCAAAGGTAGTCACGAGGTCGGAGGATCATGGTGCATCGCTAACTCGCACCGCAGATTGTGAGTCACATATAAATACTTGGCCATAGGCCAAGTCAAGAAAAATGATGGTGAAGATTGACTTCAAGTATAGAAGGAAAGGGAACTTATTAGTAATGAATTAAGATGTAATCATAATATGGTTAAGACATTGTAAGGTACTTGTAAGAAACTAATGCATGTTGATTAAGAGTTAATAATCAATCGAAGATTAGTGAAATGTGAATGACGTAATGAAAGCCGGAAACCCTAAATAACGAATCTAAGTAAGGATTAAATTGAGATGAAGGGTAAGATATAATAGTATACATACTTGATTGTATAATACCTAATGTGGTACGTTATATGATTATGTATTGTAGAATCATAGAGACTTAAAGTGTACGTGTGTTAATCAGTAAGCAGACGCTAAAGGCAAGTATTCTAACCCTTGTTCCAGTTCAGTCTGGACAAGCTGTGTAATTCATGTATTCTTTTGCATGAAGTTTTTAACGATGAAGTCAAAGCCAATTCTTTCGGCAAGACTTATATTATGAATCTATCAAGCATGATTAATGTTTACCGAATTATATTGGTATGGTTTTCAATCGAAGACCAAGTATGCTAAAATGTTTTTGTCGTTTAACGACGGGCACGTGAGGTTGCCACAACATAAACGTATACACGTTTAATGAATGTAGTGTTGATCAACATAGAGTACTATGAGCTGATCACTCAGAAGTGCTCGTAAGCTATGACGGACTTACGGACTTAGTGTCGGGTTGTCCTTTTTAAAAGAACTTATGATATGCTCATAGATTTGAGCCATAATTGTTATTCTACCGAGTATGGTTGTATAAAACGTTTTGAAGGAAAAGAAGTGCTATTTTGAATTATCGATAGTACTTCGTAACTATTGTTCAGTTATTGAAGCTATATGAGTTCTATGTTTCAAGCATGTTGTTTATTAGAATTGTAGTACTTGCTGAGCTAGCCATGCTCAGTCTTATTTGAACCATATGAACACAGCCAAGATCGAGCGGACCGAAGGCTCGGACAAGAATAAGGGCAAGGCGAAGACGAACCCTTAGATACTTATGTAATAGTATAGGTGAACGATTATAATATATTTGATATTATGACATGAACAAACGAATTGGTTACAAAGAACCTGGGAAATGTAATATTATTTTGGATATATAGAAGTTATATTAGTCCTTTTATGACTATTCAGGTGAATGAATGAATGAATGGTAGTACCGTGTAGCACCATTTGTCGGGTTGGAAGAGACCCGGATTTGGGAGCGTCACAGGTTGGTATCAGAGCATTAGGTTATAAAACTTAAGGGAGGGAATTAAAAACCTTAAGTCATAACCTTAAGAGGAGTCAAAGAAGTACAAGAAGAAAATAAAATGGGTGTCATTTGATAGCATATCATGTCTTAATATGCATGTGCAAATATTTTTCATATTTTCCATTACATATAGATGAGAATGGAATAAAATTATAAATAATCGTCTTTACAAGTAATTTGAAAAGGAAAAGCATGAAGAGACTTTCCTCTGCGTTTGGTTTATCAGAGGCTAACATATCTTAGGTTACTCTCACAACTTTTTGGCATGAAGGTTCCCAGATCATCGCAATTTACTTGATGGGAAGTTAATCTGGTCTTTCAACTGGAGTGAATCTGGGTGGTGCCTTTCCTGAGCCTCGCTGGAATTAGTCTTCCTACGAGTCCAGTAATCAAATACCGACAAGATAGCCTCCTAGTGCAACCACACAACAGTCATTCACATACAACGTGTCTCACCGTTTATGAAAATGATGACATGTGCGAAGCACTAATATCATAGATAGATATTTTGCAGTGCAGTAAGTAAAATGCATTCATACACATTCATCAATAATGTAAATTCAACATTCACACACAAGCATATAACAGTTTTGAAAAGCTTGTAGTAGCGGCTTAAGACCTCTTACTGGTGTCCCCAGCATAGTCGCAACCTGTCGATGTCGTGATTTTTATTTGTCCCTTTTCTATTCTTGTTATTTGGTGTTCCCATGTTATATGAGATCTGCTTCAAAAAATAAGTGAAAAAGGTCCAACATGTAAATGTCGACGATTTGACTGTAAGAGTCGTCAGTTGGTGTTTTTAACTAGTTACACCAACGCAACCGAGAAAAGGTTTGCACATTGACCCAGTGATGTGACACTGCTAAACGGGTCTGTGAAACTGAGATTCATTTGGATTTGGGGTTTGATTATGTGAAGGGAAGGTGTTAGGCACCCCCCGACATCCGTGTTGTTATGGTGACTGCCACTTTTCAAGAAAATGTTATATAAATGTGTGTGTGTGTGTGTGTGAATCAATGTGAAATTTATTTGGAAGTAGTGTGAGGCCTCGTTCGCACCTATATACAAAGGGTTTGAATTGGTATGAAAAATTCAGTTTTAAACATGATATAGCAGTGAGGTCTTGTAAAAGAGGTTTTTCAAACCCTGTGCTCAATAGTAATTGAGACCTTTTCATACTTCCATTTTATTATTAAATGTTCGTCTTGATTGCTTTTATTTTCGAGATGCGAAGCATCTTTGAGAAAATAATATATAGCAGTGTCGAACTTTTCATGGGCATGAAGCCATCTAAGGAAATTCAAACACCGTGAATAATTTACAAGCTGCTTACAGCTGAAATGTCCATCACGGGAACCGAATATAGATTCAGTGGACTGAATCTGTGATCACATGATTCCTAGGCTCACATGATGCCACAGTTTATATGAAAAGTAGTAAGCAGTTATATATATAAAAGTTGTAAATATATATATACATACATGATCAACCACCACGAAGCACCTCCATGGGGGATCGGAAATTTAAATATATAAAAGAGGTAAATATACATAGAGAGACATGATCAACCACCACGGAGTACCTCCATGGGGGATCAGAAATGTAAATAAAGTAGTAAATGTGATAAACTTCCATGAAGTAAACTCCAGGCGGGACTAAATGTAAATAAAGAAGTAAAAATGATCAACCGCCACGAAGTAAACTCTAGGCGGGACGGAATGTAAATAAAACAGTTAAAGGCCACGAAGTAAACTCCAGACCTGACAAAAATGTAAATATATATATATATATATATATATATATATATATAAGCGGTAAACGCAGAGGATATATATCTATCCCTAAACAATTATCATTTCAAATGATTTGTCGCTATATATATATATAAAAGCAAAGAACGCATTGGATATAAAATCTAAGCTCATCGAACAAAGTTCGACAACAATTCATATATATATATATATATATATATATTGTGACACTCTAAAATTTTTGCACATTACATTAACATTATAGAGGAGGGCGATTTGTCTTTCGAGAGATAATACGGAAGCGGCTCACATCCATTCCGGATACTACCGGAATTTCAATTCAACCCCGAAACACACACCAGGAGTATCAATTCCAACCTCGGAGATAACCCCGAGTTTCGTCCTTGGAGATAACCCCGAGGAATGATGTTGCAGTTCCGGCGATAACTCCGGAAATGCTTGTTTCAAATTCATGCGATCAGCTTTAATCTCAGACCTCCTGCCGAGGCACTCATTCCAAAGACCCAGAGATAACACCGGGAAGACAAGCACACTTACAGATGACCTTGCAGAATTCAAACACTTGCAGCAGTCCAATCTCAGATGTAACCCTGAGCAACGTCTGCTATCAACCCAAACCGGAGATAACCCCGGTGAGGAGTCAAATCGTCATCTTGCCACCTTAACCCCTGCGCCCCGTCTCAACATTTCATACATATATTTCTACACAACAATGTCCCAAAAGAGCCAAGGAGGTCCAATCCTGAGTGACTATTACGCGTGGCAACACACCGGATAGAATTTGAAGCTTAAAGACCATGGGCATGGTCTACTATTCCTGACTTCGTACAACCTCTAATTGTGATGCCCCCAAATCCGGGTATCTTCCAACCCGACAGATGGTGCTACACGGTACTCATAAATGTACATCCATTCTATTGAAACGACATCAAAATGTGTGAATCAACGACATTCTTATTACATTATTAATATTACATCCCGTCCCCAGGTTCTAAAACAAAAACATTCTTTGTTCATCATACTATAATATATATATATACAACTTACTAGTTTATTACAAGGTAAACTAATCATTCATCTTTGTCTTTCTTTTAACCTTGTTGTATCCCTCGATTCGTTTGGTCCTAGCTGCATTCATATGGTTCAAGGAAGAGTGAGCATAACAAGCTCAGCAAGTACAACAATTTCTTTTAAACGACATGCTTGAAACAAAGGAATCTTATATATTCAATAATTGGACAATAGTTATGAAGTACTATCGATAATTCAAAATATCACTTCTTTTCTTTTAAAACGTTTAACAATAACAATATTCAGTAAAACATCAATTTTGGCTGAAGACCATGAGGAGTTCATAATTTCTTTGAAAAGGACAACCCGACACTAAGTCTATAAGTCCGGCATATCTTACGAGCACTTCTGGGTGATCAGCCCATAGTACTCTATGTTGATCAACACTACATCCTATTAAACGTTTGTACGTTTAAGTTTTGGCAACCTCACGTGCCCATCGAATAATCGATGAAAAATACATTTGTTTATTCATACTCAGGCTTACCTTGAATCCGTACCAAACAATTGGCGTAGGATAGCATTAGCAATTCTATATTGAAAGACTTGTAAATAAATCAATCAACTCTTTAAGATTAGTCTAGCCAAGATAAAACTGGCATCGACCCTTTAGTAAAACACTTCATGCATCTCATAACATGAATCACACAAAACTTGGCTAACACAAAGGTTAGACAAGTGTTTAAGAAAAACTTGCCTTCAGCGTCTACTACAGTAAAAATAACTTTTCCTTTCAGTCTTTACGGTCTCTACAATACATAACCACACAACATACTACATTAGGTCATGAATGAACATACATGGTTCCTAATGAATCTTACCCTTCTTCTTAATCTAATCATACATTAGATTTGTTACTATTGGTTCCGGCTTGCCATTATCTTTACATCATTCTTACCAACTTCTTTCTCTTCTATGTCTTACGTGGATTTACTTCATTAATAGAACTCGTTTCGAGTTAATCATCCTTCCTAACGGCTTACTAACATTCTTATGTTATTAATCAAAACTCGATCGTCATTAGTTAAGTAAACTTTATTGCATACCGTTTACGTTTACGTATTACTTAACAACTTTTAGTTGTAACTCTTAACGTTATAGTCCTTATCATTATTGAATACGGTTCACGTTCTTTATACTTTATGTTCGTCGTTTAACAACTCATTAAACAACATTAAATTCCTAAAGTCATTACTATAACTGTGATTTAGGAAAGGTCTTATCATGTTCATTAAGTAATTACATAACCTATACTGGTATTGCAAACCATTGGATTCATAATCAACTTGGTCAACAAATTTCTACTGTCAGCTTAGCACATTATGTTGTTCTCATTACGTTCATCTTCAATTGATTATTAACCTTTAATCATCATACATGAAGTGTCTAACAATGCTTTAATAATGTTATATTTACACCTTAGTTCATTACTAATTAGTTATCTTTCATTCTATACTTGTAAACATTCTTGTATATCGAAACTCTAGGACTGGCACCGCGACGCCACACATAACTCTCCTTGCGCCGCGGCGCGACTCTGCAGTAGGTAATGACATTGTGCACAGCGCTGCAGTGCCACCATTTTGCCTTGGGTTGGCGCCGCGGCACCAACTCTGTGCCTTAGAAAAATTTGACAGATTTTCAACTTTGCAAAATTCCCGGACGCATAGCATCTTCGTTATAAGTCCAAATTAGCTTGTTCAAAAGCTTACGGTTCACAAATTACATACTTTACGCGTTCATGAAAGAATTTTATCTATTTGACTTCGTTTGCTCAAACTTCACCTATTAGTCCATTTTTAACGAAAACGATAAACGTTCGTGAACGTTCAACGCTCGTTTCTTCGTTCTAAGTCGGAATTCGGTCATTCTCGAGTTCGCAACTCTATAATGCCAAATAAGACTTGTCTCCATTGAAAAACAATGTTTCCAAGCTAAAAATACAAATTCGACTTCCATTCCAAGAATTTTACGAATTCGACGATTATCATCCAAACTCGTGAATTCCACCTTAACTTCATTTCTTAAGATTTGTTCTTCGCTTCAAATGGATTCAATCCATCATATTAATATCTTTGACATACATACTTCATTAACTTATAAACATGATAAGTTATTACTTGTTCTTCATGAATTTATAACTTATAAAAGTATAACTGCTTATGATTTTACTTCACATGACTTAACATGGTCTAAATCTTTTAACCATCATTCTCTCATCTTCTAGTGATATAAATTTCATTATTGTCACATATTACAAGTTCCTATAAGTTCTTTCTTGATTCATAACTTATTTATGAACAAAGTGCTTATTCACGGCTTATTAATACTTAAGTCATTTGATTAATCATTCTTACTTCTTCTTAGCATACATGTTCTACCACTACCCACTTCTCTGTCAAATGAAGAGAAAGAGATTCATGGTTTAAGTTCTTACCCTTGATAATTCCTTGGTTAAGCTTTAATCTCCTTCTTGCTTCTTAAAAATCTCACAATGGAAGAATGACTTATAAGTGCTTATTCTCTCTAACCAATAAGTTGCTTTATAAGATAAGTTGTTAGATGAAATTTTAACAAGCAACAAATGAAATCTTAAGCTTGGTATTTATAGGAGTTGCTAGGTTAGGGTATAATGGTCAATAAACCACTCCCACCTCCTTAACTCCACCTCCTTAAGCCACCTCCTTACTATTCCATTCTTAACCACCAAGTTAACTTGCTCCTCACAACACTTGGCCATTAAGTCTTCTTGTTCACCATACTTACTGTGCCATTAAGTTTACTTGCTCACTAGTTTGGATCACCCATGGGTTTAAACCATCCAATAACCCATAAGTTCATATTCTGGGCTTTTAGCTTAACTTATACTTGGGCTTGCATTAAACAAACATTGGTCTTGTTTATTAATTCACATTGGACCTTAACCTTTAATTCCCATTGGACTTATCCATTCCTACATTTGGGCCTTATCAATTCTCATTGGACTTTACAATGTTCTACACAATCCTATAAGTCAAATTCATTTAACGTAAAGCCTTATAACGTATAATTTATGAATTCATCTCGTATTCCCACTCGTACACTTATTTATATACGACATACTATGCTTCATTCATACTCGTATAACACTTCGTATTATACTCGTATTCATTACTTCGTACAATACCTACGTATTATATGATCAACGCTTTAATTCATTATACGCATTTAAATTTCTTCTCATAATTCACTTTCCCTAACCGTTAGGTTTTAAGTCCGCAGGCAAAAAACTGTGTTTGCCATAACTGAAATATTATTGGATATTCTATCTCACCTCGATATTCTATCATTACGTATTTCTCGGAAGTTCAAAAATAATTCCCGACCAAAAATACGTGAATAATGTTTTTCAAAAATTTCTCAGAAAGCTTTTATTTTTGTCTTGGAAATTCAAACACTTTAATTCTATCATGTAGCCAAAATACTACGACATTCCGATATGTCTAGGTCATAGAACGACCTTTAAATAGCTTACTCCCATAATTAATTAATTAAGTTCATTTAATCCACATAATCAAATAAAAATTTAATTCTCAAAAATCTGAATTTTTCTGGGGCGTTACACTCTTTCCCCCTTATAAGGATTCTGTCCCCAGAATCACGCTAATAATACATACACCATTGAGGAAACATTTTCCTTTATTTTAATCTCAAGTTCCCACAATGCTTCTGTGACACCCCCAAATCCGGTACTTCCATTTCAACAGGATTTGGTGTTCACTGTACAAACATCATCTATCTATCTACCCATAAATAAATGCAAACCATGCAATAGATAGAATAAATAATAAATCTCCCCTTATGGGGTTACATCAACTGCATAATAGATAAATCCCAAGTTACTCTAACCTTAAAACATCTGTGCGGAAATCATAACAAATAAATCTTAAGTAACATCAATTCTAATCATCATTACATAACCACAATAATAAAACAGTCTTCATTACTTGCTAATCTTGCCCTTGCCCTTACTAGTGGAAGGTTCGTTTGTTCTTTTGTTCTTAACTGCAATGTTATTATTACGCAAGAGTGAGCACAATTGCCCACAAGTATAACAATATAACAATGAATAATAACATGCGAATAAATTAACTACTTCTGATATAAAAGCTCAACTTTTGAATCGAGAATGAATAACAAGAATCAAAAGAATTTCTGAGGGTCATAAGACCTTGAACTATGTCCTAGGTTATCAAGTGTTTATACTTGAAACCTTTAACAGTCATAAGACTATGGACTCTTCTTTTTTCGTACTTAGGGGGATCAGCCCTTAGTACCATACTGTGCACAATATCTTAATGCTAACGCATAAGTAATCCCCAATACAGGGTTGTTCATTTCAGTTTGACATTAGAGTCCGCACCAAAGGAAGTTTGGTTTGGATAATTCATCAAGGGTTCTAAAATTTAGAACGCTCATCAATTATGGACTAGTCGAATCAATAAGGGTTCGCTAGTCTAACAAGGTTTAGCAATAACTAATAATTAACTTGGATAAAATCTCAAAAGTATACAATAGAATAAGTATTATATAACAGCATCATGCTTGAAGGATTAATAAGCTTTGATATACAAAACAGACTTAATCAATAGTAATGAGAATTTGCTCGATGTAGAACAGTGAAATTATCAACTTATAATGATAACAAGTAGGGTTAGGAAACTTGCCTCGTGTGTAGATTACACGTTAATAAAACTCGTTCTTTGATTAAAATCCTACATATCATTCATGTTCACAATACCAATCAATTATCACGTAATAAACATCACAAGTTTATTCTTTGTCTAACTCGAGTTCATGACTATACTTAGTCAATTACTATACTTATTGTCAAAAATAGACTTTCATGAACAATAAGCTAACTATGCATTTGATCATTCAATTTACACGTAATTGTGTTATGGACATGTTAAGAATTTATTCTAACACTTCATTATATGTCTAACAAGTTTTTATAATCATTAGACTAAGTTACTAACACATTTATGTACTTGAACATTGAAAAAAAAAATGCATTTCTGGACATTCTGCTAAGTGGTGCATACGCCACTTTTATCTCTGGAGTCTTGGCACTGCTTGGGTGCAGGTAGTCTTCTTGACTTTGAAACTTGGCGCTACGGCGCGAGAAATGAACTAGGAGGTGGTGCCGCGGCGCGACACTCTAGACTCTGAATTTCTAGTTCGCGAAGAACACAGAATTCAGCGAAATAAACACTACATAATCATTAATTTCACCAAATTACACATACCCACATGTTAGAAATCATACATAATCATTACCCAACACTTGTAGAGTGATTTTAACCCATTAAAACACATAATCATAGAATTAAATCATGCAATTTGTACTGTTCTTGATGTTCTTGAAGTGTAGAACATAAATTCCTAAAATTCAATACCACGGATTCGTTATAAAACCAAATCCAACCATTCAAATTTAGTTTTTTTTCGTTTTAGCATGCATAATCATATACACATGGAAATTATATAGAAAATTTATGGTTGACATATTAAAATTACGTATAAAGGCCATATGGCCATATAACATACTCTGTAATCACATACTGTGAAATTTTATAAAACTGATGATATGGTATCATATAAAATACATATTAAACATGCTACCATGACATAAAATCACGTATATAACCACATAGTCAATATACTTCCCAACCATGAGAGAATTTTACGAGAAAATTGAGAAGCTATATTTTATAAAACTAAATGACGTAAAAGGAATTTGGGTTGAAGAATTTCACCCAAAGCGTAGATGAACAAGGATGACAATTCTCTCTACTACAATCACAATACTACAATCTCTCTCAAATTTCTCAAACTCTCACTCTATCTCTCTCTCTACGAGTTATGCCGGACTTAGAAAAAAAATGAAAAGGAAGGAAAACGCGTATAATAAGAATTGAAGTGAGACAGCGTGAGTGGTGAGTTACCCATCATCATGGTAAGCGCTATCAACTCTACTAAGGCCATGTTTGGCTAGAAATAAAAGGTTTCAAAAATCATTTAATTTAATAAAGCCTTATCATATAGTTTAAATAATGTCACACCCATTATAAAATAAATCTAATATCTTATTTAATTTACTTAAATAAAATATAATAATTTCTCAATAATGCACATAGTCACATAATTAAATTTCTCATTTAATAATAATATCAAATTATTAAATCTCTAATTAATAATTAAATTAATTAAAATAACATTAAGCTTATTAAATATTTCTTTTAATACAATAAGCTCACATAATCACATACTTGAATAATAAAATTCTCCACATTAATTTAATAAATATAACACATATAATTAAATTAATTTACCACAACTTCATCAATTAATTATTTAATCTAATAATTAATTCATCGAAAAATATTTATTCAATCCAATAAATATTAAAATTAAATTACAAAATCTCGGTTGTTACATCTTTCCCCTCTTAAAAGGATTACATCCTCGAATCACAACTCAACAATTCGTCTCGTTACATTTCCCCCCCTTACAAAGATTTTTGTCCCGAGAATCGCTTTATAATAATCTAAGTAAATAAATGAGGATAATTTTTCATCATATTCTCTTGAGTTCCCACGTAGCTTCTTGACGTTGTGGTTCCTCCAAATTACCTTAATAAAAGGTATTACTTTATTTCTTAGAACTTGTTCTTTTGCGATTCGACAATTTGAGCAGAGAATTTCTTCGTAAGATAAATCTTTATCGAAATGTAGGGGTTCATATTCAATCACGTGTTTGTAATCGGGTTTGTAGGGTCGTGGGGTGAGACATGGAAAAGCGTTGTGGACATTCTCAGAAATTTGGAGGTAAGGCTACCTCATAAGCAACTTCTCAGGCCCTTCGTAGAACTTCAAAGGGTCCAATGAATCTTGGGCTTAATTTCCCTTTCTTTCCAAATCTGATCTTTCCCTTCCAGGGAGAGACCTTTAAAAACACATAAGTACCCGACTCGAACTCAACATTCTTACGGTGTGGATCGGCGTATTTCTTCTGTCTATCTTGAGCTGCTGTCAATTTCGCTCGGATCATTTTGACTATTTATGTTGTTTGTTGTACCAATTCCGGCCCTAGTAGTTGTCTTTCGCCAACTTCATCCTAATATAGCGGAGTTCTGTACTTTCTGCCGTATAACGCTTCATAAGGTGGCATGCCAATACTAGCATGGTAACTGTTGTTGTAGCCGAACTCTACGAGTGGTAGATGGTCGTCCCAATTTCCTTTAATGTCCATTATACAAGCTCTTAACATATCTTCCAATGTCTTAATTGTTCTTTCACTCTATCCATACATGCGAGGGTGATATATCGTGCTCATTCATTACATTATTTATGTACCCATGCATTCTTGTAGACGTTTCCAGAAGTTTGACGTAAAACGCGGATCTCTATCAAAAATAATTGACACCAGGACTCCGTGCCTCGAAACTATCTCTTTCACATATAACCTTGCCAACTGGTCTAAGTTGAATCTGATTTTGATCGGAAAGAAGTGTGCAGATTTCGTCAATCGATCAACAATAACCCATATTGCGTCGTAGCCTTTTTGAGTTGTCGGTAGGGCAACCACGAAATCAGTCGTAATATGTTCCCATTTCCATTCTAGAATCTCTAAAGGTTGTAGCAACCCACTCTGCCTCTGATGTTCTGCTTTAACTTTCTGACATGTCAGGCATTTGGCAACACATTCTGCAATCTCTCATTTTAAATTTGGCCACCAAAAATGTTGTCAAAGATCTTGATACATCTTGGTGCTACCAGGGTGAATCGAATATCTTGAGTTGTGAGCCTCGCTCAAAATTTCTTCCTTAATCTACAATCTTGGCGGTACCTAATTTACGCTCTCAAATCTTAGTAGTCCTCCCTCACCATCTATTTTGAATCTCGGTTCAGTCCCTTCAGATATCTTCTTCTTCACTTTCTCACATTCTTCGTCCTGAAGTTGAGCATCCTTAACTTTATCCAATAAAGTTATACCGACTTTGCATCTGGAACGACTTCTCATCGATCTCCATAGGATACTTCACTTCCAATTCGACTTTTCCATTGCTAAAATTAGCTCCTCTGTTGCGTCAACATCATCAATTTCTCGACCTTTTCTACTTAGGGCGTCGGCCACCACATTTGCCTTACGGATGGTATAAAATCTCACAATCATAGTCCTTAATTAATTCCAACCACCTTCTTTGGCGCATATTAAAGTCTCTACGTGTAAAAATATATTTGAGACTCTTGTGATGCGTATATATTTCACACTTCTCACCGTAAAGATAGTGCCTCCAGTTTTCAAAGCGAAAACCACTGCAGACTAACTCCAAGTCATGGGTGGATACCCCTTCTCATCATAATCTTTCGGTTAATTGTCGTGGCCGCATACGCAATGACTACGCCGTTTTGCATAAGCACGACCAAGTCCTTTATGCGATGCATCACTATAAATCACAAAATTTCTGTGTCATCTGGAAGAGATAACACAGTCTTTGTACTCAACCTCTTCTTTAATTCTTGAAAGCTTTCCTCACACTTCTCCGTCAAATAAATTTCCTCGATTTTCTAGTCAAATTAAATCGCGGAGTTGCGATCTTGGAAAAATCCTGAATAAATCTTCTGTAATAACCTGCTAATCCAAGAAAACTTCTTACTTTCGACGATGACTTTGGCTGATCCCAGTTAATCACAGCTTTGACTTTGGAGGGATCCACCGAAATTCCATCCCTATCGATCACATATCCAAGATATTGTACCCTTTCAATCCAGAATTCATATTTCAAAAACTTGGCATACAACTTCTCCCTTCTCAATACCTCTAATGTCATCTTCAAATGCTCTTCGTGTTCTTCCTTGGTTTTCGAATACACTAAAATGTCGTCTATGAATACCACTACGAATTTGTCCAAAAATGGTTTGAAAATTCCATTCATTAAGCCCATAAATGATGCAGAAGCATTTGTTAGACCAAATGACATTACCAAAAATTCATAGTGACCTTATCGTGTTCTAAATGCTATCTTCGGTACATCCTCTGGTCTCACCTTCAGTTGATGATAACCACTCCTCAAATCTATCTTTTAAAAGTATCTTGCTCCTTCTTGTTGATCGAACAAGTCATCGATTTAGCGGTAATGGATACCTATTCTTAATCGTGACCTTATTCGGTTCTCTCGTAGTCTATCTTGAGTCGCATTGTTCCATCCTTCTTCTTCACAAATAAAATCAGCGCTCCCCACGGTGATACGCTTGGTTGAATATACTTCTTGTCCAGTAATTCTTATAGTTGGACCATTAGTTCTTTCATCTCTACCGGTGCCATTCGGTACGGTGTCTTCGATATTGGAGCCGTTCCTGGAGCCAAATCGATTACAAACTCAACTGCTCTATCTGGAGGAAGTCTTGGCAAATCATCCGAAAATACGTCTGCGAAATCTCTCACTATTGGTATCTCATCTATTTTCGGATTCTCTTTCCGACTATCGACTATGTAAGCTAGATATCCTACACAGCCTTGCCTTAACAATCTCTTGGCCTACATCATCGTCAGATAACTCGCTTGTCTAGGCGACTTGCTATTATAAAACATAACCTCTGACGGAGTCATAAGATTAATACGCTTCTTCTAGCAGTCAATTACCGCCCCATAATTGGATAGCCAATCCATACCCAAAATAACGTCGAATTCTCCGAGTCGAATAGGGATAAGATCTACGTTCATGATATTACCCTTAATATCTACTCTACAGTTCTTGTACACATACTTAACAGGGATTATTTCTCTATTCGCAATTTCTATGTTCATGGGGTATTCTAAATCGTCCTTAAACAATTCTAAGTTCTTAGCAAAGTCATCGGATATAAATGAGCAAGTAGCACCCGAATCAAATAATACATAAGCATTTATTTTATTGATTGGAATGATACACGACACCACATCGGCGAGGCGCCTGCTGCGTCTGCCTTTATCATGTTGAATGTTACGATTTGTCGATTCGATTGGTTGCGGTTGGTCTTGTAATGGTCAGAGTGCTTCCACCAGTATTTCCTCTGTTTCCTCCTGAACTCGTCCCTCCCGATCCCTTCTTAGGACAATCTCTTGCAAGATGGTCCTTTGAGCCACATGTGAAACAGGCACCCTTCTTTGGGTTCGGACAGTTTGGTGCTATGTGGCCTTCCTGACCACAATTGTAGTACACTCACTTCCCTTTCATGTAAACTCCCAGATGAGTTTTTCCGTAGGTTGGGCACGGTTCGATCTTCTTCTTCTGCCCTCCCTGTTGACTTCCAGCCGACGAATTTTCAGACCACTTCCTCTTCTGATTTTGATTACCCCCAGTGCTACTCCCACCAGTTTTGTTGTTACCTTTATTCTCACTTTTCTTCTTCTTCTGATCCTGATTGTACTTATTTACAGCATCGCTTCCACCTTCAGCAAGTATGGCCTTCTCTAGCACTCCAGCAAAAGTGTTCAATTGGAACATTGACACTTTGTTATACAACCAGGGCTTCAGTCCCTGCTCAAATCGTCTTGCCTTCCTCTCATCGGTGTGCACTTGGTATGTGGCGAACCTAGCCAACTCGTTAAACCTTGTCGCGTAATCAGCTACTAACATACTTCCCTATTTCAACTCTAAAAACTGAACTTCCATCTGATTTTGTGAACTGGTCGGAAAGTACATCTCGAAGAACATTTCTTTGAATCTTTCCCAGGATATTACACCTTCACCTCCTCTCACTTTGTTTGCCTACCACCAATAACTGGCTTCGGACTTCAGCATAAATGTTGCATACGCGGTCTTCTGATCTTCTCTTACTCGAGCGACGTCGAACACCTTCTCCATCTCCATCACCCAAGTCTGAGCTTCGATTGGGTTTATGGAACCCTTAAACTCTGGCGGTCCCACCACCTTGAAGTCCTTAAATGAGGTATTTGGTGGAGCTTGTGGTTGATTATTAATTGCCCCAGCCAAAAGGTTCACCAACTACTGAACAAGATTAGCATTGGCGTCAGTTTTGTTCATTGGTTCTTCTTGTGCTTCTTTAACGGTTTTGTCTTCTTCTAGGCGGCATATTTACATTAAAAATATATCGCTTATTAGGTCTTTATTCAATCTCTTAAACATTTAAGACTTAACTAAAACATTTAATCATAACTCACTTAACACATCAATTCAAATAAACTCGACATTTTCATTTAATTCAAAAGTTTTAACATCAATAGATAGCATCAACTTTGCTATTTACATCCCTTATCCGAGATAAAGAATCTATAAGATTTAAAACATCAAATTATTCCTTTGTTTATAAACACATCGAAATTTACATCATTAACTACCAAATAGTTTTCACATAATTAAACTAATACTATCACTTTGCTATTAAGGTATTTGGATAGCCTTGCCACGTTCTTCTTCCATAATATGAAACATCGTCCTACGATCAAGCATGTATGATGGTAGACCTTCAAACTGGATTGGGTACTTCATAACTCTATCCTGGGCCGCATCCATTACATTGTGAAATGTAGAATATGTCTCCCCAAGCTTAGCCTTCCTCGCACGACAATCCTCCTCTCAAGAAATCGGACGACGGCGACGACTCTTACCCACCCTCTCTCTGCTAATGCCAGTCTCTCTGAGCTCTCTTTTAGATCTTTCTTTAACTTCTCTATTTCTTTGGTCTTCTCCTCAGTTTGACCCTTCTCATGGACCAAATCCCACTCCACGTTCCCTAAACGTGTGTGAAGAGTCACAATCTCCTCATCCTTACGCTTTCGATAGTACTCTTCTTTGCATATGCAGTCTTCTCTCAGAAGCTCTGAGCAGTGTCCTGCAACTCTATGTTATGATCATAAAGTGCATCATACATCTCACATCAATGGAGTTCGGTGGAAACTCCTCTTCCTCCTCTTCCTCATCAGAATCCTCCTTTGGATCAGTCTCAGGCTCATGCTCCCGACCAACAACAGTGATCAATGAAGATGGCTCTCTCTGCACCAACTGTTCCCTGACGACATTAATGTCTCGGGGCTCCTCCTCCGTAGGTACTCGGGGTTCCTCCTCCCCAGCTCGACTAGCTCCTCCAACATCCGACATCCTGACAACAAAATTTTAAGTTTTAGTTACTAATCCGTGCTAGCGAACACATAGATTAACACATAAACACAAAGTCTTTTCTTATCTTCAATGAATTTAGAAATTCATTCCTTATAACTCGATAAGAGTTTACCACCACTATGTTCTCAATCTCCTACAAGGCTACTACCTAAGGTTGTTTCCCCACCTAAGGTTCATAACCTATGACTTTGATACCAACTGTGACACCCCAAATCGGTACTTCCATTTCCACGAGTTTGGTGTTCTTTGAACAAACATCATCTATCTATCCACCCATAAATAAATTCAAACCATGCAATATATAGAATAAATAATAAATCTCCCCTTATGGGGTTACATCATTGCATAATATAATAAATCGAGGTTACTCTAACCTTAAAACATACATGTGAAATCATAACAAATAAATCTTAAGTAACATCAATTCTAATCATCATTACATAACCACAATAATAAAAGCAGGTCTTCATTACTTGCTAATCTTGCCCTTGCCCTTACTAGTGGAAGGTTAAATACGTTCTTTTCGTTCTTAACTGCAATGTTATTATTATGCAAGAGTGAGCACAATTGCCCACAAGTATAACAATATAACAATGAATAATAACATGCGAATAAATTAACAACTTCTGATATAAAAGCTCAACTTTTGAATCAAGAATGAATAACAAGAATCAAAAAAATTTCTGAGGGACATAAGACCTTGAACTATGTCCTAGGTTATCAAGGGTTTATACTTGAAACCTTTAACAATCATAAGACTATGGACTCTTCTTCTCGTACTTAGGGGGATCAACCCTTAGTACCATCTTGTGCACAATATCTTAACGCTAACGCATAAGTAATCCCCTTATCTGAGGTTGTTCATCTCGGTTTGACATTAGAGTCCGCACCAAAGGAAGTTTGGTTTGGATAATTCATCAAGGGTTACGAAATTTAGAGCGCTCATCAACTATGGACTAGTCGAATCAATAAGGGTTAGCTAGTCTAACAAGGTTTAACAATAAGCGATAATTAACTTGGATAAAATCTCAAAAGTATACAATAGAATAAGTATTGTATAATGACATCATGCTTGAACGATTAATAAGCTTTAATATACAAAAGCAGACGTAATCAATAATAATGAGAATTTGCTCGATGTAGAAAGGTGAAATTATCAACTTATAATGATAACAAGTAGGGTTAGGAAACTTGCCTCGTGCGTAGAGATTACGTTAATAAAACTCGTTCTTTGATTAAAATCCTACATATCATTCATGTTCACAATACCAATAAATTATCACGTAATAAACATCACAAGTTTATTCTTTGTCTAACTCGAGTTCATGACTATACTTAGTCAATTACTATACTTATTGTCAAAAAATAAGACTTCACGAACAATAAGCTAACTATGCATTTGATCATTCAATTTACACGTAATTGTGTTATGGACATGTTAAGAATTTATTCTAACACTTCATTATATGTCTAACAAGTTTTTATAATCATTAGACTAAGTTACTAACACATTTATGTACTTGAACATTGAAAAAAAAAATGCATTTACGGACATTACGCTAAGTGGTATTTTGTATTTCACTTTTATCTTCAGAGTCTTTATTTGCTATTTGTGTCTTAGTCTTCTTGACTTTGAAACTTGGCGCTACGGCGCGAGAAATGAACTAGGAGGTGGCGCTGTGCGCGACACTCTAGACTCTGAATTTCTAGTTCGCGAAGAACACAGAATTCAGCGAAATAAACACTACATAATCATTAATTTCACCAAATTACACATACCCACATGTTAGAAATCATACATAATCATTACCCAACACTTGTAGAGTGATTTTAACCCATTAAAACACATAATCATAGAATTAAATCATGCAATTTGTACTGTTCTTGATGTTCTTGAAGTGTAGAACATAAATTCCTAAAATTCAATACCACGGATTCGTTATAAAACCAAATCCAACCATTCAAATTTCGTTTTGTTCGTTTTAGCATGCATAATCATATACAAGTGGAAATTTTATAGAAAAATTTATGGTTGACATATTAAAATTACGTATAAAGGCCATATGGCCATATAACATACTCTGTAATCACGTACTGTGAAATTTTATAAAACTGATGATATGGTATCATATAAAATACATATTAAACATGCTACCATGACATAAAATCACGTATATAACCACATAGTCAATACACATCCCAACCACAGAGAATTTTACAGAAATCGGAGAGCCATATTTTATAAAACTAAATGACGTAAAAAGGAATTTGGGTTGAAGAATTTTACCCAAAGCGTAGATGAACAAGGATGACAATTCTCTCTACTACAATCACAATACTCACAATCTCTCTCAAATTTCTCAAACTCTCACTGTATCTCTCTCGAAGTTATGCCAGACTTAACAAAAAAAATGAAAAGGAAGGAAAGACGTATAAAAAGAATTGAAGTAGGCCGTGAGTGGTGGATTACCGATCATGGGTAAGCTCGCTATCAACTCGTCATACTAAGGCCATGTTTGGCTAGAAATAAAAGGTTTCAAAAATCATTTAATTTAATAAAGCCTTATCATATAGTTTAAATAATGTCACACCCATTATAAAATAAATCTAATATCTTATTTAATTTACTTAAATAAAATATAATAATTTCTCAATAATGCACATAGTCACATAATTAAATTTCTCATTTAATAATAATATCAAATTATTAAATCTCTAATTAATTATTAAATTAATTAAAATAACATTAAGCTTATTAAATATTTCTTTTAATACAATAAGCTCACATAATCACATACTTGAATAATAAAATTTTCCACATTAATTTAATACATATAACACATATAATTAAATTAATCTACCACAACTTCATCAATTAATTATTTAATCTAATAATTAATTCATCAAAAAATATTTATTCAATCCAATAAATATTAAAAATTAAATTACAAAATCTCGGTTGTCACAGCTTCTTCGACACTGTGGCTCTTTCATTTCACCTTCAACGAAGGTATTATCTTATTTTTCATGACTTGTCACTTCCTATCAATAATTTGAGTCGGAAGTTTAAATACTTATTGGCACATTACGTTATTACCCTTTCATTAGCTTTTAACTTAGAATTATTTGGAACTCAAATTCCTCCTTCAAAACAAGATTATACTTGATCTTCTCTTCATCATGCATCCTCTTCTTCATTCGCGTACATTCCTTATTACCTAGTTGTAGTTACTTAACTCGTTCAACGCTGTGAATAACATTTCTACCACTTCATTCCACAATTTAACCTCTAACTCCGTTTTTGCCATTTCCGTTATTAACTCATTCTGAGTTGTTAACATCGATAGCTTTTCCCTACCCTTCCTACTTAACGCGTCGACTTGTACGTTAACTTTCCCGAATTGATATAACATATCAACGTCAAAATCTCTTATCCATTCTAATTACCTTTTCTACCTCATATTCAACTCCTTTTGTGTGAAGATATATTTGAGACTCTAGAGTGCGTGTGTATCTCACACTTCTCACCATATAAATACTATCTTCAAATTTTTAATTCAAAAACTACATTTATGCCAATTATAGATCATAAGTAGGATAGACCTTCTCATAATCCATTAACTGGCGTGATGCATACCTAATGACTTTGCCATGCTACATAAGCACGCATGATAATAAATCTATCTACGAAACATCGAGATACACTACAAAATTCTCCATATCATCTGATAGAGACAATACAGGTACCTCACTTAACTTCCCTTTTTAGTTCCTGAAAACTATTTTTTCTCACTTCCCATTTTGATAATACCAACCTGTGTGCTAATGGTACTTTTAATCATAACACCTCATAAGGGTACCTATTAATTTACCCCCGACATGCTCAGTGCCTCTTACAAAAATCTATCTTACATACATCAGTCCACCCAATTGACATAACCAGAAACTTGTCATAACTATAACGAGTTCTGAATGTCATCTTAGGTACCTCCTTCTTCTTCCTTACTTTCAACCGACTATACCCCGTACGTAAATCTATCTTAGAAAAATTCTTTGCCCTCTTCAATTGATCAAATAGATCATTGATCCTGGGCCATGGGTATTTATTCTTAACCGCTAACTTACTCCTATTACGATAGTCGATACAAAACCGTAACGACTCATCCTCTTCCTTAACATCCTCCTAACTTGCGTCACCGTTAGACAACAAGAGCGTTGCGGTATTTTATTACCATAAAATACTACCTTGGGTTCCTTAGAAAACTGAAGATCCATACTTTTATTCTAACAATTTATTAAAGTTCTATTGTTAATCAACTCATTCATACCAAGAATTATCTCAAATTCTCTCAACTGTACTTATCTACCAATACTTGCTTACATTCCTTATTCAAGAAGCCATTTCCACGAATATAATTAACGAAAGTTATTTCCCCATTCTCTACCGTAATTTTTAAATATACTTATAATCTCTTTCAGACAGGCTCTTAGATGAGTCTTTCCACATGTCTTACACACTTCGATCTTACACTTAGGATCCACTTGTCCCACTGCAGTATTCCCGGAGTTAAAATTCTTTCTTTTTGACTTACTATCACTACCACTGGCACTCTCTACCTTGGTTCCTCCCTTTCCCTTGCTCTTATTCTCTTTCTCTTTGTGATATTGAGTGAACGCCTCACTACCACCCTCGGCTATAATCACCTTTTCCAAAATGATCCCACAGGAAACACTCTGGAACAAAGAAATCCTACTATAGAGCCAGGGTTTTAGGCCCTGCTCAAACCTACGAGCCTTCCTCTCCTCATTGTCCACTTGGTGTGGAGCAAACCTTGCCAATTCATTGAATCTGACCACATACTGGGGAACCGTCATGTCCCCTAGTTTAAGTTCTAAGAACTAAATCTCTATCCTCCCTTTCATGCTTGTAGGGAAATAATTCTCAAAGAAAAACCTTCTTGAACTGTTCCCACGCTACCGCATCTGTTCTAGCCCCCACCCTGGTGAACCTCCCACAAAAAGTTGGCTTCCACTTTCATCAAAAGAAGTTTGTTGCGCCTCACCTACGTTTTGTAATAACAAACGTCTTCTCTATTTCTACTACCTATGTCTGGGCTTCTAATGGGTCTGTCGTTCCTTTGAACTCTGGCGAACCTATGCTTTTAAATTCTTTAAGGGTAGTCATTCTAGTGAACCTAGGTTCGGCGGGTACTCTACCCCTGGTTTAGTTAAATGCAGCCGTTAATAAATTAACGAACTCTTGCATAATGTTGTTTTGACCCCCTTAATTTTTATTACGTGACTCCGCTTCCTGATTATGTTGTCTTCTTCTTGACGGCATTTACTGATTAAATAGAATTTCATTATTATCTATTTACTTATTTCGTTATTATTCATCTCATAACAACTCATACCATAACAAAGCATATTAAATGAAAACTTCATTATATTCATATGCTTATTCATAGTCGGAAACTATTTACACTTTACTTCCATAACCAACGGCTAGTACATTTCTATCCCGCAATTGAACTTCTCAAAAGTTGGGATTTACAAAAAGACTACCCTGTTATTCAAAAGAGGGTTTTACGTCACTACACACATATTTATAACTCTAGACTTCTAATAATGCATAACAGCATCCTCGTGTTTCTCATTCGCAATCCTCGTTATAGTATCCCGACTAATAGTATGTCGAGTCTGCCTCGACTCTATGGAATAATAAGCAACTTTAAGCTTGAAATCCTTATGAGCACTCTCATGGATGTAAGACATCCGTCTTTATCTTAGGCCTCTCTTAATGGGTTTCTTACGAAGCTTATCGGCCTCTTCTTTATAGTCCCTAGCACGCTTTCTGTCATAAGCACACTGCTCATCATGTTCTAACTCAAAAATCGCCTGCAGAGACACCTTAGCTTCATGGAGATAATTAATCTCTTCACTTTGATTCTGCACAACTGTACTCAGTTGCACATTCCTGTCAAGCACTGCTAGATACAATGCTCTCATTGCATCTGGATGTATTGACTCTAGTGTAGGTACCACCGTATTAACCGATGTTACCTCCATTTCCTCCTCCTCATAGACTATCATATTAAGATATGACGCTATATCCATATCTCCCTCGGAGTAGTCCTCCTTAGAAAAATACTCCATTGTCTCCGACTCCTCTAGAGTCACTAATGGTATCTCCGCCACCGGTATAGGTACAGGCTCTACTTTGTTCACAATTTCTTCGATCACCGCGTGTATATCTCTATACACCAAGCTATCGATCGACATCCTACAATAACACATATGTTGATTAGTACATAACACACAATAGTATAAGCAAAAATCACATTTAATTTATTTAGGGTTACTTTCCATCTTTTAAATCCTTCGGTACTAAGTTTACTCAATACCTTATTGACTCATTCAACTTAAGTAAAGCTCGAGTTTACTTCATTCAGACTTTTCTTCCTTAACGAGGTTATTAGCCTAAGGTTCTTCCCCCCTTAAGTTATATAACCTAATGCTTTGACACCAACTTTGTGACGCCCCCAAATCGGGTATCTTCCAACTCGATGAGATGGTGCTACTTTACGGTACTCATAACTCGTACATCCATTCTATTGAACGACATCAAAATGTGTGAATCAATGACATTCTTATTACATTAATAATATTATATCCCGTCCCCAGGTTCTAAAACCAACACATTCTTTGTTCATCATACTATAATATATACAACTTACTAGTTTATTACAAGGTAAACCAATCGTTCATTTTCGCCTTTCCTTTAACCTTGTCGTATCCCTCGGTTCGTTCGGTCCTAGCTGTATTCATATGGTTCAAGCAAGAGTGAGCATAACGAGCTCAGCAAGTACAACAATTTCTTTTAAACGACATGCTTAAAACATAGGAATCATATATCTTCAATACTTGGACAATAGTTATGAAGTACTATTGATAATTCAAAATATCACTTTTTTTCTTTCAAAACGTTTTACAATAACTATATTCAGTAAAACATCAATTCTGGCTGAAGACCATGAGCAGTTCATAATTTCTTTAAAAAGGACAACCCGACACTAAGTCCGTAAGTCCGGGATATCTTACGAGCACTTCTGGGTTATCAGCCATAGTACTCTATGTTGATCAACACTACATCCTATTAAATTTATGTACATTTAAGTTTTGGCAACCTCGCGTGCCCATCGAATAATCGATGAAAAATACATTTGTTTATTCATACTCAGGCTTACCTTGAATCCGTACCAAACAATTGGCGTAGGATAGCGTTAGCAATTCTATATTGAAAGACTTGTAAATAAATCAATCAACTCTTCAAGATTAGTCTAGCCAAGATAAAACTGGCATCAACCCTTTAATAAAACACTTCATGCATCTCATAACATGAATCACAGAAAACTTGGCTAACACGAAGGTTAGACAAGCGTTTAAGAAAAACTTTCCTTCAGCGTCTACTACAATAAAAATAACTTTTCCTTTCAATCTTTACGGTCTCTACAATACATAACCACATAACATACTACATTAGGTCATGAATGAACATACATGGTTCCTAATGAATCTTACCCTTCTTCTCAATCTAATCATACATTAGATTTGTTACTATTGGTTCCGGCTTGCCATTATCTTTACATCATTCTTACCAACTTCTTTCTCTTCTATGTCTTACGTGGATTTACTTCATTAATAGAACTCGTTTCGAGTTAATCATCCTTCCTAATGGCTTACTAACATTCTTACGTTATTAATCGAAACTCGATCGTCGTTAGTTAAGTACACTTTATTGCATACCGTTTACGTTTACGTATTACTTAACAACTTTTAGTTGTAACTCTTAACGTTATAGTCCTTATCATTATTGAATACGGTTCACGTTCTTTATACTTTACGTTAAATCGCTTAACTACTCATTAAACAACATTAAATTCCTAAAGTCATTACTATAACAGTGATTTAGGAAATGTCTTATCAAGTTCATTAAGTAATTTCATAACCCATACTGGTATTGCAAACCATTGGATTCATAATCAACTTGGTCAACAAATTTCTAAAATGGCTTAAGCACATTACGTTGTTCTCATTACGTTCATCTTCAATTGATTATTAACCTTTAATCATCATACATTAAGTGTAAAACAATGCTTTAACAATGTTATATTTACACCTTAGTTCATTACTAATGAGTTATCTTTCATTCTATACTTGTAAACATTCTTGTATATCGAAACTCTAGGACTGGCGCCGCGACGCCGCACATAACTCTCCTTCTCATTGCCTGGTAGTGACTGATGAGAGAGGTAATGACATTGTGCATAGTATGCTGCATTACCACCATTTGCCTTGAGTTGGCAGCCAGCGGCCAACTCGCGTCCTTAGAAAAATTTGACAGATTTTCAACTTTGCAAAATTCCCGGACGCATAACATCATCGTTTTAAGTCCGAATTAGCTTATTCAAAAGCCTACGGTTCACAAATTACATACTCTATGCGTTCATGCAAGAATTTTATCTATTTGACTTCGTTTGCTCAAACTTCACCTATTAGTCCATTTTTAACGAAAACGATAAACGTTCGTGAACGTTCAACGCTCGTTTCTTCGTTCTAAGTTGGAATTCGGTCATTCTCGAGTCCGCAACTCTATAATGCCAAATAAGACTTGTCTCCATTGAAAAACAATGTTTCCAAGCTAAAAATCAAAATTCGACTTCCATTCCAAGAATTTTACGAATTCGACGATTATCATCCAAACTCGTGAATTCCACCTTAACTTCATTTCTTAAGATTTGTTCTTCGCTTCAAATGGATTCAATCCATCATATTAATATCTTTGACATACATACTTCATTAACTTATAAACATGATAAGTTATTACTTGTTCTTCATGAATTTATAACTTATAAAAGTATAACTGCTTATGATTTTACTTCACATGACTTAACATGGTCTAAATCTTTTAACCATCATTCTCTCATCTTCTAGTGATATAAATTTCATTATTGTCACATATTACAAGTTCATATAAGTTCTTTCTTGATTCATAACTTATTTATGAACAAAGTGCTTATTCACGGCTTATTAATACTTAAGTCATTTGATTAATCATTCTTACTTCTTCTTAGCATACATGTTCTACCACTACCCACTTCTCTATCAAATGAAGAGAAAGAGATTCATGGTTTAAGTTTTTACCCTTGATAATTCCTTGGTTAAGCTTTAATCTCCTTCTTGCTTCTTGAAAATCTCACAATGGAAGATTGACTTATAAGTGCTTATTCTCTCTAACCAATAAGTTGTTTTATAAGAGAAGTTGTTGGATGAAATTTTAACAAGCAACAAATGAAATCTTAAGCTTGGTATTTATAGGAGTTGCTAGGTTAGGGTATAATGGTCAATAAACCACTCCCACCTCCTTAACTCCACCTCCTTAAGCCACCTCCTTACTATTCCATTCTTAACCACCAAGTTAACTTGCTCCTCACAACACTTGGCCATTAAGTCTTCTTGTTCACCAAACTTACTTAGCCATTAAGTTTACTTGCTCACTACTTTGGATCACCCATGGGTTTAAACCATCCAATAACCCATAAGTTCATATTTTGGGCTTTCAGCTTAAATTATATTTAGACTTGCATTAAACAAACATTGGTCTTGTTTATTAATTCACATTGGACCTTAACCTTTAATTTCCATTGGACTTATCCATTCCTACCTTTGGGCCTTATCAATTTTCATTGGACTTTACAATGTTCTACACAATCCTATAAGTCAAATTCATTTAACGTAAAGCCTTATAACGTATAATTTATGTATTCACCTCGTATTCCCACTCGTACACTTATTCATATACGACATACTATGCTTCATTCATACTCGTATAACACTTTGTATTATACTCGTATTCATTACTTTGTACAATACCTACATATTATACGATCAACACTTTAATTCATTATACGCATTTAAATTTTTTTCATAATTCACTTTCCCTAACCGTTAGGTTTTAAGTCCGCAGGCGAAAAACTGTGTTTGCCATAACTAAAATATTATTGGATATTCTATCTCACCTCGATATTCTATCATTACGTATTTTTCAGAAGTTCAAAAATAATTCACGAGTAGAAATGCGTGAATAGTGTTTTTCAAAAAATTTCTTAGAAAACTTTTATTTTCGTCTTGGAAATTCAAACACTTTAATTCTATCACGTAGCCAAAATACTACGACATTCCGATATGTCTAGGTCATAGAACGACCTTTAAATAGCTTACTCCCATAATTAATTAATTAAGTTCATTTAATCCACATAATCAAATAAAAATTTAATTCTCAAAAATCCGAATTTTTCTTGGGCGTTCATCTTTACACACACTATTCTTCACATTGAGAGTCGTGTTGTGTGTGTATGCCAGGACTTGGTCCTGGTTTTCATTTACATTTGTATATATATACTTATATATGTATATATTTATATATGGACTAACATTATCGAGTTATGCCTCGATTAAGCCTAGACTTATGTCTGGAGCATTTACTTGCTTTTATATATATATATATATATATATATATATGGAGGAGATCAGGTCAGGACGATGGGATGTGAGCTAAAATGCGGAATCACACCAAAAACACTGTATTATGAAAAAAATTCCAGTTCCATAAATTATTAAATTTTTTTAGTTGTTTTAAAAAACAAAAAGCAAAAAATAAAAAATTTCAGACTTTAAGAAAGTACGGACTCCACTTTTGATCTCCTCCTATATATATATATATATATATATACATTTGTCGAGCACGAGTTTACTTGAGGCCTTTTCTTTGCTTTATTTACATTCGATCCCGCCTTTAGAGTTTACTTTGTGGCAGTTGATCGTCTTTTATGACTTTATTTACTTTTACGATCCCTCATAGAGGTGCTTTTGTGGTGGTTGATATGTATATATATATATATATATATATATATATATATATATATATATATATATATATATTTACCGCTTTTATATATTTACATTTCGATCCCCCATGGAGGTGCTTCGTGGTGGTTGATCATGTCTGTATATATATATTTACATCTTTTATATATATATAATACATCGCTTTTCATATAAACTACGACATCATGTGAGCCTAGAAATCATGTGATCACAGATTCAGTCTACTGAATCTAGATTCGGTTCCCGTGATGGACATTTTCACCTGTAAGCAGCTTGTACATTATTTACGGTGTCTAAATTTCCTTAGATGGCTGTCATGCCCATGAGGAGTTCGGCATCGCTGTATATTATTTTCTCGAAGATGCTTCGCATCTCAAAAATAAAAACAAACAAGCCGAACATTCAATAATAAAATGGAAGTATGAAAAGGTCTCAATTATTATTGAGCACAGGGTTTGAAAAACCTCTTTTTATAAAACTTCATTGCTATATCATGTTTAAAACTGAATTTTCATATAAATTCAAACCCTTTGTATATAGGTGCGAACGAGGCCTCGCACTACTTCCAAATAAATTGCACATTGATCCACACACACACACACACATACATTCATATAATAGTTTCTTGAAAAGTGGCGGTCACCGTGGCAACCCGGATGTCCGGGGGTGCCTAACTCCTTCCCTCTGCATAATCAAACCCCCGAACCTAAATGAATCTCAGTTTTACAGACCCATTTAGCAGTGTCACAACACTGGGTCAATGTACAAACCTTTTATCGGTTGCGTTGGTGCAACAAGTTAAAAACACCAACTGGTGACTCTTACAGTCAGATCGTCGACATTATACATGTCGGACCTTTTTCACTTATTTTTTCAAACAAATCTCACATAACATGAGAACACCAAAGAACAAGAAACGAAAAGGGACGAATAAAAATCCCGACGTCGACAGGTGGTGACTCTGCTGGGGACACCAGTAAGAAGGTTTAAGTCGCTACTACAAGCTTTTCAAAACTGTTATATGCTTGTGTGTGAATGTTATATTTACATTTATGATGAATGTGTACGAATGCATTTTACTTACTGCACTGTAATATAACTATCTATGATATTAGTGCTTCGCACATGTCATCATTTTTATAAACGGTGAGACACGTTGTATGTGAATGTATGATGTGTGGCTCCTCCACCAGAAGGCTATCCTGTCGGTGTTTGATTACTGGACTCATAGGGAGACTAATTCCAACGAGGCTCAGGAAAGGCACCACCCAAATTCGCTCCAGTTGAAAGACCGGATTAACTTCCCGTCAAGTAGATTGTGATGATCTTGGGACCTTCATCCCAAAAAGCCGCGAGAGTAAGCCTAAGATAGGTCAGCCTCTGATAAACCAAACGCGGAGGAAAGTCTCTTCATGCTTTCCATTTTTCAATTACTTGTAAAACCATTTACTTGTAAAATCATTTCATTTCATTTCATTGTAATGGAAAATATGAAGAATATGTGCACATGCATATTTAAAATTAGCATGCTATCATGTATTACAAAAATAGCTGACATCGGTTTTAAAGGATAATATTCCTAACACGGACACATCACATAGCGTGTAAACATTTACATTATCCCTAAGAGTAAACTACATAAGTCTTTTGTAGGGAAACAATTGGGCCTGTTACCCGCTCAAAATCCAAAAAGGTCACGAGCCTACAGCCAATCATTTCTTCTTCGGATCAGTCTAATCCCGTTTCTCGAGAAGAATTTGATGGATTAAGTAAACAAATTACAGATTTGGCTGTTCTGCTAAAAGAATTGCATCAGTCTACTCAGGGTACAAAGATGCCTACACATACAGAATCCTCTACACAAGGAGGAACATAAGGTTTGGATAAAGCAAATCCAGAACCTCAGTTGGATACAACCAACAAAGACCCTGAAAATACCCATCCCAAAGGAGATCCAGACACCGGTGATATCAGGAAGAAGGTCCTTCAAATAGAAGAAACTATCCATTCTCTCAAAGGGATTGGAACACATGGAAGTGTTTCATATGCTGACCTTTGCATATTCCCTGGTGTTCATTATCCAGAGAAATTCAAAACCCCTGACTTTGAAAAGTATGACGGATTAGGGGATCCTTACACACATTTGAAGGTATTCATTGGAGAACTTGGATCTTATGCGGAAAATGAGAAGCTCAGAATGCAATTTGTTCTAGAAGAGTCGACTAGAGAAGCCTTGCTCGTGGTATACCAGATTAGACAACTCAAAGATCCATATTTGGAAGAGCTAGCTCACGCCTTCCTCACTAAATACGATTTTCAATCTCGATGGATGGCTCGACCTGCATGCAGTTACCAAGGTCAAGAAATAGTCTAATGAGTTTTTCAGAGAGTGTGCTCAAATGTGGAGGTGCCTTGCTGCTCAAGTTATTCCTTCTATGACAAAGTCAGAAATGGTCATGACTTTCATAGACATACAAGAAGCTCCTTTCTATGAGAGAGTCTTAGCTAGTATTGGCAAATCATTTTCTGAAATGATCAAACACGGAGAGATGGCTGAGATAGGATTGAAGTCAGGAAAGATTCAAGACCTAGCCTCTCTTAAAGCAGTTGCTGAGCACATCCAATCTAGATCTTATGGAATCAACCCCCAGAGGGTCCATAAAAAGATAGAGGAGGATGTTTCCTTGATACTACAAGGTCAAAAAGGCAGTCAGAACATGCCTATACAGAGGAGAAACTACTCCCCTTTCCAAGCACATTCTTCAAACCCTCCATTGCCTAAAGGTGGAGATGCAAAGCGCCCTCGAACGTTCACACCCTTAGGGGACTCGCTCGAGAATATTCTTGCTCTTCAGACTACTCAGAAGAAAATCACGAGTCTTCTTCCACCAGCCAACCCTAATGGGAGGGGTTTTAATGCTACTCAAAAGTGTGTTTATCATACCAGGGCACCTGGACATGATTCTCAAGATTGTTGGGCCTTGAAACATAAGATACAAGATTTAATAGACAACAGTGTGATTGTGGTTACCAAACCAGATCAACCTCATGTGCAAGACAACCCTCTTCCTCAACACAAAGAAGAAGAGGTCAACATGATTAGTTGGAACACTGGACAGAGTTCCAATTTTAATGGTGAATCATCCCAAACCATCAAAGACGGTGTCAACATGATTAGTTGGAGCACTGGATAGAGTTCCATGAGGAGTTCGGCATCGCTGTATATTATTTTCTCAAAGATGCTTCGTATCTCAAAAATAAAAACAAACAAGCCGACCATTCAATAATAAAAAGGAAGTATGAAAAGGTCTCAATTATTATTGAGCACAAGGTTTGAAAAACCTCTTTTTACAAAACTTCATTACTATATCATGTTTAAAATTGAATTTTCATATAAATTCAAATCCTTTGTATATAGGTGCGAACGAGGCCTCGCACTACTTCCAAATAAATTGCACATTAATCCACACACACACACACATTCATATAACAGTTTCTTGAAAAGTGTCGGTCACCTTGGCAACACGGATGTCGGGGGGTGCCTAACACCTTCCCTCCGCATAATCAAACCCCCGAACCTAAATGAATCTCGGTTTCACAAACCCGTTCAGTAGTGTCACCACATTGGGTCAATGTGCAAAACTTTTATCGGTTGCATTGCTGCAACCAGTTAAAAACACCAACTGGCGACTTTTACAGTCAAATCGTCGACATTATACATGTCGAACCTTTTTCACTTGTTTTTTCAAACAAATCTCACATAACATGAGAACACTAAAGAACAAGAAACGAAAAGGGACGAATAAAAATCCCGACGTCGACAGGTGACGACTCTGCTGGGGACACCAGTAAGAGGGTTTAAGCCGCTACTACAAGCTTTTCAAAACTATTATATGCTTGTGTGTGAATGTTGCATTTACATTTATGATGAATGTGTACGAATGCATTTTACTTACTACACTGCAATATATCTATCTGTGATATTAGTGCTTCATACATGTCATCATTTTCATAAACAGTGAGACACGTTATATGTGAATGTATGTTGTGTGGTTCCTCCACCAGGAGGCTATCCTGTGAGACCCCGAAATTTATGAAATGAAAGTATTCAATTTTCTTATAATTATTCTATTTAGTAAATGGTTAAAGTTAAGGGTGATATGTGAAAATTTTGCTAAGTAAGCAAGTTGTTAAAAAATAATCGGTGATAAAATACACGTGGTTGCATAGTAGCACACGGTATTGATTATTGATGTTATTGATGCTTATGTGAGAAGTCACTCAGTTATACTCAATTATTGCTATAGTAATTGCTGCATCATATCTCTCATATTATTGATTCGATTATTGTCACAGTATCATCTGCATAATATAATATATTATTAAATCAATAATTGAGACGACACAGTTATTCATATTATTAAATTAAAATATTTATAATGTCTAGAAGTTCTGTCAAGGAGAGGTTTGGTCACTTAATTGTGCGCCAATAAGGAGAAATCTTTATCGGAAAGCCTCCTCTTTCCTGGGACCGACCTGGTTGTTAAATATTATGAGTTATAATATTAATGATGAATAAGTTTGTGTTGATTAAAGATGAATTTGATAGTTCCATTGTGTTGGGATTATTGGTATTAATGGAAATCGACATCTATTCCGATGATAATTGATGTCTGGGGGTTATATTGATAAATCGGGTAATTTATCGGATAAATAAGCAATTAATTGCTACTAATTCACATGCTTATATAACTATTTGTTCACATGTGTGTACTATTGAATCACATTCATGTACTATTAGGGGAGTTGGTGCAAGATTGATAATACTTGCATGACTAAGTTAAAGATGGAGGTATAGATGGAGGTACTATACTGTAATTCGTATTTTCACATGATTATAACTATTGATTCACATGATTGAACTATTGAATCACATGATTTACTATTAGGGGAGGTGGTGCAAGTTTGATAATACTTGCAGGACTAAATTAAAAATAAAGGAAAAGAGGAAGGTATTATTCTGTAATATTTCGAGCCCCAAAATGTGCAATTATCGAAACTATATTTTCCTATAAATAGAAGCTCATTCTTCCTTCATTTCTCACCAATTCACTAAAGCTATAGAGCAATTATTATAGAGAGAAATTATAGAGAGAAAGAAGAAGAGAAGTCTCATCGCTTCATTCCAAAGATCCAACTTTATTCTAAGGTAAGGGGTATTATTTCTTTTGTATTCATGAAGAGAGCTATTGTTATTCGGTTCCTTATTATTCTGTTGGAATAACCTGTCTATGCGGACTACCGTATATATGGTGAAATTCTTCTTTTATTCCATTCTTTATTATTATGTTGGAATAACTTTTGCATACATGCAATCAATCGCATACATGGTGAAATTCTTCTATTATTCCATTCTTTATTATTACGTCGGAATATCCGTCATGCATGCGTTCTGGCATGAATTCGGTTCTATTATTTATTATTACATTGGAATAACTCATGCGTGCGGTCTATCGCATGCATGGTGAATTCTGTTGTTATTCCATTATTTATTATTCTATTAGAATATCATGTCAGTGCGGATTACGCCTGACCTGGTTTCATTATTTATTATTCTGTTGGAATATCCTGTCGGTGCGGATTACGCCTGGTCTGGTTTCGTTCTTTATTATTCTGTTGAGAATAACCTGTCTGTGCGATTTATCGCATGCATGGTGAATTCTTCTGTTATTCCATTCTTTATTATTCTGTTGGAATAACTTGTCTATGTGGATAACCACATGCATGGTGAATGATCCTTTATATTCATTCCTTGTTAAATTGTGGAAATGATCTGTTTACGTGAATTATGATGAAAGTCATAATAAAAGCATTGCTCTGATGAAAATCATGGGTATATGTAGTATTAATAAGTGTTATGATGAGTTATGTTGGTTATTATGTGAGAACATGAAAGTTTCTTAGAAATCACAAAGGGTTAAAAATCAGATTTTTGGTGAAAATGGAACATGAAATTCACTTGACCATATCTCCTATTATATTTCAAAATTTTGAGTGTGGTCAAGTTCTAAAGTTAGATCTATGAGTTTTCTAACTTATCCAAGTTGAATCACTGGAAAAGGTGTTGTAGATTTTCGTGTGGACTGATTTTAGCAGAGGAGTCAAAAATTGTAAAGTACCAAAAAGCTACTGTCCAGAAATTTAAAAGGGCATTTTTGGCCACTTAATTTGTGAGGAAAATTCTAGCCTTTTGGGACATGGAAATATATGGTATAAAGTACCTCCTGTCCAAAAATGAGCTCATTCCGACTTAAAATGAGCAAGTTATGACTAAGTCAATATTTAGGTTTTTCTGACGAAAAATGCTATAACCGAAGTTCTATAACTCTGATGACCATGAAATTTAAACTGGAAGCTCATGTTAACATGTGTAAGATCCTGCCAAGATTTGGGAATTTCTGGAGTTAAACTTGAGGTAGCTAATTTCTTAAGGAATTAATTAGAAATTGATTTTTGAAAAATACTTGTTGTGTATGAAATATATGTATATATGTTTGGACAAAGGATAGAAAAATAATAAGTTGATTTGGTAATTTTTCATGAAAATGGTTTAGTTACAAATATATGAGTTAAATATGTTATGTGAAGTTGAAAAATTGGTAAATATGATTTTATGGCTTGGAAATCCTATATAGGGTATATGCAAATTTTTGATGAAGGATTTGATCATTTGTATTGTGACACCCCCAAAATAGGTATACATCACCCATCTTGAGTCGCCAAATACATGGTACTAAATTCAAATACAACTTGATTATACAACAGTCGTGTAAAATATGACAAAATACATGCTGTGAGTTTTAATACAAATATTATCATCTAGACAATATCCAAACTCAATTTAGTCCTCATTACATTTATTATCACACTATTTAACAGAATGGTGAGGACTACTAAGACACCATCTCGAACCACCACTCCGTTCCCCGACTAGTCCCGGCTACGTTCTCATTTCCTGAAGAGAACAGTGAAAGAAAGGGTGAGCTCAACTAGCCTAGTAAGAAATATTATGACTAAGATAATGCAGAATAAATTATCATTAGTCCTCAACAGTGTTAAACTAATAAAATACAATAGACATCAAGTTTAACTGCAGCGAAACATGCAATCCATTAAAAGAGTCAAGTAGAGAATAAAATCTACTATCTTTTATGATTTAAAAAGGTTTTTCATCACTTTTATCATTTGAGACTCGAACTTAATAAATAATCCACATCATCCCAAGCACTACTACCAAGGATATTCATTAGTGGTCACGACCATAAATTATCCATGCATTACGGGCCAAGGATATTTGTGTATTCATCAATGGTCATGATCATGCCAACAACTGTCCATCAATGCACTACGGGCCAATAAGGACTTTTACCACATCATTTGTAACATTACGGTCATGATTACACCGAATAATCCCTGGTCATAATCATACCAAGTCCATCTATGCACTACATGCCAGATATGACTTTCAAAAATAATATAAACATGAGGATGAAGACAATGATATAACAATTCAATAAAAACAAGTTCAAGAATTAATTTATTCAGGAACTAATAACGTCCAAATTGTCAACATGATACTTCTTTGTAAAGTAAAATTCAAGAATGCTCAAAAGAATATTTCCATGAAAAGATACTGGATGAAGTGCAAATATAAAGAATATTCCACTAATTTCATGGAGTGTAGAAGTCAAAACATTA
This sequence comes from Panax ginseng, assembly GCA_020205605.1. Classification (NCBI taxonomy): domain Eukaryota; kingdom Viridiplantae; phylum Streptophyta; class Magnoliopsida; order Apiales; family Araliaceae; genus Panax; species Panax ginseng. Next base: position 110,534,181 of record CM035131.1, on the reverse strand, counting down.
ACGAACTGAGTATAATAAAGAATGGAATAACAAAAGAAATCACCATGCATGCGGATTGTGATGTATAAAAGTTATTCCATCGTAATAATAAATAACGGAACCAAAGTTAGGCGTAATATGCACTGACGCGGGATATTCCAACAGTAATAATAAAGAATGGAATACAATGTAAATCACCATGCATGCAGTACTTAGCATGTATAAAGTTATTCCAAATGAATACTAAATGACGGAACAAAGTCGTGAAATTAACACCAATAGGATGTTCCAACATAATAATAAAAGGCGGAATCGTGTCCACAGAAAAAATGCATGCTGTGATATTCTACGGAGTAATAATAAAGACGGAACCAGTCCAAAAAAAAGCACATACATGATATTCCAATGAGAATAATAAAGAATGGAATATGTAAGAATTTCACCAAGTATAGGGTAGCTCGGCAGATACAAGCTATTCCAACAGTAATAATAAAGATGGAATAATAGAAGTTCTCTTCATGAATACAAAAGAAATAATACCCTCACCGTAAATGAAACTTGATATCGGAGTAAAGAAGTAGAGAATAATTTTCTTCTTTCTCTCTATAGTTTTCTCTCTAGAGTTTCAAAGTGAATCCGTAAGAAATAATGAAGGAATTAGCTTCTATTTATAGAAGAATGGAATGAATAGTATCAATCCATGAACTATCAGATTAATTTACTTTAATCAGACGGTCCATATTTAAAAACAAAATCTTTTAAATAAAATATAATATATTCTATTTATAATCTAATAAAACAAATAACTTTTAAAAAGATTTTACTATACAAACACTATGAAAGCACTATGCAAACACTATGCATAATAAAATATAATATATTCTAATTATTGTCTAATAAAATAGATAACTTTATAAAAGTATTCTGCTTTTATATAAAAGATTTTACTATTAAATTTAATAAAACGAATAACTTTATAAAAGTATTTTGTTTTATATATAAAAAAAATTCTGTTTTATTACGTTAATAATACGAATAAAACAAAATGTCATCATCATTATTATTATTCACACTATTAATTGACCAGGTCGTTCCCAGGAAAGTGGGGGCTTTTCAATAAGGATTTCTCCTATCAGCGCGCAATTAGGTGACCAAACCTCTCCTCGCGTAACTTCTAGACATCGTTAATAATGCAAATAATAATATTAACAACTTCGTCATCCCAATTATTGATTTAATAACATATAAAATATCGAAAATAATTGAATCAAACCGAGTGACTTCTCACATAAGCATTAATAATCAATACCGTAGCTACTTTATGCAACCACGAGTACATCGTACTTTTACTACCGAGTAGTTCAACAAAGATCAACAGTAAAACTTCCGCCGTTATTTTTATAAAAATATTTTTGTCGTTTTTCAATCCGACAATAATTACATTTGTAGGGGTCCACCAATGATTGTCTGTAGTTGCATTTAATATTCCCCGACCAATCGAATATTATATAACAACTTGTGTACTTTGCAAAATTTATAAATATTACCCACAACTATAACATTATATCAAATTTATTCCATAATATTCAAAATGATATTTATAGAAAATTCATTTTTATTCATAAAAGTTGGGGTCTTACAATCTCCCCTTCTTATGAAATTTTGCCCTCGAAATTAGGGTACGTACCTAGTATGTCGAAGAGGTAAAGATACCTTGATTTCATTTGATTCTAACTCCTGTGTCATTTCCTCAACATCGTGGTTCCTCCATAACACTTTGACTTGAGGTATAACCTGGAGTGTAGAATATGTTCCTTCTTATCCAAGATTTGAACAGGAACCTCTTCATACATTAAATCTTCCGTTATTTCGTCCGATTCTAACTCAATAATATGGTTCGGGTCTTTCACATCTTTACGTAACATGGATATATGAAAAACTTTATGAACACGAGACATATTTGGCGGTAAAGCAAGTCTATAGGCTACGGTCTCTACTCGATCGAGGATTAAAAATGGGCCAATGAATCGAGGATTGAGCTTTCTTCTCTTTCCAAATCTCGTAACTCCTTTCCATGGAGCAACACGTAACAACACATGATCTCCAATATCGAATTCCACGTCCTTTCGATGAAGATCAACATAAACTGCTTTTGGTCGGTCTTGTGAGGTTTTTATACGTTGTCCGGATCGTTTGAATCTTTTAAAAGTAGTCATACGTACCAACTCCGGTCCCAACAATGTTGCTTCACCCACCTCATCCTAAGCATCTTTGGAGAACGACACTTTCTTCCATACAACGCCTCGAATGGTGCCATGCCAATACTTGCTTGATAACTGTTGTTGTAGGAAAACTCCACCAATGGTAAGAACGTGTCCCAACTTCCCTTGAAGTCAAGGACACAGAGTCTTAATAAATCTTCAAGAGTTTGAATAGTCCTCTCTGATTGTCCTTCCGTCTGAGGATGATAAGCCGAACTAAATCGTAAATCTGTGCCCATAGCTTTTTGCAAACTAACCCAAAATCGTGAAGTGAATCTTGGGTCTCGATTAGAAACTATGGATATTGGCATACCATGCAGTCTTACAATCTCGTTTATGTACATACGAGAAAGACGTTCAAGTGTATAAGTTTCTCGTATTGGTAAAAAATGAGCAGACTTGATCAATCTATCAACAATGACCCAAATTGCATCTATGCCTTGAGAAACCTTGGGAAGACCAGTAATGAAATCCATAGTAATGTGCTCCCACTTCCATTCTGGAATTTCAAGTGGTTGCAATGGACCTTTTGGTACTTGATGCTCCGCTTTGACTTGTTGACAAGTTAGACACCTTGAGATAAACAGCGTTATCTCTCTCTTCATATTGCTCCACCAAAATGTATGACGAAGATCACCATACATTTTGGTACTCCCAGGATGGATTAGAAATGGTGTGTTGTGCGCCTCCATCATGATTTTATACTTTCAATCAAGGTCGTTAAGAACACAAAGTCTGGAGTTCACTTGAAGTATTCCTTCTTCATCGATTCTTGCTTCCGGCATAGCACCTTCTTATACTTTCTTCCTCATATGCATCAGCTCCAGGTCTGTAGCTTGAGAAGCTTTAACTTTATCCATTAAAGTTGGTTCTACTCGTATATTCGCCATCATCACATGGGTCCCTGGAGTCTATAATTCTATCTCTATCCTTTGCAAGTCATACAAGATGGGCTTTTGTGTTGACAATATCGCACTTGTACCCGCATATGATCTTCTACTCAATGCGTCAGCTACCACGTTTACTTTTCCAGGATAGTATTGGATGGTATGATCATAATATTTCAACAGTTCAAGCCAACGTCACTGTCGCATGTTGAGTTCCTTTTGAGTGAAGAAATATTTGAGGCTTTTATGATCCATAAAGATCTCCATTTTCTCCCCATACAAGTAATGCCTCCAAATTTTAAGTGCGAAGACAACAGCTGCCAACTCTAGATCATGAGTAGGATAATTCCTCTCATATTCTTTGAGTTGTCGAGAGGCATAGGCTATGACTTTCCCATGTTGCATGAGAACACATCCTAACCCCTTGCTCAAGAAGCATCATCATGTAGATGACAAATCCCTCCGAGCCAGATGGTATTGTCAAAACAGGTGCTGAAATGAGTCTTCTTTTGAGTTCTTAAAAACTCTTCTCACATTCCTCGTTCTAACCGAATTTTGTATCTTTCTGAGTCAGCTGAGTTAAGGGAGTAGCGATTCGAGAAAACCCTTCTACGAATCTCCGATAATAACCAGCTAAGTCGAGAAAGCTACGTACTTCGGTCACTAATTTACGTTGCTCCCAGCTTTGAATGGCTTCAATCTTTGCCGGGTCAACATATATTCCATAACTTGATACCACGTTCCCAAGGAATGCTACTTCCTCAAGCCAGAACTCGCATTTCTTCAACTTGGCATAAATCTTATATTCGCGAAGCTTTTGGAGTATCAGCCTCAAGTGTTGCTCACGATCTTTATGGCTTTTGGAATAAATAAGGATGTCATCAATAAAGATGACCAAAAAGTGATCCAAATATTCCTTGAATACTCGGTTCATCATATCCATGAAGGCAGCAGGAGCATTTGTCAATCCAAAAGACATGACTAGGAATTCATAATGCCCATACCGAGTTCTGAAAGCCGTCTTTGGAATGTCATCGGTTCTAATCTTCAATTGGTGATATCCGGAACGAAGATCAATCTTTGAAAAGAATTTGGCACCTTGCAACTGGTCAAACATGTCATCAATACGTGGCAATGGGTACCTATTTTTGATGGTGACATGATTCAACTCCCGATAATCAATACAAAGTTGCATACTCCCATCTTTCTTCTTCACGAATGTAGCGAGGAGCACCCCAAGGAGAAGTACTAGGACTGAATAAAGCCAATGTCTAACAATTTCTGCAGTTGGGTCTTTAACTCCTGAAGTCCAATAGGAGCCATTCGATATGGGGCTTTGGAAATAGGTTTTGTACCAGGTTCAAGGTCGATACAAAATTCAATTTCATGCTCTGGAGGTAGGCCATGAAGTTCTTCAGGGAATACGTCAGGAAATTCATTAACAATAGAAATATCATTCAAAACTGACCTATTTTTGTTTAGATCCGTGACATGAGCTAAGAAAGCTTGACATCCGTTTTTCAATAAACGAATAGCTTTATGGCTTGAGATGATAGTGATTGATTTTAATGGTTTGGTTGCTTGAATTCGCATAATAGGTTGATTAGGAATATGAAAGCTAATAACCTTATGAAAATAATCAATTTTTACATGATGAGTAGTTAACCAATCAATCCCTAGAATTACGTCAAATGCAAGTATTTTCAATGAAATAAGGTCGACAGGTAATGTGAGGGTACCGATTTGAACCAAACAAGACTTATAAACAGTGGATGTAATGAAGGTTTCTCCCAACGGAGTTTCAACAGATAAGTCAAAGTCTAATTTCTCCAAAGTCAAATTTAAACGTTGAGCGCAAGTAGGAGAAATAAAAGAATGGGTAGAACCGGTATCAAATAAGGTATATACTTCACTAGAATTTATGATAAGCTTACCCGTGATGACCTCGTTTGGGTTCTTTGCTTTCTGGGAGGTCATGACAAACGCTCTCCTTTGAACAAACCGGGTTTTGTCTTTGTCAGGGACGGCTTTTTTTTGCCTCCACCCCAATTTGGACTTGTCTTGATCTGCACGACAAAATTGGGTCAGGTGTCCTTGTGACAACCCGAGAAATTAGAAAATTATTAAAATCTTAAATGATTGGTTTAAGGTCAAATAATAGACCTAGACAGAAAATAAGTGCATGTGTTTGATGTTTCGAGAAAGGAAATTTGAGGATTTAAAATTTCTTTTTAGTGAATTATTCGAGATTAAGGGTATGTGTATATATTACGTGATTACGGTATTTTGTATACGAGAATGTGGTTAAGGGTCAAGTGTTGACCGGATAAATTATATCATGTCAAACCCTAATATTATTAGAACGTCAACGTTCATTTATAAAATTATTACGTTTGACAAGAAACCCAGAAATGGGGTTACGAAACCCTAATTTTAATAAAGGAATCAAAACCCTAATTTCAAATTATCGAACTTAAACTTTTCCGTCAGGAACCACGATGACGGATTTGAAAACCCTAATTTCTAATTAGGGAAAATGAAAGTGTTAATTTAATATTTTAATGTTAATTAGGACATATTAATTCTAATTTCAAGTTAAGTAATTAGAAAACCTTAATCTAATTATTTAGATTTAATTTCTAAATTAGAAAATTTATTTTCTATTAGAAACCCTAGTTAGTGGGTTATAAACCCTAAGGGTTAAAAAAGTTGCGTGTATGGAATATGAACATTATGTGATGGTTTATATTTATTTATTATATAAACAAACAAAAGAAATTAGTGTAAACCTAATTATATATTAGGAGTGAATGATTTAATAACTTAAGGGTTATAGGAAAAGAGAATTGTGGTATTTAGAATACTTGCTAATTCTAGGAGATTTATTTTATATATCTCAAATGATTAATTTTATAACCTAATTTTAGCAAGTCTAATTGGGTTAAGGAAATAAATGTGCATGAGTAAGGATTTAAGTTATAATTGAGGAAATGAAAACCCTAATTAAATGATTTGGGTTGGATAAAAATTAAGAGTGTTTGACTATGTTAATTTACATGGCCCAAAGAATTAAATTTTAAGTCAATATATTATTTATTGATAGCCCAAAAGATGGAAATGGTGGCCCAAATTTAAGCCCAATTAAGGAGGGACATATTGGACATTTGGTATGCTAAATAAGAATTAAAAAGAAATCAATTAATAATGTGGAAATGTCCATTTTACCCTTTTTGTATTATTTGTAAATTATTGAAACAAATCTTGCAAATCTAGCAATAATGGAGTGGGGAATAAATCTAGCCATGTGCTCTATATTAATTAGCATCCAATGTTGATACATAACAATTAACTAAGCTATGCATTATTATCAATTCATCGAAAAGAGAGAGAGAATGAGTGGAGGTATTACTAGGTCACATGGTAGGATGATCTAGGGAAGAGAAAGGAGAAGGAATGAGATATCTCAATATATCTACACATTTATTAAACCACAAAGCTATTATTATTTCTCTCTCATTCCATTTTTTTTTTTAGCTAGCAAATGAACTAGAGAGAGAGAGAGAGAGAGAGAGAGAGAGAGGGAGTTCGGCAGCCCTTGAGGAAGAAGGGAGAAGAGAATGAGGCCATCCATGGAAGGAAGAAGGAAGGAGAAAGAAAATTAAGCAAAGGTATAATCATTTTTGTTTATATAATTTTATTTTGAATATTCTAAAGGAAATCTTGAATCTTTGTTTCTAAACTCAAAACCTTAGATATATGTGGTTATGAGTATTTTATGTTTAGATCTAACAATATTGGGTGTTGATTTTGGTTGGAATCAAAGGAATAGAAAAATGGAAATTTTAGGAAAAGTTAAACTTTTAAAAATTGTTTTGATATGGTGTTTTAGATCAAGTGTTGAACTTATGATTTTAAACCATATGAAGGAAGATCTACATGATATATGATATTTTATGGTTAGATCTTGCCATTTTAGGGTTGATAAGCTTGAACAAAGAAGAAGAACCAAAACAGTTTTTTGTTTTAAATGAATTAATGGACTGCTGCCCTAAACAGAACATTTCGGATTTGTTAGGGTGCTCTAAAAATTCTGGACTTGTGATATGTTATAGTACACTCAATAAGCTTTCCATAGACTCCGAAATGGACTAAATCCGACATCGGAGGAGAGAGTTATGGGATTTCTACCAAACTACTCAAAGATAAGAAAAAACTGTTAGAATGACAGTTTTTACCAGCCAATTCGGACTAAATTCGGGAGTTTAACATGTCCAAATATGGATTGTGATAGATGAAAATTGTAGTTTGGAAAGATACGAACCCAACAAAATTGACGGATCATTAATCAGAGTTACAGATTTCGTTTTATATAAGTTTTAGTAAAGGACTCCGAAACTGCCAAAGTGCAAAAAGTTGCTGCCCAAAATTTTCCGGGGACTGTTTTGGACATTTATTTAATGATAAAAATTCCAGGCTTTTGGGAAATGAAAATATATGGTATTATGTAGCTCGTGTCCAAAAATGAGCTAATTCCGAGTTAAAACGACCAAGTTATGACTATTCTAATTTTTGTGATTTTTCCGACGAAATCACTATAACCGAGTTCTACAACTCCGATTGCCACGAAATTTAAAATGGAGCATCACGTTAACATATATAAGGTTATGTCAAAAGATGGGAATCTCTGGAGTTAAGCACGAGGTAGCTAATTTTCTTAAGTCACGCACTAATTATGGTTTTTGAAAAATAGTAAAAGAAATTAAAAATTACGGAAAAATATTTTTATGTATGAAATACATGTATATATGTTTGACCAAAGGATAAAAAATAATAAGTTGATTTGGTATTTTTTCGTGAAAAGAATAGTGATTTGGGATCTTTGAAATAAAATCCGTCTTCTTGAAATGGTATTTAGGTTTACTAAGATGTTATCTAATTTACTAGGATACCATATAAAAATGAATAACTTATAAGTACAAGTTATGATGTGATTAAAAGAATATCAAAGTATAATAATAATATTAAGACTTAAAACTAATGTCTAATATTTAACTATATGTTATGACTAACAAGAAAGATCTATTATAGGTTTTATATCATATATAGGTGATAGGAGTATGTGAAAATATGTTTAAGTTATTTTATAACAATGATGATATTATTCTATCTTTGGAGATCTATATTATTAATATTAGGTCTTGGGAGAAGCTTATTATATTTTATTACGGTAATCAAGCAGTTCAAAAAGTTTTTTTTCAAGTTCTTTTTTACTTAAACTCTTTTAAGAGTGGTTTCGCACGAGATATGCTTATGAATTGTACTATGTACATATTGCATGTATTCATCGAGTATGAAAATTTGATCACCTTCATTACGGTCGAGTTCGGATATAATTGTTATGTTCATTTTCAATGTTCATTCGACTTTGAAATTTTGTTCATGCTAATTCACAACTACATTGTGAAGGATAGCCAGCCTTATTATTCAAACTCTTTCAATCATGATATATCTTTACCTTGTTTTTTTAAACTTGTTGGGCAACTTTCATGCTCACCCTTGCTATATCATGATAAAACATTGCGAGATAAAGGCGAATCGACGACATGAGAAAAGGATAATGCCAAGTTCAGCTTGGGATAGAATGTGCAACTAGATTGTAATGGTATAGTTTGTAATAGTATAGTTTATGATTTGTGTATTAGTTAAGGTTACTCGATTTTGGGGAATAGTGTGTAAAATGTAATGTATAAACAATTTATGTTTATATCTTCCGCAACAGTTGTAGAATGTTTAGTGTACCGAATCCGCGGTGATTTGGGGTCCGGATTCCGGGGATGCTACTGTCCTTCTCTTCCATAATTGTAACATGCTTTGAAGGGCATCGAAAAATTTGGACTGATGTGTCCCTCCCCTCAACATTTGAAGCATATGATAGGTGGTCGTTCTCTTTCCTTAATGACAGGTACTGATGCTGACGTCTTTCCATTATTGTTGAATCTTCTTTTCTTGAAATGTCCATTCTTATTGTTTTGGCCATGATTACCACCGAAGGGGTTACCATTTCTGGCATGTTGATTGCCTCCACGCTTATTGTCACCACTTCGATGACTGCTATCACTGGTATTATCATTTTGTCGGCTGCTCTCTTTTGGTTGGGTTGACTCATTATCGCGCTCCAATAACTGAGCCCTATTAACAAAATCTGAATACAAACACAGTTTATGAGAGATAAGATATTGACGTATCTTTGGTTTCAAACCTCTTAGAAACATTCGAGTCATTCTCTCCTTATTATCAACTAAATGGGACGCAAACCGGGACAGCTCGACAAACTTGGCTTCGTATTGTGACACGGTCATGTTGTTTTGTTCCAGTTTAATGAACTCTACCTCTTTCATGTGATGAATACTTTCGGAAAAGTACTTGTTGTTGAACAGTTCTTGGAACTTCTCCTAAGACATCTTCAAGGCAAGGCAGTTGAGGCACGCTTTACTGATTCCCACCAAGAATCGCCTCGCACCGCATAACATGAAAGTGGCAAAGGGAACCTTTTGCTCCTCGGAGCAACCCAAGATATCAAATATCTTGTTGATCTACTTTATCCATGTCTCCGCCTTAAGTGGTTTTGGCTCTCTAAATAACTTCGGTGGTCCCAGCTACTTGACTGGTTTGGCAGTGACCGTCCATGAGTTGCCAGTGTTTCCACCTGTATTTTGGACAGGAGCCGCTCTCGCCTGATGTTGCATGAATTGCATGAAGCCTCGGAACATTCCATCGTTCATCATTTGGTCAGTGTTGTTGTTTGCATTAGGATTGTCACCTTCTTGATGCACATTATCCTGATTATTGATCAGTGGAAACTCAACGGTTTCCTGTGCTCCATTGATGTTCTCAACATTCTTGGATGCCATTTTCAAATACTGCCACAAAACAAGGGTTAATTAACATATCACATATTATCCCTATACTCTAACCGACCAATTAAATACCAAATAAACTTAGGTAGGTCATACTAGCAAAGGAATTTCCCGTCTCTCCCCTCCTAGTTCTTATCTCACATCTCAGCTATGGATCATATCCTTAAGCTTTGATACCAATTGTGACGCCCCCAAAATAGGTATACATCACTCATCTTGAGTTGCCAAATACATGGTACTAAATTCAAATACAACTTGATTATACAACAGTCGTGTAAAATACAACAAAGTACATGCTGTGAGTTTTAATACAAATATTGTCATCTAGACAATATCCACACTCAATTTAGTCCTCATTACATTTATTATCACACTATTTAACAGAATGGTGAGGACTACTAAGACACCATCTCGGACCATCACTCCGTTCCACGACTAGTCCCGGCTACGTTCTCATTTCTTAAAGAGAACAGTGAAAGAAAGGGTGAGCTCAACTAGCCTAGTAAGAAATATTATGACTAAGATAATGCAGAATAAATTATCATTAGTCCTCAACAGTGTTAAACTGATAAAATACAATAGACATCAAGTTTAACTGCAGCGGAACATGCAATCCATTAAAAGAGTCAAGTAGAGAATAAATCTACTATCTTTTATGATTTAAAAAAGGTTTTTCATCACTTTTATTGCTGAGACTCGGCTAAATAAATATTCCACATCATCCCTGCACTATGGCCAAGAATATTCATTAGGGTCACGACCACAAATTATCCATGCACTATGGGCTAAGGATATTTATGTATTCATCAATGGTCATGATCATGCCAACAACTATCCATCAATGCATTACGAGCCAATGAGGACTTTTTACCACATCATTTGTAACATTACGGTCATGATTACACCGAATAATCCCTGGTCATAATCATACCAAGTCCATCTATGCACTACATGCCACATATGACTTTCAAAAATAATATAAACATGAGGATGATGACAATGATATAAGAATTCAATAAAACAAGTTCAAGAATTAATTTATTCAGGAACTAATAACATCCAAATTGTCAACATGATACTTCTTTGTAAAGTAAAATTCAAAATGCTCAGAAGAATATTTCCATGAAAAGATACTGGATGAAAAGCACATATCAAGAATATTCCACTAATTTCATGGAGTGTAGAAGTTAAAACTTTAACCAACTGAGTATAATAAAGAATGGAATAACAAAAGAAATCACCATGCATGCGGTACTTTGCATAAACAGGTTATTCCATCAGAATAATAAATAACGGAACCAGGTCAGGCGTAATATGCACCGACAGGATATTCCAACAGAATAATAAAGAATGGAATACAACAGAAATCACCATGCATGCGGTACTTTGCATAGACAGGTTATTCCAACAGAATACTAAATGACGGAACCAGGTCAGGTGAAATTCACACCAACAGGATGTTCCAACAGAATAATAAAGACGAAACCAGTCCCGTTAAGCGTTAAACGCATGTGATATTCCAATGTAATAATAAAGAATGGAATACGTAAGAATTTCACCAAGTATAGGGTAGGTGGCTCAGATACAAAGTTATTCCAACAGAATAATAAAGATGGAATAATAGAAGTTCTCTTCATGAATACAAAAGAAATAATACCCCTACCGTAGAAAAGAAACTAGATATCGGAGTAGTGAAGGAAGCGAATACTTTTCTTCTTTCTCTCTGTAGTTTCTCTCTCTAGAGTTTCAGTGAATTCGTAAGAAATAATGAAGGAATTAGCTTCTATTTGTAGAAGAATGGAATGAATAGTAAGCAATCCATGAACGTTCCAGATTGATTTACTTTAATCGGACGGTCCATATTTAAAGCAAAATCTTTTAAATAAAATATAATATATTCTATTTATAATCTAATAAAACGAATAACTTTTAAAAAGATTTTACTATGCAAACACTATGCAAGCACTATGCAAATACTATGCATAATAACATATAATATATTCTAATTATTGTCTAATAAAACAGATAACTTTATAAAAGTATTCTGTTTTATATAAAAAGATTTTACTATTAGCCTAATAAAACGAATAACTTTATAAAAGTATTCTGTTTTATATATAAAAAAAATTCTGTTTTATTATGTTAATAATACGAATAAAACAAAACGTCATCATCATTATTATTATTCACACTATTAATCGACCGTGTCGTTCCTGTGAAAGAGGAGCTTTCAATAAGGATTTCTCCTATTGGCGTAGCGCAATTAGGTGACCAAACCTCTCCTGGCGTAACTTCTAGACATCGTTAATAATGCAAATAATAATATTAACAACTTCATCATCTCAATTATTGATTTAATAACATATAAAATATCGACAATAATTAAATCAAACTGAGTGACTTCTCACATAAGCATTAATAATCAATATCGTGTGTTACTTATGCAACCACGCCAGACATCGTACTTTTACTACTACCGAGTAGTTCAACAAAGATCAACCAGTAAAACTTCCGCCGTTATTTTCATAAAATATTTTTGTCATTTTCTCAATCCGACATTAATTCTGTTGTGGGGTCCACCAATGATTGTGCCGTCGTACGAATATTCCCTGACCAATCGAATATTATATAACAACTTGCGTACTTTGCAAAATTTATAAATATTACCCACAACTATAACATTATATCAAATTTATTCCATAATATTCAAATATGATATATATAGAAAATTCATGTTTATTGATAAAAGTTGGGGTCTTATAGGTATGACATTTTTGAATGGTTAAATACATTATTTGGTAAAGTGTAAACAATTAAAATAAATTGTTTATAAGTTTAAGAAGTGATTAAAATATTATTATAATATTAATAATATTAGATTATGAGTTTATTAAGTGATTGATAATATTTGGATAAATTTAAAGTCTTTAATATTTATCCTTGTTTTCGTTTGATTAATGCTTATATCATTGTCATCATCCTCATGCTTATATCATGATGAAAGTCATCTTTGGCTTACGTGCATAGATGGACTGTTGATTATTAGTTTTACAGTTGTATATCTTTGGCTTACGTGCAAAGATGAACAATTGATTGATGAGAATCTTTGGCTTACGTGCATAGATGGACTGTTGATTATTGGTTTTACAGTTGTATATCTTTGGCTTACGTGCAAAGATGAACCATTGATTGATGAGTATCTTTGGCTTATGTGCATAGATGAACTGTTTATTGGTATGATTATGACCAGGGATCATTCAATATAATCATGCCCCGTAATGTTATAGATGATGTGGTAAAAGTCCTCATTGGCTCGTAGTGCATTGATGGACAGTTATTGGTATGATTATAACCAGGGATTATTTGGTATAATCATGACCATTGATGATTACATGAATATCCTTGGTCGTAGTGCAGGGATGATTCGATGATGTAGATTATTTATTATACTGAGTCTCAGCGATAAAATATTGAATATACACTTTTAATTCGTAGAAGATAGTAGATATTATGCTCTACTTGACTCTTTTATAATACAGATGTATGTCTTTGGCCTGTAGAGAAAAGATGAATTGTTAATGAATATCTTTCGCCCGTAGTGCAAAAATGAATTTATTAGCATGATTATGAACAAGAATTGTGATTTGGTATAACCATGATTTTTGATGTTTCAGGTGAAGATAGGTGATGAAAATTATCTTCGTCCTGGGTGCAAAGAGGAATTTAGAATCACAATTATGATTATGATTTATTCATATGATTGTGAACATGAATTGTTGATTGATGTTACAAGGATAAAATATTATTGGTGGACTTTTAACATGGAGAAGATAATAGATCTGATGGTCTATTTGACTCTTCTAATGGATTGCTCGTTCTGCTGCAACTATGGTAGAAAAGTTTTATCATCTACCATATGTTCCAAATCTCTGATTTATTACTGATGAAGGCTATTGATAATTTAATTATCTTTAGTCATAATATTCTTTACTGGACTGGTTGTGCTCACCCTTTTTGCTTCACAATTCCTTTCAGGTAATAAAAGTGTAGTTAGGTCGAGCAGGGGTAACAGGAGAATAGAACGGTGGTCTATAGCTGTTGAGGTTCTCCCTAAATAGTATAGAAATAATTTTATTGAGAACTTTAGATAAGTGTGTCGTATTATATACGTCATTTGATATTTAATTTTGGTGAACCGAATAGGGTGAGGCGAACCCAACTTTGGAAGGGTGTTTTGCCACTATCATACAAGATTTCTAATGACATACAACCTCGTGTTATCATAAGATAGGGTTGTGCACATCCACTTGCTGAGTATATCTACGAGCATTACCTATATGATCTTGGAGTATATTTGAAATATAATTCTCACTTGGAGACAACATAGATAATTATATGTCAAGAGAAGACTCATCATTGGAAGGAACATGATTCTCGTTTTTCTTTGGGGTTTATTGGGTCAACCAAGGATAATTCTCTGGACATATGATATCTATCATAACTTAAATTCATGGCCTCCTATGTACGAAGGTTTCCTTAAGCATTTCCCAAAGATTTTAATTTCTAAAATAGTTATTGACTGTACTTTTATGTAAAGTTCCTTTGTAAGGTGTTGTGGTCGAGTCACCATGAGAGTTACATAGATTTTGTATTGAAAGTCATAGCTTATCTGTTGTTGTACTCTGCACGACAATTCAACACTTGTATAAATGAAGTTTGTATTTGATTTTTATGGAGTGATATCTGGCGACTCAGAATGGGTCATGTGGACCTATTTTAGGGGCGTCACATTTGATATCAGAGCTTAGGGATATGATCTCTGGCGGAGATCGGGGAATAGAACTAGGAGGGGAGAGATGAGTAAATCCTTCGCTAGTATGTCCTACCTAAGCTGAATTTTCTTACTTAAGTTGACAAATTGTGATATGTCAATTAACCTTTGTTTTGAAGATATATTATAGAATGATATCTGAAATACAGGAGATGAGCAATGGAAAAATCATGATATAGAAGATATAACCGGGAAGGTACAATCCGAAAAGAAAGCAAGGTATTCTCATATCTTCGAACTACCAGGTACGTAAATTTCGAGGGTGAAATTTCATAAGGAGGGGAGATTGTGAGACCCTGAATTTTATGAAATGAAAGTATTCAATTTTCTTATAATTATTCTATTTAGTAAATGGTTAAATTGATAAAAGGTTAAAGTTAAGGGTGATATTTGAAAATTTTGCAAAGTAAGCAAGTTGTTATAAAATAATCGGTGGTAAAATACGCGTGGTTGCATAGTAGCACATGGTATTGATTATTTATGCTTATGTGAGAAGTCAATCAGTTATACTCAATTATTACTACAGTTATTGCTGCATCATATCTCTCATATTATTGATTCAATTATTGTCACAAAGTACCATCTCGCATAATATGATATATTATTAAATCAATAATTGAGATTTATACGCTTATTCATATTATTAAATTGCAATATTTACAATGTCTAGAAGTTTTGTCAAGGAGAGGTTTGGTCACCTAATTGCAATAATAATAAGGAGAAATCCTTATCGGAAAGCCCCTCTTTCTGAGGAACGACACTGGTTGTTAAATATTGTGAGTTATAATATTAATGATGAATAAGTTTGTGTTGATTAAAGATGAATTTGATAGTTCCATTGTGTTGGGATTATTGGTTGATGAGTAGGTTTTTAAACCATGAATTGTGTTTATTTGGAGTGTTTTTGTGTTTGTTTTTAGGCATTTTTATGTTACTATTGATGGTTTTTTCGTTTAATGTAGGAAATGCAGAGGCATCCCGCGTGTAGAAGCATTTGAGGCTGTGTTGAGCGGAACTGTAAGCTACTGATGGGCTAGCAAGCGATCAAGATTGTGTGGAGCCTTCGAACGCGCTTTGAGCCGGGCTACCTCATCGTTGGACTAATAATGAGCACGCTCAAGGAAATCTAGACACGCATGGACTGCTATTTGGTGCGATAATCTTGTGTTTTTTAAAGAAGAGCTAGTTGGCAGTATTTGATAGTAAGTGGGATTGTTTAAGGTTGTTTTGGATAGTAAGTAGAGTTGATATAGGAGAGTATCTAGACAAGTGATTGGGTCTTTAAGAGGGAGAAGGAAAAGGAGTCAAATACAACACACTTTGGGAAGAAGAACGATCATTGAAGATCAAGCTTGGAGGACTAGAGAAAAGGAAAAAAAAATTCACGAAAATCGCAGGAATAGAATTCAGAGAAGGGTGGTGTTTTATTATTCTTCTTTAATTTTTATCTGTAATTGAGATGATGTTTCCTTTTATTTATTCAGTAGTTAATTTATTTATTATGAACTAATTATCTTTTTAGGTGAATGATGGATCTTTGAGTGGAACAATGGTTAATTAGCTTAAATTCTCAGTTTAATAAAATATTCGACAGTTTATCTATATTGATTTGAGCTTGAATTTGTGAATTGCCTGATCAACAATTCTTTATGGATTTGAATGGATTCGAGAGAAGATGTTTAAATCTAGACTTAATTGATATAGCATGTGTTCATGAATTTTGTGAATAGCAAAATTGTGATAAATGTTAAGGTAGAGATATGCTTGACATCGCATGTAATTGGAAAGAGAACTTAATCTTAAACTTCTTTTGATTTAATTTGCATAGAGATATTGTGAGTTATTTGATTGAAGTGTTTGACTTAATTCTATCTTAATTCTGGATTTGAGTTAATATGGTATTAGTACACCGAGAGGTGGTTAATGCTACAATTGTGTTCTTGATTAATAAACTGGGATATTGAGTTGAACTGAGGTATAAGTGAATTAATCTGAGTGAAGCTTAGAGTGAAATCATGAGCCTAATTCTCCAAGTATTGTTTGAAAATTTAGTTTTACCATTGTGGGTTATTAGTGATAGCTAGGGTATTCATTGTTAAGATTTTATCATCATTGATTTAATTAGTTTAATAAAATTTGAATTAGTTAAAGATTGGTAGTTGTAAGCTTGAGTTCTTGCTAATTGTCTCTGAGGGAACGATACTTAACTTATCACTTTATTACTTGTTGACCACGTATACTTGCGTGTTGTGCGTAATTAGATTTTACCAAACAAGTTTACACAGAGTTGGGGTTGCCCGAACCAAAACCTACAAACATTTCTTTGCAGTTGGCAGACAGGTCAGTAACATATCCGAGAGGCATTGTAGAGGACATTCTAATGAAGGTGGACAAGTTCATATTCCCTGCAGACTTCATTATCTTAGATTTTGAGGAAGATAAAAACATACCAATCATTCTAGGGAGGCCTTTCTTGGCTACGGGTAGGACACTCATCGACGTACAAAAAGGAGAACTGACTATGAGGGTTCAAGACCAGGAAATTAAATTCAATGTGTTTAAGGCCATGAAATTCCCGACGGATGGTGAAGAATGCTTTAGGATGGATCTTTTTGACCACATAATTAGAGAAGACATGAACAAAAGCTTGGAGAACGATCCATTGGTGACAACATTATTGGGAGATGAAGGACTCAACGATCCAGAAATTGGAGAATATTTTCAAGTATTGGACTCTCTGCCAAGAGTGAGCAGGTTTAAAACACCATTCGAAACATTGCACATGGAAGAGCGAACCACGACAAGAATGAAATCATCATTGGAGGAGCCACCAACTCTTGAGTTGAAACCACTACCTATACACCTCAGGTATGAGTATTTAGGCAATTCAAATTCTCTACCTGTTATTATCTCTGCTACACTTAACGAATTACAGGAAGAAAAGCTGTTATGAGTGCTTCGAGAGCATAAATCGGCGATAGGATGGACAATTGTTGATATCAAAGGGATTAGTCCATCCTTTTGCATGCACAAAATTTTGATGGAGGACGATGCTAAACTGGTCGTGGAACAACAGAGACGGCTAAACCCCATCATGAAAGAGGCAGTGAAGAAGGAAATTCTGAAGTGGTTAGACGCAGGTATCATCTACCCAATTTCAGACAGCAAGTGGGTTAGTCCAGTACAATGTGTGCCAAAAAAGGGAGGTATGACTATGATTCAAAATGAAAACAATGAAGTGATTCCAAAGAAGAAAATGTATTTGGATGGAGAGTTTGTATGGACTACGAAAATTGAATAAAGCAACTTCGAAAGATCATTTCCCTCTACCGCATCGATCAAATCTTCGGATGATGGCCAGGGTCATACATACTATTGCTTATTGGATGGATACTCGGGGTACAATCAGATTGTCATCGCTCCTGAGGATCAAGAAAAGATAACATTTACATGCCCATATGGTACGTTCGCATTCAGGAGAATGTCATTCGGACTGTGTAATGCACCTGCCACTTTCCAATGATGCATGATGGCCATCTTCTCAGATATGGTAGAAAAGAATGTGGAGGATAATTTCTCTGTCTATGGGGATAATTTTGATGCGTGCTTGGAAAATCTAGTAATGGTCTTACAAAGATGCGCCGACACAAATCTGGTACTTAATTGGGAGAAATGCCACTTTATGGTGGAAGAAGGAATAATTTTGGGACACAAAGTCTCAGCGCAAGGATTGGAGGTCGATAAAGCGAAGTTGGAAACAATTGAGAAATTGCCTCCACCCAGTTCAATCAAAGGTATTAGAAGCTTTCTAGGACACGCAGGGTTCTATAGGAGGTTCATACAGGATTTTTCAGAAATAGCAAAACCATTGTGCAGTCTCCTAGAGAAGGATTCAGTATTCAAGTTTGATGAGTAGTGTAAGTTGGCCTTTGAGTTGCTAAAGAAAAAGCTAACCACAGCTCCCATTATCGTCGCCCCGGATTGGAGCATGCCATTTGAATTAATGTGTGATGCAAGTGATTATACAATTGGGGCTGTGTTGGGTCAACGCCGAGACAAGATATTTCATGCTATTTACTATGCAAGTAAAACACTCACAGAGACTCAATTGAACTACACAACAACAAAAAAAGAATTACTTGCAATGGTGTACGCGTTTGATAAATTTTGGGCATACTTGATCGGAACAAGGGTGATAGTCTATACGGATCATGCGGCCATTCGGTATTTGATCGCGAAAAAAGACGCAAAACCACGTCTTATCAGATGGATTCTCCTCCTACAAGAGTTTGACTTAGAGATCAAGGATAGAAAGGGGACAGAGAACCAAGTTGCTGATCATCTGTCGAGGCTGGAAAATCTTGACAAAGAGAAAGAGGACAAGTGTGTCATCAACGAGTCCTTCCCGGATGAGCAATTATTCGGGATTCAGTCAGAAATACCATGGTATGCAGACTTCGTTAATTATCTAGTGAGTAACATACTACCGCCTGATCTTACACGCCAGCAGAAAAAGAAGTTTCTGCACGATGTCAAATGGTATATGTGGGATGAGCCGTACTTGTTCAAACAGTGTGCCGACAAGATGATCTGAAGATGTGTGCCATACAGTGAAGTGAAGAACATCTTGCATGAATGTCACTCATCTGAATATGGCGGGCATTATGGTAGTACAAGAACAGCAGCGAAGGTGCTTCAATCAGGGTTTTATTGGCCAGCGCTATTTAAAGACGCCCACCAATTTGTCAAAACATGCGATCGATGTCAAAGAGTGCGTAACATATCAAAAAGAAATGAGATGTCGTTACAAACAATTTTAGAGGTCGAAATCTTCGATGTATGGGGCATTGACTTCATGGGACCATTCCCCTCGTCTCTTAGCAATCAATACATTTTACTTACGGTGGATTACGTCTCAAAATGGGTGGAAGCCACAGCGCTACCATCGAACGATGCCAAAGTGGTCCTAAGGTTTTTACAGAAAAATATTTTTACAAGGTTTGGAACACCGAGGGCCATAATAAGTGATGAGGGAAGTCATTTCTGCAACAAAACATTTACAGCCCTTTTGGCAAAATATGAGGTCAATCACAAAATAGCGACGGCTTATCATCCCCAAACTAATGGACAAGCAGAGGTGTCAAACAGGGAGGTCAAGAAAATACTGGAAAAAGTAGTCAACCCAAATCATAAGGATTGGTCGCTCCGATTAGATGACGCACTTTAAGCATACCGGACTGCATACAAGACTCCAATCAGCATGTCACCCTACCAGATTTTGTATTGAAAAGCATGTCACCTACCGGTTGAGCTACAACACAAGGCTTATTGGGCTATTCAAAAACTGAACTTCGACCAAGCAGCAGTGGGGGAAAAGAGATTACTACAGCTAAATGAGCTTGACGAATTCAGATTACAAGCTTACGAGAATGCGTAATTATACAAGGAAAAGGTGAAAAAAATGGCACGACCAGAAAATCAAGCATCGAACTTTTATGCCCGGTCAAGCAGTGCTGTTGTTCAATTCAAAACTGAGATTGTTTCCAGGAAAACTTAAATCACGGTGGTCAGGGCCATTCACCATAAAAACTGTTTTCCCACATGGCGCCGTGGAGCTGTATAGCAGAAATCCATTGGAAACTTTCAAGGTTAGCGGTCAAAGATTGAAGCACTACTGGGGTGAGGATGCAAATGTGGACACCATCAACATTAGCCTCACAGACACGCAATAAGACATGAGGGACTGTCGGGCTAGCAACATTAAACCAAGCGCTACTTGGGAGGCAACCCAAGCTCTAAACTTTATTTCTTACTTTCATTTAATGTTTAGTTTTTAGTTTAGTCAATAGAATAGTGTACTTAGAGAGTAACAAAATCTTTGGAATAATTACAGAAACCCCGAACAGGAGCAGGAGCATGGAGAACACAACGTCATGCAGTTGTTGGACAATTGGCGCCGAGCGCGCCATTAAATTGCTAAGGACAAATACCGTGGCGCTTCAGAGCGATTTCTCCAACAAGACTCAACGCCGATCGCCGCCAACAACGCCAACCACTAACGCGCAATGCGCCACACCAGCATGAACCGCGCCACTATATCAGTCAAGATGGCGCAGAGTGCGCTCAAGCAACCTTCACTCATCGACACCTATAGCTAAGAAGATGCGCCACAAGAATACCGACCGCGCTTACTAGATCGATCATCTGGTAGCGGGCGCCTCAATTAAGCCAACATACTGCATAACTAGCGCTTAACGCGCTAGGATGGTGCAGACCACACTACAAGGTCAGAAAGTTCTCCCTCAATCGGCGCAATCGGTATTTATGAAACTAGTCGATAGCGTACCAGCATAATGGCAGCGGACATATTTGCTTTCAAAATCTGCAATAATAGAGACGTGTTTAAATTGAACCTCTCCACCTCTCTATTACAACAATACCACTTCTCCACTTCTCCTAATTCTATTGCACTTCCTCTTCCCCATAACTTCACATTAAAGCATCTTTATTCTCCTTCTCCTTTCCAAATTCCAAACCCACTAACCTTTTCAAGTTCCAACTCCTACCCACGTTGGTTTCTTATTGTCTATATGAAGCTCCTCCATTCTAGATATAATGGTACTACAAAGCTCAAAAATCACAACCCAATCCTAAATCTAACACAACCCTTGCACAAATTGATACAAATTGGGACTTCTCTTCAAAGAGGTAAACCCAACTTACTAAAAGTACACTAATTCTCTTCATCCCTCACAAAAACTCTTGTTGTGGCATCAAATTGAGTGGAAAAGCTGAGAAATAGAGTAATCAAGGAGAAGGTACTGGGTTTTGAATTGGTTGGGTAGCAAACCATCATCAACAAATCAAGTTTGGGGGAGTCACACATTCCGCTCACCACCTGTTTGATAAAAATCCAGAACTAGATTTTTTGTGCTTAACAACACCAGAAGAAACATGTCTTCACACAAAAGACAAAGGGCAACAACCTCTTCGTCTCGCCCAACATATGACCATACAAAATTTGTTAGCGAGAGGGCCGCCGAGAGATTCAATACATACATTGACAAGAAAAATTTGGTGTTAGAACAAGGATTGAAGCCAAATGCAAATTTGGATGGTGATATGGCGTTGCAAATTGTAGAACGCAACTGGTTTCAACTAGTAGAGCAACCACTTCCAGCGGCAATCAACATAGTTAAGAAGTTTTATGCGAATGCAATTGAACATGTCAATCATGTTGTCATGGTTCGGGGAAAACCGGTAGCGTTTCATGCTGAAGCTATCAACGAATATTTTGGGTTAGAAAAGCCACAAGAGGACCGGTATGAAGATGGGTTACCCGAGTTAGATGAGTTAATTGCCCGACTATGCAAACCAGGAACAAAATGGGCAATTAAAGCCGGAACGAACGAAAAAGTAAGTTTTCCCCAAGCGGCATTGAGTCAATATGGTAAAGCATGGCATGCGTTTATATGTGCTCATTTAATGCCCACGCGTCATTAAACCGATGTTACTAAAGCACGAGCCCGATTATTGTATGGAATTGTTTACCACCACTATCTTGTGAACAATACAATTTCTTTCTACAATGTTGATGTGGGGGAATGTATTCAAGAATCCATTGACCGAGCGCTACGGGGAAGTACCACAGGCGGGTTACTTCAGGGGTTTCTTATTACCGACTTATGCCGAAAAGCCGGGGTGCAGTGGCAACCTAATGAGCCAATTCAACAACCAATGGCCATAATTGATCATGCAACTATTGAGAGGTACAAAGCGTGGGATGGAGCACAATCACACCCGCGTGGTGAAGGTTACATCATGATCCGCCAACCATCATCCTTGGCTAGTGAAGAACCAGTTCATGAGGAACCTGTTCGTGAGGAACCCGCTCGTGAGGAATAAGCACGGGTCCTAAGGAATCAATTCATGTGGTTGGCTGACCGTCAAGATTTAATGCATAGTACAATGCAAATGCTTTCACCAAACTTGCTGAGGCATTTGCTCATTGTAATCCTAATGCTCAGCCGGTCGTTATGCCTATTCCTCCTATCCTGCCAACATATCCTCCTTCGGACGACGACGCGCAGTAACGCGTTTTCAGGGAAGTCCTAAAATTTTTTTTATTTGATTGAGCATATTTGAAGTAATGAGGGCATTCCTTAATTTAAGTTTGGGGGATTAAGATGTTTTTCTTAATTTGCATGTTAGTTTGTAGTTTTTCATTTGCATATTAGTTCTCCTCATGTGCATCTAAAAATAAAAAATAAATAATAAATAAAATAAAAAAATTGCATGAATCCAGTGGATAGTTGGGATATGTTGCTGTTTTTCAGGGCCAATGATGAGATTGGAATTTGTTGAAAATGTGCGATACTTAGTAAGGGAACTTTGAAGTAATTTTGTGTTATAAGTTGAATTTTTCTACTGTTTGAAACTATTATAAAAGGATTGCACGAACACACCAACTTGTAGATTGATTACGTTAAATTGATTCATAATAAGGCTCTAAAAGGCATCACTAGTTTAAATGCGAGAATGATAAAAATAAGTAGTGATGGATATTGTTAGACAAGAACCTAAGTTTGGGGGAATATTTGGGGTATATAAGCCTATTTATATAAAAAAAAGTATTAATAAACACCGTGGCGTGCCTGTCTAGTTTTGTGGCCTTTGTTACTTGAGTAAGTAAGCCCGAGGGGATTGTCTTTACACCTAGCGCCCTAAGGTCTTAATGGTCTGGGAGTCATTGGTTGAAAGCTCGTTAAGGTAGCATTGAAAAGCCTAAGGGAATAAGACAGTGCATAGTTATGTGTGTAGCTAAAAAAAAGAGAATAAAACGGGAAATAAGAGCAAAATGCCCCTGTGAATGATAAGTGAGGTATAAATACCCTAGGTTGACCCTTTATAATGGCTTGTGTCTAGCTTTAGTTGGAATGAGCTTGTTTTTGGATTTCTTATATTTACTCTGTTTAATGCCTTAGAAGAGGTGTGTTATGTTTTAAATTTGATAGTATGTCAATCTATATTGTTGGTGCACTCACACACTATAGTAGTGATATCAGTTTGAGATTTAATGGTTGGCTAGAAATTATGGATTGGTTTTGTTATGAGGTATTGCTATATTTACATGATTTCTCTGAGGCCTTGTCAGTGAACTATGGTTATTAACTTAATACTGGATTCAAAATTTTAGGATTAGTTGCATTGCATTGCATGACATTGTGTTTGCTTGAGGACAAACAATGTTTAAGTTTGGGGGATTTTGATGAGTAGGTTTTTAAACAATGAATTGTGTTCATTTGGAGTGTTTTTGTGTTTGTTTTTAGGCATTTTTATGTTACTGTTGATGGGTTTTTCGTTTAATGTAGGAAATGCAGAGGCATCCCGCGTGTAGAAGCATTTAAGACTGTGTTAAGCGGAACTGTAAGCAACTGATGGGCTAATGCTATGTTGTGTGTTTGTGTGAGCGCAACGCTTTGAGATGGGCTACCTACTATTGGACTAACATTTGAGCGCCAAGGCCATGAAAGAAGGCTAGGATAAGCCTTGGACGCTACCGGTGCAAAGAATGCGATGTATTTTTTAAAGAAGAGCTAGTTGGCAATATTTGATAGTAAGTGGGATTGTTTAAGGTTGTTTTGGATAGTAAGTAGAGTTGATATAGGAGAGTATCTAGACAAGTGATTGGGTCTTTAAGAGGGAGAAGGAAAAGGAGTCAAATACAACACACTTTGGGAAGAAGAACGATCATTGAAGATCAAGCTTGGAGGACTAGAGAAAAGGAAAAAAAATTCACGAAAATCGCAGGATTTGAATTCAGAGAAGGGTGGTGTTTTATTATTCTTCTTTAATTTTTATCTGTAATTGAGATGATGTTTCCTTTTATTTATTTAGTAGTTAATTTATTTATTATGAACTAATTATCTTTTTAGGTGAATGATGGATCTTTGAGTGGAACAATGGTTAATTAGCTTAAATTCTTAGTTTAATAAAGTATTCGACAGTTTATCTATATTGATTTGAGCTTGAATTTGTGAATTGCCTGATCAACAATTCTTTGTGGATTTGAATGGATTCGAGAGAAGATGTTTAAATCTAGACTTAATTGATATAGCATGTGTTCATGAATTTTGTGAATAGCAAAATTGTGATAAATGTTAAGGTAGAGATATGCTTGACATCGCATGTAATTGGAAAGAGAACTTAATCTTAAACTTCTTTTGATTTAATTTGCATAGAGATATTGTGAGTTATTTGATTGAAGTGTTTGACTTAATTCTATCTTAATTGTGGATTCGAGTTAATATGGTATTAGTACACCGAGAGGTGGTTAATGCTACAATTGTGTTCTTGATTAATAAACTGGGATATTGAGTTGAACTGAGGTATAAGTGAATTAATCTGAGTGAAGCTTAGAGTGAAATCATGAGCCTAATTCTCCAAGTATTGTTTTAAAATTTAGTTTTACCATTGTGGGTTATTAGTGATAGCTAGGGTATTCATTGTTAAGATTTTATCATCATTGATTTAATTAGTTTAATAAAATTTGAATTAGTTAAAGATTGATAGTTGTAAGCTTGAGTTCTTGCTAATTTTCTCTGAGGGAACGATACTTAAATTATCACTTTATTACTTGTTGACCATGTATACTTGTGTGTTGTGCGTAATTAGATTTTACCCAACATTGGTATTAGTGGATATCGACATCTATTTCGATGATAATTGATGTCTGGGGGTTATATTGATAAATTGGGTAATTTATCGGATAAATAAGTAATTAATTGCTACTAATTCACATGCTTATATAACTATTTGTTCACAAGTGTGTACTATTGAATAACATTCATGTACTATTAGGGGAGTTGGTGCAAGATTGATAATACTTGCATGACTAAGTTATAGATGGAGGTACTATACTGTAATTCGTATTTTCACATGATTATAACTATTGATTCACATGATTGAACTATTGAATCACATGATTTACTATTAGGGGAGGTGGTGCAAGTTTGATAATACTTGCAGGACTAAATTAAAAATAATGGAAAAGAGGAAGGTATTATTCTATAATATTTCGACCCCCAAAATGTGCAATCGTGTCTTCTTTGGACCAGTCTAATCTCGTTTCTCGAGAAGAATTTGATGGATTAAGTAAACAAATTACAGATTTGGTTGTTCTGCTGAAAGAATTGCATCAGTCTACTCAGGGTACAAAGATGCCTACACATACAGAATCCTCTACACCAGGAGGAACACGAGGTTTGGATAAAAAAAAATCCAGAACCTCAGTTGGATACGACCAACAAAGACCCTGAAAACACCCATCTCAAATGAGATCCAGACACCGGTGATATCTGGAAGAAGGTCCTTTAAATGGAAGAAACTATCCGTTCTCTCAAAGGGATTGGAACACATGGAAGTGTTTCATATGCTGACCTTTGCATATTCCCTGGTGTTCATTATCCAGAGAAATTCAAAACCCCTGACTTTGAAAAGTATAACGGATTAGGGGATCTTTACATGTGACACCCCCAAAACAGGTATACATCACCCATCTTGAGTCTCCAAATACATGGTACAAAATTTAAATACAAACTTAATAATACAACTGTCGTGTAACATACGACAAAACATAAGCTGAGAGTTTAAACAAGAATATTGCCTTTTAGACAATATTCACTCTCAATGGAGTCCTCATTACATTTATTGTCACACTATTTAACAGAATAGTGAGGACTACTAATGCTATCATCTGGACCGTCACTCCGTTCCCCGACTAGTCCCGACTGCGTTCTCATTTCCTTAAGAGAACAATGAAAGAAAGTGTGACACCCCTAAACCCAAGGTATTTCATTCCCACAGGATTTGGTGTTCACTTAATCAAACATTCATATCTAACTTTCCAATCACAATAAAACTGGATAAATAAAATCTTTCCCATTAAAGGGTTACATAATAAAATCTCCCACGTTGTCTAACCTTTAAATACAATCATTCAAATGCGGAATTTAAAATTTTTACATAACATCATTATTAAGAAGTCTATGATCATCACAATAAATAAAAGTACAAATCAGCATCACTTATACAATTTTCCCTTTCCTTTGCTAGTTGAAGGTTCATCTACCTTCTCCACTTTAGCTGCAATGAGTTTATAAATATGCAAGAGTGAGAAAAATAATTTCTCACTGGATAAAATAATGAATCAACAGAAGAATAATAATAATAACTGCCAATGAGTAGGCTCATCAAAACTAGATAGTATTCTAACAATGATAATTAGGAACTGAAATCCAAAGTATGGAATAAACATAACCGAGGGTCATAAGACCATGAACTATGTCCACAGTTGCGAGTAATCTTTCAACTCCAACTTTAACAGTCAAAAGACTATAATGACTCCTCGTACTTAGGGGGATCAGCCCTTTGTACCATGTATTATGCACAAACATTTAACGCTACGCGTAAGTTACCCCCTAATAATAGGGTTGTTCATCTCAGTATTTAGAGTACAAGTCCGCACCAAAGAGAGTTTGGTTTGGATAAGCTTTCAAGGGTAATTTGAAGTTCAACGATCATCAACTAGAGGACTAGTTGAATTAATACTAATAACATCATATTATAGAATACTTGTAATTGAATCGTCATGGTAAATTAAAATTATTCTTTAGGAATAATCTAATAACATACAACTTGAATAACTATAACACACCTTGCTTGAACAATATTAAGCCAAGGTTATTTAGAATTGAATACTAAGTACGCATGGCAATATGAACGATAAACTCTTCAAATATATTCGAGTATGCTTAACAACAAGTTAAATACAAGAATAACTGGTTCAATATCAACAACAAAGTTTAGAAACCTTGCATTATTATATTGGAAACAATAATTGATTCAACAATAAAATAGATTAGAGAACTTGCATCATTTATAAGGTAATTGAATTGGAAACCATAATTAGTTCAACAAGATAAAGGATTAGAAAATATGCCTTGCTCGTGGGCTAAACCGAACCATTCAAATCACAATATCCTATAAACTTATGTCATCATGACATAATTAGTCATTTTCCACCTTACAAACATAACTAAGTACGTTCATCATGTAAAAATTGGATTTTTAATCACATAATCAAGTTATAACATAAGTTAATCATTAATAACATACTTATTCATAGTATAAAAATACTAAAATCAACATTTTACAGTCCTACTATCATCACATAACAATTCCTTAAAATTTTGAGTACAAAAAGTACATTGTTAGACCACTCGCTAACTTCTTTCATGTTGCGGTGCCACGATTTATATTTGTGGTGCGGTATTCTTGACATGGAGATGGATACTTGCAAAGACGAGAATAAAGCTAAAAGGCCGCCTTCATGCGGTAGTATGCTGTCATTCCAGCTCGAAAAATGAGCTGCTAGGCACTTGACGCTTAGCTAAAGCATTTAGCTTCGATGACTTTGGCAATATAAGATAAAAAAGCCAATTTTGGCCTACAAGCTCATTTCTAACAGTCTAATTCACATATAATTCATACAAAGACTTCATGTAAACATAATTCAAGAACTCCTAACATGATTACTGCCGGAGACAACAACATAAACAACTAATTTAAAACATCCAATTTCACTATTTTTGATAAAAATTCACTTTTTGATATTTTTGATGAAAATCAATACTGTGATTTTGTTTTTCAACCAAACCAATTAATTTAAAGCATTTTATCAAAGTATATACATACTCTAACAAATTGAATAGCCAATTTATTAACTACACAACTAATTAGCCCTCAATTCCACCTTTAAATTAACCCATATTCATTCACATAATCTCTCTGTAAAAAAGTTTTCTTCACAAACCACATTCATAACATCAATTCATTGACTAATAGCATATATAACCTATAAAAATAGTTTTATAATCACTAGTTGATCATATAAATACACATACAATCAACAATTTATCCTATCACAAGAATTTTACAGAGAAATAGGAGAAGAGAAAACTAAAACTTTTTAAACTTAAAAAGAAAGTAGGAGAATACCTTGATTGTAGAAGATGATGGCTATATCTTTAATTCTCAAGCTTCTTTCTCCAATCTCCTAGCCTTTCTTCCTTTCTTCTTTTCTTCTTTTCTTCTTCTTCTTCCTCTAAGTTTTTCCTTTCTTCTCCCTTACCTCTCTCCTCTATTCTTACGTCTTATGATATAACGTATATAGATATAATATATATTAATTATATAATATAAATAAAACATATAACTGATATCAGTTATCTAAGTTTAGAAAACCAAAAGCCATAAGGCTTGTTTGGCTAACCACAAAAAAAACAATCAATTAATCCTTATGCCCTGTTTGGTAAAACACAATTAGCTTAAGGACTTAATAGACATTAGGCCTTGTTTAGCAAAACTGAATTAAACTCCCTTAATTTATGTTAGTAACTCCTTTATAGAAAGGTTATTTGCCACCTTTTTATTAAATTATTACAACACATAAATCAATACCACAAAATTATAATTTTCTATATAATTATAACTTTATTTAATCAACTAACACATCCTTTTAATTACAAATTCCAATAAAAAGAATAGTAATTCAATTAATCAAAACTCTCTAACTTAATAATTAAATTAAATTAGCATAAAATAATTAATTTCCTTAATTATTTATTTAACAAATAGTTAACCAAAATGAATCAAATTTGAATAATTATTTATTTAACAATAAATACATCCATTAAATACTTAAATATTTCAATAAATATTTAATATAACAATAAAAAATCTGGAATGTTACATCATTCCCTCCTTACAAGGATTCTATCCCCAGAATCGCAATTCAAACAATTCATTCGTCACAGAAGATATCACTTTATTACCTCTTCGACATTGTGGTTCCTCCATATTACCTTCACAGAAGGTATCACTTTATTTCTGAGCACTTATTCTTTCCTATCGACTATCTGGATAGGAACCTCTTCATAGGACAAGTCTTTCACAAACTGCAATGGTTCGTACTCGATCACGTGCTTGTAATCAGACTTATATTGTCGTAACACCGAAACATGAGAAACATTATGAATGTTTTGCAATTCTGGAGGTAGAGCTACCTCGTAAGTAACTTCCCCAACCTTTCGCAGCACTTCGAAGGGTCCAATAAACCTTGGGCTTAGCTTTCCCTTTTTACCAAATCGAATTTTTCCCTTCCAAGGTGAAACTTTTAGGAAAACGTATTTTCCTACGTCGAATGAACGATCTTGTCTGTGTTGATCAGCATATTTCTTTTGTCTATCTTGAGCAGCTATCAATCTTGTTCTAATGAGTTTTATAACCTCAGTGATTTGTTGTACCGATTCTGGTCCTAACGATTGGCGTTCACAAACTTCATCCCAA
The DNA here is from genome assembly GCA_020205605.1 of Panax ginseng. NCBI lineage: Eukaryota > Viridiplantae > Streptophyta > Magnoliopsida > Apiales > Araliaceae > Panax > Panax ginseng. Next base: position 110,503,898 of record CM035131.1, on the reverse strand, counting down.
AGACGGTGGAGTTCGCACCTTACGGCCGTATAATGCTTCGTGGCGGCATCATGCCGATGCTAAGCGTGGTGCTTTATTATTGTAGGCAAATTCCACCAATGGTAATTGTTCATCCCAGCTTTCTTTGAAATCCATGACGTATGCTCTCAACATATCTTCCAATGTTTGAATCGTTCGTTTGCTTTGACCATCTGTTTATGGATGATATGCCATACTCATTCGCAACTGTGTTCCCATACATTCTTGTAGTCTCTTTCAGAAATTTGATGTGAACCTCGGATCTCTGTCAGATACAATTGATACTGGAACTCCATGTCTTGAAACGATCTCCTTAACGTACAGTTTCTCCAGCTGATCAAGATTAAATCTAATCTTTATTGGCAAAAAGTGTTTAGATTTTGTCAATCTATCCACTATCACCCAAATCGCATCGTATCCTTTCTGAGTCGTTGGGAGACCTACCACAAAATCCATTGTGATATGTTCCCATTTCCATTCTGGTATCTCTAACGGTTGAAGTAACCCGCTTGGTCTTTGATGCTCGGCCTTGACTCTCTGACATGTCAAACACTTTGCAACGTATTCTGCAACGTCTCTCTTCATATTTGGCCACCAAAAATGTCATCGCAAATCTTGATACATCTTCGTACTTCCCGGATGAATCGAATATCTCGAGTTATGAGCTTCTGTCAAGATGTCCTCTTTAATATAAAATCTACTTTGGAACCCAGATTCGTCCCTCGAATCTCAGCATTCCATCAGTATCAACCTTGTATTTTACTTCTTTTCCCTCGACCACATTTTCTCTTATTTTTCTGCATTCCTCATCTTGCAGTTGAGCATTCTTCACTTTGTCCACCAAAGTTTGACTGGCTTCCATCTGGTATAATTTCTCATCGGATTCTTTTGGAAATTTGATTTCCAACTCTAACCTTGACATTGCTGTAATAAGCTCCTCCTTATCAGTTAACAGCATCAACTTCTCTCTACCTTTCCTACTCAAGGCATCTGCAACCACATTTGCCTTGCTTGGATGATAAAAGATCTCACAATCGTAATCCTTTATCAATTCCATCCATCTCCTTTGATGCGTGTTCAGGTCTTTACGAGTGAAAATGTACTTTGGACTTTTATGGTGCGTGTAGATCTCACATTTTCTCCATAGAGATAGTGTCTCCATATTTTTAAAGCAAACACAACCGTCGCCAACTCTAAATCATGAGTCGGATACCCTTTTTCGTAGTTCTTCAACTGCCTTGATGCATACGCGATGACTTTTCTATTCTGGATAAGGACACATCCTAATCCCTTGTGTGAAGCATCACTGTACACCACAAAATTTCCTATATTATCTGGTAATGACAACACAGGTGCCACATTAAGCTTCTTCTTCAATTCTCGAAAACTCTCCTCACATTTCTCCGTCCAAATAAATTTTATAGTTTTTCTCGTCAAATTTGTCAAGCTGAGTGGCAATCTTGGAGAAATCTTGGATAAATAAATCTATATAATACCGCCAATCCCAAGAAACTTCTTACTTACGATGGAGTTCTTGGTTGTTTCCCAATTATCACAAACTTCAACCTTTGATGGATCCACTGAAATTCCATCCTTGTCAATTACGTGCCCAAGAAATTGTACACGTTCTAACCAGAATTCACATTTAGAGAATAAGAAGTTTGAAGCATGTGCTACATGCGGGAAGTTTCACAAGGTTGTATGTTTAATGGGGAAACGAGTATGCTTTAACTGTGGCCAGGAGGGTCATATCGCCCCAAATTGCAATCAACCCAAGAAGAATGTTTGTTATACTTGCGGGTCCAAGGATCACTTTGCTCGTGAGTGCCCCAAGAAGAAAGCTGGAGAAGCAACGGGAAACAAGGGAGGTAGCAGTGGAGGTAAATGGGCCATTACTTGACCGACGACATCAGCCAAACCCACAGCCAGAACCTTCAACATGACTGTGCAAGATGTTGTGCAATCAAAGGATGTGGTTTCAGGTATTATCCCAATCAATAATATTGATGCTTATCTATTATTTGATTCGGGTACTACTTGCTCATTTATATCTGATGAATTTTCTATGAGATTAGGATTGCCCAGTAAAGAATTGAATTTTCCTCTGAACATAGAAATCGCGAATAAGGAAGTAATTCTGTTAGGTTCAGTATACAAGAAGCGTAGAGTGAACATTAAGGGAATATTTTGATGGTAGATTTAATTAGATTAGGCTTGGAGAGTTTGATGTTATTTTCTTGAATGGATTGGTTGTTCAATTGTGGAGCAATAATTGACTGCCAAAAGAAATGTGTAAACCTTATGACTCCATCAAAGGTAGTTTTCAATGGTAGCAAATCGCCTAGACAAATGAGATGTTTGACGATTATGCTAGCTAAAAAGTTGTTGAGTCAAGGTTGTGTGGGTTATTTAGCTTACATAGTCGATACTCAGAAAAAGGGTGCGAAACTAGAAGAAATACCAGTAGTTAGGGAATTTGTGGATGTTTTTTCGGAGGATTTGCCAGGACTTCCGCCTGACAGAGAAATCAAGTTCGTGATCGACTTAGCGCCAGGAACAGCACCGATATCAAAAGCCCCGTACAGAATGGCTCCGGTAGAGATGAAGGAACTGATGGTACAACTGTAGGAGCTGTTGGACAAGAAATACATTCAGTCGAGTGTGTCACCGTGGGGAGCACCGATGTTATTCGTAAAGAAGAAGGATGGGTCAATGCATCTTTGCATTGATTATAGGGAGTTAAACAAAGTCACTATTAAGAATAAGATGATTTATTTGACCAGTTGAAGGGTGATAGATATTTCTCGAAAATAGATTTGAGGAGTGGGTATCACAAACTGAAAGTAAGGAAGGAGGATGTACCGAAGACGGCATTCCGAACTCGGTATGGACATTACGAATTTTTGGTGTCTTTTGGTTTGACAAATGCCCTAGCATCGTTCATGGATTTGATGAACAGGGTGTTTAAACAATTTTTAGATAAGTTTATGGTGGTGTTTATCGACGATATTCTGGTGTATTCTAGAACTCAAGAAGAACACGTGGAACACTTACGTCTAACGCTGGAGACGCTAAGAAAGGAAAAGTTATACATAAAAATTCTCTAAATGTGAATTCTGGTTAGAACGTGTACAATTTCTTGGGCACGTAATTGACAAGGATGGAATTTCAGTGGATCCATCAAAGGTCGAAGCTGTGATAAATTGGGAACAACCAAGAACTCCTTCAGAAGTAAGAAGTTTCTTGGGATTGGAAGGGTATTACAGACGATTTATCCAAGATTTCTCCAAGATTGCCACTCCATTGACAAATTTGACGAGAAAAACTGTAAAATTTGTTTGGACGGAGAAATATGAGGAGAGTTTTCAAGAATTGAAGAAGAAGCTCAGTCTGGCACCTGTGTTGTCTTTACCAGATAATATAGGAAATTTTGTGGTGTATAGTGATGCTTCACACAAGGGATTAGGATGTGTCCTTATGCAGAATGGAAAAGTCATCGCGTATGCATCAAGGAAGTTGAAGGACTACAAAAAAGGGTATCCGACTCATGATTTAGAGTTGGCGGCGGTTGTGTTTGCTTTAAAAATATGGAGACACTATCTCTATGGAGAAAAATGTGAGATCTACACGGACCATAAAAAGTCGAAGTACATTTTCACTCAGAAAGACCTGAACATGCGTCAAAGGAGATGGATGGAATTGATAAAGGATTACGATTGTGAGATCTTTTATCATCCAGGCAAAGCAAACGTGGTTGCAGATGCCTTGAGTATGAAAGGCAGAGAGAAGTTGATGATGTTAACTGATAAGGAGGAGCTTATTACATCAATGTCAAGGTTAGAGTTGGAAATCAAATTTCCAAAAGAATCCGATGAGAAATTATACTAGATGGAAGCAAGTCAAACTTTGCTGAACAAAGTGAAAAATGCTCAACTGCGGGACGAGGAATGCAGAAAAATAAGAGAAAGAGTGGTCGAGGGAAAAGAAGTAAAATACAAGGTTGATCATCGATGGAATCTTTGAGATTCGAGGGACGAATCTGGGTTCCAAAGATGCAGAGATAAAGAGGACATCTTGACGTAAGCTCAACTTTCGAGATATTCGATTCATCCGGAAATACGAAGATGTATCAAGATTTGAGACAACATTTTTGGTGGCCAAACATGAAAAGAGACGTTGTAGAATGCGTTGCAAAGTGCTTAACATGTTAGAGAGTTAAGGCCGAGCATCAAAGACCAAGCGGGTTACTTCAACCGTTGGAGATACCGGAATGGAAATGGGAACATATCACAATGGATTTTGTGGTAGGTCTCCCAACGACTCAGAAAGGATACGATGCGATTTTGGTGATAGTGGACAAATTGACAAAATCTGCACACTTTTTGCCAATAAAGATTAGATTCAATCTTGATCAGCTGGCGAAACTGTACGTTAAGGAGATCATTTTAAGACATGGAGTTCCAGTATCAATTGTATCTGATAGAGATCCGAGGTTCACATCAAATTTCTGGAAGAGACTACAGGAATGTATAGGAACACAATTACGAATGAGTACGGCATATCATCCATAAAAGAGATGGCCAAAGCGAGCGAGCGATTGAGGACATTGGAAGATATCTCTTTGAGAGCATCGTCATGGATTTCAAAAAGCTGGGATGAACAATTACCGTTGGTGGAATTTTCTACAATATGCAGTTATCATGCTAGCATCGGCATGATGCCCTTACGAAGCATTATGCGGCGAGAAGTGCGAGAACTCCTTTGTGATGGGATAAAGTCGGTGAACGTCAACTATTAGGACCAGAACTGGTACAACAAACTGCTGAGGTTGTCAAACTCATCAGAACAAGATTGATAGCTGCTCAAGATAGGTAAAAGAAATATGTTGATCAACACAGACAAGATCATACATTCGATGTAGGAAATTATGTTTTCCTAAAAGTTTCACCTTGGAAGGGAAAAATTCAATTTGGTAAAAAGAGGAAACTAAGCCCGAGGTTTATTGTACCCTTCGAAGTGCTGCAAAAGGTTGGGGAGGTGGCTTACGAGGTAGCTCTACCTCCAGAATTGCAAAACATTCATAATGTTTTTCACGTTTTGGTGTTACGACCATATAAGTCTGATTACAAGCACATGATCGAGTACGAACCATTGCAGTTTGATAAAGACTTGTCCTATAAAGAGATTCCTATCCAGATTGTTAACAGGAAAGAACAAGTGCTCAGAAATAAAGTGATACCTTCTGTGAAGGTAATATGGAGGAACCACAATGTCGAAGAGGCTACGTGGGAACTCGAAAATTTGAAATGATGAAGAATTACCACGAGTTATTTGTTTAATCTATATCTTCGATTCTGGGGACAGAATATTTGTAAGTAGGGGAGAATGTGACGAATGAATTGTTTGAATTGTTATTCTGGGGAAAGAATCCTTGTAAGGAGGGAATGATGTAACATTCCAGAATTTTTATTGTTATATTAAATATTTATTAAAATATTTAAGTATTTAATGGATGTGTTTATTGTTAAATAAATAATTGTTCAAATTTGATTTAATTTGGTTAACTATTTGTTAAATAAATAATTAAGGAAATTAATTATTTTATGCTAATTTAATTTAATTATTAAGTTAGAGAGTTTTGATTAATTGAATTATTATTCTTTTTATTTGAAGAAAAAGGTTGTGTTAGTTGATTAAATAAAGTTATAATTATATAGAAAATTATAATTTTGTGGTATTGATTTATGTGTTGTAATAATTTAATAAAAAGGTGGCAAATAACTTTTCTATAAAGAAGTTACTAAAATAAATTAAGGGAGTTTAATTCAGTTTTGCCAAACAAGGCCTAATGTCTATTAAGTCCTTAAGCTAATTGTGTTTTACCAAATAGGGCATAAGGATTAATTGATTATTTTTTTTGTGGTTAGCCAAACAAGCCTTATGGCTTTTGGTTTTCAAAACATAAATAACTGATATTAGTTATATGTTTTATTTATATTATATAATTAATATATATTATATCTATATACATTATATCATAAGACGTAAGAATAGAGGAGAGAGGTAAGGGAGAAGAAAAGAAAAACTCAGAGGAGGAAGAAGAAGAAAAGAAGAAAAAAAAAAGGAAGAAAGGCTAGGAGATTGGAGAAAGAAGCTTGAGAATTAAAGATATAGCCATCATCTTCTACAATCAAGGTATTCTCCTACTTTCTTTTTAAGTTTTAAAAGTTTTAGTTTTCTCTTTTCCTATTTCTTTGTAAAATTCTTGTGATAGGATAAATTGTTGATTGTATGTGTATTTATATGATCAACTAGTGATTGTAAAACTATTTTTATAGGTTATATATGCTATTAGTCAATGAATTGATGTTATGAATGTGGTTGTGAAGAAAACTTTTTTACAGAGAGTTTATGTGAATGAATATGGGTTAATTTAAAGGAGGAATTGAGGGCTAATTAGTTGTGTAGTTGATAAATTGGCTATTTAAATTGATAGAGTATGTATAAATATTGATAAAGATGCTTTGAATTAACTGTTTTGATTAAAAAACAAAATTACAGTATTGATTTTCATCAAAAATATCAAAAAGTGAATTTTTATCAAAAATAGTGAAATTAGATGTTTTAAACTTGTTGTTTATGTTGTAGTATGGATAGAAACATGTTAGGAATTCTTGAATTAGGTTTACATGAAGTCTTTGTATGATTTGCATGTGAATTATACTATTAGAAATGAAACATAGGCCAAATTGGCTTTTTTCTTATCTTATTCATTGAAGTCGCATTTGTCGATCAGCTGCGATTTAATGCAGCAGCCTGACCAATGATTCATTTTCAGCGTCATGACACAGTATGCCATCTTGCTTGTATCATCTCTCACTTGTTGCATTACCTGATATAAGTATAAAAGCTGTAGTCTTGTAATATGATTAAGTAATTGTCGACGATTGTACTTTTTGTACTCAAAAATTTTAGGAATTGTTATGTGATGATAGTAGGACTGTAAAATGTTGATTTTAGTATTTTTATACTATGAATAAGTATGTTATTAACGATTAACTTGTGTTATAACTTGATTATGTGATTAAAAATCCAATTTTTACATGATGAACGTACTTAGTTTTGTTTGTAAGGTGGTATTGACTAATTATGTCATGATGACATATGTTTATAGGATATTGTGATTTGAATTGTTCGGTTTAGCCCACGAGCAAGGCAAGTTTTCTAATCCTTTATCTTGCTTGAACTAATTATGGTTTCCAATATAATAATGCAAGGTTTCTAAAATTTGTTTTTAATATTGAACAAGTTATTCTTCTATTTAACTTGTTGTTTAGCATGCCCGAATATATTTGAATAGTTTATCGTTCATATTGCCATGCATGCTTAGTAATCAATCCTAAATAACCTTGGCTTAATATTGTTCAAGCAAGGTGTGTTATAGTTATTCAAGTTGTATGTTATTAGATTATTCCTAAAGAATAATTTTAATTTACCATGACGATTCAATTACAAGTATTCTATAATATGATGTTATTAGTATTAATTCAACTAGTCCTCTAGTTGATGATCGTTGAACTTCAAATTACCCTTGAAAGCTTATCCAAACCAAACTCTCTTTAGTGCGGACTTGTACTCTAAATCTTGAGATGAACAACCTATTATTATTGGGGGTAACTTACAGCGTGGCGTTAAAAATTTAATGCATAATACATGGTACAAAGGCTAATCCCCTAAGTACGAGAGTCCTTATAGTCTTATATTTGTTAATGTTGGAATTGAAAGATTACTCGTAACTGTGGACATAGTTCATGGTCTTATGACCCTCGGTTATGTTTATTCTATACTTTGGATTTCAGTTCCTGATTACCATTGTTAGAGTACTATCTAGTTTTGATGAGCCTACACATTGGCAATTATTATTGTTATTCTTCTGTTGATTCATTATTTTATCTAGTGAAAAATTGTTTTGCTCACTCTTGCATATTTATAAACTCATCTTGACTAAAGTGGAGAAGGTAGATGAACCTTGACTAGCAAAGAAAGGAAAAATTGTACAAGTGATCTTTGATTTGTACTTTTAATTATTGTTATGATCTTAGACTTCTTAATAATGATGTTATGTAATAATTTTAAATTCTGCATTTGAATGATTGTATTTAAAGGTTAGATAACCTGGGAGATTTTATTATGTAACCCTTTAATGGGAAAGATTTTATTTATCCAGTTTTATTGAGATTGGGTAGTTAGATATGAATGTTTGATTAAGTAAACACCAAATCCTGTGGGAATGAAGTACCTGGGGTTTGGGGGTGTCACAAGTTGGTATCAAAGCCTTAGGTTATGAACCTTAGGTGGGGGAAAAGCCTTAGGAAGTAACCTTCGAAAATATAGTGATGATAAACTCTTATCGAGTTTTAATAAAGAAGTAATAAAACACTTATGTGCTTATGTGTTTATAACTTATGTGCTCGTGAGAGTCGAGTAGTAATGATTAGTAATTAAAACTTAAACTTTGGTTGACAGCTATCGAGTTAAGTGGAATTTTGTCCTCCTCGTCCTCTTCATTTGTCTATGGCAGCTCCACGGGATCTTCCTCATCCATCTCTATCTCATCATCCTCATCAGGTACTCTCTCCTGCTCAACTATTGTGACCAACGGAACTGTTTCCCGTGGCAGTAATTGTTCCCAAACTACCTGAATATCTCGAGAATCCTCCTCCCTAGCTTGACTGGATCCTCCTATATTAGACATCCTGTCAACCAAAGTTTAAGTTTTAATTACTAATCATTACTACTCGACTCTCACGAGCACATAAGTTATAAACACATAAGCACATAAGTGTTTTATTACTTCTTCCTTAAAACTCGATAAGAATTTATCATCACTATATATTTTGAAGGTTACTTCCAAGGCTTTTCCCCACCTAAGTTTCATAACCTAAGGCTTTGATACCAACATGCACCCCAAACCCAAGGTACTTCATTCCCACGAGATTTGGTGTTCACTTAATCAAACATTCATATCTAACTACCTGACCACAATAAAAGCTGGATAAATAAAATCTTTCCCATTAAAGGGTTACATAATAAAATCTCCCAGGTTGTCTAACCTTTAAATACAATCATTCAAATGCAGAATTTAAATAACATCATTATTAAGAAGTCTATGATCATCACAATAAATAAAAGTACAAATCAGCATCACTTGTACAATTTTCCCTTTCCTTTGCTAGTTGAAGGTTCATCTACCTTCTCCACTTTATCTGCAATGAGTTTATAAATATGCAAGAGTGAGCAAAACAATTGCTCACTGGATAAAATAATGAATCACAGAAGAATAACAATAATAACTGCCAATGAGTAGGCTCATCAAAACTAGATAGTATTCTAACAATGATAATCAAGAACTGAAATCCAAAGTATGGAATAAGCATAACCGAGGGTCATAAGACCATGAACTATGTCCACAATTAGAGTAATCTTTCAACTCCAACTTTAATGATCATAAGACTATAAGGACTCCTCGACTTAGGGGATCGACCCTTCATACCATGTATTGTGCACAAACATTTAACGTTATGCGTAAGTTATCCCCTAATAATAGGGTTGTTCATCTCGGTATTTAGAGTACAAGTCCGCACCAAAGAGAGTTTGGTTTGGATAAGCTTTCAAGGGTAATTTGAAGTTCAACGATCATCAACTAGAGGACTAGTTGAATTAATACTAATCGTCTTGGTAAATTAAAATCATGCTTTAGGAATAATCTAATAGCATACAACTTTAATAACTATAACACACCTTGCTTGAACAATATTAAGCCAAGGTTATTTAGAATTGAATACTAAGTACGCATGGCAATATGAACGATAAACTCTTCAAATATATTCGAGTATGCTTAACAACAAGTTAAATACAAGAATAACTTGTTCAATATCAACAACAAAGTTTAGAAACCTTGCATTATTATATTGGAAACAATAATTGATTCAACAATAAAATAGATTAGAGAACTTGCATCATTTATAAGGTAATCGAATTGTAAACCATAATTAGTTCAACAAGATAAAGGATTAGAAAACTTGCCTTACTCGTGGGCTAAACCGAACAATTCAAATCACAATATCCTATAAACATATGTCATCATGACATAATTAATCATTACCACCTTACAAACATAACTAAGTACGTTCATCATGTAAAAATTGGATTTTTAATCACATAATCAAGTTATAACACAAGTTAATCATTAATAACATACTTATTCATAGTATAAAAATACTAAAATCAATATTTTACAGTCCTACCCTCATCACATAACAATTCCTTAAAATTTCGAGTACAAAAAGTACCTTTGTCGGACCATTTCGCTTAACTTCGCCTTCTATGACGCCACGGTTTATCTTTGTGAGTACAGTGATTCTTGGCCATGGAGAGATAATGACAATGCGAGAATAAAGCTACAAAGGTCGTGATTGCGGTATGTACCTTGCCGTATTATGACTCAAAAAATGAACTCTTGGGCATGTAGCTTAAATTATTTGCAATTCATTGATATCTTGACAGCGATATAAGAAAAAGCCAATTTTGGCCTATAAGCTAGTTTCTAACAGTCTAATTCACATATAATTCATATAAATACTTCATGTAAACATAATTCAAGAACTCCTAACATGATTCTACCCATACAACAACATAAACAACTAGTTTAAAACATCCAATTTCACTATTTTTGATAAAAATTCACTTTTTAATATTTTTGATGAAAATCAATACTGTGATTTTGTTTTTCAACCAAAACAATTAATTTAAAGTATTTTATCAAAATATATACATACTCTAACAAATTGAATAGCCAATTTATCAACTACACAACTAATTAGCCCTAATTTCCACCTTTAAATTATCCCATATTCATTCACATAAACTCTCTGAAAATATTTTTCTTCACAAACCATATTCATAACATCAATTCATTGACTAATAGCATATATAACCTATAAAAATAGTTTTACAATCACTAGTTGATCATATAAATACACATACTGTGACGACCCCAAATCCAGGTACTTGAAACCCGAACTCAGTTCTCCACAATACCATTTCTTTAGGCTGAATAATACTAAATAATAACACATTCGAACTTAATTTACATACATCAAAGTTTACTTCCCCAGGTACGTGACCTTCAAATACATTCCTTACAATACTTGAATAGATACCAATACAACTATAACCATTAACTCATAATATACACTTATTGATCGACTTTTCCTTTTCCTTTGCTGGTGCGTGCAGAGCCTTGAGTTGCTTTCATCATACATGCGAAAACATTTAATTTAAGCAAGGATGAGCATTTAAGTGCCGAATGACAAGTAATAGCAATTATATATAAAAATTTGAAAGAATATAAGTATTCTCTTTACATAACACTTCTACAATGAATTGAAAGTTGTGAAGTAATCTGCATCTTGATAAAAAATTCACATAACAACTCTCTTTCAAATTCTTTAAATTTGGCTCTGGCTCTACCCTTGAATAGGGTTTAAGAAACATACTATGAACATTCTTTTCATTTTGAAAAGGTTTAGCGAATTCTATCCTCAAACCGTCATAACTTACAGACACGGAGGGTGATCGGCCCGTTGTACCTGTATTGATCAATATTACATAACTTGAGCGAAATTCATTGCTCACTCTATGTCGCCTTGCATAAAAATCTTCCCATATAGGGATGTTCATACATGCACAGTTCCAACCAGAAGGTTTTAATCTTGCTCAACAATAATATGTAATTCAACATATATATACGGGTAATTGACAAAGGTGTATCAATATGTGAACAAATGCCATGATTATCCAAGTGGGGACACTTGTATAACCATTATAGAAATCAATGAATAGAATATATATACGAGCTAACATGTCGATAATCAAAGAGTACATAATGCATACGAGGATAGAATAATTCGAAACTTCTTACTCATGTCCATTGCATAAAGGAAGTGCAAAGGTAGGATACTTTTGATTCGGCGATTACAAATCTCAACTTAGGTTTTATCTCTTTATCAACCTATCAATAATCGGATCATTAGATTCGATTAGAACAATATATCTTAACACATAATCACATCTATTACGATTGTTACATAGTCTAATCACACAATCACGGTGATCATACTTTTAGTTCTATTCTATACTACTTGAAATATTTTATACATTTTCAAATATCTCATCCATGCTCTTCTGATGAGTCTTTTCTTTCTTTTATAAGGTCTGACATTTGTCGGCGTACCAACAGCTTTATCGGGTAAATACTGAGTCTAAGACTCTTATTCTATACCTCAACATCTGTAAATATCAGACATCTTATTTTTAATCATTTTCGCAATTTCCAGAAATTGAAAAATTTAAAATAATTCAAATCTGTCATTAAAGGGCCTATAGTGATATAATCATGTTAGTATAGGTGTTCTTCTTCAAATTGAGAACTTCATAATCGGTTCTCAAAGTCACTAGTTTGGTAAAATTTATAACTTTCAAATATCGGAATCATAATTAAATGATTTAAACATTAAACAATTCCATTATCATTAATAGTTTAATTAATACTAAACTATTAATGATTTTAAATAAATAAAAGTTATATTTTATAACTTCAAATATTTTTAAATACCTTATTTTCATTTAAAATAATTTTATAATATTAAAATCATTTTTAATCTAAATTATTTAATATAATCATTAAATAACTTTAATATCATTAATAATTATTAATTAATGAAATTCATCACAAAATATTAAAAGTCATCACAAATAACTCATTTACATAATCAATTCCAAGCCAAAATAAACATAGTAAACTAACTAATTTATTAACAACACTAACTAAACTTCAAAAATTCAAACTTTAACTAACAATTAAAAATAATAACATTACAAAAATTAAATAAGAAACATACGAAATCACAATTCCACATACTCAATCGCACTTCACGCAAAAAATTTAACTAAGGAGATCTTTATAAAAAGTTCTCCCACAACAAAACCTTTCTCAAAAATTGGAGGCCTTATTGTTGGTGAATGAAACAAAGGCCAAGCCCTTCTATTTATAGGTTTAGAAAATGGTGAAGTTCTCAATTTAGTCGATGTGGGACTTGGTTTATACTAAATTTTCAATAGCTCACTTTGCGATTTTCTAACGCATTGCTCATAACTCCGATTAATCTGATTTTTGGATATGTTATACATGGTATGTAAGACTATTTTAAAAAATCTGAATTACCCAATTCGGGTTCATTAGGTAGCCCAAGCGGTCGTCAAAAGTGGGCGTTCATAACAGTTTTCAATCTCGTTTCAGCTTTACCTCTTTTCGCTAAAACAGTCATAACTCTTTCATTTTAAAACATTTTTTGGCGATTCTTGAGCCCACATGAAGCTAACTTCAGGGCTACAACTTTTATTCTTTGACCATTTCCAAATTCCGAACACATCAGCCCAGAAATTCCGTTCAAATGGACTGCACCGCACTTGTTGGGATGTTTTGACACTACTACTTTGAAATATCATACCTCTCTCCTCTGATGTCGGATTTAGTCCGTTTCGGAGTCTATGGAAAGCTTATTCGGTGTACTATAACATACCAAAAGCCCAGAGGGTTTTGGAAATATTAACTGATTGAAACAGTGTCCCGAATAGCACATCCTGCTGCTGACTTTCGGTTTTGAGAAATTTGACACATTTCCTTCCAATCATCGTAATTCCCTCATCCGAGGTCGGAATGAGGTCATTCCAAAGCCTATGGCTTCCTAACTCAGTGCACTATAATATATCAAAAGCCCAGACCTTTTAAAGCACAAAAAGTGGACAAGAATGCCCCCATTACAGACTGCCCAAAAACAGTTTATCAAAGGATTTCTAGGTTTAGTGTTCTTATACCCTTTTTGCCAAAAATTCTTGATTCTTGCTTCTGATTTGTTATGGGTGATGGTTGGGCTTTGTTTAAGAGTGTATGGGCAATCTTGTACAAGGCAATTAAATGTAATATTTAATCACTAGATTTAATTCTTATAATTTACCAATTAACTTCTATCCTTTGGTAAATTAAAACACTTATCTGATAACATCGAAATTAAACCGATAATTAAAATTAGGGTTTCTCAACGTCATCAATTAGGGTTTCTAATTGACCATTAGTAGTTCTTTAATTATACATGTATGTTACTACTTACGATGCATTACAGTTTCTAATTTCAATTAGGTTAGGGTTATAATAATTAGGGTTTGTCCTAATTATCGACGTAACAATGATAATTAGGGTTTCTTCTAATTACCAATATTCTTATTCACGGTAACTTCATATACACGATCACTACTCGAAATATCCCATAAGCGAGTTTAATAATTAGGGTTTCATTGTGCGGTAATATATTTATGACCTAATTGGCGAAGTCATTTGCTTAATATTATATCTGTCGCATATACCCGATTACATAATTATAGTCTTTGTAAAATAATATAATATTATTATTCTCATCTCTTGATCACAATCCCAATCCGGTGTTTGGATCTCAGTATACGACTTATTCTTCGTACACATCATTGATAATCAAGTTAAAATAATTAACTTAAATATTACGAACAATTCATATAATAAAATATTTATTATATAAATCTAATTATCACATCATATATTATTTCCAATCATGTTTTCATGGAAAATAATTAATAAAAATATTTTGGCTTCTGAAATTTATTACCATATAATTTGTGGTAATTAATAATTCAAAATTATTTCTAATTTTCAAGTAATAAATGTATTCGCATTTATCGTTCACTTTACTTGACACTTAGTCTCGTCATTAAATAAAAAAAAAATTATTATCATAAAATTTCTTATTTATTTTATATAGAAAATCTCGGGTTATTACATTCACCCTCTCCTTATAAAGATTAGTCCCGGAATCAGCTTTAAAAACTCATATGCGAGAGAAGGTACATAGCATATAATCATTTATACGTAGATCTCGATCATACTTGATCAGGCCGATCTTTAATTATTCATCATAACACTTGTCATCAGATTAAGCGAAATATAAGATATATAAGTTATTCAAATAGCACTTTTTGGAGTTACATTTCCATTTTGCCTTGCAAGTATCTGACCGTCGTGTTGTAAACCCTCGGAGTTGCTTTCGTTGGAGTTCTTGGTTGAGTTTAGTCTGAAATTGCTAACGATCCTTTGCTTCTCCCCGTGGTTACGTTCCTGCCTCCATTCCCCTTTGTGGGCGGTTCCTCACCTTATGCTCGATCGATCCACATATGAAGCATCCATGATCATCCTTGAGTTGGGGCGGTTGGGAGAGATATGACCCTCTTGCCGCACTTGTAGCATACAAACTTGCCCTTGAGACACTCGCCGGAGTGATTCTTCCCATGATTCTTACAGACCGCACTACTGCTTCTTTATACCATCCTTCTTTACTTGCATTTTCTAGAAAAATTCCTCATTCTTTTCTCACCCCTATTCCCACTACTACTTTCTATCTTTTTTGTTCCTCGACTTGCTTTTGTTCTTCTTCTCCTTATGGTAGAGGCTCATGGCCTCACTTCCCTGATTCAATGATGATAGCCTTCTCCATGAGTCTTTGCAAAAGTATTAATTTGCGATCTTGACACCTTATTAATAGAGCCGGGGTTTTAAGCCCGGCTCAAATCTCCTTGCCTTCTAGCCTCTGTATCCACTTGATGTGGAGCAAACCTAGCCAACTCATTAAATTTTGCGGCATACTCACTTGATGATCATATTATCTGCTTTAACTCGGGAATCTCACCTCCATTCTAGGCGCATACTAATGAGAGAGATAGTTTTGAAAATAAATCCTTAAACCTATCCCAAGTAATTTCTTCTTCTCTGCTTGAGTCTTATTTGCCTCCCACCAAAAGTTAGCTTCCTCTTTCATCATATAAGTGGCAAAAAGCGGTCTTTTGCCCTCATCTACTTTTAGCGATTCTGACGCCTTCTCTATCTCGTTCACCCAAATCGCAGGCTTCTATAGGGTAAATTTGATCCTCTCAATTACGGTGGTCTCTGACTTTAAAGTCTTTGAATTTTCAAGCGATTATCAATTTGGTTTTCATATTTGGTGTTCCTGCTTTGCATGCTGAGCTACCATGTTTGCAAAGTTTTGCATCGATCTGGTTGTCGTTCCCGACATTAGTAGATTCTTCTATCCTTTGGTTTTCGAGTTTGGCGTCTTGGCGGCATTATCAGTTAAATAAAACCATAAATTATACCCTTATATTTTAAACCTTATTGCATAAGATTAATGTATTAAACTTCGTTTCATTTCTCAAACTTAGATTCATATTCATTTATCGAATATTTACGGACACATCTGCTTTAATCAGCGGCTATCCCTTTGTGACTACGAAAGTGGGATTTAAAATCTTAACCAACATAAAAGTTAAAAATAGTTCATTACTTATCACATATATTACATACATAACCCATACTACTTATTTACCAACCCTTTTCTCGGACATTCATTCGCTCGATGTCCTTCCATCCCACAATTAAAACATCCACCTTTCTTATAGTCGGAAATGGCGAGGAGAGGTGTGTCCTTCACGGATGTGTCGCTTGAGGCTCCATCTGGTCAATTTGGATTTTGAGCTTATCCTGCTCTTCCATTGTTTCCATTAACTTTGACGCATCAACTTTTCTATCTCCCACAACCTTTCCAATGAAGAAACCTTGTTCTCCAAATCACGCACCTCCGTTGATGCTTGGCGACTTCAACTTTAGTGTACGAATCACTATCTCATCAAATCCAACATTTACGGATCGATGCTACGTTTTCCCACGATAGCCACCTCGTCAGATTTGGGTTCCTAGTGAGCTTCTATTTCATCTGTTAGCCTCGATATTAGCTTGGGGTGTGAATATGATCCTTCTTATTCCACATATCTTTCTCACCGGACATCTACATACATAAGTTACCACGATTAACATATAGTATATATACACGACAATCAAGAGTTCTATATCGTTGTCTCTTATTTTGATTGACGATAAATTTATTCAATTCTCATCAGCGCCTATCTCTGCTTAGAAAAGCGCTCCATCCACTCTGCATCGAATCGCATGAAGGTGATGACTAAAGCCTGGTCCAAGGTATATATTTGGTGTCTTTGGCTTCTATTTCAACCTTCATTTATCTTATCTAAATATCTCCCTCTGCTCCAACCTCCCTCATAACTTCATTAACTCTATGTCGTGCTTACAACATTCACACATATCATCACATGCTACCCAATACACCTCTCACAAGAGTAAAAGTTTTCAAATTGTCTTTGAGGGGTCATATAGACCATGAACATATAGTTTTAGCGGTATTCATACCATAAAACAAAATATTACAGTATGTTTACAATCACAAAGAAGGTAAACTACCATTAATAGTACTTTAGGTGATTAGCCTATTGTACCCCTACGTCATACATATAATTATTAATCATACCTAGCGAATATTTACGCCATTAGATTGGATCATTTATCCAAACAACATTGTTCACCTCGGTCTTATCATAGGATTCCACACCAAACAATTTGGTTAGGAAATTTCTTTCAATGAACACTTAGAGTTTTCATAAACATTAGTCTAGGTGATTCAAATAGCATAGACTCATATCAATAATTCAATTCAATGAATTATTTAGATGTAGCCAAACCAGATTGGCAAATTAAACTTTTGAAAACATTTTCAAGAATGACGTCGTGATCTTGTCGTCTTTGTATTAACAATCCGTTGAGGATCTTAGTCATTGTATGACTTTGTCATAACACATCATCTGATAGTGGAGCAATGACTTGGTCAAATTCACACTAAGTATTCTGTATTTACAACTCCATCACATTTTTATCATCTACGCTTTTGAGTTACATGGTACATGAGTGATAATTAAAAACAAATTTTGATATTTCAAATCATTTGCGTCTAGCCAAAATAAGTAGCATAGATTGTATTTTTAAATAGTTTCAAAAATGATTACGAGTCTACATTTTTGTTTTCAAAAGCACATAGTGCGTATTTAGCTTGATGTCAAAAATTTTGAAGTTTAGCATAGCTAGGAGTTTAGGAAAACCTAACACCTTCACTAAAAATCATTTACTTAACAATCTATTTGTTCCTGTAATCCATAACACTCTATTCGCACAAAACTATACCCAGTTTGTCAAACCACACTTATGAGTTCATAAATTGCCATAATCATATGAGTTTAAGAACTTATCCTAGTCACACCTTTGGCGTCCATTCGCTGAGGGGTTCATAAACATTTCATATAATTATGAGTCAAGAATGTCTCATAGGTATGAGTTTTAAGAACTCGAACTTAATCTTATATTCTCTATCTATGACCTATCTACCTGTTATACACCTGAGAATGGAGTCATCCTCTTAATGTGCATATAACAAATAGCGCGACACAAACATTTCAATGATTATCAGTGCCAGAAACTAAGTGGTTTTTACACCAAGTACAATTCAGCTCCCATACGAAGAATCATACAACTCAGCTGCCGACATGAGTCCTCAATTGAATCCCCATCTAACACTAACCCCATTCTCCATACTGAATTTAAGTAGTATTTATAATTCTCTTACGGATCTGTACCCAATTGATAGTACAATTCATACACGACAATCTTCTTTATAAACTTTCCAATCATCGATTGATTCCTTACATTCATCATAGCCTTATCGAGATCACGGGTGATCTCATCGTATATATTACGATTTAGTTCTATATCTTGATCGTTTTATTTTACGATCTCTCATAATCGCACTTTCGATCTTTTAGACTCAATCTATTCCCCACTCTTGTTTAACTTTATAATCGAGTTAGGGAACTACGTGTCTTTACACTCGTAGAGATTCATCTTTGAATCTTATCGACCAACTAACTCTATATGAGTTAATACTTATCCTAATCATTGCGGTTATTAGTCTCAGGTATTCCTACCTAACCTTCATAACCAACAGCTTTGATACCAACCTGTGACGACCCCAAATTCAGGTACTTGAAACCCGAACTCGGTTCTCCACGATACCATTTCTTTAGGTTGAATAATACTAAATAATAATACATTCGAACTTAATTTACATACATCAAAGTTTACTTCCCCAGGTACGTGACCTTCAAATACATTCCTTACAATACTTGAATAGATACCAATACAACTATAACCATTAACTCATAATACACACTTATTCAATCGACTTTCCTTTTCCTTTTTGCTGTTAGTGCACGAGCCTTCAAAGTTGCTCATACATACTCGAAAACATTTAATTTAAGCAAGGATGAGCATTTAAATTGCCCGACAAGTAATAGCAATTATATATATAAGTGAAAGAATATAAGTATTCTCTTTACATAACACTCTCTACAACGAATTGAAAGTTGTGAAGTAATCTGTACTGATAAAAAAATTCACATAACAACTCTCTTTCAAATTCTTTAAATTTGGCTCTGGCTCTACCCTTGAATAGGGTTTAAGAAACATACTATGAACATTCTTTTCATTTTTGAAAAGGTTTAGCGAGAATTCTATCCTCAATAAAGTCATAACTTACAGACACGGAGGGTGATCAACCCCGTTGTACCTGTATTGATCAATATTACATAACTAGCAGGCGAAATTCATCGCTCACTCTATCTCGCCTTTTGCAAAAATCTTCCCATATAGGGATGTTCATACATGCACAGGTTCCAAACCAGAAGGTTTTAATCTTGCTCAACAATAATATGTAATTCAACATATATATACGGGTAATTGACAAAGGTGTATCAACATGTGAACAAATGCCATGATTATCCAAGTGGGGACACTTTATAACCATTTATAAATTCAATGAAGCAGAATATATATCTCGAGCTAACATGTCGATAATCAAAAAGTACATAATGCATCTGGGGATAGAATAATTACGAAACTTCTTACTCATGTCCATTGCATAAAGGAAGTGCAAAGGTAGGATACTTTCCTGATTCGCTGATTACAAATCTCAACTTAGGTTTTATCTCTTTATCAACCTATCAATAATCAGATCATTCGTTCGATTAGAACAATATATCTTAACACATAGTGCATATACATTATTACAATTGATTACATAGTCTAATCACATAATCACAGTGATCATACTTTTAGTTCATATTCTATACTTGAAATATTTTTATACATTTTTCAAATATCTCATCCATGCTCTTACAGTAGTCTTTTCTTTCTTTTATAAGGTCTGACATTTGTCGGCGTACCAACAGCTTTATCGGGTAAATACTGAGTCTAAGACTCTTATTCTATACCTCAACATCTGTAAATATCAGACATCTTATTTTTAATCATTTTTGCAATTTCCAGAAATTGAAAAATTTAAAATAATTCAAATCTGTCATTAAAGGGCCTATAGTGATATAACTGTTACTATATGTGTTCTTCTTCAAATTCAGAACTTCATAATCGGTTCTCAAGTCACTAGTTTGGTAAATTTATAACTTTCAAATATCGGAATCATAATTAAATGATTTAAACATTAAATAATTCCATTATCATTAATAGTTTAATTAATACTAAACTATTAATGAAACCATTGCCAAAATATAAAAGTTATTTATAATAACTCAAACTATTTTTAAAACATTTATATTACCCAAATAATTACCATTAATATATAAATATTAATGTACTATTTATCAAATATTAAAAGTCATTAATTATAACTTAAAATATTTTTAAATCCTTAATATCCTCTTTAAATGGTTTTAAATAAGTAAAACTATTTTAAACTATTTATTTAATATTAATCATTAAATAAACTAAATATCATTAATATTATCTTAATATCATTAATATTTAATTATTAATAAAATTATCATTTAAATATTAAAAGTTATATTTTATAACTTCAAATATTTTTAAATACCTTATTTTCATTTAAAATGATTTTATAATATTAAAATTATTTTTAATCTAAATTATTTAATATAATCATTAAATAACTTTAATATCATTAATAATTATTAATTAATGAAATTCATCACAAAATATTAAAAGTCATCACAAATAACTCATTTACATAATCAATTCCAAGCCAAAATAAACATAGTGAACTAACTAATTTATTAACAACACTAACTAAACTTCAAAAATTCAAACTTTAACTAACAATTAAAAATAATAACATTACAAAAATTAAATAAGAAACATACCCGGAAATACGAATTCCACATACTCAATATCGCACTTCCACGCCAAAATTTAACTAAGGAGATCTTTATAAAAGTTCTCCCACAACAAAGCCTTTCTCAAAATTGGAGGCCTTATTGTTGGTGAATGAAACAAAGGCCAAGCCCTTCTATTTATAGGTTTAGAAAATGGTGAAGTTCTCAATTTAGTCGATGTGGGACTTGGTTTATACTAATTTTTCAATAGCTCACTTTGCGATTTTCTAACGCATTGCTCATAACTCCGATTAATCTGATTTTTGGATATGTTATACATGGTATGTAAGACTATTTTTAAAAATATGAATTACCCAATTCGGGTTCATTAGGTAGCCCAAGCGGTCGTCAAAAGTGGGCGTTCATAACAGATTTTCAATCTCGTTTCAGCGTTACCCTCTTTCGCTAAAACAGTCATAACTCTTTCATTTTAAAACATTTTGAAGCGATTCTTGAGCCCACCTTGAAGCTAACTTCTGGGGCCACAACTTTTATTCTTTGACCATTTCCAAATTCGAACCCATCATTGAAATTCCGTTCAAATGGATTTGCACCGCACTTGTTGGGAAGTTTTGACACTACTACTTTGAAATATCATAACTCTCTCCTCTAATATCGGATTTAGTCCGTTTCAGAGTCTATGGAAAGCTTATTCGGTGTACTATAACATACCAAAAGCCCAGAAGGTTTTGGAAACATTAACTGATCGAAACAGTGTCCCGAATAGCACATCCTGCTGCTGACTTTTAGTTTTGAGAAATTTGACACATTTCCTTCCAATCATCGTAATTCCCTCATCCGAGGTCGGAATGAGGTCATTCCAAAGCCTATGGCTTCCTAACTCAGTGCACTATAATATATCAAAAGCCCAGACCTTTTAAAGCACAAAAAGTGGACAAGAATACCCCCATTACAGACTGCCCAAAAACAGTTTATCATGCTCGGTCAACCATGTTTGACCATCTATAACTTCTAATCTATACATGATATGGACTTGATTCTTTTTGCAGACTAAAAAGACCACATATCAGGCTACACATAACAACTTTTGAAGAATAAAACTCATGATCGAGCAAAGAGTTATGGCCTCTGACATTTGGTGAAAAATAACAGAATTCGGTTTTTCCAACTTGCTTAAATCTTCAAATTCGTGCACTTTGATATTATGGGTCTTTGATTTATCAACCCATATCATCAATTAACATTCTATTACACAACTTTAAACAATCAATTGCATCAAATAACATCGAATCAAAGGATTTCTAGGTTTAGTGTTCTTATACCCTTTTTGCCAAAAATTCTTGATTCTTGCTTTTGATTTGTTATGGGTGATGGTTGGGCTTTGTTTAAGAGTGTATGAGCAATCTTGTACAAGGCAATTAAATGTAATATTTAATCACTAGATTTAATTCTTATAATTTCCCAATTAACTTCTATCCTTTGGTAAATTAAAACACTTATCTGATAACATCGAAATTAAACCCGGTAATTAAAATTAGGGTTTCTCAGCGTCATCAATTAGGGTTTCTAATTGACCATTAGTAGTTCTTTAATTATACTGTGTATGTTACTAACACGGTCGTTACGGTTTCTAATTTCAACCCGGTTAGGGTTATAATAATTAGGGTTTGTCCTAATTATCGACGTCTACAATGATAATTAGGGTTTCTTCTAATTACCGATATTCTTATTCACGGTAACTTCATATACACGATCACTACTCGAAATATCCCATAAGCGAGTTTAATAATTAGGGTTTCACGATGACGTTAATATGTTATGACCTAATTGACCGTCATTGCTCAATATTATCTGTCGCATATACCCCAAATTACATAATTATGGTCTTTGTAAAATAATATAATATTATTATTCTCATCTCTTGATCACAATCCCAATCCGAGGTTTGGATCTAAGTATCCGACTTATTCTTCGTACACATCATCAATAATCAAGTTAAAATAATTAACTTAAATATTACGAACAATTCATATAATAAAATATTTATTATATAAATCTAATTATCACATCATATATTATTTCCAATCATGTTTTCATGGAAAATAATTAATAAAAATATTTTGACTTACGAAATTTATTACCATATAATTTGTAGTAATTAATAATTCCAAAATTATTTCTAATTTTTCAAGTAATAAATGTATTCGCATTTATCGTTCACTTTACTTGACACTTAGTCTAAATCATTAAATAAAAAAAAAAAATTTATACATAAAATTTCTTATTTATTTTATATAGAAAATCTCGGGTTATTACACATACAATCAACAATTTATCCTATCACAAGAATTTTACAGAGAAATAGGAGAAGAGAAAACTAAAACTTTTAAAACTTAAAAAGAAAGTAGGAGAATACCTTGATTGTAGAAGTTGATGGCTATATCTTTAATTCTCAAGCTTCTTTCTCCAATCTCCTAGCCTTTCTTCCTTTCTTCCTTTCTTCTTTTCTTCTTTTTTTCTTCTTCTTCCTCTGAGTTTTTCTTTTCTTCTCTCTTACCTCTCTCCTCTATTCTTACATCTTATGATATAACGTATATAGATATAATATATATTAATTATATAATATAAATAAAACATATAACTGATATCAGTTATCTAAGTTTTGAAAACTGAAAGCCATAAGGCTTGTTTGGCTAACCACAAAAAAAACAATCAATTAATCCTTATGCCATGTTTGGTAAAACACAATTAGGTTAAGGAGTTAATAGACATTAGGCATTGTTTGGCAAAACTGAATTAAACTCCCTTAATTTATTTTATTAACTCCTTTATAGAAAGGTTATTTGCCACCTTTTTATTAAATTATTACAACACATAAATCAATACCACAAAATTATAATTTTCTATATAATTATAACTTTATTTAATCAACTAACACATCCTTTTTAATTACAAATTCCAATAAAAAAGATAGTAAATTCAATTAACAAAACTCTCTAACTTAATAATTAAATTAAATTCGCATAAAATAATTAATTTCCTTAATTATTTATTTAACAAATAGTTAACCAAATTGAATCAAATTTGAACAATTATTTATTTAACAATAAATACATCCATTAAATACTTAAATATTTTAATAAATATTTAATATAACAATAAAAATTGCGGAATATTACGAGAAAGGGTGAGCTCAACTAGCCCGGTAAGAAATATTATGACTAAGACAATGTAGAATAAATTATCATTAGTCTTGATAATGTTAAACCGATAAAATCTGATAGACATCAAGTTTAGCTGCTGCGGTAGAACAAGCGATCCATTAGAAAAGTCAAGTAGAGAATAAAATCTACTATTTTCTATGATTTAAAAAGGTTTTTCATCAATTTTTATCATTTGAGACTCGACAATAAATAAACCACATCTTGAATCATTCACGTATTACGAGCCGATGATATTCATTAAATCATCGATGGTCGTGACTATCTTGAATAATCCCTAGTCATAATCATACCAAGTCCATCTACTTGCGTAAGCAAAGATATTCAACTATAAAACCAACAACCAACGGTCCATCTTTGCACGTAAGCAAAGATATACAATTCGATAATCCACGGTCCATCTTCAGACGTAAGCAAGATAACTTTTATCACCAATATAAGCATGATGATGATGTGATGATATAAACATTAATCAAGCTGAAAACAAGGATAAATATTAAAGACTTTAAATTTATCCAAATATTATCAATCACATAATAAATTCATAATCTAATATTATTAATATCATAACAATATTTTAATCACGTCTTAAACTTATAAACAATTTATTTCAATTGTTTAGACATTACCAAATAATGCATTTAATCATTCAAAAATGCCATACTCATAAGATTTCATCACCAATGATCAAATCCCTTATCAAAAATCTGCATATACCTTATATAGGATTTCCAAGCCATAAAATCCTATTTTCTAACTTTGTTACTTCACATAACATATTTAACTCATATATGTTAAGTAACTAAATAATTTTCATGAAAAATACCAAATCGGTCCCCAAAATATTTCTTTTAAGGATTTAGCAGAATATAGTCCCATAATGAACATATATTTTTCTCGGTATTTTTAAAATTAATTTTCTATTTTTCAAAAATCAATTTCTAATTAATTCCTTAAGAAATTAGCTACCTCAAGTTTAACTCCAGAAATTCCCAAATCATGGCAGGATCTTACACATGTTAACATGAGCTCCCAGTTTAAATTTCATGGTCATCGGAGTTATAAAACTCTGGTTATAGCCTTTTTCTTTGGAAAAACCTTAATATTGAAATGGTCATAACTTGTTCATTTTACGTCGGAATGAGCTCATTTTTGGACAGGAGGTATTTTATACCATATACTTTCATGTCCCAAAAGGCCGGAATTTTTCTCATAAATTAAGTGGCTGAAACAGCCCCTTTAAGTTTCTAGGCAGTAGCATTTTCCTCTTTTGCAGCTTTGGACTCCTTTGCTAAAAAGCAGTCCACACGAAAATCTACAACACTTTTTTCGGTGATTCCACTTGGATAAGTTATATAACTCATAGATCTAACTCTAGAACTTGACCACACTCAAAAATTGAAATATAATAGGAGATATGGTCGATTAAATTTCATGTTCATTTTTCACCAAAATCGATTTTTCAACCCTTTGTGATTTCTAAGAAACTTTCATGTTTTCACATAATAACCAACATAACTCATCATAACACTTACTAATACCACATATACCCATGATTTTCATCAGTCCAATGCTTTTATTATGACTCTCATCATAATCAACGTAAACAGATCATTTCCATAATTTAATAAGGAATGAATACAAAGGATCATTCACCATGCATGTGGTAATTCACATAAACAGGTTATTCCAACAGAATAATAAAGAATGGAATAACAGAAGGATTCACCGTGCATGCGATAGAAATCGCAAAGACAAGTTATTCCCAACAAAATAATAAAGAAGCGGAACCGGTCGAGGCGTGATCGCATGCAAGCGGGATATTCAACGAGAATAATAAATAATGGAACCGGTCGGCGTGGCGCATAAATAATGGAAGACGGGATATTACGAAGCGAGAATAATAAATAATGGAACTAGGTCCGACGTAAAACGCACAGACAGGATATTCTGATAGAATAGTAAAGAATGGAATAATAGAAGAATTTCACCATGTATGCAGTACTTTGCATATACAGGTTATTCCAACATAATAATAAAGAATGAAATAATGAGAAGAAGTTCACCATGCATGCGGTACTTTGCATAAGCGAGTTATTCAACATAATAATAAAGAATGGAATAATGAAGTTCTCTTCATGAATAAGAAAGAAGAAATAATACCCCCTCAAAAGAAAAACTGAAAAGCTGATCTTTGGAATAGTGAGGGTAGCAAACTTCTCTTCTTCTTTCTCTTTATAATTTCTCTCTATAATAATTGCTCTATAGCTTTTGTGAATTGGTGAGAAATGAAGGAAGAATGAGCTTCTATTTATAGGAAAATATAGTTTCGATAATTGCACATTTTAGGACTCGAAATATTACAGTACAATACCTCTAACTTTTCTTTCATTTTTAATTCAGTCATCCAAGTATTATCAAACTTGCACCACCTCCCCTAATAGTAAATCATGTGAATCAATAGTAAATCATGTGACTCAATAGTTCTAAACATGTGAAAAAATTAATTACAGTATAGTACATCCATCTATACCTCCATTTTTAACTTAGTCATGCAAGTATCATCAATCTTGCACCAACTCCCCTAATAGTATAAGAATTTGATTCAATAGTACACACATGTGAACAAATATTTATATGAGCATGTGAATTAGTAGCAATTAATTGCTCATTTACTCGATTAATTACGGTTGGTCGATATAACTTCCGGACATCAATTCTATTGAAATAAATGTCGATTTCCACTAACACTAACAATCCCAACACAATGGAAATATTTTTCTCAAAAATTTCATTTTTGAAATTTTGAAGTTTGACTTTTTTTAAGAAAAAGTCAAGCTGTTGACTTTTTTTGACAAAAAAGTCGAACTCGGAAAAATTTGTGTTTATAGTCTATTTCTACTAATTTCATCGTTACGGACTCAAATATCACGTCGCGTCTCCAAATTCAACTCCAAACTCAAATTCGATTATAATAACATTCATCATTAATATCATAACTCACTGATATTTAACAACGAGGTCGTTCCCGGAAAGAGGGCTTTCAATAAGATTTCTCCTATTGGCGCTTGATAAGGTGACCAAACCTCTCCTTGACAGAACTTCTAGATATTGTAAATATTACAATTTAATAATATGAATAACTTTTGTCGTCTCAATTATTGATTTAATAATATATCATATAATGCGGATGATCTTGTGAAAATAATTGAATCGATAATATGAGAGATATGATCTGACAATTACTATAGAAATAATTGAGTATAAGCGGTGACTTCTCACGTAAGCATCAATAATCAATACTGGTGTCTACTTATGCAACCGCAGCGTATTCTTATACTTTTACTCTTTGGGTAGTTCAGCGGTTTTAACGGTAAAACTTCCGCCGTTATTTTCATAAAAATATTTTTTGTCGTTTTCTCAATCCAAAAATAATTTCGTTGTAGGGTCCACCCGATGATTGTCTTTGTAAATGAATATATTCCTGTTAAAATGAACATTCCCAGACCAATCGAATATTATATAACAACTTGCGTACTTTGTAAAATTTATAAATATTACCCACAACTATAACGTTATCTCAAATCCACACCAAAATTTTGAAAAAAATATTTCGAGAAAATTAAATCTTTATTCGTAAAATCTGGGGTCTCACATTACACACATTTGAAGGTATTCATTGGAGAACTTGAATCTTATGCGAAAAACGAGAAGCTCAGAATGCAGCTGTTCCAGAAGAGTTTGACTAGAGAAGCCCGTTCGTGGTATACTAGATTAGACAATTCAAAGATCCATAGCTGGGAAGAGCTAGCTCATGCCTTCCTCACTTAATACAGTTTTCAATCTTAGATGGCTCCTGACCGGTACCAGATTACCAAAGTCAAGAAACGGTCTAATGAGTCTTTCAGAGAGTATGCTCAAAGGTGGAGGCGCCATGCTGCTCAAGTTATTCCTTCTATGATAAAGTAAGAAATGGTCATGACTTTCATAGACATACAAGAATCTCCTTTCTATGAGAGAGTCTTAGCTGGTATTGGCAAACCATTTTTTGGAATGATCAAACACAGAGAGATGGCTGAGATGGGATTGAAGTCAGGAAAGATTCAAGACCTAGCCGCTCTTAAAGCGATTCTTGAGCACATCCAATCCGGATTTTATGGAAACAACCCGAGAATCCATAAAAAGAAAAGAGGAGGATGTTTCCTTGATACTAAGGTCAAAAAGGCGGTCAGAACATGCCTATCAGGAGGAGAAACTACTCCCCTTTCCAAGCAGTCTTCAAACCCTCCATTACCTAAAGGTGGAGATCTGGCATAAGCGGCGTTCACACCCTTAGGGGACTCGCTCGAGAATATTCTTTCTCTTCCGACTACTCAGAAGAAAATCACGCGTCTTCTTCCACCAGCCAACCCTAATGGGAGGGGTTTTAATGCTACTTGGAAGTGTCTTTATCATGTTGGGGAACCTGGACATGGTACTCAAGTTTGTTGGGCCTTGAAACACAAGATCTAAGATTTAATAGAAAACAGTGAGATCTTAGTTAACAAACCAGATCAACCTCATGTCCAAGACAACCCTCTTCCTTAACACAAAGAAGAAGAGGTCAACATGATTAGTTGGAGCACTGACAGAGTTCCAATTTTAATGGTGAATTATCCCAAACCATCAAAGACGGTGATGACAGACGGTGTCAACATGATTAGTTGGAGCACTGGACAAAGTTCCATGATTAGTTTGGCATCGCTGTATATTATTTTCTCGAAGATGCTTCGCATCTCGAAAATAAAAGCAAACAAGTCGAACACTCAATAATAAAATGGAAGTATGAAAAGGTCTCAATTAATATTGAGCACAAGGTTTGAAAAAACTCTTTTTACAAAACTTCATTGCTATATCATGTTTAAAACTAAATTTTAATATAAATTCAAACCCTTTGTATATAGGTACGAATGAGGCCTCACACTACTTCCAAATAAATTGCACATTGATCCACACACACACACACACACACACATTCATATAATAGTTTCTTGAAAAGTGGTGGTCACCGTGGCAACACGGATGTCGGGGGGTGCCTAACACCTTCCCTCCGCATAATCAAACCCCCAAATCTAAATGAATCTTGATTTCACAAACTCGTTTAGTAGTGTCACAACATTGGGTCAATGTGCAAACCTTTTATCAGTTGCGTTAGTGCAACCAGTTAAAAACACCAACTGGCGACTCTTACAGTCAAATCATCGACATTATACATGTCGGACCTTTTTCACTTGTTTTTTCAAACAAATCTCATATAACATGAGAACACCAAAGAACAAGAAATGAAAAGGGACAAATAAAAATCCCGACGTCGACATATATATATATAGAGAGAGAAAAGCAGTAAACGCTCCGGATATAAAATCCAGGCTCATCGAACAAAGTTCGACAACAGTTCATATATATAAGTATATATATAAGCAAATAAATGCTCCAGACATAAGTCTAGGCTCAATAGAGGTATAACTTGATAATGTTAGTCCATATATATATATATAAGTATATGTATACAGATAGAAATGAAAACCATGGATCGAAGTCTGGGTATACACACACAACACGACTCTCAATGTGAAGAAGAGTTTGTGCAAAGATGAAGAGAAAGGTTTTATAATGTGTAAGAAGGCTTACAGTGGGCTGCCATAGAAGACTCCTATGACTTTAAATGGATGAACACTTAGCTCACGCCAGTAAAAATATAGCTATATGTGAGCTAACAAGTGTTTAAAATGAGAAAGCACTCAATATGGGGTGTGTACAAAATAAATTTGACAGGGCTTCCTCACCTTTCTTCTCTTGAATATGGCCACCCCAAGCTCTATATTTATAGAACTAGGAGCTTCAGGTGTACCTGCGGTAGCCCGGGGTGCCCCAGGCTCTGTGGGTCCTGCCATCTCGAAGTACGTGCACGCGTGCAACGTGATGTCCGCTCGAACTTGTAAAACTTCAATCCGAGCATTCGATTGAGGTGTCCTATTGTAGACTGTTGTTGTTAAGAGCTACACAATGACATGGGATTAGAGGTTGTACGAAGTCAGGAACATGGAACCATTTCCTATCTCTTCAAGCTTCAAATTCTATCCGGTGTGCTGCCTTGCGTAGTAGTCACTCGGGATTGCAACTCCTTGGTTCTTGTGGGACATTGTCATGTAGAATGTATGTTGATTCTGGTTTATTGAGATGGCACCATGTGGGGTTGAGGTGGCCATTTGACTTTGCCCTTTATCGGGGTGCTCAGATAAAGCAGACGTTGCTCAAGGTTATCTCTGAGATTGGACCGTTGCAAGTGTTGATTGCCCTCATGGTTGTCTTTGAGGTGTGTCTGTCCTCCTGGGGTTATCTCCGAGTTTGTGAATTGAGTGCCTCGGTGGGAGTCCCAAAGTTGAAGCGTACTGCATGCATTTGAAACAAGCATTTCTAGGGTTATCTCCGGAACTGTAACTGCGCTCCTTGGGGTTATCTCCAAGGTTGACATGATCTTTTTCGGTGTTGTTTTTGGGACTGAGACTGAACATCTCGGGGTTATCTCCAAGATGAATCGGCCTTCTCCGGTGGAATTTCTAGTATTTGCACTACTATCCTCGGGGTTATCTCCGAGATGGGGAAAGGATACTCCCGGTGTGTTTTCCGGGGTTGATTTTAAACTTCTGACGGTATCCGGGATTAAGCTGAGCTGTCTTCTAGGGTTATCTCTGAAAGACGATTTTGCACTTCCTGAAATGTTAGTAATAGGTAGGCAGAAAAATTTCGAGTGTCTACAGAGGTAATTTTTTAGTTTTCACTCTTCTTTTGGTATTCTTTGTATTCTCTCAATTTCTTAATATTTCAAGTTTTTAGTTATAAAACTTGGAAGGACTATTTGTATTCACAGTTGATTATACTGGAATTTTCGGAGTTCGACCCGTGGTTTTTAGCCCTTAGTTTTAGAGGGTTTTCTACATAAGATTTGGTGTCACGTGGTTGGTTTATTTTTGTACTATTATTTTCTGGTTTATTTAATTTTTCAAAGACAGTTACAATTGGAGGAGTTTTTGCAACAGAATGCATTGTAAAATTAGTAGATGGAATCAATATATGTTGTTGTCTTTATTTCCTTTTTTGGACATTGTTGTCTTCATATTATAATTCTTGGACAAGAGAGACATTTCCCTTAGTTTGGAAACTATCCTCAATAATTGTAATTTAGTGCATTTGTTGGATTAAATTATGATTATATTACAGCACGGATTAGTTCTTGTAAACAGAAGAGGAAAATGATGGAAGTTGGCAATTTTATTCGACTAAAATGCAAAAGTGTACAATAAAATTATCATTTTGTGGAGATATAGTATCTGACTTTATAATATAACAAGTCGTTATCTTGTAGTACAATTATTAGCAAACTTATACCTTTTAATGTATAATTAGTCGTGTAAAACTGAATCAAAATGTACAATTTTTTCCCACTAATTGTAGTGATTTAATATGTTGTAAAATCATATATTATATCTTCACAAGAGTCATACATGCTATGTATTGCGAGATTTTTATGTCGAATTCCTATTACGACGTATATCAATATATAGGATTGGATATGATTATAAAATTAATACACTATATCAGATACATCATTAAAATATTACCAACTATAATTATTCACGTAACTCACAACTAAAATTTAACATATAAAATCGCAAGATATATCATTATCCATAATCACAAATTGCTAAACTCAATGTACAATTTTATATTTTTGTCATTTTATTCACAAGTGGAACCTAAATCTTGATTTCAGAATAATTAAGCAAGATCCATTATATAGAGTCAAGACGGTTGGATTGAAAATCAGAAGAATGAAAATGTAAAAAAAATTAGAGAATTTGTGAACGCATCCAAATTTTGCCAAAGGAAATAACAAAGTAAACACTAAGGGTATGTTTGTTTTCAAGGATTATATTTGAAATTTGACTATTAATCTCAAGTCTCTTATTTATTTTTAAAAATAGCCTTGGGACTATTAGTTCCAGGATAATAAAATGACTTGAAATGAAGGACTAGCTATTTAATATCATGTCTAACTAGGTATTATAATTGATAGACACATAATTCATACATTTTAATATCCCTAATTTTGTCCTTTTAGTTATATTAGTTTATAACATTATTATGTTTTATTTTATTTTGTAGAATTTAATATTTTGTTGCAATAAAGTCAAAATATTGATGATCAATCAGTATTTAATGCACCTATTCATGGAAAGAAAGAGACTCCTACAACAAAAAGGAAGAAGGTGAAACAATTTTGGATTTATCTTGTTTATCTTGGAAAATAAGTAAAAGATAATGTTGGAAGATTGCATATTTAAATTTAATGTTGAAAGACAATATTCATGATTATATGTAAAGTCCTTCAAGGAATACATGTACAAGGACTTAGTGGTAGATCAAACTTATTAGGTTAATCTGAGCCTTAATGTTTATCATTCTGTAAATAAATGTATAAAAGAAAACATCAAAGCTGTTAGGTTGATCTATATTTTAAGATGTAATAGATAGGCTTTAGTAGAATCGTAGTCTATCAAGCTAATCAAAAGATTGCAGAAGCCAAGGCAGAATCATAGAGCATCGAGAATCATAGTCTGTCAGCTTTGGAGGGCCTCTCATAAAATCGTAGAGTGGTCCAAACGCCTGTCGAGTCAAACTCAAGAATCGTAGAGTGTTCTCGGAAGTGTAGAGTCTGCAAGACAAGTAAGTGAAGATCGTAGTGTGTTAGTACTTAAAAGGAATGGTAGTGTCCTCATCCATCAATACAAGATCAAGCTCCAAGGTGGAAAGACACCACGATCATATTCGTAGAGTATCATCTGTCCACATCAGAAGCATCGAGCCTTGTCCATTTATTTAAGAATAAAAGTCAATAAATGTGGAATGGATTATAAACGTTGAGACTATCGGGAGGACACAACAGTCATCCTTAGTATGTAACAAAGAAACGTATTGAAGAAGCTAAGGAAAGTACTATGGGTCAGCAGAAAACACCTTTTCAGATGGTAGGTGAGATAGCAGTCTGTAGTGTCAGTGGGCCAGACGGCTGGACAGAAAATTTTCAGAAAGTCTCCATCAGTGCTCAGAAATGTCAAATACAATTAATGCTTCGATAAACGACTTCCAACGGATATATTTCAAAGACACCTTATATGCAAAAAAAAAAGTAGATGAAAAGATCAAATAAGCAAAGAACGAAAACGCTGATGAACACTCAACGCTCAACTCTACAATTTGAAAAGAAAGCTTGCTCAGCTACTCAGTTCTTTCAAACACAAGCTTAATGACAACTGAGTAGCACCATTCAAGAACTCCACCATCATCAAGTGAAGTAAGAAGTTCCAAGTCAGAAGGACTTGAAGAGTTATAAGTGAACTGAGAAGTTCCAAGTCAGAAGGACTTGAAGAGTTCAATAGTGAACTAAGAAGTTCCAAGACTGTTGGTTTTGAAAGAATCTGTGAGATTCAAATATTGTTAAGACATCCATAGTGGATTACCTACTCGAGGAGTAGAAGAGTGGACTAGGAGCTTTGAATGCTCTGAACCACTTAAAATCAATGTGTCTCTTATATTCTTGCCATAACTGCTATAACTGCCATATTTGCTATAACTGCTTATATTCTATCAACTCGCTTTATCTTAAAGGGAAAATAAACAAATCTCAAATTCCGCTATGATTAAATCATTATCAAATCTGACAAATTATTTTTAAAAAGAAATTTTAAAAATATCTATTCAACCCCCCTTCTACATAATTATTGTGCCTTTGGGAACTAACAATTGGTATCAAAGTAAGTTCTATCAAACAACCTATAAAGCTTAAGTAGATCCTATGGCACAACTGATAAGCGAATCAAAGGCTAGAGGAGGCAGCAAGCCACCAATTGCAATAAAGATAAATTCGCCAACTAGAAAGTTCGTATGCAAGCCTACATAGATTCAATTAATGAAGATCTATTTGAAACTATTCTGAATGGGCCTTATGTTCCAACAAAGCTTGCACCCATTCCAGACGATCCAAACAGAGTTCAAATCAAGGTCAAAGCAGAATGGACTGACAACGAAAAGAAAGCTGTTCAAATCGACAAAAAGTCCAAGAATATTTTATTCCAATCTCTAGAAGATGATCTGTTTAAAAATGTGGTCAACAGCAAAACTACAAAGGAAGTATGGGAAGCACTACTCATTATGCACGAAGGAACAGAAAAAGTCAAAGGACTCAACAATACAAAATGTTTGGCCATGTTCCAGGTGAAAATGTCACTTCCACTTATGAGAGATTTAACGTTCTGCTCAACTCTCTTCAAGCTTTTGGAAAAATATATCTAAATAAAGATCCAATCATAAAGTTTATGAGAGCTTTACCTAGCAAGTGGGATGACAAGACCACTGCCATCAGAGAATCAAAGAATCTCCATGCAACGACTGTTCAACAATTATATGGCAACCATCTCACCTATGAACTAGAGCTGACTCGACGAACAGAGACTCTATATATCTGAAGGAAGAAAGAAGGACAAGGGAGTTACTCTCAAAGAAACAGATAACATCTCCAAATATAACATTGAAAATGACTTTGAATATGAGGAAGATGATGATGAGGATATTACAATGCTGGTAAGAAGACTCAAGAGGTTCATGCGCAAAGGCTGAAGCAGTAAACTTAAAAGATTTTACAACAACAACAACAGCCAGGAGCAGATAAATGACTTATGCTACAACTGCAAGAAGCCTGGCCACTTCATTGCTAACTGCAATAAACCACTTAGAGAAGAACTGAAGAGAAAATCAAATTTAAAGAAAGAATTCAAAGGCAACAAGAGGCTCTAGAAGAAAGACAAAGGTCTCGTGGCTGGAGGATCATGGAGCGATTCAGACAATGACATAACTACTGAGTCTGGTGATGATGAGGATCCTCAAGTGGGAAATCTATGTCTAATGGCCAAACATACAAGGGAGAAGAAAAGCTATGACAATCATGAAGTAAGTATAGATGAGGTATTCGATTTTAACTCTACTAATGTAGATATTGATGACTTAAGAACTACACTACATGGCATAACATCTTATCTACATTAATACATTAAGTGGTTCAGAGTTCTGTCTAAAGTATATTCTCTTCTTCAAAAAGAGAAAGAGAAATTTCAGGAAGAACTGGAAACAGCTCTTCTAAGCACTAACTCTCCCTCCAAACTTGAAGCTGAGAATAAAATCTTAAAACAGACCAATGAACTCAACACATAAAGAGAGTCAAATCTAACCTCCAAGATTGAGGAACTAGAAAAGACAATCTCAATGTGGAATAAATCATCTTCATCTATGGACTCCCTGATCTCCAGTCAGAGAAGTACATCTGACAGAATAGGTTTAGGTTTTGGGGAATCCACCTCAGAGCCATATATGGAAAAGATAAAGGAAACTAACTCTAGTGTTGCTTTAAATTTTAATAGAAGCATTACATTTGTGAAATCCTCACAAAAGGAACAACCAGTCCATCCCTGCTCTTCTGATCCAATCCATGTTCTTAGGCATAACGGATCCCATACTGGCCTAGGATTCAGAAAAGAGAAGAGTAACTTAGACACCACTCTCTAACCTCGAAGGGTCGTAGAGTCGAATAAAATCAACTCCACGAACCAACTAGGTAGAAAATAGTAGAGTTAAGTCTCACTCTTCGTAAATCATGAATCACAAGGATACATGGAAAAAGAAAACCAGTATAAAGGAAGGATTGCTAAGAACCCACATAAGTCCAAATGGAGGAAGAATCCACATACACACACAAGCATGCATCATGTTAGATGTTATGTATGTCATAAAATTGGTCATAAGGCTGCAATATGCTACAATAACTCTCTGTATATCAAACCCAAAGGAAAAAAGAATTGGGTTCCTAAGGGTACTAACAAGGTAGGACCCATGCAAGTATAGGTACCAAAATGAGAGTTTAATTTTACGACAGGAACAGAGCTCCACGATCACAACTTGGTATCTGGACAGTGGATGCTCAAGGCATGTTGGGTAAAATCTAATTAAGCACAGCACGCAAGTATACGTGGTCAACAAGTAATATAATAGTAAGTAGAGTATCGTTCCCACAGAGAATACTTAGTAAGAATTTAACCTCACAATTATCAGTTTCTTATTAATCTTAATTTTATTAAACTATTCAAATTAATGATTAAAATTAATAAAACCAAATTATTAAAAATACTACGATCACAAAACAATCACAAATATTAAAAACTGAAATTTCAAACAATTATTGGAGAATTAGGCTTACGACTTCACCCTAAGTTTCACTCTGATTTTTACACCTTTTCTTTCAGTTTAATTCACTATCCCAGTTTATTAATTAAGAACATGTATGTACCACTAGCCACCTCTCGATGTACTAATATCGTATTAACTCAAATCCACAATTTAGATAGAAACAAGTTAAACAGCTTAATCAACTAACTCACTATATCTCTATGCGAATTATAATTGAAGAAGGTTTAAGTTTAAGTCCTTTATCGGATTACATGCGATGTCAAGCATATCTCTACCTTAACATTCATCAATATTCTGTTCATTCACAAAATTCAAGAACACATGCTATATTAACTAAGTCTAGACTCGTACTTCCTCTCTCGAATTCATACAAATCCACAAAGAACTGTTGATCAGGCAATTCATAAATTCAAGCTCAAATTAATATAGATAAACTGGATAATAGTTTATTAAACTAGAAATCAAAGTTACATAATCATCGTTTCACTTAAAGATCCATCATAAGCCTAAAAAGTAAATTAGTTCATCATCAATGA
Source organism: Panax ginseng (assembly GCA_020205605.1). Taxonomy (NCBI): domain Eukaryota; kingdom Viridiplantae; phylum Streptophyta; class Magnoliopsida; order Apiales; family Araliaceae; genus Panax; species Panax ginseng. The sequence goes on along the minus strand of CM035131.1, from coordinate 110,466,541 downwards.
ATTAATGATTGAATAAATTAAAGATAACATCTTTTCAATTACAAATATAAGACTAAACAAAGAATAAATCAGAACACCCTTCACGTTAGCCTTAATCCGCAATTGATATGAACGTTCCTTTAAAATCTTCACTCCAATGCTCGATAAGAAAATTTATAATTAATCTCTGATAATTGCCTTCTTCTATATCCTTGATCTTGTGTTTTTGTTAATATATGTGTACACCAGCAATCTCTACTCAAATCCATGCCAACTAGAGTCCTAAAGCCATACAAGAACCAATATCCAAGTCTCAGCAGTATTTGAATCAAGATAGGATAGTTAGCATTCGGGACCCTCACTTTGCTGAAAGTATATAGAATGTAAATGGCATGCCGGTTAGGCTAAACTCTTATCTAGACTTGAAGACCCCCCACCCCGGCGTGGGTGTAAGGCTTATATATGCCCATCTCGGCGGGCTAGCACACTGCATTCTGACTTTGCTTAATCTTCATACTTGCTAAAATAATGCTCCATATGACTCATTTTCTTATCACTTGCCACAACAACCATCCTACACACAAAAGAACAATAATCAAGTAAAAATTAACATGAAAACAAGGAATTAACAAAACTTAAGCTTTAATTAGGCATCGATTCATGGATATAAAATCCACTTATCAAAATCCCTCAAACTTAAACCGTGCTAGTCCTCGAGCACAAAACAAAATCCTATGTTGTACGATGCAATGGAATGACATGTAATGCATCTAAACTATATGTCTTTGAATCCAACAGTGTCATAGACTCAAATTTATTCCTTTGACCTCAGAAAAATCAAGCAAACACTTCAACACCTCATATCGAAACCACTCAATAATTTCTTATCAATCCTCGAATCTTAAAACATCATCACTGATATAGTGTGTGTATGAGCAACATCTATGCTAACTAATTCTAATTCAAATTCAACACATAATCAATTTTTTATTAGGAATCATGCAGAATAACTCAAAAATTTTAAAAACAACCGAGTTCCAACGAAAATCAAACATTTACCAAGATTAGGGGTCCGAATAGGGTATTCATGTTTATTTTCATTGACTCTTTGCCCTTATTTCCCATCCTTCTTCATTTTTCTCTTCTTTTTTTTGATAGATGGTTGGTGAGTACGTTTTACGCTTTATCTCACGCTCGTGTTTATGGGAAGTATTTTTTCTCAATCCACCACAAAACTCAACTAGATATTATTTTCTTTTTTTTTCTGAAGCTTATATACCCTACCTTTTCCCCCAAACTTAGGTTCTTGCCTAATTTGTCGTCTTCACTACCTATTCTTGTCATTCTATGATTTACACTAGCATTATCCTTTAGAAACTATTTATGTATCAATTCAACTAATCATTCAACACAGATGTTATTACGTGCTTCCCTTTTTATACCAGTTTCAAACAAGCACCAGATCTGAATCATAACAGAAACTACATTTGGAAAATCCCAACTTTTACGAATGAAGATTTAAATTTTTCAAATTTTTTTTTTTAAATATTATGGTGTGGATTTAATATAATGTTATAGTTATGGGTAATATTAATAAATTTTGCAATGTATGCAAGTTGTTATATTATATTCGATTGGTCGGGGAATATTCTTTGTGTCGGGGAATATTCTTTGGGGAGGTCACAGTTGGTATCAAAGCTTAGGGATATGATCCCTGGCTGAGATGTGAGACAAGAACTAGGAGGGGAGAGACGGGGAATTCCTTCGCTAGTATGACCTACCTAAGTTTATTTGGTATTTAATTGGTCGGTCAGAGTATAGGGATAATATGTGATATGTCAATTAACCCTTGTTTTGTGACAGTGTTTGAAAATGGCATATGAAAATGTTGAGATAAGCAATGGAGCAAAATAATATGATCGTATCGCAGTACGAGGAAAAGTTTACGGAGTTATCCCAGTTTGTATCCCATTTGGTCGATAATGACGAGCGAATGACGCGAATGTTTCTAAGAGGTTTGAAAACCGATATACGTCAATACCTCATTTCTCACAAACTTTGTTTATATTCAGATGTTGTGAATAGGGCTCGATTATTGGGTAGCGATAATGAGTCAAAGACAACCAAAAGGAAACGACCAACAACACAATAATAATCTGCCGGTGGCAGCGGTCATTGAACAACGATAACCATCGTGGGGAAATTATCATGCCATGAATGGTAACCACTTCGGTGGTAATCATGGCCAAGATAATAGAAGTGAAAATTTCAAGAAGAGAAGGTTCAATAATGATGGAAAGACAGCAGCATCAACACTCGTTTCAAAGGAAGAAGAACGACCACCGGTCATATGTTTCAAATGTGCACAGGAGGGACACATCCGTCCAAACTGTACGCAGCAATCCAAAGCGTGTTTTAATTGCAGAAGAAAAGGTCACCTAGCTCGATTTTGTTGTATGGTGAAATCAAGTCTAGCTGGGATGGTGATGCCAAAGGATGTCCCAGACAAGCCAAAGTCGATAGTTTAAGCGAGAGTGTTTTTTTTTTCGTGACGAGGAACCTGAATAAAATTATCACGGGTAAGTTAATCATAAACTCTTGCGAAGTCTATACCGTGTTAGATACCGGTTCTACTCACTCTTTTATTTCACCTAGTTGTGTTCAATGTTTGAAGTTAACTCCGGAGAAGTTAGACTTTGATATATCTGTTTAAACTCAGTTGGGAGAAACCTTCGTTACCTCCACTATTTATAAATCTTGTTTGATTCAAATCAACACTTTCACGTTACCTATCAATCTTATCTCTTTGAAAATACTTGCCTTTGATGTGATTTTAGGAATCAATTTGTTAACTACTCATTATGCTTTTAATAAGGTTGTTAGCTTTCATATTCCTAACCAACCTGTTATGCGAATTTAAGCAACCAAACCACTAAAATCAATCATTGTCATATCAAGCCATAAGTAAAGAGCCCCGGTCCTTTTGTTGTTGACTTCCTTGTGTGGAATGCACCGAAGCCAGACTTTCTGTAGGGGACATTGTGAATAACAATGGCAAGTTGATAGGTATCAATGTGACGTGTTATCCAAGTCTTGGATGAGAGTCACAGTTGTGAATGATATTTCTATTGTTAATAAATTTCTTGACGTATTTCTGAAAACTTCTTGGCCTACCCTGTAGGCGTGAAATCAAATTTTATCGACCCCAAAGACAAAACCCCATTCTAAAACCCTTCAATATTTCTTCAACTAAAACTAACGTAACATGCGCGCCAAAAGACGTTGACTCGAGCTGTTGAAGATTACGATCGTACCATTTAATACCATCGTGGAAAAGAGAACGTGGTAGCTGACGCGTTGAGTAGAAGATCGTATGTCGTTTATGAGTGTGAATATACGAACCTACGTGAAGATAACGAATATCTGACGCGTAATCGACTTTAATCGATAAAGTTAAAGCCGCTCAAACTACGGACCAAGTCGATGAATGTGAAAAAAGAAGGTTCAAGAGGCGTTATTCTAGAAGTAAGAATTGATGAAGAGAGGAAATGTCAACCCTCGATTTAATTGGTCCATTTGAAATCCTCGATCAAGTAGGGCCTTGGCTTATAAACCTCGTTTTACCACCAAGTATGTCGGCGTGTTCATAACATTTTCACGTATCGATGTTACATAAATATGTGACTTAACCGAACCACATTATTGATTTAGAATAAGACGAGATAACGAATAATTTAACGTATAAAGATGTACCAGTTAAAATCCTGGAATGTATTCAACACTCAAAGGTTATACCTCAAGAGTTAGAATCGGACGAAGTGTCCTTATCTGTTTTAAGATACCAGTATCGCACGTAAATTTTGAGGGCAAAATTTCATAAGGAGGGAGATTGTAAAATCCCAAATTTCTGGGATAAAGATTTAAATTTCTAATTTTTTTTAATATTATGGTGTGGATTTAATATAATGTTATAGTTATGGGTAATATTTATAAATTTTGCAATGTATGCAAGTTGTTATATTATATTCGATTGGTCGAGGAATATTCTTTGTGTCGAGAAATATTAAATTTACGACACAATCATCGTGGACCCCACAGCGGAATTATTATTCGGATTGAGAAAATGACAAAAATATTTGTATGAAAATAGTCGGAAGTTTTCATAATTATCATTGTTGAACTACTCGGTAGTAAAAGTATAGTAATATGTGTGGTTGCATAGTAGCACACGGTATTGATTATTGATGCTTACGTGAGAAGTCACTCAGTTTTATTTTATTGATATTATTAATGTAATAAAACAGAAAAGCTTTTTATATAAAAAGAATACTTTTATAAAGTTATTCTATAAATAGAATATATTATATTCTATTATGTATAGTGTTTTGCATAGTAAAATCTTTTTATATAAAATAGAATACTTTTATAAAGTTATTCTATAAATAGAATATATTATATTTTATTATGCATAGTATTGCATAGTGCTTGCATAGTGTTTTTCATTGTAAAATCTTTTTATATAAAACATAATACTTTTATAAAGTTATTCGTTTTATTAGATTATAAATAGAATATATTATATTTTATTTAAAAGATTTTACTTTAAACTGGACCGTCCGATTAAAAGTAAATCAATACGGACTAGTTCATGAATTAGTTACTATGTGGGTCCATTCTTCTATAAATAAGCTCATTCCTTCATTATTTCTTACTTAATTCACTTTGAAACTCTACAGAGAGAAACTATAGAGAATTCTTCTTCTATAATCTTGGCGTATTTCTTTGGAGTTTAAGAAAGCTTTGAGCGTAGTGCAAGTTTTCTTGAGTATATCCTCGCCCTACCAATCGAGTACTCTTCTTCTTTATAAGGTAAGGGATATTATTTGTTATATTGTAAGGGGTATTATTTCTTTCAGTATTCATGAAGAGAACTTCTATTATTCCATTATTTATTATTCTCATTGGAATAACTTGTATATCATGGTCTACCCTATACTTGGTGAAATTCTTACGTTATTCCATTCTTTATTATTTTGTTGGAATATCACATGTTCTCATGCGTTCTGTGGGACTGAATTAAAATCTTTATTATTCTCATTAGAATATCACCGTTCATACGTTTTACGCCGGACCTGGTTCCGTTATTTATTATTTAGTTGGAATAACCTGTCTATGCGAAGTACCGCAGGCATTGTGATTTTTGTTGTTATTCCATTCTTTATTATTTTGTTGGAACATCCTGTCGGTGTGAATTTCGCCTGACCTGGTTCCGTTATTTATTATTCTCGTTGGAATAACTTTTTGTCTGCCAAGTACCGCATGCATGGTAATTCTCGTTGTTATTCCATTCTTTATTATTACATTGGAATATCTCGCTTCATGCGTATTTACCGACATGGTTACGTTATTTATTATTCTATTGGAATAACTCGTCATGTGAAGTACCGCATGCATGGTGATTTCTTTTGTTATTCCATTCTTTATTATACTCGATTAAGTTAAAGTTTTAACTTCTATACTCCATGAAATTAGTGGAATATCCTTGATATTTGCGCTTCATCCAGTATCTTTTCATGAAAATATTCTTCTGAGCATTCTTGAATTTTACTCTACAAAGAAGTATCATGTTGACAATTTGGACGTTATTTGTTCTTGAATAATTTAATTCTTGAACTTGTTTTATTGAATTCTTATATCATTATAATCATCCTCATGTTTATATTTTTGTTGAAAGTCATATGTGGCCTGTAGTGCATAGATGGACTTGGTATGATTATGACCAGGGATTATTCGGTATAATCATGACCCTAATGTTACAAATGATGCAGAAAAAGTCCTCATTGGCCTGTAGTGCATTGATGGACAGTTTTTGGTATGATTATAGCTATGGATTCTCTTCGGCCAAGGGAGCAAATATGAATTGTTTTATGGCATGATCAGGACCGTTGATGAAAACACGATTATCTTTGGCCCGTAGTGCATGGATAATTCGTGGTCGTGATACTAAATAATATCCTTGGCTTGTAGTGCAGGGATGATTTGATGATATAGATTATTTATTAAGCTGAGTATCAGCAATAAAAGTGATGAAAAACTTTTAATACATCATAATTCTAATATTAAAGATTGTACTAAATTTGTTTACTCAATCCCAATCTCATCATTTTCGCCACAACATCATAAAAATGAACTATAATAATTACTCAATTGGATATATTGCAACAATAAAAATGAACTACAATAATTATATATATATATATATATATATATATATGTATATATATATATATATGAATAGGGAAAACATAACATTAATGCAAACATAAATAAATAACTAAATAAAAACTAAATATGCACCTCAGCTACTATGAAAATGCATGATTACATAAATGCAACAATTGATTAACCTAAACTAAAAAAATACTATGCAAACCTAGCTTAATAACTTAAATATGCAAGATGAAAACATGAAATTAAATCCCCCAAACTTGAAAATTACAATGCCCTCATTGTATAGATATAGCCAGAAAAAGAAGAGGACTTCCCTGTAATCACTAAGCTTGAGGTGGTGGTGTGTTGTGTTCTTCTTCATCGGAGTCACTTAGTGGAAATTGTGGCAGTGGGGCCGGTTCCTGATATAGAAATTGAGCATTACGATTTAAACTTTGGAGCATCATGTTTAATGATGCAAACGAGAGGTTCATTGCTTCAAACATGTGATCCTGCCTAGCGGCGACACGTCGCATCTCTCGTCGTGCTTGCTTGTTGTGCTCATCCACTTGGCGCTGAAAAATTTAGGAACTGAGAGCTAGAGATTTCCTTGGACTGTGGTACCTGCTCTGTTCCTTGATCTCCCATCGGTGCATCCTCATCCTCCGAGGTGTCTGCAGCATCAACTTCATCCTCCAAAGATGATGGAAAAATAAAGCCTATACCACTAGGATGGGAATCACCCCCGGCCCACACCGAATACCGTGCGATCATTTTGGAATTGAGTAACTGAAGAGGCATTTGAGTGGGTTCATCATTGGACCATCTAACACCGTTTGGCATACACAACCCACAAATGAGTGATGGGTGTGGCAAGCCAAAAAATTTCCTCGTAAGCATTGGCGAATGGAAAAATAGATTTTGGCCCCGACATCGATGATGAAATCTTGTACAATTGCATATAAAAGTAGTGCCTTTTCTTTAGTCACATCCGATGTGTGCGTGGACGGAAATAATTTTGCACATAAGAAAGCATACCATATCTTATCATACCGGCTGAGATCCTTCCTGTGAAAAAATGTGCCTCCTTTCCAACCCTTGATCCATGTTGTTCTCGACTTAGTTATTTCTTTGAGAATAGCCTCAAAGTCAAGATCAAAATCACGTAATTGAGCATATTGGCACTGTTGAGGCACTCATAACTGATAATAGGTGTTGATGGCATCAACACTGAACGGGACTAATCGACCCCGCACAAAAGCATTGAAGGGGGCTTTGTCCTTGGCGTTAGCATAAAACTCTTTGACCACGCTAACAACGGCGACCTCGGGTTCCTCAATGAACTTATTCCACCCTTTCTGATAAATCTGTTGCATCATTTCACCGTCGACAGGATCCGGGGCCAACCCCCACTCCAATGTAAGAGCTTTCATCACCATGTAGTCATATCGATTGACGGCGGCGACACTTACGAATTTGCATCAGTCGAAGGTTCCTGATGGTGGTGTTGTTGTGGAACTCTCTCCCCGGTGCCTCTTTGTTGTGGGTTTCGACGCCATTGATTTGAAAATAGTAAGATTTATCAATGATTTTTCCCCCAAACTTCAGTCACACAATCTTGCAAACAATTGGTGTGCACACTGATTTCTTCCCCCAAACTTGATGAATTTGTGGCAATTAATGTGATTGAAGATGAAGAACTTGAAGGTAGGTTACTCACTCTCAAGTGCAAGATGAATTCCCATAATAAGAACCCTAATTTGTGGCTTTTTTGAGTTTAAATTGAATGTATGTGATGAACTTGGGTTGAAAGGGTGTGTTTATATAGAGGTGGTGTGATGGAGAGGGTTAGGAGTAATGGATTGAAGTGGTGGGTATGTGTGTTCATGAAATGGGGTGATGGAGTAGAAGATGCCAAAATCGTGGGAATTGCATGTGAAGAATACGTAGTAGTGCAATGAAGTAGTGGGGAAGTGGTATGTTAGAAGATGCAAATCGCCGAATCATCTGTTGAATTCAGGACCCCACCCCTAGGGGGTGTAAACTAAAGAAGCATGCACGATGGGCACGCCTTCTATTTTTGAACTAGAGAGACCCACTTACGGGGAGGTATAGTATAAAAGGCACGCCCGTGAAAGTGGGTCGAGGGTTCTGCATGTTTCTTAAACTCCAATCCTTGTGCATGTTTTTCTCGCTTGTTTAAACATAAATATGAGTAGATTTTGAGCAATCTTAAGCATGGTAACGCAATTATCTAAAGATGACTTAAACTTTTAACTACTAGTAATTGAATTAACATGAATTGATTCGAAACTAACTAACATTCTAAACTACACTATAACTAGTATGGATGAAATATGAAAAATTAAAAGACGATTGGGTTGCCTCCCAATTAGTGCTTGATTTTAAGTCGTTCAGCCTGACTACTCCCTGTTTATGGTGCGTCGGATAATGTGATTGCGATGACATTCGTGTTGGATTCGCCACCCCAATAATGTTTCAACCGTTGACCATTAACCTTGAAAGTCTCCAATGGGTTTCTACTGTAGAATTCGACGGCGCCATGTGAGAAAACATTTTTTAATGGTGAATGGAACCGACCACCTTGATTTTAACTTTCCTGGGAATAACCTCAACCTTGAGTTGAAAAGTAGTACGGATTGCCCCAGTTCAAACGTTTTGTGCATGATTTTCTATTCATTCCATTTCTTGACCTTTTCTTTATATAGCTTAGAGTTCTCATAAGCTTGAAGTTGGAATTCATCGAGCTCGTTTAATTGTAGTAGTCTCTTTTCACCCACAGCTGTTTGATCGAAGTTAAGTTTCTGAATCGCCCAATAGGCCTTGTGTTGTAACTCGATCGGTAAGTGACAAGCTTTCCCATAGACCAATTGATATGGTGACATACCAATTGGTGTTTTGTACGCAATTAGATAGGCCTATAGTGCATCATCCAACCAGAGAGACCAATCCTTTCTATTTGGGTTCACCACCTTTTCCAAGATTCTTTTCACCTCCCTGTTTGAAACTTCAGCTTGTCCACTTGTTTGGGGATGATATGTTGTTTCCACCTTATGGTTGACCCCATACTTTGCCAAGAGAGCTGTAAATGATCTGTTGCAGAAGTGACTACCTTCATCAGTTATGATAGCTCATAACGTGCCAAATCTCGTAAAAATATTCTTCTGCAAGAATTTGAGGACCACTTTGGCATCGTTAGTTGGGAGTGTTGTGGCTTCAACCCATTTTGAGACATAGTCAACTGCAAGCAATATATACTGATTACCGAATGATGATGGAAATGGCCCCATAAAATCAATGCCCCACATGTCAAAAATTTCAACTTCCAAAATTGTTTGTATTGGCATCTCATTCCTTTTAGATATGTTGCCCACACTTTGACATCTATCACAACTTTTAACAAACTGGTGGGCGTCCTTGAACAATGTAGGCCAATAAAACCCGCTTGAAGTACTTTTGTCGTTGTTCTTTCATCACCGTAATGTCCCCATACGTGAGATGAGTGGCATTCATGCAATATGTTCTTTACTTCACCGTAGGGGCACACACCTTCTAATCATCTTGTCTTGTCATGTACTATTTGAATAGGTAAGGCTCATCCCACATATACCATTTACGTCATGAAGAAATTTCTTTTTACTACTCGTCGTGTAATATCGGGGAAGGATGTTTCTCACTAGATAGTTGGCGAAGTCCGCGTACCATAGAAATTCCGTATTGATCTCAAACAGCTGCTCATCCAGAAATGATTCATTAATTAAACACATGTCATCTTCCTTTTTGCCATGATTTTCCAGCCTTGACAAATGATCCGCAACTTAATTCTCCGTACCCTTTCTATCTTTTATTTCCAAATCAAATTCCTGTAGAAGGAGAATCCATCTGATAAGGCGTGGTTTAGCATCTTTTTTGGAAATTAAGTACCGAATAATCGAGTGATCCGTGTAGACTATCACCTTTGTTATGATCAAATAAGCCTAGAATTTATCAAAGGCATATACTACTACAGGTAATTCTTTTTCCGTAGTTGTGTAATTCATTTGAGTTTCCGTAAGTGCTTTACTTGCATTGTATATGGCATGAAATACCTTCTATCGGCATTGACCCAAAACAACCCCAACCGCATAGTCACTCGCATCACATATTAACTCGAAAGGTATATTCCAATCTGGTGCAACGATTACGGGAGCTGAAGTCGATTTCTTCTTCAATAGTTTGAATGCCAATTTACACTCCTCATCAAACTTAAAAGAAGAATCTTTCTCTAAAAGACTATATAAAGGTTTTACAATTTTAGAGAAGTCTTTTATAAATCGTCTGTAAAACCCGGCATGTCCAAGAAACTTCAAATTCCCTTAACTGAACTTGGTGGAGGAAGTTTTTCAATCGCTTTCGACTTTGCCTTATCAACCTCTAATCCATGAGCCGAGACCTTGTGCCCCAAAAATTATGCCTTCCTCAACCATGAAGTGGCATTTTCCCGATTAAGTACAAGATTCGTGTCCGCAGTGCATCTTTGTAACACCATCACCAAATTTCTAGACAAGCATCAAAGTTGTTTCCATAGACGTAAAAAATCGTCCATGAAGACTTCCACATTTTTCTCCACCATGTCCGAGAAAATGGCCATCATACACCGTTGGAAAGTAGAAGGTGCATTACATAAGTTGAACGACATTCTCATGAATGCAAATGTGCCATATGGGCATGTGAAAGTAGTCTTTCTTCGTCTTCAAGGGCAATGATGATCCGATTATAACCGAATATCCATCCAATAAGAAGTAGTACTCGTGTCCCGCTAATCTATCCAACATTTGATCGATAAAGGCAAAGGAAGTGATCTTTCATGGGTTGCCTTATTTAATTTTTCTATAGTCCATGCAAACCCTCCAACCAACCACCGTCCTTTGTTTAATTAGCTCGTTATCTTCATTTTGTACCACGGTCATTCCTCTCTTTTTCGCTACACATTGAACTGGACTAACCCACTTATTATCAGAAATTGGATAGATGATACTCGCGTCCAACCATTTCAATATTTCCTTCTTCACTACTTCTTTCAGGATTGGGTTGAGCCGTCTTTGTTGCTCCGCAGTTGGTTTTGCATCGTCTTCCATCAGAATTTTGTGCATACAAAACGATAGGCCGATTCCCTTGATATCCGTAATTGTCCATCCTATAGCCGATTTATGTTCCCTAAGCACCCTTAGCAACTTTTCTTCCTACAATTCGTTAAGTGCAGCAGAAATAATAACAGGTAAAGAATTAGAAGTGCCTAAATACACATACCTGAGGTGTTTAGGTAGTGGCTTTAGCTCAAGAGAAGGTGGCTCCTCTAATGATGGTTTCATTCTGGTTGTGGATCTTTCCTCCGAGTGCAATGGTTCAAATTGTGCTTTAAATCTGCTAACTCGTGGCAAAGAGTCTAGTATCTACAAGTAATCCACAAATTCTGGATCATCTAACTCTTTATCTCCCAATAGTGTCGTTTTTAATGGATCGTTACCCAAACTTTTACCCATGTCTTCGCTGATTATTTGGTCAATGATATCCATCCTGAAACACTCTTCTTCATCCGTAGGGAATTTCATGGCCTTGAACACATTAAATTTTACTTCTTAATCTTGGACCCTCGTAGTTTGTTCACCTTTTTGTACGTCGATGAGTGTCCTACCCGTAGACGAGAAAGGTCTCCCTAGGATAATCGGGATGTTCTTATCCCCCTCAAAATCTAGAATTATGAAATCCGTGGGGAATATAAACTTGTCAACCTTGACCAATATGTCCTCTACAATGCCTCTCTGCATGCGTGATTAACCTATCCGCCAACCAGTAATGAGATGTTCGTAGGCTTTGGAGCTGGCAAACCCAATTTTGTATAAACTGATAACGGTATAAGGTTCACACTCGCCCCCAAATCACATAAACATTTATTGAATGCCATATTCCAAATCATGCATGAAATGGTGAAACTCCTCAGATCTTTCCACTATGGTGGCAACTTTCGCTGTAAAACTGCACTACACTCCTCCTCTCGTTAATGCCACTATTTTCAAAATCTTCCAACTTCTTTTTCCCGGATGTAATCCTTTCATGAATTTAGCATAAATTGGCATCTGCTCTAGGGCTTCTGTGAATGGGATGTTAATCTGAAGTTTCTTAAAAACTTCTAAAAATTTCGTAAACTGCTTATCTAATTTCTGTTTTTGGACTCTCTACTGAAACGGCGGTGGAGGATACCCAACTGGCTTGTCATATAACTTTGTTTTCTCAATTTGCTTATCCTCACCCTATTTTTCTTCAACCACTTTGTTCTCATCAACTTTGTCATTCGTTCTAGCTGAATTTTCTGTACTTGTCCCATCTAGTTGTTTTCCACTTCTCAAAGTGATTGCCTGACACTGCTCACGATTTCCCTTCGAATTTCTTACAGTGTCACTCGGTAGAGTCCCTTGTGGTCTATTGTTCAATGCTAAGGCAATCTGTCCCATCTGATTTCTAGATTCTTGATGGCCATTGCTTGATTTTTCATCGCTGCCTTATTGCTTGTTATATATTTTGACAACAACTCCTCTAAATTTGTTTTCCTCTCTTGATGTTGAACTAGTTGTTGATGATTCTAAAATCCTGGGGGATATGATGGTCATGGAGCTTGTTGATGCTGATTATTACTCCATGAAAAGTTAGGATGATTCCTATTCCCATGATTGTATGAATTCTGGTACGTATTCTATGGAATTCTTTTGTAGCTACCCACAAATTGCACTAACACTGGGTTGATTGCACATTGATCTGTAGGATGCTCACCCGCGCACAATTCACAAATAAATGAAACCAGTTGTGCCTGTACCCCTGACATAGCATCCAACTTCTTAGAGAGTGCTGAAATTTGTGCTTGTATTGCCATCACTCCATCTACTTCTAACACGCCAGCTACCTTCACCTGAGTCATTCTTGTTGTGGGCCACTGGTAGTTGTTAGCTGCCATAGTCTCTATCAACTCATAAGTCTCCTCATAACTTTTAGCCATAAACGCTCCACCGAGAGGTCGCGATCAATATCGGTTCGAGATTTTCGTTCAATCCATTGTAAAACGTGTTCATCTGCAACCACTTAGGCAATCCATGATGCGGGCACTTTCTAAGAAATTCCTTATATCTTTCCCATGCCTCATATAGTGACTCCCCGTGTTGCTGTTCAAACATAGTTATCTCATTCCTCATTTTTGCAATTTTTGCTGGTGGGAAGAATTTTGCAAGAAATTTCTTAGCAAGGTCTTCCCAAGTAGTTATTGATCCCGGCGGTAAAGAATGTAACCAACTCTTCGCCTTGTCCTGTAGAGTAAATGGGAACAAGCAAAGTCTCGCTGCGTCATCCGACACCCCATTGGACCTGAAGGTGTCACAAATATCCAGAAAGCTGACTAAATGTTAGTTCGGATCATCATTTGCCAATCCCCCAAACTGAACCGAATTTTGAATTATTTAAATCGTCCCAGGCTTGATTTCAAATGTGTTCTCAGCTATAGAAGGCCTGGTGATACTTGACTGCAGTTCAGTCACATTGGGTGTAGCAAAATCCCTCAACGCTTTCTGATCTTTAGCAGCCATTGCTTCTTCTTTTTAAGAGTTTTTGAATTCTTCTCTTATTTCCTTGATCCACTTACTTAACCTTTGGAACCGTTTCTCAATGTCGTCCTCAAAAGGAAGCAAGTCTGGATTTTTGGAGTATGTTTGCATAAACCAACTTCAAAAACCTGAAATAAGACGAACAAAACAAAAATAAAAATGTTTAAGTAAAACTGGACTAATTAAACTGATATCGTAAAATATTAAAATCTATACTAAAATTGTTCCCCGACAACGACGCCAAAAAGTTGTTGGGTAAAATCTAATTACGCGCAACACGCAAGTATACATGTTCAACAAGTAATATAATAGTAAGTAGAGTATCGTTCCCATAGAGAAAACTTAATAAGAATTTAACCTCACAATTATCAGTTTCTTATTAATCCTAATTTTATTAAACTATTCAAATCAATGATTAAAATTATTAAAACCAAATTATTAAAAATACTACGATCACAAAACAATCACAAATATTAAAAACTAAAATTTCAAACAATTATTGGAGAATTAGGCTTATGACCTCACCCTAAGCTTCACTCTGATTTTTACACCTTTTCTTTCAGTTTAATTCACTATCCCAGTTTATTAATCAAGAACACGTATGTAACACTAGCCACCTCTCGATGTACTAATATCGTATTAACTCAAATCCATAATTTAGATAGAAACAAGTTAAACACCTTAATCAACTAACTCACTATATCTCTATGCGAATTATAATTGAAGAAGGTTTAAGTTTAAGTCCTTTATCTGATTACATGGGATGTCAAGCATATCTCTACCTTAACATTCATTAAGATTTTGCTTCATTCACAAAATTCAAGAACACATGCTATATTAACTAAGTCTAGACTTGTACTCCCTCTCTCGAATTCATACAAAGCCACAAAGAACTGTTGATCAGGAAATTCATAAATTCAAGCTCAAATTAATATATATAAACTGGATAATAGTTTATTAAACTGGAAATCAAAGTTTAATAATCATCATTTCACTTAAAGATCCATCATAAGCCCAAAAAGTAAATTAATTCATCATCAATGAATTAATGACTGAATAAATTAAAGATAACATCTTTTCAATTATAAATATAAGACTAAACAAAGAATAAATTAGAACACCCTTCACGTTAGCCTTAATCCACAATTGATATAAACGTTCCTTCAAAATCTTCACTCCAATGCTCGATAAGAAAATCTGTAATTAATCTTTGATAATTGCCTTCTTCTATATCCTTGATCTTGTGTTTTTGTTAATATATGTGTACACAAGAAATCTCTGCTCAAATCCATGCCAACTAGAGTCCTAAAGCCATACAAGAACCAAAATCCAAGTCTTAGCAGTGTTTGAATCAAGATAGGATAGCCAGCATACGGGACCCCCCCACTGTATATATAGTAAATGGGGGCTAGGCTACTGTCTTGCAGACTTGAAGACCCCCACTTTGGTGGGGTGTAAGGTTTATATATATACACCAACTGGCTAGCACACTACATTCTGACTTTTCTTAATCTTCATACTTGCTAAAATAATGCTCCACATGACTCCTTTTCTTATCACTTGCCATAACAACCATCCTACACACAAAAGAACAATAATGAAGTAAAAATAAACATGAAAACAAGGAATTAACAAAACTTAAGCTTGAATTAAGCATCGATTCATGGATATAAAATCCACTTATCAAGGCACGTGACTAGGAACAAAGCCCTCCTGTCCAACTTCATAGAGAAGGAGGGTCCAACAGTCATATTTGGAGACAACGGTTCTGGCAAGACATAAATGTATGGATCAGCGGGGAATGGTGCAGTGTCCTTCAGCAAAGTAGCCTATGTGGAAGGACTAAAACATAATCTTCTGAGCATAAGCCAACTCTGCCGGAACAAGAGAAGGGAACATCTATACTGTTAATCTTGGTCAACTAAGTTCTGATGAGATAATATGTTTTATGGCTAAAGCTTCTGAAGAAATGAACTGGCTATGGCACAGAAGACTATCTCATCTCAACTTCAAAAGGATATCAAAATTAGCCTCAAATGATCTGATAGCAGGCTTACCCAAACTCAGCTTTATCAAAGAAAGGCCATGCAACATTTGTCAGCTTAGAAAATAGACTAGAAGCTCATTCAAAAGCAAAATTGTCAACTCAATTGACAAGCCTCTGCAGTTACTTCACATAGATCTATTTAAGCCAATTGCAACAATAAGCCTTGGAGGAAAGAGATACTCACTAGTCGTAGTGGATGACTATACCAGATTTACATGGGTATTATTTCTAAACTCAAAAGATGAAACAAGCTCCCAACTCATCAAGATGTTCAGACTGGTAATGAACAAGAAAGGGGAGAAAATCAAGGCTATAAGGAGTGATCATGGTAGAGAATTTGACTTCTCTGAGATGGACCAGTTCTGCATAGATAATGGCATCAGTCACAACTTCTCAGCTCCACGAACTCCTTAGCAAAATGGAGTAGCTGAGAGAAAGAACAGAATATTGATAGAGGCTGGAAGAACTCTGCTAGCAGCAGCTCATATGCCTGAATATTTCTGGGCAGAAGTTGTCAACACTGCATGCTACACTCAGAATAGATCTCTTATGCACTCTACGTTAGAGAAGATTCCCTACGAACTGTGGAGAGGAAGAAAGCCAAGTGTCAACTACTTTCATGTATTTGGTTGTGCTTGCAATATTTTGAACAATGGAAAGTAGTATCTAACAAAGTTCCAACCCAAGTCAGATGAAGGAATCTTTCTCGGATATGCCACAGAAAGTAAGGCTTATAGAGTATTCAACAAGAAGACGCTAACTGTGGAAGTCTCGATTCACATCATTTTTGATGAATCAGACTTGGACAAAACTGTATCTCAAGACACTACGAACAATAACTTAGACACTACGAACAATAACTCAGACACTGCGAACGACAACTCAAGCACTACGAACAAGACTATCGAGACCAACACCATGATCGTAGTTCCAGAAAATGAAATCGTCAAGCCCTTAGAGGAGATCATAGAAAGAGATATGTCAGATAACGAACCTCCACATCAAGGAGCATAGATTGATCTTGAAGAACTCAGACAAGAAGCCATCAGGTTAGATGTTCCAATAGGAAACAGATGGGCAAGAGATCACACTCAAGACCTAATCATATGTAGGGTTGTATCTAGCTTGGACATTCTTTTCTGTTTTATTCCCTATTGGGTGGATCTGGAAAGGATAGGTTTGTGCATACCTCGACAAAGGTGTATGAGCACTTATGTGTTCTCGGTCGACAAATTGTCATGACCATTATACCAGAGAGAGAAGGGTAGGTAGTTTGATGAAACATAGCACACCAGGTGTTCGACAGAATGCCTGAGTAGGGTGAAGTTGTAACCTTAGCTTGTAATTCCTTTGATTACCATTCGTTATCCATTTACTTGATTTGATAATTAGTTATGCTTAGATTAATCACACTTTCATTTATTGTTGTTCGAATAAGACTTTAGCGATACAAAGTCGGTACTTAGTAAATATTAGTGATAGTTCCTCGTGGGTTCGACACTTTCCTTATCACTGTATTACTTGTTAGACCGCGTATACTTGCGCGTGTTTAGTGATCGGTTTTCCGACCAAAAAGTTTTTGGAGTGATAGTTCCTCATGGGTTCGACACTTTCCTTATCACTGTATTACTTGTTAGACCGCGTATACTTGCGCGTGTTTAGTGATCGGTTTTCCGACCAACAAGTTTTTGGTGTCGTTGCCGGGGAACTATTATTCTAATATTGTCCAATATTGATTTAAATCAATTTAGTCTTAATTTGAACGTATATATATATATATATTTCTTTTATTTGTTTGGTCTTCCTTTTTGTTTTTAAGTTTACAGGTAATGGACTATCATTGTTATCAATGGCCTTATAAGAGGACGACACAACCAAGCTCGGAAAAAGGACTCGAGCAATTGCCATTTCAAATTCCAAATGTCTTGAGGTTTTCTGACAATCTTAAGTGTCAGTCCACTCAGTATGCCTACTGTCAGGAACGAGCTGACATTGAACTGATCTCTTATCATCCAAACTGTCAGGGTTATCCAAACTCTTGGGACTACAGTCTAGAGAAATATCAAGATTCAACTTACTCTTATCCAAATCAATTTGACAACCAATCTCCGCCATAATATGAGGTTACGTCTCGACCCAATGAGAACTTGTCTGAGTCCTCAACACGAGAAGAAAAGAATAGGCTTGGAGAGCTTCTCATCAACTTTATTAAGAGAAATGAGGTTTGGATGGCAAGCCAAGAAGCCGCATTGCACAGCCTTGAGAATCAATTGGGGCAACTCGTCAATTCCATCACAAATCCACCGCAAGGCAATCTTCCGGTCTTAATTGATCTTGATGATGAAGCAGTAGAGCATTGCACGGTGGATATGCAAGGAAAATGCGATGAGTCTCGCACAGTTGTTGAGGAAGACGTCATAGTGCAAACTAACCAACCGGTGGAGTCTAAAGTTGGAGACAAAAGGATAAACAATGGTTGTATAGTCAATACTGATCTAGAATCAGAAATCACGCTCCCAACTATGAAAACCCTGGAGGGCCCATTAGAGCATGAAGAATGCTTTCAATTTCATAAAAGATGATTAGATGGACGAAGGAAAGGAGAATGGCCAATTATCCATGTCGGCCAAAACTTTAAAGGAATTGACGAATAGGGGGCATGAAATGGTCATTTTTGCTTATGAGTAGGATTGAAGCTAAGATGCAGATCAACCAAGCCGACTTTAATTTTAAAACAAGCGCTTGGTGGGGAGGCACCCCCATCTCAGTATCATTTTTATCTTTTTTTTCTTTACTTATGTCTAGTTATATTTTATGATTGTTATGTTTTCTTTGCAAACATGGCTGCTAGATACTGCAGCATGTTTTCCTGTTTTGGAGTAATTTTATACATAGTAGTATAGTTAAGCTAGTTATCATGTGTTTAATATAGACATATATATATGTGAAAGATATGTGGGCTAAAATATGGCTTTCTATGCAGGAATTGTGACGCCCCCAAATCCAGGTTCTCTAACCTCAGATTTGGTGCTCACGATCTATCATCATCATAAGCATTCTATATCTATTACGGAATAATAAACATACATTGTTCATTATAATAAAGTTTTATAACATAGTCCCAAGGTCTTTTTAACCTTAACTTAAACACACCATTCATATTACAAAAGGTTTACATAAGAAATTCCATCGATAATAATAACAAACATTCATTCTAAACTATTCTTGGATCTTGCCCTTGCGCTTTTGTCTTTCAGATTGGATCCTTGAGCTTAATCGAAACAAATGTCATGATATAGCAAGGGTAAGCAACTAATTCTCTTAGCAAGTTTATATACAAGGAGATATATCATGACTAGAAAGAATTTTTGCTTTCAATGTTCAACAATAGTATAAGATTGTGAAGGAACATGAATTAATAATCAACAATTGAATATTCGAATAATTGAATAATGTGTATCGAGTGGTTTTGAAATAACCATGAACATTTGCCAAGGTTCTCAATCATTTAAATGGACCTCTTAATAAGTTTTGGTATTCAAGGATCAACCTTTCATACCCCATGATTTATGCATAAACACTTAATAATCCAGAATCGATATCTTGCCTTAATCAAATTCGTCCTTTTCTCAGTCAAGAGTTCTTATCATATCAATTTAATAAGAACAGCTTTTTAAAACACATTTGATTTAACAAATTTAAACATCCTTGATCTAGATGATACAATTAGCATAGATCTATCTCATAAACAGTTCATGAATGAAAGAACTTTAATTTAATTCACAGTTCAATAATAATAGAACAGGAATTCAATTGTACAAAGTGCGAATTTCAATAATCATTATAGATGTGAATAATCATTAATAATTATTCACTAACATACTTTGAAAATAATAACTTGAGTTTGAGTTAGGAAACTTGCCTCGATAATGTTACTATTAAATAACAAATACCTTTAATTCACTTAATATTGTTAATCTTGATAATATCTAATTCACCTATTAGTATTATTAGTTCACTAATAATACTTACTAATATTATTAACATCTTAATAATATTTTAATACATTACTAATATTATTAATCCTCTTAATAATATTTTAATCATGCATTAATATTATTACTTATGTTTTAGTATCATTAATCAATTAATAATACTTTTATTCATTTACCAATAGTATTAATATTTTATTCATTTACTAATATTATTAATCATTTAATAATATTTTATTCATTTACTAATGTTATTACATTTTAATAACATTTTATTTAATCTTGAATATTATTATTTACTTAATAATATTTTAATTATCCAATAATACTTTAATTTAATATTATTAATCTTTTAATAATATTTTAATCTAAGAATAATATTTTAATCTAATATTATTAATCGTTTAATAATACTTTAATCATTTATTAATGCTTAAATCAAATATTATTAACCATTTAATAATATTTTAATGAAGTTTTAATCTTAATATTTTTATTTACTTAATAATATCATATTCTAATATTATTAATATCATAATAACATTTTAATAATTTATTAGATCAATAAACAATTTTTTCTAATTGTTCACCCTTTATAAAACCTCTTATTTAATATCCATAAAAGGTCATAAATAATATTTCTTATTATAAATTACTAAAATATCCTAAAATAGTCATAATATTATATATTAGGAGTATTCAAGCATTAAAATCACATTTTTCTTATTTAAGACATCATTTAACTATTTATTTCTTTTTATTCATAACTTCATCATTTTTAGGAAAAATACCAAACTAATTCCAAAACTTCTTCTTCTCTAGATTTGGATAGTATATGACCCAACAATGATCTCCAAAATTTTCTGGAATTTTAGAAAATGATTTACTAATTTTAAAGTGCCCAAAACACTCGGATCTTGCTTCATTTTTCATAAATCGAGTTTTGCTCAGAAAATTCTGAACTTTTCAGGGTATACTTTCATAACATATATGAATATAATGTAAAAGTTTCGGAATTTTCCAGTGTATACACTGTGAGAAATTCTGGTGTTAATATTTAGGAGTCCTTTACGAAAATAGCCATTACGCAGAAACTATAAATCGAAACGTGTCCGTTCTTTTTCCTACACGTAGATAACTTCCTAAGGTACCTCTGTGCTTTTTCCCAGATTTTTAAAAGGCTTGAAACTGTCCGAAACACCCTTAAGAAAAACAAGGACAGTAGCTTTTTAGGGTTTTAAAACTTTAATTCTCTATGTGGACTATTTTGGGGAAAACAGCCTCCATGGCTTCAATACTTGCTAGATTTGTATTCTACCACTTGGGTTTACTAGATAACTCATGTATCTAGCACCTCCCCTTCGACGGATCACAAATTCAAGTTGTAAAACTTGAGTTACACAAGATTTAGTGGAAGAAAAACAAGGGTTTAACCCCTAGGAGAACATATGCTCATTTTCTTTCTCTAAACCTTTGATCTAATACTCAAGATACTTAGTTCCATCCATGATGATATGTAGAACTAGGGTATCTTGAGTATTAGTTCATAACCCCAACAAATCTTTCTATAACACAAAGAAGAAGATGAAGAAGAAGAAGAAAAAGAAGAAGAAGAAGAAGAAGAAGATTAGGTTATACCTTGATCTAGTAGCAACCTTCCTTGATTTACCAAAGTAGTATATAATGTTAGGGTGCATTAATCAAGCTAGCACACTCCTCTCTCTCTCTCTCTCAAAACCGAACCCCTATCTCTCTTTTCTCTCTTGTATCTTGCTAGCTTGGGAGAAAAATAGAAGAAGAAGAAGAAGAAGAAGAAGAATAAGATAAATGAAATGTCTAGCAATTGAAATGTGTGATTTAACTAATAACCCCCATACTTTTGTTGTCCCTTGGATAAAAGGCTTTGCCTTATCTCTTTCAATTGAGCTTAATCATGTGATTAAGGGTGCTAAGTAGATTTTCAACCAATGGGAGATGAACACACGTGTACTTGATGTAAGAGTTACTAATTAAGGAACTTGATTAGCATAATTTTGTTTCCTTAAAAGGCCTAATATGGCCAGTCCCCTTGCCCCCATTATCTCCTCCATTTTGCTTTTATTTTAATGCACAAATTTGATTAATCAAAAGTCTAAAATACCCTTAATCAAGTGTGTTAACTATTGGTTTGTATTTTATTTCTTTTGGGCTTCTCCTTTAATTGTTTTGGGCCATGTAATAAACATAGTCTAACAATTTTAATATATGTTACCCAAATTGTTTATTTAGGGTTTCCATTCCCAATCTTATGAAATTTAATTACTTATACATGTGACTTTAACTCATAACCTAATTAGGTTTACTAGAAATAGGTTTAAAATTATTAGTCACTTGAAATAACAAGATTATCCACTTAAGTTAGTATACATATTAAATACTAACTTTTCCTTATTACCATAACCCTTGGGTTATTTAATTGTCTCACCTAATGTATAATTAGGTTACGAAGCTTTCATTTTTAATGAAATCTATTAATGTATATATCCATAACTATAGTATATATGTTTATTGATTCATGAACCACTTCACATATGTTGTCACATATTAAATCACTATATAAAACAAAGTTTAAAATATCAATAATGTACATACATATATAGTGACTTAAAATTCACGGTTATTACATCCTCCCCCCCTTATAAGAATTCTGTCCCCGGAATTACATATAGGGTTACTCAAAAAGATGTGGATAATTTTCCCTCATCTTTTCTTCGAGTTCCCACGTAGCTTCTTCAGCAGTGTGGTTCCTCCAAAGAACTTTTACA
This sequence comes from Panax ginseng, assembly GCA_020205605.1. Lineage (NCBI taxonomy): Eukaryota > Viridiplantae > Streptophyta > Magnoliopsida > Apiales > Araliaceae > Panax > Panax ginseng. The sequence continues at coordinate 110,443,860 of CM035131.1, read as the reverse complement.
GAATGTATAACCTTATTTCGCAATTTCTGCTATTTTCTATCTAAAATTTCAACCAGAATTTCCTCGTACGACAAATCCTTTTCTACTTGAATTAGCTCGTACGATATCACGTGCTTGTAATCAGGCTTATATGGTCGTAGAACTTACACATAAAATACATTATGAATATGTTCCAGTTCAGGAGGTAGAGCTACCTCGTACGCCACTTCGCCTATCTTCCTCAAGATCTCGAAGGGTCCAATAAATCTCGGACTCAATTTACCTTTCTTTCTAAACCTTATCTTCCCTTTCCAGGGAGATACTTTCAAAAATGCATAGCTTCCCACTTCAAATCTCTCTTACGGCAATGTAAGTTCCAGATACTTCTTCCGGTGATCTTGGAGCTGCTACAGGTGCTCTTATCACCTTGATGATCTCTACGATCTCATTGCACAGCTTTTGGTCCCAACAATGACGTTCACCCACTTCATCCCAAAGATAAGAGCGTTCTATATTTCCTCTCATATAAGATTTTTGCATTTGACAAAGATTACGATCTTTGGCGTGATAGCTATTATTGTATACAAACTCTACTAATGGAAGATGATCCTCCCAGTTACCCTTGAAGTCCATCACACAAGCTCTGAGCATGTCTTCAAGCATTTGAATCGTTCTCTCACTTTGTCCATCGGTCTACGGATGATACACAGTACTCATCTATAGCTGCATCCCCATTCTTTCTTGAAGACTCTTCCAGAAGTTTGACGTGAATCACGGATCTTTATCCAATACAATAGATACTGGTATGCCGTGTCTCGAGATAATTTCTTTGATATATAATTTGGCTAGCTGGTCCAAACTATACCTGATCTTGATCGGCAAAAAGTGAGCCGACTTCATAAGACGATCTACAATCACCCATATGGCGTTGTGCCCTTTTTACGTTGCTGGAAGTCCCACCAAAAAATCCATCGTGATGTGCTCCCATTTCCACTCTGGAATTTCTAAAGGCTGTAGTAATCCACTTGGTCGTTGATGCTCTGCCTTGACTCTCTAACAAGTTAGACATCTGATGACGCATTCTGCAACCTCTCTCTTCATGTTTGGCCACCAAAAGGGTTGACGTAAATCTTGATACATCTTTGTACTTCCTGGGTGTATCGAGTACCTCATACTGTGCGCTTCTTGCAAAATCTCTTCTCTTAGTTCTGGTACTAACGGTACCCAAATTCTTCCTTTGAATCTCAGCAGTTCGGTGCCATCAATCTTATATTTCAATTCATCCCCTTTAGCTAACCGCTTCTTGATGTTGTCGCAATCTTCATCCTTCTCTTGAGCCTCTTTAATCATATCTAATAAAGTCGGGCTCGCTGCCACTGTAAATAATTTCTTATTGGTCTCTATCGGATACTTAACCTATAAGTTAAGTCATTCGAAATCTTTCACCAATTCCTCTTGAATGGTCAACTTCAGTAACTTCTCTCTGCCTTTTCTGCTCAGGGCATCTGCCACTACATTTGCTTTGCTTGGATGGTACAGAATCTTACAATCATAATCCTTGATCAATTCTAGCCATCGGCACTGCCTCATATTTAGCTCCTTCTGTGTAAAGATATACTTCAGGCTCTTGTGATCCGTATATATCTCACACTTCTCTCCATACAAATAGTGCCTCCAAATCTTCAAGGCAAAAACTACTGCTGCTAACTCCAGGTCATGAGTCGGATAACCCTTCTCATAGTCCTTCAGCTGACGTGAAGCATATGCAATGACCTTACCGTGCTGCATCAGTACATAGCCAAGACCCTTATACGACGCATCACTATACACTACAAATCCTCCCGTGTTGTCTGGTAAAGCCAACACAGGTGCTTGACTAAGCCTCTTCTTCAATTCCATGAAACTCTCTTCACATTTCTCATTCCAAACGAACTTCACCGTCTTTATAGTAAGGTTGGTCAATGGCGATGCTATCTTTAAAAAATCTTGGATGAATCTCCGATAGTATCCTGCTAATCCCAAAAAACTCCTAATTTTTATCGGCGTCTTTTGGTCGCTCCGATTGATAACCGCTTCTACTTTTCTTTGGATCCATAAAACACCATCCTTATCGATAACGTGACCCAAAAAATCGCACTCTCTGCAACAAAACTCACACTTGGAGAACTTTACATACAACTTCTCCTCCTTAACGTCTCCAACACTATCCTTAGATGTTCAGCGTGCTCTTCCTCCGTCTCTGAATATACCAGAATGTCATCGATGAACATGACAACAAACTTATCCAAATAATGTTTAAACACTCTGTTCATCAAGTCCATAAATGTTATTGGCGCATTCGTTAATCCAAAAGACATTACCAAAAACTCTAAGTGTACATTCCGAGTTCTGAATGCCATCTTTGGAACATCCCCCTGCCTCACCTTCAGTTGGTGATAACAGGTTCTCAAGTCAATTTTTGAAAAGTATTTCGCCCCCTTCAACTGATCAAACAAATCGTCGATCTTGGGCAACGGGTACATATTCTTAATAGTGACCTTGTTCAACTCTTGGTAGTTGATACAAAGCCTTAATGACCCATCCTTCTTCTTTACGAATAAGACTGGTGCTCCCCACGGTGATACGCTCGGTCAAATGTATCCCTTATCTAACAACTCTTGTAGTTTAACCATTTGTTCCTTCATTTCTATTGGAGCCATACGATACGGTGCTTTGGATACTGGTGATGTCCCTGGTGCGAAATCGATAACAAACTCTACCTCTCTATCTAGTGGCAATCCTAGAATCTCATCTAGGAAGACATCAACGAATTCCCTTACAATAGGTATCTGACCCAGTTCACCCTTGACTCTGCGGGTATCCACAACGTGAGCCAAATAACCTATACAACCATTCCTAAGCAACTTCTTTGCTTTCATCATCGTCAGACAACAAGATTGTCTCGGCAATTTACTGCCATTAAATACCACCTTTGACTTATTCAGAATCTTTAGGTGTACGTACTTTTTCTTACAGTCAATGACCGCTCCGTGACTCGATAACCAATCCATCCCGAGGAATACATCAAACTCTCCAAGACGAATCGGTATCAAATCCACGTTAAGCGTAAACCCTCTTACATCAGCACAACAGTTCCTATGGATGTAGTCTACAGGGATAATTTCTTTGTTTGGTACTTCTACATTCATTGGGTGTTCTAATAGTTCACGAGGTAAACTTAATCTTTGAGTAAATTCATCAGATACGAAAGAACATGAAGCTCCCGAATCGAATAACACATAGGCATTTATATCGTTGATCAGAATTATACCTGACACCACCTCCCTAGATGCCACAACATCTTGCACTATCATATTGAATGTCCTCGCTATCGGCTTATTTGGCTGGGCTGGTCCTCCACTGGTTGTCCTAGTGTTATTGCCCCTGTTGCCATTTCCGTCATCCGTGCTTTTCTTCCTCGGGAAATCCTTGAGCCGATGTCTCGCTTCACCACAGTTAAAACAACCTCCCTTCTTCACCTTAGGACAATTGGGTGAGGTATGCCCTTCTTGTCCACAGGTATAACATACCGTTTTTCCCTTCAGGCACTCTCCGAGTGACCCTTCCCTGATTTCCACACACCGACTTCTCTTGTTGCACACTTCCTTGCTGACTCTCCAAATTACTACCCCCACTGCTCCATTTCCGCTTCTTGTTGTTGCTACCGCCATTACTAACATTCTGATTCCCACCTTCTACTTTCTTCGTGTTCTTCTCCCGATTGTACTTTGAGACCGCTTCGCTTCCACCTTCCGCTATGAGAGCTTTCTCTAATAGAGTTGAGAATGACATGATTTGTAAACCGCTTACTCATCAGAATCCACGACTTTAGTCCATTTTCGAACCTTCTTGCTTTCCTCACCTCCATGTCTACCTTATGTGGAGCGAATCTGGCCAATTCATTGAACTTCGCAGCATACTCTAACACTGACATATTCTCCTGTTTTAATTCCAAAAATTTGATCTACATTCTCGCTTGTGTACTCTCAGGGAAGTAGTTCCCAAAGAACAACGTCTTGAATGCTTCCCAAGTCATAATTCCAGTCCCGGCTTTGTTCTGGTTGGCCTCCCACCAATAGTTAGCCTCACCTTTCATTAAGTAGGTAGCAAAAATTGATTTCTGCTCTTCTGCTACTCTAGCAATAATGAAGGCCTTCTCAATCTCCTTTATCCACGTCTGGGCCTCTATCGAGTCTGATATTCCTCTAAACTCCGGCGGTCCTACTGCCTTGAAGTCCTTAAAGTTGGCTAGTTGATTTCCTGCAGGTTGAGCTTGATTCCTCATAGCTTTAGCCATCATGTTGATAAAGTCTTGCATTGGGTTTGGTTGAGCTCCCGCTGCATTATTAACTGACTCTTCGATCTCTTGGTTCCTTAGTACACATCTGGGTGGCATTATCTAGTGAAACAAAATTCTAACACGTTACTCGGGTTTTATTATCATATAAGTACTTAGCATGTAATACGCTACTGTATTCAAACAATCAGATGATCAGTATATGAGAGTTTTAAATTACCAAGATTTGGAACTCTTTCCCCTTGATTAGTGGGTTAAGTTTGTTTTAAAAAAAAAATCCAATTCAGTCTACTGGATTCACATAACATTAAATAGAAAATTTACTATTTAAATTTTCCAACACATATTATAATAATGCATTTATATTCATATACCAATCTTCGGTGTCTCACATGTTCGATATAGGTATATTTTTATAAATGCTACTATCCCATTTTAAACACAAAAGATGGGATTAACTCAAAATGATACTCCCCTACATACACAAATAGAGATACTACCAAACTACCTACTACCTCACACCTACTGAGGTCTACATCAACATAAAACCCTATTACACAAAAGGGGTACTAATGCATCTATCTACAACTGGTCCATAGCATAATCATCACTGGTGGCCCTGCTAGGTCACCTGAACAGGCTCCTGGGGAAACAACCCCTCCATAACTCTACGCCGAATGGATCGACTCGATTCCCCTATCTCGATATGCGCCCTCCTAGTCCCACTGCGTTGGCCCTCATATGCTGCGTCTAGTGCCAGTCCTAAAGTCTCGACCCTGACCTTCATGGCCTGCAGTGCTATCTCTAACTGGTCCACCCGCTTGGCTGACTCATAAAATGCCTCCTCCACGCGAATCTTATCTGCAATCTCCACGTCAAACTTACCCCGCATCGCCAGATGCTCTACGCTCAGCTCTTCGAACTTTGCTTTCTCCTACTCTAGCTGTACTCGCACCTTTGCTAACTCAATCAGTGCCTGATTAGCAGCATCTTTATACTGCTGCTCCATGTACTGATGAGTCATATTCCGTGCCTCCAACTGTAAAATCCTCTGCTCCTGTGCATGGTTTTTCTCTAGCAGGTCACTGATCATCACATCCTGCGAGGTGTCCATCACCTCCTCTGGTTCGGCCTCCTCCTGGTCTACGGAATGGCTCCCCTGACTAACACTCAACATCCTATAATAAAACAAGGATACAACATCAGTACTACAATAAAATATATTCATTGATAAAATGAAATAATATTTTATTAAGTACAACACATTCTCGATGAATTTCCACAATCCATCTCCTCACATACTCTATAAGAGTTTTGTACTAAGGTTATAACCTAGGTTTCGCATTCCTAATGTTTATAACCTATGACTTGGATACTAACCTGTGACGCCCCCAAATCCAGGTTCTCTAACCTCAGATTTGGTGCTCACGATCTATCATCATCATAAGCATTCTATATCTATTACGGAATAATAAACATACATTGTTCATTATAATAAAGTTTTATAACATAGTCCCAAGGTCTTTTTAACCTTAACTTAAACACACCATTCATATTACAAAAGGTTTACATAAGAAATTCCATCAGATAATAATAACAAACATTCATTCTAAACTATTCTTGGATCTTGCCCTTGCCTTTGTCTTTCGTATTGGATCCTTCAGGCTTAACTGAAACAAATGTCATGATATAGCAAGGGTAAGCAACTAATTTTCTTAGCAAGTTTATACAAGGGAGATATATCATGACTAGAAAGAATTTTTGCTTTCAATGTTCAACAATAGTATAAGATTGTGAAGGAACATGAATTAATAATCAACAATTGAATATTTGAATAATTGAATAATGTGTACTGAGTGGTTTTGAAATAACCATTCTCAGTCATTTAAACTGGACCTCTTAATAAGTTTTGGTATTCAAGGGGATCAGCCTTTCATACCCCATGATTTATGCATAAACACTTAATAATCCAGAATCGATATCATGCCTTAATCAAATTCATCCTTTTCTAAGTCAAGAGTTCTTATCATATCAATTTAATAAGAACAGCTTTTTAAAACACATTTGATTTAACAAATTTAAACATCCTTGATCTAGCTGATACAATTAGCATAGATCTATCTCATAAACAGTTCATGAATGAAAGAACTTTAATTTAATTCACAGTTCAATAATAATAGAACAGGAATTCAATTGTACAAAGTGCGAATTTCAATAATCATTATAGATGTGAATAATCATCAATAATTATTCACTAACATGCTTTGAAAATAATAACTTGAGTTTGAGTTAGGAAACTTGCCTCGATAATGTTACTATTAAATAACAAATACCTTTAATTCACTTAATATTGTTAATCTTGATAATATCTAATTCACCTATTAGTATTATTAGTTCACTAATAATACTTACTAATATTATTAACATCTTAATAATATTTTAATACATTACTAATATTATTAATCCTCTTAATGATATTTTAATCATGCATTAATATTATTACTTATGCTTTAGTATCATTAATCAATTAATAATACTTTTATTCATTTACCAATAGTATTAATATTTTATTCATTTACTAATATTATTAATCATTTAATAATATTTTATTCCTTTACTAATGTTATTACATTTTAATAACATTTTATTTAATCTTGAATATTATTATTTACTTAATAATATTTTAATTATCCAATAATACTTTAATTTAATATTATTAATCTTTTAATAATATTTTAATCTAAGAATAATATTTTAATCTAATATTATTAATCATATAATAATACTTTAATCATTTATTAATGCTTAAATCAAATATTATTAACCATTTAATAATATTTTAATGAAGTTTTAATCTTAATATTTTTATTTACTTAACAATATCATATTCTAATATTATTAATATCATAATAACATTTTAATAATTTATTAGATCAATAAACAATTTTTTCTAATTGTTCACCCTTTATAAAACCTCTTATTTAATATCCATAAAAGGTCATAAATAATATTTCTTATTATAAATTACTAAAATATCCTAAAATAGTCATAATATTATATATTAGAGTATTCAAGCATTAAAATCACATTTTTCTTATTTAAGACATCATTTAACTATTTATTTCTTTTTATTCATAACTTCATCATTTTTAGGAAAAATACCAAACTAATTCTAAAACTTCTTCTTCTCTAGATTTGGATAGTATATGACCCAACAATGATCTCCAAATTTTTCTGGAATTTTAGAAAATGATTTACTAATTTAAAGTGCCCAAAACACTGGATCTTGCTTCATTTTTTCATAAATCGAGTTTTGCTCAGAAAAATTTAAATTTTTAGGTATACTTTTATAACATATATGAATAAATGTAAAAGTTTGAATTTTCCATGTATACACTGTGAGAAATTTCAGTGTTAATATTTAGAGTCCTTACTGAAAATAGCCATTCTTGTAAACTATAAATCGAAGCGTGTCCGTTTTTTTTCCTACACGTAGATAACTTCCTAAGGTACCTCTGTGCTTTTTCCCAGATTTTTAAAAGGCTTGAAACTGTCCGAAACACCCTTAAAAAAAACAAGGACAGTAGCTTTTTAGGCTTTTAAAACTTTAATTCTCTATGTGGACTATTTTGGGGAAAACAGCCTCCATGGCTTCAATACTTACTAGATTTGTGTTCTACCACTTGGGTTTATTAGATAACTCATGTATCTAGCACCCCCCTTCGACGGATCACAAATCCAAGTTGTAAAACTTGAGTTACACAAGATTTAGTGGAAGAAAAACAAGGGTTTAACCCCTAGGAGAACATATGCTCATTTTCTTTCTCTAAACCTTTGATCTAATACTCAAGATACTTAGTTCCATCCATGATGATATGTAGAACTAGGGTATCTTGATTATTAGTTCATAACCCCAACAAATCTTTCTATAACACAAAGAAGAAGAAGAAGAAGAAGAAGAAGAAGAAGAAGAAGAAGAAGAAGAAGAAGATTAGGTTATACCTTGATCTAGTAGCAACCTTCCTTGATTTACCAAAGTAGTATATAATGTTAGGGTGCATTAATCAAGCTAGCACACTCCTCTCTCTCTCTCTCTCAAAACCGAACCCCTATCTCTCTTTTCTCTCTTGTATCTTGCTAGCTTGGGAGAAAAATAGAAGAAGAAGAAGAAGAAGAAGAAGAAAAAGAATAAGATAAATGAAATGTCTAGCAATTGAAATGTGTGATTTAACTAATATCCCCCATACTTTTGTTGTCCCTTGGATAAAAGGCTTTGCCTTATCTCTTTCAATTGAGCTTAATCATGTGATTAAGGGTGCTAAGTAGATTTTCAACCAATGGGAGATGAACACACGTGTACTTGATGTAAGAGTTACTAATTAAGGAACTTGATTAGCATAATTTTGTTTCCTTAAAAGGCCTAATATGGACGGTCCCCTTGCCCCCATTATCTCCTCCATTTTGCTTTTATTTTAATGCACAAATTTGATTAATCAAAAGTCTACAATACCCTTAATCAAGTGTGTTAACTATTGGTTTGCATTTTATTTCTTTTGGGCTTCTCCTTTAATTGTTTTGGGCCATGTAATAAACATAGTCTAACAATTTTAATATATGTTACCCAAATTGTTTATTTAGGATTTCCATTCCCAATCTTATGAAATTTAATTACTTATACATGTGACTTTAACTCATAACCTAATTAGGTTTACTAGAAATAGGTTTAAAATTATTAGTCACTTGAAATAACAAGATTATCCACTTAAGTTAGTATACATATTAAATACTAACCTTTCCTTATTACCATAACCCTTAGGTTATTTAATTGTCTCACCTAATGTATAATTAGGTTACGAAGCTTTCATTTTTAATGAAATCTATTAATGTATATATCCATAACTATAGTATATATGTTTATTGATTCATGAACCACGTCACATATGTTGTCACATATTAAATCACTATATAACACAAAGTTTTAAATATCAATAATGTACATACATATATAGTGACTTAAAATTCACGGTTATTACATCCTCCCCCCCCCCCCTTATAAGAATTCTGTCCCCGGAATTACATATAGGGTTACTCAAAAAGATGTGGATAATTTTCCTCATCTTTTCTTGAGTTCCACGTAGCTTCTTCCAATTGATTGTGGTTCCTCCAAAGAACTTTTATAGAATGTATAACCTTATTTCGCAATTTCGCTATTTTCATCTAAAATTTCAACCGAAATTTCTCGTCAGACGACAAATCCTTTTCGACTGAATTAGCTCAAATGCGATATCACGTGCTTGTAATCAGGCTTATATGGTCGTAGCACTGACACATAAAATACATTATGAATATGTTCCAGTTCAGGAGGTAGAGCTACCTCGTACGCCACTTCGCCTATCTTCCTCAAGATCTCGAAGGGTCCAATAAATCTCGGACTCAATTTACCTTTCTTTCTAAACCTTATCTTCCCTTTCCAGGGAGATACTTTCAAAAATGCATAGCTTCCCACTTCAAAATCTCTCTTCTGGCGATGTAAGTCTGCATACTTCTTCTGGTGATCTTGAGCTACTACCAGCCGGGCTCTTATCACCTTGATGATCTCTACGGTCTGCTGCACCAGTTTTGGTCCCAACAGTCGACTTTCACCCACTTCATCCGCGCCACAGCGCCAACCAACAAAGGGTAGGTCACGCCACGGTACCACAAGCGAGTCCCAGCTACTGTTAACTAGTGTCGCGGCACCAAGGAAAGAAGTGAAGGTTGCACCGCGGCGCCATAAGCGAGAATTGGTTTTTAAAAAAGCTGGTGTTACCAAGCACCTAGCCCACTTCTCCTCGCAATCCTCTCGACGTTTCTCGGCAGTACAAGCACACAAACTAGCCCCTCATCTACCAGTACAACTGCACAATCATTCCAGCCATGTTCTGCTCCACACTCCCCATCATTTCCCACAAGGACCCAAATCAGTCGCCCAGTACCAAGCCAGTCGCCAAATAATAAAAAGGGATCTGAATCAAACTAGGGTTCATCCACTCAAGGTATTGTGGTTGTCGTTTAATTAGAAATTTCTTATAGTTTAATTTTTGAGTTTTGCGCATTACGTCTGATGTGTATTGGTGTGATTTCCTCTGCTAGAAATCTGGATAGAGCTGTTTCAAGCAAGATCTGTCTAGTTCAGTCTTAAGGACGCACACAAGGTGTTTGAGAAATTGTCTGAACCAAAATTTTGATTGAATTGTGAAGTTTTGACATTGGCAATTGTTGGGGTCTACTTGGCCTAAGTTTGGGGGAATTTTGGCACTGCTTAGGACTGCTTTTGCATCAAACCAACAGAAATTCTGTCATGGCACCCAAAAGGCAACGACTCAGTGTCGGAGGGTCTTCGTCCGCCGTGCCACCACCAATGGCTTAGGATAACACCAATTTTATTAATGAGGAGGCCTGGAAAAGGTACAAAAGCTCATTTGGCGCGCGAAATCTAATTCCTGAGCGGGGGTTGAGGCCCGATAAAAAGGATGGTGAGCTAACTACTATGATACTTGAACGCTAATTGGATCCACTTCACAAAACCACTGCAAATTTACCATAGTACCGAGTGGTTCGGGAGTTTTATGCCAACGCTTGATCGATGGTCCATTTGTTGTCCAAGTTCGGGGGAAGTTAGTGGCTTTTGGAAGCCAAGCCATCAATGAACTGTTTGCGACACCCGATTATCAGGGCAGGGACTATCTAGAGTCGGGACTCCACATCTATGATCTCGAGGATATCATTAGGCGGCTCTGCAAGCCCGGGACTACATGGAAGAAAAATGATTACACGGGTAAAAGACGGCTTCCGGCCAAGAGACTCGTCAAGCTGAAGGCGTGGTTCAACTTCATATGTGCCAACATGATCCCGACCCGGCATCTTAGCGACGTGACGAAGGATAGGGCGATTCTGCTATTCGTCATTGTCACGGGTCTTAATGTGGATATTGGAGTGCTTACTCATAACTCCATTTTGAAGGCAATCAAGAGCAACATCATTGTAGGACTCCCACATCCATCGTTGATCACCCGGCTATGCAAGCAAGCAGGCATTCAGTGGGGGTTAGAAGAGATAGCCTCGCCACCCATGACAGTCATTGACCATCTGACCATCAAACGCTACTATGAGTGGGACGGGGCAGAGTCTCATGTCAGAGGAGAGGGATACGGCCCACCTACAGTACCACCTCCTACAGCAGAGGCCGAGGCCTCACAGTTTCCAGATGCCGCTCCAGACGCAGGCCCAACTGGACAGGGATTACTGGCCGACATCATGGCGTCTCTCACCCTGCTGCATCAAAAGCACGACGCCGAGGCTCGCAGGCAGTAGAGGCACATTGCAGCTATGGCGCAGAGGCAGGACATTGCTATGCAATACCAGGCTGAGCTGGTAAACACCATGCAGAGCATTTACACCGACTATTGTGGCGAGAACGCTGAGTTCATGCCATACCAGTTCCCGGAGCCTCCTGTTTCCCACTATACCCTCCACCATCACTGCCCGTCGAAGCTAATGAGGATGAAGCTAGGGGTGAAAATGATCCAGAGTCGATCCGAACATCCTAATGCTCAAGCTCGACTCGGATCAAAAATTTTATGTTCAAGTTTGACTCGAATTCGAACTAATAATTTCCAAGGCTGCTCAAGCTCGACTCGATGAATTACTCGATACTACTCAGCTCAGAATTACTCGACTCGTTTTCACAACGAGTAATTCGTGAGCCTTTCTATTCGAGCTCGAGTCTGAGATGATTCACAACAAAATGAGACATAAAAATGAAAACTTAGAAAAACTTTACTTTTATTTATATAAAAAAATACATATGTTACAAAAATTATAATGATAAATTTATAATATTAATTATATTATGATACAATTTCTAGTAACATCATCATTACATTTATCCAATCTCGTACATACACATCCCCCTCTATTTATTTCCAACAACATTTGCAAGAGATGTTCTACTATTCTGTGCTCAATGGACTCAGATTCTTCAAGCAATGACACAACCTTGGATGACATAAGTCTCATTAACAACCCAAGAAACATCTTCCTTATGTGACTGGAAATGGAAAGAAAATCTAGACTTCATTTTTCCTGAACCACCTACAACAGTTAAGAACACAACGGATTTAAAGAATGAAATAACACAAAAAAATTACTAAAATGAGTAGTAATTCTTCTCTGCAACATATATATGAACAGAAGCAATAATAAAAAAAATAATAAGAATACAAAAGTTGATTTTGCTCTGTTTAACAATCTCATTCACTTAGCATCTCAGGGCATACTCTTGGCTGAGTTTGATTTGATTTCGCTAACTGGAATCATGAACTGTATCATCAATTTTGTTTATTTTTTATCTTTTTAAAATTTCACAAAGCTTTTATGGTGCATTACAGTTTTGAATTCATATCTTTGGCATTACCTTGAGTTAGTATCAAAGATAACTTTAAGCTATTAGGAACTTTAACATAGGAGTTAAGAGAAGCTACTATGAACAAAGTATAAATGTCATGAGATATGATAAAATTAATATTGAGCCATGTTTTTTACAGAGGCAGTAATAAGAAGTAATAAATGCATTTAGTAGCAATTATATTTTTTTTACACAAAAATTTAAAATACTGACCTCTGCAGCAATCTAATGGATCTTCACGGAATCAAGCTTCATAATTACTTATTTAAGTGTATTATTTCTTCTACATGTAACCATTTCACTCAACAATTGTGATGACTGATGTTGCTCTTCAAGATAGCTTCGAAGTTCTAATTGATGTAAGGAAGTTCTTGGATGTGATAGATCTGAAATAACATAACAAAATGACATAAGCTTCTATAAATTTAGGATTTTACATAAATTACTTCCATAAATCTAAAGGGTATAGCATGTGTGAATCAATTTCAGCCCAAAAGTTCTTTGGAACCACCTACTTGAAGTAATCAACACAATTTTCTTTCCATCATCTAGTTCTGTGTCCATATATTTAAAATAAGGTAAAAAAAAATAGAATTCTTTAATGAAGATAGCATTTCTTACATAAAACTTTCTTAGCTTCAGGAGTTTTTGGATGAAAGATACTCACAAATTTTCCAAAGTCAATATGTCCATTCTGATTCACATCGAATAAATTGAAAATCGAAAAAAATATCAGGAGAATGTCTAATTATAGGAGAAGCAGGACATGTATTATAAACCCAACCAAACTGGGGCAATGAAATCAACTTAATGCGACATTATTGTTGGTAATAGCCACTCATAAAAGTGGCATCCATCAACTGTAATCAAGCATGACTGCAATCAAATGAATGCGCTTGAGCCAAGTAAGGATATCGCATGACCAACATTTGGATTTATCCCTAAAATGACTTCCCTTTAATAGTCTTTCGTATGTAAATTCTTATAAAATTCAAATTACTACACATGAGTTCATGGTCATTTAAAACAAAACTAGCAATTTACTTCTGTATAAAAATTTTAATCCACAAACACAATAACTCATCGCAATCTTTTCCTACTTCTAGTAATAAGAAAACCCGAAAATGAATAATTGACTACAAACAAATAAGAATTAACACTACATACCATGTCAGTAAAAAGGTTCTACTTAGTGTTGCTCTTGAAAAATGCAAGCCGAAGCTCTTCTTAATTATTGAAACATGTATGAAAGAAAAATAAGGTTGAAATTAAAAGCTAGAAATTAGGGCTTTAATTTTTTTGATTAGGAATTTTTGGTATAGTAGAAGTTGTTTGAAATTGAGTCTGAAATATTAAAGGTATACATAGATAAAGATTACTTAAGTGAAAGAGAAGAACTGAAGAAGAAATATAAACGAACTAAAACACAAAAAACGTACACATTTATGCTTCGCCATCACAGTTCGTCTTTTGGGAAATCAGGAATTTGTGGTTCTAAGATTGAATCAATAATTTTTCATGTATTTGGCCTATTTTGTGGGATGATTCAGTCATAAGTCCTAACAAATCTGAAATCTCGAGCCTATAAATCTGCAGTAAACGAAGAGACGAGGCTAGCGAAGATGATAGAGATGATGAATAGGAAAACCTTTCCACTTCTTTATAAAAATCAGAATCAGATACTAAGAATCGAATATGTATTGAACCCTTAAACGAGTTGGGATCAATTAGCAAGGATCGAGCATGGATCAGATAAAGGCAGTGTACTCGAACCCTAAAACAAGTGAATGGTGTGCTGCTCACATTCAAGTTCAGTATTATAACCAAAAAATGAGTTTGGCCTATATTCGGCTCGGATGCCTACCGAATTCGAGTCTCGGATCATATTTTCGGGTCGAATTCGAGTCGGATACCGAGTAACCCAGACCGTTTTTCACCCCTAGACGAAGTTGATGAAGATGAAGCTGATGCCGAGTGGGCGATCTTCAGGGAAGCCCTCTTGTATCGATTATTTTATGTTTAGCAAGGAGGGCATTGCTCACCTTAAGTTTGGGGGTGTTAGGGTTATTAACTATTTATTTCTGTCAATTTCCATGTGAGGTTGAGTATTTAGTACTTTGCTTTTGTTATTTTCAGTATTGTGGTGCAATCATTTTTGAACTGCGGGATGATGTTTTGAATTCTTATTATTATGGATGCCATGAACTGATTTTGGTTTTTTATTTATTAATGCATGATTATAATTAGCATATTTGTGGTTTATAGCCATCTTTTTGGGGCTGATACAGATTTATATGCTTGTGTCATGTTAATGGCATTTTTACCCTATTTTGAGTTGCTATTAAGCAAGGGTGTTATACATTATTAATTTTTGATTGTGGCTATGACTAGCGCCAAATGAGTATGTCTCTCTTAGAGTCGTGTCAAGCATGTATGTACTAGGGGTTTGTTAGTTGATGAGTTGAGACTGTTATTGATCCGTCCTTCTAGCAAGCACCGACCAACTGTGTTAACTAGTTATTTTTTCAAATTTAGTTCGCGTGTTTATTGCTTTGAGAGTTGTTCACTCTTATAAACTTTCATTTTTACAAGGTAATAAAAGACTTAGACGTTTATACAATTTTGGATCTTGGATTCATGCATGTTTGAATATCGAAAGTCTTATGGTGGGTCGAGATGGAGCGTAAAACGCACTCGCCCCCAAAATAGGTCCACACGACCCATTTTGAGTCGCCAGATATCACTCTATAAAAATCAAATACAAAGTTCATTTATACAACTGTTGAACTGTCGTGCAGAGTACGACAACACATAAGCTATGAGCTTTAATACAATATTGTCTCGTAGACAGTATCCAAACACAAATTATTACAATGCCATATAAAATACAGCAGCAAATATTTTAAGACCCCAAAGAAGAACGAGAAGATTACTATCATATTCATTCTAATGAGGTGCACTTTTGACGCTTTCAAAGTCGGGTTCTCATCACCCTATTGTTGTTCGCCAAAATCAATTATTAAGTGACATATAAAATACGACACACACGTCTTAGGTCCTCAATACAATTATTTGCTTCATGTCATGCCGTTTTATAATGTATTGAGAAACTTCGACAGTCTCGGACCATCACACTGTTTCCCTATTATCCCCGCTCGACCAAGCTACACTCTTATTACCTGAAAGGAAATGTGAAGCAAAAAGGGTGAGCACAACTAGCCCAGTAAAGAATATCATGATTAAAGATAATTAAATTATCAATAGCCTTCATCAGTAATAAATCAGAGATTTAGAATGTGACGCCCCCAAAATAGGTCCAATCCACCCAACCTATTCTGAGTCGCCAAATACATGGTACAGAAATAACTACAACTTCATTATTACAATTGTCGTGCAAAATACGACAACACATACTGTGAGTTTAAATACAAATATTATCTTCTAGACAATATCAACACTCAAATGAGTCCTCATTACAATTATTGATACACTATTTTATAGAATAGTGAGGACTACTATAACCACTGCCTTGGAACATCACTCCACACCCTGACTACTCCCCGCTATATTCTCGCTTCCTGGGAAGAAAAATGGAACAAAAGAGAAAAGGGTGAGCTCAACTAGCCCAGTAAAGAATATTATGACAAAGATAATGTACAACAAATTATCCTTAGTCTTCAACAGAGAAAAATTTGATAGAATACAATAGACAACAAATTTTAGATCAACAATTGCAGCGGAAACAATAATTCATTAGAAGAGTTAAGTAGAGAATGAAATCTACTATCATCTATGAATTTAAAAGTCCATTATCGATATTTTATCCCTGTAACATCAATCAATATACATCTTGAATCAAATAGTCATCTTTGCACTACAGGCCAAAGATATTAATCACTCGGTCATGTTCATCTCAACACCTGTTCATCTTTGCACTACGGGCCAAAGATATTCATCAAGAAATCATTCATCTTTGCACTACAGGCCAAAGATATTCAGTAATATCATCATTTAGGACTGAGGATGATGAAAAATATTTTAAAGAAAACGAATCCAGTAAAATAAAAGAACAAATATTAAGGATTTGTACTTCAAAAAATCCAAGTTCAAAAATACTTCATAAATAACCATAGTGGAGTAAAATTCAAGAATGAAGATCAAAACATGAATACAATCAAAGCTAGTATCCATAATAGATGTCTTGGACACAGAAAAGAAAATTTAATTTTTCTGTGAATAGTGTCGTATACGTGAATAGTACCGTATATGTGAATAGTAACTCCGACACTAAAAGGTAGAAATTTCACAACAAAATCATCATGCTTCGTGAATAGTACTCGTGAATAGTAACTCATAAATAGTAACTCATGAATAGTAACTCATGAATAGTAACCCCGACATGAAAAGATAAGAATTTTACAAGAAAAATCTTACCAATATTCCGGTATAATGATATTGAAAGAAATAATATCATTTATAAAAAAATAACATCCCTTACCTCAAAAGAATAGTACTTACGGGTCGGAATAATGGATATAACGCTTAAAGGAACTTGCAATCAGAGTATAGCAACACTCAAAGTATCAAAATACTCACAAGAATACGCCCGATAATATAGAGAGAGAAAACTTCAGTTTCTGGTGTGATTTTCAATTCTAACCTAAGCACCCTATTTATAGAAAAATAATTAGAACACCAAAGAAGAAAATTTAATAAAATAATATATTTATAATCAAATTTTCCTTAGCCCACCACATCAAAAACACATTTACCACACAAAAAAATGAAAAACATGTTTAAAACAATTTTTGTAATAAAACCAATTCAGACTCAATATTCCGGAACTTCAATAATTCATAATAAATAGCCCTTTTATCATAAAAATTCAAATCTTATGTCCATTCCATATATCACACATACGGGTGATTTTACAGGCTATAATCAAATTTCAGTCAAAAATAGGGTCCACCAACACACAAAACATGTGTTAAACATTTTTTGTAACAAAAATACTCTTCCTCCTCATTTATTCATATATCACACATTCATTGTAAAAATATCACCATTATTATATTATAATATAATAATATATTTAAATGAATTATTTTATCAGAAAAGATAAAATATCAATTTTCGACAATTGTCACTTTAAAATTTTTTTCCATCTATATCCACATAAAATGAATATTTTCCTTATCATATAAATCAATAATTAATTATTCACAAATAATATTACAGAATCACAATACTGACAACCAGGCCGTTCCCAGGAAAGAGGTGGCTTTCCAATAAGGATTTTTCCTTACTGGCGCGCAATTAGGTGACCAAACCTCCCCTTAGACAGAACTTTCTAGACATTGCCAATAATGCTATCTAATAATATTATTCAAATAATATGAATTATTGTTCTGATAATGGAAAATACTGTGTAGTGAAAATTATTGAAACAACAATAATATAAAATATCAACGTAGCAATTATTGAATCAATTAAATAAAATATTGAATAGTAATTACTGTAACAATTATTGAGTAGTGCCTTCTTACGTAAGAATCAATAATTAATGCAATATCGTGTGTTATTGTGTTTTAACCACCGAGTATTTCAACAGTATTCACGGTAACAACTACTCCGTTATTTATAAACAACTTATATTTTTCGTTTTCTTCATCCAATCACTTTCCGTTATGGGGCCCACACAAGGCTGCGCCGTCATACGAATATTCCCCGACAACAATAAATATTTTATAACCACTTGCTTATTTTGCAAAATTTTCACATTTTACCCATAACTAACCACATTAATCAAATCAACCCCTTTACTATTTCAAAATAATAAATAGAGGAAATTCTATTTTATTAAAAAAAAAATTGGGATCTTACAACCTCCCCTCCTTATGAAATTTCGTCCTCGAAATTGACGTACGTACCTGGTGTTTCAAAAAGGTGAGGATACCTCGCTTTCATTTATGATTCCAACTCCCAGGTCATTTCTTCAATAGAATGGTTCCTCCACAAAACCTTGACTTGTGGTATAACCTTTGTGCGTAGGACATGCTCCTTTCTATCCAAGATCTTCGGTTATCTCATCTGGTTCTAACTCAAAAATGTGGTTCGGGTCGTCCACATATTTACGTAACATCGATACGTGAAAAACGTTATGAACACGCGACATACTTGGCGATAAAACGAGTCTATAGGCCACAGTTCCTATTCGATCGAGGATTTCAAATGGACTAATAAATTGAAGGTTTAAGCTTTCCTCTCTTCATCAAATCTTACTTCTAGAATAACGCATTCTTGCACCTTCTTCTTTATATCCATCAGCTCCGGTGTGTAGCTTGAACGGTTTTAACTTTATCGATTAAAGTCGGTTCTACTCGTATATCATCACGTGAGTCCCTAGAGTCTTTAACTCTATTTCTATCATTTGTAAGTTATACAAAATGGGTTTTGACAATATCGCACTCGTACTCGTATACGATCTTCTACTCAACACGTCAGCTACCACGTTCATTTTTCCAGGATGGTATGGTCAGAACAGGTGCCGAAATGAGTCTCCTCTTAAGTTCTTCGAAGCTCTACCACATTCCTTGCTTTATTCGAATTTTGTATCTCTACGAGTCAGCTGAGTTAATGGAGTAGCGATTCGAGAAATCCTTCCACAAATCTCCGATAGTAACCAGCTAAGCCTAGAAAGCTACGTATTTCAATTACTGACTTAGGTTGCTCTCAACTGTGAATCATATCCCAATCTTGGATAGCACGTTACAATGACACCTATCAGTTTACTACCGCACGAATATGGCGTCCCCTACGGAGAGTTTGGCTTTGGTGCATTCCACAAAGGAAGTCACCAGATAGAGGCTAGGGTACCAAATTCTATAGTTGAATTTTTAACTCCTGAAGTTCAATAGGAGCCATTCAATATGAGATTTTCGAAATGGATTTTGTACCGGGTTCAAAGTCGATACAAAATTCAATATCACACTCTGGGAGTAGGCCAGGAAATTCTTCAGAAAATACGTCAGGAAATTTTCTAACAACAGATATATCATTCAAATCTGACGTATTTTTGTTCAAGTCCATGACATGGGCTAAGAAAACATGACATCCGTTTTTCAATAAACGAATGGCTTTATGGCTTGATATGAAAGAGTTTGACTTCAATGGTTTAGTTCCTTGAATTCGAATAACAGGTTGCTTAGGAATATGAAAACTAACAACCTTACGAAAGCAATCAATTTTGGCATGATGAGTATTTAACCAATCAATCCCTAAAATCACATCAAAAGAAAGTATCTTTAAAGAGATAAGATAAACAGGTAGGGTGAGGGTACAAATTTGAATCAAGCAAAATTTATAAACAGTGGATGTAATGAAAGTTTCTCCTAACGGAGTCTCCACAGATAAGTCAAAGTCCAATTTCTCCGGAGTCAAGTTTAAACGTTGAGGGCAAGCAAGAGAGATAAATGAATGGGTAGAACCGGTATCTAATAAGGTATAAACTTTGCAAGAATTTATAATTAACTAATCCCTGATACCTTTGTTCGGGTTCCTCGCATTTTGGGTAGTCACGACAAACGCTCTTCCAGGAACCGCTGACTTTGTTTCGTCCGTATCCTCCTTTGGTGCCACCGTCCCAACTGGACTTGATTTCACTACAGGACAAAATTGAGCTATGTGACCGTCTTTTCCACAACTAAAACATAACTTGGAAGGCTGTGAATAGTTTGGACTTATATGTCCCTCCTCTCCGCATTTGTAGCATCTAGCTGGGCGTCAATTCTCCTCCCCTAGAATTTGTTCTTTGGTCTTTGGTCTCGCTACTGGTCGACGTCTTCCCGTCATCGTTAAATCTTTCTTCTTGAAATTTCCACTTGAATTATTTCTTCTATTATCTTGGCCATGATTACCACCAAGTGGTTACCATTTTTCGCATGATAATTTCCTCCACGATGGTTATCATTGTTCGATGGACTGTTGCCAACGAAGTATGATTATCATCGAGTTGTTGGTCATTATTCTTCGGTTGAGCTGACTCATTATCGCGCTCCAATAACTGAGCCCTATTCACAACATCTGAATATAGAGAAAATTTATAAGAAATGAGATATTGACGTATGTCGAGTTTCAAACCTCTCAGAAACATCCGTGTCATACGTACCTCATTCTCCACCAAATGAGGTGCAAACCTAGATAACTCCGCGAACTTCGCCTCGTACTGGGACACTGTCATGTCATTCTGTTCTAGTCTAATAAACTCTACCTCCTTCATATGATGAATACTTTCAGGAAAGTACTTGTCATTGAACAGTTTCTGAAATGTTTCCCAAGACATGTTGAGTGTGGCTGGATGGGTACGCTTCACAGATTCCCACCAGTAATCTGCCTCATTACGGAATATAAAGGTGGCGAATGGAACCTTCTGTTCCTCCGTGCATCCCAAGACATCGAATACCTTGGTAATTTGTTTGACCCACGTCTCCGCCTTAATCGGATCAGGCTTTCCCCAGAATTCTGGTGGTCCCAACTCTTTGAACTGTTTGGCTATGATAAACCGCGCGTTACTATCATTTCCACCCGTATTTTGTACACGAGCCTCCCTCGTCTGATTTTGCATGAACTATAAAAAGCTTCAAAACATCCCGTTGTTCATCGTCTGATCAGTGGGGTTGTTTACAGGAGGAACATTGTCGGTCTGTTGCATGTTCTCCTCATTGGTGAGTACAGGCATCTCCACGGTCTCATTTACTCCACTGTTAACATTCTCAGTTGCCATTCTTAAATACTGTCATAAAACAAGGGTTAATTAAACAAATTAACATAAAATAATATATTTATAATCAAATTTTCCTTAGCCCACCACATCAAAAACACATTTACCACACAAAAAAATGAAAACATGTTTAAAACAATTTTTGTAACAAAATCAATTTAGACTCAATATTCCGGAACTTCAATAATTCATAATAAATAGCCCTTTTATCATAAAAATTCAAATCTTATGTCCATTTCATAGGAAATTTAATTCTCTACAACTTTGCAAAAGAAAGTTTTTCCAAATTCCAAACGAAAAATGACAAATTCCAAACGAAAAATGACCGAAATCCACATAATCACCCGTATGTGGACAAATTCCAAACGAAAAATGACCGAAATCCACATACGGGTGATTTTACAAGCTATAATCAAATTTCAGTCAAAAATAGGGTCCACCAACACACAAAACATGTGTTAAACATTTTTTGTAACAAAAATACTTTTCCTCCTCATTTATTCATATATCACACATTCATTGTAAAAATATCACCATTATTATATTATAATATAATAATATATTTAAATGAATTATTTTATCAGAAAAGATAAAATATCAATTTTTGACAATTGTCACTTTAAAAATTTTCTCCATCTATATCCACATAAAATGAATATTTTCTTTATCATATAAATTAATAATTAATTATTTACAAATAATATTACTGTAATCACAATATCGATAAACTGCATGCTCCTTCAGAAAGAGGGGCTTTCCAATAAGGATTTCTCCTTACTGGCGCTCAATTAGGTGACCAAACCTCTCCTTAGATAGAACTTTCTAGACATTGCCAATAATGTTATCTAATACTATTATTCAAATAATATGAATTATTGATCTGATAATGGAAAATACTGTGTAGTGATAATTATTGAAACAATAATAATATAAAATATCAACGTAGCAATTATTGAATCAATAAAATAAAATATTGAGCAGTAATTATTGTAACAATTATTGAGTAGTGCCTTCTTACGTAAGAATCAATAATTAGTGCAATATCGTGTGTTACTGTGTTTTAACCACTGAGCATTTCAACAGTATTAACGGTAACAACTACGCCGTTATTTATAAACAACTTATATTTGTCGTTTTCTTCATCCAATCGTTTTCCGTTATGGGGACACACAATGTCAACTTGTGTCGCATTTAATATTCCCCACGATGAAGAATATTCCACGACTAAACGAATATTCCCCGACAACAATGAATATTTTATAACCACTTGCTTATTTTGCAAAATTTTCACATTTTACCCATAACTAACCACATTAATCAAATCAACCCCTTTACTATTTCAAAATAATAAATAGAGGAAATTCCATTTTATTAAAAAAAAAATTGGGGTCTTACATAGAACATATGGTAGATGATAAAAGTTTTCAACCATAGTTGCAGCGGAACGAGCAATCCATTAGAAGAGTCAAATAGACCATAGGGTCTATTATCTTCTCCATGTTAAAAGTCCACCAACAATGTTTTATCCCTGTAACATCAATCAACAATTCCTATCCACAATCATGTGAATAACTCATAATCATAATTGTAATTCTAAATTCCTCTTCGCACCTAGGACGAAGATAATTTTCATCACCTGTCTTTACCTGAAACATCAAAAATTATGGTTATTCCAAATCACAATTATTGTTCATAATCATACTAATAAATTAATCTTTGCACTACTGAGCTAAAGATATTCATTAACAATTCATCTTTGCTCTATGGGCCAAAAGACATACAATTGTATTATAGAAGAGTTGAGTAGAGTAGCATGATATATACTATCTTCTACTAATTAAAAGTGTATTATCAATATGTTATCGCTGAGACTCGGCTTAATAATTAATCCACATCATCGAATCATCCCTTCACTACGGCCAAGGATATTCATTAGTATTATGACCACGAATTATCCATGCACTATGGGCCAAGGATATTCGTGTTTTTCAACAATGGTCATGATTATCTTAGAATAATCCTCGGTTATAATCATACCAACAATCATCCATCATCGCATGTAAGCCAAAGATATACAACTATAAAACAAATAATCAACAGTCCATCTTTGCACGTAAGCCAAAGATATACAATTGTAAAATCAATAATCAACAGTCCATCTTTGTACGTAAGCCAAATATATACAACTATAAAACCAATAATCAACAGTCCATCTTTGCACGTAAGCCAAAGATATACAATTATAAAATCAATAATCAAAAGTCCATCTTTGCAGGTAAGCCAAAGATATACAACTATAAACCAATAATCAACAGTCCATCTTTGCACGTAAGCCAAAGATATACAGTTGTAAAATCAATAATCAACTGTCCATCTTTGCACGTAAGCCAAAGATGACTTTCATCATAATATAAGCATGAGGATGATGACAATGATATAAGCGAAAACAAGGATAAATATTAAAGACTTTAAATTTATCCAAATATTATCAATCAATTAATAAACTCATAATCTAATATTATTAATACTATAACAATATTTTAATCACTTCTTAAACTTATAAATAATTTATTTCAATTGTTTACACTTTACCAAATAATGCATTTAATCATTCAAAAATACCATACTCATAAGATTTCATCACCAATGATCAAATCCCTCATCAAAAATTTGCATATACCCTATATAGGATTCCCAAGCCATAAAATCCTATTTTTCAATTTTGTTACTTCACATAACATATTTAATTCATTTACTCATAACTAGTTCATTTTTATGAAAAATACAAAATCAATCCCAAAAATATTTCTTTTTCTCGGGATTTAGCGTAATATAGTCCCATATTGAAACATATATTTTCTGAATTTTTAAAATTCCTTTACTATTTTCATATGGCCAAAATCTGCTGAATATTTAGACATTTATCATAAATTGTACTTTTGTCCAAAAATTTCAAATTTACTGAGAATATACTCTGTTATATACATGTACTCCCAATAAAAATTTCACCAATTTTGGAGTTAACCACAAGGAGTTATAAAGGTTTACTTTTTAAAATAGTCTTTTCCATAAAATTCATAACTCCTAATCTATACATCCAAAATCGCCATTTTGGACACAATCTAGAAAACTCATCAAATTATCATTTTAAATTTTTCCAGAATTAATACAAATGTATGTAACTCTCATGGTGCCTCGACCACAACCTTACAATGATATTTTTTTACATAAAAGTATAGTCAAAAACTGCTTTTAGAAATTAAAATCTTTGGGAAGTGCTCAAAGAAAACCTTCGTACATGGGAGGCCATACGCCTAGGTTATGATAGATATCATATGTCCACGTAATTATCCTTGGTCAATCTAATAGACCCCAAAGAAAAATGAGAAGATTACTATCATCTTCTTTCCAATGGTGAGTCTTCTTCGACATATAACTATCTCCACCTGCTCTCCAAGTGAAAATTATATTTCAAATAAACTCCAAGATCATATAGTAGTGCTCAGAGATATACTCAAAGAAGTTGGATGTGCACAACCTTGTCTTTTATGATAACACGAGGTTGTATGTCATTAGACATCTTGTATGATAGTGGAAAAACACCTTCCAAAGTTGGGTTCACCTCACCCTATTCGGTTCACCAAAATTAAATATCAAATGACGATACAATACGACACACTTATCTAAAGTCATCAATAAAATTATTTCCATACTATTTAGGAGAACCTCAAAAACTATAGACCACCGCTCTATTCCCTCGTTATCCCCGGCCGACCCAAATTTACACTCTTATTACCCGAAAAGGAATTAAGAAGCAAAAGGGTGAGCACAACTAGCCCAAAGAAAGAATATCATGACTAAAGATAATTTACATCATCAATAGCCTTCATCAAGAATAAATCGTAGATTTAGAACATATGGTAGATGATAAAACTTTTCAACCATAGTTGCAAATGAACGAGCAATCCATTAGAAGAGTCAAATAGACCATCGATCTATTATCTTCTATGTTAAAAGTCCACCGATAATGTTTTATCCTCGTAACATCAATCAACAATTTCGCCCACAATCATATGAATAACTCATAATCATAATTGTGATTCTAAATTCCTCTTCGCACCTGTGACGTAAGATAATTTTCATCACCTATCTTCACCGAAACATCAAAAATCATGGTTATACCAAATCGTAATTTTTGCTCATAATCATATTAATAAATTCATCTTTGCACTACTACCAAAGATATTCATTAACAATTCATCTTTGCACCATGTGCCAAAGACATACAACTCAGATTTGTAAGAGTCAAGTAGAGCATGATATCTACTATCTTTACTTAATTAAAATTTATTATCAATATTTTATCGCCGAGACTCAATTTTAATAAATAATCCACATCATCGAATCACCCCGCACTACTGGCCAAGGATATTCGTTAATATAACATCCATGAATTAATATTTCATTTCATCGAGACTCAAATTTCAATAATTAATCCACATCATCGAATCATCCCCGCACTATGTGCCAAGGATATTCGTTAATATCACGACCACAAATTATCTATGCACTACGGCCAAAGATAATCGTGTTTTCATCAACTGGTCCCGATCATGCCATAAAACAATTCATCTTTGCACCCTTGGACTAAGAGAATCCATAGCCATAATCATACCAAAAATTATCCATCAATGCACTACGGCCAATGAGGACTTTTACCACATCATTTGTAACATTACTGGCCATGATTATACCGAATAATCCTCGGTCATAATCATACCAAGTCCATCTATGCATTACAGCCATGTAGATGACTTTCATCATAATATAAGCATGAGGATAATGACAATGATATAAAGAATCAATCAAATGAGATAAAGGATAAATATTAAACATTTATAATATAATTTATCCAAACAGCTCAATAATAACCAAATGTTATTAATCACTTAATAATCTCATAATCTAATATCATTAATATTATAACAATATTTTAATCATTTCTTAAACTTATAAACAATTTATTTCAATTGTTTACACTTTATCAAATAATGCATTTAATCATTCAAAATGCCATACTCATAAGATTTCATCATCAATGATCAAATCCCTCATCAAAAAATCAGATATACCCTATATAGGATTCCCAAGCTATAAAATCCTATTTTCCAATTTTATTACTTCACATAACATATTTAATTCATTTACTCATAACTAGTTCATTTTCATGAAAAATATCAAATCAATCCCAAAAATATTTCTTTTTTCGGGATTTAGCGTAATATAGTCCCATATTGAATATATATTTTTCTTAATTTTAAAATTCATTTACTATTTTTCATATGGCTAAAAATCATTAATATTTAGACATTTATCATAAATTGTACTTTTGTCCAAAAATTTAAAATTTATGTGATATACTCATGTTATATACATGTACTCCCAATAAAAATTTCACCAATTTTGGAGTTAACCACAAGGAGTTATAAGGGTTTACTTTTAAAATAGTCTTTTCCCATAAAATTCATAACTCTTAATCTATACATCCAAAAATCGCCATTTTGGACACAATATAGAAAACTCATCAAATTATCATTTCAAATTTTTTCTAGAATTTTTGAGGGTCAGAAAAATTACTTAAACCGCAAATGGATTTTAACCCGCCATGCAAAATAATCCACGTAAAATGCATTATTTCCATAATTTAATAAGGAATAAATATGTAAGGATCATTCACCATGCATGTGGTAATCCACATGACAAAGTTATTCCAATGTAATAATAAAGAATGGAATAATGTAAGAATTCACCATGCATGCGATAGATCGCATACGCATGATTATTCCAATGTAATAATAAATAATGGAATACCAGTCATGCCAGAAACGCATGCATGTGATATTCCAAATAATAATAAAGAATGGAATAACAATGTAAGAATTCACCATGCATGAATAATAGATCGCATGCACACATGTTATTCCAATGTAATAATAAATAATGGAACCAGTCATGCGTAAACGCGCATGCATGTGATATTCCAATGTAATAATAAAGAATGGAATAATAGAAGAATTTTACCATGTATGCAGATTCATGACATACAAAAGTTATTCCAACATAATAATAAAGAATGGAATAATGTAAGAATTTCACCATGTATGCGGTAGATTTCAGATAGACAAAGTTATTCCAACATAATAATAAAGAATGGAATAACAATAGCTCTCTTCATGAATACGAAAGAAATAATAAACCCCTCTACGAGTATTGAAAGAAAAATAGTTCTCTTAGTGAATACAAAAGTTAATAAATGTACCTTAATAAAGTATTGAAAGAAAATAATTCTCTTCATGAATACAAAAGAATAATACCCACCTTACTATAACAAATAATATTCCTTACCTTAGAAGAAACCGGATATAGGAAAGTGAAGTAGCGTAATACTTTTCTTCTTTCTCTCTATAGTTTTTCTCTCTAGAGTTTCAAAATGAATTCGTAAGAAATAATGAAGGAATGAACTTCTATTTATAGGAGAATGGACCTGAATAGTAACTAATTCATGAACTGTCTGTATTGATTTATTTTTAAAACAGATTTTATCCATATTAAATTACTATGCAAGATTAATAAAATATTCTAATAAAACAAAATCTTTTAAATAAAATATAATATATTCTATTTATAATCTAATAAAACTAATAACTTTATAAAAGTATTCTATTTTATATAAAAAGATTTTACTATGCAAATACTATGCAGTGCACTATGCAAACACTATACATAATAGAATATTATATATTCTATTTATAGTCTAATAAAATAAATAACTTTATAAAAGTATTATTTTATATAAAAAGATTTTACTATGCAAATACTACGCAGTATTATACTATGCAAACACTATGCACTATGTAATATTTACATGCATAATATAATATATTCTATTTATAGTCTAATAAAACAAATAACTTTATAAAAGTATTCTTGTTTTATATAAAAGTTTTCTATTTTATTACATTTATAATAATAATAAAACAAAACTTATCACCTTTATTATAATTCACAATATTAATCCACCATGTCGCTCCTGTGAAAGAGGGGCTTTCCAATAAGGATTTCTCCCTATTAGCGCGCAATTAGTGACCAAACCTCTCCTCGCGTAACTTCTAGACATCGTTAATATTGCAAATAATAATATTAATAACTTCGTTATCTCAATTATTGATTTAATAATATATAAAAATATCGATAATAATTGAATCAAATAACGTGAGATACTATGCAACAATTCATCGAGTAATAATTGAACAAAACCGAAAGTGACTTCTCACGTAAGCATCAATAATCAATACCGTGTGCTACTATGCAACCACGCCAGACATCGCATTTCTTTTACTACCGAGTAGTTCAACAGCTTTTAATCAGTAAAACTTTCGCCGTTATTTTCATAAAAATATTTTTGTCATTTTTCAATCCGATAATAATTCCGCGTGGGGTCCACTAATGATCAGACGTCGCACGGATATTTCTCCACAAAAAGAATATTCCCCACCAATCAAATATTATACAACAACTTGCATACTTTTCAAAATTTATAAATATTACCCACAACTATAAAATTATATTAAATCCACACCATAATATTCAAAAAAATATTTCGAGAAATTTAAATCTTTATTCATAAAATTTGGGGTCTCACAATCTCCCTCCTTATGAAATTTTGCCTCTAAATTTTACGACGCACTTCGTATTCAAGAGATGAGAATACCTTGCTTTCTTTTAAGATTGTACCTTCCCGGTTAAATCTTATGTATCATAATTTTTCCATTGCTCATCTCCCGTATTTTAGATATCATTCTAGAATATATCTTCAAAACAAAGGTTAATTGACATATCACAAATTTGTCAACTTATCAAGTAAAAATTTTGGCTTAGGTAAGTCACACACTAGCTTAAGTATATTACTCTGCTCTCCCTCCTAGTTCTAGACTCATATCTCCGCCAAATGACCATATCCCTAAGCTCGATACCATTTGTGACGCCCCAAAATAGGTCCACATCACCCATTCTCGAGTCGCCAAATATCACACTATAAAAATCAAATACAAACTTCATTTATACAATCATTGAATCTGTCAGATAGAATACTTAACCATAGTTAATCGTGAGTTTTAATACAAATGTATGTAACTCTAATGGAGCCTCTAACCACAACCTTACAATGATACTTTACATAAAAGTATAGTCAAAAAACTATTTTAGAAATTAAAATCTTTGGAAAGTGCTCAAGGAAACCTTCGTATATGGGAGGCCATAAATCTTGGTTATGATAGATATCATATGTCCATGTAATTATCCCTGGTTGACCCAATAGACCCTAAACAAAAAATGAGAAGATTACTATCATCTTCTTTTCCAATGGTGAGTCTTCTCGACATATAACTATCTCCACCGCCTCCAAGTGAAAATTATATTTCAAATAAACTCCAAGATCATATAGGTAGTGCTCAGTAGATATACTCAAAGAAGTGGATGTGCACAACCCTCGCCTTTATGATAACACGAGGTTGTATGTCATTAGACATCTT
Source organism: Panax ginseng (assembly GCA_020205605.1). Taxonomy (NCBI): domain Eukaryota; kingdom Viridiplantae; phylum Streptophyta; class Magnoliopsida; order Apiales; family Araliaceae; genus Panax; species Panax ginseng. Next base: position 110,413,729 of record CM035131.1, on the reverse strand, counting down.
GTATGATAGTGGCAAAACACCCTTCCAAAGTTGGGTTCACCTCACCCTATCTTGGTTCACCAAAATTAAATATCAAATGATGTATACAATACGACATACTTATCTAAAGTCATCAATAAAATTATTTTCATACTATTTAGGGAGAACCTCAACAGCTATAGACCACCGTTCTATTCCCCTGTTATCCCCAATCGACCCAGCTACACTCTTATTACCTGAAAGAAATTATGAATCAAAAAGGGTAATCACAACTAGCCCAATAAAGAATATCATGACTAAAGATAATTTACATCATCAATAGTCTTCATCAATAATAAATCAGAGATTTAGAACATATATTAGATGATAAAAATTTTTCAACCATAGTTGCAAAATGAACGAGCAATCCATTTAAGAGTCAAATAGACCATCGATCTATTATCTTCTATGTTAAAAGTCCACCAATAATGTTTTATCCTCGTAACATCAATCAACAATTTCCCGCCCACAATCATATGAATAACTCATAATCATAATTGTGATTCTAATTTCTCTTCGCACTCTGTGACAAAGATAATTTTCATCACCTATCTTCACTGGAACATCAAAAATCATGGTTATACCAAATCACAATTTCGCTTCATAATCATATTTAATAAATTCATCTTTGCACTACTACCAAAGATATTCATTAACAATTCATCTTTGCACTATAAAGCCAAAGACATACAATCAGTATTTTAGAAGAGTCAAGTAGAGCATGATATCTACTATCTTTACTTAATTAAAATTTATTATCAATATTTTATCGCCGAGACTCAAATTTTTAATAAATAATCTACATCATCGAATCACCCCTGCACTACGGTCAATGATATTCGTTAATATCACATCCATGAATTGATATTTCATTGCTGAGACTCAGCTCAATAATTAATCCACATCATCGAATCATCCCTGTACTACAGGCCAAGGATATTCGTTAATATCACGACCACGAATTATCTATTCACTACGGGCCAAAGATAATCGTGTTTTCATCAACGGTCCTGATCGTACCATAAAACAATTCATCTTTGTACCCTTGGACGAAGAGAATCCACAGTCATAATCATACCAAAAACTGTCCATCAATGCACTACGGGCCAATAAGGACTTTTACCATATCATTTGTAACATTACTACCATGATTATAATCAATAATCCTCGGTCATAATCATACCAAGTCCATCTATGCACTACACAGCCACGATGACTTTCATCATAATATAAGCATTAGGATAATGACAATGATATAAAGAATCAATCAAATGAGATAAAGGATAAATATTAAACATTTATAATATAATTTATCCAAATGCGTTCAATAATAACCAAATGTTATTAATCACTTAATAATCTCATAATCTAATATCATTAATATTATAACAATATTTTAATCATTTCATAAACTTATAAACAATTTATTTCAATTATTTACACTTTATCAAATAATGCATTTAATCATTCAAAAAAAGCCATACTCAAAAGATTTCATCATTAATGATCAAATCCCTCATCAAAAATCTGCATATACCCTATATAGGATTCCCAAGCCATAAAATCCTATTTTTCAATTTTATTACTTCACATAACATATTTAATTCATTTACTTATAACTAGTTCATTTTCATAAAAAATATCAAATCAGTCCTAAAAATATTTCTTTTTTGGGATTTAGTAGAATATAGTCCCATATTGAACATATATTTTTTCTTTAATTTTAAAATTCATTTACTATTTTTCATATGGCTAAAACTGTCGAATATTTAGACATTTATCATAAATTGTACTTTTGTCCAAAAATTCCGAAATTTACATGAAATACTCATGTTATATACATGTACTCCCAATAAAAATTTCACCAATTTTGGAGTTAACCACAAGGAGTTAATAAGGGTTTACTTTTAAAATAGTCTTTTCTCATAAAATCCATAACTCTTGATCTATACATCCAAAAATCGCTATCTTTGGACACAATATAGAAAACTCATCAAATTATCATTCTAAATTTTTCCAGAATTTTTAAGGGTCAGAAAAATTATGAAACTGCAAATGGATTTTCACCCGCTATGCAGTAATCCACGTAAATAGATCATTTCCATAATTTAATAAGGAATAAATACAAAGGATCATTCACCATGCATGTGGTAATCCACATGACAAAAGTTATTCCAATAGTAATAATAAAGAATGGAATAATGAAGAATTCACCATGCATGCGATAGATCAGACAAACAATATTATTCTCAATGTAATAATAAATAATGGAATCAGGTCATGCGTAACGCATGCATAGACATGATATTCCTCAATGTAATAATAAAGAATGGAATAACAACAGAATTCACCATACATGCGATAGACCGCATGCATACAAGTTATTCCAAATGTAATAATAAATAATGTAACTGTGTCATGCGAACGCGCTTGCATGTGATATTCTAATGTAATAATAAAGAATGGAATAATAGAAGAATTTTACCATGTATGCGGTACTTCACATATATAGCTTATTCCAACATAATAATAAAGAATGGAATAACAGAAGAATTTCACCATGTATGCGGTACTTCGCATAGACAGGTTATTCCAACATAATAATAAAGAATGGAATAACAATAGCTCTCTTCATGAATACGAAAGAAATAATACCCCTTACGAGTATTGAAAGAAAATAGTTCTCTTCGTGAATACAAAAGAAATAACACCCCTTACGAGTATTGAAAGAAAATAATTCTCTTCATGAATACGAAAGAATAATACCCCTTACAGTAATAATAATATCCATTACCTTAGAAAAAACTAGATATAGGAGTAGTGAAGTAGCAGAATACTTTTCTTCTTTCTCTCTATAGTTTCTCTCTCTAAAGTTTCAAATTGAATTAAGTAAGAAATAATGAAGGAATGAACTTCTATTTATAGGAGAATGGATTTGAATAGTAACTAATTAATGAACGGTCAGATTGATTTACTTTTAAACTAAGCGGTCCATATTAAATTACTATATAAAGATTAATAAAATATTCTAATAAAACAAAATCTTTTAAATAAAATATAATATATTCTATTTATAATCTAATAAAACGAATAACTTTATAAAAGTATTCTGTTTTATATAAAAAGATTTTACTATGCAAACACTATGCAGGCTATGACGCCCCCAAAATAGGTATACATCACCCATCTTGAGTCGCCATATACATGGTACAAATACAAATACAACTTAATAATACAAATGTCATGTAAAATACGACAAAACATAAATTGAGAGTTTTAATAAGAATATTGTCATCTAGACAATATCCACACTCAATGGAGTCCTCATTACATTTATTGTCACACTATTTAACAGAATAGTGAGGACTACTAATGCTATCATCTGGACCATCACTCCGCTCCCCGACTCGTCCCAACTATATTCTCATTTCAAGAGAATAAAGTGAAAGAAAGGGTGAGCTCAACTAACCCAGGAAGAAATATTATGACTAAGATAATACAGAATAAATTATCATTAGTCTTCAACAATGTTAAACTGATAAAATACAATAGACATCAAGTTTAACTACAACGGAATAAGTAATTCATTAGAAGAGTCAAATAGAGCATGATATCTACTAACTCCTATGATTTAAAATGTTTTCATCAATTTTTATCGCTGAGACTCAGTTTAATAAATAAAACACATCATCTAATCATCCCTGTACTACGGGCCAAGGATATTCATTAAATCATCAATGGTCATGACTATACCGAATAATTTCTGGTCATAATCATACCAAAAATCCATCCATCAACGCACCATGTGCCAATCGAGAATTTTTACCACATCATTCATCACATTACGGTTCTGATTACACCGAATAATCCCTGGTCATAATCACACCAAGTCCATCTATGCACGTAAGCCAAAGATGACTTCCATCACAATATAAGCATAAGAATGATGACAATGATATAAGCATTAATCAAACGAAAACAAGGATAAATATTAAAGACATTAAATTTATCCAAATAATATCAATCACTTAATAAACTCATAATCTAATATTATTAATATTATAACAATATTTTAATCACTTCTTAAACTTATAAACACTTTATTTTAATTGTTTACACTTTACCAACTAATGCATTTAATCATTCAAAAATGTCATACTAATAATATTTCATCACCAATGATCAAATCCCTTATCAAAAAATCTACATATACCCTATATAGGATTCTCAAGCCATAAAATCCTATTTCCCACTTTTGTTACTTCACATAACATATTTAACTCATTTACTCATAACTAGATTATTTTCATGAAAAATACCAAATCAGTCCCAAAAATATTTTTTTTATGGGATTTAGCAGAATATAGTCCCATATTGAACATATATTTTTCTCAGAATTTTTAAAATTCATTTACTATTTTTCAAAAATCAATTTCTAATTAATTCCTTAGGAAATTAGCTACCACAAGTTTAATTCCAAAAATTTCCAAATCTTGGCAAGATCTTACACATGTTAACGTGAGATTCTAGTTTAAATTTCATGGTCATCGGAGTTATAGAAATCCGATTATAGCGTTTTTTGTCGGAAAAACCTAAATATTGAAATAGTCATAACTTGCTCATTTTAAGTCGGAATGAGCTTATTTTTGGACAGGAGGTACTTTATACCATATATTTTCATGTCCCATAAGGACGGAATTTTTCTAACAAATTAAGTAGCTAAAAATGCCCTTTTAAATTTATGGGCAGTAGCTATTTAGTACTTTGCAGTTTTTGACTCCTTTGCTAAAATCAGTCCACACGAAAATCTACAACACCTTTTCCAGTGATTCCACTTGGATAAGTTAGAAAACTCATAGATCTAACTTTTGAACTTGACCACTCTCAAAAATTCGAAGTATAATAGGAGATATGGTCAATTGAATTTCGTGTTCCATTTTTACCAAAATCTGATTTTCAACCCTTTGTGATTTCTAAGAAACTTTCATGTTTTCACATAATAACCAACATAACTCATCATAACACTTACTAATACTACATATACCCATGATTTTCATCAGTCCAATGCTTTTATTATGACTTTCATCATAATCAACAGTACAATGCTTATATTATGACTTTCATCATAATCCACGTAAACAGATCATTTCCACAATTTAATAAGGAATGAATACAAATGATCATTCACCATGCATGTGGTAATCCACATAGACAAAGTTATTCCAATGTAATAATAAAGAATGGAATAATCAAGAATTCACCATGCATGCAGTATCAGATAGATAAAAGTTATTCCCAATGTAATAATAAAGAATGGAATAATCGAAGAATTCACCATGCATGCAGATTGTGACAGTATGAGTTATTCCCAACAGAATAATAAATAATGGAATAACCAAGAAGAATTCACCATGCATGTGGTACTTCAGATAAACAAAGTTATTCCTAATAGAGTAATAAATAATGGAATCGGTCATGCAGAACGCGCACAGCACGTGATATTCCGATGTAATAATAAAGAACGAGAACTGAGTCAAAGTAAATTGCAGACCGACAAGATATTCCAACAGAATAATAAAGAATGGAATAACAACATAATTTCACCATATATACGGTACTTCGCATAGATAGGTTATTCCAGCAGAATAATAAGGAATGGAATAACAATAGCTCTCTTCATGAATACGAAAGAAATAATACCCCTTACCTTATAAGAAACTGGATATTGGAAAAGTGAGGTAGCAGACTTCTCTTCTTTTTTCTCTCTATAATTTCTCTCTCTAGAGTTTTAGTGAATTTGTAAGAAATAATGAAGGAATGAGATTCTATTTATAGAAGAACTGAAAGTGGCTCTTTGTCTTAACAAAGGGTCAAAATGACTCTTGGTAATATTGAAGAGACAACTACTATTTGCGAAAGGGCAATTAACTCTTGGAAAACTGAAGGGACAAATAACTCTTGGAAAACTGAAGGGACAAATAACTCTTGGAAAACCGAAAGGACAAGTTACTATTAAAACTTTAAACTAACGATCCATATTGATTTACTATTATAATTTCAACTAACTTATTAAGAAAAATTAATTACACATCTCCTCATGGAATAATATTGTACCCAAAAATGATTTGGCCTGGAAAAAAATATATTTTTCAGGTGAATAGTACCCCGTGAATAATAACTCGTGAATAGTACTCCGACACGAAAAGTGTCCCGAATACCCGATTGAACAATATAACCTCCAGACATCAATTATTATCGAAATAAATGTCGATTTCCACTAACAACAATTATTTCAACACAATGGAACTATCAAATTCATCTTTAATCAACACGAACTTATTCATCATTGATATTATAACTCACAATATTTAACAATCAAAGTCGCTCCCACGGAAAGAGGGCTTTCAATAAGAATTTCTCCCTATATCAGCGCGCAATTAGGTGACCAAACCTCTCCTCGATGTAACTTCTAGACATTATAAATATTGCAATTTAATAATATGAATAACTTTGTTGTCTCAATTATTAATTTAATAATATATCATATTATGCAGATGATACTGTGACAATAATCAAATCAATAATATGAGAGCTATGATGCAAAGAATTATCGTGTAGCAATAATTGAGTATAACTAAGTGACTTCTCACGTAAAGATCAACAACCAATACCGCACAGGTGTTACTTATGCAACCATGCAGACATCGTACTTTCTTTTACTACCGGTAGTTCAACAGCTTTAATTCAGAATACTTCCACCTTTATTTTTATAAAAAGATAATTCTGTCGTTTTCTTACTATGACAATACTTCCGTTGTGGGGTCCACCAATGATTGTGCCGTCGTAAGAATATTCCCTATTAAAATGAATATTCCCCGACCAATCGAATATTCTATAACCAATTGCTTACTTTGCAAATTTTGTATCTATCACCCACAACTATAACATTATATCAAATCCACACCATAATATTAAAAAAAATATTTTGAGAAATCTAAATCTTTATTCATAAAATCTGGGGTCTTACACAGGCACTATGCAAACACTATGCATAATAGAATATTATATATTCTATTTAGAGTCTAATAAAATAAATAACTTTATAAAAGTATTTTGTTTTATATAAAAAGATTTTACTATGCAAATACTATGCAGACACTATGCAAACACTATGCATAATAGAATATTATATATTCTATTTATAGTTTAATAAAACAAATAACTTTATAAAAGTATTCTGTTTTATATAAAAAGTTTTCTATTTTATTACGTTTATAATAATAATAAAACAAAACTTATCACCTTTATTATAATTCACAATATTAATCGACCAGGTCGTTTCCAGGAAAGAGCGGGCTTTCCAATAAGGATTTCTTCCTATTGGCGCGCAATTAGGTGACCAAACCTCTCCTTGACAGAACTTCTAGACATTGTTAATATTTCAAATAATAATATTAATAACTTCGTCGTCTAATATAAAAAAATATCGACAATAATTGAATCAAATAACGTGAGATACTATGCAGCAATTACTGTAGCAATAATTGAACAAAACTGAGTGACTTCTCACGTAAGCATCAATAATCAATATTGTGTGCTACTATGCAACCACGCGTATTACTGTACTTTTACTACCGATTAGTTCAATAGTTTTAACGGTAAAACTTCTATCGTTATTTTCATAAAAAATATTTTGTCGGTTTTCTCAATCCGATAATAATTTCATTTGTAGGGTCCAATTAATGATTGTATCGTGCATTTGATATTCCCCAATAAAAAGAATATTCCCCGACCAATCGAATATTATACAACAACTTGCATACTTTTCAAAATATATAAATATTACACACAACTATAACATTATATTAAATCCACACCATAATATTCAAAAAAATATTTTAAGAAATTTAAATCTTTATTCATAAAATTTGGGGTCTAACATTTAAGGGTCAAAAGAATTACGAAACTGCAAATGGATTTTCGCTTGCGCCATGCAGAACCCACGAGATGGAACATTTCCATAATTTAATAAGGAATGAATACAAAGGATCATTCACCATGCATGCGTGTAATCCACATAGATAGGTTATTCCAATGTAATAATAAAGAATGGAATAATGTAAGAATTCACCATGCATGCGATAGACCGCACAAACAAAAGTTATTCCCAATGTAATAATAAAGAATGGAACTGTGTCATGCGAATCCAGACAGATGTGATATTCCAACAGTAATAATAAAGAATGGAACGAAGTCACGCGTGAATCCGCATGCATGTGATATTCCAACAGAATAATAAAGAATGGAACCAAGTCAGCGCGTAATCCTCATGCATGTAATGTTCCAATGTAATAATAAAGAATGGAATAACTACAGTAATTCACTGTGCATGCAATAGACCGCACAGACGGGTTATTCCAATAGAATAATAAAGAATAGAATACCAAAAGAATTTCATCATGTATGCGGTACTTCGCATAGACAAGTTATTCCAACATAATAATAAAGAATGGAATAACAATCCTTACGAGTATTGAAAGAAAATAACTCTCTTCATGAATACGAAAGAATAATACCCCTTACCTGAGAAGAAAACTGGATACTAGAATAGTGAGGTAGATTTTTTTTCTCTATAATTTCTCTCTATAATAATTGCTCTATAGATTTAGTGAATTGGTGAGAAACGAAGGAAGAATGAGCTTCTATTTATAGAAAAATATAGTTTCCATAATTGCACATTTTGGGGCTCGAAATATTACAGTATAATACCTTCATCTTTTATTTCATTTTAATTTAGTCATGCAAGTATTATCAAACTTGCACCACCTCCCCTAATAGTAAATCATGTGAATCAATAGTACAATCATGTGACTCAATAGTTATAATCATGTGAAAATATTTAATTACAAAGATAAGACCTCCATCTATACCTCCATTTTTAACTTAGTCATGTAAGTATTATCAATCTTGCACCAACTCCCCTAATAGTAAATGAATGTGAATCAATAGTACACAAATGTGAACAAATAGTTATAATCATGTGAATGAATAGAAATTAATTGCTCATTTATCCGGTTAATTACCCGATTGATCAATATAACCTCCAGACATCAATTATTATCGAAATAAATGTCGATTTCAACTAACACTAACAATCCCAACACAATGGAAATAGTTTTCTCAAAAATTTCATTTTTGAAATTTCGAAGGTTAACTTTTTCCAAAAAAGTCAACTATTGACTTTTTTGACCAAAAAGTCAACCCCGACAAATTTTGTGTTTATAGTCTATTTCTACTAATTTTATCGTTCCGGACTCAAATATCATGTCCACGTCTCCAAATTCAACTCTAAACTCAAATTCTATTTTTAATAACATTCATCATTAATATTATAACTCACAATATTTAACAACCAGGTCGTTCCCAGGAAAGAGGGGGCTTTCCGATAAGGATTTCTCCTTATTGGCGCGCAATTAGGTGACCAAACCTCTCCTTGACAGAACTTCTAGACATTATCAATATTTCAAATAATAATATGAATAACTTTGTCATCTCAATTATTGATTTAATAATATATAAAATATTATGCAGATGATATTGGGACAATAATTGAATCAATAATATGAGAGATATGATGCAGCAATTACTGTAGCAATAATTGAGTATAACTGAGTGACTTCTCACGTAAGCATTAATAATCAATACCGTGTGCTACTATGCAATCACGCGTATTACTGTACTTTTACTACTGGTTATTTTATGACAACTTGCTTACTTTGAAAAATTTTCAAATATGACCCTTAACTTTAAATTTTTATCAATTTAACTATTTACCAAAATAGAAAAATTGAATACTTTTATTTCATAAAATTCAGGGTCTCACAACCGATATTGAGATGGAGCATAAAATGCACTCGCCTTATAATATTCGGTTTTCATATAGTCTACTTTGGGCTTATGTTGATTACGTGGTCTTTGCTGCTTGAGTTACTAGATTCTTAGGGGGTTCTACACCTAGTGCCCTAAAGTCATCTGGCTTGGGAGTCACTGATCAAAAGCTCATTAATGGGTAGTTCTGATTAGCCTAAGGTAATTAAGAACTGTCCGAGTCAGATTTTACTGTCTTCATGCTACAGTCTTTTGATCCTTTACTGCACTTGTGTCTTATTCTTAATGCTTGTTGAATATTTAAGTTACGGAGTGTGCATATTAGTATTAAAAATTGATTGTGCAAACTTATTTGAGCTATGATTAGTCAGGACGGTTGGTCTTCACACACACACACATAGAATGGATCAAATACAGTCTTATGCTTCAAAAAGAATGAACCCTTACTCATGGTTGTGTTTGCCTTGTTCTTTGGGAGTAGCTTTGATTGAGATTCATAGCCACGATGCTAGTATATAGTTTTATATTCCTTTCGCGTGTTTAATTGCTACTGTTATTTTTGTGTTAGATAGTTTGCTCGAGGACAAGCAAAGACTTAAGTTTGGGGGTATTTGATGAGTGGGATTTATATCCGCAAATCGGATACTTTATGACTTAAATAATTTCCTAAATTCGTAGTTTTTATATAGATTTATATGATTATAGTGTTATTGCGCTTAACTGATGCAATGTCGGGTTTATTATGTCTTTTCCTTACTTTCAGAGGCTAAAGGGTCATTTTATAGGTATCCGGGCCGCAGCGCCAAAGCCAAGCTTTATGCTTTCATGTCCAGCGCATACCACCTCCCTCCTCCCTCGCCGATGTCACCATGGTACTGCAGCAGTTGTGACCCTTCTTGGACTCACAACTGCGCAATGTGAAGCTCCGTGTCCTTCATACTTAATGTGGAAATGTCAGCCAAACACAAATTTTTATTTGTCTGCTGGCCATGATGCCATCTCTAGTGCCCAGGTAGAGAGGTCTTGGTTTAACCTAGCAAAAGAAACGGAGAGAGATATATAAGGAAGGCAAGCCTTTGCAACAAATATACACCAGAGGATATGTATCAGAGAATAGCTTAGTTTAGTTTTTCTTCTATATTTTCTCTTTGTAGTTGTAGTTAAGATCTGTAAATATAGATTAGGGAGAAGTTTGGAATGTCCTTGGAGCAACACGAGCAGTGAGCGGCACAGATTAAAAGTCTTGATTTGAGCAGAATGCTTAGAGATTGAAGGGCTTTGACAGAGTTTCTTCTTATCTATTTATTATCTCTGATTTTGTAATCCATAAATGTTGTCTATATTGCTACATATATTTTGTTCAATAGCTATGAACTGAGTATTTGCTCTAAGGTTATAATGGAACCCTTTGTTATTTAAATTAACTGTCTTATCTCTTTGGTTGGCACCATATGATTTGGTTCGATATATTTATGCTTAATGATTCTCAGTAAGACATTAGTGATGATTTTGGTAATTTACATGATATCGACAGAAGGATTGTAGATTTACACCTAAATATATTGGCATGTGATTGTGGGTTTCGACTGCATAAGTTGTGCGTAGAATAGACATATATATGTGCACCATGTGCGACCTATTTGAGAACTTATGCTTAAATCCTTGTTATGAGCAATTCGCATAGACATATCTAGGGTTGTATCTAGCTTGGACGTTCTTTTCTGTTCTATTCCCTATCGGGTGGATCTGGAAAGGATAGGTTTGTGCATACCTCGACAGAGGTGTATGAGCACTTGTGTGTTCTCGGTCGACAAATTGTCGTGACCATTAGACCAGAGAGAGAAGGGTAGGTAGTTTGATGAAACATAGCACGCCACGTGTTCGACAGAATGCCCGAGTGGGGTGAAGTTGTAACCTTAGCTTGTAATTCCTTCGATTATCATTCGTTATCCATTTACTTGCTTTGATAATTAGTTATGCTTAGATTAATCACACTTTCATTTATTGTTGTTTGAATAAGACTTTAGCGATACAAAGTCGGTACTTGGTAAATATTAGTGATAGTTCTTCGTGGGTTCGACACTTTCCTTATCACTGTATTACTTGTTAGACCGCGTATACTTGCGCGTGTGTAGTGATCGGTTTTCCTACCAACATTAGGCATGCTAAATCTACAACCATAAACTATGTGCTCTAGTTTATCCTAACCATGCAGATATGAAAGGATATGTTCAAAATCGTAGTGATGACTGAAGAAGGACCACGATCGTAGAGCTGCCTCGACATGATAAAGAAGTATCCTATGATGACAACATCTCCAACAAATCCAAGAAATCCCTCTGATGAGTGCCTCAGGGACAAACCTAATCCTTAATTAATTCTAAGAGGTTGGCCCTTCTTGAGCTACTTTAACTTAGAAGGAATACTAAGTCAAAGTTCATCACAAGGACCAGGGCAGACAATATTCGTAGAGCAGATTCAAAAGTGAACTCAGCGATTGTAGTGAAACCTCGACGATCGTAGTCCTCTCAAAGTATACACTAGCTCAGGGGGATATAAGGGTAGATCAGTCTTTTCCACTTCATTAAAAAAATAGTGGAGCCAAGCAGGAAATGACACATGCTCCACTATGCAAATCGAGAGGAGGGAAGTTACAAGTACAGTTTAAAAAGGGATTTTTGAAAACTCACCTCAGAAGTTCAAAAAGCTTATTTATCTCACTCTCTCTCTACCAGCAGAAACCCTAGCCTTCAAAAATGCTCAACCAACTTCACTGCAAGAAAATTAATGGCGGCTTCAAATGTTATCACTGGTTACCGGCTTTGCTTCGACGAGTTCAAGACAGCTGACCCTCATTTTTACAAAATTTTATCTCTGTTGAAGAAAGCTGGTCTTGAAGAAGCTCTGGGCACCAGCACATGGATCTACCGGAAGCTGATGAAGGAGTTCTACAATAATGGAGTCTTTGAGAACGGCATCATCACCACAAGGGTCAAGGGAGTACATATTAAACTCAAGGCTGAAGATATAAACCTAGCCCTAGGTTTCAAATTAAAGGGACTTCTATCTATGGAGGTTATCAACTTTCATGAAGGACTGAAGAAGATGCATCGCAAAAAGAATTAGACCGTCAAGGGATATAAGAAGAAGGAGTTTCCCCAAAAGTAGGAGTTTTTGGCTGACATTGTTGGAAAGTGTATAAGCTGTAAAAGCTAAGGCCATGACTCTGTGAATGAAGTTTAACTAAAGCTTATGACAGCAATCTTCTCTGGGATTCAACGCAACTATGGGGCCCTACTCATCGATTAGATTGGGAAGAGATACTAAGTTCAAATAAATCAAACGAGCTCAGAAAAGATGCTTTATGGACGGTTCATAAGCATAATTCTGCAATCGGCACTGGATGACAAAATTGGGGATAATGAAGGAGAATCTATCAATCCAAACAAAAAGATAACCCAACAGTTGTTTCAAAATTGGAAAAGAAATCTACTAGAAAATGTTAGAATGATGTCTGAATCCAGTGGAAGAATTGGTGAAGCAAAGGAGTCTAGGCTACCAGGAAATATGTCAGTTGTGAAGGAAACTGATGACGAAGAAGAAATCCATAAAGAAGAACCCATTGCCTTGGTTAGAAAAAGTAAGGGTAGAAAGAAGATGAAGGCTCAGGCAACAGAGGAGCCTCAAGGTTCAACCACTGATGTACCTCAAGGGAGCTCATACACTAAAACTCAGCAAGAAATGAAGAGGAAAGAGCAGCAGTCTGAAGAAAAAGAAGATAGAGCCACCATCTCTCAGCTACTTAAGAAGGGAAAATGCAACTTCAAAACAAAGAAGTCTTCGCTCTTTTCGATCGTAGAGTCACGAGCGATCATTGAGTCTAGACTTGACATCGATCTGGAAGAGGTTGATGCAAAAATATCAATCGTCAAAGCTGCAGATATATGCTAGATGAATGATTAACTGATGAATATCAATCGTCAAAGCTGAAATTCAACCCAAAAAGGCAAGGAGAAAGCTCGTCAAGATATATGTACTTGAGACTACAAAATCCTTGAAGGAAGAAGAAAAGAAAACAGCTGAAGAAAAGAAGCTTCTTGAAGTTGTTGCACTAGAGAATACTCCAGCTGAGGGGGAGCTGCTTGAAGTTCAAATGGATGATCGAATTGAGGGGGACCCTCATGAAGTCCCTATGTCAGAGAAGGCTACAGCTGAAGAGGAATTTCTAAGAGATCATCATGAACTTTCCTCAGTCCCTCAAGAGATCTTAGCTTCTAAGACTGAAGAAATGGAAAAGGTTGACGCTATGGAGGTAGAGAATGTAGAAAAACAAAGAAGAGAAGTGGAAATGATTGATGTAGTGGAAATCTTAAATGAAGATAGGGAAGAAGAGGATGACAAAGTTGAGATTATCACAGTGGGCTAGGATGGATATAGGAGAGCCAACTACAATCAATTGTTCTCCTATTTGCCTTTGATGCCCTTTCATAGAGCCCAAATCCTCAACTCTTGGGATCACATGTTCTGGACCTTCAAAGCTTATCCAACAATCTCAATGCTAGCTCATGGATTTTCAGCCAACCTCATATTTTCCCAAAACCTGATCACTAACGGTTCCTCTTCAGAAAATTGACGTGAGGTACAATCTATTCCCATCTCTTTCAGAGTTAGTCACTGTCCACCATCAACCTTCAATCAATTCTATGAATTTCCAAGATGGCTGGAAGTAATACTACATCCTCTGAATCAATATCCAGTTACAGAATCCCAACATTCTATAATTGATGAACCAAGTATGCCAAATTTTGTGATGATCCAGTCTCCTACCATTTCTCACTATACGATTATTGATCCAAATCCAATCATAGAGTCACCTCCTCTTGAAACTCAAGCTCACGCACCTGCTCCTCCATCAGACATCCCTTCCTCATCAACCAATAACTATTTTAATCTTGATCATGCTCTTTACAATATGCAAGATCAATATACTAGAGCCTCTCCTTCAAATAATTAGCAACTCCTTGAACTCATATCATATCTTCCTACCAAAAAGGAGTTGTCTAAGGCATCTCGAAAGGTGACCAAGGACATTCAAGACGAGCTTGAAGTTCACTCAGACCTTATTCATCTAAGACTGACTCATTTGATCGATGCCGCCAACACCCTCCCCAGCAACCTAAGTACTGAGCTTAAAAAGAAGCTTAGGGAGATCATAAAAGAAATGATTCAGAGCATCAATGAAAGGGATCAAATTCATTTTCAGACTGCCAAGAAGCACAAGGAAGCAGTTCCTCTTCTACAAAAGACTCAGGAATCTCAAAATAAGCTTATGATGGAGAGTCTCACGAGTCTACGAACTTCATTGAAAGAATTCCAAGCATTTTCCATGGACCAAATGCAACAAACAAAAACTGTCTTGGCCATTCAATAAAAGAGAGAATCTCAAACTGATTCTCTGATCTAAGAAAACCGTGAAGATATTGCTCACTCCAAGAATCAGCTTAACGAGCTAGTCCAAGGCATGAATCGACTGTCTGAAGACATTTGAACCCTTGATGCTGACATAAAGGGGGAGAATAAAGGGGAAGAAAAGAAAGAAAGAGGAGGCAAAGGCAAATTCATTGCTAAATCTTTAAGGAATCCCTCAAGACAGCCTCGCCATCAGACTCCACGACCCGAACAGCAGCAGCACCAACCAATTCAAATGGCGTAACCACTAAGGAGTGAAGGGCCATCTCCTAGCTCACAAGAAGTAACCACTACAGGCCTAAACATGCTAATTGGATATCCTGCATTCATCAATAGACACGATCATTTGGAACGGCTAAGTCAAAGCGAACTGGAAGATAAAGCATGGAGAGACGAAGCCAGCATGAGAAGGAGAGCTACAGAGTATGCCAATCCTCAAAGGAGCAAAAGGCAGAAGAAATAGAGATAAGTTGAAACTCATTTCTTATTGATGTAACCAAGATTTATTGTAATATTTGTCTTTACAAACATCATTAAATTCATGCTTATTCTCTAGAGGTTTTAGCTGCTCACTGAAACACTAAGTCATATTTACTTTCTAAGCACTGCATCTAGAAATTGATAATCATGATACAAATCTCCTTGGTTATGTCAACATCAAATAGAGGGAGATTGTTGGAAGATTGCATATTTATATTTAATATTGAAAGATAATATTCATGATTATATGTAAAGTCCTTCAAGGAATACATGTATAAGGACTTAGTGGTAGATAAAACTTGTTAGGTTGATCTGAGCCTTAATGTTTATCATTCTATAAATAAATGTATTGAAGAAAAGATCAAAGCGGTTAGGTTGATCTATATTTTGAGATGTAATAGATAGGCTTCAGCAGAATCGTAGTCTATCAAGCTAATCAAAAGATTGCAGAAGCCAAGGCAAAATCGTAGAGCATCGAGAATCGTAGTCTGTCAGCTTTGGAGGGCCTCTCATAAAATCGTAGAGTGGTCCAAACGCCTATCGAGTCAAACTCAAGAATCGTAGAGTGTTCTCGGAAGTGTAGAGTCTGCAAGACAAGCAAGTGAAGATCGTAGTGTGTCAGTACTTAAAAAGAATCGTAGTGTCCTCATCCATCAATACCAGATCAAGCTCCAAGGTGGCAAGACACCACGATCATGTTTGTAGAGTATCATCTGTCCACATCAGAAGCATTGAGCCTTATCCATTTGTTTAAGAATAAAAGTCAACAAATGTGGAATGGATTATAAACGTTGAGACTATCGGGAGTCCCAATGACACAACAGTTATCCTTTGTATGTAATAAAAAAACATATTGAAGAAGCTAAGGAAAGTACTATGGGTCAGCAGAAAACACCTTTTCAGGTGTTAGGTGAGATAGATAGCTGCATAAAGGTGGGTGGGGCAATGTATTTACCGATGTAAAAATTTTAGAAAGTCTCCATCAGTGCTCAAAAATGTCAAATACAATTAATGCTTCAACGGACATCTTCCAACGGATGTATTTCAAAGACACCTTATATGCAAAAGAGAAGCAGATGAAAAGATAAAGTAAGCAAAGAACGAAAACATTGGAGAACACTCAACGCTCAACTCTATGATTTGAAAAGAAAGCTTGCTCAGCTACTCAGTTCTTTTGAACACAAGCTTAACGGCAACTGAGTAGCACCATTCAAGAACTCCACCATCATCAAGTGAAGTAAGAAGTTCCCAAGTCAGAAGGACTTGAAGAGTTCTAAGTGAACTGAGAAGTTCCAAGTTAGAAGAACTTGAAGAGTTCAATAGTGAACTAAGAAGTTCCAAGACTGTTGGTCTTGAAGAAATCTGTGAGATTCAAAGATTGTAAAGACATCCTTAGTGGATTACCTACTCGAGGAGTAGAAGAGTGGAATATGATCTTTGAATGCTTTGAACCACTTAAAATCATTGTGTCTCTTATATTCTTGCCATAACTGCTATAACTGTCATATCTACTATAACTGCTTATATTCTATCAACTCGCTTTATCTTAAAGAGAAAACAAAAAAATCTCAAATTTCGCTATGATTAAATCATTATCAAATCTGACAAATTATTTTTAAAAAGAAATTTTAAAAATATCTATTCAACCCCATTCTAGATAATTATTGTGCCTCTGGGAACTAACAGATAATTGTTTCAGATTGAGAAGGATTCTTGGGAGATTACCATGTAAACATTAAAGCCAAGAAGAAAAGAAGAGGATAAAAGGGAACAAAAGAGACTAAGTTCAATGAATCTAAATTAGGACTCAAATATAATTTTCCTATAAATAAGTCTTTTATTTTAGAGGGAGGGGGAGTATTGATGAGTGGGTTTCATACCTACGAATTTGATACTTTTCGGACCTAAACAGCTGCAAATCCTTATGTTTTAGTATTGTTTTATGCGTGTGTGTTGTGTTTAATTGTGTTTCAGGGTTAGTTTGAGATGGCTAAGGTAGGAAATGAATGGCTAAAGCAACAGAAGCAGCAAAAGTTAGAAAAATCTAGAGAAGATACATTCTTTTGATCGCATTCCTTATCAAAATTATTCGCTGTATGGGTCCACGCTCATCAGCAGATTTGACTTCACGTATGCGGGGTATTCAAGTGTAAATTGCTTGCCCAGGCGGGGGTACTTGAAGGTTATGAAGACTTCTGTTGCAATTCTAATCCTGGAGTTGGTGATCTGGTGGATTCAGGACGTGATTAAAATAGGATAAAAGGCTTATTTAGTTGCAAAGAAGGAGAATCATTGTAAGAACCAAGAAATTCATAAATAAATAATATAATAAGAAAATGAATATTTATTTGAATATAAATATTGATGTGTTGTAAGATGAGTAATTCAATTTGTGTAAATTGAATTTATATGAGGATTGAGAATTTTGGAACGCCCTGTGTGGCATGAGAATGGAAGTTAAGTGAGTTAATTTAATTAAGAGATGAATAAATTAAAGTGAAGAGAATAATTAGTTAATATTATATTATTAATTAATTGTTATTGTGAGTAATAGAATATTATTGAATGAAGTAATTTACATAATTGTCTAGTATGACAAGATAATAAATAAGGGTATTATCTATTAAGTAAAAGGGATTAATTAATTGAGAATAAGAATTTATTATAACGGTAACTAAGTTTGAGAAATTCCCAGAGTGGCGCAGCTGCGCCACTCTTGTACTGTAAACCAGCGCAGTTGTGACACCCCCTAATTCGGACACTTCATTCCCAGAGATTTGGTGTTCACTGTCCAATTAAATCATAACTAACTACCCATAAACAAAGGATATAATTAAACTCAAAAGCTTAAACAATCAATCTCCCATTAAAGGGTTACATCATTTAAAATAAATCTCAGGTCATCTAACCTTTATTACAATCATCAGCGGAAAATTAAAACATGATCATAAATAAATCTATTACATAAGCTTCATGAATAAAATATAAATTAAACGTTGTCGTCTAATCAAGCACTTTGTCCTTGCCCTTGCTTGTAGAAAGCTCTTCAAACTTTTTAACCTCATCTGTATTGTTTTGTGCAAGACTGAGCAAACAATTACCCACAGTCATACAAATAATTGATCGGAACCATACCTTGCATTACGCCCTGCATCGCCATGTTGGATGATTGTTCAGTTGGTTGATTCGGCGGAGCTAATTCTATAATAACCAGTTTGCCACTGCCCCCTTTGCTTCCACTTGCTTTTCCTACTGCTATCTTTGGACACCCTCGAGCCAAGTGCTCTTTCGATCCACACGTGAAGTAGGCTCCCTTCCACGGTCTTGAACACTTTGGTGAAATGTGGCCCTTCAAACCACAATTAAAGCACACCCTTTTCCCTTCAAACAAACACCTACATGTTTCTTTCCGCAGTTGCTACACGCCTCCACCTTCTTCTTCTCATTCTCTTGCTGATTTTCAGCGTCGATACCATTGTTCCACCTTCTTTTTCGAAGTGCACGGTGATGACTATCTTCCACCTTATCATCTTCACTCTTTTTCCCTCGCGCTTGATTTTATGTCAACGATTACCTTCCCGCTTCACGCTAATCGTTCTTTCCAAATTCTCATTGTGAACGAATTTGGTTGGAACATCGAGATTTGATTATACAACCGTAAATTCAGGTTGATTTGTCGTTGGTCCCACCAAAGAAATTCACCAATTATGGTAATCGGATTTACAAGTTAGCTTCCCTATTATATGTATATTCCTGGGGCTTTCATTGACGTTGTTGTCTTCTTCTAGCTATGCATCTTTATCGCTTTAAAACTTAAACTATTAGATCATCATTCATCCACACATTAAAATTTTCAAGCTTATCTCAACCACTTATAGACAACACGTAATATATCTTAATAAACAATGATGTATTTATTCATTTATTACATCACCACATCACAAAATATCCTCACTACTATTTATATTATTTATCATGTAATAATAAAATTTTAGGATTACTCCATCATATCCCACTATTTATTTCCAAAAGTCAGGATTTACATTTTATTAATTTTCATCGTGATTTATATATAATCTTAATGTTTTTCTTGCAACCTACAAGAACATTCCACATTATACAACTGCATTGCGCTCTTTCTCCACGATACTAATCGTCAGGAGATTGGGAGATTAAATTCTACGTTTCATCATTCGCTTAGGACTCTTTGACTTGTCTTCAACACTATCTATGCGTTTAGAAGCCTTCACCCACGCGTCTTCAGCTCTCGTACGCTTTGCTGACTTCTTTCCCCAGTCATTCCTGTGCAATCTCATTCCCAGCTAATAACTATCCACTTTAATATTCTGACTGAGCTAGTATACGCTCTATATTTGCAAGTTTTACAGTAAGGTCTTGAGTCGCGACATCTTCTTGCACTAACGTGGCTTGGTGCTTTACGGCTTGACCTTCTCATTTCTTGATCTTCTTTTATAACTCAATGTTATGACTATACACTTCATTTGAGAAGTCCCCCTCCTCGTACTCATCCTTCACCTCGATCAACTCAAATTTATCCTCGCATTCAAACTCAAGCTCATACCCAAGTGCTACAACAGAAAACAATAGGTATGACTTTCCCAATACAAACCATACTCAGACTGTATGAACTTCTCAGGGATCCTAATCCCTATCTTCCTTCATCAGTCATTCCGATAACAAAGTTTTAACAACCCCACAACTTAATGTGTATAATACTTGCTACTCCTAAGTACTTGTGAGCACAAAAGTCATTAACACATAAACACATAAGGTCTTTTATCATTTTATCCTCATAGAATTTCCATCAATTCATTCCTTAGAACTCGATAAGAGTTTATCACCTCTATGTTTTCGATCTCCTAAAAGGTTATAGCCTAAGGTTTCCCCACCTAAGGTTCATAACCTAAAGCTTTGATACCAGCTTGTGACACCCCCTAATCCGGACACTTCATTCCCAGAGATTTGGTGTTCACTGTCCAATTAAATCATAACTAACTACCCATAAACAACGGATATAATTAAACTCAAAAGCTTAAACAATCAATCTCCCATTAAAGGGTTACATCATTTAAAATAAATCCCAGGTCATTTAACCTTTATTACAATCATCAGCGGAAAATTAAAATATGATCATAAATAAATTTATTACATAAGCTTCATGAATAAAATATAAATTAAACGTTGTCGTCTAATCAAGCACTTTGTCCTTGCCCTTGCTTGTAGAAAGCTCTTCAAACTTTTTAACTTCATCTGCATTGTTTTGTGCAAGACTGAGCAAACAATTGCCCATAAGAAGGATGATATACAATAATTGTTTTATGAATGACAATTAACTGAGTTTTCAATGGTAAAATATTCTTACTGGAACAATAAACTTTAATTCAACAGTTATGAGTTCAAAGGAATAATGAACGTATAGGTTAACAATAGACAACAACATCAAAGAATACACTGAGGGTCACAAGACCACGAACTCTATTCTAGGTTTTCAAGTATTTCTACTTTAACCTTGAAGCAGCCTAAAAGACTATAATCATCATCTATGTCCTACGCTCACGTGTGTTTCATCAGAATCGTAATAGCCTAAACGACTATATGGACCATCATTCCGCACTCTAGGTGATCAGCCCTTTGTACTATGTATTGCGCAAACATTTTAACCCTATTGCGTAGCTTTAAAATAATCCCCTAATATAGGGTTGTTCATCTCAACTTAGATTATCAGGTTCCGAACCAAAGGAAATTTGGTTAGGAATTAACTTCAAAGAAAGTCTAGATTTTTAGAACGATCATCAACCAAGTACTGGTTGAATCAGATAGGAGCCAATAACTATTCAAGGGTTTGATTACAATATCTTCATGAACAAGGTATATCGATGAATCAATAAGAGTTATAGTATTAATAATTTCTAAATTGAACAAATGTTATCATCGAGAACATACTTTCAAAGGTGTGTGAGTACATAAACAAACCAAAGGAAGTTTTGTTTGGGTTGACTTCAAGGGTAATTTAGAGTTTAGAACATTCATCAACTAAGGATTAGTTGAATTGGTAAAGAATCGCTAAGCAACTTAGAGTTTGGTACAATAATGTAAGATAGTACAATGATATTGAAGAACGAAGATCAAACAACAGTTATTAGTAGCTGAATAAACACACTTCTTACAAATAAAATATAGACTTTGAATAACCAAGGTAATCTCGATTGGAATAAAGAAACAAAGATTAACTAACTTGCTCAACAATAAATGAGGGTTTAAGAACTTGCATGACAATAAATCGTTAAACAAGATATTAGAGATAGAGAATTTGCATAAGTATAACATAACAGTGAAAAGTAACCTTGCTGAATAATAAAGTAGCAAAGGTTAGGGAACTTGCCTCTTGCGTAAGCTATACAATTACAACTCATGTACTCCAATATCCTACACATAGGTTTAGAACCACAATACCTATTAGATATGCTAACATACCATAACATGCACATTTCTTGCTAAACTTATCATTTTAGCACAAGTCTTATGCTACTATACAATTATCAGGAATTTCAAGTGTTAACCTTCACAACACCTGTTTACTAATCATTATATACACTAAGTCCTAACATATCGCGTTCATAACTTACTAATCATTTTCAACCTTGAAATTATCAATAACATGACACGGTTCTGTTTTAGCCTCCATATTCCATGTTTATTAAGTTAACACATCATTAGACCAAGTTATAGTGTCACTATCCTGTGTCTGGCAGCAGCAGTAGCAGGTCATCGCTCAGATCGATTGTAATGGCAAATTGCCATACATAAGTTCGGGATGGATATGCGCCAATAAGAACAATACTGCTTTTTTGTTTTCTTGGCATCACGCTTAAATTGCACGGTACGCATGTAGAAGCGTAAATCAGCATGAACAAAGAGCCAACTTTAGCCCAACTAACACGAATTTCACCCACCAAAACAGTGAAATTAACATAAACAAATGATATAAAACTATTACAAACATGTTTCCTCATATATATATCAATATAGAACAATTTAACAACAACTTAAGCTAGTTTAATTTCTCAAATTTCTCATTTTCATATAAAAACTCAATTTTTGACATCCTCTACAAAAATCAACACTATGATTACAATTTTACACCGACTCACTTCCTTCAAACTACGTTGTCTTTGTTTCTTAATGAACTAGCATAAACAAGCTTCAATTTGTAGTTTAACATACGAATTGATCATCAAAATTGGTACTTTTCATGAACCATATGAAAAAAATATTCACTGACATTATTTTCTTCCTTTTAAACGAAATTAGCATAATAATTCTTGACTAAATACTAGTTCTAACACCACAAATTCATATAGATACAATAATTCAGTTCATAACAACCATTCAAGACAAATTGGATTCACAGGACTTAGAAATTTTATGTCAGAAACATACACATATATATATAATATCAAGGTTAAAGAAAATACCTTCAATTGGCTTGTTAATTCTTGCTAAACACTGAAGTTGCTTGACAATTCTCACAATCTCTTTCTCAATTCTCTGCAATTTTCTCACTGAAACTCTCAATTCTCTGAACTTTTCTTCTTTCCTCTTCTTAGTGTCAACATAGGGTAACTAATACGTAAAAGAAAACTGATATAATCTTAATAGGTATACTTATTATAACATCTGTTACACACTAAACGTATATGTTATAATTATATTTAATTTATTATTTATTTTATTTATTTATATTATTTACAAATTTAAAAAATCCAAAAGCCATAAGGCTTTGTTTGGCAAAAAGTCTTTAAAATAAAGACTTAATATATTTAAGCCTTGTTTGGTCAAGACTAAATTAAACTACTTTAATTTTATTTTAATAAATCATTTAGTTTATAATTTATAACCATATATTTACTTATTTGGATTTCCATATTAATCAAATAAAATAATTATACATACTATATTTTAAATAAATACTCCACTTAAATAAATATTACAAACTTATAATTTTATTATAATTTTATTTAATAATTTAATATACCACCTGAAATTATTAAATTGAAACAACAATATAACATCTCAACAATATAACCACTAATATAGGGTTGTTCATCTCAACTTAGATTATCAGGTTCCGAACCAAAGGAAATTTGGTTAGGAATTAACTTCAAAGAAAGTCTAGATTTTTAGAACGATCATCAACCAAGTACTGGTTGAATCAGATAGGAGCCAATAACTATTCAAGGGTTTGATTACAATATCTTCATGAACAAGGTATATCGATGAATCAATAAGAGTTATAGTATTAATAATTTCTAAATTGAACAAATGTTATCATCGAGAACATACTTTCAAAGGTGTGTGAGTACATAAACAAACCAAAGGAAGTTTTGTTTGGGTTGACTTCAAGGGTAATTTAGAGTTTAGAACATTCATCAACTAAGGATTAGTTGAATTGGTAAAGAATCGCTAAGCAACTTAGAGTTTGGTACAATAATGTAAGATAGTACAATGATATTGAAGAACGAAGATCAAACAATAGTTATTAGTAGCTGAATAAACACACTTCTTACAAATAAAATATAGACTTTGAATAACCAAGGTAATCTCGATTGGAATAAAGAAACAAAGATTAACTAACTTGCTCAACAATAAATGAGGGTTTAAGAACTTGCATGACAATAAATCGTTAAACAAGATATTAGAGATAGAGAATTTGCATAAGTATAACATAATGTTGAAAAGTAACCTATTTCAATAATAAAGTAGCAAAGGTTAGGGAACTTGCTTCAAGCGTAAGCTATACAATTACAACTCATGTACTCCAATATCCTACACATAGGTTTAGAACCACAATACCTATTAGATATGCTAACATACCATAATATGCACATTTCTTGCTAAACTTATCATTTTAGCACAAGTCTTATGCTACTATACAATTATCAGGAATTTCAAGTGTTAACCTTCACAACACCTGTTTACTAATCATTATATACACTAAGTCCTAACATATCGCGTTCATAACTTACTAATCATTTTCAACCTTGAAATTATCAATGACATGACACGGTTCTATTTTAACCTCCATATTCCATGTTTATTAAGTTAACACATCATTAGACCAAGTTATAGTGTCGCTATCCTAGGTCTGCAGCAGCAACAAAAGTCACTGCCTCAGATTAGTATATGCCATTTTTTTGAGTTTGTACTTACAAGTAGCACTGCTACGCAGATACGCATGACAGAGGCGTAACTAAGATGAATAAAGGGTCACTTTTAGCCTAACTCAATACTTAATTTCACCCACCAAACAAAGTTGAAATTAACACAAATAAATGATATAAAACTATTACAGACATGTTTCCTCACATATATATCAATATAGAACAATTTAACAACAACTTAAGCTAGTTTAATTTCTCAAATTTCTCATTTTCATATAAAAACTAAATTTTTGACATCCTCTACAAAAATCAACACTAAGATTACAATTTTACATCAAATCACTTCGTTCAAACTATGCTATCTTCGTTTCTTAATGAACTAGCATAAACAAGCTTCAATTTGTAGTTTAACATACAAATTGATCATCAAAAATGGTACTTTTCATGAACCATATGAAAAAAATATTCACTGACATTATTTTCTTCCTTTTAAACGAAATTAGCATAATAATTCTTGACTAAATACTAGTTCTAACACCACAAATACATATAGATACAATAATTCAGTTCATAACATCCATTCAAGACAAATTGGATTCACAGGACTTAGAAATTTTATGCCATAAAACATACACATATATATATAATATCAAGGTTAAAGAAAATACCTTCAATCGGGCTTGTTAATTCTTGCTAAACATCAAGTCGCTTTGACAATTCTCACAATCTCTTTCTTAATTCTCTGCAATTTTCTCACTGAAACTCTCAATTCTCTGAACTTTTCTTCTTTCCTCCTCTTAGTGTCAATATAGGGTAACTAATACGTAAAAAAAACTGATATAATCTTAATACGTAAACTTATTATAACATCCTTTACACACTAAACGTATATTTTATAATTATTTTTAATTTATTATTTATTTTATTTTATTTATATTATTTACAAATTTAAAAAATCCAAAAGCCATAAGGCTTTGTTTGGCAAAAAGTCTTTAAAATAAAGACTTAATATATTTAAGCCTTGTTTGGTCAAAACTAAATTAAACTACTTTAATTTTATTTTAATAAATCATTTAGTTTATAATTTATAACCCTATATGACTTATTTGGATTTTCATATCCAATATTAATCAAATAAAATAATTATACATACTATATTTTAAATAAATACTCCACTTAAATAAATATTACAAAATTATAATTTTATTTAATAATTTAATATACCAACCGAAATTATTAAATTGAAACAACAATATAACATCTCAAGTTATATTATAATTCTCCAAATTATAAATTAATTTAATTTAGAATATTATCTAATAAATTTAATTCATAAATATTTAATAACAACAATCACATCAATAAAATATTTATTAGAGTGTTATCTAATAAATTTAATTCACACATCTCAACTAATAACAACCACATAAATAGAATGCTTATTCAATTTAAAAAATATTTTAGATTACAAAACAACAACTTCATCAATAAAATATTTATTTAATTTAATAAATATTTTAAATTACAAATAAAATCTTGGATTGTTACAGCAGTTGCGCCGGTAGCAATACTTGGAAAAATAATTCCACTGAGTGCATGAGTTAAAATAATGATTTGTTAGCATTAATAGAGAATGGGAAAAATAATGGATCAGATTACCATTATTATTATTATTAATGTGAACATTATTATTAAATATTATTTCATGCCACTATGTCTAATATGGGAAAATGTGAGTAGTAGTATCATATAATTACTTACTACATAAGATTAAATGAGGTGTGACATTTAATTGGGATTAATGTTATACAAAAATTATATGGTAAAAGTAATTAAATCATAAAGTTGATTTAAATAAGTTTTGTTACCTCATCGTGTGTGATGAGACAATAAATATGTACTCTAAAAATATGGAAATAAATAAATATGTACTATTAAATATTTATTTCAATACTAATGTGCAAGGGGGGATATTAAATTATTAGTGATCAATTAAATTAAGTCCACGCATGTTATAAATATTAAATTATGTGGATTAATGTACATAGATTATATGATGTAAGTACATAAATAATCCCTAACTTTAATTGGTGTAGTAGCATTAACACATTAAAATTATATTTTAGAAGTTCAAAGAACCAAAATAAGATTTATTGCTGGGATTTAAACCATGTCCCAAAATCAGTGACCATAATCAGTACATGAACAGTAGCCTAACTCTATATGACGTATAAATTAGTTGGCAGTTGAAGGCTACATTAGCCATAATCATGAACTGAGAAATGGGGGAGAGGGAGTTGGTGATTTCTTTTCACCAAACTCTCTCAATCCAATGAATTTTTCTTCCATCCTTCGGTTTGATTTCTTGGACAATGGCTTGGCTTGGTCAGTGAATTTTCTATAAATTGAGCATTCCCTTCATTTTCTTTGTTGCTGAGATTTCTTGTTAAGTTGCATTAAGAGTGGAGTTGCTAAAAATTGAGGGAGTAGAATTAAAGAAGTAAGGAAGTTCAATTTAAACTTAAGGAGGTATAGATTCTATTTTTGTGTTCTTGAATTGAGTTTTGTTAAATTCTTGAAATCTCATGAAATTCTCTGTCAATTAATATGAAATAACATGTCATCAAGTGTTTATGAAGTTTGTATGCATGAATAGAATCTCTAAGATTTAGTTTGAGTATGTTTGATTGAAAGAAATTGAGGTGGGAGTGATACTCTACAAAATAGAGTATCTCATCTCATCACCGTCCGTGGAAGGGCGCAACTGGGCCCAATTTATACTAGGGTAAAGCAATAAAATGCCGATGCCCGTAACTGTAATCTAGTTTCTATTGGACTGTGTTGTTTCTAACTTGATATTAACACTTAAACATGCATGAAAAGAAGTATAACATGTTGTTTAAAACTTTCTTTGAAGATATAAATTGTTCAACATGATTTAGTAGAAGATTTATAACAAAAACTTAAAGTTTTGAAAACAAACTTTGATGGAACTTATGTTCTGCAAATTCTGAGCTTGATGGTATATACACATGACTGATTTTGAACATAAATGAGCATGATATAGGATTTATAGTTCCTTTGTTCATGACCAACTTGTTAAGTTTTGTGTTAGAGAACTTTTTCAAAGGAAAAGCTTGTCATAAGCTAATATCTATGAATACTATATTATGTATGTTCTGATCTTGTGGAGATGTTAGCATGAATTAACTACACATGAAAAGAGCTTTAAAGTTGTCTTGTATGTGTTAAATTACATTGTTCAAGTTTAAAATGATTTAAAAGGAAAACTTGGATGTTTTTTCAGACCAAATTGCATTAGTATGATTAATTAAGTTCTGAGGATATAAGATGACATGTATATGTTCATTATGTCTCTAAACATGATTCTTATATGTTAAACATAATGGAAGTAAACCAAGCATGAGTTTAAAGCATGTTTTAAAGTACTAAACGATGTTAGTTATGAATAAATGATATGAACACTTATGAGCATGTGTAGTACAGATTATGTGACCTCTTTATATGAACATAAGGCCAATTAGTATACATTGTGATTACATGACCCTATTTGCCCTTGATTTTATGAAAATCCTAAACTAAAGTCCCTAACATATAGGGTTGATCTTGAAGTGGTCATACAAGTATGTAAAGACCTCTAGCATGTATGCATGTTAAGTGTAAGTGTCTAGGTATGTTAAAGATTTGATTGAAACCCGGAGAGCAGGAGCTCAACTCTAGTCAGGCTAGAGGACAGCGCAGATGCGCCGTCCCTAAGCCTAACCAGGGTGCAACTGTGCCATCCTGCAGTCTGTTCTGTATTCTGTTTGTAATCTGAGGTTTAAGGCATGCTTATATTGTTACTTTAACATATATTATATGACCAGTACATAATCCAATGTGTTAAAAAGCATGCTAGGTAATACAATCGAATGTCTAGTAAATGATTATGAACTTTCAAAGTGATAAGTCCAAAAGATGTTTGTGAACTATAAAAGCAATGATTAGAAACTATATTGTTTGACTTTGTGATGTCTTATAAACTGATGTTGTGATATAAGTACGCAAGGTATATGTAAAGAGAATACAACTAAGTTAGACGTTTATGTACGCGTTTAAACTTACATATTATGTATGAGTATACATAACTAATGAATATCCTATACACGTAACTATATTATGTTAGGAATCAAAGAGTGTTGATAAGCTATACTTTGATAAACTACGCTTGAGGCAAGTACTCGAACCCTACTCTTTGTTGAGCATTACTTAAGCTTGTACTATTATTGATCGTACAAGTAAATCTTTGAGAGTATAATTCATATCTTATGACTTAATACTTCGTAGTCTAGAAATGAAATTGTTTTACAAAACCTTGATTTCAAACGATAATTGTTCATGTATATACTGTGAAAGAAAACTGTCTAAGCCATTGCTTCGGCTAGACTATTGATATTTGATTGAAAGCTATCCAAACCAAAGTAACTTGGTGCAGACTCTTATAACTGAGATGAACAACCCTCTTGGTAGGGGAATTATATATTTGTCAGGGAATTGATGTGCGCACATGAAAAAGATTAAATGTTATGCATGACATAGGGTACTTTAGGCTAATCACCTGTTGTACTTATTTTGTAGAATTATCTGTTTATTACTGTTGATTCTAGGAGAAGTTCATAGTCCTTAGTGACTGCTCAGTATTCATTACTTTGAAATCTTGAATTGATTAATCATTGAATATTATTAATATTTTTTGTCCATAGTGACTATTGTTGAAAATCATTGATACTTCTTGATATCCTTAAACTATCATTATTGCTGTACCCTTGAGAAATGTAAAACTACATTGAACACCCTTATTTTTATATTACTTGTTGGGCAAAATTGTTGCTCATCCTTGCTTTCCTTAAAACTTTCAGTTAAGGAAGAACGTGGTGAACTCTCTGCCAAGGACAAGGGTAAAGAGAAGGCTTTGAAATAGTTAGTTCCATAATAGGAATGTACTAATATTCTATTGTAGAAAAACTTAGTTATATTAAGTTATGTTTAATTTAAGTTGTATTGTATTAGTAACGGTTGCGAGACTTTGCGAGACTATTGTGTGATATTTTGATTTATTATTAGAGTTAGTACATGACAACCAAATTTGAGACAAGCGTGGTCTGAATTTGGGGGCGTCATAATCATTGACCATAATCATCATCAATCATCACAATTACAAAACCCTAACTTTTGATCATGATTTTGGAGGATTGAAACGAGGATGTTAGAGCACAAAGATTGGAAAGGAATTTGTGACGCCCCCAAATCTGGGTATCTTCCAACCTGATAGATGGTGCTACACAGTGCTACTGTTCACACATACATTCAATTGAAATACATCAATAGAGTGAATATGTCTACTATTTATTACATAATAATAAGTCTTGTCCCAGTTTCTTTATAACCATTACATATGTTCTTTGTCATAGTATCAAATTAATACAAAAGTAATATTATTCTATTATAAAGCTAACTATTTCTCTGCCTTGGTCTTCCCTTTTTCCTTATCGGATCCTTCGATCTATTCATTTTTAGTTGCAATCATATGGTTCAAGCAAGGGTGAGGATAACTAGCTCAAGAATTATAATAATTATTGTGAGATCCCGAATTTTATGAAATGAAAATATTCAATTTTCTTATAATTATTATTTTATTTAGTAAATAGTTAAATTGATAAAAGGTTAAAGTTAAGGGTGATATGTGAAAATTTTTGCAAAGTAAGCAAGTTGTTATAAAATATTCGATTGGTTGGGGAATATTCGTTTTAACAGGAAATATTCAGACGACAAGACAATCATCGAAGACCCCACAAAGAAAGTTTTGTCATAGTTAGAAAACGACAGAAATATCTTTTTATAAAAATAATGGCGAAAGTTTAACCGTTAAACTGTAGAACTACCTAAGTGGTAAAAATAAAGAATACGCTGTGATTGCATAAGTAGCACACCAGATTAATTATTGATGCTTACGTGAGAAGTCACCGCTTATACTTAATTATTGCTGATTAATTTTCGATAATATCTCTCATATTATTGATTCAATTATTGTCACAGTATCATCTGCGTAATATTATTAAATCAATAATTAAGACGACAAAGTTATTCATATTATTATTTGCAATATTAACGATGTCTAGAAAGTTCTGTCGAGGAGAGGTTTGGTCACCTAATTGCACGTCAATAGGGAGAAATCCTTATCGGAAAGCCCCCTCTTTCCTAAGAATTATCTGGTTGTTAAATTGTAGGGCTAAATTAAAAATGGAGGAAAAGATGAAGGTATTATACTATAATATTTCGAGCCCCAAAACGTGCAATTATCGAAACTATATTTTCCTATAAATAGAAGCTCATTCTTCTTTCATTATCACCAATTCACTAAGACTCACAAGAGCAATTATAGAGAGAGAAGCTATAGAGAGAAAGAAGAAGAGAAGTTTGCTACTTCACTATTCCAGTATCGAGTCTTCTTCTGAGGTAAGGGATATTATTTTTGTACAATATTCATAAGAAATAATATTTTCTTCCATACTCTATAGTATGTGAGTAATATTATTTCGTCTCATATTCCTGATTATACCCTCATTTTATTAAAGTATTGCTTCTATACTTCGTGAAATTAGTAGAATATCCTTGATATTTGCGCTTCATCCAATATCTTTTCATGAAAATATTATTCTGAGCTTTCTTGATAATTATTCATCTTTCCATGTCAGAATACTATTCATGAGTTACTATTTACGAGTTACTATTCACTCGAATATTATTCACTTGGGTATTCGGGACACTTTTTATGCTGGAGTACTATTCATGTGTTACTATTTACCCGGTTACTATTCACTCAAATATTATTCACTCGGGTATTTGGGGCATTTTTCATGCTGGAGTACTATTCACAAGGTACTATTCCTGAAGTATTATTCACAAGGTACTATTCACCCGAAAAATATATTTCTTTTCTGTCCAAATTATTTTTATACACGAATATTTTTCTTGAATTTTACTCCACAAAGCAGTATCATATTGACAATTTGGATATTTTTAAACTCTAGATAAATTTAAAGTCTTTAATATTTATTCTTGATTTCATTTTATTAATGCTTATATCATTATCGTCATCCTTATGCTTATATTGTAATGAGAGTCATATGTGGCTTACGTGCATAGATGGACTGTTGATTGGTATGATTATGACCACGGATTATTCGATATAATCATGACCGTAATTTTGACGCCCCCAAAATAGGTCCACACGACCCATTCTGAGTCGCCAGATATCACACTATAAAAATCAAATACAAACTTCATTTATACAACTGTTGAACTATCGTGCAGAGTACGACAACACATAAGCTGTGAGTTTTAATACAATATTATCTCGTAGACAGTATCCAAACTCAAATTATTACAATGCCATATAAAATACAGCAACAAATATTTAAAGACCCCAAAGAACAACGATAAGATTATTATCCTGTTCATTCTAATGAGGTGTACTTTTGACACTTTCAAAGTCGGGCTATCACCACCATATTGTTGTTCACCAAAATTAATTATTAAGTGACATATAAAATACGACACACATATCTTAGGTCCTCAATACAATCATATATTGTGTGTCATGCCGTTTTATAATGTATTGAGAAACTTCGACAGTCTCGGACCATCACATTATTCCCCTTTTATCCCCGCTCGACCCAGCTACACTCTTATTACCTGAAAGGAATTGTGAAGTAAAAGGATGAGCACAAATAGCCCAGTAAAGAATATCAGGGCTAAGATAATTAATTTATCAATAGCCTTCATCAGAATAAATCAGAGATTTAGAACATATGGTAGATAATAAAAGTTTTCTACCATAATTACAACGGAATCAACAATCCATTAAAAGAGTCAAGTAGAACATAATGTCTACTATCTCCTCCAATTTAAAAGTTCATCATTAATATTTCATTCCTGTAATACTCATCAATAGTTCTTTTCTTGTACCCAAGATAAAGAGAACTCTCATCACCTGTCTTCTCCTGAACCACCAAAGGTTATAGGTTATAGTTTCTCCTTGCCACAAAGGCTTAATAGAACGTTTATTCAACATTCTTACCCCAAAGCTAAAGATATTCAAATGTAATAACAATGATCATACCAATCAATTGTCTATCTTTGTACTACTGGCCAAAGATATTCAACTATAAAACCAATGGTCATGATCATACCAATCAATTGTCTGTCAGTGCACTATGGCCAAAGATATTCAATTGTGGTCATGATCCTAACATTCACACCATCGAATTATCCATGCACTACGGGCCAAGGATATTTTGTAGTATCACCAGTGGTCCTGGTCATGTCATACACCTGTCCATCTTTGCTCTATGGGCCAAAGCTATCAATCAACAGTTCTTATTCGTATTACGACCAAAGATATCAACTGTAAAATCAATAATCAACAGTCCATCTTTGCACTACGGCCAAAGACATACAACTGTAAAATAAATAATCAACAGTCCATCTTTGCATTACGGGCCAAAGATGACTTTCAACACAATATAAGTATGAGAATGATGACAATGATATAAAGATTCAATCAAGTGAGATCAATGATAAATATTAAAGACTTTAAATTTATCCAGAGTTTAAAAATATCCAAATTGTCAACATGATACTGCTTTATGGAGTAAAATTCAAGAATAATATTCATGTATCAAAATAATTTGGACAGAAAAAAAATAAATTTTTTGGGTGAATAGTACCCCGTGAATAGTAACCCCGGCATGAAAAGTGCCCCGAATACCCGAGTGAACAATATTTGAGTGAATAGTAACTCGTAAATAGTAACTCGTGAATAGTACTCTGGCACGGAAAGTGCCTCAAATACCCGAGTGAATAATACTAGAGTGAATAATAATCAGGTGAATAGTAACCCGGCATGAAAAGCTCCCCAAATACCCGAGTGAATAATACTAGAGTGAATAGTGATTGGGTGAATAGTAACCTGTGAATAGTAACTCCTAAATAGTACCCCGGCATGAAAAGTGCCCCGAATACCCAAGTGAATAATATTATAGTGAATAATAACCTAGTGAATAGTAACTCATGAATAGTACTTCGGTGAAAATATTGATATTTAATAAGAAAGTTCATATCAATATTCCAATAAAATGATAATGGATGAAGCGCAAAACTCACGAATATTCCACTAATTTCAAGGATTATAGAAGCAATACTTACCATATTAAGTTTAGATTTAAGAATATGAATGTAAATAACATACTTAAATCGCAAATGGATTTTCACCGTCATACTAAGACGAATCCGCATAGACAGGTTATTTTGACATACTAAAGGATGAATACAAAAAATAGTATTCCTTATGAATACGAAAGAAATAATACCTCATACAAATATAATAAATAATATCCCTTACGAATATAAAAGAAATAACGTCCCTTGCGAATATAATAAATAATATCCTTTACCAAACAAAAATAACATCCCTTACGAATATAATAAATAATATTCCTTACGAATATAAAACAAATAACGCCCCTTTACCTTAGTAGAAGACCAGGACATCGCAATAGTGAAGTAGCGAGTAATACTCTTCTTCTTTCTCTCTATAGTTTCTCTCTCTATAGCTTCTCTTGTGAGTTTTAGTGAATTGGTGAGAATGAAAGAAAAATTTAGCTTCTATTTATAGGAGAATGGACTAAATAGTAACTTATTCACGAACGGTCTAGATTGATTTACTATTAGAACGGACGGTCCATATTGATTACTATTAAAACCACAACCGACGGTCCAGATTAATTTACTTTTAAAACCACCACCGACAGTCCAGATTGATTACTTTTAAAACCACCATCGACGATCTAGATTGATTTACTTTTAAAACCACCATCGATTTTATCTGCATTGATTTACTATTAAAACCACCACCGACAGATTGATTGATTTACTATTAAAACCATCACCGACGGTCCAGATTGATTAACTATTAAAACCACCATCAATGATCCAGATTGGTTTACTATTAAAACCACCATCAATGGTCCAGATTAATTTACTATTAAAACCACCATCAATGGTCCAGATTGATTAACTATTAAAACCACCACCAATGGTCTAGATTGATTTAACTTATTACACTTTAGTACCCCTAAAGTTTTCCAAGTTTGCATTATTCCCCTCTAACTTTTGTAATTCACTTAACTTCAATAAACACATTCTTAATACTTCAACAATTATTCATCATTAATATTATAACTCACAATATTTAACAATCAAAGTCGCTTCTGTGAAAGAGGGGCTTTCCGATAAGGATTTCTCCTTATTGGCACGCAATTAGGTGACCAAACATCTCCTTGACAGAACTTCTAGATATTGTCAATATTTTAAATAATAATATGAATAACTTTGTTGTCTCAATTATTGATTTAATAATATAAAATATTATGCAGATGATACTGTGACAATAATTGAATCAAATAACGTGAGATACTATGCAGCAATTATTGTAGCAATAATTGAGTAAACTGAGTGACTTCTCACGTAAGCATCAATAATCAATATTGTGTGCTACTAAGCAACCATGCGTATTACTGTACTTTTACTACCGGGTAGTTCAACAGTTTTAACGGTAAAACTTTCATCGTTATTTTTATAAAAAGATATTTATGTCATTTTCTAACTACGACCATACTTCCGTTGTGGGGTCCACCAATGATTGTACCGTCGTACGAATATTCCCTATTAAAACGAATATTCCCCGACCAATCGAATATTCCCCGACACAACAAATATTTTATATCAACTTGGTTACTTTGCAAAACTTTCAAATATCACCCTTAACTTTAACCTTTTATCAATTTAACCATTTACTAAATAGAATAATAATTATTAGAAAATTGAATACTTTTATTTCATAAAATTCGGGGTCTTACAGTAATGTTACAAATGATGTGGTGAAAGTCCTCATTGGCCCGTACTGCATTGATGGACATAGGTTGGTATGATCATAACCATGCGTTCTCTTCGGCCAAGGGTGCAAAGATGAATTGTTACTTGGCATAATCATGACCATTGGTGAAAACACGAATATCCTTGGCCCGTAGTGCATGGATAATTCGTGTTCATGATACTAATTAATATCCTTGGCCCATAGTGCATGGATAATTCATGGATGTGATACTAATGAATATCCTTGGTCGTAGTGCATGGATAATTCGGTGATGTGGATTATTAATTGAGCTGAGTCTTAGCGATAAAATATTGATAATAAACTTTTAATTCGTACAAGATAGTAGATATCATGCTCTACTTGACTCTTCTAAAATACAGTTGTATGTCTTTGGCTTGTAAAGGCAAAAAGATGAACTGTTAATGAATATCTTTTGGCCGTGAGTGCAAAGATGAATTTATTAGTATGATTATGAATAGGAACTGTGATTTGGTATAACCATGATCTTTTATGTTTCAGGTAAAGACAGGTGATGAAAATTATCTTCGTCCTAGGTGCGAAGAGGAGTTTAGAATCACAATTATAATTATGAGTTATTCACATGATTGTGGGATGGGACTCATTGATTGATGTTACAGGATAAAACATTGTTGGTGGACTTTTAACATGGGAGAAGATATGACTTTATCGCCTATTTGACTCTTCTAATGGATTGCTTTCATTCCACCGCCACTATGGTTGAAAAGTTTTATCATCTACCATATGTTCTAAATCTCTAGTTTATTACTGACGAATGCTATTGATAATTTAATTATCTTTAGTCATGATATTCTTTACTGGGCTAGTTGTGCTCACCCTTTTGCTTCACAATTCCTTTCAGGTGATAAGAGTGTAGTTGGGTCAAGCGGGGGTAACAGGGGAATAGAACGATTGTCTATAGTTGTTGAGGTTTCCCCTAAAATAGTATGGAAATAATTTTATTGAGAATTTTAGATAAGTGTGTCGTATTTTATACGCCATTTTAACCGTTGATTTTGGTGAACCGAATAGGGTGAGGTGAACCCAACTTTGGAAGGGTGTTTTGCCACTATTATACAAGATGTCTAATGATAGACGACTTCGTGTTATCATAAGACAGGGTTGTGCACATGCACTTGCTGATTATATCTACGAGCACTACCTATATAATCTTGAAGTTTGGTTGAAATATAATTCTCAATTGGAGACAATGGAGATAATTATATATCAAGAGAAGACTCACCATTGGAAAGAACATGATAGCAATCTTCTCATTTTTCTTTGGGGTCTATTGGGCCAACCAAGGATAATTCTCGAGTCATATGATATCTATTACAACATAGATGCATGGCCTCCCATGTACGAAGGTTTTCTTGAGCATTTTCCAAATATTTTAATTTCTAAAATAGTTATTGAATATACCTTTATGTAAGGTATCAATGTGAGGTGCTATCCAAGTAAAGGGATGAGAGTCACAGTTGGTATCCACAGCATATGTGTGGTCGTATTTTGTACGACAGTTGGATTAATAAAGTTTATAGTTATTTTCTGTACCATATATTTGGTGACTCGGAATGGGTTGTGTGGACCTATTTTGGGGGTGTCACAATTATAGTAGAACAACATGTAAGAATCATATAAGTATATCTTCTATAACTGAACCAAAAGTTATGAAGTACTATGAATAAATCAAAATAGTACTTTTCTTTTCTTTAAAACGTTTAACGATGAACATCATTAGTTAAACCTTGAGTTCGGTCAAAGATCATGAGCATTTCATTCTTTCTTTCTTTAAAAAGGACAGCCCAACAATAAGTCTGTGAGTCTGACATTTCTTATGAGCACGTCTAGCTGATCAGCCTATAGTACTTTATATTGTGCAACACTACTACTTTAAAAGTATCTACGTTTAAGTTTTGGCAACCTCACGTGTCAGTTGATTTACAACAAAAATGTTTATTTATTCATACTCAATCTTACCTTTGAATCTGTACCAAATCAATTAGCACAGGATAGAAATATCAATAATATTTTGAAAGATTATAAGGAAATCCACAAAATACTTTAAGTCTGTTCTAGCCGAAACAAATGGCTTTGACTCCTTTTTTAATTTAGTTCATGCATATCATACATGAATTATAAACCTTGTCCAACATAAAGTATAGGCAAGGGTTTAGAAAAACTTACCTTTAGAGTCGTCTAGCACTAATTCACTTTCCTTTTGGGTCTTTATAGGTTCTACATGACATAATCACATAGTATACCACATTAGGTCACGTACAATCAATAAATATTTTCATTAACCTATCTTCTTCTTCTTTTCAGTATAAACTATTCGATTGGTTAACTTAATAATATTCGTTAGGTTATTTAACGTTCATTACGGCTTTATAACATTTTATTGTTATAAGTAACTTAATTTGTTCAATGTTTAAGTAATTAAATTTCAAGCAATCTCAAACATTCATTTGACGTGAATACGTTTTGCCGTATCACTGAATACAGGACCTCATATTACAAAACTTACTTTGTGTTAACATTTTTGTAACCTTTTGTTAACTTTTAATTGTTGAACTTAAGATTTTAATCATCATTTAAGATGTTACTTTAAGTTTAATTAAGGTCATAATTCACCTTCAATCAACTTACCTTTCTTTTATGTTTATAATTATTCTTCTCTGCCTTTGGTCTAGGACTGGCGCTGCAGCGCCGTGTTTACAGTAGCATATTTACAGTAGTTGGGATCCGGTTCTGGCCCTGCGGCACCAAAAATCCTTCATCCCCTTAAAAAAAATTCAATTTCTCAAGTCGTTCATTTCCTGAGCTCGTAACTTGTTCATTATAGCTTGGAATTGGTTTGTTCAAAAGCCAATTCCTTGCTTATTCTTCATACTATAATTTCCCCTGGACAGAACAATTTTCTAAATCCGTTAACGGGGCTTCCACATGATTAAATTTTCATTATTCATTCGTTTAACGTTCATGAGCATTCATTTCTCGTTCATCCGTAATTAGATCATATGATGTCCGAATTCGGAAGTTCTTGAGTAAATGACTCATAAATTTCATGGTCTTCAACATGTTCATGAAACCCAATCTTTATAGGTTCTTTATTAACATTTCTTTTCCGTTCCAAAATCCTAGTTAACTATGATTTCAACGTTTATCGCCTTTTCTTAGAAATTTTGCCATAACTTCGTTATACAAGATTTTTACTCCGTTCAAAATGGATTCATTCTATTATCCGAACATCTATCATTCTACCCAAACATATAGCATCTAATCCTATACACGATAGTTTTAAACTTGTCCATCAACAACATGTGTTAAGTTTTCATGTTTTCTTCACTATTTTCTTAATCATTTAATTATGATTTCACTTGATACATGGTTATTAATGTTTTAAGTCCACTAATAGCCATCCTTTTTACTCCTACTGATGCATACACTATAATTTCAGTATCGATCGATCCCCACAAAGAAAGTTGTTAAATTTAAACTATTATGCATCAATTAACTCATCGTGATTTATATGCTTAAACTAATAACTAGAATTGTTGAATTGAACTAATTGTACTAACAACTAAAAATAAGAATAATAATGGAATAAAT
The DNA here is from genome assembly GCA_020205605.1 of Panax ginseng. Lineage (NCBI taxonomy): Eukaryota > Viridiplantae > Streptophyta > Magnoliopsida > Apiales > Araliaceae > Panax > Panax ginseng. Next base: position 110,374,066 of record CM035131.1, on the reverse strand, counting down.
ATAAACCGGAAATAATGGGACCCTAACTTCATTTAATATTTCATCTCATCGCCACTATCATGCAAGAAGTGTTCACATATCATAGGAAAATAGCCAAGAGCACCTAATAGAGTTATAACCATTTTTCAATGCACTATAACCTACTTACACAAACATCCACAGATGATAGACTCTATGTAATCATCAACACAACCAAAATCACTATATGTCTATGTGAAATTGCAATTATATTGATTTTAAGCACAAGCCCTTACTCTAGCTCATACTGTGTGAAACAAGATATGTCTATCTCGGGTTCACAAAATACGCAAGCCATATATAATAGCCCCATATTCAGATGCTATCATGATTACAATCCATACTTGCATGTTCATTGTCAATTCCATACAAATACTGAGATTTAATGGTGATCAGCATTCATACATGTAAAACAATCACGATAGAATTCCCATATAATATGCAAAACAACCCTAGCATTTAAGCGTGCAACCAAACTACATATTAAAATCGTTAGAATCCCATAATGGAGTTTAGTTCATGTCTGAACCAAAAGCCATTATGGGATCAACGCTAAACATGATCAATAAGCAAACAATTGAAATATGAAAGATAGAACGATCAAACCCAATTGCTGAATAAAAACCAATGATCAACGATTAAATCCTCATAGAAATCCAGTAAACAATAATAAAAATCCACAATGACAGAGAATCCCAAGAAGAATTGGAGAAGTAGACGTTTTGGCTTCGTTCTACGTTGGAATCTCTCCCAAGGTGTAAACCCTAGTTATGATGTGTAAAATACGCTAAAAGTATCAATCCTCCTTTCTGACACCCGTCAGAATCGTTTTAAAAACCAATTACAACTCATTTAATTAAAATTAAAATAAAACAAAATCACAACTTCAAAGATCGCGCGCACGTACCAAGGCCCTCCTTGAGATATGTGTCCTCGCATGGCGCCGAGACTTGCAGAAAGTTTGCCCTGTCCAACCGAAGTTCTCGCAAGCGTGCAAGCTCCCTGTGCTCTTCACCGCAGCGACCTTACACCTATAAGTTATGGTTCGGTTCATCATCGTCATGTATGCTTTCACTTACTACTACTTGCTCTTTCATGCTTGATCTTCTTCCATGCTTGGTCTCCATGCTTCATTGTACCTCCATGCCATGCACATCACCGCTTGTGCCTCGCCTTCACGCATCCCTTAGCCTCGTGCCCTCTAATATCACCAAAATTAAGCCGATTCCTGCACTTATTCACAAAAAGGAGTTTTAAGTAAATGCAATGCAAAATAACATGAAATGCAACTAAAACACAATAAAATGTACTTGAGAAGGACACAATTCGCATGAATTGGTATTCAATAAGTAGGTAAAAATACCACTTATCAAATACCCCCAAACTTGAACTGTTGTTTGCCCTCAAGCAATGCATACTAATGAACAATGAAAATGCAACTACAAAACTATGCAACTACTCTATGATGCAAACTAGTCTCACATAATCCCAGCCATAACAGAAATTTAGCCCAAATTACCTCAGTGAATTATCGAGATCCAAGAATACAATTTCAAACCAAACTATAGGCATAATGTCATACACTCAAATAATTCATATATGTTATAGAGATGTTGTGTGTGTGTCTGTGTGGTGTTTACCAAAACTTGATCTAAGCAAAGAATAAGTATGCTACATTGCTCCAAACAGAAAATTATAGTCTAAATCAAGGCTCATCTATAATCATGCCACATAGACTGTTTCAACATATCAACACAGACTAAGGTTCAACAATGGGTTTATTGCTTTATTGCTACTCACGAGGGCAGTTTTTGTACTTTCTCGCGGTGTTTATTGCTATTTTTCTTTTCATTTTCTATTTTTCTCTTCTTTTTTTTCACATGACTGTGCAATGTCTCAATCCATTAGGCACATCGCTACCCCTTAGCGTAGCTTTCAACCAACGACTCCTGCGCACCATGAAAGACCCTTAGGCGCTTAGTGTAGAGACAATCCCCAAGCGCATTTTTTACTCAAGTAGCTGTATTCCCGAATTAAGACTAGCCACGTTATTGCTATTTGATTTTTTTTTTTTTATACATAAGATACCCATGTTTTCCCAAAATTTTGCATGTCAATGTTTCATACAGCCTAAGAGCACTTTCCACATGTTCTTTTTAAAACTACATGTTCTATCGAAAGCAATACAACATACATTTCTTAAACCTACAAGTGATTGTGAACACGTTCATGCAAAAACCTAAAGCATTTAAACAAAGAACATGAATCTCATCATGTAAAACATTATATCTCAAATTTCATGTTATCCAACATACTCTAAAATCCTTCACAATTCACTATCATCATTGGCTAGGCAAGAATTTCTATAAAGCAAGAATTTGTGTGAGACATGCAACTAAAACATACTAACACAATCAATAAATGAATAAAATTAAAAATTTTCGCAAAATTTTATCTAACACATAAACATGCAAAATTAAACTAAATATGCAACAATTAAATAAAACTAAACTACTATGCTATAACCCCCAATACCCCAAACTTATAATATTCAATGTCCCCATTGAATGAAGGTAAAGGGTACAGAAAACTCCCCTAATGATCGGCTTGACCACCTTCCTCGGGTGGTGAATCTGGGTGGTGGATATGGCAATCGCTGGTTCCAAACCGAGGCCACTCTAGCATTGTTCCTTGTTCACAAGGCTTTTGGCCAAGGCCCTTGTGAGTCCCGTAGCAAACGTTCCAAAATTGTCATACATGGCGTCGACTTTGCGCTCCAACCTTCGGAGCTGGCGATCGCTAGGAACGGTGTGTGCTCGGGTGGATGGGCCTGCTTCATCTATCTCGAGGGGGGGCATTGCGATGGCTCTGGGAATGTGGGCCGAGAATAAAACCCAATCCTTGTGGATGCGGTTCACCCCCCGTCTAATCCTTGAACTTGGCAATTGTAGCAGGAGTGATGTCGTGGCTCGGATTTTGCAATTGCTCGTCATTCCACGTGACTCCTTGTTGGGTACAAAGCATGGCTTCCACAGAGGCATGCGGAATACTCCCATTCATGCTCCCCCCAATAATAACGCAAAGATGTTCTCGATGAATTAGGTGGCCGACGTCAATATACTTGCCTGTGATAATGCCCCATAAAATGATAGCTCTCTCGGTAGGTACTTCATGCTTGTGAGCGGACGGAATTAATTTGGTGCATATGAACAGATTCCACGCTTGGGCATAACGATTCAAGGTGGACGCTGGAAAAGATTTTGGCTCGGACGTCCCTGGTTTATAATTCCATTTGGTTCCCGGATGCACAAATCAAATCACTATGTCCAAGTCCGTCATCAAATGTGCACCATAACTCCAATTTGCAGACCAAAGTAGGTGGTGTATCGCTTATCCCAAACACCGCTCGATGGTGGGGGTGAAAATCCACTTGTATTTGTTAACTAGCGTTATCCCTACTCAGATCTCCTCCTTCAGATTCACAGAACTCTCTTTAACAACCCCCATGGGAATAGGCGTAAGAGTTGTGGCTAGGCTAACCCAGCCTCTTTCACATAGCATTTTCCATAGTTGGTCGTCTTTCTTTTCAGGTTTAAACCCCCGTTCCTTCATAAATGATTTAGTCTCGAGGTGATAATATTCTTGCTGGGCTTCCAAAATGAGAAATTTTCTATGTTCCATGATATCCTCATCGCGATCACTGGATGATGAGTCTGAGGATGAAGAGATGGACATTGAACGTATTCTTTTTGGACCCATAGCAGATGATAGATAGAGAGTGTAGATGCTCTGCTACAGATGAGAGTACCCTCAAACTTGTTTGTGCACAACCCACGCAAAATAAACCCTAGATTGAGGCCAATGAAGAGAGTTGTGGTATGAGCTTTGATGGGTGGTGAGGAGTCTTCTTATTATGGGAGAATAGAGAAATACGCTTATAATAGGTCACGTAAGAAGCCAAGTAGACCACGGATCGGATTTTTAAACTTCAAAAATTTTTCATTCGCTCATGTCGTGGCCACAATGGATCTCAGAGGACTTCTTCATGCGGCATGCCAGCGGGGATGATAAAAGTTATCGACATTCAAGAGCCATCGATTCCTTATGATGTGTCATGCATGGTCACATGATGTGCTTTTTCAGATCGCAAAATTTTGAACTCCCAAACAACAAATTATGATGAGTGCCCTTGAAAACACCTACATGGACATGAAGGCACACATGTTAGTTATCATGCATGAAATAGAAATGATCTGACTATTACTCGACTAAAGAAATTAAAAGAAAATATAGGTAAAAATAATGGGTTGCCTCCCATCGAGCGCTAAGTTATAGTCAGTTAGCTTAACTATCTCTGAATCTCATGTCGACGAGAGAATTGAGGTGACGTTCTGCCTGTCCACTTCGCCACCAAAGTAATGCTTCAATCGCTGGCCATTTACCTTAAAAGGCTTGTCTGGAAACTGATCATATACTTCAATTGCACCATGCGAAAAGACATCTTTCATCGTAAATGGACCTCGACCATCTCGATTTCAAATTTTCCAGAAAAAGTTTAAGTCCGGAATTATAGAGCAAAACCCTTTGTCCGGCTCAAATGTCCTTTCTATGATCTTTCTGGTCATGCCATTTTTTACTTTTTCTCCTCAGACAACTTTGAATTCTCATATGCCCGTAATCTAAATTCATCTAACTCATCGAGTGGAGTAGACGTTTCTCCCCCCGCAGATGTCAAATCAAAATTGAGCCCAGACGCCCAATATGCCTTATGCTCTAGCTCCATAGGAGGTGACAGTTTTGCCATACACGAGTTGAAAAGGCGACATGCCTAACGGAGTTTTGTATGTTGTTCGATAAGCCCATACTGCATCATCTAACTTTAACGACCAGTCTTTCCGTGTGGGATTCACAACTTTTTCCAGGATTCTCTTTACTTTCGATTCGACACTTCACTTGACCATTCGCTTCATGGGTGATAAGTGTAGCGATGCGATGGTTCACCCCATACTTAGCCAAAGAAGGTTGTAAACTGCCTATTGCAGAAATGACTGCCTTCATCACTAATGATAGCCCTTGGGGTCCCAAACCTCGTGAAAATGCTTTTGTGTAGAAATCGAGTACGACCTTGGCATCATTAGTCGGAAGAGTCGCAGCCTTCAACCCATTTTGAGACATAGTCCATCATGAAAGCAAGATGTAGAGATTTTCGCAGAAGAAACGAAGGGTCCCATGAAATCAATCCCCATACATCAAAAAATTTCTACTTCAAGGATTGTATTCAAAGGCATTTCATTTCTTTTGGAGATGTTACCCACTCACGACATCTATCACAATCATTGGACAAAATCAGATGCATCCTTGAAAAGTGTCACAAGAGAATCCCGCTTGTAGTATTTCTAGTCATTGTTCTTTCTTTCACCACCATAGTGACCTCCATACACCGTAGAATGACACTCTTGCAAAATCCCCTCGGCCTCGCTTATATGGAATACACCTTCTTATCACTTGACGGAGTAATCGCTTAAACAAGTAAGGCTCATCCCATATATACCATTTAACATCATGCAAAAATTTTTTTTTTGATAGCCCACCAAGTCGAAGGTACCATCTTATTTACTGTGTAGTTCGCAGTAGTCAACGAACCATGGCACTTCCCTTTCACCACAAACAACGCGCTTCATCCGGAAGGATTCGTTGATCATAACGTTGTCGTTTACTTCCCTTTCCGGATTCTCGAGTCGAGATAAGTGGTCCGCCACTTGGTTTTCAATCCCCTTTCTATCCTTGATTTCCAAATCAAATTCCTGCAATAATAAAATCCATCTGATCAAACGAGGTTTTGCATCCTTCTTTGCCACTAAATGTCGAATTACCGCGTGATCCGTATACACTATCACCTTTGTGCCAATCAGATATGCTCAAAACTTATCAAAGGCGATACCATCGCCAATAACTCTTTCTCTGTGGTGGTATAGTTCAATTGTGCATCCATGAGGGTCTTACTGGAATAATAGATCACATGAAATATCTTGTCCTTCCGCTGTCCCAAAACAGCCCCTACCGCATAATCATTGGCATCACACATCAACTCAAACGGCAGAGTCCAATCTGGTGCAGTAATCACTGGTGCTGAAGTTAGCTTTCTCTTTAAGTGCTCAAATGCTGACACGCAGGCGTCATCAAAACTAAACTGTGCATCCTTCTCCAATAGACTGCATAGTGGTTTAGTGATTTTGGAGAAGTCCTTGATAAATCTGCGATAGAACCTTGCATGTCCCAAAAAACTGCGAACACCTTTTACTGAAGTAGGTGGTGGCAAGTTCTAAATAGTCTCCAGCTTAGCCCTATCCACCTCAAGTCCCTTTTTCGAAACCTTGTGTCCCAATATGATTCCTTCGACCATAAAATGGCATTTTTCCCAATTCAAACACTAAATTTGTTTCAACGCACCTCTTCAAAACCATAACTAGATTCTCAAGGCATAAATCAAATGAGTCCTCAAGACCGAGAAGTCATCCATAAATACCTCCACATTCTGCTCCACCATGTCTCAAAAATATAGCCATCATGCATCTCTCAAACGTGGTCGAGCATTGCACAACCCAAAGACATCCTTTCGAAAGCAAAAGTGTCGAGACGGACATGTGAAGGTAGTTTTTTCCCGATCTTCGAGCTATCATAATTTGATTGTAGCTCTAATATATCCATTCAAAAGGCAATAGTACTCATGACCGCTAATCTATCCAACATCCGATCAATGAATGGGAGGGAAATGATCTTTCCTCGTAGCTTTGTTGAGCTTGCGGTAATCCATGCAAACTCTCCACCCAGCATCGCTCGTGTTGGAATTAACTCATTATTCTCATTAGTCACGATCGTCATGCCACCCTTTTTGGAACACATCTGCATCGGGCTCACCCATGAGCCGTTCGAGATCGGATAAATTATTCTCAGATCTAACCATTTCAAAGCACTCTTTCTTAACCACTTCTTCATTTATCGGATTAAGCCTCCTTTGTTGCTTCAAACCGCTTGGCCATACCATCTTCCATCAGATCTTGTGCATGCAATATGAAGGGTCGATCCTTTGATATCTCGCTATGGTCCATCCAATAGCCGATTTGAACTCTCAAGCACTCAGTAGCAATTTTTCTTCCCGACAAGATGTTAAAAGTACAATAATCAGGTGTAATTTGAATCTGAACTTAAAAATGCATACCGAGATGTTTCGAAGTGGTTTTAACTCCAACTCGGAGGTGTCTCAAGAGATGGCTTTAACTTTATCGAGGCTTCCCAGCTTTTGTCAATGGCTTTGCAGGTGGTCTAAATCTCCTGAATTATGGAGTGGTATCCAAATATTGCACAAATTCATCGAATTCCTCATCTTCTAAATTTGAGTTCTCATCGCTGATATTCCTCAAAGGTTCATAATCCACTAGACTCTCAGATGTCATCATTTAGAACCCGATTCACCCAATCAACTAAGAAACAGTCCTCTTCATCCGCTGGGAATTTCATGGCCTTGAAGACATTGAAGATGACCTCTTGATCATGAACGCAAGATCGTGAGTTCCCTTTTGCACATCTATCGAGTCCTTCCCGTGGCTAAAAATGGTCTCCCCCAAAGATTATTGGTATACTCTTGTCCTCTTCAAAATCTAGGATGATAAAGTATTTGGAAAATGAACTTGTCCACCTTAACCAACACATCTTCAACAATTCCCCGTGGATATGTGATGGATCTGTCAGCTAGCTGTAGTGATATGTTCGTTGGCCTTGGAGCCAAGCAAATCCCAATCGATTGAACAATCGATAGGGGCATCAAGTTTATACTTGCCCCCAAATCACATAAACACTTACTAAAGTTCATCTTCCCAATTGTGCACGGAATTGTGAAGTATCCGGATCTTTCAGCTTTGGAGGTAGTTTGCGCTTTGGAGCACTCGTGACCGCATTCCTTGGTCAAGGCTACCATTTCAAACTCATCTAATCTTTCTTCCTTGACAATATACCTTTCATGAACTTTCATGTAGCTTGGCATTTGTTCCAATGCCTCTACGAAAGGTATATTGATCTCGCAACTTTTTGAATACCTCCGTAAACTTAATGAACTATTTGTCTTCTTTCTCGCTTAACTAACCTCATGGATATGGTACTTGAGGGTGAATTGGTTGTATCGACTCTCGACCTTCTTCTCGAATTTGCTTTGTCTTTCTCATCCCTTTGAACCTCGTAATTTTCCAGATTTTCTTCCTCTCAGTCACCGCTTCGCCTCCTCGCATGCGTATTGGCCTCCTTAGTACTATCAAAGCGCCATGGCGCGACTTGCAAAGACTGCCAAATCTTTCCCCGATCTCAATGTGATCGCTGACATCGCTTTCTCCTTCCCATCTCTTCTAGGATTTGTCTCTGTGTTACTTGGCAATGAACCTTGGGGTCTATTATTAAGCATGCTTGCCATTTGCCCCATTTGAGTCTCCAAATTCTTAATAGCCACTGCTTGGCTTTTGATCATAACCTCAGTATTTTCCATGTATTTCAACATCATTTCCTCTATCTCTGATTTTTTTTTCGATGTGGTGTAATTTGGAGTGTGATGTTGTTGTTGATGAGAGAATCCTGGTGGAAACGGTGGTTTTGGTGTAAACTGTGGCTGAGATGACTGTGACTGAAATTGATGATTCGGCTAAAACTGGTTCTGCTGTTGTCCTTGATTGTTCGACCAACTAAAGTTCGGATGATTTCGGTTGTTGGGGTGGTATGTGTTGGAATTGACCTTGGTCTTTTTTCAGTTAGTTACTCACATATTGTATCGACTCGAAATGATAAGACATTGATCCGTGGAGTGTGACCCCGCACAAATCTCACAAACGAAGGCAACTATTTTCATTTTGCTCTCTGCCAAAGTATCTATCTTCTTAGCCATAGCTGCCATCTGTGCCGACAACCGTAATCGTGATCTACCTCCAACACACCGCAACCTTGGGTTGTGGCATCCGAGTCATAGATTTCGATAGTCATTTGCGCACCATAGTCTCGATAAGTGTATAGGCCTCATCATAGCTCTTTTGCCCATAACGCCCTCCCGCAATCGCATCCACAATCTGGTCTCGACCGCCATCCCAAACCATTATAGAATGAGTTGATCACCATCCAATCTCTGCATACCGTGATGCGGACATTTCCGAGCATCTCTTTGTATCGCTTCCCATGCCTCATATAAGGACTCTCACTCGTTGTTGCTCGAATCGAGAGATAGCCATCCTCATCTTTGCGATCTTTAGCCATTGGAAAGAACTTAGCTAAGAATTTCGTGTGCTAAATCCTCCCATGTAGTGATCGAATTCCTCGATGGCAAAGAATGTAGCCAACTTCTAGCCTTATCTCTCAATGAAAATGGAAATAGCCGTAGTCTAATGGCATCCTCCGTTACACCATTGTATCTGAATGTATCACAAATCTCGATGAAGCTCAATAAGTGTTCATTCGGATCATCCGTAAAAAGACCCCAAATCGAACCGAAGTTTTGCACCATCTGAATAGTGCCCGGTTTAATCTCAAAGGTATTAGCTGCTATCGCTGGTCTGACTATGCTCGATTGTAGTCCATTTATGTTTGGCATGGAGTACTCCCTTAGAGCCCGATGCTCTTCTCTTTGCTCAAGTCTTTGTTCTTCCGCCATTTTTGATGTCAGATTATCTAACCGAAGCTTGCAAATTTCTCCCGCACACTCGCTTCCAACCTCTTCCGCTTATGTTATCTTCATACCGGTGTTAGTTCTGAGTTGGATGATCGCGTGTGCATAAAAATCCACAAGTACCTGAAATGAATAAAAAAAAATGAAACAAAAATAGAAATGAGAAACGATCAGAATTGTCTAAGTCATACAATATAGCTTTAAAGTAATGATAATTATTTAAATTCAACGCCTTTCCCTGGCAACAGCGCCAAAAACTTGTTGCCTCTTTTATAGTCCTAATAAAAGAGCTCTAACTCATGCAAGCATACATGCGTCAACAAGTAATACAGAGTAAGTAGAGTATCGATCCCACAGAGAAAGTTGTTAAATTTAAACTATTATGCATCAATTAACTCACTGTATTTATATGCTTAAACTAATAACTAGAATTGTTGAATTGAACTAATTGTACTAACAACTAAAAATAAGAATAATAATGGAATAAATATAAACTGGAAATAATGGGACCCTAACTTCATTTAATATTTCATCTCATCGCCACTATCATGCAAGAAGTGTTCACATATCATAGGAAAATAGCCAAGAGCACGAATAGAGTTATAACCATTTTTCAATGCACTATAACCTACTTACACAACATCCACAGATGATAGACTCTATGTAATCATCAACACAACCAAAATCACTATATGTCTATGTGAAATTGCAATTATATTGATTTTAAGCACAAGCCCTTACTCTAGCTCATACGGTGAAACAATATATGTCTATCTGGTTCACAAAATACGCAAGCCATATATAACAGCCCCATATTCGTATGCTATCATGATTACAATCCATACTTGCATGTTCATTGTCAATTCCATACAAATACTGAGACGAATGGTGATCAGGCATTCATACATGTAAAACAATCACGATAGAATTCCCATATAATATGCAAAACAACCCTAGCATTTAAGCGTGCAACCAAACTACATATTAAAATCTGTTAGAATCCCATAATGGAGTTTAGTTCATGTCTGAACCAAAAGCCATTATGGGATCAACGCTAAACATGATCAATAAGCAAACAATTGAAATATGAAAGATAGAACGATCAAACCCAATTGCTGAATAAAAACCAATGATCAACGATTAAATCCTCATAGAAATCCAGTAAACAATAATAAAAATCCACAATGACAGAGAATCCCAAGAAGAATTGGAGAAGTAGACGTTTTGGCTTCGTTTCACGTTGAATCTCTCCCAAGGTGTAAACCCTAGTTATGATGTGTAAAATACGCTAAAAGTATCAATCCTCCTTCTCGACACCCATCGTAATCATTTTAAAACCAATTACAACTCATTTAATTAAAATTAAAATAAAACAAAATCACAACTTCAAAGATCGCACTGGTCGCAGGCCTCCTTCTAGATGTCCTCGCATGGCGCGAGACTTGAAAAAAGTTTGCCCTATCCAATCGAAGTTCTCGGCAAGGCTGGCCCCTGTGCTCTTCTTCCATCAATTATTATGTAATTTACTAATTATCAATAAATGAATTTATGTGAAACTCTCTTGTGAATTTCTATTATTAGATGTATATATGTTATACATACATGTTTAATTTGAAGTTATGTGATGAGGTATGTGAAAATGGTTGGTTTAGATGAATTTAACTATTTGAGTTAGTTATGTAATTATATTGATTAATTACGTGGGAGGGGATTAAAACATGAGATTGATTTTGGAGCGAAATTTAGAGATGTGGACTGCGTATTTGAGTCTAAAACGTTGAAATTAGTCAAGATAGATTATAACCACAAAATCTGTCGCGGTTGACTTTTTGGTCAAAGTTAATCGGTTGACTTTTTTGGGTAAAAAGTCAACCACAAATTTCAGAGGCTAAATTGACGAAACGGATAGTCCCATGACGTCTGGAATATCGATTTTAGTGGGAATAGATATTAGTATAGAAACGTTTGGCTACAGAGGGCAAAATGATCAAAATAATCTATTAAATGATTAAATTGATTATATTAATTTTTTAATAAGGGAGTGCAGCAGCTGTGGGGCCCACGGGTCAACTAAATTGGGAAAAGAGAGGGAGTATTAGTATTATAATGTAATGAGGGGGGAAGGAGTTACAAACCCTTTACAAATCCAAGACTCTTCCTTTCTCTAACCCCACCCCATACTAAATTGAATTTATACAATATACTTAATACATATAACTTATATTGGAGATGGAAATTTGGGAAAATCATTTGATAACATGTTTTATATATACTCCCAATCCAAGTCTCTCTTCTTCCTCTTTGTAAAAAAAATCCTACCGTGAGTGAAGTTGAGAGAGAGAGAGGAAGGAGCTTGAGAGGGTGGCGAATTCTCGAGTTTTCAGAGACTAATCAAGCAAGGAGAATCATTAGAGGAGTTTGAGCAAGTAGAATTCATCAAAGAGGTAAGTCGTGAACTCTCTTTTCCATGTTCTTTAGTAAAAATGAGAGAATATGCTTATGTGACTTTTTGCAAACAATTTATTTTGGACCTTGTGATGCCATGCTACTGTTAGTTGTTGTTATGTGGTTGTAAGAACGAAAGTTCGGGTTTAATCATGCCTTAATATCGTAGAGATTCAAGGAATTATGTCATGCATGCCAAATATTTGATAATATGACTCAATGATGCTAATTTGATCATACCATGGAAATTTAGTGAGTTCAATTATTGTAACATGTGTATTTATATGAGTATATATGATCTGGATAGTAGGATCTAATTCCTTGCATGCTAGAATCGAAATCATGAATTTTGTCAAAGTTGGTTAAAACTTGAAATCTGTGACTTTTTGGTTTTTTTGAGCCTTGGATTCATGGTTTCTGTGATCCGATTATGGTAGGTAATAATTTTGTAAAATACTATGTAGTATGATGTATAACCCATCCAAATTTCATATAAAAGCGGAGTTAAATTGAGCGAGATATGAAATTTGGTAGAAATTTGATGTCCCATTTTCTTAGAACTATTTTGGATCAGTCTGTCTTGGGGGCATTTTCGTCCACTTTTTGTACTTTAAAAATTCTAAAAAAATTTGGAGTGTTAATATAAGAAGATATGAAGGTCCTGTAAAAATTTGAGAATTTTTGGCCATACGGTTTGAGAGTTATGGATTTTACGGCTAAGGACACTATTTGAAAAGATACCCGAATAACTCTCTGTGTATAAGTCCAAATATTACAAAATTTTTACTGGAAGTACATGTATATAACAGGAGCTAACCCTGAAAATTTCAGAATTTTTGGAGCTAATCTCGATTTATGAAAAATCTGAGAATATTTGGCTATTATGGACTATTTAAAAATAGTAGATGGATTTTAAAAATCTGGAAAAAATATATGTTCAATGTGGGACTATATTCTGCAAAATCCCTAGAAAAGAAATATTTTTGAGACTGATTTGGTATTTTTCATATAAATGATGTTATATGGATAAATGAGTTTAATTAAATATGTGATGTCAAAAATATGGAAAATAAGGTTTTCCGACTTGAGACCCTTAAGCATGTTTTATGTTTTTTTGATGGAGGTTGGGGGTAGGGGATTCGGATCGGATGGGAATTCGGGTTGTCGAAAAATGTCAAAAATTAAATTTTTCCTAGATTCTTTTATTGAACCACTTGGCCCATATGAAGCAACATGTTATGTAATTGAATTGTATTTGAATACGTGCGAGTTTAATCATCTTATTAAAATAAAAAGGAAACCATTACACTTCGAAGTGGTGTTCGAGAACCTAATTGCTTAACGTGACACATGTGAATAGGTTACGTGAAGGGCTAGTAGATAGCGGTAATTATAGAAGACGTATTAGGCAAGTTTCTTAACCCTAAGTTTCTATTGAGCAATTATCCAATCTTTACTCATTATTGTTGTAGTGAGAGTAAGTATCAGACTTGTGCTATTTACTTTTTGTACAAGTTCCTTTGTCGTAAAGTTATATAACTGCAATTTCCTTGCAAGCGTTATTGATGATTACTCCGTTAGTATTACAATTGTTATACTTTAAAGTTCTATTTCTTTAACGAACTGTTTCCAAGTATGTTTTCTGGCTTTTTGTTTTGGCTAGATATTATTGATGATAAATGATATAACCTTTGAACAATTCAAATCCTTTGAAGCTATTTAATGTTTACCAATCCAAATTTTTTTGGTGCGGTCTCGCATTAATACTAAGATGAACAACCCGAATAATCGGGCAAACAGATGTCGGTCATATAATCCCATTTATGCTTATGCAGTTAAATTTCATACTTGTGCACAATGTAGTGTACGATAGGCTGATCACCTGGAGTACTTGCAGAGACTATTTACAATCTATTTGATTGTTAAACCGTCTGATGGTTTTCGATGAAATAAAACAATGTTCAGGGTATCTAACACCCCTTAGTATGCTATTGAGAATTCTAAAACTCTTATCTTGATATTCCTAATTATCTCTTGATAATTATTTCAACTGTTGAGAAATATTCATAAAAATGTTTTTACTCCTGATGCATGTTTCCAAACTACTTTATATACTTGTTGGGCAATTTGTGCTTATTCTTACCTTTCAGTTAAGGCTGAGAACGCTGAGAGCTCGGGCAAGGACAAGGGGAAGTCTAAGATGAAATGATGAGAGTTATTTATGTAACAAGTTATATTTTCCGAATTTGATGTAATGTAGCGATAAACGCTAAGTTTAAGTTTCAGTTTATTTAAGGTTGTAAAGACTTGGGATTTTATCGAATAGGAATAGGTATGTAATTATTATATTATTATTATTATTTTGGAGTTTATGGAGTTAAATGTTTATGTATGTTGTATCGTGAGCACCATGTCCTGTAATCGATGTTACACGGATTTGGGGGCGTCACAAGTTGGTATCAAAGCAATAGGTTATAAACCTTAGGTGGAGAACCTTAGACTATAACCTTAAGGAAGTTAGTGGAGAAAATAAGGAGATGAACTTACGTAGAGTTCTAGGGGTTGTGTCAAATCTATTTTTCTAAAAACAAAAACATCTATTTTAAACTACTAACCGAGTTATTTTGTCTTGTTTGAAGGATGTCAGGAGAAGAGGAGGTTAGAGATATCCACGTTGTGAGTGAGTAGTTGGTGACAATTTGTATTCGAGCTATATATGATGAAGCGGTGACTCGAGACCAGAGGAGTATCCTGAAGAGGAAGAGGAGCCCGAGGAGGACTCCGAAGAAGCACCTGAGGATACTTTGTTGGATGAGTTGATGGATAGGATTACAGAGTTGGACGACAGAGTCCATGAGTTGGAGGAGCTGTATCAGGGGGAGCAGCAGGCTGCAGCATTGCTTGAGGCATTGGTGCATCACCTGGTAATTAGGGCTGGGGATCTGCCGACAAGTGCATGCATCGCATCGGACTGAAAGGCGGATAGGCTGGAGGATGAGAAAGAAGCTATTAGGACCCACTTGGGACATACCATTAATGGGTTAGAGTCGAGGATACAGAGTCTCCAAACTGACAAGCAGATTATTACTACATTCTGGGGAGATGAGAGGAGAGGCCGTGTTCGGGCCGAGAAGCTAACAGGCGAGTTAGAAGGTGAAGTGAGAGATAAGAAGGTTAGGATGGACAGGATGAAGTACGCATTTAAGTCAGCACATGGGAGGTTCCAGCATAGGGTGTTTCACTTTCCACGTGAGGAGTACCGGTCTAGACATACCATAAGCCGTGGGCTGGTGCTGGAGATGGCGGATGAAGAACATGAAGACGCCATTAGGCGGGGTCTTTAGTTTATTCGTGATGAACTTTTACTATTAGCGTTTAGAACGCTTAGCTATGAAATAAAACTTGGTTTTGATTTTTTACCAAGTACTTTGGTTTAAGTGATGTAAATGGCTTAATGCCATAAGATGATGAGATACTTTGTTATTATGGTTTGTAAATAAATATGCTTTTATTTAAATATGTGATGTGATGATTAAGTTTTATATGAATTATAAATGCTGTAGAGAAAGTTATAAGATGATAACATTAAGTTTATTTAAAACAGAAAGATGGCTAGAGGAAGACGTCGTCAAACACCGAGAGGGTCAGCGTTTGATTTTGGGATCCACCAACCCCATGCAACAATTTGTAGACATGTTAGTGGGGCACTTTTAATCGAACCCCGAATACCAATAACCCTCCAATGACCAAGTGGCACACTTTAAGGACTTCAAGAGCAGTGGGACCCCCGAGTTCAAAGGAACCACCGAACCCATGAAGCCCAAACATGGATCAAAGAAATGGAAAAGGCGTTCGCTATCGCCTCGAAAGTTGGAGATGAAGAAGACAATCTTTGCCACATATATCTTTGAAAGGTGAAGCCAACTACGGTGGGAGGCAAACCAGACTAGAAATTTGGAGAAGGTGTGATACCGTGGGAGGGTTTAAGAAGATTTTCTTGAAAACTACTTTTCCGTGAGTATACAAAGTCGCATGGAGATGCGATTCCTGGAGTTGAAGCAAGACAACATGACAGTACCTCAGTACGCCGCAAAGTTTAACGAGCTGGCGAGGTTCGCGCCTCATCAGGTCGACACTGAGGAGAGGAAAACGAGGAGGTTTGAGCAGGGCCTCAAACCATGGTTATACAGTAGACTTTCGGTGTTGCAAACGAACAACTTCGCGACTCTCCTGGAGAAAGCTATAATCGCTGAGGGCGGAAGCGAAGCCCTAATGAAATTTAACAAGGAAAAAAAGAAGAAGAATGAAGGAGGGAATCGTGGGGAAGGTAGCAGCGGCAGTGGTGCAAACAAAAGGAAGTGGAACAACAACAACAACAACAGCAATAATAATTTAATTTGGTAAACCCTAGGGCAAACCAGGGGAAGCAAAGAAGAGGACTGAGATATGCAAGGAGTGTGGGAGGAATCACTCAGGTGCATGTCTAAAAGGGAAGAATGTCTATTTTAATTGTGGGCAAGAGGGGCACATTTCTCCCAATTGCTCTGCACCAAAGAGAAATGGATGTTTCAACTGTGGAGCACTAGATCATCAGGCAAGGGATTGCCCAAAGAAGAACTAAGCATGAGGGAATGGAGAAAGGGGACCAAGCGGTGGAAATCTCATAATTACTGGACCACCAACTCAGAATCGACCAACAGCAAGGACATTCAACATGACAGTTCAGGAAGCAGTCACATCCAAGAACGTGGTTTCAGGTATCATTCCGATCAATGATATATTTGCTTACGTATTATTCGATTTAGGTGCTACTTGTTCCTTCGTATCACATGAATTCTCCCAACGATTAAACTTACCCCAGAAAGAATTAGAATATCCTATGAATATAGAAGTTACTAATAAGGAAGTCATTCCCGTTAGTCATATTTATAGGAACTGTGTTGTAGATATCAGGGGTTATATGTTACCTGTGGATTTAATTCTGATTCCATTAGGAGAATTTGATGTAATTCTACGAATGGATTGGTTATTTAACCATGGAGCGATGATAGATTGCTAGAAGAAGTGTATAAACCTTAAAACTCCAAATCAGTCTAAGGTAGTTTTCTATGGTAGTAAGTCACTGAGACACTCAAGTTGTCTAATGATGATGCAAGCGAGAAAGTTGCTTAGAAAGGGATGTGTAGGTTATTTGGCCCATATCGTCGATACGCAGAAAGTAGGGATGGGGATGGGATAGATACCTATAGTGAATGAATTTTTGGATGTAATTTCAGAGGAATTTCTAGGTATTCCACCGAATAGGGAGGTCAAATTTGTTATAGATTTGGTACCGGGAACGACCCCAATTTCGAAAGCCCCATACAGAATGGCACCAACGGAGACGAAGGAGCTGATGGTACAGTTGCAGGAATTGTTAGATATGAAGTATATTCAACCGAGTGTGTCTCCGTGGGAGAACCAGTTTTATTTGTGAAAAAGAAGGATGGGTCGATGAGACTTTGCATAGACTATCGAGAGCTGAACAAGGTGACAATCAAGAACAAGTACCCGTTACCCAAGATAGATGATTTGTTTGATCAGTTGAGAGGAGTGAAATATTTTTCAAGATCAACTTGAGGATGGGATATCACCAGTTGAAGGTGAGGAAGGAAGATGTGCCTAAGACAGCATTCAGGACTCGTTACGGACACTACGAGTTCCTGGTGATGTCATTTTGGTTAACGAACGCGCCGACAGCATTTATGGACATGATGAACCGAGTGTTCAAGAAATATTTAGATAAGTTCGTAGTTATGTTTATTGATGATATCCTGATCTATTCCAAGACTCAGGAAGATCATGCTGAACATTTAAGAATGGTATTGGAGGGGTTGAGAAAGAATAAGCAATACGCAAAATTTTCGAAGTGCGAGTTTTGGTTGGAGAAAGTTCAATTTCTAGGGCACGTGATCGACAAGAACGGAATCTCCATGGATCCAACAAAGGTGGAAGCGGTGCAAAATTGGGAACAATCGAAGACACAGACTGAAGTAAGAAGTTTCTTAGGATTGGCAGGCTATTACAGATGGTTTATCCAAGATTTTTCAAAAATAGCAGGAACTTTCACGAATCTAATAAAGAAGTCGGTAAAATTTGTCTGGACGGAGGAATGTAAAGAAAGTTTTAAGGAACTCAAGAAAAGACTGAGTGAAGCACCGGTGTTGTCTTTACCTGACGATACAGGTGATTTAATAATTTTTAGTGATGCGTCACACAAAGGACTTGGTTGTGTGCTTATGCAACATGGTAAAGTTATCACGTACGTGTTGCATCGGTTGCAGGATTACGAAAAGGGATACCCTACCCATGACCTAGAATTGGCAGTGGTAGTATTTGCCCTAAAGATTTGGAGGCACTATTTATATGGTGTAAGATGTGAAATATACATGGACCATAAAAGTCTGAAGTATATATTCACACAGAAGGAGTTGAATATGAGACAAAGAAGATGGTTGGAACTTATAAAGGATTACGATTGTGACATTTTATATCATCGGGGAAAGCTAACGTGGTAGCAAGATGCGCTAAGCAGAAAGAGCAGTGGTAAGTTGGCAATGCTAACAACTCAGGAGGAGTTAGTTAAGGAGATGGCTAGATTGGAACTCGAGATAAAGAGCCCGAGGGAGTCAAATGAGAAGTTGTTCGCAATGGAGGTTCATCCCACTCTGTTGGACAGAATTAAAGAAGCACAAAATAGCGATGAAGAATGTGAGAAGGTGAGGAAAATAATTTCTGAATGGGAAGAGCTTAAATTTAGCATGGGTGGTGTTGGACTATTAAGATTTGAGAAGAGAATTTGGGTGCCAGCGATATCTAAAATAAAAGAAGAGATTTTGCAGGAAGCTCACAGTTCAAGTTACTCAATCCACCTAGGAAGCACAAAGATGTACCAGGATCTTCGTCAACATTATTGGTGGCCTAATACGAAGAGAGAAGTCGCAGAGTGCATCAGCAGATGTTTAATATGCTAGAGAGTTAAGGCTGAACATCAAAAATTGAGTGGGTTACTTCAACCCTTAGAAATTTTAGAATGGAAGTGGGAACATATCACGATGGACTTCGTGGTGGGACTTCTAACTACACAGAAGGGTTACGATGCATTATGGGTGATCGTTGATCGATTGACCAAGTCGGCGCATTTCTTGCCAATCAAGATCAGATATAACTTAGATCTGTTGGCAAAGCTTTACATCAAAGATATCGTTTCCAGGCACGGTGTGCCGGTATCAATTGTGTTAGATCGTGATCCGCGTTTCACAACAAATTTCTAGAAGAGCTTTCAAGAACACATTGGAACGCAACTGAGGTTGAGCACCGCTTATCATCCTCAAACAGATGGGCAGAGCGAGAGAACTATTCAAACGTTAGAAGACATGTTGAGAGCATGTGTTATGGACTTCAAAGGAAGTTGGCATGACCACCTACCGTTGGTGGAATTTGTATACAACAATAGTTATCACGCGAGCATCGGTATGCCACCTTATGAAGCTTTATATGGAAGGAAATGCAAAACGCCATTGTGCTGGGATGAAGTAGGAGAACGTCAATTGCTAGGGCCAAAATTGGGGCAGCAAACTGCGAATGTGATCAAAACGTTACGAGCAAGATTAGTGATGGCTCGGGATCGATGCGGAAGAAATATGTTGATCAACATCGGCAACAACGAGACTTCGACGTCAAAGACTTATGTGTTTCTAAAGGTTTCACCTTGGAAAGGGAAAATGAGGTTTGGGAAGAAGGAAAACTTAGTCCCATTCATAGGACCCTTTGAAGTGTTAAGGCGAGTCGGTGAGGTAGCTTATGAAATAGCTTTACCTCGGAGTTAGAGCATATACACAATGTGTTCCATATATCAGTTTTACGACCCTATAAGCAAGACTACAAGCATGTCATAGAGTATGAACCAATCCAGTTTGAAAATGACTTAACCTATGAAGAGGTTCTTGTTCAGATAATTGATAGAAAAGAACAAGTGTTACGAAATAAGATAATACCTTCTGTTAAGGTAGTATGGGGGAACCACAACGCCGAGGAGGCTACATGGGAACTCGAGGAGAAAATGATGAAAATTTACCCTAGTCTTTTTGTTTAACTTGTAATGATTCCAGGGACGGAATCCTTTTAAGGGAGGGTGAATGTAATATCCGAGATTATTATGTAATTTACTAATTATCAATAAATGAATTTATGTTAAACTCTTGTGTGATTTCTATTATTAGATGTATATGTGTTATATATACATGTTTAATTTTAAGTTATGTGATGAGGTATGTGTAAATGGTTTGTTTAGATGAATTTAACTATTTGAGTTAGTTATGTAATTAAATTGATTAATTGCGTGGGAGGGGATTAAAACATGAGATTGATTTCGGAGTGGAATTTCGAGATGTGGACTGCGTATTTGAGTCCGAAACCTCAAAATTAGTCAAGATAGATTGTAACCACAAAATGTGTCGCGGTTGACTTTTTGGTCAAAGTTAATCAGTTGACTTTTTTTGTGTAAAAAGTCAACCATGAATTTCAGAGGCTAATTTGACTAAAAACGGATAGTCCCATGACATCCGAAACGTCGATTTAGTAGGAATCGATATTGGTATCAAACGTTTGAATTCTTTAAGGGCAAAATGGTCAAAATAGTTTATTAAATGATTAAATTGATTATATTATTAATTTTTAAGGAATGCAAAGAATTGTGGGGCCCCATGGGTCAACCAAATTGAGACAAGAGGGGAGTATTAGTATTATAATGTAATGAGGGGAAGGAGTTATAAACCCTTTACAAATCCAAGACTCTTCCTTTTTATAACCCCACCCCATACTAAATTGAATTTATACAATATACTTAATACATATAACTTATATTGGAGATGGAATTTGGGAAAATCATTTGATAACATGTTTTATATATACTCCCAATCCAAGTCTCTTCTTCCTCTTTGAAAAAAAAAATCCTACCATGAGTGAAGTTGAGAGAGAGAGGAAGGAGCTTGAGAGGGTGGCGAATTCGAGAGTTTTTAGAGACTAATCAAGCAAGGAGAATCATTGGAGGAGTTCGAGCAAGTAGAATTCATCAAAGAGGTAAGCCATGAACTCTCTTTTCCATGTTCTTTAGTAAAATAAGAGAATATATACAACTTGATTATACAACATTATCGTGTAAAATACGACGACAAAATACATGTTGTGAGTTTTAATACAAATATTGTCATCTAGACAATATCCACACTCAATTTAGTCCTCATTACATTTATTATCACACTATTTAATGTAATAGTGAGGGACTACTAAGACACCATCTGGGACCATCACTCCGCTCCCCGACTAGTCCCAAATTACGTTCTCATTTCTCAAGAGAATGGTGAAAAAAAGGGTGAGCTCAACTAGCCCAATAAGAAATATTATGACTAAGATAATGCGAGAATAAATTATCATTAGTCCTCAACAAATGTTAAACCGATAAAATACAATAGACATCAAGTTTAAGCTGCGGTGGAACATGCAATCCATTAAAAGAGTCAAGTAGAGAATAAAATCTACTATCTTTTATGATTTAAAAGGGTTTTCATCACTTTTATCAATCGAGACTCACAATAAATAATCCACATCATCCCCGCACTACGGCTTAAGGATATTCATTAGGGTCACGACCATAAATTATCCATGCACTACAGACGATGATATTTATGTATTCATCAATGGTCATGATCATGCCAACAATCGTCCATCAATGCACCACGGGCCAATAAGGACTTTTACCATATCATTTGTAACATTACATACCATGATTACAATCGAATAATCCACGGTCATAATCATACCAAGTCCATCTATGCACCAAGGTGCTGCTGTAGATGACTTTCAAAAATAATATAAACATGAGGATGATGACAATGATATAAGAATTCAATAAACAAGTTCAAGAATTAATTTATTAGGGAACTAATAACGTCCAAATTGTCAACATGATACTTCTTTTGCAAAGTAAAATTCAAGAATGCTCGTAAGAATATTTCCATGAAAAGATTTGGATGAAGCGCAAATATCAAGAATATTCCACTAATTTCATGGAGTGCGAAGTTAAAACTTTAACCAATTGAGTATAATAAAGAATGGAATAATAAAAGAAATCACCACATGCATGCGGTATCAGCATAGACGAGTTATTCCATCGTAATAATAAATAACGGAATTGTGTCAGGCGTAATACGCACCGACAGGATATTCCAACAGAATAATAAAGAATGGAATACAACAGAAATCACCATGCATGCGGTACTTTGCATAGACAAGTTATTCCAACAGAATACTAAATGACGGAACCAAGTCAAGTGAAATTCACACCAACAGGATGTTCCAACAGAATAATAAAGACGGAACCAGTCCCACAGTAAAAGCCTGAACGAGTGATATTCCAATGTAATAATAAAGAATGGAATACGTAAGAATTTCACCAAGTATAGGGTAGCTCACAGTGATACAAAAGTTATTCAATGTAATAATAAAGACGGAATAATAGAAGTTCTCTTCATGAATACAAAGAAATAATACACCTCACCGTAAATAGAAACTTGATATCCAGAGTAGTGAAGAAGTAGTGAATACTTTTCTTCTTTCTCTCTATAGTTTCTCTCTCAGAGTTTCAATTGAATTCGTAAGAAATAATGAAGGAATGAGCTTCTATTTATAGAAGAATGGAATGAATAGTAACCAATCCATGAACGATCCAGATTGATTTACTTTAATCGAATGGTCCATATTTAAAGAAAATCTTTTAAATAAAATATAATATATTCTATTTATAATCTAATAAAATGAATAACTTTTATAAAAAAAAAATTACTATGCAAAACACTATGCAAGCACTATACAAACACTATGCATAATAAAATATAATATATTCTAATTATTGTCTAATAAAATGTATAACTTTATAAAAGTATTCATTTTATATAAAAGATTTTATTATTAGCCTAATAAAACGAATAACTTTATAAAATTATTACATTTTTATATAAAAGATTTTCTCATTTTATTACGTTAATAATGTAATAAAACAAAACGTCATCATCATTATTAGTATTCACACTATTAATCCACTGTGTCGTTCCCAGAAAAGAGGGCTTTTCAATAAGGATTTCTCCCTATTGGTGCCGCAATTAGGTGACCAAACCTCTCCTGGCGTAACCTCTAGACATCGTTAATAATGCAAATAATAATATTAACAACTTCGTCATCTCAATTATTGATTTAATAACATATAAAATATCGACAATAATTGAATCAAACCGAGTGACTTCTCACATAAGCATTAATAATCAATCTTTGTGTGCTACTATGCAACCATGCGCCAGACATCGCATTTTTACTCTAGAATAGTTCAACAAAGTATCAACCAGTAAAACTTCCGCCGTTATTTTCATAAAAATATTTTGTCATTTTCTCAATCGGATAATAATTACATTGTGGGGTCCACAATGATGATTGTGTCAGTAAATACGAATATTCCCCGACCAATCGAATATTATATAACAACTTGCGTACTTTGCAAAATTTATAAATATTACCCACAACTATAACATTATATCAAATTTATTCCATAATATTCAAAATGATATTTATAGAAAATTCATTTTTATTCATAAAAGTTGGGGTCTTACAATCTCCCCTTATTATGAAATTTCGCCCTCGAAATTAGGGTACGTACTTGGTATGTCAAAGAGGTAAGGATACCTTGATTTCATTTCAGATTCTAACTCTCAGGTCATTTCCTCAACATCGTTGTTCCTCCATAACACTTTGACTTGAGGTATAACCTTGGAGCGTAGAATATGTTCCTTCTTATCCAAGATTTGAACAAGAACCTCTTCATACGTTAAATCTTCCGCTATTTCGTCCGGTTCTAACTCAAAAATATGGTTCGGGTCTTTCACATATTTACGTAACATGGATATATAAAAAACGTTATGAACACGAGACATACTTGGCGGTAAATCAAGTCTATAGGCTACAGTCCCTACTCGATCGAGGATTAAAAATGGGCTAATGAATCGAGGATTGAGCTTTCCTCTCTTTCCAAATCTCGTAAATCCTTTCCATGGAGCAACACGTAACAACACATGATCTTCAATATCGAATTCCACATCCTTTCGATGAAGATCAGCATAACTCTTTTGTCGGTCTTGTGAGGTTTTTATACGTTGTCGGATCGTTTGAATCTTTTCCGTAGTCATACGTACCAACTCTGGTCCCAACAACGTTGCTTCACCCACCTCATCCCAGAATACTGGAGAACGACACTTTATTCCATACAACGCCTCGAATGGAGCCATGCCAATACTTGCTTGATAACTGTTGTTATAGAAAAACTCCACCAATGGTAAGAACTTGTCCCAACTTCCCTTGAAGTCAAGGACACGAGTCTTAATAAATCTTCAAGAGTTTGAATAGTCCTCTCGATTGTCCGTCCGTCCGAGGATGATAAGTAGAACTAAATCGTAAATCTGTGCCCATAGCTTTTTGCAAACCTAACCCAAAATCGTGAAGTGAATCTTGGGTCTCGATCGAAACTATGGATCTTGGCATACCATGCGATCTTACAATCTCGGTTATGTATACTCTGACAAGACGTTCAAGTGTATAAGTTTCTCGTATTGGTAAGAAATGAGCGGACTTTGGTCAATCTATCAATAATGACCCAAATTGCATCTATGCCTTGAGAAACCTTAGGAAGACCAATGCTTGAAATCCATAGTAATGTGCTCCCACTTCCATTCGGAATTTCAAGTGGTTGAAATGGACCTTTTGGTACTTGATGCTCGCTTTGACTCGTTGACAAGTTAGACACCTTGAGATAAGCGCAGGTATTATCTCTCTCTTCATATTGCTCCACCAAAATGTATGACGAAGATCACGATACATTTTGGTACTCCCATGATGGATTGCAAACGGTGTGTTGTGCGCCTCCATCATGATTTTATACTTTAAATCAAGGTCGTTAGGAACACAAAGTCTGGAGTTGACTCGAAGTATTCCTTCTTCATCGATTCTTGCTCCGTAAGATAGCACCTTCTTGTACTTTCTTCCTCATATGCATCGGCTCCGAGTGTCGTAGCTTGAGCGACTTTAACTTTATCGATTAAAATCGGTTCTACTCGTATATTCACCATCATCACATGGGTCCCTGGAGTCTTTAATTCTATCTCCATCCTTTGCAAGTCATACAAGATGGGCCTTTGCATTGATAATATCGCACTTGTACCCGTATATGATCTTCTACTCAATGCGTCAGCTACCACGTTTCCTTTTCCAGGATGGTATTGGATGGTATGATCATAATCTTTCAACAGTTCAAGCCAACGTCGCTGTCGCAAGTTCTTTGGAATGTCATCGGTTCTAATCTTCAATTGGTGATATCCGGAACGAAGATCAATCTTTGAAAAGAATTTAGCGCCTTGCAACTGGTCAAATAGGTCATCAATACGTGGCAATGGGTACCTACTTTTGATGGTGACATGATTCAACTCCCGATAATCAATACAAAGTCGCATACTCCCATCTTTCTTCTTCATGAATAGTAACGAAGCACCCAAGGAGAAGTACTAGGACGAATAAAGTCAATGTCTAACAATTCCTGCGCATTGGGTCTTTAACTCACGAAGTTCAATAGAGCCATTCGATATGGGGCTTTGGAAATAGGTTTTGTACCGGAGTTCAAGGTCGATATAAAATTCAATTTCACGCTCTGGGGTAGGCGGGGAAGTTCTTGGGAATACGTCAAGAAATTTATTAACAATAGAAATATCATTCAAAAGCGGCGTATTTTTGTTTAGATCCGTGACATGAACTAAGAAAGCTTGACATCCATTTTTCAATAAGCGAATAGCTTTATGGCTTGAGATGACGTTGATTGATTTTAATGGTTTGGTTTGCTTGAATTAAGTATAATAGGTTGATTAGAAAATGAAAGCTAACAACCTTACGAAAACAATCAATTTTGCATGATGAGTAGTTAACCAATCAATCCCTAGAATTATGTCAAATGCAAGTATTTTCAATGAAAAAGGTTGACGGGTAATGTGAGGGTACCGATTTGAACCAAACAAGACTTATAAGCAAGTGGATGTAATGAAGGTTTCTCCCAACGGAGTTTCAACAGATAAGTCAAAGTCTAATTTCTCCGAGTCAAATTTAAACATTCGAGCGTAAGTAGGAGAAATAAAGAATGGGTAGAATCGGTATCAAATAAGGTATATACTTCACTAGAATTTATGATAAGCTTACCCGTGATGACCTCATTCGGGTTCCTTGCTTTCTGGGAGGTCACGACAAACGCTCTCCCTTGAACAACTGGTTTTATCTTGTCTAGGACAGCCTTTGCTGCCTCCATCCCAGCTGGACTTGTCTTCGGTGTACTACAAAATCGGGCCAGGTGTTCTTTTCTTCCACAATTGTAACATGCTTTGGAGGGCATCACACAGTTTGGACTGATGTGTCCCTCCCCTCCACATTTGAAGCATATGATAGGTGGTCGTTCTCCTTCCTTAACAACAGGTGCTGATGCTGACGTCTTTCCATCATTATTGAATCTTCTTTTCTTGAAATGTCCATGCTTATTATTTTGGCCATGATTACCACCGAAGTGGTTACCATTTCTGGCATGTTGATTCCCTCCACTCTTATTGTCACCGCTTTGATGACTGCTATCACTGGTATTATTATTTTGCCGGCTACTCTCTTTTGGTTGGGTTGACTCATTATCGCGCTCCAATAAGCGAGCCCTATTAACAACATCGAATACAAACACGGTTTATGAGAGATAAGATATTGGACGTATCTACGGTTTCAAACCTCTTAGAAACATTCGCGTCATTCTCTCCTCATTATCAACCAAATAGGGATATAAACAAGGAATGAAGTCGGCAAACTTGGCCCGTCTTGTGACACGGTCGTGTTGTTTTGTTCCGGTTTAATGAACTCTACCTCTTTCACGTGATGAATACTTTCGGGAAAGTACTTGTCGTTGAAACAGTTCTTGGAACTTCTCCCAAGACATCTTCATCTTGGCGGGTTGAGTACGCTTTATAGATTCCCACCGATGTCCGCCTCTTCCCCTCAACATGAAAGTGGCCAAGGGAACTTTTTGCTCCTCGGAGCAACCCAAGACATCAAATATCTTGTTGATCTGCTTTATCCACATCTCCGCCTTAAGTGGTTTTGGCTCTCCAAAAAAATCCGGTGGTCCCAGCTCCTTGAACTGTTTGGCGGTGATCGTCCGAGAGTTGCCAGTGTTTCCACCTGCATTTTGGATAGGAGCCGCTCTCGCCTGATGTTGCATGAATTGCATGAAGCCTCAAAACATTCCATCATTCATCATTTGGTCAGTGTTGTTGTTTGCATTAGGATTGTCGCCTTCCTGATGCACATTATCCTGATTATTGATCTGTGGAGACTCAACGGTCTCCTGTGCTCCATTGATGTTCTCAACATTCTCGGATGCCATTTCAAAATCGCCACAAAACAAGGGTTAATTAACATATCACATATTATCCCTATACTACGATGACCAATTAAATACCAAATAAACTTAGGTAGGTCATACTAGCTGAAGTAATTCCCTGAAATCTCTCCCTCCTAGTTCTTATCTCACATCTCGGCCGGGGATCATATCCCTAAGCTTTGATACCAACTGTGACGCCCCCAAAAAAGGTATACATCACCCATCTTGAGTCACCAAATACATGGTACTAAATTAAAATACAACTTGATTATACAACAGTCGTGTAAAATACGACAAAATACATGCTATGAGTTTTAATACAAATATTGTCATCTAGACAATATCCACACTCAATTTATGTTAAACTCTTGTGTGATTTCTATTATTAGATGTATATGTGTTATATATACATGTTTAATTTTAAGTTATGTGATGAGGTATGTGTAAATGGTTAGTTTAGATGAATTTAACTATTTGAGTTAGATATGTAATTAAATTGATTAATTGTGTGGGAGGGGATTAAAACATGAGATTGATTTTGGAGCGGAATTTAGAGACGTGGACTACGTATTTGAGTCTAGAACGTCGAAATTAGTCAAGATAGACTATAACCACAAAATGTGTCGTTGTTGACTTTTTGGTCAAAGTCAATCGGTTGACTTTTTTGGGTAAAAAGTCAACCACAAATTTTAGAGGCTAAATTGACTAAACGGATAGTCCCATTACATCTGAAAACGTCGATTTTAGTAGGAATCGATATTGGTATCGAAACGTTTAGTTACGAAGGGCAAAATGGTCAAAATAGTTTAGTAAATGATTAAATTGATTATATTAATTTTTTAATAAGGGAGTGCAGCAGTTGTGAGGCCCACGGGTCAACTAAATTGAGACAAGAGGGGGAGTATTAGTATTATAATGTAATGAGGGGGAAGGGAGTTACAAACCCTTTACAAATCCAATACTCTTCCTTTCTCTAACCCCCACCCCATACTAAATTGAATTTATACAATATACTTAATACATATAACTTATATTGGAGATGGAAGGGCTGGGAAAATCATTTGATAACATGTTTTATATATACTCCCAATCCAAGTCTCTTCTTCCTCTTTGAAAAAAAAATCCTACCATGAGTGAAGTTGAGAGTGAGAGAGGAAGGAGCTTGAGAGGGTGGCGAATTCGAGAGTTTTCAGAGACTAATCAAGCAAGGAGAATCATTGGAGGAGTTCGAGCAAGTAGAATTCATCAAAGAGGTAAGCCATGAACTCTCTTTTCTATGTTCTTTAGTAAAAATAAGAGAATATTGTGACGCCCCCAAAATAGGTATACATCACCCATCTTGAGTCGCCAAATATATGGTACTAAATTCAAATACAACTTGATTATACAACAGTCGTGTAAAATACGACAAAATACATGCTGTGAGTTTTAATACAAATATTGTCATCTAGACAATATCCACACTCAATTTAGTCCTCATTACATTTATTATCACACTATTTAACAGAATAGTGAGGACTACTAAGACACCATCTCGGACCATCACTCCGTTCTCCGACTAGTCCCAGCTACGTTCTCATTTCCTGAAGAGAATGGTGAAAGAAAGGGTGAGCTCAACTAGCCCAATAAGAAATATTATGACTAAGATAATGCAGAATAAATTATCATTAGTCCTCAACAGTGTTAAACTGATAAAATACAATAGACATCAAGTTTAAGCTGCGAGGTGGAACATGCAATCCATTAAAAGAGTCATAGAGAATAAAATCTACTATCTTTTATGATTTAAAAGGTTTTTCATCACTTTTATCATTGAGACTAACCTTAATAAATAATCCACATCATCCACGCTTTTCTGGACTTAAGGATATTCATTAGGTCACGACCATAAATTATCCATGCACTACAGCCAATGATATTTATGTATTCATCAATGGTCATGATCATGCCAACAAGCGGTCCATCAATGCACTACTGGGCCAATAAGGACTTTTACCATATCATTTGTAACATTACGACCATGATTACAACTTTGAATAATCCTCGGTCATAATCATACCAAGTCCATCTATGCACTTCTGAGCCACAGATGACTTTCAAAAATAATATAAACATGAGGATGATGACAATGATATAAGAATTCAATAAACAAGTTCAAGAATTAATTTATTCAGGAACTAATAACGTCAAATTGTCAACATGATACTTCTTTGCAAAGTAAAATTCAAGAATGCTCGGAAGAATATTTCCATGAAAAGATCTTTGGATGAAGCGCAAATATCAAGAATATTCCACTAATTTCATGGAGTGCGAAGTTAAAACTTTAACCAATCGAGTATAATAAAGAATGGAATAACAAAAGAAATCACCATGCATGCGGTACTTAGCATAAAGTTATTCCATCGAATAATAAATAATCGGAACTGGTCAAAGCGTAATACGCGCCGGCTGGGATATTCCAATGAATAATAAAGAATGGAATACAATAGAAATCACCATGCATGCGGTACTTCAGATAAACAAAGTTATTCAACGAGAATACTAAATGAGCGGAACCGAGTGTCGTGAAATTCACACCAACAGGATGTTCCAATGTAATAATAAAGAGGCGGAACGTGTCCTGCGTAAAAGCATGAACAGGATAATAAAGACGGAACTGTGTCAGGCCGTAAAGATGAGCGAGGATATTCTAATGTAATAATAAAGAATGGAATACAAAAGAATTTCACCAAGTATAGGGTAGCCCGTGTATACAGGTTATTCCAAGAGAATAATAAAGATGGAATAATAGAAGTTCTCTTCATGAATACAAAAGAAATAATACTCCTTACCGTAAAAGAAACTTGATATCAAAGTAGTGAAGTAGCAGAATACTTTTCTTCTTTCTCTCCATAGTTTCTCTCTCTAGAGTTTTAGTGAATTCGTAAAAAAATAATGAAGGAATGAGCTTCTATTTATAGAAGAATGGAATGAATAGTAACCAATCCATGAACAGTCCAGATTGATTTACTTTAATCGGACGGTCCATATTTAAAGCAAAATCTTTTAAATAAAATATAATATATTCTATTTATAATCTAATAAAACGAATAACTTTTAAAAAGATTTTACTATGCAAATATTATGCAAGCACTATGCAAATACTATGCATAATAAAATATAATATATTCTAATTATTATCTAATAAAACAGATAACTTTATAAAAGTATTCATTTTATATAAAAGATTTTACTATTAGCCTAATAAAACAAATAACTTTATAAAATTATTCGCATTTTATATAAAAGTTTTTTACGCATTTTATTACGTTAATAATACAAATAAAACAAAAGCGTCATCATCATTATTATTATTCACACTATTAATCGATTAGGTCGTTCTGAGAAAGAGGGGCTTTCAATAAGGATCTCTCCCTATTAACGCAGCAATTAGGTGAGACCAAACCTCTTGGCGAGGAACTTCTAGACGTCGTTAATAATGCAAATAATAATATTAACAACTTTGTCATCTCAATTATTGATTTAATAACATATAAAATATCGACAATAATTGAATCAAACCGAGTGAGTTCTCACATAAGCATTAATAATCAATCTGGTAAGCTACTTATGCAACCACGCGTATTCATCAGTACTTTACTACCGAAGTAGTTCAACGGTATCAACAGTAAAACTTCCGCCGTTATTTTCATAAAAATATTTTTGTCATTTTCTCAATCCAAATGATAATTACATTGTGGGGTCCACCAATGATTGTCTTGCGTCAGCACAAATATTCCCTGACCAATTGAATATTATATAACAACTTGCGTACTTTGCAAAATTTATAAATATTACCTACAACTATAACATTATATCAAATTTATTCCATAATATTCAAAAATGATATTTATAGAAAATTCATTTTTATTCATAAAAGTTGGGGTCTTACAAATATGCTTATGTGACTTTTTGCAAATAATTTTTTTTGGACCTTGTGATGCCATGCTTCTATTAATTGATGTTATGTGGTTGTAAGAATGAAAGTTCGGGTTTAATCATGCCTTAATATCGTAGAGATTCAAGGAATTATGTCATGCGTGCCAAATATTTGATAATATGACTCAATGATGCTAATTTGACCATATCATGAAAATTTAGTGAGTTCAATTATTGTAACATGTGTATTTATATGAGTATATATGATTTGGATAGTAGGAACTAATTCCTTGCATGCTAGAATCGAAATCATGAATTTTGTCAAAGTTAGTTAAAACTTGAAATCTGTGACTTTTCAGGTTTTTCGGAGCCTTGGATTTATGGTTTCTGTGACCCGATTATGGTAGATAATAATTTTGTAAAATACTATGTAGTATGATGTATAACCTGTCCAAATTTCATAAGAAACGAAGTTAAATTGAGCGAGATATGAAATTGGTAGAAATTTGATGTCCCATTTTCTTGGAACTGTTTTGGATCAGTCTGTCTCAGGGGAATTTTCTTCCACATTTATATACTTTAAAAATTCTAAAAAGAATTAGAGTATTAATATAAGAAGATATGAAGGTCCTGTAAAAATTTGAGAATTTTTGGCCATACGGTTTGAGAGTTATGGATTTTACGGCTAAGGACACTATTTGAAAAGATACCCTAATAACTCTCTGTGTATAAGTCCAAATATTATAAAATATTTACTGGAAGTACATGCATATAACAGGAGCAAACCCTAAAAATTTCATAATATTTGGAGCTAATCTCGATTTATGAAAAATCTGAGAATATTTGGCTATTATAGACTATTTAAAAGTAGTAGATGGATTTTAAAAATTCTGGGAAAAATATATATTCAATGTGGGACTATATTCTGCAAAATCCCAAAAAAGAAATATATTTGAGACTGATTTGGTATTTTTCATTTAAATGATGTTATATGGATAAATGAGTTTAATTAAATATGTGATGTCAAAAATATGGAAAATAAGGTTTTCCGACTTGAGACCCTTAAGCATGTTTTATGCAGATTTTTGATGGAGGTTTGGGATGGGCCGAATCATATCAAGTGGTCAGGGTAGAATTAGGAAAAATGTCGAAATTTATTTTTCCCCCTGCATTCTTTTATTAAACCACTTGGCCTATACGAAGCAACATGTTATGTAATTGAATTGTATTTGAATACGTGCGAGTGTAATCATCCTATTAAAATAAAAGGAAACCATTACACTACGAAGTGGTGTTCGAGAACCAAATTGCTTAACATGACACGTATAAATAGGTTACGTGAAGGGCTAGTAAATAGTGGTAAATTGTAGAAGACATATCAGGCAAGTTTCCTAACCCTAAGTTTCTATTGAGCAATTATTCAATCTTTACTCATTATTATTGCAGTGAGGGTAAGTATCAAACTTGTGCTATTTACTTTTCGTACAAGTTCCTTTGTCGTAAAGTTATATCACTGAAATTTTCTTGCAAGCATTATTGATGATTACTCCGTTAGTATTACAAATGCTATACTTTAAAGTTCTATTTCTTTAACGAACTGTTTCCAAGTATGTTTTCTGGCTTTTTGTTTCGGCTAGATATTATTGATGATAAATGATATAACTTTTGAAGCTATTTAATGTTTACCAATCCAAATTTCTTTGGTGCGGTCTCGCATGAATACTAAGATGAACAACCCGAATAATCGAGCAAACAGATGTCAAGCATATAGTCCCATTTATGCTTATGCAGTTAAATTTTATACTTGTGCATAATGTAGGGTACGATAGGCTGATCACCTGGAGTACTTGCAGAGACTGTTTACAATTTATTTGATTGTTAAACCGTCTGATGATTTTCGATGAAACAAAATAATGTTCAGGGTATCAAACACCCCTTAGTATGCTATTGAGAATTCTAAAACTCTTATATTGATATTTATGTTTATCTCTTGATAATTATTTCAACTGTTCAGAAATATTCATACAAATGCTTTTACTCCTAATGCATGTTTCCAAACTACTTTATATACTTGCTGGGCAATTTGTGCTCATTCTTGCTTAAACCTTACAGTTAAGGCTGAGAACGCTGAGAGCTCGGGCAAGGACAAGGGGAAGTCTAAGATAAAATGATGCGAGTTATTTATGTAACAAGTTATATTTCCGTGTATGATGTAATGTAGCGATAAACGCTAAGCTTAAGTTTCAGTTTATTTAAGGTTGTAAAGACTTGAGATTTTATCTGAATAGGTATGTAATAGTTATTATTATTATTTTTTGAAATTTATGGAGTTAAATGTTGATGTATGTTGTATCGTGAGCACCATATCATGTGTTTGATGTTACACGGATTTGGGGGCGTCACAGATCCATCTTCACACTACGAACTAACAGGCTAACTTTACGAAAGTTGAAATCCATCATCTATACATCAGATCAGCTTAACAAAATCAACCTAACATTATTTGATCTTTATAATCGAAGTCCTTGTACATTGAATCAAATCATTAATAATAACTTTAATTTACAAAACGTACTGGTATAAATATGCATTAATTACATTCATCATCAAATTTAGATATGCAAACTCTAACAGATTTATTTACCCTACCCTTCACTTTGTATACCTTAGCTCATCATTTTGTGAACAAAAAAAAATTATACCTTTAAACATCCTTTTGAGGACGAGATGGAGTAATATATATATATATATATATATATATATATATATATATATATATATATATATATATATAATGGCTACATGTTAATCCTCTTGAAAATTAGGTTTCTCAATTTAACCACTAAAGATGATCATAGTCAATTTGAAAAAAAAATAAAAATTATTAAATTCTAGAATAAATTTATTTTAATTTTAAAATAACATGTTACTTAATAATAATTCTTAAGTAGTTTTCAATATAGACTATTGTACTAATTAAAATTAAACAGTATTAATATTAATTTTGAGAATTTAAAATTTCATAAATTAACTAGGAAAAAAAGTAAATTATATTGTATTTGAAATGGAAGTTATGGTAAAAAGACATTATAGTCCTTAACATGAGATTTAAAGAATTACACATCACCAAATTTTTTTCTTTTTTTAATGCCATGTCACGTTATTTTAATGGAATGTCAGCGTTCGAGAATTATATATATTAATACTTTAAAAAATAGTACAAGGAGATTTTTATATAAAAAAAATATACAATGACTAAAATAAAACCAAAACTATGATAACCTAATTTAGGTTGAAAATCATTAGTTAACTAAAATCATTTGGGTCTTAATGAATTGATTAACTAATTTTTATATTATGAATTGATTTAGTTTTAGACCCATATTATAAAGTAAGAATATAAGTTAAAACTAATTTAATTACTTTTTACCCATATTAATCGACACATTTTAATTTGTTTAGTTTTCAAATTAATTAACTAGTTTTCCTATTTTTATTTTTATTTTTATTTTTAGTTTTAGTATAATTAATGAGAATTAAAGTCTCCTAGATAAGCTCGCCTTCACGTACTCCAATCTATACTATTCACACTGTCTATGTTCCCCAACCTTAAGCTTTAACATATGCTTTTGAGTTTTGGAAGGAAAAAATTGAAAAAATGAAAATTAAGATATACTCCATCCGTTCTATAATTATAGGTTGATTTTTTATTTTAAAATGTCCCAATATAGGCTACTTATTATTTATAAAATTTAGTTGGTTCATTATTTTACTTTTATGTCCTTATAATAAATATTCAACTATTACTCTTTTTTTGAAGAAACAACCTTCAATATCATTATTTTTATCATTACATTTAATGTTATTGTATTCTCAATAAAAGAATTCAACTTTTTAGGCTTTACTAGTTTAACATATTTTGTGTATAAAAGACAATTGGACCAACAATAAATGAAGTTAAGAGTTTCAATGTGATAAGTAAGGAGTAATTAATTTATTCATTAATTTTATATTAAGGGGTATATGTGGAAAATTTGTGTTAAAAATTAACTTAAACTAATTTTCTTAAACTATGTGCCAAAAGAAATCAGCTTATAACTATGGGACGGAGGGAGTAAAAAAGAATAAACCGAATATTTATAAATTTTCTTTCGTATTATTACTGTTTATTTTTAAATTATTATTTTAACCTTATAGTAAATTATTAAATTTGTATATAAAAATTAGAATATAGATTAAAATTATTAATTAATATTTTGCAAGACTCTTCACATTTATATTAATGGAACTTATTTTTATGAGTAAGATTTTTTGAAAATATTAAAATTTTCTTGTAAAAGTAACAATTCTCAAAATTATTTATGTTATTTAGTTTCGGTCTAAATTGGTTAAACTTTTGGACGAATTACTATGAAATGAAAAATGACTAATTTTTTGTTTTTTTTATTTGTTCATAATATTTGGTAATTAAAGAAAAAATGTTTCTTTTAAATTATCCTTTAACAACTTTTGCTTCTATCAACATGTCATACATTTTAATACTTTTTTAGTTCTAAATTATAAGATTATTACTAAATTTTAAAAGTTAAATTGACACCTTTTTTTAATAATTATCAAAAAACTAATTGGATCAATCCAACATTATGAAATAATAAATTTTATAACTACTAATATTTTTAAATAATTTATTATATTTCTTATTATATTAATTCTGAATTTAAAATATATCAAATTTACTTTAAAAATAAATAATAATGATATATTTTAGAATAAAATAATTATTTTACTTCTTCCAATTTATTTCTAATCATTTGTACCACGGAAAGGCTCGATACACAATACATACATGCTTAAAAGAATAAGGAATGATATACATTTAATACACAATACTTTTATTTCGTAATTGATCCTTCTACCAATTATTTCATTGCATCTCAAATAATTTTAAAACGTCAAATTTAATTTTATATTTTGAAACGGAAGTAATATTATTTTTGTTCTGTAGTTAGCTAAGTTAAGGTCAATCTTATTTTAATTTATCAAAATTTTATCAATCAAAAGAGATTTTCATCCATGTCTAAAATAAAATAAAATGATATTATCTTTCTAAGATAGTAGTAGTATTAAAAATAATACATTTTAAATTAGAAAGAAAATATCTATCGCTTTTCTATTTGGGTGGAGAGCGCATATCTACTTACTGATTGTTAGAGATACTAAAATATGATTAACTGTTCAACCCATAATCATGAGTCCAAACTATTTTAACCATATTATAAATGGGTTTATACAATTTAAATTTCTAATTGACCCATAATTATTTTTTCATTGTTTAGTTGTTAAATGACTTCACATCTAGAAGTGCCAAAAAAAAAAGGGGGATAAACTTACAAAATTTGGTATCATCTAGCAAAATTAGAATAATAAAGTAAAAGATTCCTCTCTTCCTAATATAAGTTGTAGAGGAATTTTCCCGAGGTTAGATACAATAAATAGAGTTGTTTTAATATCGCTTCAAAATATAAAACAATAAAACAATAATTCAAAATGAAAATGATACTCCATCCGTCCCAACTCCCAATAAAAAGTTCTATTGTCAAAAAATAAAAATCGAGTGTTCCAAAACAAAATCCTATTTCTATCTGTGATAATATTATTACTAATTAACATGTAAATATGAAATATAAATGTATACTTCTTGTAAAATGTCACTAGTCAACTTCAAAATACTTGACTATCCCCAATTAGATAACAATTACTCCAATGGTTTGGGGTGTAGCAAAGTATACATTGATGCAATTCCAACAAAAATAATATTTATGAAAACATCTCCTTTTCAAAAAAATAGATAAAAAATTATTAATATTAAAGTGGACGATCAGCCGCAATTTCATAATCCAAATTTTCATTTTTAAGTGGCCTTTGGATAAAAATTACGAGAAGTTATATTGTTTCTCAAATTAAATTAAATTATACAGAGAGAAAGGATTAAAATCTCTAAAAAAAAATTATCGGAATATGAATTAAATTGAAAGACCCCTTAACTATTTAAGGGGGTTAGTAGAAATATAGGCAGTATAGGAGATATAGTGCTCATTGGTATGAAAAGATATTTTACTATCAGAAGACTGAAAGAGAGAATTTGTTATTTGTTTGTATTTGGTACATTAACATTATATATATATATATATATATATATATATATATATATATATAAGGGACTGATAGTATTTGTTATTGTTATGAATAAAAAATGGATAAATATTATTATTAACGTCCAATACAAGAACTAACAGCCCAGATTAAAATTAAAAATAGTACCGTAGCAGACGTAACCTGTCATCCGCTACTAATAATAGCAGACATAAATTTTTCAGTTTTAATATCAATCGTTCGTTCCTATCGTGTATGCTTATTTTTTATCCATAACTACATGTTATGGATAATTATATATATATGGGTTATTTTGAGTTGTAATTGATAATATAAATTACTGAAATTAAAATTCAAAATGCATATGTTAGCTCAATTGCAAGAAATCTTCGATTATAGACTTTTTCAATTGTAAGTACTTCTGAATACTTGAAAATTTTGAAGAATTGTAGAAGAAACTACAAAGAGACTCGGTGAGATCAACGATCAATGAAAACTGAACCTAAATTGTTCCAAGAACTTGTGAAATTGCAGAATGAATTCTTGCAATGTTGAAGTCTACGATCGCTAAGCTAACACTCAGAAGAAACGTAGAGCTGAATATTGTACAGCAGGTTGTAAAGCTGAAAGAAAAAAAATGCATGAGTAAAGATCTTAGGCTACTTTTGAATTGAAGGAATAGCATAGGAAATAGGGATGAAATTGAGAGTGGAATAATTCATTTTATTCCTGATTGAAATGAGTCTTTCAATACCCTCCTTCAAAAAATAGACTTCACAAATTTAAAAAAAAGAGGGGAATGATTTATTCCATTTTAATGAAACAACCAAACACAAATTTTTGTATTTCATAAATTTTATTCACATTCATTATTACAATTCAAAAGTAGCATTAAAGTATGACACTAATATCAAATTAATCTATCAATCTCAAGAGTAAAGTCTTAAGGTGTATCTATTACAGGTCATGTAAGAGACGCATCGAAATTTAAATTACTGATAATAAAAAGTTGTCATATCTTATCATTTTCGTTTGATAAAAATTATTTGATTACTGGTAATAATTGTAGTAATTGTTTGGTACAAATTTAAAATTACTATGTATATATTTTTTAATATTCACTTTTTACTAAAAATGGCCCATATACTAATTTATATTACTAAAACTGGACCTCCTCACCGCTGCTCCAAACATGAAGCTTGCTTCAAAAATAATTAAATAAGTTCTATAAATATCTCTAATAAAAAATAAATAAACATGCAATACAAAGAGAAAACCTCCTTGCTAACATTCTCCAAGAAGACTCCTTTGCTCTAACAAATTTATCATGAACCCTCACTCCACGAAGCATATCACGCCTGCCGGATTTCCAACAAAGCTTCAAATATCTCCATAGGGGTTAGCTTCGAAATAGCCGGGGCCTCCTGTAACGCATATTCTCCATCTTCATTTTACTCCTTTCCTACCTCTTGCGTTACAAAATAGTAGGGGACAGCTAATGGATAAAAATATTCATCTATAGGACGTCTCTATGTGTACTCCGCTCGAAGGTCCCACTTACTAGATTGATACAATGGTTCCTTGAAGGGGGAACAAAATCCTAACTGCCTTGGACACCTACTGGAGGACTACACATAAACTGAGGATTCACAGACGGACTTTATCAAGTGATATACTCCTGACTGGGTACCACTAGGGAATACGATATTAGCTTGACTCAACTACTGAATCTCCTTCCTTGAAGGGTACTCTATCAGGAGGACGTCCCTATAAATACCCCATTGGTTCACTCATCAAGGTACATACAATTTTAACCTCTACATAACTATCATCTATCATCTCTTCTCAATATATCCGAGTTATAACTTAAGCACCGAAGGGTCCACCCAAGGATAACCCTACTCGAAGATCCCCTCCACAACTGGTTCGGCTCTACAATTTTTGGCTGCATCACTTTTCATCATCAATTGATCATTGCATAATAGTTCGAGCCTTGCATTTTGATATTGCTTCGACTATAATTTACTTGTTGCCATCACTTAATTAAATATTCTGAAATGAATTGATAGCCTAAGGAGTTAGTCTATTGTTTCTAATCCGATTTGCATTAGGGGCTTTACAAACAAGTTTAAGATAACCGATTGGTTAAAAGAAGCATAGGTGCACAAGAAGTAAATGTGCTCAAAGAGTAAAAATACTCAAAAGATTTGTAAACTTGTCTTGTAAAGGAGTTTAGTTGTAAATCAAGTTAATTACTAAAAAAAATTCCAATACTAATTAGTATTGGACTTGAATTAAGCTACTAGAGTAGAGGTTAGGGACCAAACCAAGTAAAAAATCTTGTGTTCATGTGATTACTTGCTTTACAATAATTTTCTATTGTATGCTTCAATTTGAATAGTAAGATATAATGTGAATACTTTGGCAAATATATACCATCAGAAAATTATTAGTTTCAAAAACCAAAAAGTAATCATGTTTACCGGATCAAAGAATATTCCATTGTTTGGCTCTCTCAACAATTTTTCACATTCTTTCTCTAAGCATCTTTGCATTACTCTACACCCAAGGATTCTCTACCTACCTGTGTCTGATTATGGACGCAAATGATAATGGATTCCCTACACCCAAGTATTCTCTACCTACCTGTGTCAGATTATGGCCACAAACTTAAAGACATTGTTGCATTTTATACTACTCTCAATTTATAATAAAATAAACAAATTCATTTTGTGTAACAAAAATATTTACAAACCCTAAACACTGGGATTGTTCTTGTCAAAGAGAGAGTAATACAAAACAAAGATAGAAGGAGATGTGGAAGTATTATCAAAAGATAAGTGTCCAAAAGGACCCTTAATGTGGTCTGAGCAAAGGGCTGGGATACTTGTATCCCTCCAAAGTTGGGGCATTCAAACCAAAAAAAACGGCCAAGGATGCACTATGTGAAAAGTAAAAGATCCAGAGTACTTTACAATAGACTAACATGGGAAATGCTAATCCCAAAGTAAGATTTGTTGTTGGAAGAGCAGGTTATGTAGTTACACATGACATTACAATTACAAATAAATGCCACAAAGATTTATGGCAAATAAAAATCTTATTCCACTTGATGCTTCAAATACAGCACAACTTTGTGAAATAAAACCAATAACCTTTACAAATCAAGTAAAGTAAAAACTGATGAAATGGATCAAGCTATGTAACATAAAACAGTAAACTCACTGACCTGCTTAAGGGATTGTCAATAGTTCGAGTGATTTCTTAAGGTAGTCTACAGCAATGGAAACATCATCAAATGCCAACGCCCCGACTGCAAACCTTGCTGCTTTGTGTGCCTCTGCAATTTTTTCGGGTGGAGGCTGGTAATTGCTATCATAATGATATGCTTGGGTAGGAGTAGGTGCAGCATCTGAAATGGCCTCAATTCTACCATTTGAGCTGTGCTTAGCTGTTGATGTGTAGTTTGTTGTGTCAGAAGCTGATGGGGAGGAGTAGGAAGTGTCAGAGCCTTGATAGTATGAAGGATTATGAGATGGCACAGCTGGAAGGCTACTCTCCATAAAACTAGGGTAAGTTTGAAAGCTTGGATATGAATAAGAAGTTGTTTCATGAGACTGGTAATGTTGTGATTGCTGTGGTTCTTGCGGAAATGGTTGATATGGTTGAGAATAAGTAGGATTTTCTGATCTGTTTGTTGAAGGAGGTTGATGGAAATTGTGGGACGCATAATCATCAGTTGGAGGTGACTGATGGAAATTATGGGATGGATAATCATTAGCCGGAGGAGGTTGACGGAAATTATGGGACGGATAATCATTGGTAGGGTAAGGTGATGGTGGAATGCTCGAGGAAGGTGATGGTGGAATGTTTGAGGGAGGTAATGGTGGAATGTTTGATGGAGGCGTAGGTGGAATATTTGAAGACTGCTTTGGTTCAAATTTATCATAAACCTGGGTTGATGGATCAAATTCGGGTGCAGGTCTGGTATCCGGATCGGTTCTGCTAGGTTCAATAGCCTGCACACAATGTAACAATTAGAACATCCTCCAAAATTGTTTGCTTGTCCCATGCAACTTCTTTAACCTTGAATGTTTTAAACAGGTACATCCAGAATTACACTGCTATAAAAAGTCATATTCCATCCTTAAGTTTTGATGATGAAATGATCATATACTAAATTGTTTTATGATGTTTCAGCTATTTATTGATAAAAGAACATTGGCGGGATTTTCAATTGGTCGAAGAATCTTTTTCTTTCTAGGAAGACAAATGTAAGGTCAATTGCATAATATTTGATTTTTCATTTAAAGGCTCTAGGACATTTTTTTTTTTTTTGCATTCTTATTAAATGTCTTAAATGGAAAATGGTTTAAATGTTTAATGAAAAAGTTTTTTTTCTAAACATAAAAAGAGATCAGATTAATATATCATCATGTACATAAAAGGAAGTAATAAAGGAATTTATTATGTGTAGATCACTTAATATATGTATCACGTGCATTGGTTCGTATGCCTAGAAGCTAAAAATGAGGATAGCTTGTGATATATGTGCATGGTTGAAAAAGTGGTTATTTGATATCTCTTGGATATTTTAAAATACACCTACACGTGGATATGCATGTAATTATGAATTCCTAGAAACTTTAAAGGACGATAGCTACATGACATTATGACATTGTGACATTGTTGGTGAGTATGCGGTTTTCAAGGGATTGAGTATATAGATTTATTGGAACTTTAAATTATCTTGATAATTTGAAAGGATCATTGCTGCTCACGTCACTTTATTGAATAGAAAAAGACCAAGTCAAGTCTTTTTGTGGGT
This sequence comes from Panax ginseng, assembly GCA_020205605.1. Classification (NCBI taxonomy): domain Eukaryota; kingdom Viridiplantae; phylum Streptophyta; class Magnoliopsida; order Apiales; family Araliaceae; genus Panax; species Panax ginseng. Next base: position 110,331,469 of record CM035131.1, on the reverse strand, counting down.
TATCTTTTGAGTCTCTTAAATTATTCTATCAGTATATTTGGTTGATCCTTAACGTTGTGAGATTGTTACAGATAACTAAGCCTATTTTTATAGGACTAATAGAACATGTGGTGATATGGAACTAATGCTACTTATCTGTTCTTTATCTAAAGTAACGTAATTTACAACGGGACTTTATATAACGGTAACTTGTGTATTGGCTATATAAATGATGTTTTCTCATTCAGAAATATACACAACACTCACGAATTTATTATTGCACTTATTATTGTTATTGAGCGAATTGATTTACTGAGTGCAATTCTTGAGAAGCTAAGCAATTAAATTTCTGATATTATTTGAGCTGGTATTCGGTAAGAAATTTATTGTTTATTTATTGTGTGCTAATTGATTATTGCATATAGTTGAGCCTTTAATTGTTAAATTGATTATTCTTGCATTGATCATAGACCTCTATATTTGTATTGAATTTTTTATTTAGACTAAGTGTAGTCTAAGGGTGTTAATCCTAGTGGATTAGAGAAAGGATTACAAAACAGTTCAAGGAAGCAAAGGTACTTGAAAAGTGCATAGGTGCACAAGGAGCAAGAGAGCTCAAAAGGAATTAATTGTTAATTAATATTGTAAGAATCTGCTTTGTAATCTGTATTTATTTATAAAGAAATAAATAAAGTGAGTCTCCAATACTAGTTGGTATTGGACGTGGACTAGGCTATTATTATAGAGGGTAATAGCTGAACCACGTAAAAACTCTTGGTGTTGATTTTATTTGCTTTACTTTAAAATCACATAAGCCATTTTAATTATCTTAATAATTAAAATTTGAATATTTGCATTATATTAAGATAATTATTTAACACCAAGTATTTTATTCAAGTTATAAATTAATGAGGATATTTTTTAAATAAACTATATTAATTGATGAAGTGATTTCAATTATTATAGTAGCTTTGAAATTAATAGTCTAGTTTAAAATTTAAAAATTGGTCATAGATTGCTTCCACACTTATTCAACCCCCCTCTAAGTGTGTGCCTAGATAAATTTCATTTGGTATCAGAGCTTGGCTCTACTTATCTTGGTCTTAAAGGTGACTTGTAGGGAAAGATTCTGACATGGCACAGTTCGGGAACAACAATCAAGAAGGACAATCAACCAATAGACCTCCTTTACTGTTGGAAACGAAAAATTACAACTTCTGGAAGTTTCGAATGAGGATCTATCTGAAAAGAGATCCTTGGGAATGGTGGGTTGTAGAGAACGGACCAGTTATTCCACGAAGAGATGATGGGACACCAAAGATTCTTCTAGAAATGGATTCAACCGAAATCTACATGGTCTCATACGATTCAAAGGCAATGAACACCCTTCTAAGCGGCATGGTACAATCCGAGATAGACAAAGTGTCCTCATGCAACACAGCTAAGGAAATGTGGGATACTCTAGTGGTAAGTCATGAAGGTACTTCCAAAGTACGAGAAGTCAAACTGAGTATGCTCATGCATGATTATGAAATGCTCAAGCTCGAAAAAGATGAAACCATCAAACTAGCTCAAGCAAGATTCCTAGTCCTCATAAACTCCTTGAAATTATTGGATAAGACTATTCCTCAAAGTGAGATCAACTAGTAAGTTGCTTTTGCTATGCCCAAAAGGTTTGCTTCTAAAATCACTACTCTTTAAGATTCTCGCAACTATTTCTTCCATGGATACTTTAACTTTGTTTGGTGAATTAGAAGAATATGAACATCAGTTAAAGAGATATGATGATGAGGAGGAAACTCCTCGAAGAAAGGTTTTAGCTCTTAATGCAGATAACGAAGAGGAGCTTGATGATGACTCGGATGAAGAAATAGCAATGATGTCAAGAAGACTCAAGGGCTACTACAAAGGAAGAATAAAAGAAGAAATACTTTCAATTCAAATAAGTCCAAAGGAAAGCAAACTGAAGAGACGTGCTTCGAATGTGGACGTCCTGGTCACTTCAAGAAAGATTGTTTTCAATTGAAGAACAAAGGAAAGACAAACTACAAAGACAACAAGAAGAACAAAGCCCTTGTGACTTGGAGTGATGAGGAATCCGAAGTGGAGATCGATGCTAAAGATGAGATAACACAAGTATGCTTCGTGGGAATTAAAGGTGAATCTAATCAGGTATCTTTTAATGAATTGAACTCATTAGAACAAGAAAATAAGAAGTTAAAAGAAAAGAATGCATGCTTAAAAGGTTTAGTTAATACTTTAATGAGTGAAGTGGATTCACTAATAGATGAAAAGAAAGAAATTGAAAAGGAATCTACATGTAAAGAAGAAAAGGTTTTGATTGCTAAAATTGATTATTTAGACAACTATAACAAAATACTTTTCAATAAGGTAAATTTCTTGAATAATGAAGTCCAAAAGTTGACTAATGAGCTAAAAATGAGAGATGTATGTATTGATGCATTTAGTGATAAATCTCCGTTAAACTTTTCCTAATAATGAACTTCAAAAAGAAATAGATTCATTAAAATTATCTCTTGCTAAATTTGTTCAAGGTGAAGAAAATTTAAATGTCATATTAGGTAAACAAAGACCTAGTTTTGAAAGACAAGGAATTGGTTATGATCCTATGCATAAAAAGAGTAATATGAAAATGCTAAAATCAAAATCACGATTTAGTTTAAATTATTGCTCTCCTTTCACAACTTGTAAACATTGTGGTATTAAAGGTCATTTAGATATAAATTGTTTTAAGAAACGAAACAAGGTTAAAAAGGTATGGATTAAAAAGAATGATTTACTTACTACTAACATAAGTGGACCCAAAAAGATATGGGTACCAAAAGGATAAATTATTCTTTCTTGACAGGTATGTTTAAAGGCAAGAGTTCCATCTCAAAAATGGATTCTTGATAGCGGATGTTCTCGGCACATGACAGGTGATAAATCAAAATTCGTAGAACTAAATATCAAGAAGAAGAATGGAACGGTCACGTTTGGAGACAACAAAAAAACCTGAGATAATTGGAAAAGGTAAAATTGGTAATGGCAAGGTAAGTATAAATAATGTGCATCTTGTTAATGGCCTTGAATTCAATTTAATTAGTATTAGCCAATTAATGGATAATGGTCATCAAGTTAACTTTGAAAAAGATAAATGCACAATATTTCATGGTACTAACAATACTACTCTAGTTGCAAAAAGAGAAGGAAATATATATACTCTTGATTTTGAGCAACAAGATGAAGAACTATGTCTTACTTCAGTACAAGATGAAGCTTATCTGTGGCATAAAAGGATGGGACATGTTCACATGGACTTAATCAAGAAACTATCCTCAAAGAATCTCGTCAAAGGATTGCTAAGAATCAGGTTTAAAAAGAAAGGAATATGTATTCCTTATCAATTGGGAAAACAAGTAAGAACTTCTTTTTCAAAGAAAGAATATGGTATCAACCTCTCTCCTTTTGCAACTACTTCATCTTGATTTATTTGGTGGGAAAGGCATTCAAGCATTAATGGTAAATTCTATGCTTTTGTAATAGTTGATGATTTTTCAAGATACACATGGGTATTATTTTTGAGAACTAAGGATGAAGCATTTAAAGAATTTGAAAAACTAATAAGAAATCTTGAAACAAAGTATAGCTATAAACTTATTAGAATTAGAAGTGATCATGGTACTGAGTTTCAAAAAGATTTTATAACCTTTTGTGATCAAAGGGGTATTAGCCATGAATTTTCAGCCCCAAGGACTCCTCAACAAAACGGAGTGGTGGAAAGAAAGAATAGGACTCTACAAGAGACCGCAAGAACTCTACTACAAGAAAGTAAGCTTCCAAAGAAATTTTGGGCCGAAGCAGTAAGTACATCATGTTATGTTTTAAATAGAGTTCACATTCGTCCTATTATTTTGAAAACACCTTATGAGCTTCTAAATAATAAAATTCCAAATATAAGTTATTTCAAAGTTTTTGGTTCGAAATGTTTCATCTTAAATACAAATGATAACTTGGAAAAATTTGATGCTAAGTCATACGAAGGAATTTTTATTGGTTATTCTCAAAATAGTAAGGCTTATCGTATCTATAATATTAGAAAGTCATGTGTAGAAGAATCTGTTCATATCACTTTCAATGAGACTAACAATGATCTTCCAAAAGAAAGTGAAGATGATGCAGGAAATTTAGAGACGCTGAGAATTCAAAGAAACCAAAAAAGAACAAAACGGGAGACCAAATGAGCAGTTTCAGGAAACTGAAATGGACAACTAGCAGGAACGTGAACCTGGAAATTTGCAAGATGCTGAAGATGAATCTCATGATCAAGAGGAAGTTTTACATGATATTCAAATGCCAAAAATAGCTAGATATGTCAAGAATCATCCTCCGGAGAATATCATTGGAGATATCAACAATGGTGTAACCACACGAAGAGGTTTACAAAATCATTGTGCATTCTCTGCATTTTTGTCACAGGTTGAGCCAAAGAATGCAAAAGATGCGAGATTTGATTGAAAATTGGTTATTAGCAATGTAAGAAGAACTTCAACAATTTGAAAGATGCCAAGTATGGGAACTTATGCCTCCTCCAAAAGATGCATCTATCATTGGTACGAAATGGGTATTCAAAAACAAGCTTGATGAGCACGGTACAATCACCCATAACAAAGCAAGGCTAGTAGCCCAAGGGTATAACCAACAAGAGGGAATCGACTATGAAGAAACCTATGCACCTGTGGCTAGGTTAGAATCAATCCGAATTTTGTTAGCATTTGCGTGCTACAAAAAGTTTAAGCTGTATCAAATGGACGTAAAGAGTGCTTTCCTCAACGGATACATTAACGAAGAGGTCTATGTGAAACAACCTCCTGGATTCGAGCATGAAAAGTATCCTAATCACGTCTACAAATTAAAGAAAGCTCTTTATGGCTTGAAACAAGCTCCAAGAGCATGGTACGACAGGTTAAGTAAGTATCTCTTATCAAATGGATTTATTAGAGGTAAAATAGATTCTACATTATTTATTAAGCATAAAAATATAGATATTATTATTGTTCAAATATATGTAGACGATATAATTTTTTGTGCTACTAATGATCATCTTTGTGAGTGGTTTTCCAAGTGCATGCATAAAGAATTTGATATGAGCTTAATGGGTGAACTCAACTACTTTTTGGGACTTCAAATCAAACAAACGAATGATTTGAATTTACATCCATCAAACCAAATACACAAAAGAATTACTCAAGCGATTTGGCTTTGAAGGATCTAACTCAAAAAAGGTACACCTATGAGCACATCAATAAAGCTCACAAATTGATGACAAAGGTATTGATGTTGATATAACAAAATATCGAGGTATGATTGGTTGCTTGTTATACTTAAGCGCCTCTAGACTGATATAATGTATATAGTGTTTGTTTATGTGCAAGATTTCAGGCAAAACCCAAAGAATCACACTTAAATCTTGTTAAAAGAATTTTTGAAATATTTAAGTGGTACTATTAATTTAGGGTTATTTTATCCAATTTCCAATCACTTTGAACTAATAGGTTATTGAGATGCTGACTATGCAGGATGTCAAATCGATAAAAAAAGTATGAGTGGTGCTTGTACTTTCTTGGGACAAAGTCTCGTATCATGGCATAGTAAAAAGCAAACCTCAGTGGCTCTTTCAACTACTGAGGGAGAATACCTAGCTGCAGGAAGTTGCTGCTCTCAGATATTATGGATGCGATAAACTCTATGTGATTTTGATATATTATGTGATTGTGTGCCTATTTATTGTGATAATTCAAGTGCTATAGATATATCTAAAAATCTTGTGTTACATTCACGTACAAAGCATATAGAAGTTAGACATCATTTTTTAAGAGATAATGTGTCAAAAGGTTTAATTAAATTGATTTTTATTCCAACTGAAAATCAAATTGCAGATATTTTTACTAAACCACTAAGTGAAGATAGATTTTGCATGCTGCGAAGAGAACTTGGGATGTGTACTGCATGATTTTAATATCTGTATTAGTGTTATCCTAGTATTGCATGTATATCTCATAAATTATTATAAATTAGGATAATTATATTTTATTTGCTAAATTAAACTCCTTAAATCATGGATCAATAAAGGAGTTTATCATAATGGTTTTGAAAACCAAAAAAGACCGGATGGACTAAGGGTTTCGGGAGACGAGTCTTACATGAATCGTATATCATGGTTTTGAAAATTGAAAAGATAAGTGTTTTGAAGGTTCTTGAAACGCGTAAAGCCTTGGGAGGAAAGACTTGGGAGGCGTAAGTAAGATACATACATGCATTCATTTATTTTATATACTCTATATCTTTTCATTTTCTTTATATCTTAGATTTCCTTCTCTCATTCTCTCATAATTGCTCACGAAATCTTCAATCGCTATGAGAACTCAGACACACAAGAGATCGATGATGGAATTCGATAATGATCGGATGACGGTTCCTCCCCACTCATTCTCAATTTAGGACCTTCACGCAAGTAAAAGAAAAATGAAAAAGTTGTGTCGTCGAGAGACATAGTACATGGACTCTTCGTCTTACGATGAGTCCACTTTAATCCATCTTCTTGAAAATCATCTAGACCCTCTCTAGACGTCGACCCAACGACTCCATCTTTTAAGCCAGAGGTTACACCTTCACCGCTTTTGGTAAACCCTAACTTTTCCTCCGATCCGCTTGATAACTATTTTCAAGTAATGCGATGCGTATGAGGTGCGTTTAAAAAAGTTATTTTTCCAAAATAATTTGTTTATGAAAAATCATTGATCAAATCTATTTTCAATAATCTCCTTTGAAACTATTGTTTGAGTCTTGTGGTATTTCTTCCATGCTTTTCCTCCATCGTGGCATACCCTAGACTTGTTCAACAATTTTACACAAATCTAGAATGTCATGGTGATTTTTATACCACTTTTGTCAAAGGAAAATCGTTATATTTTTTGATTCGTGGATTTTGGTAGTATTTTAAAAATTCCTTTCTTCTAGTGTGTGTCCTTTTACAAAGAAAGGTGTTGTTCATTTTCCATTTACTCCTCTTGGAATAGTTATAAATTGTCATGAACAACAATTTGTTGAGTGATGTTTTTACTCCTAAAATTGTTGGATGTCTCTCCTATTTCTTGTGTCCTCCATCATCTTGTTAGATACAATCATTTGCCTCGTTTAGGTGGAGGAGCTTGATTTTACCTATCAAGACTTGATAATTGTTTCCATGATTTTAAGAGGTGTTTCTTTTAATTTGTCTCAAATGATGCTTCATCACATGATCACATGTTTCATGAAAAACCAAGACTTGTTTCATTTTATATAGTGCTACTCTCACTACCTTGTTTAATCATTTTAAAATTTCTTTTGAAAATGAAAATTTTATTTTTGATTCTTGATTCCATCGAGTGTTGGTTCCTGAAAATGTCGCGTATCAATTTACTTGATGGTATGTTTATTCGTGTCACTTCGAAAAATCCTGCTCCAATCTCTATTCCATCTTCTCTCTGTTCATTTCTCCTCCACTCAATCCTCTCTCAAAGTTGTCGACATGTTGAAAGTAATTCTTAGTAATCAAGTGAAAAATGCAAGTTGAAATGTGCGCCTTCATAGCCATGTCTTTGTTGGAAAAAGGTAAGTTGCCATTGGGTTTTGAAATCAATAAACTCTATTATAACATTGAAGATGAGTTTATCGATTTACAAAGTCGATTTTGAGGTGCAAACAAGCGCCTTGGTGAGTTGATCTGTGACGACTTAATCGCAATTCTTGTCGGTTGAGTCGAGAAATTAAGTTCGTTAGTAATCGGGTTGGGGAGTTAGCTGAATTTGTGGCTCTGAGGTTTAATGATGTTGGTTCTAAACTCCATATGCAGCGTAAACACTCCACTGTTCCGGAGTGGGTGCATTGCAATTGGTTGGCTGAGTATCAAGGTGAATTTCTCGATGTCCCTCTACCACTGCCAATGTCATTCCCGACCTCCCAATTTCTTCTGCGATTTAAGCATTGCCGAGAAGGTCCATCGTGCAAATCATCGCCCTTATTTCACTCAAAGGGCAAACTCGGCGTCTTGTTGTGGTGGTAGAGCTCGATGAATGAATTGCTTCTTTTTGTTTGATGACAAAGGGGAGAGTTTTTATGAATGTTTATGATTATTTTTGGTTGATTATGAACGAATTTTAAAAAATGTTGGTTTTTGGTTTGGTATACATTACCAAAAAGACTTATGTTTAATTTGGGATTTAAATTTTAATATTTGATATATTTGTTAGCATGCAGTAATTATTTTGATATTTGATGATAAACTAACAAATATTGCAGGTAACAGGATTGTTTTGAATTATTTACAAAATTTGATGTTTCAAAATTGAATTTGTAAAATTGAATTAACCTGAAATTATATTGCATGGATTTAGGGGAGTTAATTGTGTTATGCATATATTCAGGGGAGTTAATAAGAGTTAAACAATTTTTGGTTGTCATCATCAAAAGGGGAGAATATATATATATATATATATATATATATATATATATATATATATATATATATATATACACACACAAAAAAAAAAATATGTGTGTGTGTGTTGGGGGAGGATCAATAGCAAAGTTGAATATTCCCTACTATCCTTATAAACCATGTTGTGCGTACCTAGAGATCATATGGCAAAGATCCAACAGTTTATCGTCCCATTGGGAGGAGGAATCAGTCCTTCGACTTTATAGCTAATGAGTACATGGAGAGCTTGAGAAGAGAGAGCGTAGAAAATAGAGAGGGGCTCACTATGTAGATTCAGAGGTTCTATTAGCTACGAAAATCATCTGGAACAATATGAAGGAACACTTTCTGAGGTAAACAAATAATTTGGCCTCTCGATGAACGACAAGGACCCATCAGAGATGATCCAGGTGATCCTTGGTCTTACTAAATAAGTATATCATTAACGTAATGACCAAATTTTCTCAAAGAATGGACGAAAAACCTGCAACATAACACTCATAAATATGATAGGGGCACTGGACAGCCCAAACGGCATTACCAATCATTCATACATTACATCTTGGGTCTTAAAGGCAGTCTTCCACTCATCATCTGGCCTAATGTCTATTTGATGGTGTCCACTGCGCATGTCTGTTGGTGTACTATTGAGAACCTGCTATGTAATCCAACATGTCATCCAGGCGTGGCAACAAGAACCTATATTTGGTTGTGATTCTCTTAATGGCTCGACTATCGATGCACATTCTCCATGAGCCATCTTTCTTAAGGATTAGTAAAGAAGGAACAACACAACAGCTAAGACTTTAACGAGTGAAACCTCTTCACAAAAGTTCTTTGACTAGTCGGTGCAATTCGGCGCTCAAAAGGGTTCATCCAATAATGGGGAAGATTAGGCAATTGAGAACCCAAGACTAATCTATGGCATGCTGAATTATATGTTTCCGTTCATTTAGTGTCACGTCCTGAAACTCGTGCAGCAATTTGGTGAACTTGGGAGAAGAATTAACCGAGTTATCAATTTGAGAATGAGTTATTTCTTTGCTAGCTAAAGCGATGAAAAATTCATACCACCAGTGTAAGACTGACTTCAATGAAATAAAATTACCTTGCTTACCTCCCAAGTCTTTACCTTTTCCAATCCCCCTTATAAGAAGGGTTTCTTTACCCAAGAGAGCTTTGCCATCACCCTAAGGGTAAGTTTGTAACTTGAAAGGGAAAAGGAAGAAAGAGGAAATGAAATCTAAAATTTATTGGACTTTTTAAACCAGCTATTATACTATATTATTATATTGTTCACAGTACTCTCAACTTGTGAAAGGCTTGCCTTTTGAAGGATTGACTTGTTGAGCCCTCAAGCTTTTGTTATTGTTTTCAACGCTTGGCATCAATTGCTTACGCTACTTTGAATCCACGTAAGCACCTTTTATGGAATGTGGACTACTTGCTACTATGTCACTCTCGGAGACTTGAACCACAAACCAACTCAACACTAATTAAACAGAAAACTAATCACATGAAAGTCCTTTTTCTTTACACAATATTTAAACCACCAAAAGACTGACAACGCACTCCCCAATATAAATGGCATTTAAAATAATCAGGATGAAACCATTAAGGATTCTGTTAAAACTCAACTCCAAGTCTTTTTATTGTAAATAGAATCTCAGAAAGAACTAGATGAGGCTAAAACTGCCATCATCTTACCATGTGAGCTACAGACCTTTATATCTCAAGTCCCGGCTTAGAATCATCAATATACAAAAGGTATAAAGCAGAATTAGAAATTTTTCTTGATAAAGGGAAAAGAGGTGCTCCCAATATTTGTGGTCCCTTCCGTCTAGTTTCAGAGAGATCATCTATAAACCCTTTCAAGTTAAGAAACGGAATAATTTGTAAAATGATTTAATATAACAAACTTCTAAATACACCAGTTTATAACCGTCAATTGTATATCTTTGGCTTCTGGAAATATGATGTCCAATGGTAACAAAAGGTAGCATATGTATAAGAAGATTGCTTACACACTTCATTGGGGAACGGGAGGAATTCATACATGTTCCTCAAGCATAATGACTGAAGGAAATTTAAAAAACCCTATTCACAAGTTAAGATCTTCTGATGTGATAGATGACCCAAGCTAAGGAAATCATTTACAACACAACTACCTTGAAGAATTACTTATCAAAAAATAAAAAGTATATATATATATATATATATATATATATATATATATATATAAGTGTCATTCAGCGAACTAATACCGTCCAACTATAAGCTTACTCTTTAAAATTAGTGATAGGAACTTTTAAAACCATGCATGCATACTCCAAAAACATGAGTTTCAAGACCTAACATGTGTTCATCAGAAGCGCCTCACGCTTGAGGTGTCAGGAATAAACAACAACTAAATTTGATCTCAAAGAAAATCTTAAGAAGAAAATACATAATCCAATTATCGTATAGATGTAAGAACTTATCATACTTATCGGCTCGCCCAGCCCGATCTTGCTTGTCAGCCTTCGCAAAGACATTCAAGGCAAATCCCTCTATGTGTAGAATGTCATCAGGCCCCAAATTTAGAGACTTTTTATCCTGTAAAGACACGAGCACCGAAACTGGTCATTCATAAGAAAATATATACAGAGAAGAAACAAATTCTCAGATAGTAACTTACCAAAAATTACTACAAATTCTAATATTATAATGCAAAGTAGTTAGTTTTAAGCTGGAAATTTTATAATATTATAACCAATAAAAACACTGTCTGGATTAAAATGATATAATACAAAATTGGAAAGGTGGAGCATACCCAAATTACTTAATATAGGCATTAGAAAGTAATTAAAAAAACAGAAATCCAAAAATGAATTTTGAATGAAAGAACTTGAATTTGACAAGTTCTCCCACGTATAAAACACTCTCATATCGACAAAGATCTTCTAACTCCCCTTTTTCTTAATATTAAATATTTTTCCAACTTAACTTGACAAGAGTTCATAAAACTTTTATAAAATCATGAATTCAAGTACAGATTGGGAAAATCCCTCAAACTGTGTACAAAACATGAAATTGTATATAATATAATATCCATGTTTATAAAATCAACATATATATATGCCTACATAATTTGCTAACTTAAAAGTTAAAATTCAAAACCTTTAATAAACTTTAAAAATCATCAAAAAAACACATTCAACATAGTGATTGAATTCTGTTATCTTATCTGAGTTTTCAGATCCACCAAAGAGATGCAAATGATAGTAGGGAGAAATGACAAAACAATAAACCAGCAATTAAAATACTCCTGTTCCAACAAAGTAATCTCATTTTAACTTTTTAAAGTCAATCAGCAAAATCCAAATTATTTATGCTAGTCTTATTAAAACAAACAAAAAATAAACTTGTAGAAAATTTTAAAATCAAATGAATTCATAGCAATTCCGAATTTTAGGATTTATCAGATCCAAAAGGAACAAATACAAAGAGACTAAATTAACCTTTTCAAGCTGTTTCATAAGAGAAATAAGGAGAGAATTGGTGGTCTTTGTCCGGTCGCTCTGAGGAATATTCAATCCTCGTTCCATCGCATACAATCGACCTGAAGAATCTCTATAATTAGAACGAATAATCTCCAGATGGATCAAAAAAATCAATTTATTCTACCAATTAGGGTTTTAGAGTTACGTATGCTAGTTCAGCTACTTGAATGATTCTTAGATAATCAAAGTCAATAGAGATAATTACAGTAGTAAGCGACTAAAGGTTCGTGTTTCTGCAACTCATCTGCTCGTTGTAAAAATGGGAGCAAAAGCTTTGCTGGTTCGTTTTCGTTCGCCATTGCTGTACAGGAGAGAGATTGATTCGATTTTGTAAAGAACAATATTTGTATTTGTAAGGAGAGAAATAGCCTATTGAGTTTTGTTGTCCTTTAATACGACGTCGTGTATTGACATTGGTTGGTTTATTACTTAACTCGTACGAAAACTCGGAAACAGTTTAGCGGCTTCGTACGATATGTGCATCGTGTTTACGTGGGCATTTCAATTGAATTTAAATTAAGGATAAGGGGAATTCTTTCATTAAATTCTTTCATTACTTCCAAAATAAATTCATATTTATTCTTTTAACTAATTTATTTGCGCATTTTATCTGTAAATTATAATTTTTTATTCATGTCATCACAAAATTATGGTTGATTCTCACAGTCACATTTAGTATTCTTGTACTTTTGTGAAATTAGATTTAGATTGTAAAAGTTATAAAATTTGAACGTGAAATACGTGAAAAAAATAATAATTATAGGACTAAATGTGAAAATTATTTATAGTTTAAAGATTAATTAAGAAATTATCATAAAAAATATGTACTAAGTTCAAGATTGAACATAAAAAAATTAAATTAAATTAAATTAAATTAATTAGAACAAAATAGAGTAGACAAAATCCTTTTTAGTGTTATTTTAGATTGAAATTTTAAATAAATAAATAAATAAATTAAAAGATTAAAAGTAAACTTAATAAGATTCATTTCTCATAAGAAAGAAAAGAAAATGTAGTGTAAATTATCTTACTTTATTTTGCTTTTGTATTGCATATTATGATACAAAGTTATGAAACATAAAATAGACGTATGGTGAAGGGAATAAAAACTGCAGTAGATATTGATAGAGAGAAGAGCCTATAAATAGGCTTTACATCATAAACTGACAAACCACTACTGTGACGTCCCCAAAATAGGTCCATTTCATCCAACCTATTCTGAGTCGCCAAATACATGGTACAGAAACAACTACAACTTTATTAATACATTTGTCGTACAAAATACGACAACACATATACTGTGAGTTTAAATACAAATATTGTCTTCAAGACAATATCCACATCCAAATAAAGTCCTCATTATAATTATTGATACACTATTTTCTGTATAGTGGGGGACTACTAAAACAACTATCTTGAACCATCACTCCTCACCCTAATTAGTTCATTATATTCTCGCCTCCCGAGAAGAAAAATGGAAACAAAAGGAAAAGGTGAGCTCAACTAGCCAGATAAGAAGAATATTATGACTAAGATAATGTACAACAAATTATCGTTAGTCCTCAACAGGAAAAATCAGATAGAATACAATAGACAACAAATTTTAAATCAATATTCGCAGCGAAAATAATAATTCATAGAAGAGTTACGTAAAGAATGAAATCTACTATTATCTATGAATTTAAAAGTCCATCATCAATATTTTATCCCTGTAACACTAATCAATATTCATCTTGAATCAAATATTCATCTTTGCACTACAGGCCAAAGATATTCATCAATTGGTCATGTTCATCTCAACACCTGTTCATCTTTGCACTACGGGCCAAAGATATTCATTAGAAAATCAACCATCTTTGCACTACAGACCAAAGATATTCAGTAATATCATCATTTAGGACTGAGGATAATGAAAAATATTTTAAAGAAAACGAATCCAGTAAAATAAAAGAGCAAATATTAAGGATTAAGTATTTTAAGCGATTAAGTTCAAAAATACTCCATAATAAACTATTGTGGAGCAGAATTCAAAAATGAAGATCAAAACATAGATCCAATCAAAGATAGGAACCATAATAGACAATCTTGGACACAGAAAATAAAATTTAATTTTTCTATGAATAGTGTCGTATTTGTGAATAGTGCCGTATACGTGAATAGTAACTCCGACACTAAAAGGTAGAAATTTCATAAGAAAAATCTTCATGCTTCGTGAATTGTACTCGTGAATAGTAACTCGTGGATAGTAACTCATGAATAGTAATTCGTGAATAGTAACTCTGACATGAAAAGATCAGAATTTCACAAGAAAAATCTTACCAATATTCCGGCATAATGATATTGAAAGAAATAATATCATTTCAAAAAAAATAACATCCCTTACCTCAAAAGAATAGTACTTTTGGCTAGAATATAGGATATAACTTATTTGAAGGAAACTTGCAATATATATAGCAACACTCAAGATATCAAAATACTCACAAGAATACGCTCGATAATATAACAAGACCTCGATGGCACAGAAAGACGATGAGCCCCGGGATAAAGAAGAACGTTGACAACATTGAAGAGAAGCTGGTCCACACTGAAGGAGAGAACGAGCGAATGATGGCGCGAAGATTGCGAATTGAAGGACAAGTTGAAAGAAGAATCTACAAAAGGGCAGAAGTAGAAGACGCGTCTGATGAAGCTATCAAATGCAAGAAATAGCGAAGAGAGGACACACGGTCAAAAGGAGGAGATGGAAGAGATGAACAACGTATTCAACACCGTGATCAATCAAGCTCAAGATCGAGTCATGGGTTATCTGATTCAGTTTGAGATGCTACCATCATACATATTAGATCATCGAACAATGTTCAATTATGGAAGAAGATAAATCGTGAAGGCTACTGTGATATCTTAGTAGGACATTGTAGAGAATGTAATTGATAGGTGATTAGAAAATAAGCGAAATGTAAATCCCGGTTGATCTGACTAATGGGATAGATGTTGATGAGTAGTCCCGCATGGCGTTATAGTTCGGGAAAAGTAATGTAAATAGCGACGATCTTTATTGTTTTGATGTTTTTTTAAAAGATGATGAATGAATAAAAGATATTGTTTTATTCAAAGTGTTAAGTGTTATGTGATAAACTGTTATGATGTGCAACTTAAGTATATAATACTTAAAAGGTTGAATAAAAGCTAATGGATGTATTTTAATAGAAAATACCTCCTAGACGTCAACCACCATGACAGAGAACCACTGAGGAAACCAACAACAACAACAATGCGTAAGGAAACTTCATTGTTATTGACTAGTGGCGATTCTCGGCAGGTGCTTTGCGAGAATCAACCTCGAATCAAGGTACTACGTTTAAGGATTTCAAGGCGGTTGGACCACCAGAATTCCGTGGGTCCATGAATCCAGTTGAAGCACATACCTGGATCATGGAAATCGAGAAGGTTTTTGATGTTGCTAGGGTTAAGGATGACCAGAAGACTGCTTTTGCAACATTTATGTTGAAAGCAGAGGCGAGTTATTGGTGGCAGGCCAGTAAAACCCGAGGAGGACCATGAATTATGTCTTGGGAAAGGTTCAAGGAAATATTCTTTGAGACCTATTTCCCAGAGAGTTCGAAGAGCCAGCTAGAGGTTCAGTTTTTGGAACTAAAGCAGGGAACGATGTCGATGTCTGAGTATGCCGCAAAATTCAACGAGTTGGTGAGGTTTGCACCATATCAAGTCAGTACAGACGAGCGCAAGGTAAGGAGGTTCGAGCAGGGACTAAAACCCTGGTTGTACAGTAGGGTTTCCCTGTTCCAATTGAAGATGTTTGTAGTAGTGATGGAGAAAGCAATTCTCGCTGAAAGTGGAGGCGACGCAGTAACAAAACATAATCAGGAGCAGAGGAAGAAGAAAAGTGAAGGTGAAGCTAAGAATAGTGGTGATAGTAACAGCGAAAATGGCAATAATTTGAAGAGGAAGTGGAATGCGAATGGGGGAGCTGGAAACCAGCAGAAAAACTAGCAAAATAAGAAATTCGAAGCATGTGCTACTTGTGGGAAATTTCATAAGGGTGTGTGCTTGATGGGGAAACGAGTATGTTTGATTGTGGCTAGGAGGGTCATATCGCCCCCAAATTGCACTCAAGCTAAGAAGAATGTGTGTTTCACGATGAGGTCCAAGGATCACTTTGCTCGTGGAATGCCCCAAGAAGAGATCTGGTGAGACAAATGGGAGCAAGGAAATGCTAGTGGAGGAGGCGTTTGGCTATTGCGGGACCAACGTCAACAAATAAGCCCACAAACTGAACCTTCAATATGACGATTGTAGGATGCGGTGCAATCAAAAGATGTTAGGTGTCGGGGTATTATCCCAATCAATGATATAAATGTATATGTATTATTTGATTAGGTCTTACTTGCTTCGTTTATATCGATGATTTTATTAAGAAGTTAGAAATACCTTGTGAAGAGTTGAAATTCCCTTTAAACATAGAAATTGCAAATAGGAAGTGATTCTGTTAGGTTCATTATCTGAACCTAGAGTAAAAATTATTGGGGAATGTTATGAAGGTAGATTTAATCCCGATAAAACTCGAGAGAGTTCGATGTTATTTTGGGAATGGATTGGATGTTCAATTATGGAGGCGATAATTGATCGCCAAAAAGAAGTGTGTAAACCTTATGACTCCGTCAAAGGTAGTTTTTCATGGTAGCAAATCGCCAGACAAATGAAATGTCGGCGATGATGATGCAGCGAAAAAGTTGTTGAGTCGAGTACGTGTAGGGTATTTAGCTTACATAGTCGATACTCAAAAGGAGAAGGGTGTGAAATTGGAGGAAATACCAATAGTTAGGGAGTTCGTGGACATGTTTTCGGAGGATTTGCCAGGACTTTCGCCTGATCGAGAAATTGAGTTCGTGATCGACTTAGCGCCAGGAACCGCTCCGATATCGAAGGCCTCGTACAGAATGGCCCCGGTGGAAATAAAGGAACTAATGGTACAATTGCAAGAACTGTTAGACAAGAAGTATATTCAACCGAGTGTGTCACCGTGGGGAGCCCCGATGTTATTCGTGAAGAAGAAGGATGGGTCAATGCGTCTTTGCATTGATTATAGGGAGTTGAACAAAGTCACTATTAAGAACAAATATCCATTGCCAAGAATAGATGACTTGTTTGATCAATTGAAGGGTGCTAGATATTTCTTGAAAATAGATTTGAGAAGTGGATATCACCAATTGAAAGTAAGGAATGAGGATATACCGAAGACGGCATTCCGAACTAGGTATGGATATTACGAATTTTTAGTAATGTCTTTTAGTTTGACAAACGCCCCTGCAGCATTCATGGATTTGATGAATAGGGTGTTTAAACCATTTTTGGACAAATTTGTGGTGGTGTTTATCGGTGATATTCTGTTGTACTCTAAAACTCAAAAGGAACACGTAGAACACTTATGTCTGACGTTGGAGACGTTAAGAAAGGAAAAGTTGAGACGCCCCCAAAACAGGTATACATCACCCATTCTGGGTCGCCAAATACATGATACAGAACTTAAATACAAACTTAAATATACAACATGAGCTGTGAGTTTTAATACAAATATTGTCTTCTAGACAGTATTCAAACTCAAAATAAGTCCTCATTACATTTATTGTCACACTATTTTTTAGAATAGTGAGGACTACTACAACCATCTGGACCGTCAATCCGTTCCCCGACTCGTCCCAACTATATTCTCATTTCTTTAAGAGAACAGTGAAAGAAAGGGTGAGCTCAACTAGCCTAAGTAAGAAATATTATGACTAAGATAATGCGGAATAAATTATCCTTAGCCTTAATGATATAACAACCGATAGAATCACAATGAGACAACAAGTTTTAGATCAACAACTGTAGAGGAAATAAGCAATCCATTAGAAGAGTCAAGTAGAGCATGATATCTACTATCTTCTATGATTTAAAATGTTTTTCATCAAATTTATCGCTGAGACTCAGCTTAATAAATAAAATTGAATCATCCCTGCACCACGACCAAGGATATTCATGTAATCATCAATGGTCATGATTATACCGAATAATCCCTGGTCATAATCATACCAACTGTGACGCCCCCAAAACAGGTATACACCACCCATCTTGGGTCGCCACTTACATGGTACATAAATTCAAATACAACTTAATAATACAACTGTCATGTAAAATACGACAAAACATAAACTGAGAGTTTTAATAAGAATATTGTCATCTAGACAATATCCACACTCAAAAGAGTCCTAATTACATTTATTGTCACTATTTAACAGAATAGTGAGGACTACTAATGCTATTATCTGGACCGTCACTCCGTTCCCTGACTCGTCCTAGCTATATTCTCATTTTCAGAAGAGAACAGTGAAAGAAAGGGTGAGCTCAACTAGCCTAGTAAGAAATATTATGACTAAGATAATGCAGAATAAATTATCCTTAGCCTTCAATAGTATAACAACTGATAGAATACAATATACAACAAGTTTTAGATCAACAACTGCAGCGAAAATAAGCAATCCATTAGAAGAGTCAAGTAAAGCATAAAATCTACTATCTTCTATGATTTAAAAAGTTTTTCATCAACTTTATCGCTGAGACTCATCTTAATAAATAAAATCGAATCATCCCTGCACCACGGCCAAGGATATTCATGTAATCATCAATGGTCATGATTATACCGAATAAACCCTGGTCATAATCATACTAACAATTGTCCATCAATGAACTACAGGCCAATGAAGACTTTTACCACATCATTCGTTACATTATGGTCATGATTATACCGAATAATCCCTGATCATAATCATACCAAGTCCATCTATGCATGTAAGCCAAAGATGACTTTCATCACAATATAAGCATGAGGATGATGACAATGATATAAGCATTAATCAAACGAAATCAAGGATAAATATTAAAAACTTTAAATTTATCCAGAGTTTAAAAATATCCAAATTGTCAACATGATACTGCTTTGTGGAGTAAAATTCAAGAATAATATTCATGTACCAAAAATAATTTGGACAGACAAGAAATATATTTTTCGGGTGAATACTACCCCGTGAATAGTACTTCGGGAATAGTACCTCATAAATAATACCACAACATGAAAAGTGTCCCAAATACCCGAGTGAATGATACTAGAGTGAATAGTAATCGGGTGAATAGTAACTCCATGAATAGTAACTCGTGAATAGTACTCCCTCATTACGAAAAGTGCCTTAATTATAGAGTGAATAATACTAAAATGAATAATGCAAGAGTGAATAGTAACTCATGAATAGTAACTCGTAAAAGAAAAATACCAAAGAAAATGGTATTCCATGGCGAGTAGTACAAAAGAAATGATATCTCATACGAGTATAATAGAATATACTGGCTATGAATGAATTTTCACTCGCCATGCAGTAATCACGTGAGATGGATCATTTCCACAATTTAATAAAGAATGAATCTGAAAAGGTCACTCACCACGCATGCAGTAATCCACATAGACAAATTATTCCCAAATGAATAATAAAGAATGGAACCAGTCATGCAGAATCCGCATGCATGTGACGGGATATTCCAACAGAATAATAAAGAATGGAACCGGTCAGCCGCGTAATCCGCATGCAGACGGGATATTCAATAGAATAATAAAGAATGGAATAACAACAGAATTCACTAGGCATGCGATAGATCGCATGCACAAAAGTTATTCGATTAGAATAGTAAAGAATGGAATAATGTAAGAATTTCACCGTGTATGTGGTACTCAGCGTATGCAGGTTATTCCAACATAATAATAAAGAATGGAATAACAACCCTTACAGTATTGAAAGAAAATAACTCTCTTCATGAATACGAAAGAATAATACCCCTTATGAGTATTGAAAGAAAATAATTCTCTTCATGAATACAAAAGAAATAATACCCCTTACCTTAGAAGAAACTGGATACTGGAATAGTGAGGTAGCAGACTTCTCTTCTTCTTTCTCTATATAATCTCTCTCTATAATAATTGTTCTATAGCTTTAGTGAATTGGTGAGAAATGAAGGAAGAATGAGTTTCTATTTATAGGAAAATATAGTTTCGATAATTGCACGTTTTGGTGCTCAAAATATTACAGTATAATACCTTCCTCTTTTTTTTCATTTTTAATTTAGTCATGCAAGTATTATCAAACTTGCACCACCTCCCCTAATAGTAAATCATGTGAATCAATAGTAAATCATGTGAATCAATAGTTTTAGACATGTGAAAATATGAATTACAGTATAGTACCTCCATCTATACCTCCATTTTTAACTTAGTCATGCAAGTATTATCAATATTGCACCAACTCCCCTAATAGTACAAGAATGTGAATCAATAGTACACACATGTGAACAAATAGTTATAATCATGTGAATTAATAGCAATTAATTGCTCATTTATCCGGGTTAATTACCCGATTGGTCAATATAACTTTCGACATCAATTAATATCGAAATAAATGTCGATTTCCACTAACACTAATAATTCCAACACAATGGAACTATCAATTTCATCTTTAATCAACACGAACTTATTCATCATTAATATTATAACTCACAATATTTAACAAACTGTGTCGATCGAGGAAAGAGGGGCTTTCAGATAAGAATTTCTCCTTATTGGCGCGCAATTAGATGACCAAACCTCTCCTTGACAGAACTTCTAGACATTGTCAATATTGTAAATAATAATATGAATAACTTTGTCGTCTCAATATAACATATTATACAGATGATACTGTGACTATAATTAAATCAATAATATGAGAGATATGATGCAACAATTACTGTAGCAATAATTGAGTATAACCGGAGTGACTTCTCACGTAAGCATCAATAATCAATCTGGTAGTGCTTACTCTGCACCATAATACGCGTAGACATCGTACTTTTACTACTGGGTAGTTCAATAGTTTTAACGGTAACACTTCCACCGTTATGTTTATAAAAAGATAATTCTGTCGTTTTCTTACTACGATAATACTTCCGTTGTGGGGTCCATTAATGATTGTCTTGTAAATGAATATTCCTGTTAAAACGAATATTTCCCGACCAATCGAATGTTATATAACCACTTGCGTACTTTATAAAATTTGTAAATATTACCCATAACTATAACATTATATCAAATCCACACCATAATATTCAAAAAAAATATTTCGAGAAATTTAAATCTTTATTCATAAAATCTGGGGTATCACACCAACAACTGTCTATCAATGAACTACAGGCCAATGAGGACTTTTACCACATCATTCATTACATTACGGTCATGATTATACCGAATAATCCCTAGTCATAATCATACCAAGTCCATCTATGCATGTAAGCCAAAGATGATTTTAATCACAATATAAGCATGAGGATGATGACAATGACATAATAATTCAATAAAACAAGTTCAAGGATAAATTTTAAATATTTATAATTTAATTTATCCAGAAATCAATAACGTCCAAATTGTCAACATGATACTGTTTTGTAGAGTAAAATTCAAGAATAATATTCATGTACCAACAATAATTTGGACATAAAAAAAATATATTTTTTGGGTGAATAGTTCTCCGTGAATAGTACTTCGGGAATAGTACCCCATGAATAGTATCCCGGCACAAAAAGTGTCCTGAATACCCGAATGAATGATACTAGAGTGAATAGTAATCGGGTGAATAAGTAAATCTGCGTGAATAGTAAATCGTGAATAATACTTAAATTTAAAATTGCCCCGAATACCGAGTGAATAATACTAGAGTGAATAGTAATCTGGGTGAATAGTAAGAATTGAATAGTAACTCGTAAAAAATACCAAAGAAAATGATATTCCATGACAGTACAAAAGAAATGATATCTCATACGAGTATAATAATAGAATATCAAATCTATAAATGGATTTTCACCCGCCACACAAGAATCCACGTAGAGCAGATCATTTCCACAATTTAATAAAGAATGAATACAAAGGATCATTCACCATGCATGCGGTAAATCACATAGACAAAAGTTATTCCAACAGAATAATAAATTAATGGAATAATGGAAGAATTCACCGAGCGTCGCGATAGATCGCATGTAAAGGTTATTCCAATGTAATAATAAATAATGGAACCAGTCATGTGTAATACGCATGACAGACACATGATATTCCAATGTAATAGTAAAGAATGGAACCAGTCATGCGTAATTCGCATACATACAGGATATTCCAGCAGAATAATAAAGAATGGAATAATGAAGAATTTCACCATGTATGCAGATTTCAGATGACAAGTTATTCCAACATAATAATAAAGAATGGAATAATGTAAGAATTTCACCATGTATGCGGTGACTTGATGTAGAAAAGTTATTCCAACATAATAATAAAGAATGGAATAATGAAGAATTTCACCATGTATACGGAAATCATAAGATACAAAGTTATTCAACAGAATAATAAGGAATGGAATAACTATAACTCTCTTCATGAATACGAAAGAAGTAATACCCTTTACCTCAGAAGAAGACTGGATACTAGAGTAGTGAGGTAGCAGACTTCTCTTCTTCTTTCTCTATAAATTTCTCTCTATAATAATTGCTCTATAGCTTTAGTGAATTGGTGAGAAATGAAGGAAGAATGAACTTCTATTTATAGGAAAATATAGTTTCAATAATTGCACATTTTGGGGCTCAAAATATTACAATATAATACCTTCCTCTTTTTCTACATTTTTAATTTAGTCCTATAAGTATTATCAAACTTGCACCACCTCCCCTAATAGTAAATCATGTGAATCAATAGTAAATCATGTGACTCAATAGTTCTAAACATGTGAAAAACTTAATTATAGTATAGTACCTTCATCTATACCTCTATTTTTAATTTAGTCATGCAAGTATTATCAATCTTGCACCAACTCCCCTAATAGTAAATCATGTGAATCAATAGTACACACATGTGAACACATAGTTATCAGCATGTGAATTAATTGCAAATAATTGCTCATTTATCCGGTTAATTACCCGATTGGTCAATATAACCTCCAAACATCCATTATTATCGAAATAGATGTCGATTTCCACTAACACTAATAATTTCCACACAATGGAACTATCAATTTCATCTTTAATCAACACGAACTTATTCATTATTAATATTATAACTCATAATATTTAACAACCAGGTCGTTCCCAGGAAAGAGGGGGCTTTTCGATAAGGATTTCTGCTTATTGGCGCGGAATTAGGTGACCAAACTTCTCCTTGACATAACTTCTAAACATTGTCAATATTGCAAATAATAATATGAATAACTTTGTCGTCTCAATTATTGATTTAATAATATAACATATTATATAGATGATACTGTGACAATAATTGAATCAATAATATGAGAGATATATGAAAAGAATTATCAGTAGCAATAATTGAGTATAACCGAGTGACTTTTACGTAAGCATCAATAATCAATCCGGTGTAGCTACTATACAACCACGCGTATTAATGTACTTTTACTACCGAGTAGTTCAATAGTTTTAACGGTAACACTTTTGCCGTTATTTTTATAAAAGATAATTACGTCATTTTTTTTTACTACGACAATACTTTCGTTGTGGGGGTCCACTAATGATTGTGTCAGTCAAATGCGGATATTCCCAAACAAAAAGAATATTCCCCGACCAAACGAATACTTTATAACAACTTGCATACTTTGAAAAAATTTCACATATCACCCTTAACTTGAACCTTTTATCAATTTAACCATTTACGAAATAAAATAATAATTATAAGAAAATTGAATACTTTCATTTCATAAAATTCGGGGTCTTACAAAAGTTGTACGCGAAATTCTCTAAATGTGAATTTTGGCTGGAACGTGTACAATTTCTTGGGCATGTAATTGATAAGGATGGGATTTCTGTGGATCCATCAAAAGTTGAAGCAGTGATAAATTGGGAACAACCAAGAACTCCATCAGAAGTAAGAAGTTTCTTGGGTTTGGCAGGTTATAATAGACGGTTTATTCAAGATTTTTCCAAGATTGCTACTCCGTTGACAAATTTGATGAGAAAGTCTGTAAAATTTGTTTGGACAGAGAAGTGTGAAAAAAGTTTTCAAGAACTGATGAAGAAGTTAAGTGTGCTTTTTGTGTTGTCGTTACAGATAATCAGAGAAACTTTGTGTGTGTATAGTGATGCTTCACACAAAGGATTGGGTTGTGTCTATGCGCAGTAAGCAAGGTTATTGCGTATGCATCAAGGCAAGCTGAAAGACTACTTAAAAAAGGATATTCGACTCATGACTTAGAGTTGGCGGCGGTTGTGTTCAAGATTGAAGATATGTAGACACTATCTCTACGGAGAGAAATGTGAGATCTACACAGACCATAAAATTCTGAAGTATATTTTCACACAGAAAGACCTGAACATGTGGCAAAGGAGATGGATGGAATTGATAAAGGATTACGATTGTGAGATCTTTTATCATCCAGGCAAAGCAAACGTGGTTGCAGATGCCTTAAGTAGGAAAGGCAGAGAAAACTTGATGTTGTTAACAAATAAGGAGGAGCTTATTTCAGCAATGGCAAGGCTAGAGCTGAAAATCAAATTTCCAGAAGAATCCGATTAAAGTCCAACTTTAGTGGACAAAGTGAAAAACGCTCAGCTACAGGATGAAGAATACAAGAAAATAAAGCAAAGTGTAGTCGAGGGTAAATAAGCGAAGTACCAGGTCGATACTGCGGGAATGCTAAGATTCGAGGGACGAATTTGGATTTTAGCAGTTCAGGATATTAAAGAAGAAATCTTGACGGAAGCACATAGCTCAAGATATTCAATTTATCCGGGAAGTAAGAAAATGTATCAAGATTTGCGGCGTCATTTTTGGTGGCCGAACATGAAAAGAGACTTTGCAGAATGTGTTACAAAGTGCTTGACATGTTAGAAAGTGAAGGCCGAGCATCAAAGACCAAGCAGATTACTTCAACCGTTGGAGATACCAGGTTAGAAGTGGGAGCATATCACAATGGATTTTGTGGAAGGTCTTCCAACGACTCAGAAAGGATACGATGCGATATGGGTGACAGTGGACAGATTAACAAAATCTGCACACTTTTTGCCAATAAAGATTAGATTTAATTTTGATCAGCTGGCGAAACTATACGTTAAAGAGATCATCTCAAGACATGGAGTTCCAGTGTCAATTGTATCAGACAGAGATCCGAGGTTCACATCAAATTTCTAGAAGAGACTACAAGAATGCATGGGAACGCAATTGAAGATGAGCACATCGTATCATTCACAAACCGATGGGCAAAGCAAAAGAACGATACAGACGTTTGAAGATATCTTCAAAGCGTGCATCATGGATTTCAAAGGAAACTGGGATGATCATCTACCGTTAGTGGAATTTTCATACAACAACAGTTACCATGCGAGCATTGGTATGCCCCCATATGAGGGGTTATACGGCAGGAAGTACAGAACTCCACTATGTTGGGATGAAGTTGGAGAATGGCAACTGTTAGGCCCAGAACTGGTTCAGCAGACCGCTAAAATTGTCAAACTCATCAGAGCAAGACTGGTAATTGCTCAAGAACGACAGAAAAAGTATGCTGATCAACACAGGCAGTGTCGTGAGTTTGAAGTAGGAAATTTTGTATTCCTGAAAGTTTCTCCTTGGAAGGGGAAGATTCGTTTCGGCAAGAAAGGCAAGCTCAGCCCGAGGTTTATTGGACCTTTCGAAATATTGCGAAGAGTGGGAGAGGTGGCTTACGAAGTAGCTTTACCTCCAGAATTAGAGCATGTGCACAATATTTTTCATGTGTCGGTGTTGCGACCTTATAAACCCGATTACAAGCATGTGATCGAGTATAAACCATTGCAGTTCAGTAAAGATTTGTCTTACGAACAGATTCCTATCTAGATAGTTGACAGGAAGGAACAAGTGCTCAGGAATAAAGTGATACCTTCTGTGAAGGTGATATGGAGGAACCACAACGTCGAGGAGGCTACGTGGGAACTCGAAGCTAATATGATGAAAAATTACCCCGAGTTATTTATTTAGTCTGTGTCTTCGATTCCGGAGACAGAATCTTTGTAAGTAGGGGAGAATGTGACGATTTGATAGTTGAATTGTGATTCTGGGGACAGAATCCTTGTAAGGAGGGAAGGATGTAACGATCCGAAATTTCAAATTGTAATTTAAATATTTATTGAGTTATATAAATATTATTTGAGGTGTTTATTATTTAATAAATATTTTATTGACGTGATGGTTGATGAATCTAAATGTATTAGAAATTTTTTCTAAATTAAATTAATTTATAATTTAGAGAGCTGTAAAATAACATGAGATATTATACTCAGTTGTTTTGATTTAATAATTTAAATGATATATTAAATTATTAAATAAAGTTATAATGAAAAGTATAATTTTGTGATATTTGTTAAAATGCTATATTTAATTAAAATATAATATGTGATTAATGTAATGGGTTAGTGTTGGATATGGAAATTCAAATAAATAATATGTGATTATAATTATAAACTAAAGTGTTTATGTAAATAAATTAAAAAGGGTTTAATTTAGTTTTTGTCAAACAAGGCTTAAAAGTATTTTAATTCTTTAAATTTAAAGAGTTTACCAAACAAGCCTTATGACTTTTGGAATTTCTAATTTTTGAAAATCAAATAAAATAAATTAAAATAATAAATATAATATAATTATAATATATACATTATTTTGATAACTGCTATAGCTATTAAGGCTATATCAGTTTTGTGTTTTGCTATTATGCATACTAATTGGATATTAGCCTAGCTCTTGTTTATACGTATTCTTGTTTGCAAAGCTTGAGAGTTGAGCAAACTTGAGAGAGAAGGATTTCATAGCAGCAAATTCAAGTGATTAGCAGCGATTATATTTGTAATTGAAGGTATGTTTTTCAACTTTAATATTATAAGCATATATATGAATATTACGACAACAATTTTCATACTCTATGAATTTTATGTGATTAGAATTTATGTTCTTGAATTAGTTATGATGATTGCATGTGTCTATGATGATTAGATATTATGTTTAAACAATAATCGCATGCTAATTTCGGATATCAGTAGAAATTTTGTTAGTATATATATGTTTTCATATATAACTATGTAAGTATCAATTTTAATGGCCAATTTGTATGTGAAAGTATAAATGGAAGCTTGTATATGTTAGTTCATTGAGATATGAACATAATGTAATTTGAATGAGATGATTTGATCATGTAATGAATTTATAGTGATAATTTTTGGGATGAATATCAAAAATGGAGTTTTATATGAAAAACATGAAAATTGAGAAATTAAAATAGTTTTAGTTGTTGTTAAATTGTGTTAAGTGGTTGTATATGTTAGCAATCATGTCTATGATAGTTGTATATTTATTTTACGTGTTATTATCACTGTTTGATGGGTGAAATTCGTGTTAGTTGGCTTAAGAAAAGTGTCGAAGCTCTGTTCTACAAAACCGAAGTTTCAGAAAGTCATGGCACACGCAGACCTTTAGGGCGCGTGAGGCGCCACATCCTCAAGATAAAGCTGGCGTGCCAAGGCCAAAGGCCCATTTTAGACAATCAAGTCTCTGCTAATTCTGCAGACTTTGGTCGTTCTTTGTAGCTTAGCATAAGGTTATGGTAATGTGAGAATCATGTAATAACAAGGTTAAATAGAGTCTTGTGATGTGGATTATGAATTCAAAATTGTAAAAATGGTTAGTAAATCGAGATCGCATTATGCGATAACTTTGTATACAAAATGAATGTTAGGCAAATGTTGCGAAGTAAACAATTGGAATTTCTGAAATGTAGATGGTAAAGAAAGACTTGTGCTAAAATGGTAAGTTTAGCTAGAAATGTACATGTTTTGGTATGTTAGCATATCTAATAGATAATGTGGTTCTAAACCAATGTGTAAGTGAACGTGAGTTTAATATTGTAGCTTACGCTCGAGGCAAGTTTCTAAACTCTATCTTTTACATTGAGAAAGTTTCCTAATTCTTTACTTTCGTTGAGCTAGTTCCATTATTACATTATGTAGCTTTATTCTTTGATTGAGCAAGCTTTCTATTTCAACTGTTGATTAAATAAGTCAATTGTTCCTAGAGTTCATTCGAGCAAAATTTAACTCTAATGTTATTTGAATTCTCATTTTGTTGATTCATTATAACTTGTTTATAGTTAAGTAAGTTTCTTAAGTTACATTCTTGTATAATAAACACAGTTTGAACTCTCGTCTTTATTTTTGAACTGTTTTTAATCCTTGTTTGAATTTAATACCATGTTGGGCAAGTTTTTAGTTTCCAGCTTGCTACCAGTTAATGTATGTTCAGTAATTTCATTTCTAATGTTATAAGACTCTAACCTTAGCTTATTTATTATTCAAGCAAAGGTTTACCATTTTATTCATTTTTATTGAATACTTATGCTCTATAGTTATTTCAAGCATGAGTTT
This sequence comes from Panax ginseng, assembly GCA_020205605.1. NCBI lineage: Eukaryota > Viridiplantae > Streptophyta > Magnoliopsida > Apiales > Araliaceae > Panax > Panax ginseng. The sequence goes on along the minus strand of CM035131.1, from coordinate 110,302,921 downwards.
AATATGTATAACTAGTTCATCTATGATTCTCAATTGTCTATGTTATGTTCTGATTATCAAACACTATTGATTCAACTAGTCCTCTAGTTGATGTTCGTTAAACTTCAAATTACCCTTGAAAGCTTATCCAAACCAAACTTTCTTTGGTGCGGACTTGTACTCTAAATACTGAGATGAACAACCCTATTATTATTATTAGGGGATAATTTACGCTTATCGTTAAAATGTTTGTGCACAATACATTATACGAAGGGCTGATCCCCCTAAGTACGAGGAGTCCTTATAGTCTTATGACTGTTAAAGTTAGAGTTGAAGATTACTCTCAATTATGGACATAGTTCATGGTCTTATGACCCTCAGCTATGTTTATTCCATATTTTGGATTCCAGTTCAGATTATCATTGTTAGGGTACTATTCAGTCTTGATGAGCCTATTGTTAGCAGTTAATATTATTATTATTCTCCTGTTGATTCATTGTTATATCCAGTGAGCAATTATTTTGCTCACTCTTGCATATTTATAAACTCATTGCAGCTAAAGTTGAGAAGGTAGATGAGCCTTCAACTAGCAAAGGAAATGGAAAATTGTACAAGTGATGCTGATTTATACTTTTATTTATTATGATGATCTTAGACTTTTTTATAATGATGTGATGTAATAAATTTTATTTTTCGCACTTGAATGATGTTTAAAGGTTAGATAACCTGGGATTATTTTTGAATGTAATCCTATTTAAGGGAAGGATTTATGATTTAAATATTATTTATTTGGGTAGATAGTATGAATGTATGGATAGTGAGCACCAAATCTTATGGGAATGAAGTACCTAGATTTGGGGGTGTCACATGAAACCTATCTAGAATCTCTTGTATATATTTTCTTAGAGAAATAAATATTCCAGCAGCTGATTGAGACACTTCAATGCCAAGAAAATAGTGCATCATTCCGAGATCAGACATTTCAAATTCAGCCATCATGGATTTCTTAATAACTCAGGCATAACATCATCATTTCCAGTATAGATCAAATCATCAAAATATAAGCATATAATGAGCATTTTACCTTGAGCCTCGATCTTTATAAAAAGTGTATGCTCATAAGGACATTTGTGAAATCCTTCCTTTTAAAAAATAAGCTTCTATACGACTATACCAATCTCGAGGAGCTTGCTTTAGTCTATATAGAGCCTTTTTTAATTTGTAGACTTTGTGCTCATTACATACTTTCACATAACCAGGAGGTTGATCAACAAATACCTCTTCTTCCAATGTACAATGGAGGAATGTTGATTTTACGTCCAACTGGAAAATAGGCCAAGACTTTTGGGCTGCCAATGCGATCACCATTCAGATTGTATCATGCCTCGCTACAGGAGCAAATACTTTTTTTTAGTCGCACCAAACTCTTGCTTATAACCCTTAGCCACCAAACGAGCTTTGTACTTGTCGATTGCACCATTCTCCTTCAATTTTGTCTTATACACCCACTTGAAACCAATGGTCTTCTACCCTTTTGGAAGCTTTGTTAACTCCCAGGTGTGATTTCTTTCAATGGTTTCTATTTCAGCATCCATAGCCTCCCGCCATTTTACTTCCTTAACAGCTTTCGTGAAAGACGGTGGGATCACAATCTGAAAATAGAGCAAAGTGTGTAAGTGGGTCTTCAGTCTGATCAACTCCAGTTACCTCATAATCAGACATCCATGTGGGGCTCCTTCTAACACGTTGGGGACGTGAAACACTTGTTGGAATGAATTGCTCCTCAGTTCCTATTGTTGTAGAAATTACTGTTGAAGTTTCTATTGCTGTAGAATCTGGTTGAGTGTTGGGGGTTGTTGAAAGTTGTTACAGAGGCTGTTGTGCTGATTCATTATATGTACCATCAAAATTTGCTGGATTGTGTGAATCAGCAGGGGTTGACTCCCAAGACCATGTCTTTTCTTCATCAAAAACCATATCACGGCTAATGACAATTTTCTTAGTGAGAGGATTAAACAATTTATATGCCTTTGACATATCACTAACACTAAGAAAAATGTATTTTTCACCTTTGTTATCCAGCTTTCTTCGCTTCTCATCAGGAACATGAGCATAGGTTATACACCCAAACACCCGAAAATGATCAACAGTTGGTCGACGCCCACTCCATGCTTCTTCAGGAGTTATATTTTGAATAGCTAGTGTGGGACTTCTATTCAAAATATAAACACTCCAATTAACAGCCTCAGCACAAAAGCTCTTGGGAACACCACTCCTTTGTAACAAGCTGCGAACCATATTAAGGATTGTGCGATTTTTCCTTTCGCACACGCCATTCTGCTAGGGAGAGTAAGCTGCAGTAAACTGCCTTCTAATTCCATGTTGACTGTAGAAAATTTTAAACTCCCGTGACATGTACTCTCCACCACGATCTGTACGGAGGCTTTTAATCTAAGATGCCAACTTCTTTTTTCAACTCGTGCTTTCAATTATCGAAAGATCAGTAAAAGCTTCGATTTTCATGCAAAAATAAACCCAAGTCCGCTTACTATAATCATCAATGAACGATATAAAATATCGCTTTACCTCCCTGGGACATTGGTTTGATCGCCCCATAAGTCGTAATGTCGTAATGTACCAGCCAAGCACCGCTTTTTGTTTGTAGACTTTTCCGTTGGGAAGGCGTCCCATGTTGTTTGCTAACAACACATTCTTCACAAATTTTAGAAGGGAACTCAAATGGTGGAAGGCCTGTCACCATACTTTTCCGTTGCAGTGTCTTCAAGCCACTGAAACTGAGATGACCATAGCGAAAGTGCCATAGCCATAGCCATAGAGAAGTATGAATGAGTGGCGTCATGGAGAAAAAGAGGGAACAAACGATTTGACATCATGTTGACCCGAGCAATTAAGCCCAGCTTTGTATCTTGAATAAGACATACACCATCTTTGATTTTAATATCATATCCTTTTTCTTGTAGCTGGCCCATACTAAGCAAGTTGGTCTTTAAATCTGGCACAAAAGGACATTCGAGATAGTGTGGGTGATGTTTCCTGTGACAGCCTCAAATCTGGGTCCCAAATCACCACAGATCTGGTACAATCATTCTATAACTATTACGGAAGATATAAACATAATTTGTTTATACATTAAACTTACACACTTTTCCCCAAGGTCGATTAACCTTAACTTATACACAATTCATTACTTGTCTAATACATAATATTATTATCATACAATACTATTACAAATCTAATCGAACACATTAACTTTAAGCTGGAACTGTCTTTTTAACCTTTCCTTGTATCCGCCGTATTCGCCTTAATTTGCAATATTTATCATGATATAGCAAGGGTGAGCATGAAGGTTGCCCAACAAGTTTAAATTTATTTAAGGATATATCATGATTGAGAAAGTCTGAATAATAAGCTGGCTATAATTCATCAATATAGTTGTGAATTAGCGCGAACAAACTTTTGACTGAACAAGTATTAAACATGAACAAATATATCTGGTCCCAACGGTAATGAAGGTGATTAGCCTTTCATACCTGACTTATACATGCAATATGTACAGAGTACAATTCTACAATGGTAAACAGCAATGATTAACCATAAGCATATCTGAATAAAACAACTCTAAGTAAAGTTAAGAAAAACTTGCGTGTTTCGTTGATTATCGCTACTCATTATAATAAGCTTTGTCTGATCGAAGACCTAATATATAAATAATATCGATATACAAATTAGAATAATCTCATCACAATATAATACTATTATATCTATATATATAGAATAACCTAAAAATATAACACATAACTCTATCAGTCTACAATACACATAAGACTTAGTATCAAGTCAAACTATTTCAGTCTGACTTGAACCCGACACAAATTTGACATCCCGATGGTCTAGTCGGACTTTTATCGAGTTTAAGTTCAATTAAACTCTGGCTAAACACTTAACAATTATCTTAGATAATTTTATTATCAGTAAAAATATTTTTCATAGGCTCATAAAAATTTTCAGATAATTATTATAATTTATCTTGATTTTTCAATCATTAAAATCGTATTTATCTAATTTAAATACCACTATATTCTAATATCATTAATATTTATTTAGTAGTAAATATTAATGAAATACATGCCAAAATATTATAATATATTTATAATATCTCAAAGTATTTTTATTACCTTAAAATCATATTTATATGATTTTTAAACTATTAAATTCTTTTATCCGATAATTGCTTTTAATATTAAAATATTAATGTTTTCATGACAAAATATCAAAAGTTATATTTTATAACTTAAAATATTTTTATAACACTTAAATTATTTTTATATGATTTTTAAAGCATTATTTCTAATTTTCCATAATTTATTTAATATATTTATTAAATAAATTAATTAAATCAATATTAATTTATTAATGAATTTCATCACGAAATATCAAAAGTTATTAAAAATAACTTAAAATATTTTCCTATACCATAATATAATTTTTCATGATTTTTAAAGTATTAAATTATTTTTAAATAATTTATTTAATATTATAATTAAATAAATTAAATACCATTTATATTCCAAAAAATATTAAATATTTATGAAATATACTCAAAATAATTAAAACTAATTTTCGTGTGCTTTAAAATAATTTTAATAATTTATTATGTATTTTAATAATTAAAATCTATTTTCTCAAATTTTTAAATAAAATAATTAATTTTCTAAATAAAATATCATTTACTATATATGTATTGCAAAAATGCGTTATAGGTGTTCTTGATGTTCTTGAGCCTAAACCTGCATTTCTTGTTAGTGTTCAAGTGGGCATGTTCGAATTTGGGTTCTAATTTCTTCGTTATAAAAGTTTTGGGCTTGTTAAGACATTGATCTTGTAGTAAAAATGTAACACTACAATATGAAACCATCATCTTGGTTATATCATACTACAACATGAAGATCAGGCTATCCAAACTAATCGTTGAGCTTCTGGTTTTCTCAGGTAACCCGTAAACCCGTGCGCTCTCGAGTACCAACTTTCTAGCTCGATTTTATATAAGTTCTGATAATCCGTTTGTTGTTCTCATGGTCCACTCAGTTAGTACTCATGTCAAGGAACTCTTATATAACATATTATCAACTTAACAACATCACGAATGCAAGATCCGGACCGGCCAAACTAGGTCAAGAACATTTTCAACATTTCGGTTTTCTAGAAATGTGTTTCGAACGATTTAGTCAACAGTTGTTTGACCACAAATTTCGTGATTACGAAAGCAAGATCATGGTGATCTAAAGGTTTTAATAGGTAATTTTATGTCGTATCACAAGGATCAAACAACAACATAACCAAAACATCAAATAACAGCAAGATTAAAGGTCTACAAAACTTGTCAGAAGCTTTTTGGAATAATCAATTTTGCATTCCGCAGACTTCGTGATCGGTCAACGATGTTTGACTGCTTATAACGTTCGATCTACAGATGATCTGGACTTGATTCAAGTTCCAGATCCAAGACCTTATAACATACAACAAGTACAAACTCTTAAAACACATAAACAATTAACAAGAAAGGATCTATGAGCCCTGACATTCGGCTGTCAGGCCATATTTTCAACTTTTTTTCCAGATTTCTTAAAATGCTATGTTAGTGCATCTAAGTGTTATATATCTATGATCTATCAACCCAGTTCACTAAGTGACACCCTCTAGCACCAATCTAAACAACAACTAACATAAAATCACACGATTTACAAAAATTAGGGTTTATACCTAATTCATGCTTTGATCTTGAAGTTGATCTTTGTGATCTGTTCATGGCTTGTTATGGATCATACAAAGGACTGAATAACTTAATAATTTCGTGGGTCTAGAGAGAGAGAGAGAGAGACTTGGTTGGGTGTTTATGAACAAATGAGCCATATTAGTGTACTTTTCTCTCTCTAAATCTATATATAATTTGATGCAATAATGTAGCTGAGATGTTGTGGCTGATTTGCTGGAGTTATTAGTCACATGGAGTTGTTAGAGTTGGTGGCGAACTCCTTTGGCAAGATTTACAAGTTATCACATAAATAATGTAATAAGGATATTTTGGACTTTTAGCTAGCAAATTTAATGGCAAATTGGTCTTTTGATCCAACCCTTAGGGTTAAAACCTAAGGTTTCGAAAAATAAATTTTCTAGGATTTTAGGTTTAGGATTTTCGAAATATAAAATTTAATATTTTCAAATTATAATTACGATTCTATAATTATATTAAAAATTTTTAATCATAATTCAAGTTTGCTAATTAGGATTAATATTTCCTAATTAAAATTGCTAATTTAGCAATTAAATCCACAATTGCACATTAGGGTTTCTGACGGAATAATTAGGGTTTAAAAATTTTAAATTAGGGTTTGCTAATTAATTAAGCTTTACCCTAATTAATATTATAATTAATAGCATTTAAGCATTATAATTATCCTTTAAGTTCCCAGATTAGGGTTTCAAATTCTCAAAATCTGAAATTAGAGTTTCCATATCTGGTATAAGGGTTTTCTAATAATCAATTAGGGTTTCAAGCGATTCATTAGGGTTTTCCCTAATAAATTATAATTAATGACAATTAAAGCTTATACCAGCATTTGCATTCCCAAACTAGGGTTTTCAATTTCTGAATAAGGGCTAATGAATCAAACAAGACTTATAAACGGTGGATGTGATGAAGGTTTCTCCTAACGGAGTTTCAACAGATAAATCAAAGTCTAATTTCTCCGGAGTTAAATTTAAACGTTGAGCGCAAGTAGGAGAAATAAAAGAATGGGTAGAACCAAGATCAAATAAAGTATAAACTTCGCTAGAGTTTATGATTAATTTTACCTGCGGATCACCTCGTGATTCGGATTCCTCACTTTTTAGGAGGTTACGACAAACGCCTCCCTTGAACTACACGGTTTTGTCTTCAGATGGGACACCCTTTGATGCTCCATCCCAAATTGGACTTGACTTTGGTGCACAACAAAATCAGCCAGGTGGCCTTTTTTTTCCACAATTATAACACGCTTTGACTACATCACGCAGCGATTTTGATCGATATGTCCCCTCCCTCCGCATTTGTAACATACGATCGGCGATCGTTCTCCTTCCTTAACAACAAAGTCGGGCCGATCGACGCGTCTTTCCATCCTTGTTGAATCTCTCTTCTTAAAATGTCCACTCTTATTGTCATGGCCATGATTACCACCAAAGTGATTATCATTTTCGCATGTTGATTCCTCCACGTTTTGTTGTCACCGCTTCGATGATCGCTACCATCGGTATGATCGACTTGTTCATTGCTCTCTTGGTTGGGTTGACTCATTATCGCTACTCCAATAATCGAGCCATATTCACAACATCTCGAATACAAACACGTTTGGAGAAATTAGGTATCGACGTATCTCGGGTTTCAAACCTCTTAGAAACATCCGCATCATTCTCTCCTCATTATCAACCAAGTGGGACGCAAAACCGGACAACTCGACAAACTTAGCTTCAGATCAAGGCCACGGCCATATTATTTTGCTCAAGCTTGATGAACTCTCCTCCTTCATGTGACGAATACTTTTCGGAAAGTACTTGTCGTTGAATGACTTCTCGAACTTCTCCCAAGACATTTTGAGTGCAGTAGAGTTCAAGACGTTTTACGCTTCCCACCAAGAATCACCGCTTGCAACATGAAGGTGGCAAAGGAACCTTTTGCTCCTGAGCATCCCAAGACATCAAATATCTTGTTGATCTCGCTTTATCCACGCCTTTCGCCTTTTAAGTGGTTTTGGCTCTCCAAAAACTCCGGTGGTCCCAGGCTCCTTGAATCGCTAAGCGGTGACCGCCCAAGAGTTGTCGTTGTTTCCACCGCAATTTGGACAGAGCGCTTTTACCGATGTTGCATGAATTGCATAAAGCCTTTGAACATCCCATCGTTCACCATTTCATCGGTGTTATTGTTTACATGAGGATTATTGTCTTCCTGTTGTACATTATCTTCGACATTAATCTGTGGTGACTCAACGGTCTCATGTGCTTCATTGTTTATCTAAACATTTTCGGATGCCATTTTCAAATACTGCCACAAAACAAGGGTTAATTAACATATCACATATTATCCCTATACTCTGACCGACCAATTAAATACCAAATAAACTTAGGTAGGTCATACTAGCGTAAGGAATTCTGCCTCCTCCTAGTTCTTTTTCTCACATCACCGTGGATCATATCCCTAAGTTTTGATACCAACTATGACGCCCCCAAAATAGGTATACATCACCCATCTTGATTCGCCAAATACATGGTACAAAATTCAAATACAACTTAATTATACAACAAATGTGTAAAATACGACAAAACATAATCTAAGAGTTTTAATAAGAATATTGTCATCTAGACAATATCCACACTCAATGGAGTCCTCATTACATTTATTGTCACACTATTTAACAAAATAGTGAGGACTACTAATGCTATCATCTCGACCATCACCCGCTCCTCGACTAGTCCCCCGCCACGCTCTCATTTCCTCAAGAGAATAAAGGAAAGAAAGGGTGAGCTCAACTAGCCCAAAGAAGAAATATTATGACTAAAATAATGCGTAATAAATTATCATTAGTCTTCAACAATGTTAAACCGATAAAATACGATAGACATCAAGTTTAACTACAATTTAATAAGCAATCCATTAAGAGTCAAGTAGAGAATGATATCTACTATCTTCTATGATTTAAAATGTTTTCATCAATTTTATCACCGAGACTCAAATTTTATTAAATAAACCACATCATCGAGTCATCCTCGCACTACTACGCCAAGGATATTCATTAAATTATCAATGGTCATGACTATACCTAATAATCCTCGGTCATAATCATACCAAAACTATCCATCAATGCACTACAAAGCTATCAAGACTTTTACCACATCATTTATAACATTACAGTCATGATTATACCGAATAATCCTCGGTCATAATCATACCAAGTCCATCTACGCACGAAGCCAAAGATGACTTTCATCACAATATAAGTATGAGGATGATGACAATGACAATGACATAATAATTCAATAAAACATGTTCAAGAATAAATTTTAAAGATTTATAAGTTAATTTATCTTAAAATCAATTACGCCCAAATTGTCAACATGACATCGTTTTTGTGGAGTAAAATTCAAGAATACTCGTAAGAATATTTCCATGAAAAGATACCTGATGAAGCTTAAATATCCGTGATATTCTACTAATTTCATAGAGTATAGAAGCCAAAACTTTAACCAAATGAGTATCATAGAATATATGAAACCGCAAATGGATTTTCACCCGCCATGCAGAATCCACGTAGATGCATCATTTCTACAATTTAATAAGGAATGAATACAAAGGATCATTCACCATGCATGTGATAATCCACATAGACAAAAGTTATTCCAATGTAATAATAAAGAATGGAACCAGTCACGCCAGAATCGCAGCATTGCATGTGATATTCCAAATGTAATAATAAAGAATGGAATAATGTAAGAATTCACCATGCATGCGATAGATCGCATGCATAAAAGTTATTCCAATGTAATAATAAAGAATGGAACCAGTGTCAAGCGAATCCACACCGCAGTGATATTCAAATGTAATAATAAAGAATGGAATAACAAAGAATTCACTACGCATGCGATAAACCGCATGCATGTGTTATTCCAATGTAATAATAAAGAATAGAACCAAGTCTCAGCGTGAATCCGCACACAAATAGATATTCCAATGTAATAATAAATAATGGAACAGTGTCTAGCGTAAATCAGATGCATGTGATATTCCAATGTAATAATAAAGAATGGAATAAAGAAGAATTTCACAATGTATGCAGATTCAGACAGACAAAGTTATTCCAACATAATAATAAAGAATGGAATAATGTAAGTTTCTTCATGAATACTGAAAGAAATAATACCCTTACCTTAGAAAAAAGAAATCGGATACTAGAGTAGTAGAGGTAAGACTTTCTTCTTCTTTTCTCTATAATTTCTCTCTATAATAATTGTTCTATAGCTTTAGTGAATTGGTGAGAAATGAAGGAAGAATGAGCTTCTATTTATAGGAAAATATAGTTTCAATAATTGCACATTTTGGTGCTCGAAATATTACAAAGACAATACTTTCAACTTTTCTTTCATTTTTAATTTAGTCCCGCAAGTATTATCAAACTTGCACCACCTCCCTAATAGTAAATAATGTGAATCAATAGTTCAATCATGTGAATCAATAGTTATAATCATGTGAAAATACTTAATTATGATATACTACCTCCATCTATACCTCCATTTTTAACTTAGTCATGCAAGTATTATCAATCTTGCACCAACTCCCCTAATAGTACAAGAATGTGAATCAATAATACACACATATGAACAAATAGTTATAATCATGTGAATTAATAGCAATTAATTGCTCATTTATCCGATTAATTACCCAACTAGTCAGTATAACTTCCAGACATCAATTAATATCGAAATAAATGTCGATTTCCACTAACACTAATAATTCCAAACACAATGGAACTATCAATTTCATCTTTAATCAACACTTAACTTATTCATCATTAATATTATAACTCACAATATTTAACAACCGTGTCGCTCCTGTGAAAGAAGGGCATTCGATAAAGATTTCTCCTTATCAAATGCGCGCAATTAGATGACCAAACCTCTCCTCGATAGTAACTTCTAGACATTGTAAATATTGAAATTTAATAATATGAATAACTTTGTCGCCTCAATTATTGATTTAATAATATATCATATTATGATGATATCGTGACATTAATCGAATCAATAATATGAGAGATATGATGCAAAGAATTATCGTAGCAATAATTGAGTATAACCGAAAGTGACTTCTCACGTAAGCATCAATAATCAATACCGTGGTGCTACTATGCAACAACCACGCCAGACATCGTAATTTTACTACCGGGTAGTTCAACAATTTAACCAGAAACTTCCGCCGTTATTTTTATAAAAAGATAATTTGTCATTTTTTAACTACGATAATGCATCCGTCAGGGGTTCACTAATGATTGTGGCATCGCATTTAATATTCCCCGTTAAAACGTAATATTCTCCCACCAATCAATATTATATAAACACTTGCTTACTTTGCAAAATTTGTAAATATTACCCACAACTATAACATTATATCAAATCCACACCATAATATTCAAAAATATATTTCGAGAAAATTATTCTTTATTCATAAAAGTTGGGGTCTTACAACCTCCCTTCTTATGAAATTTCATTCCTCGAAATTAGGGTGCGTAACTGGTATGTCAAAGAGGTGAGGATACCTTGATTTCATCTCAGATTCTAACTCCCAGGTCATTTCCTCCACATCGTGGTTTCTCCACAAAACTTTGACTTGAGATATAACTTTAGAGCGTAGAATATTATCCTTCTTATCCAAGATTTTAACAGGTAACTCATACGTTAAATCATCCTTTATCTCGTCTGGTTCTAATTCAATAATATGGTTCAGGTCTTTCATATATTTACATAACATAGATATGTGAAAACGTTATGAACATTTAGACATACTCAAGCTGTAAGGCGAGTCTATAGGCCACGCCCTACTCGATCGAGGATTAAAATGGGCCAATGAATCAAGGATTGAGCTTTCCTCTCTTTCCAAATCTTGTAACTCCTTTTCATGGAGCAACACGTAACAACACATGATCTCCAATATTGAATTCCACGTCTTTTTGATGAAGATAAGCATAACTCTTTTATCGATCTTGTGAAGTTTTTATACGTTGTCGGATCGTTTGATCTTTTCGGTAGTCATACGTACCAAATCCGGTCCCAACAACGTTGCTTCACCCACCTCATTCCAACATACTGGAGAACGTCACTTTCTTCCGTACAACGCCTCAAATGGAGCCATGCCAATACTTGCTTGATAACTATTATTGTAGGAAAACTCCACCAAATGTAAGAACTTGTCCCAACTTCCCTTGAAGTCAAGGACACAGAGTCTTAATAAATCTTCAAGAGTTTGAATAGTCCTTTCTGACTGCCCATCCATTTGAGGATGATATGCCGAACTAAATCGTAAATCCGTGCCCAAAGCTTTTTGCAAACTAACCCAAAATCTTGAAGTGAATCATGGGTCTTGATCAGAAACTATGGATACTAGCATACCATGCAATCTTACGATCTCGTTTATGTACATACTAGTAAGACGTTCAAGTATAAAAGTTTCTCGTATCGGTAAGAAATGAGCAGACTTGGTCAATCTATCAACAATGACCCAAATCGCATATATGCCTTGAGAAACCTTGGGAAGACCAGTAACGAAATCCATGGTAATTTACTCCCACTTCCATTCTGGAATTTCAAGTGGTTGTAATGGACCTTTTAGCACTTGATGCTCCGCCTTGACTCATTGACAAGTTAGACACCTTGAGATAAACCCTGCTATCTCTCTCTTCATATTGCTCCACCAAAATATATGTCGAAGATCACGATACATTTTGGTACTCCCGGGATGGATTGCAAACGGTGTGTTGTGCGCCTCCATCATGATTTTATACTTCAAGTCAGAATCGTTAGGAACACAAAGTCTGGAGTTGACTCGAAGTATTCCTTCTTCATCGATTCTTGCTTCCGGAATAGAACCTTCTTGAACTTCTTCTTCATACGCATCAGCTCCAGGTCTGTAGTTTGAGCAGCTTTAACTTTATCGATTAAAGTCGGTTCCACTCGTATATTCGCCATCATCACATGGGTCCCTAGAGTATTTAACTCTATTTCCATCCTTTTCAAGTCATACAAAATGGGTCTTTGTGTTGACAATATTGGACTCGTACCCGCATATGATCTTCTACTCAATGCGTCAGCTACTACGTTCGCTTTTCTATGATGGTATTTGATGGTATAATCATAATCTTTCAACAACTCAAGCCATCGTCATTGCCGCATGTTGAGTTCCTTTTGAGTGAAGAAATATTTGAGGCTTTTATGATCCGTATAGATCTCCACCTTTCTCCATATAGGTAATGCCTCCAAATATTGTTTAAAATGATCGGCCGCTAACTTTAGATCATGAGTAGGATAATTCCTCTCATATTCGTTGAGTTGTCAAGAGGCATAGGCTATGACTTTCCCATGTTGCATGAGAATACATCCTAACCCTTTGCTCTCAAGCATCATCAGATGACAAATCCCTCCGAGCTGGATGGTATTGTCGTAACAAAATAAATGAGTCTCATCTTGAGTTCTTGAAAACTTTTTTCACATTCCTCGCTCCAACCGAATTTTGTATCTTTTCGAGTCAGCTGAGTTAATGGAGTAGCGATTCGAGAAAACCCTTCTACTAATCTCCGATAATAACCAGTTAAGCAAGAAAGCTACGATTTTGATCATCGACTTAGGTTGCTCTACTTTGAATTGCTTCAATCTTCTTTAGGGTCAACAGATATTCCATGATTTGATATCACATGCCCAAGGAATGCAACTTCCTCAAGCGTAACTCGCATTTATTTAACTTGGCATAAAGCTTGTTTTCACGAAGCTTTTGGAGTATCACCTTCAAGTGTTGCTTTCATGGTCTTCATGCGGTTTTGGAGTATATGAGGATGTCATCAATAAAGACGACCACAAAGTGATCCAAATATTCCTTGAATACTTAGTTCATCATGTCCATAAAGGCAAGCAGGAGAATTAGTCAATCCAAAAGACATGACTAGTAATGCCCGTCTCGAAGATTCGAAGCGATCTTTTGAATGTCATCGTTTTAATCTTCAATCGATGATATCTGGAATGAAGATCAATCTTTGAAAAGAATTTGGCTCCTTGCAATCGGGTCAAACAGTCATCAATGCGAGGCAACGGTACCTATTTTTGATGGTGACATGATTCAACTCCCGATAATCAATACAAAGTCGATACTTCCATCTTTCTTCTTCACGAATGTAACAGAGTGGTACCCTCAATGAGACGATTTAGGGACGAATGAAACCGATGTCTAACAATTCCTGTAGTTGGGTTTTTAAATCCAAAAGTCCAATAGGAGCCATTCGATATGGGGCTTTTGAAATGGGTTTTGTACCGGATTCAAGGTCGATACAAAATTCAATTTCGCGCCTGAGGGGTAGGCTGGAAGTTCTTCAGGGAATACGACAGGAAATTTATTAACAATTGAAATATCATTCAAATATGACGTATTTTTATTTAAATCCGTGACATGGGCTAAGAAAGCTTGACATCCATTTTTCTATAAACGAATAGCTTTATGGCTTGAGATGACAGTGATTGATTTTAATAGTTTGGTTGCTTGAATTCGCATAATAGGTTGGTTAGGAATATGAAAGCTAACAACCTTATGAAAACAATCAATTTTTGTATGATGAGTAGTTAACCAATCAATCCCTAGAATTACGTCAAATGCAAGTATTTTCAATGAAATAAGATCAACAGGTAATGTGAGGGTACCGATTTGAATCAAACAAGACTTATAAACGGTGGATGTGATGAAGGTTTCTCCTAATGGAGTTTCAACAGATAAATCAAAGTCTAATTTCTCCGGAGTTAAATTTAAACGTTGAGCGCAAGTAGGAGAAATAAAAGATTGGGTAGAACCGGTATCAAATAAAGTATAAACTTCGCTAGAGTTTATGATTAGCTTACCCGTGATCATCTCGTTCGGATTCCTCTCTTTTTGGGAGGTTACGACAAACACTCTCCCTTGAACTACCAGTTTTGTCTTGTCTGGGACATCCTTTGATGCCTCTATCTCAGTTGGACTTGACTTTGGTTCACGATAAAATCGGGCTAGGTGACCTTCTTTTCCACAATTGTAACATACTTTGGACTGCAACACACAGTTTGGACTGATATGTCCCTCCCCTCCGCATTTGTAACATACGATCGGCGGTCGTTCTCCTTCCTTAACAACAGGTGCTGGTGTTGACGTCTTTCCATCTTTGTTGAATCTCCTCTTCTTGAAATGTCCACTCTTATTGTCATGGCCATGATTACCACCAAAGTGATTATCATTTCTGGCATGTTGATTCCCTCCACGCTTGTTGTCACCGCTTCGATGATCGCTACCATCGGTATTATCAACTTGTCGGTTGCTCTCTCTATTGGGTTGGTTGACTCATTATCGCGCTCCAATAATCGAGCCCTATTCACAACATCTAAATACAAACACGGTTTGTGAGAAATTAGGTATTGATTTATCTCGTGTTTCAAACCTCTTAGAAACATCCGCGTCATTCTCTCCTCATTATCAACCAAGTGGGACACAAACCGGGACAACTAGGCAAACTTAACTTTGTACTGCGCCACGGTCATATTATTTTGCTCAAGCTTGATGAACTCTCTCTCCTTCATGTGACGAATACTTTCGGGAAAGTACTTGTCGTTGAACAGCTCTTGAAACTTCTCCCAAGACATTTTGAGTGCGGAAGGTTGAGTACGTTTTACAGATTCCCACCGGTAATCTGCCTCTGCTCGCAACATGAAGGTGGCAAAGGGAACCTTTTGCTCCTTGGAGCATCCCAAGACATCAAATATCTTGTTGATCTACTTTATCCACGTCTCCGCCTTAAGTGGTTTTGGCTTTTTAAAAAACTGTGGTGGTCCCAGCTCCTTGAACTGCTTAGCGGTGACCGTCCGAGAGTTGTCAATGTTTCCACCTGCATTTTGGACATGAGCCGCTTTCGCCTGATGTTGCATGAATTTCATAAAGCCTCTTAACATCCCATCGTTCACCATTTCATCGGTGTTATTGTTTACATGAGGATTATTGTCTTCCTGTTGCACATTATCCTGTGCATTAATCTATGGTGACTCAACGGTCTCATGTGCTTCATTGTTTATCTCAACATTTTCGGATGCCCTTTTCAAATACTGCCACAAAACAAGGGTTAATTAACATATCACATATTATCCCTATACTCTTACCGACCAATTAAATACCAAATAAACTTACGTAGGTCATACTAGCGAAGGAATTCCCTGTAAGACCCCAACTTTTATGAATAAAGATGAATTTTCTATAATTATCATTTTTGAATATTATGGAATGAATTTGATATAATGTTATAGTTGTGGGTAATAGTTATAAATTTTGCAAAAGTACGCAATTTGTTATATAATATTCGATCGGGTCGTGGAATATTCGTTTTAACAGGAATATTCAGATTGACAAAGACAATCATTAGTGGACCCCTACAACGAAATTATTGTCGGATCGAGAAAAACGATAAAAAATATTTTATAAAAATAACGGCGGAAGTTTTATCGTTAATGTTGAAACACTTTATGTTAAAAGTACAGAATACGCTGTGGTTGCATAAGTATACGTGGTATTGATTATTGATGCTTAATTGAGAAATCACTCTCGCTTTTGTTCAATTATTGCTTCAAAGAATTGTTGCATAAGATCTCACGTTAATTGATTCAATTATTATCGATATTTTATATATTATTAAATCAATAATTGAGACAACGAAGTTATTAATATTATTATTTGCAATATTAACGATGTCTAGAAGTTCTGCCAAGGAGAGGTTTGGTCACCTAATTGCACGCCAATAGGGAGAAATCCTTATCGAAAGCCCTCTTTCCTAGGAACGACTGGTCGATTAATAGTGTGAATTATAATAATGATGATGAAGTTTTGTTTTATTAGTATTATTAATGTAATGAAATGAAAAGCTTTTTTATATAAAATGTAATACTTTTATAAAGTTATTCGCTTTTATTAGACTATAAATAGAATATATTATATTTTATTATGCATAGTGTTTTGTATAGTAAAATCTTTTTATATAAAACAGAATACTTTTATAAAGTTATTCGTTTTATTAGATTATAAATAGAATATATTATATTTTATTTAAAAGATTTTGTTTTATTAGAATATTTTATTGTAAACCAATCTGGACCGTCCGTTTAAAAGTAAATCAATCTGGACCGTTCAAGAATTAGTTACTATTCAATCTATTCTCCTATAAATAGAAGCTCATTCCTTCATTATTTCTTACGAATTCACTGAAACTCTAGAGAGAGAAACTATAGAGAGAAAGAAGAAAAGTATTCTGCTACTTCACTACTCCTATATCCAGTTTGTTCTAAGGTAAGGGATATTATTCATGAAGAGAATTATTTTCTTTCAATACTTGTAAGGGGTATTATTATTTCGTATTCATGAAGAGAATTATTTTCTTTCAATACTTAAGGGTATTATTTATTTTTCAGATTCATGAAGAGAACTTCATTATTCCATTTTTTTATTCTGTTGGAATAACCTGTATACGCGGTCTACCCTATACTTGGTGAAATTCTTCTGTTATTCCATTCTTTATCATTATGTTGGAATAACCTGTCTATGCAAAGTACCGCATACATGGTGAAATTCTTTTGTTATTACATTCTTTATTATTCTGTTAGAACATCCTGTCTGTGCGTTTATGCATGACCTGGTTCCGTTATTTATTATTATTATTGAACATCCCATCCTATCATGTAATTTACCACCGGTTCCGTTATTTATTATTCGCTGGAATATCCTCAATCGATCGCTTACGCATGAATCGGGTTCCGTTATTTATTATTCTCATTGGAATAACTTTTATGCTGTGCGCCTATCGCATGCCCGGTGATTTCTTTTGTTATTCCATTCTTTATTATACTCTCATTGGTTAAAGATTTGACTTCTATACTCCATGAAATTAGTGGAATATCCTCGATATTTATGCTTTATCCAAAGATCTTTTCATGGAAATATTCTTCCGAGCATTCTTAAATTTTACTCTACAAAGCAAGATCATGTTGACAATTTGGACGTTATTGAATTCGGATAAATTAATTCTTGAACTTGTTTTATTGAATTCTTATATCATTGTCATCATCCTCATGCTTATATTATGTTGAAAGTCATATGTGTTTCTCACAGTATAGATGGACTTGGTATGATTATGACCGAGAGATTATTCTGGTATAATCATTAATCGTAATGTTACAAATGATGTGGTAAAAGTCCTCATTGGCCCGTAATGCATTGATGGACAATTGTTGGCATGATCATGACCATTGATGATTACACGAATATCCTTGGCCCGTAGTGCATGGATAATTTGTGGTTGTGATATTAATGAATATCCTCGTCAGAAAAGTGCAAGGATGATGTGGATTATTTATTAAGCTGAGTCCCAGCGATAAAGTGATGAAAAACCTTTTAAATCATAAAAGATAGTAGATTTTATTCTTTACTTGACTCTTTTAATGGATTACTTATTCCCCTGCAGCTAAACTTGATGTTTGTTATATAGTATCAGTTTAACACTGTTGACGGCTAACGATAATTTATTATGTATTATCTTAGTCATAATATTTCTTACTAGGCTAGTTGAGCTCACCCTTTTACTTTCATTGTTCTCTTCAGGAAATGAGAACGTAGCAGGGACTAGTCGGGGAACCGGAGTGACATCCCAGATAATAGCATTAGTAGTCCTCACTATTCTGTTAAATAGTGTGATAATAAATGTAATGAGGACTCAATTGAGTGTGGATATTGTCTAGATGACAATATTTGTATTAAAACTCACAGCATATATTTTGTCGTATTTTACACTATTGTTGTATAATTAAGTTGTATTTGAATTTTGTACCATGTATTTGGCGACTCAAGATGGGTAATGTATTTCTATTTTGGGGGCGTCACAGTTGGTATCAAAGCTTAGGGATATGAACCCTGGCTGAGATGTGAGATAAGAACTAGGAGGGGAGAGACGGGGAATTCCTTCGCTAGTATGACCTACCTAAATTTATGTGATATTTAATTGGTCGGTCAGAGTATAGGGATAATATGTGATATGTTAATTAACCCTTGTTTTGTAGCAAAGATTTGAAAATGGCATCCGAGAATGTTGTGATTAGCAATGGAGCACAGAGACCGCTGAGTCTCCATGCATCAATAATCGATAATCGCATCGCAAACAACACAACATGATGATGAACGATGGAATGTTCAGAGGCTTTATCCAATTCATGCAAAATCAGGTAAGAGCGGCTCCTGTACAAAATACAGGTGGAAACACTGGCAACTCCCGGACGGTCACCGCTAAGCAGTTCAAGGAACGGGACCACCGAGTTTTTGGAGAGCCAAACCACTTAAGGCGAGACGTGGATAAAGCATATATCCGCAAGATATTTGATGTCTTGGGATGCTCCGAGGAGCCAAAAGTTCCTTTGCCACCTTCATGTTATGCGTGCAGAGGCAGATTACTGGTGGGAATCTGTAAAACGTACTCAACCTGCCACACTGAAGATGACTTGGGAGAAGTTCCAAGAATTATTCAATGACATGTACTTTCCCGAAAGTATTCGTCACACGAAAGAGGTAGAGTTCATCAAGCTGGAGCAAAACAACATGAACGTGTCGTGAAGACGAAGCCAAGTTTGCCGAAAGTTATCCCTATTTTGCGTCCCATTTGGTTGATAATGAGGAGAGAATGACGCCGAATATTTTTAAGAGGTTTGAAACCCGAGATACGTCAATATCTTATCTCTCATAAACTGTGTTTGTATTCAGATGTTGTTAATAGGGCTCAATTATTAGAGCGAGATAATGAGTCAACCAAACCAAAAGAGAGCAGCCGACAAAATGATAATACTAGTGATAGCAGTCATCAAAGCGGTGACAATAAGCATGGAGGGAATCAACATGCCAAAAATGGTAACCACTTCGGTGGTAATCATGGCTAAAACAATAAGAATGGATATTTCAAGAAGAGGAGATTCAACAATGATGGAAAGACGTCAGCACCAGCACCCGTTGTTAAGGAAGGAGAACGACCACCTATCATATGCTTTAAATGTGGAGGGGAGGGACACATCAGTCCAAACTGCACAATGCCGTCCAAATCATGTTATAATTGTGGAAGAGAAGGTCACCTAGCTCGATTTTGTCGTTCACCGAAGATAAGTTCAGCTAGGATGGAGGCACCAAAGGACGTCCCAGAAAAGTCAAAAAGCCAAGATGGCAAGAGGAGGCGTTTGTCGTGACCTCCCGTAAAGCAAGGAACCCGAACGAGGTCATCACGGTTAAGCTTATCATAAACTCTAAATAAGTATATACCTTATTTGATACCGATTCGACCCATTCTTTATTTCTCCTACTTATGCTCAACGTTTAAATTTGACTCAGGAGAATTAGACTTTGACTTATTTGTTGAAACTCCATTGGGAGAAACCTTCATTACATCCATCTGCTTATAAGTCTTGTTTGGTTCAAATCGGCACCTCACATTACTCCGTCGATCTTATTTCATTGAAAATACTTGCATTTGACGTAATTCTAGGGATTGATTGGTTAACTACTCATCATACAAAAACTGATTATTTTCGTAAGGTTGTTAGCTTTCATATTCCTAAACAACCTATTATGCGAATTCAAGCAACCAAACTATTAAAATCAATCACTGTCATCTCAAGCCATAAAGCTATTCGTTTATTGAAAAACGGATGTCAAGCTTTCTTAGCTCATGTCACGGATCTAAATAAAAATACGTCAGTTTTGAATGATATTTCAATTGTTAATGAATTTCCTGACGTATTCCCTAAAGAACTTCCTGGCCTACCCCTAGAGCGTGAAATTGAATTTTGTATCGACCTTGAACCCGGTACAAAACTCATTTCCAAAGCCCCATATCGAATGGCTCCTATTGAACTTCAGGAGTTAAAGACCCAACTGCAGGATTGTTAGATATCGGTTTCATTCATCACCTGTTCTGACAATACCATCTGGCTCGGAGGGATTTGTCATCTACAGTGATGCTTCGGGAAAAGGGTTAGGATGTGTTCTCATGCAACATGGGAAAGTCATAGCCTATGCTCTCGATAACTCAAAGAATATGAGAGGAATTATCCTACTCATGATCTAGAGTTGGCAGCTGGTGTCTTCGCATTTAAAATTTGGAGGCATTACTTGTATGGGGAGAAAGTGGAGATCTTTACGGATCATAAAAGCCTCAAATATTTCTTCACTCAAAAGGAACTCAACATGCGACAGCGACATTGGCTTGAACTGTTGAAAGATTATGATCATACCATCCAATACCATCCTGGAAAAGCAAACGTGGCACCTAACGTATTGAGTAGAAGATCATATGCGGGTACGAGTGCGATATTGTCAACGCAGAGGCACATTTTGTATGACTTGAAAAGGATGGAGATAGAGATAAAGACTCCAGGGACCCACGTGATGATGGCGAATATACGAGTAGAACCGACTTTAATCGATAAAGTTAAAGTTGCTCAAGCTACAGACCTGGAGCTGATGCATATTAGGAAGAAAGTACAAGAAGGTGCTATGCCAGAAGTAAGAATCGATGAAGAAGGAATACTTTGAGTCAACTCCAGACTTTGTGTTCCTAACGATCCTGAGTTAAAGTATAAAATCATGATGGCGGCACACAACACACCGTTTGCAATCCATCTTGGGAGTACCAAAATGTATCGTGATCTTTGTCATACATTTTGGTGGAGCAATATGAAGAGAGAGATTGCATTGTTTATCTTAAGGTGTCTAACTTGTCAACGAGTCAAGGCAGAGCATCAAGTACCAAAAGGTCCATTGCAACCACTTGAAATTCCAGAATGGAAGTGGGAGCACATTACCATGGATTTCAACATCTTGGTCTTCCCAAGTTTTTCAAGGCATAGATGCAATTTGGGTCATTGTTGATAGATTGACCAAGTCCGCTCATTTCTTACCAATACGAGAAACTTATACACTTGAACGCCTTGCTCAGATGTACATAAACGTAGATTGTAAGATCGCATGGTATGCCAAGATCCATAGTTTCGATCGAGACCCAAGATTCACTTCACGATTTTGGGTTAGTTTACAAAAAGCTATGGGCACGGATTTAAGATTTAGTTCTAAGATATCATCCTCAGATGGGCGGACAATCAGAGAGGACTATTCAAACTCTTGAAGATTTATTAAGACTCAGATCCTCGACTTCAAGGAAGTTGGGACAAGTTCTTACCATTGGTGGAGTTTTCTTACAACAATAGTTATCAAACAAGTATTGGCATGGCTCCATTCGAGGCATTGTATGGAAGAAAGTGTCGTTCTCCAGTATGCTAGGATGAGGTGGGTGAAGCAACGTTTTTGGGACCGAAGTTGGTACGTATGACTACGGAAAAAATTCAAACGATCCGATAACGTATAAAAACCTCACAAGACCGACAAAAGAGTTATGCTGATCTTCATCGAAAGGACGTGGAATTCGATATTGGAGATCATGTGTTGTTACGTGTTCCTCTATGGAAAGGAGTTACGAGATTTGGAAAGAGAGGAAAGCTCAATCCTCGATTCATTGGTCCATTTTTAATCCTAGATCGAGTAGGGACTGTAGCCTATAGACTCGCTTTACCGCCAAGTATGTCTCGTGTTCATAACGTTTTTCATATATCCATGTTACGTAAATATGTGAAAGACCCGAACCACATTATTGAGTTAGAATCGGATTTAAATAGTGGAAGATTTAACGTATGAAGAGGTTCCTGCTCAAATCTTGGATAAGAAGGAACATATTCTACGCCTAAGGTTATACCTCAAGTTAAAGTTTTATGGAGGAACCACGATGTTGAGGAAATGACCGGGAGTTAGAATCAAATGAAATCAAGGTATCCTTACCTCTTCGACCTACTGTGCACGTATCCTAATTTCGAGGGCTAAATTTCATAAGAAGGGAGATTGTAAGACCCCAACTTTTATGAATAAAGATGAATTTTCTATAATTATCATTTTTGAATATTATGGAATAAATTTGATATAATGTTATAGTTGTGGGTAATAGTTATAAATTTTACAAAGTACACAAGTTGTTATATAATATTCGATTGGTCGGGTAATATTCGTTTTAACAGGGAATATTCGTACGAAGGCACAATCATTGGTGGACCCCACAACAGAATTATTGTCGGATTTAGAAAATGACAAAAAATATTTTATAAAAATAACAGCGGAAGTTTTATCGTTAATCGCTGAAACACCGGTGTTAAAAGTACGAGAATACGTGTGGTTGCATAAGAGCAATACCAGATTGATTATCGATGCTTACGTGAGAAGTTACTCGATTTTATTCAATTATTGCTTCAAAGAATTGTTGCATAGTATCTCAACGATAATTGATTCAATTATTGTCGATATTATATATTATTAAATCAATAATTTAGACGATCTAAGTTATTAATATTATTATTTGCAATATTAACGATGTCTAGAAGTTTTGCCAGTAGAGATTTGGTCACCTAATCATGCGCCAATAGGAGAAATCCTTATCGAAAGCCCTTCTTTCCTAGAACGACCGGTCGATTAATAGTGTGAATTATAATAATGATGATGAAGTTTTTTTTTATTAGTATTATTAATGTAATAAAATGTAAAAGCTTTTTATATAAAATGTAATACTTTTTAAAGTTATTCATTTTATTAGACTATAAATAGAATATATTATATTCTATTATGCATAGTATTTTCGTGATAAGAAAATCTTTTATATAAAATGTAATACTTTTATAAAGCTAGTCGTTTTATTAGATTATAAATAGAATATATTATATTTTATTTAAAAGATTTTATTTTATTAGAATATTTTATAGTAAACCAACTGACCGTCTGCTTAAAAGTAAATCAATCCGGGACCTGCTCAGAATTAGTTACTATTCATAGGTCCATTCTCCTATAAATAGAAGTTCATTCCTTCATTATTTTTTACGAATTCACTGAAACTCTAGAGAGAGAAACTATAGAGAGAAAGAAGAAAAGTATTCTGCTACTTCACTACTCCTATATCCAGTTTGTTCTAAGGTAAGGAATATTATTCTTTCGTATTCATGAAGAGAATTATTTTCTTTCAATACTTGTAAGGGGTATTATTATTTCGTATTCATGAAGAGAATTATTTTCTTTCAATACTTGTAAGGGGTATTATTTTTTTCGTATTCATGAAGAGAACTTCTGTTATTCCATTTTTTTATTCTGTTGGAATAACCTGTATACGCGGTCTACCCTATACTTGGTGGAATTCTTCTGTTATTCCATTCTTTATCATTATGTTGGAATAACCTGTCTATGTGAAGTACCGCATACATGGTAAAATTCTTCTGTTATTCCATTCTTTATCATTATGTTGGAATAACACATTTATGAAAGTACCGCATACATGATAAAATTCTTCGTTATTCCATTCTTTATTATTTCATTTGGAACATCACAATCGCGTGCGCTTACGCATGACTCGGTTCCGTTATTTATTATTTTGTTGGAACATCCCGCGGTTGGGAATTTCTTTGACTGGTTCGTTCCGTAATTTATTATTCATTGGAATATCATATCCGTGCATTTACGCATGACCGGTTCCGTTATTTATTATTCTGTTGGAATAACTCGTCTGCAAGCGCTTTCATCGCATGCCCGGTGATTTCTTTTGTTATTCCATTCTTTATTATACTCGTTAGTTAAAGTTTTGACTTTATACTCCATAAAATTAGTGGAATATCCTTGATATTTGCGCTTCATCCAAAGATCTTTCATGGAAATAGTCTTACGAGCATTCTTAAATTTTACTCTACAAAGCAAAGATCATGTTGACAATTTGGACGTTATTGAATTCGGATAAATTAATTCTTCAACTTGTTTTATTGAATTCTTATATCATTGTCATTATCCTCATGCTTATATTATGTTGAAAGTCATTTGTGTTCGTTGTGCATAGATGGACTTGGTATGATTATGACATTTTGTGATTATTCGGTATAATCATAATCGTAATGTTACAAATGATGTGGTAAAAGTCCTCATTGGCCCGTAGTGCATTGATGGACGCTTGTTAGCATAATCATGACCATTAATTAATACACAAATATCCTCGCCCGTAGTGCATGGATAATTTATGGTTGTGATATCTTAATGAATATCCTTGGTCAGTAGTCAGGGGATGATGTGGATTATTTATTGTTGAGTCCCAAAGTGATAAAAGTGATGAAAAACTTTTAAATCATAAAAGATAGTAGATTTTATTCTCTACTGACTCTTTTAATGGATTGCTTATTTCGCCATGCTTAAACTTGATGTTTGTTATATAGTATCGGTTTAACACTATTGAAGGCTAACGATAATTTATTACGTATTATCTTAGTAATAATATTTCTTATTGGGCTAGTTGAGCTCACCCTTTTACTTTATTGTTCTCTCAGAAATGAGAACGAAGCGAGGACTAATCGAGGAACAGAGTGATGGTCAGATAATAGCATTAGTAGTCCTCACTATTACATTAAATAGTGTGATAATAAATGTAATGAGGACTCAATTGAGTGTGGATATTGTCTAGATGACAATATTTGTATTAAAACTCATAACATATGTTTTGTCGTATTTTACACGATTGTTATATAATTAAATAGTATTTGAATTTTGTACCATGTATTTGGCGACTCAAAATGGGTGATGTATACTTATTTTGGGGGCGTCACATTCCCCGTCTCTCCCCTCCTAGTTCTTGTCTCACATCTCAGCCAGGGATCATATCCCTAAGCTTTGATACCAACTGTGACGCCCCAAAAATAGGTATACATCACCCATCTTAAGTCGCCAAATATATGGTATAAAATTCAAATACAACTTAATTATACAATAGTTGTGTAAAATACGACAAAACATAATCTAAGAGTTTTAATAAGTATATTGTCATCCAGACAATAACCACACTCAATGGAGTCCTCATTACATATATTATCACACTATTTAATGTAATAGTGAGGACTACTAATGCTATCATCCTGACCATCACCCGTTCCTCGACTAGTCCTCACGCTACGCTCTCATTTCTCAAGAGAATAAAGTGAAAGAAAAGGGTGAGCTCAACTAGCCCTAAGAAGAAATATTATGACTAAGATAATGCGTAATAAATTATCATTAGTCTTCAACAATGTTAAACCGATAAAATACAATAGTACATCAAGTTTAATCGTAGCGGAATAAGCAATCCATTAGAAGAGTCATGTAGAGCATGATTTCTACTATCTTCTATGATTTAAAATGTTTTCATCAATTTTATCAATCGAGACTCAACTTAATAAATAAAACCACATTATCGAGTCATCCCCCGCACTACGGCCAAGGATATTCATTAAATCATCAATGGTCATGACTATACCAAATAATCCCCGGTCATAATCATACCAAAAATTGTCCATCAACGCACTACAAAGCATCGAGGACTTTTACCACATCATTTATAACATTACAATTGTGTCATGATTATACCGAATAGTCCCTGGTCATAATCATATTAAGTCCATCTATGCACGTAAGCCAAAGATGACTTTCATCATAATATAAGCATGAGGATGATGACAATGACATAATAATTCAATAAAACAAGTTCAAGAATAAATTTTAAAGATTTATAAGTTAATTTATCTTGAAATCAATTACGTTCAAATTGTCAACATGATACTGCTTTGTGGAGTAAAAGTCAAGAATGCTCAGAAGAATATATCCATGAAAAGATACCAGATGAAGCGCAAATATCCAGGATATTCTACTAATTTCATAGAGTATGAAGCAAAAAACTTTTAACCAAATGAGTATCATAGAATATATGAAATCGCAAATGGATTTTTCACCCGCCATGTGGTAATCCACATAGATGCATCATTTCTATAATTTAATAAGGAATGAATACGAAGGATCATTCACCATGCATGTAATAATCCACATGCAAAAGTTATTCCAATGTAATAATAAAGAATGGAACCAGTCACGCGTAATCCGCATGCATGTGATATTCCAATGTAATAATAAAGAATGGAATAATGTAAGAATTCACCATGCACGATGTAATCGCATGCATACATGTTATTCCAATGTAATAATAAAGAATGGAACTGTGTCTAAGCGTAATCCGCACCGGCTGTGATATTCCAATGTAATAATAAAGAATGGAATAATCAAGAATTAACCATGCATGCGATAGACCGCATATATATAGGTTATTCCAACGTAATAATAAAGAATGGAACTGTGTCTAGCAGAATCCGTGACAGATGTGATATTCCAAATGTAATAATAAAGAATGGAATAAAAGTAGAATTTCACCATGTATGCCAGATTCAGATGTAGAAAAGTTATTCCAACATAATAATAAAGAATGGAATAATGTAAGCTCTCTTCATGAATACTGAAAGAAATAATACCCCCTTTACCTGTAAAGAAACCGGATAATGGAATAGTGAGGTAACAGATTTCTTCTTCTTTTCCTCTATAATTTCTCTCTATAATAATTGCTCTATAGCTTTAGTGAATTGGTGAGAAATGAAGGAAGAATGAGCTTCTATTTATAGGAAAATATAGTTTCAATAATTGCACATTTTGGGGCTCGAAATATTACAATACAATACCTTCAACTTTTCTTTCATTTTTAATTTAGTCCTGCAAGTATTATCAAACTTGCACCACCTACCCTAATAGTAAATAATGTGAATCAATAGTTCAATCATGTGAATCAATAGTTATAATCATGTGAAAATAATGAATTACAAAGATAGTACCTCCATCTATACCTCCATTTTTAACTTAGTCATGCAAGTATTATCAATCTTGCACCAACTCCCCTAATAGTACAAGAATGTGAATCAATAGTACACACATGTGAACAAATAGTTATAATCATGTGAATTAATAGCAATTAATTGCTCATTTATCCGATTAATTACATCTGACCGGGTCAAGATAACTTCCCAGACATCAATTAATATCGAAATAAATATCGATTTCCACTAACACTAATAATTCCAACACAATGGAACTACCAATTTCATCTTTAATCAGCACGAACTTATTCATCATTAATATTATAACTCACAATATTTAAGAACCAAGTCGTTTCTCGTGAAAGAGGGCTTTCAGATAAGGATTTCTCCTTATCATGTAGCAATTAGATGACCAAACCTCTCCTTGATAGAACTTCTAGACATTGTAAATATTGCAATTTAATAATATGAATAACTTTGTTGTCTCAATTATTAATTTAATAATATATCATATTATGCAGATGATACTGTGACAATAATCGAATCAATAATATGAGAGATATGATGCAGCAATTACTGTAGCAATAATTGAATATAACTGAGTGACTTCTCACGTAAGCATCAATAATCAATACCGTATGCTACTATGCAACCACGCCAGATTACTATATTTTACTACAGGTAATTCAATGCTTTAACGGTAAAACTTCAAATTGTTATTTTTATAAAAGATAATTATGTCGCTTAACTACGACAATACTTTCAATTATGGAGTCCACTAATAATTGTGCTTGCATTGCATTTAATATTCCCTATTAAAATGAATATTCCCCGACCAATCGAATATTATATAACCACTTGCTTACTTTGCAAAATTTGTAAATATTACCCACAAATATAACATTATATCAAATCCACACCATAATATTCAAAAATATATTTCGAGAAAATTATTCTTTATTCATAAAAGTTGGGGTCTTACAGGTTATATGGAAATTCATCCGCAAACCGTCATAATTTACGGACACAAAGGGTGATTAGCCCGATATGCCCTGTACTGCCCAAGTACTGATTTTATATGTTCCTCGTCACTGCCATAGGCACAAAATTTTACCTTAGTCTTATTAAATTCCACATCAAAACAATTTAGTTCGGAAAAATTTCTTTCAATGAACACTTAGAGTTTTCATAAACATTAGTCTAGCTGAATTGAATAGCATAAACTCATATCAATAATTCAATTCAATCGAATTATTTAGGTGTAGCCAAACCCCATTGGCAAATTAAAATTTTTGAAAATATTTTTGAGAATTACGGCATGATGCCGTCCTGTATTAACAGTCCGTTTGAGGATGTCGTCATTGTAAGACTTCGTCATAACACATCATACAATAGTGGAACAATGATTTTTAGATCGAATTCACACTAAGTATTTCTGTATTTATAACTCTGTCAACTTTGTATCATCTCTGCACCAGGTTACATGGTACATGAGTTATAAATAAAATAAATTTTGATATATCAAATCATTTACGTCTAGCCGAAATAAGTAGCATAGACTACACTTTGAACCGTTTCAAAAATGATTACGAGTCTACATATTTTTTTTTTAAAAGCACATAGTGCGTATTTAGCTTGATGTTAAAATTTCGAAGTCTAGCATAGCTAGGAGTTTTGGAAAACTTATGACTCCACTAATAATCATTTGCTTAAATAGTCTATCTATTCCTATTATCCTCAATACTCCATTCACACATGACTATTCCCAGTTCATCAAACCACACTTATGAGTTCATAAACTTTCCACAATCATATGAGTTTAAGAACTTACCCTAGTCAGAACTTTGGCGTCCATTCGCTGAGGGGTTCATAAACATTTCATATAACTATGAGTCAAGAATGTCACATAAGTATGAGTTTTAAGAACTCGTACTTAACCTTATATCCTCTACCTATAACCTATCTATTTGTTATACACACGAGAAAGGAATCACCCTCTTAACATGCATATAGCAAATAGCGCTGACACAAATATTTCAATGATTATCGTGCATGTAAACTAAGTGGTTTTTACACCAAGTACAATTTCTCCGCCCATACAAGGAATCATACAATTTACCACGACATGAGTCCTCAATTGAAATCCCCACCTAATCTTAACTCCCTTCTCAATACGAATTTCATTTAATTCGTATTCATAATCCTTTCTTGAATCTGTACCAATTCATACAGCAATCTTGCTATAAACTTTCCAATCATTAGATTGATTCTTTTCCTTACAATCAACTCATCAGATCACGGGGTGATCTCATCGCATATGTTACGATTCATTTCTGTACTATGATCGTTTTGTTTTACGATCTCCTATCCCAATTCTTTTAGTCTTTTAGACTCTATCTATTCACCACTACTGTTCAACTTTATTATCAAAGTTAGGGAACTCTGTATCTTTATAACTCTCTAAGATTCGTCTTTGAATCATACCGACACACTAACTCTATTTGAGTTAGTACTTATCATAATCAATGCGGTTATTAGTCTCGGGTATTCCTACCTAAGGTTCATAACCTACAATTTTGATACCAACTGTGACAGTCCCAAATTCGGGTCCCAAATCACCACAGATCTGGTACAATCATTCTATAACTATTGCGGAAGATATAAACATAATTTGTTTATACATTAAACTTACACACTTTTCCCCAAGGTCGATTAACATTAACTTATACACAATTTATAACTTGTCTAACACATAACATTATTATCATACAATACTATTACAAATCTAATCGCACACATTAACTTTAAGTTGGATCTGTCTTTTTAACCTTTCCTTGTATCCGCCGTATTCTCCTTAATCTGCAATATTTATCATGATATAGCAAGGGTGAGCATGAAGGTTGCCCACCAAGTTTAAATTTATTTAAAAATATATCATGATTGAAAGAGTCTGAATAATAAGCTGGCTATAATTCATCAATATAGTTGTGAATTAGCGCGAACAAACTTTTGACTGAACAAGTATTAAACATGAACAAATATATCTGGACCCAACGGTAATAAAGGTGATCAGCCTTTCATACCTAACTTATACGTGCAATATGTACAGAGTACAATTCTACAATGGCAATCAGCAATGATTAACCATAAGCATATCTGAATAAAACAACTCTAAGTAGAGTTAAAAAAAACTTGTCTGTTTCGTTGATTATCGCTACGCATTATAATAAGCTTTGTCTGATCGAAGACCTAATATATAAATAATATCGATATACAAATTAGAATAATCTCATCACAATATAATACTATTATATATATATACATAGAATAACCTAAACACATAACACATAACCCTATCAGTCTACAATACACATAAGACTTAGTATCAGGTCAAACTATTTCAGTCTGACTTGAACCCGACACAAATTTGACATCCCGACGATCTAGTCAGACTTTTATCGAGTTTAAGTTTAATTAAACTCTGGCTAAACACTTAACAATTATCTTAGATAATTTTATTATCAGTAAAAATATTTTTTATAGGCTCATAAAAATTTTCAGATAATTATTATCATTTATCTTGATTTTTCAATCATTAAAATCGTATTTATCTAATTTAAATACCACTATATTCTAATATCATTAATATTTATTTAATAGTAAATATTAATGAAATACATGCCAAAATATTATAATATATTTATAATATCTCAAAGTATTTTTAAATATGATTTTAAACAATTAAATTCTTTATCCGATAATTTCTTTTAATATTAAAATATTAATGTTTTCATGACAAAATATCAAAAGTTATATTTTATAACTTAAAATATTTTTATAACACTTATATCATTTTTATATGATTTTTAAAGATTTTTAAAGCATTAATTCTAATTTTCCATAATTTATTTAATATATTTATTAAATAAATTAATTACCATTAATATTAATTTATTAATGAATTTCATCACGAAATATCAAAAGTTATTAAAATAACTTAAAATATTTTCATATACCATAATATAATTTTTCATGATTTTTAAAGTATTAAAATTATTTTTAAATAATTTATTTAATATTATAATTAAATAAATTAAATACCATTTATATTCCAAAAATATTAAATATTTATGAAATATACTCAAAATAATTAAAACTAATTTTCAAACTTTAAAATAATTTTTAATAATTTATTATGTATTTTAATAATTAAAATCTATTTTTCTCAAATTTTTAAATAAAATAATTAATTTTCTAAATAAAATATCATTTTATAGCTATGCAGGCAAATCGTTATAAGTGTTCTTGATGTTCTTGAGCCTAAACCCATTTCTTGTCGTTGTTCAAGTGGGCATGTTGTGGGTGGCTCTAATTTCTTGGTTATAAAGTTTTTGGGCTTGCTAAGACATTGATCTTGTAGTAAAAATGTAACACTACAATATGAAACCATCATCTTGGTTATATCATACTACAACATGAAGATCAGGCTATCCAAACTAACTGTCAGAGCTTCACCGGTTTTCTCGGGTAACCTGTAAACCTGTGCAGCGATCTTTAGTACCAACTTTCTAGCTTCGATTTTATATAAGTTCTGATAATCCGTTTGTTGTTCTCATGGTCCACTCAGTTAGTACTCATGTCAAGGAACTCTTATATAACATATTATCAACTTAACAACATCACGAATGCAAGATCTGGACCGGTCAAACTAGGGGTCAAGAACTGTTCTTGAACATTTCTGGGTTTTCTAAAAATGTTCTTGCACAGTTTGGTCAACGGTTGTTTGACCACAAATTTCTGTGATTCTAAGCAAGATCATGGTGATCTAAAGGTTTTAATAGGTACTCCTCATGTCAGACCACAAGGATCAAACAATAATATAGCCAAAACATCAAATAACAGCAAGATTAAAGGTCTACAAAACTTGTCAGAAGCTTTCTGGAAAAATCTGGGCTGCCCAGATTCCAAACTTCGTGATCGGTCAACGATGTTTGACTGCTTATAACTTTCGATCTACACATGATCTGGACTTGATTCAAGTTCCAGATCCAAGACCTTATAACATACAACAAGTACAAACTCTTACAACACATAAACAATTAACAAGAAAGGATTTATGAGCCCTGACATTCGGCTGTCGGGCCATATTTTCAACTTTTTTTTCAGATTTCTTAAAATGCTATGTTAGTGCATCTAAGTGTTATAGATCTATGATCTATCAACCCAGATCACTAAGTGACACCCTCTAGCACCAATCTAAACAACAACTAACATAAAATCACACGATTTACAAAAATTAGGGTTTATACCTTATTCATGCTTTGATCTTGAATCTGATCTTTGTGATCTGTTCATGGCTTGTTATGGATCATACAAGGGACTGAATAACTTAAGAATTTTGTGGGTCTAGAGAGAGAGAGACTTGGTTCGATGTTTATGAACAAATGAGCCATATTAGTGTACTTTTCTCTCTCTAAATCTATATATAATTTGATGCAATAATGTAGCTGAGATGTTGTGGCTGATTTGCTAGAGTTATTAGTCACATGGAGTTGTTAGAGTTGGTGGCCAACTCCTTTGTCAAGATTTACAAGTTATCACATAAATAATGCAATAAGGATATTTTGGACTTTTAGCTAGCAAATTTAATGGCAAATTGGTCTTTTGATCCAACACTTAGGGTTTGACCCTTAGGGTTTGACCCTTAGGGTTAAAACCTAAGGTTCTCAAAAATAAAATTTCTAGGATTTTAGGTTTAGGGTTTTCGAAATATAAAATTTAATATTTCCTAATTATAATTAGGATTCTATAATTATATTAAAATTTCCTAATCATAATTCAAGTTTGCTAATTAGGATTAATATTTCCTAATTAAAATTGCTAATTTAGCAATTAAATCCACAATTGCACATTAGGGTTTCTGACGGAATAATTAAGGTTTAAAAATTTTAAATTAGGGTTTGCTAATTAATTAAGCTTTATCCTAATTAATATTATAATTAATAGCACTTAAGCATTATAATTATCCTTTAAGTTCCCAGATTAGGGTTTCAAATTCCCGAAATCTGAAATTAGAGTTTCCAGATCTGGTATTAGGATTTTCTAATAATCAATTAGGGTAGCGATTCATTAGGGTTTCCCCTAATAAATTATAATTAATGACGTTTAAACCTTATATATACCAGCATTTGCATTCCCAAACTAGGGTTTTCAATTTCTGAATAAGGTTTTCGGATTCCCGGAACCGAAATTAGGGTTTCAGAACCAGTTTTAGGGTTTCTTATCAGTCGTTAGGATTTTCTAACAGAACGTCGAAGTTCTTAATATAATACTAGAGTTTGACACTGATAAAAATTATCTGGTCAACCCTTGACCGTTAAACACATATTGTACATATATAATACCATAATCACAGAACATATACACATATACACTTAATCCTGAATAATTCACCAAAATCCTTAACAGAATTTTGAAAACCTCAAAATTTCTTTCCAAAAATATCAAATGCATACACTTATTTTCTGTCTAGGTCTATTATTTGGCCTTAAATCGATCATTTAAGATTTTAATAAATTGTCTAATTTTTCAGGTTGTCACATTTCCTCCGGTCTGGAAAGTTACCTTTCCTTTTCCCTTTACTGCAATCATGGAGTTGTCGCCAAACTTCACTGTGTTGCGGAATGATTCGTCAATTTCAGAGAACAACCTCCTGTCTCCGCACATGTGGTTGCTGCAGCCGGTGTCTAAGTACCACATGTGTTGATGAGTCTCTTCCTTAACGTGACACACCATCAACAGGGACACTTCTTCTTTCTCTTTTTCAACAAAGTTGGATTTTTCTCCACCTTGTCTACTCAAATTAGGTCGGCATTCTGACTGATAATGACCAAACTTATGACATTTGTAACATTCAACATTAGACTTATCTGCTGATCTTGGTCAAAAAGTTGTTGAATGATGGCCTCCACGTCCTCTTCCCCTTCCTTGAAACTAATTTTCTTGTGACTGATGGTTGTGTTGTTGGGCGCCACGATCATTATGGTGTCTTCCTCCTCTACCTCGTCCTCTGTTGGAGTCACGCCCTCTATCAGCTTTATTTGGTGTAGAATAATTTTCTAAGAAAGCCTTCAATGCTTGTTCCTCCTTATCTTGGTGTACTATTTTCTGCTCATGGACCAACAAAGAATTTTTTAGCTCGTCGATTGAGAGAGCATCGATATCTTTAGACTCTTCAATAGAACAGACTACAAAATTAAACTTTGCAGTCATTGATCGAAGGATTTTTTCAACAATACTCACATCCTCCAGCTTGTCCCCATGAATCCGCATCTTGTTTGCAATAGCCATCGTCTTAGAGAAATATTCTGAAACTGACTCTCCAGGCTTCATTTGGAGAACTTCAAACTCCCGCCGAAGAGCTTGGAGTTCGCAGCGCCTCGCCTCAGTGTTTCCTTGAAACTTTTCTTTATCAATTCCAGATTTGCTTGGAAGTTTCTTTTCAGAGAATGGTTTTCAAGATCGACCGATCAATAGCTCGAAAGAGATAATTCTTTGCTTTGAGATCTTTCACTTCATCCCTTCAAGTTCGATCTTTTGTTCTTCAAAACAACATCCACAACCGGTTGGTTATTACTCCGTAAACAACCACCACCCAATATTCTTTGACCGTAAGAAATTTTTCCATTAACATGCTCCAATGATCATAATGACCATCGAAGCGAGGAATGGCTGGTTGCACAAAATTTTCTACAGCCATCGATTTGGAGAAATGAGGGATGAAGTTGTTGTTGTGTATCACTCTCAGTTTCACTCACGTAACAGAGAAATAAAACTACTGATATGTATTATCACTCTTTGTTGTTTGCTGTTTATCACTCTCACTGGCCCTTTTTTTTTTTCTTGGCACTGGCTCTGATACCACTGATGCAAAGTTGTGAAACATAAAAGAGACGTATAGTGAAGGGAATGAAAACTGCAGTAGATATTGATAGAGAGGAGAGCCTATAAATAGGCTTTATATCATAAACTAACAGACCACTACATCCTAGCACTACCCACTACATCCTAACACCAACCACTACTATAAAATAGGATCACATACTACACATTTAGATCTTAACATATTAAAGGTATACAACTGTTATGTTAAGAACTTGTTTACACCAATTTCTTTGCCATCCAAATTTTTGAGCATTCTCAACTTAAAACTTACGCCCAAGTATTTTTGTCCTTTCTCTCTCAAAAACTCGAATAAAACAAATGGACCTAAAACTAAAATTTCCTCTACATCACAAGGGCTCGAAACCAAACGCGCATATATCAAAGAAAAATTGAACAAATGCACCAAAATTCAAAATGCAACCCAAAAAGATCAATGCCTGAGACGCTAAAACTGATGCCTAATGCAAATCCAAAAGGAGAATTTGCATTGAACTAGTGTTTCTTGTTTCTTCTCTTCTTTTTGTTGGGAATGAGAACTGTAATAGGCTCTAACAATTTGGGAAAAAACACGAGCCTGCGCGTCCTAAATATAGATCTCAAGCCCAAGCTTACAACGCCAATAAAGCTTCTCAATACAATATTACACAAAGCTACCCAGTCTATCACAATCACCAGCTGCTCAAATATGCATCCCTACTACAGCAACTAAACTATTAATAACAATTAAAATATCACAAGGGTATAAACCTATAGATGTCAATTGGTCAGTTATTATGGTGTACTCGGAATAGGCTCGGAGCCGGACATGCATGAGGCAGCATCCTCTTTTGATATAGCAACATAATTCAAAGGAGCAACTGGCCTCTTCCCGTCTTTATTTATAGACCGTGAACCATTTTGATGAGCATTCAGAGACAGTCGTCGGTTTGGGGTTCCATTTGCCCCGTTTGCACGTTGGCCTGCCAGCTTTTTCGTGGCAAGTGGTCGAGCAGGGCTTGGCCTTGAACCGAAAATTGCTTCCTGTTCAGTGTTCAGCTGTTCATGGAACTTCTTCTGATCCTGCATAGCACCAAAAGTAGAATTATATTATACTCCGAAATAAAATACATTTGAACACTACGAACCCTAATCTAAAGGGATTGTGAGAAGACTGAGATCATGTCAGGGTAAAATCATCACGACATTGGACATGGTACACCAATCTAATAACATGATATACAAATCAAACTGCTTAGACTGACCCTCATCCTTCTCTTCTCTTCTTCTCTGTCATGCCTGAGCATTGCATATTCATCAAGCATGGCAAGTAGAGGAACACCGTCATAAGTGAATGATGAACCACGTTCTTCTTCCCAAGCACGAGTTTTGGCAATCAATGTTTCGACAAGAGCTACATGAAATTAAATTAAATTATTAATCATGAAAACACCTTGCAAATTTTGACCAACCAAAGATTACATTGTTGCAACTTTTAAGTACTTTTACTCTCTCTTTTTTTGGTAAATAAACTTCTTGTAAATTCCTACATTAGTAAATGTTTATGTATCTGAGCCTTGTTGCAACACATACCTGGAATTTTGTTGACAAGAACCCGGGCTTTTTCAGCACGCTTGAGGTTTAAGTGTGCACCTCTACTCGCGTTATACCTGTTGTCATCCTGTTTCAGAAAAAGAGTAACAAGTGAGCTAGCAATACCATAATATTTTTTTTGAAAAATGTATTGGGACAGCAAAATCACTCCCTTAAACTTGCAGTTTTTCTGTAAAACTTACTTTTCCAATAAACACATGTATATTTTTGGGATGCTTACATGAAGTCACTGTAATTCTATTCAACTAACAGAAAAGTATATTCAAAAAACTCGAAAGGAAAAATTAGAGAAATTATATAAGAAAATAGAATGCAGTTTGAGCTGTTCTATTTGCAGTTTGAGCTGTTGACAATATGGAAGTTAGAATGAGGCTTCGTGCTGTTTACAAGAGATCATCAACATTCTCAAGTCAGAGACCTAGTATATAATAATTGAATATTAACATTACACTTGGGAGATGCTGGAGAAAACCATGATTGATTGTGCCTGAAACCAATTGGTGCAATTTTGTGTCTTTTTGGGTGCTCCAATTAGGGGCAATGAGCATCCAACAACAGTTTAACAGAATTATACAACGTACTAATTACTAAATTCCACTGATACAAATGTTAGTCCAGATAAGAGGTATTTACGCTATACACTACCTGTTAATGCATTTTCCGAAAAAACAGTAATGACAAGAATCACATACTACTAACAATGATGAGTACAAGGTATTTGGATTTAAAAATGTATATATGCTGGGGCAGAATATATACCCTCATGTAGTCTTCAAGCCAACTCTCTTCTTCACAAGCTGACATCCATTTCTCCACCTTATCAAGTATATCTTTTCTGCTAAGAGCCTCTTCTTTTGCTTTTATAATCTGATTATCCATGTCAGCCAGTAACTCAGAAGGCTCGACATTCCCAGAATCAATCAATGCCATGATTTTTCCACGAGCAGCCTCCGTATCTATCTCTACATGAGCATGAGCATAAATCTCTTCGAGCTCGGCTTGCCTCTTGAAAGCAATTTCCTTCATCTTGCTAGCTTTTAGCCGATCAAGCCTTTCAACTTCCACCTCGGCCTTACCATCAAAACAAGTGAAAGAAGAACTGTTATATTATATTCAAATCCGATTCTACAAGGTGGGGAATCTGAAATACCTGCTCAATCAGATCCAGAGCAAGAGAACCAGGGATAGTAACTTCATCAACAGAAGCTGATATGTTGCATGTAACATGATCAAACAAGCTCCGCTCTTCTTCTGAGGTATCCATCAAATTCCAAAGATCCGTTAGCTGTGTAGCTAATTCTTGAAGCTGTAGAAGAAAGATAGATGTCAGATGACTGTGTATAGTGTTGCAACAACAGAAGATAGAGGTTAAGAATACCTCAAGGTGACAAAATTGTACACTAAATTAGGTTTAGATATGGAACTAAAACAAATACAAAGGAGTACTATCACCCCATGGGATAAGCCTTTACGCATCCTAAAGGCCAAAACAAAACATCACCAGTCTAAAAGCCAACAATCATACGAAAAGTTTGACTTTAAAATAATCAATGGTCAGACCAGATTTTACTCGAGTATAATGAGATTTGGAACATTGATTTCAAAAGTGATACTTGATTCAGGCCATCCAAGAAATAGAAAGTGGACTCATTTTGGAGCGCAGAATTATATACTATCCTTGATACCATAGAAGAAATAAAAAATAGAAACAAAGGTAAAAGAAATGCTTTGACTCTAGAGTCTAGACCACCCTTGCTCGAGATTAGCAGCTTCTCCAAATGGCGAATGGCACACTAATTGTCAATGATACCCAAATGATGGAACATATGCTTGAAACAAAATATTTCTTAACAGACAAATATAATGCGATAGCAGAATATATCCAAGCTAACAGGAAAACAATAATTATGTATTAGGTTCCGTGCATGTCAAGAATCTTATAATAGCATCTAAGATGTGAAATGATACAAACATGAAAATTTCTCTAATTGTAGCATACATGTGTATTTCATGTGACATAATGTATGAAAACGTGAAAATTGTTGATGACAATCTCTTGCAATTTTCAAAAGCCAAGTACTAACATAGTTACCTTATGCAACCTCTGTTCCTTATCTTCTTCTAATGCTAAGACGGTCTTAGCCAGCCGAGATAAGGTGTCATTACTTATGCTTTTAGATTGTACACCAGTAGAGTCGTTCAAGCTTGGATGAACTTCAGTGACAGTACTGAAGAAGTCCATCCCAAGTACAGCACAAAGATCATGCACAGTGCTCACAAATTCAAGGACCTTATGCAACCTATCACTCTGTCAGACCAAACAAAAAGTGATTATCTTGTTGGATTTGAAAGCTGAACTAGCAAATTCAAGTTCATATGAGAGATAATTTACCTTTTCTTTCTGCAGTTCTTGAAGCTGAGCATGAAATTCATCTAATTTCTTCAGGGAAAGGTCAGACTCGTCCACTGAAGGGCTCCCTACCTGCTCACTAGTCCCTGCAATTTCACCACATATCTTTTGTATTTGAGACTGCACATCAGAAAACTCCTTAATCCTCTCATCTTTCTGTTTACATAGTTGTTCTAATGCTGGTGCTATGGCTGAAAGTTGATCCTTGATTGTTCCTGAACTCTTGTCAGGCTGCCATTAAAACCAAAGAGAAACCAGGAGGTATCTAGTTAATTACTCCCACAATATAGGAAGAGAAATATATTACTATACATGATACAATTGAACAAATATGTTTACTCACAATTCCAACAAAAGTTTTCTCTCCAAGTGCTGATAGGAGACTGGTTAGCTCAACTCTAGCATCTGCCAATGCTTGAAGAAGGTGTGCCCTTGACTTTGATGCCAGATCAACCTTTCTCTTGTACACATCCAAGCAGTCCTGCTCTAACTGAAGAAGCATCTTGTCCCGTTCCTCCTCACTTTCACCAACCTCGTCCCAAATTTGCTACATTACAACATAACACAAGTTGTTATATATAAAAACATCAAATTTATAAAAAACAAAATGGAGAACTCGTAAACTTTTGGAAAGGAATTGCCTGCAACTGTTGTAGTAAAGAACCACAAGTGGTTTCTCCGAGAAGAGGATTTTGAGCATCCAGTGCTGCCATTTGTTGTACTGCAACCAAACCTACAAGAGAGTTTCGTAAGAACCCTTTCTTGTTGTGATCAAAATCCATCCAGCACAGTAGGAGATACAATGTACAAGCACAGATCCACATCTAAGCTTATATACCTTCTTCTTTTTCAAGAATACAGGATAACCTTAGACCAGGCATAACCAAAACTTAATAAACAGTCAACATAAAAAAGTTAATATGACCAGTCGAAAAATATTTAAGTCACACTTTTGCACAGCATGTCAGCATTAGATATAATCTTTTGAAAACATATTTGTACAACTAAAGATTGTGAAAAAAAGGAGAAGAAAAAAGGGGTCAATTACCAATTCTAACACAATGAAATTTGTACAACTAAATATCGTGAAAAAGGAAAAATATAACATCAAAGGATGCAAAAAATTACTAAGCAGATCTATCGGTTAACCTTGTGCAACTACATTTCTAGAAACAAACAGTAAAATCCACACATGTGTATCAGTTTCATACATTTGAACCCAATTCATACTGAAAATGCACAATTGGAACTACTGATCATTAATTCAACATAACCTCTAAGTTAGACAAAATAGAGCAGTAAGAATAAGATCTCAATATTAATTCACTCCACTGAAACATCAGAACATTCAAACAAGAAGAAGAGTAACTCAAAACCCCAGTTCCTACACAACTGGGTATCAGTTTCACTTTCACACATTTGAGCCCAATACGTACCAAAAACGCACAAATTGGAACTACAGACGATTAATGCAACATGCCCTCTAAATTACACAAAATAAAACAGTTGAGTTTAAGATCTCAATATTCTAAACTAAAAAAATGGCTCGTAACCATAATCTTTAAGCAATTGGCTCCACTAAACAACATAACATTCAAACAACAAAGAACAGTAACTCAGACCCCCAATTCCTACACAAATGTACATCAATCAATTAGAGTATGGCCTACATTGAGTTCAATCAAGTGTTAAATAAACTAAATACACTCAGATCTCAAACCAAAACCACATGAATCAAATCAACAAAGCGAAATCAAAGCAAGAGTAACAACAAACAGTGTAAAAATAATCCACATTCTTTGCTGAAAAGCAGAGAAATGCTTGCAGAAATCGTACTTTGAGTTGGGGTTT
Organism: Panax ginseng; assembly: GCA_020205605.1. NCBI lineage: Eukaryota > Viridiplantae > Streptophyta > Magnoliopsida > Apiales > Araliaceae > Panax > Panax ginseng. The sequence goes on along the minus strand of CM035131.1, from coordinate 110,261,517 downwards.
ATGAGATTTCTGGTCTCAGATCTGAAGGTTCCTGTCTCTGTTTGAGTGTCTTAGAGAGAGAAAGAGGGGAGAGGGGGGACAGTGACGGTGTAAGAGAGGAAAGGAATGACTGAACGACAGAAAAATGGAGTATGGTGGGCCCGTTACTTACGGCGTCTGTGTATCCAACTCTATTATAAATTGTCCTAAGGATTTTGACGTATATCCATTTATCCAACGCCCGCGCTTGTAAGATTATTACGAGCGTGACACTGACAGAGTAACGAAATGACTTTTTTGTCCTTAACACTAGGTTTGTATCTTTTGGGACAAAAAAAATTAAGAAAAAGAAGAATGAAAAACTTGAAATTAAAATACAAAAGACAAGAATATAAACATATAAATTTTCTTTCGTATTGGTACGGAATTTATAAAGAAAAAACAAAGAAAATAAAAACTTAATATTTAAATTAATATGTTACCTTCATATTAATTTTGTTGGGTTCATAATGTGGAGACTATAATAGTAAAAAAAAACTTGTATTGTTTAATTTTTAGATTAAAAATTAGTCTATTTTTGGACATTAAACTTTAAAACTGGTCAAATTTTTTTTCCATTCTTATCTTCTTCTTTTTTTGTTCATTAGAAAATTCAGTGACAAAATATTTAGAAAGAAACAGAGTAAAAGTTTGACCTACATAGCAATGTCAATTTATTTTTTGAACTGATATTTTATTTTTAGTGAAAATAGTTTACCTTGCATAAGATTGTAATAAGTATTAAGTTGAAAATATCATTTATTCTTTTTATTTGTTTAAAAATAATTCAAAAGAGGCACTAGATTATAGGAGTAATATTATTTAAACAGGACTATAGTGACTTGTAGGCAAAACGATTTAATTATAAATTTAAATGAAATAATATATATTCTACCCTACAAAAAACATAATCAATGCTTGAATTGATTATGAGTTGAAAACAAATATATGTGGTTTATAACATTTTTTTAAATAATAATAAAATGAAATATTATAGTTAGCAATTGAGATTTATTGATATTCTTGTCATTGAATATCAATTATTGATACTGATAAAATGGGATCCAATAATTTAAATAAAAAAAATTTAAATAAAATCTTTTAATTCATGGGATCTCAATGATCTAAATTAAAAGGGTATTTTAATTCTTGAATGCATATTATTTATAATATAAGAGGGTATAAGTATATAAAAAAAATTTCTCCAACGAACCAAAAACGAATCAGACTATAACAACGGTTTTCTGAGATATAGCGACAGTTCAAACCGTCGCCTTATATATAACCGATTATAACAACGGTTTTCTATGCTATAGTGACGAAAAAAATTCGTCACTATAGTCGATTCATTTTTGGTTTGTTTTTTTCGGTTCGTTGAAAAAATGGACTATAAATATATATATATGCACAATGTATAATTTACAAAATGAACTTCCTGGTATTTTCCAACAACTAAGCTCCTTCTCGTGGACACTAGACTATTTACTATAATGTTTATTTTCTTTTAAACTTGTCGACGCTGGAAAAATTCTCTTTCTTTTTGTTTTCTTATCTTAAGCCTTTTGTTTGAATTTTTCTTGTTTTCCTTGTTTCTACCTTTTATCCTTGATGTGTCGATTGATTTATTAAAAGGTGATTTTTTAAGAAAAAGAATGACATTTAGTCAACCTATTTTACCAAAATTTGATTTTTATGATTGGGCCGAATGATACATAGTCGTTAATATGGTTTAAATGGATGTACCAACTCATTCGAATTTGAAAATTTTTGCAATATGACCCAATATGTGACTCCGTAGCATTGGTCTGAAACCGAGATTCTTAGAATTCGAGGGCTTACTTAAGCAAGGGGAGGGTGTTAGGAACCCCCCGACTTCCGTGAAAATACGGTTACCACATCTTATTAATTTCCTATGCATAAAGTGTGTGTGTGTGTGTGAGCGCGCGCGCGCGTTTTTATTTGTAAAGTCTTTTCTAGGCTCTATTTTGAGTTATTTGAAAGTAGTGTTATACCTCTTTTGCACCTAGGTACGAAGAATTTGATTTAGCAAAAAGTTCATTTTAACAAGATATAGAAATTGAAATGATATTCTAGAAATAAGAGTTTTTTCAAATCCTTTGCTCGAATAGGAATTGAGGACTTCGATACTTCTTTTTATTATCTTTATGTGTATTAGGTGATCTACCCAAATCGCTTTATTCTGCATGAAAGCTCTTTGTGATTTTATTGGAAAATCATCTTGGATGATCATGTATGCAATAAAGCGCCAAAAAGTGGTCGGATCATCATCGGGCATGAAAGCCATCTCGATGAATCCAAACACTCACAAAATAATTTTCACTATCATGGGATCTTAAATCCGAATTCTTGAGACGAACCCCTCAAATTCGTTTTAAGATCCAATATTACATGTACAACGATTTGCAGTATTTAACCATTACATTTAAACCAAAAAGTCCATTGTGGGAATTTAGTTAAGATCCATTCAGTAGATCTCAACCTCAGGATTCCTAGGCTCACATTGATATGCTTAAATATGTATATACAACATCCTAGACTTGATATTAGGTGATTTCATCAGTTGAAATTCCCATATCTAGCCATTAAGACCTCCTCACCTCTAGATATAAATATAGGGCTCTACAAAATGACTGAGACTAACCAAAAGCAATAAAACATCTAGATCTACCATATATGTGACGCCCCCAAAATAGGTATACATCATCCATTCTGAGTCACCAAATACATGGTGTAAGACCCCAACTTATTATAAATGAAATTGAATTTCCTCTATTTATTATTTTAAAATAGTAAGGGTTGATTTGATTAATGTGGTTAATTATGGGTAAAATCCGCAAATATTTTAAATAAGCAAGTGGTTATAAAATATTCATTATTGTCAGGGAATATTCGTTTGGTCGTGGAATATTCTTGTTGTCGGAGAATATTCGTACGACGGTGCAACCTTGTGTAGGCCCCATAACGGAAAGCGATTGGATGAAGAAAACGACAAGTATAAGTTGTTGTTACCATTAATATTGTTGAAATACTAAGTGGTTAAAACACAAGAAGACATTTGGTATTGAACCAATTATTGATTCTTACGTAAGAAGACACTTTCAATAATTGTTACGGTAATTCTTATTCAATATTTTATTTTATTGATTCAATAATTCTTTGCGTTGATATTTTATATTATTATTGTTTCAATAATTGTCATTACACAAGATTTTCCATTATCGGATCAATAATTCATATTATTTGAATAATATTATTAGATAACATTATTGACAATGTCTAGAAAGTTTCATCTCAAGGAGAGGTTTGATCACCTAATCATGGCCAAGAAGGAGAAATCCTTATTGAAAAGCCCCCTCTTTCAGGAGCAGAACTTGGTTGTCGATATTGTGATTACGTAATATTATTTGTGAATAATTAATTATTGATTTATATGATAAGGAAAATATTCATTTTATGTGGATATAGATGGAGAAAATTTTAATGTGATAATTGTTGAAAAATTGATATTTTATCTTTTCTGATAAAATAATTCATTTAAATATATTATTATATTTTAATTATATAATAATGGTAATATTTTTACAGTGAATGTGGGATATATGAATAAATGAGGAGGAAGATTATTTTTGTTACAATAAATGTTAAAAACATGTTAAACATGTCGGCGGGCCCATTTCTTGACTGAAATTTGATTATAGCTTATAAAATCGTTCGTATGTGGATTTTGGTCAATTTCTGTTTGGAATTTGGAAAAATTTTCTTCTGTAAAGTTGTAGAGAATTAAATTTCCTATGGAATGGACTTACGATTTGAATTTTTCTGATAAAAGGGCTATTTATTATGAATTATTGAAGTTCTAAAGTTCTGGAATAATTGTTTTTTTTAAAGTTTTAAATTTTTTTTAAAAGAAAAACGTTTTTGATATGTTTGGTGGGCCCCACTGGTTGTTGAAATGGCTGAATTCAGTTATTCAAGGTGGGCGTAAGAATTTAAATAAATAATATTAATATTTTATTAAATTTTCTACTTTGGTGTTCTAAGCAATTTCCAATAAATAGGGTGCTTAAGTTGAAATTGAAAATCACACCAGAAACTGAAGTTTTCTCTCTCTATAATATCGAGCGTATTTTTGTGAGTATTTTGATACTTTAAGTGTTGCTATATGGTGCAAGATCCCTTGAAGACTTATATCCAAAGATATTCAGTGGAAATCTTTGTCTTTTCGAGGTAAGGGATATTATTTTTTTAAAAAAAATGATATTATTTTTTTCAATATCATTATGCCAAAATATTGGTAATATTTTTCTTGTGAAATTCTTGTTTTTTAGTGTCGGGGTCACGTATACGGCACTATTCACAGAAAAATTAAATTTTCGTTTTTTGTCCAAAATATCTATTATGGATACTAGCTTTGATTGAATCCATGTTTTGGTCTTCATTCTTGAATTTTACTACACTATGATTATTTATGAAGTATTTTTGAACTCGGATTGTTTAAAGTATGAATCCTTAATATTTGTTCTTTTGTTTCACTGGATTCGTTGTCTTTAAAATATTTTTTTCATCATTCTCAGTCGTAAATGATGATATTACTGAATATCTTTAGCTTATAGTGCAAAGATGGTTGATTTTCTTATGAATATCTTTGGCCCGTAGTGCAAAGATGTACAGGTGTTGAGATGAACATGATCAACTGATGAATATCTTTGGCCTGTAGTGCAAAGATGAATATTTGACTTAAGATGTATATTGATTGATGTTACAGGGATAAAATATTGATGATGGACTTTTAAATTCATAGATAATAGTAGATTTCATTCTCTACGTAACTCTTCTATGAATTATTATTTTCGCTGCGAATATTGATTTAAAACTTGCTGTTTATTGTATTCTATCAGATTTTTCCCTGTTGAAGACTAACGATAATTTGTTCTATATTATCTTAGTCATAATATTCTTTACTGGGCTAGTTGAGCTCACCCTTTTCCTTTTATTCCATTTTTCTTCTCAGGAGGCGAGAATGTAGCGAGTACTAGTCGGGGTGTGGAATGATGGTTCTAGAAGTTGTTTTAGTAGTCCTCACTATTTTGTAAAATAGTGTATTAATAATTATAATGATGGCTTATTTGAGTGTGGATATTGTCTAGATGACAATATTTGTATTTAAACTCACAGTTTATGTGTTATCGTATTTTGCACGACAATTGTATTAATAAAGTTGTAGTTGTTTCTGTACCATGTATTTTGGCGACTCGAATGGGTGTTGTATACCTATTTTGGGGGCGTCACGATTAGTATCGAGTTTAGGGATATGATCTTTGGGCGGAGATCTGGGAATAGAACTAGGAGGGGAGGCAGAGTAAATCCTTCGCTAAAGTGTGTCCTACCTAAGCTTATTTGTTGGTTGGTTAGTATATAGGGATATTATGTGATATGTTGATTTCTTTAATTAACCCTTATTTTATAGCAGTATTTGAGAATGACAACTGAGAATGTTAACAGTAGAGTAAATGAGACTGTGGAGACACCTTTACTCACCAACGAAGAAAACGTGCAACAGGCTGGCAATGTTCCTCCTGTAAACAACACCACTAATCAGACGATGAATGACGAAATATTTAGAAGCTTTTTGCAGTTCATGCAAAATCAGACGAGGGAGACTCATGTTCAAAATACAGGTGGAAATGATAGCAACGCACGGTTTGTCACAGCCAAGCAGTTCAAAGAGTTGGGACCACCAGAATTCTGGGGAAAGATGAATCCGATTAAGGCAGAAACGTGGGTCAAACAAATTACAAAGATATTCAATGTCTTGGGATGCACGGAGGAACAGAAGGTTCCATTCGCCACCTTTATGTTCCGTAATGAGGCGATTCTTCGGTGGGAATCGTGAAGCGTATCCATCCAGTACTTCAAAGCATGTCTTGGGGAGCGTTTGAAACTATTCAATGACAAGTACTTTCCGAAAGTATTTGTCATATGAAGAAGTGGAGTTTATTAGACTAGAACAAAATAACATGGCGGTGTCCCAAAGACGAGGCGAAGTTTGCGAGTTATCCGAGTTTGCACCTCATTTGGTGGAGAATGAGAAAACGTATGGCGTGGATGTTTCTGAGAGGTTTGAAACCCGGCATACGTCAATATCTCATTTCTCATAAATTTTCTCTCTATTCAGATGTTGTCAATAGGGCTCAATTATTAGAGCGAGATAACGAGTACGTTCAACCGAGGGACCACAACCAAGATCATACCGGTGACAACAGTCATCAGAACAACGATAACCAGCGGAGAAAGAAAAATACGGACAAAAGCGGTAACCACTCTGGTGGTAATCATGGCCATGAAAATAGAAGAAGCGAGTCGGGGGGAGATTTTAAAAGGAGGAGATTCAATAATGACAATGTGAATACGTCAGCACTAGCAACAACTGGTTCTAAGGGAGGAGAACGACCACCGGTCGTATGCTATAAATGCGAAAAAGAGGGACATATCAGCCCAAACTGTCCACAACAGTTCAAGGTATGCTATAATTGTGGAAAGGAAGGACATATTGCTCGAGATTGTACGATAGCGAAACCAAGTCCAGCGGGAATGGTGAGTCAAAAGGCTGTCCCAGAAAAGTCAAAGTCAACGGTTCTTGGAAGAGCATTTATCGTGACTGGTCAAAATGCGAGGAACCCAAACGAGGTGATCACGGGTAAGCTATTCATAAATTCTTGCAAAGTTTATACCTTACTAGATACCGGTGCTACCCATTCATTTATCTCTCCTGCTTGTGCTCAACGTTTAACTTAACTCCGGAGAAATTAGACTTTAACTTATCTATGGAGACTCCGTTAGGAGAAAATTTCATTACATCCACTGTTTATAAATCTTGTTTGATCCAAGTTGGCACCATCACATTACCTGTTGGCCTTATCTCTTTAAAGATACTTGCTTTTGATGTGATTTTAGGGATTGATTGGTTAACTACTCATCATGCCAAAATTGATTGTTTTCGTAAGGTTGTTAGTTTTCATATTCCTAACCAATCATTTATGCAATTCAAAGCAACTAAACCACTAAAATCAATCACCGTCATATCAAGTCTTAAAAGCTATTTGTTTATTGAAAAAAAGCGGATGTCAAGCTTTCTTATCCCATATTATGGATTTGAATAAAGACACGTCGATTTGAATAATATTCTGTTGTTAGTAAATTTCCGACGTATTTCAAGAACTTACCTCTGGTCTACCCCGTAGCGTGAAGTTGAATTCTTTATTGATCATGAACACAGTAAAGCCCATTTCTAAAACCCCATATCGAATGGCTCCTATTGAACTTCGGGAGTTAAAGGTCCAACTACTGAGGAGTTGTTGGACATCGATTTCATTAGATCTAGTACATCTCTTTAGGGGTGCTCTGTTTTATTTGTAAAGAAGAAAGACGGAAGTATGCGACTTTGTATTGACTATCGAGAATTGAACCATGTCACCATCAAGAATAGGTATCCGCTACCTCGTATTGATGACCTGTTTGACCAATTGCAAGGAGCACAATTCTTTTCAAAGATCGATCTTTGTTCTGGATATCATCAGCTGAAGATTAGAACTGAGGATATTCCAAAGACTGCCTTCAGAACTCGGTACGGGCATTATGAATTCTTAGTCATGTCTTTTGGATTGACTAATGCTCCTGCGGCTTTCATGGATATGATGAACCGAATATTCAAGGAATATTTGGATCAGTTCATTGTTGTCTTTATTGATGACATCCTCATATATTCTAAAAGCCATGAAGATCATGAGCACCATTTGAAGCTGGTACTCCAAAGGCTTCATGAAAATAAGCTTTATGCTAAGTTGAAGAAATGCGAGTTCTGGCTTGAGAAAGTAGCATTCTTTGGGCACGTGGTGTCAAAACATGGAGTATCTGTTGACCCGGCAAAGATTGAAGTAATACAAAGTTGGGAGCAACCGAAGTCGGTGACCGAAGTACGTAGCTTTCTGGGTTTAGTTGGTTATTATCGGAGATTTGTGGAAGGATTTTCTCGAATTGCTACTCCGTTAACTCAGCTGAATTAGAAGGATACAAAATTCATATGAAGCGAGAAATGCGAGAAGAGTTTTCAAGAGCTCAAGAGGAGACTCATTTCGACACCTATTGTGATGAATGAGTTGTTTGAGTTGTGATTCTGAGGACAGAATCCTTATAAGGAGGGAATGATGTAACATTCCAGAATTTTTAACTGTTATATTAAATATTTATTGAATTATTTAAGTATTTAATGGATGTGTTCATTGTTGAATAATTGTTAATTATTTGTTAAATAAATAATTAAGGAAATTAATTATTATATGCTAATTTAATTTAATTATTAAGTTAGAGAGTTTTGATTAATTGAATTATTATTCTTTTATTTGAATTTGTAATTAAAAGGATGTGTTAGTTGATTAAATAAAGTTATTATTATATAGGAAATTATAATTTTGTGGTATTGATTTACGTGTTAAAGTAATTTAATAAATTGTTATTAGAATTATTTTAATTAATTAAAAGTGTGACAAATAACCTTTTATAAAGGAGTTATTAAAATAACTTAAAGGGGTTTAATTCAGTTTTGCCGAACAAGGCCTAATGTCTATTAAGTCTTTATTCTAATTGTGTTTTACCAAACAACGCATAAGGATTAATTGATTATTATTTTTAGTGATTAGCCAAACAAGCCTTATGGCTTTTGGTTTTCAAAACTTGGATAACTGATATCAGTTATATTTATATTTATATTATATAATTAATATATATTATATCTTATACGTTATATTCTAAGACATATAATTAAAATAGAGAGGAGAAAAGAGTTTACAGAGAGGAAAGAAGAGAGAAAGAAAGGCTAGGGAATTGGAGAGAAGAAGAAGCTTGAGAATCAAAAGGGTTGGCCATCATCTTCTTCAAACAAGGTATCATCTAAACTCTATTATTGTTTTTCTTTTCAAAGTTATAGTTGTATTCTCTCTCCCAATTTTCTCCATAAAAGTTTTGTAGAAGTTGATTTTTTTTTTGTTATGTATGTGATTTTATATGATAATCTAGTGTTGTTAAACTATTTTCTTAAGCTATAATTGAGAATAGTCAAAGAATTTATATGGGTTGTGAAGAAAAGCTATTTTTTTACAGAGAGTTTTTGTGAATATATATTGTTTAGTTTAAGGTAGAAATAAAGGGTTAATTAGTTGCTTAGTTGATAAATTGACTATTGAATTTGATAGAGTATGTATAAACATTGATAAAATGCTTTGAATTAACTGCATTTTGGTTGAAAAACAAAATCAGTTGTTTATTTTCATTAAAACATCAAAAGTGAGTTTTTTATCAAAAACAAAGTGGAATCAGATGTTGTAAATTCGATTGTTTTTATGTTGTTTATGGGTAGAAACATGTTAATAGTCTTTGAATTATGTTTATATGAAGTCTCTATATGAATTACATGTTAATTAAACTGTTAGAAAGTAGCTTATAGGCCAAAATTGGCTCTTGTTCATCTTATTCTTCAAGTCGGTTGAAGATGATTTAGCGTCAGCAGTCATGGTTTTCATGAAGACATCATTCAGCATACGCGCTTAAACACCACGCCGCAGCGTGGCTTGGTAGTATAAATGTGGCACCGAACGCATCATCACCATGGCATCAGCCAAAGAACCACAAGATAAAGCGTGGATAGCCATGCAATAAGTTAGCGTAATGGTTTGACTGGTGTTAATTTTGTACTCAAAGTCTAAAGGAATGGTTATGTGTTTATAATAGGACTATTAAGTTATGATTTTAATATTTCTATATCTAGAATGAACATGTTATTAACAATTAACTTGTTTTATAATTTGATAATGTGATTAAATAATCAAACCTATATGATGAATGTACTTAGTTATGTTTATAAAGTGGTAGTGACTAACTATGTCATGATGACATATGTATATAGGATATTGTGATTCGAATTGTTAGGTTTAATCTACGAGCAAGGCAAGTTCTCTAATCTATTTTTTTGTTGAAGCAATTATGGTTTCCAATTCTATTACCTTATAAATGATGCAAACTTTCTAAACTTTGATTTTTATATTGAACAAGTTATTCTTGTATTTAACTTGTTGTTTAGCATGCACAATTATACATACTAATGTTGAACAGTTTTATCGTTCAAATTGCTACGCATGCTTAGTATTCGATTTTTAATAACCTTGGCTTAACATTGTTCAAGCAAGGTGTGTTATAGTTATTCAAGTTGTATGCTATTAGATTATTACTAAAGCATGACTTTAATTTACCATGTTGATTCAATTACGATTATTCTATAGTATGATGTTATTGGTCTCATTCAACTAGTCCTTAGTTGATGTTCGCTGAATTCCAAATTACCCTGAAATGTATCCAAACCAAACTCACTTTGGTGCAGACTTGTACTCTAAATACTGAGATGAAAAACCCTATTATTAGGGGTAACTTACGCTTAGCGTTGAAATGTTTGTGCATAATACATTGTACAAAAGGATGATCCCCCTAAGTACGAGAAGTCCCTATAGTCTTATGGCTGTTAAAGTTTAAGTTGAAAAATTACTTATAACTATGGACATAGTTCGTGGTCTTAGGACCCTCAGTTATATACTTTAGAATGTTGATAAATCATATTGTTTAATTCTATCGAGCCTCTTATTTGATAGCTGTTGTAAAGATTTTTCATTCATTGTTGTTTCAAGTGAGCTTTATTTGCTCACTCTTGCTTATATCACTATTACAGTTAAAGATGAGATGGTTGATGTACCTAGCACCAGTAAGGGAAAAGGAAAGATGAACAAGTGTTGAAGACTTGTAGTGTGTTGATATTTGATTATCAGATTTTAAATTGAATGGTTGTAATGAAGTTTTTTTTTTCCGCATTTGAATAATTGTATTTAAAGGTTAGACAACCTAGGAGATTTTTATTATGTAACCCTTTAATGGGAAAGGTTTTATTTATCCAGTTTTATTGTGATGGGTAGTTAGATATGATTGTTTGATTTAGTGAGCACCCAATCCCGTGGGAATGAAGTACCTGGGTTTGGGGGTGTCACACCTGTTCTGACAATACCATCTGGTTCGGATGGATTTGTTATCTATAGCGACGCTTCAGGCAAAGGGTTAGGATGTGTTCTCATGTAACATGGGAAAGTCATAGCCTATGCCTCACGACAACTTAAAGAATATGAGAGGAATTATCCTACTATGATCTAGAGTCAAGCGTGATTATTTTCGCCTAAAGATCCTGGAGGCACTATCTCAGATGGGAGAAAGTGGAGATATATTCGAGACCATAAAAGCCTCAAATATTTCTTCACCCAAAAGGAACTCAACATGCGGCAACGATGTTGGCTCGAGTCATTAAAAGATTATGACCACACCATTCAATACCATCCCGAAAGTTAAAGCGTGGTAGCCGACAAAGCGTTGAGTAGAAGATCATATGCAGGAACGAGTGCGATGATGTAAAGTATATGCATAGAACTGACTTTAATTGAAAAAGTTAAGGTTGCTCAAGCCACAGACCCAGAGCTGATGCGTATGAAGAAGAAAGTACAAGAAGGTGCTATTCCAGAAGCAAGAATCGATGAAGAAAGAATACTTCGAGTCCACTCAAGACTTTGTGTTCATAACGACTCTTATTTAAAGTACAAGATCATGATGGAGGCACACAATACACCATTTGTGATCCATCCTGGAAGTACCAAAATGTATCGTGATCTTTGACATATATTTTGGTGGAACAATATGAAGAGAGTGATCGCGAAGTTTATCTCGAGGTGTTTAACTTGTCAACGTGTAAAGGAAGAGCATTAAGTGCCAAAGGGTCCATTGCAACCACTTGAGATTCCAAAATGGAAGTGGGAACACATTACCATGGATTTTGTTACGGGTCTTCCCACGATTTCTCAAGGCATAAATGCTATTTGGGTTATTGTTGATAGATTAACCAAGTCTGCTCATTTCTTGCCGATACGGGAGACTTATTCCCTTGAAAGTCTTGCTCGTATGTACGTGAATGAGATTGTAAGGTTGCATGGCATGCCAGTATTCATAGTTTCGGATCGTGACCCAAGATTCACTTCACGATTTTGGGTTAGCTTGCAAAAAGCTATGGGCACGGATTTATGATTCAATTCGGCATACCATCCTCAAACGGACGGACAATCAGAGAGGACTATTCAAACTCTTGAAGATCTATTAAGACTCTGTGTCCTAGATTTCAAAGGGAGTTGGGATAAGTATTTACCATTGGTGGAATTTTCCTACAACAACAGTTATCAGGCAAGTATAGGTGTGGCTCCATTCGAAGCATTATATGGACCAAAGTGTCGCTCTCCAGTATGTTGGGATGAGGTGGGAGAAGCAAAATTATTGGGACCAGAGTTGGTACGTATGACTACAGAAAAGATCCAAATGATTCGGACAACGATACAAGCAAGCACGTAATCCATAAAAGTGTTATGCGGATCTTCATCGAAAGGATGTGGAATTTAGTATTGGGGAACATGTATTGTTGCGTGTGGCTCCATGGAAGGGAGTTACAAGATTTGGGAAAAGAGGAAAGCTCAATCCACGATTTATTGGTCCATTTCAGATTCTTGACCGAGTAGGAAATGTGGCCTATAGACTCGCGTTACCTCCAAGCATGTCTCGTGTTCATAATGTTTTTCACATATCTGTGCTTTGTAAATATGTGAAGGACCCGAACCTCGTTATTGAGTTAGAACCGGACGAGATAGCCGAAGTCTTAACGTATAAGGAGGTACCACAAGTTAAAGTTTTGTGGAGGAACCATGCTATAGAGGAAATGACCTGGGAGTTGGAAACGAAAATGAAAGCGAGGTTTCCTTACCTTTTCGAAACACCAGGTACGTACGTCAATTTCGAGGACGAAATTTCATAAGGAGGGGAGGTTGTAAGACCCCAACTTATTATAAATGAAATTGAATTTCCTCTTTTTATTATTTTGAAATAGTAAGGGTTGATTTGATTAATGTGCTTAGTTATGGGTAAAATGCGCAAATATTTTAAATAAGCAAGTGGTTATAAAATATTCATTGTTGTCGGGGAATATTCGTTTGGTTGTGGAATATTCTTGCTGTCGGGAAATATTCGTACGATTGTAAGAAACTTTATGTGGGCCCCATAATGTAAAGCGATTGATGAAGAAAACGACAAGTATAAGTTGTTGTTACCAATTCATTGTTGAAATACTTATGGTGGTTAAAACACAAAGAAGCATTTGGTATTGCACCAATTATTGATTCTTACGTAAAGAAGACACTACTCAATAATTATTACAAGAATTACTATTCAATATTTTATTTTATTGATTCAATAATTGCTGCGTTGATATTTTATATTATTGTTGCTTCAATAATTGTCATTACACAGTATTTTCCATTATCAGACCAATAATTCATATTATTTGAATAATATTATTAGATAGTATTATTGACAATGTCTAAAAAGTTCTGTCTAAGGAGAGGTTTGGTCACCTAATTGCGCGCCAGTAAGGAGAAATCCTTATTGGAAAGCCCACTCTTTCTTGGGAATAGCCTCGTTGTCGATATTGTGATTTTGTAATATTATTTGTGAATAATTAATTATTGATTTATATGATAAGGAAAATATTCATTTTATGTGGATATAGATGGAGAAAATTTTAATGTGATGATTGTTGAAAAATTTATATTTTATCTTTTCTGATAAAATAATTCATTTAAATATATTATTATAATTTAATAATATAATAATGGTGATATTTTTACAGTGAATGTGGGATATATGAATAAATGAGGAGGAATAGTATTTTTGTTACAATAAATGTTAAAAACATGTTAAACATGTCGGCGGGCCCATTTCTTGACTGAAATTTGATTATAGCCTGTAAAATCGTTCGTATGTGGATTTCGGTCAATTTCTGTTTGGAATTTGGAAAAACTTTCTTCTGCAAACTTCTGCAAAGTTCTGATTATAGCATTATTGATATGTTTGGTGGGCCCCACTGGTTGTTGAAATGGCTGAATTCAATTATTCAAGGTGGGCATAGGAATTTAAATAAATAATATTATTTTATTAAATTTTCTAGTCTGGTGTTCTTAGCAATTTCCTATAAATAAGGTGCTTAGGTTAGAATTGAAAATCACACCAGAAACTGAAATTTTCTCTCTCTATAATATCGAGCGTATTTTTGTGAGTATTTTGATATTTTGAGTGTTGCTATCACGATTTGCAAGATCCCTTCAAAGACTATATCCAAAGATTCCAAATGTAAATCTTTGTCTTTTCGAGGTAAGGAAATTATTTTTTAAAAAAAATGATATTATTTTTTTCAATATCATTATGCTGAAATATTGGTAATATTTTTCTTGTGAAATTCTTGTGTCGGGATTACTATTCACGTATACGGCACTATTCACGAATACAGCACTATTCATAGATAAATTAAATTTTCTTTTTTTGTCCAAAATATCTATTATGGATACTAGCTTTGATTGTATCCATATTTTGGTCTTCATTCTTGAATTTTACTTCACTATGATTATTTATGAAGTATTTTTGAACTCGGATTGTTTAAAGTACGAATCCTTAATATTTGTTCTTTTGTTTTTTGGATTCGTTGTCTTTAAAATATTTTTTCATCATCCTCGATGCGTAAATGATGATATTCTTGAATATCTTTGGCTTTGTAGTCAAAAAGATGGTTGATTTTCTTATGAATATCTTTCTTCGTAGTAAAAAGATGAATATTTGACTTAAGATGTATATTGATTGATGTTCTGAGGGATAAAATATTGATGATGGACTTTTAAATTCATAGATAATAGTAGATTTCATTCTCTACGTAACTCTTCTATGAATTATTATTTCCGCTGCGAATATTGATTTAAAACTTGTTGTCTATTTTATTCTATCAGATTTTTTCCTGTTGAAGACTAACGATAATATGTTCTATATTATCTTAGTCATAATATTCTTTACTGGGCTAGTTGAGCTCACCCTTTTCCTTTTGTTCCATTTTTCTTCTCAGGAGGCGAGAATGTAGCGAGTACTAGTTGGGGTGTGGAATGATGGTCCTAGAAGTTGTTTTAGTAGTCCTCACTATTTTATATAATAGTGTATCAATAATTGTAATGATGACTTATTTGAGTGTGGATATTGTCTAGATGACAATCTTTGTATTTAAACTCACAGTTTATGTGTTGTCGTATTTTGCACGATAATTGTATTAATAAAGTTGTAGTTGTTTCTGTACCATGTATTTTGGTGACTCAGAATGGGAGTTGTATACCTATTTTGGGGACGTCACACATGGTACAGAATTTAAATACAAAATTATACAACTGTCATGTAAAATACGACAAAACATAGCTGAGAGTTTTGATACGAATATTGTCTTCTAGACAATATCAAAACTCAAATGGAGTCCTCATTACAATTATTAATAGTGAGGATTACTACAACCACCATCTCGGACCGTCACTCCATTTCCCGATTAGTCCCGGCTACGTTCTCATTTCCTAAAGAGAACAATGAAAGCAGAAGGGTGAGTTCAACTAGCCCAGTAAGAAATATTATGACTAAGATAATGCAGAATAAATTATCGTTAGCCTGCAACAATGTTAAACTGATAAAATATAATAAACATCAAGTTTAACTGCAGCGGAACAAGCAATCCATTAGAAGAGTCAAGTAGAGCATGATATCTACTATCTTCTATGATTTAAAAGTTTATCATCAATTTTATCGCTGAGACTCAGTTTAATAAATAATCCACATCACTGAATTATCCATGCATTACGGGCCAAGGATATTCATTAGTATCACATCCACGAATTATCCATGCACTACGGGCCAAGGATAATCGTGTTATCACCAATGGTCATGATCATGCCAACAACTGTCCATCAATGCACTACGGGCCAATGAGGACTTTTATCACATTATTTGTAACATTATAGGTCATGATTATACCGAATAATTCCTGTTCATAATCATACCAATCAACATTCCATATATGCACTACGGGCCAAAGATGACTTTCATAACAATATAAGCATGAGGATGATGACAATGATACAAGAATTCAATTAAATGAAAGCAAATGATAAATTTTAAAGATTTATAATTTAATTTATCAAAAATTTAAAAATGTACAAATTGTCAACATGATACTGCTTTGTGGAGTAAAATTCAAGAATAATACTGTATCAAAAATGATTTGGACCGAAAAAAAATTAATTTTTGTCATGAATAGTACCTCAGGTGAATAGTATTTGAGTGAATAGTACCCTGTGAATAGTACTTCAGGAATAGTACCCCGTGAATAGTACCCTGGCATGAAAAGATTAAAAATTATTAAGAATGCTTAGAATAATATTTCCATGAAAAGATACTAGATGAAGCTCAAATTTTAAGGATATTCTACTAATTTCAAGGAGTATAGAAGCTATACTTTAACAAAATGAGTGTAGAATTCAGAATCTGAAACGACATAATATTACTTACATACTACAGAGTATGGAAGAAAGTATTACTTCTTACGAATATTGAACAAAAATAATATCCCTTAACTTAAAAAGAGAGTACTTCTGACTGGTAGGGCGTGAATATTCTTGAAGAAAATTTTTACTTTTACACTCAAAGCTTCCTTAAACTCTAAAGAAGTACGCTCAATATTATAGAAGAAGAATTCACTGATTCTGGTGTGATTTTCAATTCTAAACTAAGCATCTTATTTATAGGAGAATGGCAGGATACTATTTGGATGCACAACAAGGAAAAAATCACGGACTGCACAGTAACCAAATCACAGATTTTTAACAAATTCTTTGAAATCACTATGCTAACACTATGTAGACACTATGTAAATACTATGCATAATAAAATATAATATATTCTATTTTACATAAAAAAAACAAAACTTATAAAATATATAATTATATATATACTTTCCCTTCATTCTAAGACATCCTAATTCTATTTCCTCTAATTGACCCCCACCACGACAAACATATATATATATATATATATATATATATATATATATATATATATATATAACAAAATTGAGATAACTTCTATCGACAGTTTTGAAAAATAGATAAGTGGGGGTCCATAAAATAAGCTAAATTTACAAAATATATACTTCATAAAAATTTTCTCAATATTTTTAGCAACATTTATTCATCAATAATATAACTTGCAATATTAACAACCAGATCATTTCCAGGAAACAGGGGGCTTTTCGATAAGGATTTCTCCCTATTAGCGCACAATTAAGTGACCAAACCCCTTTCCTCGACAGAATTTTCTAGACATTGTCAATAATGCAAATAACAATATGAATAACTTTGTCATCTCAATTATTGATTTAATAATATAAAATATTGTGATAATAATTGAATCAAATAACGTGAGATACTATGCAATAATTACTGTAGCAATAATTGAATAAAACTAAGTTACTTCTCATGTAAGCATCAATAATCAATCTGTAGTGTGCTACTTTATGCAACCACAGCAGACATTGTACTTTATCATCGGGTATTTTAACAGTTAACGATAAAACTTTCGCCGTTATTTTTATAAAAAGATATTTCTGTCGTTTTCTAACTTCGACAATAATTCCGTTGTGGGGTCCACCAATGATTGTGCCATCGTACGAATATTCTCTGGTAAAACGAATATTCCCCAACCAAATGAATATTTTATAACAACTTGTTTACTTTGCAAAATTTATAAATATTACCCACAACTATAACATTATAACAAATTTACACCTTAATATTCAAAAATTATATTTAGAGAAAAATTAATTTTTATTCATAAAAGTTAGAGTCTTACAACCTTCCCTTCTTATGAAATTTCGTCCTCGAAATTAGTGTATGTACCTGGTATGTCAAAGAGGTGAGGATACCTTGATTTTATTTTAGATTCTAACTCCCATGTCATTTCCTCAACATCGTGGTTTCTCCACAAAACTTTGACTTGAGGTATAACCTTGGAGAGTAGAATATGTTCCTTTTTATCCAAGATTTTAATAGGTACCTCTTCATACGTTAAATCTTCCGCTATTTTGTCTGGTTCTGAATCAGTAATGTGGTTCGGGTCTTCCACATATTTACGTAACATAGATATGTGAAAAATGTTATGAACACGAGACATACTTGGCGATAAGGCGAATCTATAAGCAACAGTTCCTACTCGATCGAGGATTTTGAATGGGCCAATGAATCGAGAATTGAGCTTTTCTCTCTTTTCAAATCTTGTAATTCCCTTCTATGGAGCAACACGTAACAACACATGTTCTCCAACATTGAATTCCATGTCCTTTCGATGATGATCAGCATAACTCTTTTGTTGATCTTGTGAGGTCTTTATACATTGCCGGATCATTTGAATCTTTTTCATTATCATGCGTACCAATTCTGTTCCCAATAACGTTGCTTCACCCACCTAATCCCAGCATACTAGGGAACGACAGTTGCGTCCATACAACGCCTCGAATGGAGCCATGTCAATACTTGTTTGATAACTGTTGTTATAGGAGAATTCCACTAATGGCAAGAATTTGTCCCAACTTCCTTTGAAGTCTAGGACACAGAGTCTTAATAGATCTTTAAGAGTTTGAATAGTCTTCTCCGACTGCCCATCCGTTTGAGGATGATATGCCGAACTAAATCATAAATTCGTGCCCATAGCTTTCTGCAAACTAACCCAAAATCGTGAAGTGAATCTTGGGTCTCGATCAAGAACTATGGATACTAGAATACCATGCAGTCTTACAATCTCATTTATGTATATATGAGCAAGACATTCAAGTGTATAAGTTTCTCGTATAGGTAAAAAATGAGCAGACTCGGTTAATCTATCAACAATGATCCAAATCGCATCTATGCCTTGAGAAACCTTGGGAAGACCAGTAATGAAGTCCATGGTATGTGATCCCACTACTATTCTGGAATTTCAAGTGGTTGCAATGGACCTTTTGGCACTTGATGCTCCACCTTGACACGTTGACAAGTTAGACACCTTGAGATAAACTCTGCTATATCTCTCTTCATATTGCTCCACCAAAATGTATGTCAAAGACCACGATACATTTTAGTACTCCCAGGATGGATTGCAAACGGTGTGTTGTGCGCCTCCATCATAATTTTGTACTTTAAATCAGGGTCGTTAGGAACAAAAAATCTGGAGTTGAGTAGAAGTATTCCTTTTTCATCGATTCTTGCTTCCGGAATAGCACCTTCTTGCACTTTCTTCCTCATACACATCAGCTCCATGTCTTTGGCTTGAGAAACTTTAACTTTATCGATTAAAGTCGGTTCTACTCGTATATTTGGCATCATCGCATGGGTCGCTGGAGTCTTTAACTCTATCTCCATCCTTTGCAAGTCATACAAAATGGGCCTTTGCGTTGACAATATCGCTTTTCGTGCTAGCATGATCTGATCTTTCTCAACGCTATACCACCATGTTCGCTTTTTTAGGATGGTATTGAATGGTATGATCGTAATCTTTTAACAGCTCGAGCCAACGTCGTTGCGCATATTGAGTTCCTTCTGGGTGAAGAAATATTTGAGGCTTTTATGATCCGTATATATCTCCACTTTCTCCCCATACAGGTAATGCCTCTAGATTTTAAGCGTAAAAATGACTGTTGCCAATTCTAGATCATGAGTAGGATAATTCCTCTCATATTCTTTGAGTTGTCATGAGGCATAGGCTATGACTTTCCCATGTTGCATGAGAACACATACTAACCCTCTACCTGAAGCATCACTGTAGATGACGAATCCCTCCGAACCAGATGGTATTGTTAGAATAGGTACTGAAATTTGTCTCCTCTTGAGTTCTTGAAAACTCATCTCACATTTCTCGCTCCAACCGAATTTTGTATCTTTTCGAGTCAGCTGAGTTAATGGAGTAGCGATTCGAGAGAATTCTTCCACAAATCTCCGATAATAACTAGCTAAGCTCAGAAAGCTACGTACTTCGATCACTGACTTAGGTTGCTCCCATATTTGAATTGCTTCAATCTTTGCTGGGTTAACAGATATTCCGTGATTTAATATCACATGCCCAAAGAATGCAACTTCCTCAAGCCAGAACTCACATTTCTTCAACTTAGCATACAACTTGTTTTCACGAAGCTTTTGGAGTATCAACCTCAAATGTTGCTCATGATCTTCACGGCTTTTGGAGTATATGAGGATGTCATCAATAAAGACGACCACAAAATGATCCAAATATTTCTTGAATACTTGGTTCATCATATCCATGAAAGCGGCGAGGAGCATTAGTCAATCAAAAGATATGACTAGAATTCATAATGCCCGTCTATGCAAGGAGTTCGAAAGCGGTCTTTGGAATGTCAATGGTTTTAATCTTTAAGCGATGATATCGAGCGAAGATTGATATTTGAAAAGAATTTAGCACCTGCTGGCTGGTCAAGCGAATTCGTCAATGCGAGGCAAGCGAATTACCTATTTTTGATGGTGACATGATTCAACTCCTGATAATCAATATAAAGTCGCATACTTCTATCTTTCTTCTTTACGAATAGAAAAGGAGCACCCCAAGGAGACGTACTAGGACGAATAAAACTGATGTCTAACAATTCCTGCAGTTGGGTTTTAACTCTTGAAGTTCAATAGGAGCCATTCGATATGGGGCTTTGGAAATGGGTTTGTACTGGGTTCAAGGTCGATACAAAATTCCATTTCACGATCTGGGGGTAAGCCAGGAATTTCTTTAGGGAATACGTCAAGAAATTTATTAACAATAGAAATATCATTCAAATTTGATGTATTTTTGTTTAAATCTGTGACATGGGCTAAGAAAGCTTGACATCCGTTTTTCAATAAACGAATAGCTTTATGACTTGATATAACAGTGATTGACTTTAGTGGTTTGGTTTCTTGAATTCACATAATAGGTTGGTTAGGAATATGAAAGCTAACAACCTTATGAAAATAATCAATTTTAGCATGATGAGTAGTTAACCAATCAATTCCTAAAATCACATTGAATGCAAGTATTTTCAAAGAGATAAGATCGACAGGTAACATGCGTTTACCGATTTGAATCAAATAATGTGACGCCCCCGAATTCGGGTCCTCTGACCCCGATTCGGTCATCACGATAAAATACAAACATCCACCTCTAAACAACATACGATAACTAAAATGTGGAAAATAATAAACGTACGTCATTCATTCAAAAGGTGTTACTAGTCCCAAGATACGATAACCTTAAAATCATCTTACAAACATACCCTAATATAAACATCAGGGTTCATATTACATAACAGTAATTTAAACTAGGCATAAGGTAAGGTCTGCTCTTTGCCACTGTTCTACATCTTTCCTTTACCCTTGTCCTTCCCTTAGGTTTCGGGCTTAGCTGCAATATAATTCATGATATAGCAAGGATGAGCAATAAGTTTGCCCAACAAGTTTAAATACAACAATAAGGATATATCATGATGAATGGAAAAATATCTGACAATGAATTCAACAATATGAATATCTGAAGGATTCAACAATATGAATATCGAAAGCAAAGATAGTGATTACTTTTAGAATAACTGCTAGTCAAATAGACTTTGAATTATAACACTCCAATGAAATCAATAGCTAATTGACCCTTTGGTTACTGGCTACAGAATAAGTACTTGAGGGGATCAGCCTCATGTACACTATGTATATGCATAACATTTAAATCTGCTCTGTGTATCTTATATTAGATACCTGGGGTACTCCCCTATCATAAAAGGGGTGTTCTTTCAGTCTAAGAATCCTTACCATCAATTGGTTTGGATAGCTTTTAAAAACTTCATACGCTTGTCTGACCGAACAAAGGTTCAAACTCTATCTAACACAGTTCAAGAATTATTGAACTTTAAATGATGTACAAGTCCAGGATTGTACGAACTCAAGTGCACTAAGTGCGAATATTAATAATATCGATGTGGAATAATTGTAAAGTAATTAAATCGCTTAATAGCATACTTGGAAATAAGATTCAAGCTTAAATGAATAACTTTCAATTCAACAATAACTTGCTCAATACAATATGAGAAGGATAGGAACTTCCACAAACTCAAAGTTATGTCACTTAGGAAACTTGCAACACAATAAGAATAGTGTTCAGATACTTGCTCACTATAAATTTGAGTGAGTTTAATGAAACTTGCTCGATATACGAATCACATGAAATTCAAGAACTTGCACAGCATACAAAGTTATGTAAGTTAGGAAACTTGCTCAATAATAATTGGAGTAAGTTTAGGGAACTTGCAACACAATACAAAAGTGTTCGGATACTTGCTCAAGTAAAAGAGTAAGAATTAAGGAACTTGCTCAATATAGATTTGAGTAAAGTTAGAGAACTTGCACAATCAAAGAGTGAAGTTCAAAGAAACTTGCCCTGTTTGCTCAGCTACAATATAATTCTAGCTTTAACTAACTTGCGTTGAAACGACCTAACATTAACAAGTCGGTCTTTCAATTAGTATGTGTAAACTATTACGAGCCTACACTTAAAATAATCAAATCATCACATAGCATGCTTCTCAACACATTACATGGCACATTGGTCACATATTACAAGATGAAGAAATCATATAAGCATGCCTTAAATTTCAGAATCAAAACAGAATCTATTCTATTGCGGAGATTGCGATAGCGGCTTGGTTTATCTTAAGGAGTGGCGGCAATAGCTGCTCTGAGTGCAAACCAAGACATGGATCTTCAACGATGGTAAAGCGATTGCACACACGACTTGCACATAAACGAACAATCATGCACAACACACATGCTATTACATGAATAGCTAACTTTAACCTTTCATCAAACATATCAAAGGTCATTATTCATTTTTACTTAATCAAGACTTCACATGTTAAGCTATCAACCATGTAAGTCATTTTACCTACCATACATCATACTTTCATATATATATATACATGCTAGACATCAAAAACATACAAGTTCTCAACTTAATGTATATATAGTTTATCAAGTTCATTTTCAAAACTTTAAGTCTCCATTAGTAAAATTCATTCAAGCATGCAAGATACGTCTATATTGTCTAATTCATGCTTTCATATGCATTTGTACACATGCTCAAGTTATTTATGTATGTTCACAAAGTCAGAATGTATATTACTCAATGTATAAAATTTCTAGTTTTCAAATTTTTAAGCCTTCTTAAAATAACCAAGTCAAAACAAACCTATTATGGCTTACTACATACATAACTACTATAGTCCACAAGTTCAAGTCATTTGTATGCATATAATAATCAAGGTAACAAGTTCAGAATATCTTAAGAAGCTAACATGAGCAACTGTGATCTGCTACTCATGTGATAGCAGCAGAAGAACAGGAAGTGGTAGCGGCCACTTCCTATGAAACTAAAAATATGGCCACTTCTTCTACAGAGGCTCAACTCCAAACATTTCCAAACATCTTTATGCAGTAACTTAACTACTTCTAATACTCCTAAGCATGCATACTAACTTAAACAACACAGAGACATGCTAATTCATAACAATTAACAGAGAATTCTTGAGAATTTTAAGAATTTGACAAAAACCCAATTCAAGAACTAAAACAAAGCAACGTGAATTGAAGATTATGTCTGTCATTTATAGAAGAAATTTGGACTGGACAATCACATTGCACTGATGTTGAATTCATGGTGTATTAGCCGGAAACATTGGTTAATAAGGAGTGGTTTAACAACCCACCACCAACCATCACCATAGCCAATGATCACAGACTTAGAAGTTACGTATTTAGGTGATAGGTTACTGTTCATGTACTATGTGCCACTCAATTTGGGATAAAATCTCAGCACTTGCATAAAATGTAATACCAAAATAACATTTGGTTTATACTATACACCTAATATATACTTTGGCTATATAATATGTTTACATAATTCATTTCATACAATATATGTTATAATGATTTAAGGAGCATACAATATATTTTCTAATTACAAGGCATCAATTAGTGCACATACAGATAATTTATGTACATTTTCTATTACCATGACTGTTATTATCATAATAACTTAATGAAATCATTATTAATTTAACAATTGATATGATTATATGTCAATAGGGTATACCTGAATGTTTACCCACACACTTCATATCCTATAACAATATTATTATGCAACTCACATGAATGCAAATAACTCTTACTATATAGTCTATATATATATAATATATAGACATATTAATGCGCCACCTTGTACTATATAAAATATATAGTTAACTACCATATAATAAAGGTTTACTACATTGCATGTTTGCACAAATTAATCAAGTAAATATATAATCACATTATATTTATTAATCTCTTACTCATTAATTATTATTTATTCATAATAATTATTAATTAACACTATCAATTAATTACTCAAAATTGCAATTAATCAATATGTTCAACTCTTGCTACTATATTCAAATAAATTGAATATTTAATTATTAATAATCCTATCAATTCCTTGATATCAAACTCTTAGGGTTAGTCCACTAATTTAAATAAACTATTAGTGACTCCTTTTAATTGTTTCATAAATTCACATAACCACATAAGGTTTAAATAGACTCAAAAAAATAACTCATTAAAATTAAATCACATATTTAATTAATAAGGAGTTTCAAATTCGTGGACGTTACATCCCTCCCCCCTTATAAAAATTCTGTCATCGGAATTGTAAAAATAAGGTTACTCAAATAAAAAATGATAATTCGCTCTCATTTTCTCTTCTAGCTCCCACGTAGCTTCTTCTACTGCATGATTCCTCCAGAGAATCTTAACGGAATGGATAATCTTATTCCTCAACTTCTGTTCCTTCCTATCTAGTAGTGGGACAGAACTTTCCGCATCTGATAAGTCTTTTCTACTTGAATTGGTTCATAGGAGATAACGTGCTTGTAGTCCAGGTTTATATGGTAAATATCTTGACACATGAAACATGTTGTGAATGTGCTCAAGTTAGGAGGTAATGCTACATCATACGCCACTTCAGGCTACTCGCCTCGAATCTCAAAGCATCCTATGAACCTAGGGCTCAACTTGCCTTCTTCCCAAAAACGAATCTTCCTTTCCGGGGAGATACTTTGAAAAGCATAACTTCCTAATTCAAAATCTCTCTTCTTACGATGTAAATCCGCATACTTCTTCTGGCGATCTTGAGCTGTGACGCCCCCAAAACAGGTATACATCACCCATCTTGAGTCACCAAATACATGGTGCAAAATTCAAATATAACTTAATAATACAACTATCGTGTAAAATACGACAAAACATAAGCTGAGAGTTTTAATACGAATATTATCTTCTAGACAGTATTCAACTCAAATGGAGTCCTCAATACATTTATTATCACACTATTTCATAGAATAGTGAGGACTACTAATGCTATCATCTGGACCGTCACTCCATTCCCCGACTAGTCCCAGCTACGTTCTCATTTCCTGAAGAGGACAATGAAAGCAAAAGGGTGAGCTCAACTAGCCTAGTAAGAAATATTATGACTAAGATAATGCGAGAATAATTTATCGTTAGCCTTCAATGAGTGTTAAGCGATAAAATATAACAAATATCAAGTTTAAGCTGCAATGAACAAGTAATCCATTAGAAGAGTCAAGTAGAGCATAAAATCTACTATCTTCTATGATTTAAATGGTTTTTCATCACTTTTATATTTGAGACTCGACAATAAATAATCCACATCATCGAATCACCCACTACTACTGACGAGGATTTTTTTTTAGTATCACGACCACAAATTATCCATGCACTCTACGGGCCGAGGATATTCGTGTATTCATCAATGGTCATGATAATGCTAACAAGCATCCATCAATGCACTACGGGCCAATGATGACTTTTACCACATCATTTGTAACATTATGGTTATGATTATACCGAATAATCCCTGGTCATAATCATACCAAGTCCATCTATGCACTACAGGCCACAAATGACTTTAAACATAATATAAACATGAGGATGATGACAATGATATAAGAATTTAATAAAATAAGTTCAAGGACAAATTTTTAAAGATTTATAATTTAATTTATCCAGAAATCAATAACGTCTAAATTGTCAACATGATACTGCTTTGTGTAGTAAAATTTAAGAATAATATTGTACCAAAAATAATTTGGACCGAAAACGAATAAATTTTTATCAAGAATAGTACCCCGGATGAATAGTACTAGAGTGAATAGTACCCCGTGAATAGTACTTTGAGAATAGTAACCCCGTGAATAGTACTCCGGCATGAAAAAGTTAAAACTTATCAAGAATACTCAGAATAATATTTTACATGAAAGATTTGGATGAAACGCAAATATCAAGGATATTCTACTAATTTCATGGAGTTTAGAAGCCAAAACTTTAACAAAACGAGTACAGAATTTGAAATCTGAAACGAAATAATATTACTTACATACTACAGAGTATGGAAGAAAATTATTTCAAGCGAATATTGAACAAAAATAACATCCCTTACCTTGAAAAGAAGAGTATTCCAACTAGTATAGCGAGGATATTCTTGAAGAAAACTTTCACTATTTTCTACGCTCAAAGCTTTCTAAAACTCTAAAGAAATACGCTCAATATTATAGAAGAAGAATTCTCTGATTCTGGTGTGATTTTCAATTCTAACCTAAGCGCCTATTTATAAGAAAATGCTAGAACGCCATAGGAGACTAAAATAATAAAATAATAATATTATTTTTCTTTTCCTACGCACATGTATTAGACCAATTCAAGCACTCTATTCTTGAACCAAAAATTCAGCACATTTTTTCACCAAAACAAAAGTGGGTCCCACCCATAATTTTAATAAAAATATTTTAATTTCTGAAGCTTCAACAATTCATAATAAATAGCCCTTTTATCAGAAAAATACCAATTTATATCAATTCCACACGAAATTGAATTCTCTACAACTTTGTAGCTTTAAGTTTTTCCAAATTCCAAACAGAAAATATTCGAAATTCACAAACGGATGATTTTCAACACCTCTTAAAATTCACAACAAATCATACGCTAATTTTTAACGGTTCAAAATTTGTGGACATATACTCAACTTATATATATATATATATATATATATATATATAACATATCTAAAAATCACAAGCGATCCAGCTGGTCGGATCGTAATTATAACTTTCAATGATAGAGCTTTAAGAATCTGGATTTGATTTTTTAATACCTCAATCAGACAAAATCTTGATAAAACACCTCGGGATTAATTCCTTCATTTATAACCACATAAAATAAATATTTTCTTATCATATAAATCAATAATTAATTATTCACCAATAATATTATAGAATCACAATAATGATGACCGTGTAGTTCCGGGAAAGATGGGGCTTTCCGATAAGGATTTCTCCTTACTGACGCCCCAATAAGGTGACCAAACCTCTCCTTGAAGAACTTTCTAGACATTGTCAATAATGCTATCTAATAATATTATTCAAATAATATGAATTATTGATTTGATAATGGGAAATACTGTGCAGTAACAATTATTGAAATAACAATAATGTAAAATATCAACGTAGTAATTATTGGATCAATAAAATAAAATATTGAACAGTAATTACTGTAATAATTATTGAGTAGTGCCTTCTTACGTAAGAATCAATAATTCAAAAATATTGTGCAATCTGGTATCTTCTCAAGCAACAACGCGTATTACTATATTTTAACCACCGGGTATTCCAACAGTGTTAACGGTAACAACTATGCCGTTATTTATAAAAAGATATTTTTGTCATTTTCTCAATCAAAACAATAATTACATTTTGTGGGGTCCATCAATGATTGTCGAATATTGGTAAATGCGAATATTCCAGACCAATCGAATATTATATAACAACTTGCATACTTTACAAAATTTATAAATATTACCCACAACTATAACATTATATCAAATTCACTCCATAATATTCAAAAATAATATTTATAGAAAATTCATCTTTATTCATAAAAGTTGGGGTCTTACAACCTCCCCTTCTTATGAAATTTCTCCCTCGAAATTAGAAGTACGATGCACGGTATGTCCAAGAGGTAAGGATACCTTGATTTCATTTCTGATTCTAACTCCCAGGTCATTTCCTCAACATCGTGGTTTCTCCACAAAACTTTGACTTGAGGTATAACCTTGGAGCGTAAAATATGCTCATTTTTATCCAAGATTTTAACAGGAACCCCTTCATACGTTAAATCTTCCGCTATTTCGTTCGGTTCTATCTCAATAATGTGGTTCGGGTCTTTCATATATTTACGTAACATAGATATGTGAAAAATATTATGAACACGAGACATACTTGGCGGTAAGGCAAGTCTATAGGCCATAGT
Source organism: Panax ginseng (assembly GCA_020205605.1). Classification (NCBI taxonomy): domain Eukaryota; kingdom Viridiplantae; phylum Streptophyta; class Magnoliopsida; order Apiales; family Araliaceae; genus Panax; species Panax ginseng. The sequence goes on along the minus strand of CM035131.1, from coordinate 110,233,027 downwards.
TCCTACTCGATCGAGGATTAAAAATGGGCCAATGAATCGAGGATTGAGCTTTCCTCTCTTTTCAAATCTCGTAACTCCTTTCCATGGAGCAACACGTAACAACATATGATCTCCAATATCGAATTCCACGTCCTTTCAATGAAGATCAACATAACTCTTTTGTCGATCTTGTGAGGTTTTTATACGTTGTCGGATTGTTTGAATCTTTTCTGTAGTCATACGTACCAACTTTAGTCCCAAAAACATTGCTTCACCCACCTCATCCCATCATACTGGAAAATGACACTTTCTTCCATACAACACCTCGAATGGAGCCATGCCAATACTTGCTTGATAACTGTTGTTGTAGGAAAACTCCACCAATGGTAAGAACTTGTCCCAACTTCCCTTAAAGTCAAGGACATAAAGTCTTAATAGATCTTCAAGAGTTTGAATAGTCCTTTCCGACTGCCCTTCCGTCTGAGGATGATATGCCTAGCTAAATCGTAAATCTGTGCCCATAACTTTTTGCAAACTAACCCAAAATCTTGAAGTGAATCTTGGGTCTCGATCAGAAACTATGGATACTAGCATACCATGCAATCTTACAATCTCGTTTATGTACATACGAGCAAGATGTTCAATACGAGCAAGACGTTCAAGTGTATAAGTTTCTCGTATAGGTAAGAAATGAGCCGACTTGGACAATCTATCAACAATGACCCAAATCGCATCTATGCCTTGAGAAACCTTGGGAAGACCAGTAACGAAATCCATGGTAATGTGCTCCCACTTCCATTCTGGAATTTCAAGTGGTTGCAATGGACCTTTTGGTACTTGATGCTCTGCCTTGACTCGTTGACAAGTTATAAACTCCGCGATCTCTTTCTTCATATTGCTCCACCAAAATGTATGTCAAAGATCATGATACATTTTAGTACTCCCAGGATGGATTGCAAATGGTGTGTTGTGCGCCTCCATTATGATTTTATACTTTAAATCATGGTCGTTAGGAACATAAAGTCTGGAGTTGACTCGAAGTATTCCTTCTTCATCGATTCTTTCTTCTGGCATACCACCTTCTTACACTTTCTTCCTCATACGCATCAGCTCCAGGTCTGTAGCTTGAGCAGCTTTAATTAACTTTATCGATTAAAGTTGATTCTACTCGTATATTCACCATCATCACATGGGTCCCTGGTGTCTTTAACTCTATCTCCATCCTTTACAAGTCATACAAAATAGGCCTTTGTGTTGACAATATCGCACTTGTACCCGCATATGATCTTCTACTCAATGCGTCAGCTACCACGTTCGCTTTACCAGGATGGTATTGAATGGTATGATCATAATCTTTCAACAGATCAAGCCAACGTTGTTGCCGCATGTTGAGTTCCTTTTGAGTGAAGAAATATTTGAGGCTTTTATGATCCGTAAAGATCTCCATTTTCTCCCCATACAAGTAAAGCCTCCAAATTTTAAGTGCGAAGACAACAACTGCCAACTCTAGATCATGAGTAGGATAATTCCTCTCATATTCTTTGAGTTGCCTAGAGGCATAGGCTATGACTTTCCCATGTTGCATGAGAACACATCCTAACCCTTTGCCCGAAGCATCACTGTAGATGACAAATCCCTCCGAGCCAGATGGTATTGTCAGAACATGTGTTGAAATGAGTCTCCTCTTGAGTTTTTAAAAACTCTTCTCACATTCCACGCTCTAACCAAATTTTATATCTTTCCGAGTCAGCTGAGTTAATGGAGTAGCGATTCAAGAAAACCCTTCTACAAATCTCCGATAATAACCAGCTAAGCCGAGAAAGCTACGTCCTTTGGTCATTGATTTAGGTTGCTCCGACTTTTGAATAGCTTCAATCTTTCTTGGTCAACGGATATTCCATGACTTGATACTACTTGCCCAAGGAATGCTACTTCCTCATGCCAGAACTCGCATTTCTTCAACTTTTCAAAAAGCTTATTTTCACGAAGCTTTTGGAGTATCAGCCTCAAGTGTTGCTCATGATCTTCACGACTTTTGGAATATATGAGGATGTCATCAATAAAGACGACCACAAAGTGATCCAAATATTCCTTGAATACTCAGTTCATTATATCCATGAAGGCGTAGGGAGCATTAGTCAAATCAAAAGACATGACTAGAATTCATAATGCCCGTCATCGAGTTCGAAAGTCGTATTTGGAATGTCATCGGTTCTAATCTTTAGCGATGATATCCAAACTAAGATCGATCTTTGAAAAGAATTTGGCGCCTTGCAAGTGGTCAAACAGGTCATCAATACGTGGCAATGGGTACCTATTTTGATGTTGACATGATTCAACTCCCGATAATCAATACAAAGTCGCATACTCCCATCTTTCTTCTTCACGAATAGAATAGGAGCACCCCGAGGAGACGCGTCTTAGGGCCGAATGAAACCAATATCTAACAATTCCTGCAATTGGGTCTTTAACTCCTGAAGTTCAATAGGAGTCATTTGATATGGGGCTTTAGAAATGGGTTTTGTATCAGATTTAAGGTCGATACAAAATTCAATTTCATGCTCTGGGGGTAGGCCAGGAAGTTCTTCATACGTTAGGAAATTTATTAACAATAGAAATATCTTTCAAAACTGATGTATTTTTGTTTAAATCCGTGACATGAGCTAAGAAAGCTTGACATCCATTTTTCAATAAACAAATAGCTTTATGGCTTGAGATTACAGTGATTGATTTTAATGGTTTGGTTGCTTGAATTCGCATAATAGGTTGGTTAGGAATATAAAAGCTAACAACCTTATGAAAACAATCAATTTTTGCATGATGAGTAGTTAACCAATCAATCCCTAAAATTACGTCAAATACAAGTATTTTCAATGAAATAAGATCGACAGGTAATGTGAGGGTACCTATTTGAACCAAACAAGACTTATAAACAGTGGATGTAATGAAGGTTTATCCCAATGGAGTTTCAACAGATAGGTCAAAGTCTAATTTCTCCGGAGTTAAATTTAAACGTTTAACGCAAGTAGGAGAAATAAAAAAATGGGTAGAACCGGTATCAAATAAGGTATAGACTTCGCTAGAGTTTATAATAAGCTTACCCGTGATGACCTCATTCGGGTTCCTTGCTTTCTGGGAGGTCATGACAAATGATCTCCCTTGAACTACAGACTTTGACTTTTCTGGGACGGCCTTTGGTGCCTCCATCCCAACTGGATTTATCTTCGGTGCACGATAAAATCGGGCTAGGTGACCTTCTCTTCCACAATTATAACACGCTTTGATCAGATCGCGCGGTTTGTCTTGATGTGTCCTCCTCCTCGCATTTGAAGCATATGATAGGTGTTCGTTCTCCTTTCTTAACAACGAGTGCTGGTGCTGATGTCTTTTCATTATTGTTGAATCTCCTCTTCTTGAAATGTCCACTCTTATTGTCTTGGCCATGATTACCACCTAAGTGGTTACCATTTCTGGCCTATTGATTCCCTCCACGCTTGTTGTCACCGCTTCGATGAATGCTACCACTGGTATTATCATTTTATCGGTTGCTCTGTCTTGGTTGGGTTGACTCATTATCGCGCTCCAATAACTGAGCCCTATTCACAAGATCTGAATACAAACACAGTTTATGAGAGATAAGGTATTGACGTATCTCGGGTTTCAAACCTCTTAGAAACATTCGCGTCATTCTGTCCTCATTATCAACCAAATGGATGCAAACCGGGATAACTCAGCAAACTTGGCTTCGTACTGCGACACGGTCATGCTATTTTGCTCCAGTTTAATGAACTTTACCTCTTTTATGTGATGAATACTTTCAGAAAAGTACTTGTCGTTGAACAGTTCTTGGAACTTCTCCCAAAACATCTTCAGTGCGGTAGGTTGCGTATGCTTCTGATTTCCACCGTAATAATCTACTTACGCATAACATGAAGGTGTGTGAAAGGAACCTTTGCTCCTCGGAGCATCCAAAGACATCAAATATCTTGTTGATCTACTTTATCCACGTCTCCGCCTTAAGTGGTTTTGGTTCTCCAAAAAACTACGGTGGTCTCAGCTCCTTGAACTGTTTAGTAGTGACCGTCCGAGAGTTGCCAGTGTTACCACCTGCATTTCGGACAGGAGTCTTTCTTACCTGATGTTGCATGAATTGCAGAAAGCCTCTGAACATTTCATCGTTCATCATTTGGTCAGTGTTGTTGTTTGGATGAGGATTATTGTCTTCCTGTTGCACATTATCCTGGATATTCATCTGTGGTGACTCTACGGTCTCCTGTGCTCCATTGCTATTCTCAATATTCTCAGATGTCATTTTCAAATACTACCACAAAATAAGTGTTAATTGACATGTCACTTATTATCCCTATACTCTGACCGACCAATTAAATACCAAATAAACTTAGGTAGGTCATACTAGCGAAGGAATTCCCCATCTCTCCTAGTTCTTGTCTCACATCTCAGCCAGGGATCATATCCCTAAGCTTTGATACCAACTGTGACTGTGAGATCCCGAATTTTATGAAATAAAAGTATTCAATTTTTCTATTTTGGTAAGTAGTTAAATTGATAAAAGTTTAAAGTTAAGGGTGATATGTGAAAAATTTTTAAAGTAAGCAAGTTGTCATAAAATAACCGGTAGTAAAAATACAGTAATACGCGTGGTTGCATAGTAGTATACGGTATTGATTGTTGATGCTTATGTGAGAAGTCACTTAGATATACTCAATTATTGCTACAATAATTGCTGCATCATATCTCTCATATTATTGATTCAATTATTGTCATAGCATCATCTGCATAATATGTTATATTATTAAATCAATAATTGAGACGAGAAAGTTATTCATATTATTATTTGCAATGTTGGCAATGTCTAAAAAGTTACATCGAGGAGAGGTTTGGTCACTAATTGGCGCGCGATAAGGAGAAATCCTTATCGGAAGCCCCCTCTTTCTTAGGAGCATTTGGTTGTTAAATATTGTGAGTTATAATATTAATGATGAATAAGTTTATGTTGATTAAAGATGAATTTGATAGTTCCATTGTGTTGAGATTATTAGTGTTAGTGGAAATCGACATCTATTCCGATGATAATTGATGTCTTGGGGTTATATTGATAAATCGGATAATTAATCGGATAAATGAGCAATTAATTGCTACTAATTCACATGCTTATATAACTATTTGTTCACATGTGTGTACTATTGAATCACATTCTTGTACTATTAGGGGAGTTGGTGCAAGATTGATAATACTTGCATGACTAAGTTAAAATGGAGGTATAGATGGAGAGTCTTATCTTTGTAATTCATATTTTCACATGATTATAACTATTGATTCACATGATTGAACTATTAATTCACATTATTTACTATTAGGGGAGGTGGTGCAAGTTTGATAATACTTGCAGGACTAAATTAAAAATGAAAGAAAAGTTGGAGGTATTGTACAGTAATATTTTGAGCCCCAAAACGTGCAATTATCAAAACTATATTTTCCTATAAATAGAAGCTCATTTTTCCTTCATTTCTCACCAATTCACTAAAGCTTTAGAGCAATTATTATAGAGAGAAATTATAGAGAGAAAGAAGAAGAGAAGTTTGCTACCTCACTATTCCAGTATCCAGTCTTCTTCTGAGGTAAGGGATATCATTATTGTGTAAGGGGTATTATTTCTTTCGTATTCAAGAAGAGAGCTACTGTTATTCCATTCTTTATTATTATGTTGGAATAACCTGTCTATGCGAAGTACCGCATACATAGTGAAATTCTTCTATTATTCCATTCTTTATTATTCTGTTGGAATATCTTGTCTGTGCGAATTACGCATGATCTGGTTCCATTCTTTATTATTTTGTTGGAATAACTTTTCATGCATGCGATCTATCGCATGCACGGTGAATTCTGTTGTTATTACATTTGGAAATATCATGTATGTAAGCTTGATTACGCATGACCTAGTTTCATTCTTTATTATTATGTTGGAATATCTTGTCTGTGCGGATTACACATGACCTGGTTTCATTATTTATTATTCTGTTGTGAATAACCTGTTTGTGCGGTCTATCACATGCATGGTGAATTCTTTTGTTATTCTATTCTTTATTATTCTGTTGGAATAACCTGTCTATGTGGATTACCGCATGCATGGTGAATGATCCTTTGTATCTATTCCTTATTAAATTGTGAAAATGATCTGTTTACGTGGATTATCGCATGGCGGGTGAAAATTTATTTGCAGTTTCATAATTTTTCTGACCCTCAAAAATTCTGAAAAAATTTGAAATGATAATTTGATGAGTTTTCTATATTGTGTCCAAAGATGGCGATTTTTGGATGTATAGATAAAGAGTTATGGATTTTATGAGAAAAGACTATTTTAAAAGTAAACCCTTATAACTCCTTGTGGTTAACTCCAAAATTGGTGAAATTTTTATTGAAAGTACATGTATATAACAGGAGTATATCCTGTAAAATTCAGAATTTTTGGACAAAAGTACAATTTATGATAAATGTCTAAATATTCGGCAGTTTTGGCCATATGAAAAATAGTAAATGAATTTTAAAAATTCTGAGAAAAATATATGTTCAATATGGGACTATATTCTGTTAAATTCCAGAAAAGAAATATTTTTGGGACTGATTTGGTATTTTTCATAAAAATAAACTAGTTATGAGTAAATGAATTAAATATGTTATGTGAAGTAACAAAATTGGAAAATAGGATTTTATGGCTTGTGAATCCTATATAGGGTATATGCAGATTTTTGATGAGGGATTTGATCATTAGTGATGAAATCTTATGAGTATGACATTTTTGAATGATTAAATGTATTATTTGGTAAAGTATAAACAATTGAAATAAATTGTTTATAAGTTTAAGAATTGATTAAAATATTATTATAATATTAGATTATGAGTTTATTAAGTGATTGATAATATTTGGATAAATTTAAAGTCTCTAATATTTATCCTTATTTTCGTTTGATTAATGCTTATATCATTGTCATCATTCGCATGCTTATATTATAATGAAAGTCATCTTTGGCTTACGTGCATAGATGGACTTGGTATGATTAGAACCAGGGATTATTCGGTATAATCATGACCGTAATGTGACGAATGATGTGGTGAAAGTCCTCAGTGGCCTGAAGTGCATTGATGAACAATTTTTGGTATGATTATGACCAAGGATTATTCGGTATAGTCATGACCATTGATGATTTAATGAATATCCTTTGCGTAGTAGTGCGGGAAGATTCGATGATGTGGTTTATTTATTGTTGAATCTCGTGATAAAAATTGATGAAAATATTTTAAATCATAGAAGATAGTAGATATCATGCTTTCTACTTGACTCTTCTAATGGATTGCTTTTATTCATTGTAGTTAAACTTGATGTCTATTGTATTTTATCGGTTTAACATTGTTGAAGGCTAATGATAATTTATTACGCATTATCTTAGTCATAATATTTCTTCTTTTGGGCTAGTTGAGCTCACCCTTTCTTCACTTTATTCTCTTAGAAAATGAGAGCGTGGTAAGGGACTAGTCATGGAATGGAGTGACGATCCGGATGATAGCATTAGTAGTCCTCACTATTACGTTAAATAGTGTGACAATAAATGTAAGTAAAGCCCCAAAACTGGTACTTGAAACCCCGAATTCAGTGTTTTCACGATACCATTTCTATGATAGGAATAATACTAATAATAATAACAATAATATAAATATTAAACTTAACTTACATAACTATCAAAGTCTAGCTCCCAAGTATGTAACCTTTAATCATTCCTTACAATACATGATAATAAATATATAACATTGTCTTAATAATATTAAACTATTACATAAGATATCATTGAAATCATTCAGCAACCTTTTCCTTTCCCTTGTTTCTAGCAGAGCCTTCAGATTGTTCACACTTAGCTGAAAACATTTAAATTAAGCAAGGATGAGCATTTGAGTGCAATAAGTATATACATATATATATATATATATATATATATATATATATATATATATATATATATATATATATATATATGAGCTGAAAGAATTTAAATGTTTTCTTTATACTACCCTTCTACAACAAATCAATAGTTGTGAAGTAATCTGAACCGATAATAATAACATAACAACCCTCTTTCAAATTTTTGAAACTACGTATTGACTATAAATAGGGTTAAAGTGACATACTATGAACATTATTTTCATTTTCGAAAAGGTTAAACAGAACTTCATCTGTAAACCGTCATAACTTACGGGCACGGGGGTGATCAGCCCGTTGTACCCTATATTGATCAATACTACATAACAAGAACGATATTATCGTTCACTCTGGCTGCCTTGGGCACATAAAAATTTTCCCGTGAATGGGATGTTCATACCTGTCGGGGTTCCAAACCAAAGGTTTTATCTTGTTCAACAATAATCTATAATTCAACATATATATATACGGGTAATTGACAAGGGTGTATCAACATGTGGTTAACTGCAATGATTATCCAAGTGGGGACACTTGTATAATCATTTATAGAAATTAACGAATAGAATATATATCTGAATTACCATATACTAACATGTTGATAATCAATGAGCATATATAACATAGGGTTATTAATCCGTACAGTAATAATATAATTCTAAAACATTCTTACTCATGTCCATTGCATAAAAGAAATGCAAAGGTAGGATACTTGCCTGATGCGCTGCTTACAATACGCAACTTAGTTTTATCTTTTATGTAATCACCTATCATTAATCAGGTCATTCGTTCGATTAGAACAATATACTATAACACATAGTACTGCATTTCGCAGTCAGCACATAACCTAATCACATTGTCACACATATTCAACAGTCATTGGATCACAAACAAACATTAATACAGTCAAAATATCTAAGTGCAGAATAATTTACGAACTATGCTTGATTGTAATCAAGCTGACTTTATCGAGTAATTATCGAGTCTAAGACTCTATTCTGTAACTCAATATCTATAAATATCAGTCATATTATTTTAAATGACTCAATAAACAATTATTATAATTTATCAGGAATTTTCAAACACTGAATCATTATTACATGATTTAAATATCTAACAATTCTATTATCATTAATATTTAATTAATATTAAATTATTAATGAAACTATTGCCAAAATATTAAAGTTATTTATAATAACTTAGAATATTTTAAAGTATTAATATTACCCTTAAATGACTTTTAAAACATTTAAGATCATTTTTAAATAATTACTATTAATATTAAAATATTAATGTACTATCTATCCAATATTAAAAGTCATTAATTATAACTTAAAATATTTTTAATTCATTTATATCCTTTTAAATGATTTTAAATCAATAAAATCATTTTTAAACTATTTATTTAATATAATTATTAAATAAATTTAATATCATTAATGTTAAATAAATATCATTAATATTAAATTATTAATGAAATTATCCTTTAAATATTAAAAGTTATATTTTATAACTTAAAATATCTTTAAATACCTTATTATTATTTAAAATGATTTTTAATATAATAAAATCATTTTTAATCTATTTATTTAATTCATTTATTAAATAACTAAAATATCATTAATATTAATTAATTAATGAAATTCCTCATAAAATATTAAAGTCATTAAAGATAACTTAAAATATTTTCTTATATCATAATATAATTTTAAATGATTTTTCAAGTATTAAAATCATTTTTAATTAACTTATTTAATATAATTATTAAATAAATTAAATACCTTTAATATTCCAAAAATATTAAATATTTGTGAAATATATCCAAAATAATTAAAATATAATTTTTGGACCTTAAAATAATTTTTAGTAATTTATTTTATATTTTAATAATTAAAAACTAATTTTCTATAATTATTTAATGAAAATATAATTTTTATAAGTAAATCGTCGCTAAAGACCACCTATATAGCGGCGTAACTGTCATTGAGGGTGTTCTTCGTGTTCTTCATGCAAACCCAAATCTTCATACATAGTACCGAGTGACCAAGTTTGACCGAGATTAAATCTTAACTCCAAACGTTTCTGGACAAACTATGACTTAGATCTTGTAGTACTAGTGCATGTCTAGAAGACCTAACAACAAACATGGCAATCAAGCATAAAACCAACGAGATCTAAGCCCTCAAAGAAAAAGAAACTATCATTTTACGGGTTACCCGGAAAATGAAGAACAACAATTCGACTTTCACTTTGGGCGTCCACTACATGATGATCGAGCAATGTTTTTGTGTTCTATAAACTTCAGTGTGTAGCCAACATGTAGGACTATAGATCTAATACAAAACATAAGCAAAACATCAACATAATATCAAGATCTCGATAAATTCAAACCTTGTCGAGAATCCACGCTTATGAACTTTTCTGGGTTGCCCAGAAAGTTCATCCGTGAACTTTTTGCTTGGTTTGACCAATCCCCAATTCCAGTATGTTTGTGATATAAGAGATCTAAAAGCTTTAACATGTAGTATATCTATCATACTATAACCTTAATACAACAAACAACAACAATACAACAAACAGAAGCAAGATCTAGTCGATTTAAAACGTTGTCAGGTCCGTTTCTGGGCAGTTTCTGGGTTACCCAGAAACGCCCAGTCATGGCCGGTCAACGACTTTTGACCTTGATTATCTTGCAGCCTGTTTAAGATATGAACTTGATTCTTGTTCTAGATCAAAGACCACATACCAGACTACACATAACAACTTAAAAACAACAAAAATCATAAGCGATTAAAGATCCGTGGCCACACGACATTTGTTGTCGTAAGACCACGATTTGATTTTTTTTCTAGATTTTGTAGATCTTCAAATCCGAGCTTCTAAATGTTATGGATCCAACATTTAACAACCCAGATCCTCATTAGACACTATAACCAACATATTCTAACATTTAAACACAACATTAAACATATGATTTATGGACAGAAATCAAGCTAGGGTTTTATACCTTTTCTTTGATCTAACTTGATTCTAGCTTTTGATTTGTTTATGGTAATGGTGGGGCTTTGTTTGTGACTGATATATCTTGGTATTTTCGGAGGTGAGAGCTTGAGAGAGTTAAAAATGAGTGTTGGGAAAAATGCTTAGCAAAAATGAATTAGTTTCTCTCTCTAGTCTATTTATAGAAGTCTAGCAATGTATGTGGGTTTTATCTATTATCCCCCATACTTGTGTTATCCATTAGTCCAAACTCCTTATCTTGATCTTAAGCATGCTTAGTGAGATTTCCACCAATGAGATGTTGACAACATTGTACCTTTTTGTAAGAAATTAATAAAAGTAAGGTCATTAGCTATTTAAGGAAACTTGTTTAGCATCATTTGTTGCCTAAAAAGGCAAATTATGGCCAGCCATGTATATACTCTCTAATTCTTTATTTAGCTATTATTTTAATGCATAAATTAGATAAATCAAAGGTCTAAAATACCCTTGGTTATGTGGGCTAAGCTTGGGCTTGAATTTGATTTCTTTTTGGGCTTCTCCCATAATTGATTTGGGCCATGCAATAATCATAGTCCAACAATTTTAATATATATTACCCAAATTATTTATTTAGGGTTTAAAATAAAATATAATTAGTTTGTAAAATTTATAATTAGGGTTTTCTTAATTTGATTAGGGTTCTAATCATACATGGACATTAGGGTTATTATATAATAATTATAATTATCCTTGCTAATTTAACAATTAGGGTTTATAATTTTGGTAATTAGGTTTTCAAGAAATTAATAAATCTAAATGCTACTTAGGGTTAATCATAAATCATATAACACAGTTATATAACAGACTTAAACTCACAACTGAGTTTCAAATTAGGGTTTTCCACAGTAAACTAGGGTTTGACATAATACACCATATTAAAAATAAAATAAAATAAAAAAAAATATATTTAGGTTGTATAAAATTTCTAATTTATTTGTAGGGAGAAAATTCCTTATTAGTATGACCTACCTAAGTTTATTTGGTATTTAATTGAATTGGGTTAGCAATAGATAGGATAATATGTGATATGTCAATTAACCCTTATTTTGTGACAATGTTTGAGAAAGGCATCTGAAAATGTTGAGATGAGCAATGAAGCACATGAGACCGTTGAGTCAGCTCAACCAAAAGGTTATGAGCAGCAACACGATAATAATCATACCAATGGCAACGACCATCGGAACAATGATAACCATCGTGGGGGAAATTATCATGCCAAGAATGGTAACCACTTCGGTGGTAATCATGGCCAAGATAATAGAAGTGAAAGTTTCAAGAAGAGGAGATTTAATAATAATGGAAAGACGTCAGCACCAACACCTGTTGTTAAGAAAGGAGAACGACCGCTGGTCGTATGTTACAAATGCGGAGGGGAGGGACATATCAGTCCAAACTGCGTTATGCAGTCCAAAGCATGTTACAATTGTGGAAAATAAGGTCACTTAGCCCGATTTTATCGTGCACCAAAATCAAGTCCAGTTGGGACGGTGGCACCAAAGGTGGATACGGACAAAACAAAATCGATGGTTTCAGGAAGAGTGTTTTTCGTGACTTCTCAAAAAGCGAGTAACCCGAACGAAGTTAGCACGGGTTAGTTAATTATAAATTCTTGCGAAGTCTATACCTTATTAGATATCGGTTCTACCCATTGTTTTATCTCTCTTGCTTGCGCTCAACGTTTAAATTTGACCTAAAGAAATTAGACTTTGACTTATCGGTTGAAACTCGATTAGGAGTTACTATCCCAGTAAGAAATATTATGACTAAGATAATGCAGAATAATTTATCGTTAGCCTCAACAATTATGTTAAAGCGATAAAATATAACAAACATCAAGTTTAATCTGCGGCAGCCGGAACAAGCAATCCATTAAGAGTCAAGTAGAGTATAAAATCTAATATCTTCTATGATTTAAAAGGTTTTTCATCACTTTTATCGCCGAGACTCACTTAATAAATAATCCACATCATCGAATCACCCCGCACTACTACTACCAAGGATATTCTTTAGTATCACGACCACAAATTATCCATGCATCACGGGCCAAGGATATTCGTGTATTCATCAATGGTCATGATAATGCCAACAACTCATCCATCAATGCACTACACGGGCCAATGAGGACTTTTACCACATCATTTGTAACATTACGGTGGCCATGATTATACCGAATAATCCCTCATTATAATCATACCAAGTCCATCTATGCACTATGAGTGCCATAGAGATGTCTTTCAACATAATATAAACATGAGAATGATGACAATGATATAATAATTCAATAAAATAAGTTCAAGAGTTAATTTAGCCATAGGAGACTAAAATAATAATATTATTTTTCTTTTCCTACGCACATGTATTAGACCAATTCAAACACTCCATTCTTGAACCAAAAATTCAGCACATTTTTCCACCAAAACAAAAGTGGGTCTCACCCATACTTTTAATAAAAACATTTTAATTTCCAAAACTTCAATAATTCATAATAAATAGCCCTTTTATCAGAAAAATACGAATTTTATGTCCATTCCACACGAAATCGAATTCTCTACAACTTTGTAGCTTTAAGTTTTTCCAAATTCCAAACAGAAAATATCCAAAATTCATAAGCGAATGATTTTCAACACCTCTTAAAATTCATAACAAATCATACACTAATTTTTAACAGTACAAAATTTGTGGACATATACTCAACTTATATATGTATAACATATCCAAAAATCACAACGATCCAACTAGTCGGATCGTAATTATAACTCACTTAATAGAGCTTTAAGAACAACCGATTTGATTTTTAAGACCTCCAATACGACAAAAAATCGATAAAATACCTCAAAGATTAATTCCTTCATTTATAACCACATAAAATAAATATTTTCTATCCATCATTTATGTCTACATAAAATAAATATTTCCTTATCATATAAATCAATAATTAATTATTCACCAATAATATTATGTAATCACAATAATGACAACCAAAGCTTCCCGGAAAGAGGGGCTTTCCAGATAAGGATTTCTCTCTTCTTGGCCTTCAATTAGGTGACCAAACCTCTCATTGACAGAATTTTTTAGACATTGTCAATAATGCTATATAATAATATTATTCAAATAATATGAATTATTGATTTGATAATGGAAAATACTGCGCAGTGACAATTATTGAAACAACAATAATGTAAAATATCAACGCAACAATTATTGAATCAATAAAATAAAATATTGAATTAAGAATTACCGTAATATTTATTGAGTAGTGCCTATACTACGTAAGAATCAATAATTCAAAAATATCGTGCAATACCGTGCGCCATCGCGTGCAACAACGCCAGACATCGTATTTTAACCACCGTGTATTTCAACAAAGTGTTAATTCAGAACAACTATGCCATTATTTATAAAAAGATATTTTTATCGTTTTCTCAATTCGACAATAATTCTGTTTGTGGGGTCCATCAATGATTGTGTCGTCGTACGAATATTCCTTGTTAAAACGAATATTCCCCGACCAATCGAATATTATATAACAACTTGCGTACTTTGCAAAATTTATAAATATTACCCACAACTATAACATTATATCAAATTCACTCCATAATATTCAAAAATGAAATTTATAGAAAATTCATCTTTATTCATAAAAGTTGGGGTCTTACATGAGCTGCTACTAGTTGAGCTCTTATCACCCTGATGATCTCCACCGTCTGTTGTACCAACTCTGGTCCCAACAGTCGACGTTCTCCAACTTCGTCCCAGCATAAGGGCGTTCAACATTTCCTCCCATACAGTGCTTCGTACGACGACGTTCCAATACTGGCGTGATAACTATTGTTATACATGAACTCTACTAATATAAGGTGATCCTCCCAACTACCCTTGAAGTCCATCACACATGCTCGGAGCATGTCTTCAAGTGTTTGAATTTTTCTCTCTCTCTGCCCATCGGTTTGCGGATGATACGCGGTACTCATTCGTAGTTGTGTCCCCATTCTTTCTTGAAGACTCTTTCAGAAGTTTAACGTGAATCGCGGATCTCTATTTGATACAATAGATACTGGCACCCCATGCCTCGAGATAATTTCCTTAACATACAATTTGGCTAACTGGTCCAAACTATACTTAATCTTAATCGGCAAAAAGTGAGATGACTTAGTAAGACGATCTACAATTACCCATATGGCGTCGTGCCCTTTCTGCATTGCCGGAAGTCCCACCACAAAGTCCATTGTGATGTGCTCCCCTTTCCATTTTGGAATCTCTAATGGTTGTAATAACCCGCTTGGTCGTTGGTGCTCTGCCTTGACTCTCTGACAAATTAGACATCTACTTATGCATTTCGCAACCTTTCTCTTCATGTTTGGCCACCAGAAGTGATGACGCAAATCTTGGTACATCTTCGTACTTCCTGGGTGTATCGAGTATCTCGTACTGTGCGCTTCTTGCAAAATATCTTCTCTCAGTTCTAGTACTAGCGGTACCCAAATTCGTCCTTCAAATCGTAGCAGTCCAGTGCTATCAATCTTAAATTTCAATTCATCACCTTCAGTCAATCGCTTCTTGATGTTATTGCAATCTTCATCATTTTCTTGTGCCTCTTTAACCTTATCCAATAAAGTCGGGCTCGCCGTCACTAAAAATAATTGTTCGTTGGTCTCCATCGGATACTTAATCTCCAAATCTAGTCATTCGAAATCTTTCACCAATTCTTCTTGAATGGTCAACTTCAATAAATTCTCTTTGCCTTTTCTACTCAAGGCATCTGCCACTACATTTGCTTTGCCTGGGTGGTACAAAATCTCACAATCATAATCTTTGATCAATTCTAACCATCGGCGCTACCTCATGTTTAACTCTTTCTGCGTGAAAATATACTTCAGACTCTTGTGATCTGTATATATCTCTAACACTTCTCGCCATAAAATAATGCCTCCAAATCTTCAAGGCAAAAACTGTAATATCCCGAGTGTTTATGATAACGATCCTTAGAAAAGGAAATGAATGGGTTAAAGAATATATAATATTTGATATATGACTGTGTTTAATTGAAGGTTATGTAATAATACCTAAAAGTTGTTGAAGGAATGAAAGAAGTATATATATGTAAAACTTTTTTGCTAAGTTAACGTGTTGAAGTTATTCAACGATAATTGTGAAAGAGATTTTGTGAAAACCTTAGTAACGTAGGGTTTCGGTGATTCCGAGGACGGAATCCTTATAAGGATGAAAGGATGTGACAATCCGAATTTTTATAAGTTATTAAAATAAGAATTTAATAATTAAAATTCTTATTATGAAATGTATATATTTTGAATTATGTGTTTTGAGTGTGGGTAAGTATATATATTTGCAATTTATCTTGAAATATGTAATTTGGTGTGAAGAGATTAAGTGTGAATATAAAAGAGATGTATATGTTTGGAAAATAAGGTTTAATAGTTAAGTTAACTATTAAAGAAATTAAATGAGATTGTTACGGGAAGGTAATTAACTAAATAATATTAGTTAATTTAATTAAGTTGAAAATTATATTATGAAATAATATAATTTTTCGATTATTATGCTTTATGGCAATGAAATTGGTATGCATTAAAATTTTATAAATAATGAGAGTAATTCACTTAAATAAAATGGTGAATTAATATAAATATATTTGATAGTAATTGTTATGGAAGTTGGGTGGAAATTGTTGATGGAAATATTCTAATTTAATTAAATAGTTAAATTAGAGGATTGAGAATTTGTTAAATAAAGTTATAATTATAATGGTTGAATATAAATTATAGTTATATTGATAAGGTTTGACTTAATTTATTAATGAATTAAGTTTAACTTTAATTAATTTATGAATGTAGGATATTATTTAATGGGTGTGACAAATGGATCATATAGTAATGAAAATTATAAAAAATAAATTAAAAAGAATTTGTGGGTCTAGCCAAACATGGCCTTGTGACCCTTTGCCTTTTGTAACAGCTGGGATAAAGCTACGTAAAGACTACTTTTCAGTTATTTTGTGTTACGCTTATTATTTTCATAAGTTTGAGAGCATAGAAGAAAAGATGAATTGAGAGAGGAGATAGATTCTCTGAGAAATTGAGAGAGTTTTGAGAATCTAAGGAGGAAGAAGAAGGAGATTAATATAATCTAATTGAGCTTAGAAGAATCAAAGGCAAGTTCTAAAGTTTTTGTTTACTTTCTAAAGTATACTTCTCTAAAAATGAATTTCTATGGTTAATCTATTAAGGAATTGGTTATATATGTTCTTGAGTATGTATAATATGTTCTATATTGTTTATTGTTGAGTTTTCGGTAAACAAATTCATATTGTTGATGATAAATAAGAAGAGTTTGGTTTGGGCTTAAAATATGTATTTTGGGTCTGTTTTGAGACTAAAATTGGTTAGGAGTTTATGTTATAATTATAAAATTGATGTTGGATTATGTTAGTATGTGAACAAACAAAAACAACGGAAGTTAAATGAACCAATTTGGTTGAGAAACGAATTCGTAGTGAACGAATTCGCTAAATTGTCAAAACATGAACAATTAGTATGAACATAAGTTTTAAATTCATATTTGGGTTTATTAATATTTATGTTAATTATTGGGTAGTTGGTATGTTGTAGTTCTATGAATTAAAAAATCATAGAATTAAAAATGGACTGATTTGGATGTGTATAACTCAAGTTATGAAGATTAGTAGGAGAAAAGGGTTAAAAATCGCAAAACACCTGTAACTGGCGGGCGAAGCCTAAGCAGTCTGCGCCGCCAGAGAACATGGGCACGCTTCCCGGGCCATTTGCTAGATGGCGCGTGCACATGGGAGTTATGAAGGAAATGGGCACGGCCGCGCCCATAGTGTGCCAGGTGTGACTATTTTGACATGTCTTGGTAAAACTGCCATAACGTTTTCATACGAACTCTGATTGAGGTGATTAAAGATGATCCGTAACGAGAACGAATAGACCTACAACTTTTATGCTTTAAGTTTGTCAATTTGAGGTTGGGAATAGGGGTCAAAATGGTCATCGTTAGGACTGTTGTGTTTTCGGGGGCAATCGGAGGCGCTGCATGCATGCGTATGCAAGTGTAGTGCTCTGGACGATAAAAGATGTTGTTCTAAGTTTTATAAAATGAATATTATGAAGTATAATGATGCTTAACATTAATAAATGATATATTAGATAAGTTGTATATCCATACTAAGCACACACAAGAGAGACAAATCGGGCGTGTGACGAATGAACGTCGAAACGTCGTAACAAATGTTAATAAACGTAAAAATTGTTTTAAGAGAAATGAAATGAACATTATAAGATATGAAATGGGTTTAATATAAAACCAATAATGATTCCTAGCAAGATATAAACACTTGAATGAACTTCGAATATGAAATACAGTGAGATATAAGTTGAAAGTTAAAATAATCAAATTGAACATTGTGTATCTATGATAGGAAGGGTATGAGACGTAGAGTAAAGTTTACATTACAACTACTATGCGTTGCTATGTGACTAATAGTTAATGTCTGTGACAACCCGAATTTTCATAAGTTATTAAAATAAGAATTTAATAATTGAAATTCTTATTACGATGTGATTAATGTAACAATCCGTAATTTTAATTGTAATTATAAATATTTATTAAATTATATAAATATTTAATGAATGATGGTTATTGTTGAATAAATATTTAATTTGATTTGACTTGATTGGTTAATTATTTGTTAAGTAAATAATTAAGGAGCTCCAAAAATTAATTGTTATGAGATAATATTCTAATTTAATTTAATAATTAAGTTAGAGAGTTTATAATGATTAATTGATTTATTCAATAAATTTTATTAGAATTAATTAAATTAAGTATGAAAACTTAATTAAATAAAGTGTGATAAATAACTATATTATAAAGGAGTTATTAAAATAAATTAAAGGAGTTTAATTTAGTTTTGCCAAACAAGGCTTAAATATATTAATTCTTTAAAATTTAAAGGGTTTTTGCCAAACAAAGCCCTATAGCTTTTGGATTTTTAAAATTTAAATTATTTATAAAATAAACTAAATAAATAATTTATATATTTATAAGTTATACATTTGATAACTGATAGTAATTATTAGGTTTATAATGACCATATATACGTTTCTTTGACGTTAGTTTATTTTTAGAGTACGTATAAGTTATCGGTTGGATTTTTAGTTTACACTAAGCCTAAGTAAGAAAAAGAGAGTCCGAAAGAGAGAAGTAAGAGAAAGACAAGTATTTGAATTCTTCATGTTATTCTCAATGATTTACAAGTGTCGTTTGAACAAATTAAAGGTATGTTTTATAAACCTTATCATATATGTTTTACATTATATAGTTTCTGTGAATTGTATGTCTCTGTGTTCTTAAAGTTCACAGTAGGATAAGTTTTTACCAAAATTATCTATAAACCATGTTCTAGAATTGGTTATGATATTACATGTTTTTGTTGTTATATTTATTATAACTAGCATGTATATATATGTATGTTTGAGTTTTATGCTAAATTATGTATACTAGAAAGGAAATTATTTTACAGTATATGTGTGTGTGTGTGTATATATATATATATATATATATTTATATGTATATGTATATATATGCATGAATGGTGATTATTAGGTTTGTAAGATAACAAAATTAGTGTATGCTAATTGTGAAATTTAACGCCATATATGTTAATTGGATAGGAATTTCAGAAAAATCATAGTTTAAATAATCAAATTGGTTGTTATACGGACTTACAATGTTCACTGTGTCAAGAAATATCAAAAATAGAGTTTTTGGTTTTAAAATATGCTATTCCAGTATTTAATTTTTCTAGAGTTATGGTTTAGGTTGTGTTAATTTAGTATTTGTATGCTTGGTGAAGTTTATGTGTAATTTGCATAAGTTATACATGTTAATTGGTGTTAGAAATTAAGACACAGTAGCTTGGTTTTGTTTCTGATTTTGGGTGTTCTGTAATTGAGTTCAGTGCCAAATTTTGCCTAGCGCTTAAATTCGCGCTCAAAAATAGGCGGAAGTTCATAACTAGAATTCACTCCCGACTGTTGGAAGTTCGCATCTCGCTCAATTTAGTTGGAAAGTGGTCAGGCCTGACGTTTTGACCTCCTGTAGTAAAATGACCATAACGTTTTCATACAAACTTCGATTGATGTGATTCAAGATGATCCGGAACGAGGATGAATAGGCCTAAAACTTTCATTCTTTAAGGTTTTTAATTTGAGGTTGGGAAAAAGGATCAAAATGGTCATTTGCGGGACTGATATGTATTAGGAGGCAATCGAAGGGCGTCGGGAATGCACATATGCAAATGTAGTGCTCCTGATGATAAAAGATGTTGTCCTAAGTTATAAAACATGAATATTAGTAAATATAATGATGCTTAACATTAATAAATGATGTATTAGATAAGTTGTATAAGCATACTAAGCACACACAAGAGAGACGAATCGGGCGTGTGACGAATGAACGTCGAAACGCCGTGCCAAGTGTTAATGAACTTAAAAAGTGTTTCCATTCAATTGAAATGAATATTATAAGATATGAAATGGATTTAAAACCAATAAGTAGTCCTAGCAAGACTTAAGCACTTGAATGAACTTCGAGTTTGACTAAGAAGAAATATAGTGAGTTATAAGTCTAAAGTTAACACAATCAAATTGAACATTGTGTATTGATTAATATGAAGGGTTATAGGATGTAGATTAAAGTTTATATTACAACTACTATGCATTGCTATGTGACTAATAGTTAATGTGAATGATTATATAATTGTGTAGGCACGTGAAGTGCGATATCGTAAGTCGTTAAAACTATTATTGGTAAACAACGATCGAGGCAAGTCTTTTCGGTTTCTATTTGCTATGTGAATTTGATTGTTTTAAATCTTTATTGCAAAGAGCATGATGTGTTATATATATGTTGAATGTATGAAATGTTAAAGTCAATTTATGACTACGTTGTTTGACTAAAGCATGCTGATTGAGTAAGGAACTCAATCTTTATACTTGTTATATGAACTGTAATATGTATGTTATGTTAGTCCAATGTTTATGAGATATATGTTGAGCATGTTATTATGTGCTACGTGATGCATGAAAACTGTTAGATTTTGCTGGGCTGTCGAGCTCAACCTTGCAAATAACCACTTTTGCAGGTTCAAGATTCAAGGTAAAGTTATGTCTTACTTGAAAGATATGAGTCAGATGTGATACTTGAAGATTTATACACTTTGGTCTCATTATTATTATTTGAATCATGTTTAAGGTTCCGAATAATGTATTAATGTTGAATTGTAATATCGTTTTGCGATGTAAACTATTGTAGTATTAAAATGTTTCTGAGATATTTAGATGTAAAGGTTGAAGGTTTTGGGAACGAGAATAGTTTGTAATAGAAAATTTTAATTATTCCACAAATTTCAATGGTTGTATTATCGTTTAATGATGTAAAATTAGAAGTTAAATGTATTATTAACTAATCAAGTTGAGAATTAAATTATATGAATTTTGGGGTCGTTACAGTTGGTATAAAAGATGTAGGTTATAAACCTTAGGTAGGAGTACCATAGGCTATAACCTTAGAGAAGGAAAGTGAAGATAATGAAAGAATAAGCTCAAGTAGAATTTGAATCATAACAAGTAATTTAAGAAATTTATAAAGAAAGGATTAAAACATGCGTGAGAGGATTCAAAGAAGAATCTCGCTGAGTTATAAGGAGTATGAATGTGGGGTTACCCAACTCCAATAATATGGATGTAAGGCGATAATAAATAGATAATGTCTATAAGAAGAGAATGGTAAGAAGTTAAGAATCAAAAAGTTATATTTAAGTATGGTATAATTGTACTCTTTAATGGTTGATGTATGGTATCTGGGCTAAACGATTCCTTCATAGAGCGGAGGTATATACGAACTAGCAACTCGGAACCTAGTTTGTTGGTTGTTTGTGGGAAACTAGTTAGCGTACCATATTGAAACTGTTAGAGACTCGATGTGTACCAAGTATAGAAGTTGATACGTATGATGAAAATGTGGAACTTAACTGAAATGTTGAGCAATGTAAATGAAGTTATAAATTCTTAAAGGAAGAATTGTTATATAAAGAAGAAAATTCAAAGAAGAATCTTGAAGAGATATAAAGATAAGAAATGGGAGTTACCCTAACTCCAATAGCCAAGATAACGAATAATGATGCATACACAAAATCTGGAAGATTAAAAGCATAAACGAAATCGTAAATGATGAAAAAGAGAAAAAAAGAGGATCGTAAAACAAAACGATCACGAGTGAAGAAAAGAATTTTAAGGGAGATTATTATAAAATAAGATCACGACGTGATCTGTTTAAGTTATAAAAGGAAAGATGGTCTGTAATGTTTGAATAATTATAGCTTGATGCTATGAAGATGATGTGTTATGAAATAGTACGAGGTAAACTCACGAGGAGTTATAGATAGTGTGATACGAGGAATTCGTATCGTGCAAAGAGCAAGTTAAGAGTAAGATAGAGTTAGGTTGGATTTCAATTGAGAACTCATGTGATGGCTGAGTTGTACAAACCTTTGTATGGGTGAGGGTTTTGTGCTTGCACTCAGTTTATCATATTGATAATCATTGGAATGTTGGTGTTGCGCTATCAATGTATATATGGCGAAAAGGTGATTCTTTTCTCATGTGTATATTTGATAGTTAGAAACTATTAAGATTATTCAGATATTATTAGGATTAGGTGCGGTTCTTAAAACTAATGCATATGGTAAGTTCGTGACTCATAATAATATGGTATGTTTTGAACCCCTCAGCGAATGGACGCCTATGGTCTAACTAGGATAAGTTCTTAAACTTATATTATTGTGGCAAGTTCCTGAACTTCCAATGTGTGGTAAGTTTGATGAACTATTTTGGGTAGAAAACAGTTATAGTATAGAGAGCATTGATGAAGTTGAAAATTGATAAAATGGTTAAGTAATGAAGTAATGAAGTAAAGATTAAAGTTGATGGATACCTGGATATTCTAAATCTACTATCTATGCTAGACTTTCGAAATTTATTGACTTCATCTTCGATGGTTGTACTTTTAATTTTTGAAAAATGTTGGATCACACTAGTGAACCTAAAGAATTTTGAAAACAGTGATATTATTCGCGTATCTATGCTGTTTGTTTCGGCTAGAAAAAAAAAGATTTTTTTTTTAAAATTTCAAAATATATTTTAATTATATATATCAGGTGATATGATAAATGATGGAGTCATCAATGCAATGGAACCTGGTGTTGGATGTGATCATATGATCGTTAGCTCACTATGGTGAGATGTAGTATGACAACGTCATAATCATATACGCCATAAAAAGGATTTTGAGGTTTCTTTAAGATATGAAAAGTATATATATATATATATATATATATATATATATATATATATATATATATATATATATATATATGTATATATATTTTGATTGATGTTCGAATTATTGTAGAAGTCTATGCTATTTGATTCAAATTTAGACGATTATTGAAAGATGTTCATGAAATTCAAGCGTTTATTGAAAAGTTATGCCAAACCAAATTGTTTTGGTTTGGATTGAGATGTTGAAAAGTCTGAGGTGAACAACCCTATAAGGGGACATGTTTTGGGGACAATGGTTCGAAGCGTAACATCATATATTCATTATTACAAAACACTACGTTGCGGCCAATGTAGGTGGTAAAATAATTTGGCCACCTAGTGTATGCGTGTGGAGGTGTTTTCGGTCTTTGTGATTGATAAACACTACGGTTTGCGATGTGAAGGATTGAGTTGAAGCACTAGTAAACCGAGAATAGAGTTCACGGTCTTGTGACCCCTCAACATGATTTGGAATCTTTGAAATTCATGTTATTCATATCGCTTCTCAATTATTGAGCAATTGTGGAAGATTCTTATTATTCTGAAAGGTGAAAGTGGAAAGGATAAGAAAATTAAGCAAAACATAATAATTTCAAGAAATAATTGAAACTCCAGAAAGAAGAGAAATGTGAAACTCTTAGAAGAGGAAGAGGTGAGGAATATGATGATCTTAGAAAGATCCTTAGAGAAAGAATTTGGTTGTAGAACCCAATGAATGAATAAAGTATTAACGTAAAATCTATTTTGATATATTGAATGAATAAAGATTAATAGATAAAATTTCGAGGACGAAATTCTTAAAAGAATGGGTGAATATAATATCCCGAGTGTTTATGATAACGATCCTTAGCTAAGGAAATGAATGGGTTAAAGAGTATATAATACTCAAAATATAATTGAGTTAAAGTGAAAGTTATAAAATAAAACCTAGAATTTGTTGAAGTAATGAATGTAGTAGGAAATATAAAATCTATATTAAGGTAATGTGTTGAAGATATTCAACGGATAAAATTTTGAAAAGAGACTTGGTGAAAACCGAGTAAAGGAGGTTTCTTTGATTCCGAGGACGGAATCCTTATAAGGAGGGAAGGATGTGACAACCCGATTTTTCTTAAGTTATTAAAATAAGAATTTAATAATTGAAATTCTTATTACGATGTGATTAATGTAACAATCCAAAATTTTAATTGTAATTATAAATATTTATTAAATTATATAAATATTTAATGGATGTGGTTATTGTTGAATAAATATTTAATTTGTTTTGACTTGATTGGTTAATTATTTGTTAAGTAAATAATTAAGGAGCTAAGAAAATTAATTGTTATGAGATAATATTCTAATTTAATTTAATAATTAAGTTAGAGAGTTTATAATGATTAAATGATTTATTCAATAAATTGTTATTAGAATTAATTAAATTAAGTATGAAAAACTTAATTAAATAAAGTGTGATAAATAACTATATTATAAAGGAGTTATTAAAATAAATTAAAGGAGTTTAATTTAGTTTTGCCAAACAAGGCTTAAATATATTAATTCTTTAAAATTTAAAGGGTTTTTGCCAAACAAAAGCCCTATGGCTTTTGGATTTTTGAAATTTAAATTATTTATAAAATAAACTAAATAAATAATTTATATATTTATAAGTTATCGTTTGATAACCGATAGTAATTATTAGGTTTATAATGACCATATACGTTTCTTTGACGTTGGTTTATTTTTAGAGTACATAAGTTATCGGTTGGATTTTTAGTTTACACCTAAGCCTAAGTAAGAAAAGAGAGAGTCTGAAAAGAGAGAAGTAAGAGAAAGACAAGTCTTTGAATTCTTCAAGCTATTCTCGATGATTTACAAGTGTCTTCCTAAACAAATTAAAGGTATGTTTTATAAACCTTATCATATATGTTTTACATTATATAGTTTCGTGAATTGTATGTCTCGTGTTCTTAAAGTTCACGATGGGATAAGTTTTTACCAAAATTATCTGTAAACCATGTTCTAGAATTGGTTATGATATTACGTGTTTTTGTTGTTATAATTATTATAACTAGCATGTATATATATGTATGTATGAGTTGTATGCTAAATTATGTATACTAGAAAGGAAATTATTTTATAGTATATATATATATATATATATATATCATGAACGGTGATTGTTAGGTTTGTAAGATAACAAAATTAGTGTATGCTAATTGTGAAATTTAACGCCATGTATGTTAATTGGATAGGAATTTTAGAAAAATCATAGTTTAAATAATCAAATTGGTTGTTATACGGACTTACAATGTTCACTGTGTCAAGAAATATAAAAAATGGAGTTTTTGGTTTTAAATATGCTATTCCAGTATTTAATTTTTCTAGAGTTATAGTTTAGGTTGTGTTAATTTAGTATTTGTATGCTTGGTGAAGTTTATGTGTAATTTGCATTAGTTATACATGTTAATTGGTGTTAGAAATTAAGACACAATAGCTTGGTTTTGTTTCTGGTTTTGGGTGTTCTGTAATTCGGAGCCCCAACGCCAAATTTCGCACCCAAATACCAAAAATAATAAGAAGATTCACCTCAAGATCTGAAATCGCGCTTCAATGTTGGAATTCGCTTGATTACATCGCCTCTCTACCTCAAAGGTCTTTGAAAGTGGTCTGGGTCGGACAGTTTTATCCTCCTCTAGTAAAATGACCATAACATTTTCATACGAACTCCGATTGAGGTGATTCAAGATGATCCGGAACGAGGATGAATAGAATTAAAACTTTCATTCTTTAAGATTTTCAATTTGAGGTCGGGAACAAGGGTCAAAATGGTTATTTGTGGGACTGATATGTATTAGGAGGCAATCGAAGGCGCTTGAATGAATGCATATGCAAATGTAGTAGTGCCTCTGATGATAAAAGATGTTGTCCTAAGTTATAAAACATGAATATTAGTAAATATAATGATGTTTAACATTAATAAATGATGTATTAGATAAGTTGTATAAGCATACTAAGCACACACAAGAGAGACGATTCCAAGGTGTGATGAATGAACGTGAAAAACACCGTGCCAAGTGTTAATGAAACTTAAAAAGTGTTTCCATTCAATTGAAATAAATATTATAAGATATGAAATGGATTTAAAACCAATAAGTAGTCCTAGCAAGACTTAAGCACTTGAATGAACTTCGAGTTTGACTAAGAAGAAATATAGTGAGTTATAAGTCTAAAGTTAACACAATCAAATTGAACATTGTGTATTGATTAATAAGAAGGGTTATAGGATGTTGATTAAAGTTTATATTACAACTACTATGCATTGCTATGTGACTAATAGTTAATGTGAATGATTATATAATTGTGTAGCATTATATTTAGTGTCACACTATTTAATGTAATAGTGAGGACTACTAATACTATCATCGGACCGATCACCCGCTCCCTCGACTAGTCCGGATACGTTCTCATTTCCTGAAGAGAACAGTGAAAGAAAGGGGTGAGCTCAACTAGTGCAGTAAGAAATATTATGACTAAGATAATGCAGAATAAATTATCATTAGTCTTCAACAATGTTAAACTGATAAAATACAATAGATATCAAGTTTAACTGCAGCAAAATAAGCAATCCATTAGAAGAGTCAAGTAGAGCATGATATCTACTATCTTCTATGATTTATAATGTTTTCATCAATTTTTATCGTTGAGACTCAGCTTAATAAATAAACCACATCATCGAGTCATCCCTGCTTTACGGGTCAAGGATATTCATTAAATTATCAATGGTCATGACTATACCGAATAATCCCTGATCATAATCATACCAAAAACTGTGCGTCAATACACTACAGGCCACTGAGGACTTTTACCACATCATTTATAACATTACAGGTCATGATTATACCTAATAATCCCTGGTCATAATCATACCAAGTCGATCTATGCACGTAAGCCAAAGATGACTTTCATCACAATATAAGCATGAGGATGATGACAATGACATAATAATTCAATAAACCAAGTTCAAGAATAAATTTTAAAGATTTATAAGTTAATTTATCCTGAACTCAATAATGTCCAAATTGTCAACATGATACTGCTTTATGGAGTAAAATTCAAGAATGTTCGGAAGAATATTTCCATGAAAAGATACTGGATGAAGCGCAAATATCAAGGATATTCCACTAATTTCATAGAGTATAGAAGCCAAAATTTTAACCAAATGAGTATAATAGAATATATGAAACTCGCAATGGATTTTTCACCACCATGCGATAATCCACGTGATGCGAGATCATTTCCGCAATTTAATAAGAAAAGAATACGAAGGGTCATTCACCATGCATGTGGTAATCCACATAGACAAAGTTATTCCAAATGTAATAATAAAGAATGGAATAATAGAAGAATTCACCATGCATGCGATAGATCAAGATGCATAGAAAGTTATTCCAACAATAATAATAAATAATGGAACAAAGTCATGCGTAAATGCACGTATATGATATTCCAAATGTAATAATAAATAATGGAACCCGTGTCAAAGTAAACGTATAGACAAGATATTCTAACAAAATTATAGAGAATGGAATAACAAAAGACTTCACCGGGCATGCGATAGGCAGATGCATAAAGTTATTCCAACAGAATAATAAATAATAGAAATGTGTCATGCATAATACGCATGCACAAGATATTCCAATGTAATAATAAAGAATGGAATAACAGAAGAATTCACCATGTATGCGGATTTGACATACTGAGTTATTCCAATAGAATAATAAAGAATGGAATAACAGAAGTTCTCTTCATGAATACAAAAGAACTAATACCCCTTACCTTAGAAGAAACTGGATATAGGAGTAGTGAAGTAGCATAATACTTTTCTTCTTTCTCTCTATAGTTTCTCTATCTAGAGTTTCAGTGAATTCGTAAGAAATAATGAAGGAATGAGCTTCTATTTATAGGAGAATGAACTGAATAATAACTAATTCATGAACGGTCCAGATTGATTTACTTTTAAACGGACGATCCATATTAATTTACTATGCAATCTTAATAAAATAAATCTTTTAAATAAAATATAATATATTCTATTTGTTATCTCAATTATTGATTTAATAATATATAAAATATCGACAATAATTGAATCAAATAATATGAAATACTAAGCAACAACCATCAGAGTAATAATTGAACAAAACCGAAAGTGACTTCTCACGTAAGCATCAATAATCAATACCGTGTGCTACTATGTAACCACTGCCAGACATCGCATTTTTAACACAAGGTGTTTCAATAGTTAATGGTAAAACTTCATAATTATTTTTATAAAAATATTTTTGTCATTTTCTAAATCCGACAATAATTCCGTTGTGGGGTCCACCAATAATTATGCCGTCGTACGAATATTCCCTGTTAAAACGAATATTCTCTGACCAATCAAATGTTATATAACAACTTGCATACTTACCCACAACTATAACATTATATCAAATTTACTCCATAATATTCAAAAATGATATTTATTGAAAATTCATCTTTATTCATAAAAGTTGGGGTCTTACATATAGGGCACGTGAAGTGCAGATATCTGTAAGCTATTAAACTGTTATTGGTAAACAACGATCGAGGCAAGTCTTTCAGTTCCTATTTTCTATGTGAATTTGATTGTTTTAAATCTTTATTGTAAAGAGCATGATGTGTTATATGTATGCTGAATGTATGAAATGTTAAAGTCAATTTATGACTACGTTGTTTGACTAAAGCATGCTGATTGAGTAAGGAACTCAATCTTTATACTTGTTATATGAATTGTAGCATGTATGTTATGTTAGTCCGATGTTTATGAGATATATGTTGAGCATGTTATTATGTGCTACGTGATCCATGAAAACTGTTAGATTTTTATTGGTCAACGAGCTCAACCTTGCAAACAACCACTTTTGCAGGTTCAAGATTTAAGGTAAAGTTATGTCTTACTTGAAAGATATGAGTCAGATGTGATACTTGAAGATTTATACACTTTGGTTCTGTTATTATTATTTGAATCATGTTTAAGGTTTGAATAATGTATTAATGTTGAATTGTAATATCGTTTTACGATGTAAACTATTGTAGTATTAAAATGTTTCTGAGATATTTAGATGTAAAGGTTGAAGGTTTTGGGAACGAGAATAGTTTGTAATAGAAAATTTTAATTATTTCGAAAATTTCAACGGTTGTATTATCGTTTAATGATGTAAAATTAGAAGTTAAATGTATTATTAACGACCGAAGTCGAGAATTAAATTGTATGGATTTTGGGGTTGTTACATAAACAACGATCAAGGCAAGTCTTTCAGTTCCTATTTGCTATGTGAATTTGATTGTTTTAAATCTTTATTGCAAAGAGCATGATGTGTTATATATATGTTGAATGTATGAAATGTTAAAGTCAACTTATGACTACGTTGATTGAGTAAAAGCATCTTCGATTGAGTAAAGGAACTCAATCTTTATACTTGTTATATGAATTTGTAATATGTATGTTATGTTAGTCCAATGTTTATGAGATATATGTTGAGCATGTTATTATAATATACGTGATGTATAAAAATTGTTAGATTTTGTCAATGTCGAAAGCTTAACCTTGCAAATAACCTTTTTACAAAGTTAAGGATCAAGGTAACACTATGTGCTACTTGAATGACGTGGATCGTAAATAATACATGAAGATTAATATTTTAGCTAAAGTTGTTATTTCTTTATACCATGATTAAGATTCATGAGATGTACTAAATGTTTTATGATGTATAGTTTTATGTTGAGTTGTAAAGCTAAAGTTAGAGTTATCTGATATGTAAAGGTTATCGAATTAAAATGTAAAATTTTATATAATAAGAGTGATAAAGTGAATTATAAAATAAGATTGATTCAAACACATGTAGATGATAAAGGTTTTGATTCAGGGAATTAAAGTAAAAATACACAAAAGTTTAAATTATTCCGCATTTTATAAAGTTTAACATCGAATAATGATGTAAAATCAGAAGGTAGATGTGTTATTAACGACTGAAGTTGAGAATTATATTGTATGAATTTTGGGTTCGTTACAGTTGGTATCAAAGCTGTAGGTTATAAACCTTAGGTAAGAGTACCCTAGGCTATAACCTTAGAGAATAAAGGAGAAGATGATAATGAATAAGCTCAGATAGAGTTTGAACAATAAGAAAGAATTTAAGAAATTTATAAAGAAGGGATTAAAACATGCGTGAGAGGATTCAAAGAAGAATCTCACAGAGTTATAAAGAGTATGAATGTGGGGTTACCCAACTCCAATAATAAGGATGTAAGGTGATAATAAATAGACAATGTCTATAAGAAGAGAATGATAAAGAAGTTAAGAATAAAAAAGTTATATTTAAGTATGGTATAATTGTACTCTTTAATAGTTGATATATGGTATCTGGGCTAAACGATTCATTCATAGAGCGGAGGTATATACGAACTAGTAACTCGGAACCTAGTTTGTTGGTTGTTTGTGGGAAACTACTCAGTGTACTATATTGAAACTATTAGAGACTCGATGTGTACCAAGTGTAGAAAATGGATGCGTATGATGAAAATGTAGAACTTGAACGAATTGTTGAGCAATGTAAATGAAGTTAGAAATTCTTAAATGAAGAGTTTTTATATAAACAAGAAAATTCAAAGAAGAAGCTTGAAGAGATATAAAGATAAGAAATGGGAGTTACCCTAACTCCAATAGCCAAGATAACGAATAATGATGAATAGACAAAGCTTTAAGATTAAAAGCATAAATGAAATCTTAAATGATTTAAAAGGAAAGAAAGAGGATCGTAAAACAAAACGATCACGAGTTAAGAAAAGAATTTTAAGGGAGATGATTATAGAATAAGATCACAATGTGATCAGTTTAAGTTATAAAAGAAAGATGGTATGTAATGTTTGAATAATTATAGCTTGATGCTATGAAGTTAATGTACTATGATATAGTACGAGATAAACTTACGAGGAGTTATAGATAATGTGATACGAGGAATTCGTATCGAGCAAAGAGCAAGTGATAAGCAAGATAGAGTTAGGTGGGATTTCAATTGATGACTCATGTGATGGCTAAGTTGTACAAACCTTTGTATGGGCGAGGGTTTTGTGCTTGCACTCAGTTTATCACATTGATAATCATTGGAATGTTGGTGTCACAGTGATCATTGGAATCATTGGAAAAGGTGATTCTTTTCTCATGTGTATATTTGATAGTTAGAAACTATTAAGATTAGTCAGATATTGTTAGGATTAGGTGCAGTTCTTAAAACTATTGCATATGGTAAGTTCGTGACTCATAATAATATGGTATGTTTTAAACCCTCAAATGAATGGGACGCCTTTATGGTCCATTAGGACAAGTTCTTAAACTCATATTATTGTGGCAAGTTCCTGGAATTCCAATGTGTAGTAAGTTTGATGAACTATTTTGGGTAGAAAATGGTTATAGTATAGAGAGGATTGATGAAGTTGAAGATTGATAGAATGGTTAAGTAATGAAATAAAGATTGAAGTTGATGGATACTTGGATATTCTAAATCTATTAGCTATGCTAGACTTTCGAGATTTATTGACTTCGTGCCGATGGTTGTACTTTTGTTTTTTGAAAAAAAAAATGTTGGATCACACTAGTGAACCAAAGAATTTGTAAAACAGTGCTATTATTCGCATATCTATGCTGTTTGTTTTGGCTAGATAAAAAAAATGATTTTTAAAATTTCAAAATATATTTTAATTATATGTATCAGGTGATATGAGAAACAATGAAGTCATCAATGCAATGGAACCTGGTGTTGGATGTGATCATATGATCGTCAGCCCATTATGGTGAGATGTAGTATGACAACGTCATAATCATGGCGCCATAAAAGGATTTTTGAGATTTCTTTAAGATATGAGAATATATATATATATATATGTATATTTTGATTGATGTCTGAATTGTTGTAGAACTCTATGCTATTTGATTTAGCTAGACGAATATTGAAAGATGATCATAAAATTCAAGTGTTTCTTGAGAAGTTATGCCAAACCAAATTGTTTTGGTGTGGATTAAGATGTTGAAAAGCTGAGATAAACAACCCATTTATAGGGGATTACGCAGAAGTGTTTAGATGTTTATGCACAATATATGGTACGAAGGGCTGATCACCCTAAGTACGGGAGTCCCTATAGTCTAATGACTGTTAAAGTTTAAGTTGAAAGAGTACTTATAACCGTGGACAGAGTGCACAATACATCGTACGAAGGGCTTAACACCCTAAGTACGGGAGTCCCTATAGTCTAATGACTGTTAAGGTTTAAGTTGAAAGAGTACTTATAACCGTGGACGTAGTTCAAGGTCTTATGACCCTCAGCATGATTTGGAATCTTTTAAATTTCTGTTATTCATATTGCTTCCCAATTATTAAGCAATTGTGGAAGATTCTTGCTATTCTAAAAGGCGAATGTGGTAAGGATGACATTCCTTAGAAAGAAGGAAGTCATAGAATGCGACACTGAATGATGAATATGTTGAATAAGTGAGAAAAGAAATTTTAAAATGAGAAGGAGATAAGTTATCAAAGAGTAATGTTAAACTTTTAATAGAAAAGTTTAATAATTATAGAAAGATCTTTGTGGAAAGAATTTGGTTGCAGAACTCAATGAATGAATAAAGTATTAACGTAAAATCTATTTTGATAGATTGAATGAATAAAGATTAATAATAAAATTTCGAGGACGAAATTCTTAAAAGAAAGAGTGAATGTAATATCCCGAGTATTTATGATAACGATCCTTAGAAAAGGAAATGAATGAGTTAAAGAATATATAATATTTGATATATGACTATGTTTAATTGAAGGTTATGTAATAAAACCTAAAAGTTGTTGAAGGAATGAATGAAGTATATATATATGTAAATTTTTTTTGCTAAGTTAACGTGTTGAAGTTATTCAATGATAATTGTGAAAGAGATTTTGTGAAAACCTTAGTAAGGTAGGGTTTCGGTGATTCCGAGAACGGAATCCTTATAAGGAGGGAAGGATGTGACAACCCGGATTTTTATAAGTTATTAAAATAAGAATTTAATAATTAAAATTCTTATTATGAAATATATATATTTTGAATTATGTGTTTTGAGTGTGGGTAAGTATATATATTTGCAATTTATCTTGAAATATGTGATTTGGTGTGAAGAGATTAAGTGTGAATATAAAAGAGATGTATATGTTTGGAAAATAAGGTTTAATTAATTTAACTATTAAAGAAATTAAATGAGATTGTTACGGGAAGGTAATTAACTAAATAATATTAGTTAATTTAATTAAGTTGAAAATTATATTATGAAATAATATAATTTTCGATTATTATGCTTTATGGCAATGAAATTGGTATGCATTAAAATTTCATAAATAATGAGAGTAATTCACTTAAATAAAATGGTGAATTAATATAAATATATTTGATGGTAATTGTTATGGAAGTTGGGTGGAAATTGTTGATGGAAATATTCTAATTTAATTAAATAGTTAAATTAGAAGATTGAGAATTTGTTAAAAAAGCTATAATTATAATATTTGAATATAAATTATAGTTATATTGATAAGGCTTAACTTACTTTATTAATGAATTAAGTTTAACTTTAATTAATTTAAGAATGTAGAATATTATTTAATGGGTGTGACAAATAGATCATATAGTAATGAAAATTATAAAAAATAAATTAAAAAGGGTTTGTGGGTTTAGCCAAACATGGCCTTGTGACCCTTTGCCTTTTGTAACAGCTGGGATAAAGCTACGTAAAGACTACTTTTCAGTTATTTTGTGTTACGCTTATTATTTTCATAAGTTTGAGAACATAGAAGAAAAGATGAATTGAGAGAAGAGATAGATTCTCTGAGAAATTGAGAGAGTTTTGAGAATCTAAGGAGGAAGAAGAAGGAGATTAATATAATCTAATTGAGCTTAGAAGAATCAAAGGCAAGTTCTAAAGTTTTTGTTTACTTTCTAAAGTATACTTCTCTAAAAATGAATTTCTATGGTTAATCTATTAAGGAATTGGTTATATATGTTCTTGAGTATGTATAATATGTTCTATATTGTTTATTGTTGAGTTTTCGGTAAACAAATTCATATTGTTGATGATAAATAAGAAGAGTTTGGTTTGGGCTTAAAATATGTATTTTGGGTATGTTTTGAGACTAAAATTGGTTAGGAGTTTATGTTATAATTGTAAAATTGATGTTGGATTATGTTAGTATGTGAACAAACAAAAACAACGGAAGTTAAACGAACCAATTTGGTTGAGAAACGAATTCGTAGTGAACGAATTCGCTAAATTGTCAAAACATGAACAATTAGTATGAACATAAGTTTTAAATTCATATTTGGGTTTGTTAATATTTATGTTAATTATTGGGTAGTTGGTATGTTGTAGTTCTATGAATTAAAAAATCATAGAATTAAAAATGGACTGATTTGGATGTGTATAACTCAAGTTATGAAGATTAGTAGGAGAAAAGGGTTAAAAATCGCAAAACACTGTAATCTGGGCGAAGCCTAGCGCGGGTGCGCCGCCCAGGAGCATGGGCACGCTTCCCAGCACTGCTAGATGGCGCGTGCACATGGGAGTTATGAAGGAAATGGGCACGGCCGCGCCCATAGTGTGCCAGGTGTGACTGTTTTGACATGTCTTGGTAAAACTGCCATAACGTTTTCATACGAACTCCGATTGAGGTGATTAAAGATGATCCGTAACGAGAACGAATAGACCTACAACTTTTATGCTTTAAGTTTGTCAATTTGAGGTTGGGAATAGGGGTCAAAATGGTCATCGTTAGGACTGTTGTGTTTTCGGGGGCAATCAGAGGGCGTCGGGCATGCACGTATGCAAGTGTAGTGCTCTGGACGATAAAAGATGTTGTTCTAAGTTTTATAAAATGAATATTATGAAGTATAATGATACTTAACATTAATAAATGATATATTAGATAAGTTGTATATCCATACTAAGCACACACAAGAGAGACAAATCGGGCGTGTGACGAATGAACGTCAAAACATCGTAACAAATGTTAATGAACGTAAAAATTATTTTAAGAGAAATGAAATGAACATTATAAGATATGAAATGGGTTTAATATAAAACCAATAATGATTCCTAGCAAGATATAAACACTTGAATGAACTTCGAATATGAAATACAGTGAGATATAAGTTGAAAGTTAACATAATCAAATTGAACATTGTGTATCTATGATAGGAAGGGTATGAGACGTAGAGTAAAGTTTACATTACAACTACTATGCATTGCTATGTGACTAATAGTTAATGTGAATGATTATATAATTGTGTAGGGCACATGAAGTGCAGACATCTGTAAGCTGTTAAACTGTTATTGGTAAACTGTGACAACCCGAATTTTCATAAGTTATTAAAATAAGAATTTAATAATTGAAATTCTTATTACGATGTGATTAATGTAACTTTAATATGTTATTAAGGAATTTGTTATATATGTTCTTGAGTATGTATAATATGTTCTATATTGTTTATTGTTGAGTTTTCGGTAAACAAATTCATATTGTTGATGATAAATAAGAAGAGTTTGGTTTTGGCTTAAAATATGTATTTTGGGTCTATTTTGAGACTAAAATTGGTTAGGAGTTTATGTTATAATTGTAAAATTGATGTTGGATTATGTTAGTATTATGTGAACAAACGAAAACAACAGAAGTTAAACGTACCAATTTGGTTGAGAAACGAATTCGCTAAATTGTCAAAACATGAACAATTAGTATGAAAATGAGTTTTAAATTCATATTTGGGTTAGCTAATGTTTATTTAATTATTGAGTAGTTGGTATATTGTAGTTCTGTGAATTATAAACTCATAGAATCGAAAATGGACTGATTTGGATGTGTATAACTCAAGTTATGAAGATTTGTAGGAGAAAAGGGTCAAAAATCGCAAAACACTATAATCTGGGCGAAGCCTAGCGCGGGCGCACCGCCCAGGAGCATGGGCACGCTGGCCAGCGCTGCTAGATGGCGCGTGCAGATGGGAGTTATGAAGGAAATGGGCGCGGCCGCGCCCATAGTGTGCCAGGTGTGACTACTTTGACCTGTTTTGGTAAAACTGCCATAACGTTTTCATACGAACTCCGATTGAGGTGATTCAAGATGATCCATTACGAGAACGAATAGACCCACAACTTTTATGCTTTAAGTTTTTCAATTTGAGGTCGGGAACAGGGGTCCAAATGGTCATCCTTAGGACCGTTGTGTTTTCGGGGGCAATCGGAGGGCGTCGGGCATGCACGTATGCAAGTGTAGTGCTCTGAACGATAAAAGATGTTGTTCTAAGTTTTAGAAAATGAATATTATGAAGTATAATAATGCTTAACATTAATAAATGATATATTAGATAAGTTGTATATGCATACTATGCACACACAAGAGAGACAAATCGGGCGTGTGACGAATGAATGTCGAAACGCCGTAACAAATGTTAATGAACGTAAAAAGTTTTTTAAATCAAATGAAATGAACATTATAAGATATGAAATGAGTTTAATATAAAACCAATAATGATTCCTAGCAAGACATAAACACTTGAAAGAACTTCGAATATGAAATACAGTGAGATATAAGTTGAAAGTTAACACAATCAAATTGAACATTGTGTATCTATGATAGGAAGGGTTATGAGACGTAGAGTAAAGTTTACACTACAACTACTATGCGTTACTATGTGACTAATAGTTAATGTGAATGATTATATAATTGTGTAGGGCATGTGAAGTGCAGATATCTGTAAGCTGTTAAACTGTTATTGGTAAACAACGATCAAGGCAAGTCTTTCAGTTCCTATTTGCTATGTGAATTTGATTATTTTAAATCTTTATTGCAAAGAGAATGATGTGTTATATATATGTTGAATATATGAAATGTTAAAGTCAACTTATGACTACGTTGATTGAGTAAAACATGCTGATTGAGTAAGGAACTGAATCTTTATACTTGTTATATGAACTGTAACATGTATGTTATGTTAGTCCAATGTTTATGAGATATATGTTGAGCATGTTATTATGTGCTACATGATGCATAAAAACTTTAGATTTTGATGGGCTGTCGAGCTCAACCTTGCAAATAACCATCTTTGCAGGTTAAGGATTGAAGGTAACACTATGTGCTACTTGAATGACGTGGATCAGAAATAATACATGAAGATTAATATTTTAGCTAAAGTTGTTATTTCTTTATACCATGATTAAGATTCATGAGATGTACTAAATGTTTTATGATGTATAGTTTTATGTTTAGTTGTAAAGCTAAAGTTAGAGTTATCTGATATGTAAAGGTTATCGAATTAAAATGTAAAATTTTATATAATAAAAGTGATAAAGTGAATCATAAAATAAGATTGATTCAAAGACATGTAGATGATAAAGTTTTTGATTCAGGGAATTAAAGTAAAAAGACATAAAAGTTTAAATTATTTCGCATTTTGTAAAGTTTAACATCAAATAATGATGTAAAATCAGAAGGTAGATGTGTTATTAACGACCGAAATTGAGAATTATATTGTATGAGTTTTGGGATCGTTACAAAAACTACCATTGCTAACTCCAGATCATGAGTCGGATATCCCTTTTCATAATCTTTTAGTTGACGTGAAGTGTACGCAATGACCCTGCTGTGTTACATCAGTACACAACCAAGACCCTTGTGTGACACATCACTATACACTACCTTGGTTGCAGTTTAGATGAAACATTAAATGAAATTAGAATCCCATTCTTCTCTAATTTAATTACATAACTTTAGTAATTATAATTTTTATTTCATGAATTAATTTAAAATCAAAATTTAATTGTGAGTTGATCGTTTAAGCATATAAAAATAGTGATAAAGTTGTTGCATGATAATTTAGATTTAATACCTTTCTCTGTGGATTGATACTTTTCTTACGCTGTACTACTTGTTAACCCATGTATACTTGCATGAGTTAGAGTCTTTTTTGTTAAATTAAAAAGGAGGCAACACTTACCTTAGTAGGAGACTAAATCTGACTGGTATAACGGAGATATTCTTGAGGAAAACGTGCACTATTTGCTACACTCAAAGTATCCTTATACTCAAAAGAAATAGGCACAATATTATAGAAGAAGAATTCTCTGATTCTAGTGTGATTTTCATTTCTTAACTAAGCATCGTATTTATAGGAGAACGGCAGGGCACTATATAAGAAAACAATCACGGATGAACAGAAACTTTTTTTTTCCGAACGAATTTGGCGAATTTTCTGATTTTTACTATTCATCATTGTGAAATAAAATATTCAAATAAAACAAAAATTTTATATATAATATAAGGGTTAAATACACTTTTCCCCACTATACTCGTCCTTGGTTTACAAATACATCACTGAAATGAAATTTTTTACAATCGACTCATTAAACTACAAATTTTATCAAATCGTTACAAATTCCGTTAAATGGGTTGACTTTTAACAGAAACCTATGACATCAGATAAAACCTACCCCACTTCTAATGACACATCATTTACTTCACGTGGGTTAGTCCTAGTCATGGCCACGGTGGAAACTCAGTGGTTAAAACCAATTTTGTCGAATAAAGGCCAGACAAAGATAGAAAAGGAAAGCGCGCGAAGGAGAGAGAAGATTCAGGCGCGAATTTCTCTTCTTGCTGGCGAATCTTGGTCTTTGATGAGAATATTGGTCTTGGACACGAATCTACTAGTGCGAATCTTCTGTGAGGTATGCTAGATTTCTTTAATTTAGGGTTTGTGCACATGGGTTGGTTGGGAATGGGCACGATTAAATTAGGGGTTTTTAATCTTTGTAGCCATCTTGTTTGTCTCGATATTTTCTCCATCTTTCTGGACTTTATATATTCGACATGTGGTCCATAGGATTTTATTTTTGCCATTGTTGTCTTCTTCGGTCCCCCCTATGTACTGCAAATAATATATTTTAATTTATTTTTGTATTTTTTTTGTTTTCATAGAATGAGTGGATTTTTTCAGTTGCATGTTCACTATGGGGGCAAATTTGTGAATCAGCCTAAAACTGAGTACAAGGGAGGTAAGGTTGAAATTTATCCCCGTGTTGATGTTGATTTCATCTGCATGACTGCAATTAAGTAATTTGCTGAAGCTTTAGATTATGATAGCAATGCTAAGGTTTATTTTAAGAATAATGGTCAAACTAGTGAAAGTGGTTATAGATTGGTGCATGATGATGGCAGTATTAGAGACATAGTAAAAGTATGTCTCCCTTTTGGTGTGATTGAATTTTTTGTTGATCATGTATTTATGAATGAAGGAGGAGTTGTGATTGAACCACCTTATGTTAATGAATAAGTTGCAACATCTATTACTCAACCCCCCAATACAGAAGATAATAACAAGAGGAGTACTAGTGCAAATGCTAATATACAGATGTCAAAGAGGACTAAGCAAAGGGCATGCTTGAAGAAACAGACTATGAATAAATAGAGGAAGAAGAGTAATAGAATTAAAATGAATCAGAAATCAAATAAAAAAAGTGATGATACACCAATTGTGATTGGGGACTCGGATAGTAGTGATGCACAAAGTGATGGTGAAATATTAAGTAGTGATGAAGAATTATTAGAGGCTAGGAGGAGTTGCAGGGAGTACAAAGCAGAGATGGATAGAGTTGAAACAGAGGCAGATGAAGGTGATGAAACAAACTTTGTTGATGGGGATGTAGGTGATGGTAATACTAAGGGTGTTGAGGGTGATGTAGCTGAGGGTGGTGTTGAGGGGGCAGGTCAAGGTGAGGAGGTTGAAGAATCTAGGAATGAGGGAGATGATGAAGGGGCAGAAGTTGGTGAGGATGGGGGTGATAAAGGTGCAGAAGGTGTTGAGTCTGAGGGTGATAGGTTAGTGAATGAGGTTATGGAAGAGGTTTATAAAAATAGTGAGGGAGATAATGTCAGTGACTCTGATGATGATAGTGATTGGCACAGTGAGTATAAGGACAGTGATGTATTAAGGTCCCCTTCAGAAAGCAGTGAAGATGAGAACCTTGGTTTTGTGGGTCCCCTTGTAAAAAAGAAAAGGCCTGTACATTATGATGTTTTTAACCCAAAAACAAAGAGAAAACACATAAAGTTTGCACACTATCAAATTTTTACTAATTTCAAGGAATTCAAGACTGCCATTAGAAACTATTCAATTGCTAATGGCAGGAAGTTGTGGTATAAGGTAAACGACAAGGAAAGAGTATAGGTTAGGTGTGATAAAGGCTGTCCTTGGAAACTGTGGGCCAGTTATATTCAAGGGACTGAGAATGTGCAAATAAAGTCTATACTGGACAAACATAATTATGTGTACAGTTTTAAAAATAAGTTGGCAAACACCAAATTTTTGGCAGAGTTTTATGGAAAGAGGATAAGGAAAAATCCAAACTGGAGGTTGAAGGACATGCAAGAAGGGATTAAAATTAAGTTGAAATTAGATGTAACACTTGTGAAGTGTATGAGGGTCAAGAATTTAGCTTTGGCAAGTATACATGCAGTTATGAAGGAACATTATTCAAGGGTTTGGGATTTTGGGGCAGAGATTATGAGAAGTAACAAAATGAATACAGACAACATCAAATCCACTAGGCTTAATCCTGAAGATGAGGTAGTAACGCCCTAGAAATTTTGGAATTTTGAGAATTAAAATTTTATTTTTATTATGTGGATTAAATGGATTTAATTAATTATTTATGGGAGTAAGCTAATTGAAGGTCGTTCTATGATCTAGACATAGCGGAATGTCGTAGTATTTTGGCTACGTAATAGAATTAAAGTGTTTAAATTTCCAAGACGAAAATAAAAGCTTTCCAAGAATTTTTTCGAAAAACACTATTCACGCATTTCTGCTCGGGAATTATTTTTAAACTTCCGAGAAATACATAATGATAGAATATCGAGGTGAGATAGAATATCCAATAATATTTCAGTTATGGCAAACGCAGTTTTACGCCTGCGGACTTAAAACCTAACGATTAGGGAAAGTGAGTTCCGAGAAGAAAATGTAATACGTATAATGAATTAAAGCGTTGATTGTATAATACGTAGGTATTGTACGAGGTAATGAATACGAGTATAATACGAGGTGTTATACGAGTATGAATGAATGATGGTATGTCATATATGAATAAGTATACGAAGTGAAATA
This sequence comes from Panax ginseng, assembly GCA_020205605.1. NCBI lineage: Eukaryota > Viridiplantae > Streptophyta > Magnoliopsida > Apiales > Araliaceae > Panax > Panax ginseng. Next base: position 110,191,369 of record CM035131.1, on the reverse strand, counting down.
CGAGATTAATACATAAATTATACGTTATAAGGCTTTAAGCCAAATGTAATGGACTTGTAGGATTGTGTAGAGCATTATAAAGTCCAATGAGAATTGATAAGGCCCAAGTGTAGAAATGGGTAAGTCCAATATGAATTAATGTGTAAGCCCAATGCAAGCTAATTGTAAAGCCCAAAGAATTATTAATGCAAGCCCAAGTATAAGTTAAGCTAAATGCCCAAAGTATGAACTTATGGGTTATTGGATGGTTTAAACCCATGGGTGATCCAAAGTAATGAGCAAATAATTAATGTGATAAGCAAGTAAAGTGCTTATGTGTGGTGAACAAGTAAAAGTTGTGATCAACAAGCAAAGGATAAGCTAGGTGATTAACAAGTAAACTTAAAGGCTAAGTTATGTGATTAGCAAGTATACTTAATGGTTAAGTATATGTGATGCCCAAGTATTGGATAGATGTTGTGATGGCCAAACAAAGAGTGTGGTGACCAAGTTAACTTAGTACTTAAGCTAGTAATAGTAAGGAGGTGATTAAAGAGAAGTGGATCGCTTTTGGACTAAAATGCCCTCACTTTGGGTTGCCTATAAATAGAGAGCTCTCAATTCATTTGATGGCTTGATTAAAATTTCTCCCAACTCCTCTCAAGTTAAGTAACTTATTGGTTAGAGAGAATAAACACTTATAAGTCAAACTTCCATTATGAGATTTTCAAGAAGTAAGAAGGAGATTAAAGCTTAGTCAAGTGATATTCAAGGGTAAGAACTTAAACCATGAATCTCTTTCTCTTCCAATGGTAGGGAAATGGGTAGTGGTAGAACATGTATGCTAAGGAATGATAAGAATGATTAATTAATGGACTTAAGCCGTATAAGTCATAAATAAGTAATTCAAACTTAATTAAGTTATGAATTTATGAAGAGCTTATATGAACTACTCATATGTGTACCTTAATAAGATTGTATGATAATAAGAAGCAAAAATGGTGGGTAAAAGACTTAATCTATAATAAGTCATGAGAAAGGAAGTCATAAGTAGTTTATACTTTTATAAGTTATAAACTCACAAGGAACGAGTAATAACTTATCATGTTTATAAGTTAATGAAGTATGTATGTCAAAATGTTAGTATGATGGATTGAATCCATTTGAAATGATGAACAATCATAAGAAATGAAGTTAAGGCGAAATTCACGAGTTTGGACGATAATCGTCGAATTTGTGAAAATCTCAGAATGGAAGTCGAATTTTGATATTGATCTTGGAAACATTGGTTTTCAATAAAAACAAGTCATATTTGGCAATATAGAGTTGTGAACTCGAAAACAACCGAATTCCGACTTAGAACGAAGAAACGAGCGTTGAACGTTCACGAACGTTTATCATTTTCGTTCAAAAATGAACTAATAGCTGAAATTTTAGCAAACGAAGTCAAATAGATAAAATTCTCGTATGAACGCGTAGAGTATGGAATTTGTGAACCGTAAGCTTTTGAACGAGCTAATTCGGACTTATAATGAAGAAGTTATGCGTCCGGGAAGTTCACAAAATTAAAAATCTGCAAAATTTTTCTAAGGCACAGAGTTGGCGCCGTGGCGCCAACCCAAGGTCAAATGGTGGTGCCGCTAAATACTGTAAAAATGGTGTGAAAGACATCGTTAACTCGGCCATGCGCCATGAGATAAAGAGCTAAGTGTGGCGCCGCGGTGCCAGTCCCACAGCTTTGACGGACAAGAATGTTTACAAGTATAAAATGAAAGATAACTCATTAGTAATGAACTAAGGTGTTAATATAACATTGTTAAAACATTGTTAGACACTTAATGTATGATGATTAAAGGTTAATAATCAATTGAAGATGAATGTAATGAGAACAACGTATTGTGTTAAGCCGGCTATAGAAATTTGTTGACCAAGTTGATTATGAATCCAATGGTTTACAATTTAAGTATGGGTTATGTAATTACTTAATGAATAATGATAAGACCTTTCCTAAATCACTGTTATAGTGATGACTTTAGGAATTTAATGTTGTTTAATGAGTAGTTAAATGACGAACGTAAAGTATAAAGAACGTGAACCGTATTCAATAATGATAAGGCCTATAACATTAAGAGTTACAACTAAAAGTTGTTAAATAATACGTGAACGTAAACTAGTATGCAATAAAGTGTACTTAACAAATGACGATCGATCGTTTTGATTAATAATGTTAGTAAGCCGTGAGGAAGGATGATTAACTCAAATGAGTTCTATTAATGAAGTAAATCCACGTAAAGATGTAAGAGAAAGAAGTTGGTAAGAATAATGTAAAATATAATGGCAAGTTTTAACCAATAAATAACAAATCTAATACAGGATTAGATTGAGAAGAAGGGTAAGATTCATTAGGAACCATGTATGTTCATTCATGACCTAATGTGGTATGTTATGTGGTTATGTGTTATAGAGACCGTAAAGACTGAAAGGAAACGTTATTATACTGTAGCAGACGCTGAAGGCAAGTTTTTCTTAAACGCTTATCTAACCTTTGTGTTAGCTAAGTTTTCTGTGATTCATGTTATGAGATGCATGAATTGTTTTACGAAAATGTCGATGCCAGTTTTAACTCGGCTAGACTAATCTTGAAGATTGATTGATTTATTTACAAGTCTTTCAATATAGAATTATTAACGCTATCCTACGCCAATTGTTTGGTACGGATTCAAGGTAAGCATAAGTATGAGTAAACAAATGTATTTTCATCGATTATTCGATGGGCACGCGAGGTTGCCAAAACTTAAACGTACATATGTTTAATGAATGTAGTGTTGATCAACATAGAGTACTATGGTCTGATCACCCAGAAGTGCTCGTAAGATATATCGGACTTACGGACTTAGTGTTGGGTTGTCCTTTTTAAAGAAATTATGAAATGCTCATGGTCTTGAGCCATAATTGATGTTTTACTGAATATTGTTATTGTAAAACGTTTTGAAGGAAAAGAAATGTTATTTTGAATTATTGATAGTACTTCATAACTATTATCCAGTTATTGAAGATATACGATTCCTATGTTTCAAGCATGTTATTTAAAAGAAATTGTTGTACTTGCTGAGCTTGTTATACTCACTCTTGCTTGAACCATATGAATGCAGCTAGGACCGAACGAACTGAGGGATCTGACAAGGATAAAGGCAAGACAAAGATGAACGATTAGTTTACCTTGTAATAAACTAGTAAGTTGTATATATTATAATATGATGAACAAAGAATGTAATGGTTATAGAACCCGGAACGGATGTAATATTATTAATGTAATAAAATGTCGCTGATTGATACGCACATTTTGATGTCGTTTCAATAGAATGAATGTACAGTTATGAGTACCATGTAGCACCATCTGTCGGGTTGGAAGATACCCGAATTTGTGGGCGTCACAGGTTGATATCAAAGCATTAGGTTATAAAACTTAAGGGGGGAGAACCTTAGGCTAATAACCTAGTTAAGGAAGAAAAGTTTGAAGGAAGTAAACTCAAGCTTTACTTCAGTCAAATGAGTTAATAAGGCTTTGAGGAAACTCAGTATCGAAAGATTTAAAAGATGGAAAGTAACCCTAAATAAATTAAATGTGATTTGTGCTTATACTATCGTGTGTTATGTACTAATCAACATATGTGTTGTTGTAAGATGTCGATCGATAGCTTGATGTATAGAGATGTACACGTGGTGAGCGAAGAAATTATGAACAGAGTAGAGCCTATACCTATGCCGGTGGCGGAGGTACCATTAGTGATTATAGAGGAGTCGGAGACAGTGGAGTACTTTTCTGAGGAGGACTACTCCGAGGGAGATATAGATATAGCATCATATCTTAATATGATGGTCTATGAGGAGGAGGAAATGGATGTAACATCGGTTAATACGGTGGTACCTACATTAGAGTCATCACCTCCAGATGCAATGAGATCATTGTATCGGGCAAAGGTAGCTTGACAGAATGTTCAACTCGAAAGTGCGGTTGTGCAGTAATCATAATGAAGAGATTAGTGTTATTTATGTAAATGTAAGGAGTGCGCAGAAGCTGATTTTGAGTCGATGGAGCATGATGAGAAGGTGCTCATGATAAATAAGGCTAGGGATTTTAAGAAAGAGGCCGATGAGTCAGAAAGAATCGGGGGAGAAGGACCGAAAGATAAAGACGGATGTCTTACATCCATAAGAGTGATCATAAGGATTTCAAGATTAAAGTTGCTTGTTATTCCATAGAGCTCAAAGGGACACTACATACTATTAATCGGGATCTTGTGAGCGATGATTGCGAATGAGAAACACGAGGACGCTGTTATGCATTATTAGAAGTCTAGAGTAAGTAAATATATGTGTAGTGATGTAAAACCCTCTTTTGTATAAAAGGGTAGTCTTTTGTAAATCCCAACTTTGAGAAGTTCAATTCATGGATAGAAATGTAATAGCCATGGCTATGGAAGTAAAGTGTAAATAGTTTCGGACTATGAAGAAGCATATGAATATAATGAAGTTTTCATTTAATATGCTTTGTTATGGTATGAGTTGTTATGTAGCGAATAATAACTAAGCAAGTAAATAGATAATAATGAAATTTTATTTATTTAATTAGAAAATGCAGTCAAGAAGAAGACAACGTAATCAGGAAGCGGAATCACGTAATAAAAATCAAGGGGGTCAAAACAACCCTATGCAAGAGTTCGTTAATTTATTAACTACCAAGATTAATTAAACCGGGGTAGAGTAGTACCCACCAACCTAGGTTAGCTGTAATGACTACCTTTAAAGAATTTAAAAGTGTAGGTCCCACGGAGTTCAAAGGAACGATTTAACCCATTAGAAGCCTCAGACATGGGTAATAGAAAAGAGAAGGCATTTGTTATTACAAAAGCGAGGTGAGGCGCAAAAAAGACTTCTTTTTGCGACTTCTATACATGATGAAAAGGAAAGCCAACTTTTGGTGGGAGGCTCACTGTGGTAGGACTAGAATAGATGTGGTAGCGGGGAACAATTCAAGAAGGTTTTCTTCCAGAAATTATTTCCCTACAAGTATGTAAGTGGAGGAGGAAGGTTCAGTAGGTTTGAGCAGGGCCTAAAACCCTGGCTCTATAGTGGAATTTCTGTGTTCTAGAGTGCATCCTATGGGACCATTCTGGAAAAAGTGATTATAACGGAGGGTGGTAGTGAGGTGTTAACCCAATACCACAAAGAGAGGAAAGATAAGAGCAAGGAAGAGGGAGGAACTAAGACAGAGAATGCCAGTGGTAGTGGCAATATGCCAACAATAAAGAATTTTAACTCCAGGAATACTGGAGTGGGACAAAGGGATCCTAAGCGTAGGATTGAAGGGTGTACGACATGTGGAAAGACTTATTTAAGAGTCAGTCTGAGAGGGAAAATGGTTTGTTATAACTGTGGACATGAGGGTCATATGTTACCCAATTGTCCTAATCCTATGAAAAACCATGGTTGTTTTATATGTGGGTCGTTGTACCACATGGCAAGAAATTGCCCAAAGAAGGGGTCGGAGGAAAGTAAAGGTGTTAGTAGTGGTAAGTTAGCCATGATGCGGTTGCGTCAGGAGATTTAGTAGCAGGTATCATTCTGGTCAATACAATGAATGCTTATGTGTTGTTTGATTGGATTACTACTTTTATTTTATAGCATGAGAGTTTGCTAAGTGATTAAGTTCATTCTAGGAAGGGATTATAAATACCTTTATACGTTAAGGTAGAGAATGGGGAAATAACTTTTGTTAATTATATTCGTGGAAATGGCTTTATGGATAAGGAATGTAAGCAAGTATCGGTAGATAAGTACCGATACAGTTGAGAGAATTTGAAGTAATTCTTGGTATGAATGGGTTGATTAATCATAGAACTTTAATAAATTGTTAGAATAAAAGTATGAATCTTCGGTTTTCTAAGAAAATCCAAGGTAGTAATTTACGGTAATAAAATACCGCGACGCTCTTGTTGTCTAATCATGACGCAAGTTAGGAGGATGTTAAGGAAGAGGATGAGTCGTTATGGGCCATGATCGACCATCGTAATAGGAGTAAGTTAGCAGTTAAGAATGAATACCCATGGCCCAGGATCGATGATCTATTTGATCAGTTGAAGAAGACAAAGAATTTTTCTAAGATAGATTTGCGTACGGGGTATAGTCGGTTGAAAGTAAGGAAGAAGGAGGAGGTACCTAAGGTGACGTTTAGAACTCGTTATAGTTATGACAAGTTTCTGGTTATGTCGTTTGGGTTAACTAATGTGCGGAAGTTAGACTTTCCGTAATGGGTGTCGAGCAAGTCGATGGCAAATTGATAGGTGCTCTGGTGAGGTGCTATGGTTAAAAGTACCATTAGCGTCATAGAGTGTTCAAATAATATTGGGATGAGGGTATAGTAATGATCATTGATGATATTCTAGTCTATTTTAAGACGTCAGAAGATCACGTTGAACATTTGAAAATAGTGTGTGGAACACTATGGAGAGAGAAGTTGGATACGGAATTCACTATGTGTGAATTGTAGGTTAAAGAGATAGACAAATTTTTTTATTAAGAAGTATGTTGGGAATGAGAAGAGAGAAAATAGTTTTCAGGAGCTAAAAGGAAGGTTAAGTGAGGCACTTGTATTGTCTCTATCAGATGATATGGGGAATTTTGTAGTATATCTCGATGTTTCGCATAGATGATGAGATTGCGTGCTTATGTAGCATGGCAAAGTCATTAGGTATGCATCACGCCAGTTAATGGATTATGAGAAGGTGTATCCCACTTATGATCTATAATTGGCAGCTGTAGTTTTTGAATTGAAAATTTGAAGATAGTATTTATACGGTGAAAAGTGTGAGATATACACGGACTCTATGAGTCTGAAATATATCTTCACACAAAAGGAGTTGAATATGAGGTAGAGAAGGTAATTAGAATGGATAAGAGATTTCGACATTGATATGTTATATCAATCCGGGAAGGTTAACGTAGAAGCCAACGCGTTAAGTAGGAAGGGTAGGGAAAAGCTATCGATGTTAACAACTCAGAATGAGTTAATAATGAAAATGACGAAAACAGAGTTAGAGGTTAAATTTTGGAATGAAGTGGTAGAAATGTTATTCACAGCATAGACTCAATCCACGATACTTGAACGAGTTAAGTAACTACAACTAGGTAATGAGGAATGTACGCGAATGAAGAAAAGGATGCATGATGAAGAGAAGATCAAGTATAATCTTGTTTTGAAGGAGGAATTTGAGTTTCAAATAATTCTAAGTTAAAAGCTAATGAAAGGGTAATAACGTAATGTGTCAATAAGTATTTAACTTCTAACTCAAATTATTGATAGGAAGTGACAAGTCATGAAGAATAAGATAATACCTTCGGTGAAGGTGAAATGAAAGAACCTCAATGTTGTAGAGGCAATGTAGGAATTTGAAATTAAAATGATGGAAATATTTTTCCTCAATGGTGTATGTATTATTAGCATGATTCTGGGGACAGAATCCTTATAAGGGGGGAAGAGTGTAACGCCCCAGAAATTTTGGAATTTTGAGAATTAAATTTTTATTTTTATTATGTGGATTAAATGAATTTAATTAATTATTTATGGGAGTAAGCTAATTGAAGGTCGTTCTATGACCTAGACATAGCGGAATGTCGTAGTATTTTGGCTACGTAATAGAATTAAAGTGTTTGAATTTCCAAGACGAAAATAAAAGTTTTCCGAGAAATTTTTTGAAAAACACTATTCATGTATTTCTGTTCGAGAATTATTTTTGAACTTCCGAGAAATACGTAATGATAGAATATCGAGGTGAGATAGAATATCCAATAATATTTCAGTTATGGCAAACACGCTTTTTCATCATGACTTAAAAAAACCTAACGATTAGGAAAGTGAGTTCCGAGAAGAAAATGTAATACGTATAATGCATTAAAGCGTTGATCGTATAATACATAGGTATTGTATAAGGTAATGAATACGAGTATAATACGAGGTGTTATATGAGAATGAATGAATGATGGTATGTCGTATGTGAATAAGTATACGAAGTGGAATACGAGATTAATACGTAAATTATACGTTATAAGGCTCTAAGCCAAATGTAATGGACTTGTAGGATTGTGTAGAACATTGTAAAGTCCAATGAGAATTGATAAGGCCCAAGTGTAGAAATGGGTAAGTCCAATAGAATTAATGTGTTCAATGCAAGCTAATGGTAAAGCCCAAAGAATTATTAATGCAAGTCCAAGTATAAGTTAAGCTAAAAGCCCAAAGTATGAACTTATGGGTTATTGGATGGTTTAAACCCATGGGTGATCCAAAGTAATGAGCAAGTAATTAATGTGATAAGCAAGGAAAGTGCTTATGTGTGGTGAACAAGTAAAAGTTGTGATCAACAAGCAAAGGATAAGCTAGGTGATTAACAAGTAAACTTAAAGGCTAAGTTATGTGATTAGCAAGTATACCTAATGGTTAAGTATATGTGATGCCCAAGTATTGGATAGATGTTGTGATGTCCAAGCAAAGAGTGTGGTGGCCAAGTTAACTTAGTACTTAAGCTAGGAATAGTAAGGAGGTGATTAAAGAGGTGGGATTGGCTTTGGACTAAAATGCCCTCACTTTGGGGTTGTTTATAAACAGAGAGCTCTCAATTCATTTGATGGCTTGATTAAAATTTCTCCCAACTCCTCTCAAGTTAAGCAACTTATTGGTTAGAGAGAATAAGCACTTATAAGTCAAACTTCCATTATGAGATTTTCAAGAAGTAAGAAGGAGATTAAAACTTAGTTAAGTGATATTCAAGGGTAAGAACTTAAACCATGAATCTCATTCTCTTCCAATGGTAGGGAGTTGGGTAGTGGTAGAACATGTATGCTAAGGAATGATAAGAATGATTAATCAATGGACTTAAGCCGTATAAGTCATGAATAAGTAATTCAAACTTAATTAAGTTATGAATTTATGAAGAGCTTATATGAATTACTCATATGTGTACCTTAATAAGATTGTATGATAATAAGAAGCAAGAATGGTGGGTAAAAGACTTAATCTATAATAAGTCATGAGAAAGGAAGTCATAAGTAGTTTATACTTTTATAAGTTATAAACTCACAAAGAACAAGTAATAACTTATCATGTTTATAAGTTAATGAAGTATGTATGTCAAGATGTTAGTATGATGGATTGAATCCATTTGAAACGATGAACAAATCATAAGAAATGAAGTTAAGGCAAAATTCACGAGTTTGGACGATAATCGTTGAATTTGTGAAAATCTCGGAATGGAAGTCGAATTTTGTTATTGAGATTGGAAACATTGGTTTTCAATGGAGATAAGTCATATTTGGCATTATAGAGTTGTAGACTCAAAATGACCGAATTCACTTTAGAATCTAAGAACGAAGCGTTGAACGCTCATTTAACGCTTATCATTTTTGTTAAAAATAAACTAATAGGTGAAATTTTAGCAAATGAAGTCAAATAGATAAAATTTTACATGAACGCCAGAGAGTATGGAATTTGTGAACCGTAGGCTTTTGAACGAGCCAATTCGGACTTATTGAAGAAGTTATGCGTCCGGAAGTTCACAAAATTAAAAATCGCAAAATTTTCTATAGGATGGGTCAGGCCGCCATGGCCAACCCAAGGCCAATGGTGAAAGCGCATCACAGTAACAATGTCGTAACATCATCGCTTAACTTCGCTGTGGCGTGAGATGAAGAGCTAAGTGTGGCGCCGCGGTGCCAGTCCCAAAGTTTTGACAGACAAGAATGTTTACAAGTATAGAATGAAAGATAACTCATTAGTAATGAACTAAGGTGCTAATATAACATCGTTAAAACATTGTTACACTTAATGTATGATGATTAAAGGTTGATAATCAATTGAAGATGAATGTAATGAGAACAACATAATGTGTTAAGCCGGCTATAAAAATTTGTTGACCAAGTTGATTACGAATCCAATGGTTTGCAATACAAGTATGGGTTATGTAATTACTTAATTAATAATGATAAGACCTTTCCTAAATCACTGTTATAGTGATGACTTTAGGAATTTAATGTTGTTTAATGAGTAGTTAAACCATTTAACGAAAGTATAAAGAATATGAACCGTATTCAATAATGATAAGGCCTATAACGTTAAGAGTTACAACTAAAAGTTGTTAAGTAATACGTGAACGTAAACCAGATGCAATAAAGTGTACTTAATAAAAATGACGATCGAAGTTTCGATTAATAATGTTAGTAAGCCATGAGGAAGGATGATTAACAGGAACGAGTTCTATTAATGAAGTAAATCCACGTAAGACATAGAAGAGAAAGAAGTTGGTAAGAATAATGTAAAATATAATGGCAAGCCGGAACCAATAAATAATAAATCTAATACAGGATTAGATTGAGAAGAAGGGTAAGATTCATTAGGAACCATGTACGTTCATAAATGACCTAATGTGGTATGTTATGTGGTTATGTGTTGTAGAGACTGTAAAGACTGAAAGGAAACGTTATTATACTGTAGCAGACGCTGAAGGCAAGTTTTTCTTAAACACTTGTCTAACCTTCGTGTTAGCCAAGTTTTCTGTGATTTATGTTGCCAAAACTTAAACGTACATACGTTTAATGAATGTAGTGTTGATCAACATAGAGTACTATGGGCTGATCACCCAGAAGTGCTCGTAAGATATATTGGACTTACGGACTTAGTGCTGGGTTGTCCTTTTCAAAGAAATTATGAAATGCTCATGGTCTTGAGCTAGAATTGATGTTTTACTGAATATTGTTATTGTAAAACATTTTGAAAGAAAAGAAATGCTATTTTGAATAATTGATAGTTCTTTATAACTATTATCCAGTTATTGAAGATATACGATTCCTTTATTTCAAGCATGTTTTTTAAAAGAAATTGTTGTACTTGCTGAGCTTGTTATGCTCACTCTTGCTTGAACCATATGAATGCAGCTAGGACCGAACGAACCGAGGGATCTGACAAGGATAAAGGCAAGACGAAGATGAACGATTAGTTTACCTTGTAATAAACTAGTAAGTTGTGTATATTATAATATGATGAACAAAGAATGTAATGGTTATAGAACCTGGGAACATGATGTAATATTATTAATGTAATAAGAATGTCGTTGATACACACATTTTGATGTCGTTTCAATAGAATGAATGTACAGTTATGAGTACCGTATAGCACCATCTGTCGGGTTGGAAGATACCCGGATTTGGGGGCGTCACAGAGGTCAGGTTCAAGAGATTTTATGTTTGCTATGATAGCTTAAAGAAAGCTTGGAGAGAGGGTTGTAGGCAAATTCTTGGATTAGATGGTTGTTTCTTAAAAACTGTATGTGGGGGTCTATTATTATCTGCTGTGGGAAAGGATAGGAACAATCAAATGTTCCCTGTAGCTATGGCTGTTGTAGAAACTGAAAATGGTGATAGTTGGAGATGGTTTTTGCAGTTGTTGGCTGATGACCTTAAACTTGGTGAAGGCTATGGATTTACTATAATCAGTGACCAACAAAAGGTATATATTTACTATAAATGTCTCTGTTTTAATAAATTCCTCTATTTTACTAATTGTATATGCTTTACTAACTGAGTTTGTGTTGTAGGGTTTGAAGAATGCCATATGTGAATTGCTTCCTCATGTTGAGCATAGAAATTGTGCTAGACACATTTATGCTAACTGGAGGAAAAGGTTCACTTCACAGGCACTAAAGAGATTATTTTTGGAAGCTGCATGTGCAACTCATGATCAGTAGCATAAGAGAGCAATGGGGGAGATTAAGAGACTTTCTGGCCCTGCACATGATAAGATTGTGGAGCATGATCCAAAGGTTTGGTCTAAAGCTTATATTGACACTCATTCAAAGGCTGATAATGTTGAGAATAACATGTCTGAATGCTTCAATGCTTGGATTATCAAATCTAGGTACATTATTATTAACTTAGCACAAATTATATTATTATAATATTCTTGCAATATAATCAAGTTACACAAGTCAAATGTCAGTTACACTTACTCTTATATTAATATTGTCTAGGTACATGCCAGTTCTAACAATGCTTCAGGAAATTCATGATCAAATCATGGTTAGATTGCATCAGAAAAGGGATGCTATGCTTAAGTCAGAGGATTTAATTTGTCCAAGAATTAAGAAGAAACTTGATGCAGCCATCATTGCCTCTGCCCATTGTGATCCACTTTGGGATGGAAAAATCTCATTCCAAGTCAAGGAAAGAGGTAAAGCATTTACTATGAATCTTAACGATAGAACTTGTGCTTGTAGAGTGTGGGACCTTACTGGCATCCCATGTTGTCATGCTGTCTTAGCAATTCAGTCAATTTATCAAAATCCAATAGACTATGTAGCTCACTGGTATAGTAGAGATACTTACCTCAAGACTTATGTGACGCCCCCAAAATAGGTATACCTCACCCATCTTGAGTCGCCCGATATATGGTACAAAATTCAAATACAATCTTAATTATACAAAAGTTGTGCAAAATACGACGACATATATACTGTGAGTTTTAATACAAATATTGTAACGTATATAATACGACAATATTCATACTCAAATTAATACATGGCATATAAAGTACAACAACAAATATTTCAAGTCTCCAAAGGGACACGAGAAGATTTCTGTTCTCTTCATTTTACTATGGTGCACTTTTGACGCTTTCAGGGTCGGGTCCTCATCACCCTATTGTTGTTCACCAAAATCAATTATTAAATGACGTATAAAATACGACACACACATCTTAGGTCCTCAATACAATTATATATTGCATGTCATGCCATAGTAAGGACTACTAATGCTATCATCGGATCACACCCATTCCCCGACTAGTCCCGCCTATATTCTCATTTCTCAAGAGAACAATAAAAAGAAAGGGTGAGCTCAACTAGCCCAAAGAAGAAATATTATGACTAAGATAATGCAGAATAAATTATCATTAGTCTTTAACAATGTTAAACTGATAAAATACAATAGACATCAAGTTTAACTGCAGTGGAACAAGCAATCCATTAGAAGAGTCAAGTAGAGCATAAAATCTACTATCTTCTATGATTTAAAAATATTTTCATAAACTTTATCGCTGAGACTCAGCTTAAAAAATAAACCACATCATCCCTGCACCACGGCCAAGGATATTCATGTAATCATCAATGGTCATGATTATACCGAATAATCCTCGGTCATAATCATACCAACAACTCATTCACCAATGAACTACAGGCCAATGAGGACTTTTACCACATCATTCGTTACATTACGGTCATAATTATACCGAATAATCCCTGGTTATAATCATACCAAGTCCATCTCTGCACGTAAGCCAAAGATGACTTTCATCATAATATAAGCATGAAGATGATGACAATAATATAAGCATTAATCAAACGAAAACAAGGATAAATATTAAAGAATTTAAATTTATCCAAATATTATCCATCACTTAAATAACTCATAATCTAATATTGTTAATATTATAACAATATTTTAATCACTTAAACTTATAAACAATTTAATTTAATTGTTTACACTTTACCAAGTAATGCATTTAATCATTCAAAATGCTATACTCATAAGATTTTATCACCAATGATCAAATCACTCATCAAAAATCAGAGATATACCTTATATAGGATTTTCAAGCCTCTAAAATCCTATTTACCAATTCTTCAACTTCACATAACATATTTAACTCATATGTTTGAAACTAAACTATTTTCATGAAAAATTACCAAATCAATTTATTATTTTTCTATCCTTTGTCCAAACATATATACATATATTTCATACACAACAAGTATTTTTTTATAATTTATCAACTCTCTTAAGTATTTTTCAAAATCAATTTCTAATTAATTCCTTAAGAAATTAGCTACCTCAAGTTTAACTCCAAAAATTTCCAAATCTTGGCAGATCTTGCACCGTTAACGTGAGCTTCCAATTAAATTTATGGTCATCTGAGTTATAGAACTCCGATTATAGCAGATTTTTGTCAAAAACCTAAATATTGAAATGGTCATAACTTGCTCATTTTAAGTCTGAATGAGTTCATAATAGGTCCATTCCATCCAACCCATTACGAGTGCGCCAAATACATGATGCAGAAAATAACTACAACTTTATTACAACAATTGTCGTGCAAAAATACAACAACACATATCTTTGTGAGTTTGGATACAAATATATATCAAGCTGTGACTCATGTCCCAATAGTGGATAGCACCTCATAATGACACCTTACATAAAGGTATAGTCTAAAAGCTGTTTTAGAAATTAAAATCTTTGGGAAGTGCTCGAGAAACCTACCGTATGCATGGGAGGCCATGCGTCAGGTTATAGTAGATATCATATGGCCACGAATTATCCTTGGTTGACCCAATAGACCCCAAAGAAAAATGAGAAGATTACTATCATATTCTTCCCGATGATGAGTCTTCTCTTGACATATCATTATCTCATTTGTCTCTAATTGAGGGTTATATTTCAAATAGACTCGAGATCATATAGATAGTCTTTGGTAGATATACTTCGCAAGTGGATGAAGCCTGACCACATCTTATGATGACCACGAGGTTGTATGTCATTAGACATCTTGTATGATAGTGGCAAAACACCCTTCGAGTTAAATTCACCTCACCTCGACATCTATAGACCACCAGATTCTATTCCGCATTATTCCCAGCTCGACCCAATTTACACTTTTATTACGAAAGGAATTGTGAAGCAAAAGGGTGAAACCTGACTAGCTTCGATAAAGAATATCATGACTAAAGATAAATAAATTATCAATAGCCTTGACGGTAATAAATCGGAGATTTAGAACATATGGTAGATGATAAAACTTTTCAACCATAGTTGCGGTGACGAAGCGATCCATTAGAAGAGTCGAATAGACCATAAAGTCCATTATCTTCTTCGTGTTAAAAAGTCCACCAACAATATTTTATCCTGTAACATCAATCAACAATTCCTTTCCACAATCATATGAATAACTCATAATCATAATTGTGATTCTAAATTTCTCTTCTCATCGAGCGAAGATAATTTTCATCTTTGAAACATCAAAGATCATGGTTATACCAAATTACGGTTCACATTCATAATCATACTAATAAATTCATCTTTGCACCACGGGCCAAAGATATTCATCAACAGATTCATCTTTGCGCTACATGCAAAGATATTCAACAACAAGTCATCTTTGCACTCTGGCCAAAAGATATTCATATCTCGAAAGAAATACATAATCATTTCATCCCTTTTGCTCTGGGCCAAAGATATTCAACAACGGTCATCTTTGTACTACAGACTGAAAGCTATTAAACAATAATTGATCTTTTGCTCTGGACCAAAGATATTCGTGATAATTGATCTTTTTTACACTCTGGGCCAAAGATATTCATATCTCAAAGAAATCCATAATCATTTGAATTTATATAAACCATAACTATAACCATATATGTTGATCGATTCACCTTTGCACTTAAAATTTAAAGATATTCGATTATAAATTTGATGGTCATGATCATGCAAATTGACAATTTGACTTTGCACTTTCTTGGCTAAAGAGAACCTATAGTCATGATCATACCAACAATCTACCCATCTTTACACTCAAGTCAAAGAGAAATATCATCATTAGGGTTATAAGAATGTTATATAAAAATAATATAATCAACATATAGATTTAATCTCAAGAGTAAGATTCATAAATCAATGATCTCATAACACCTTAATTAAAATATTATAAATCACTTAATAATCTCATAATCTAATATTATTATTATTACCACAATATTTTAATCATTTCTTGGAAGCTTATAAACAATTTATTCCAATTATTTATACTTTAATAATTAATGCATTTAATCATCTAAAATGCCAAACTCATAAGATCTCATCACCAATAACCAAAACCCTCATCAAAAAAAATCTGCATATACCTCATATATGATTCTCAAAAAGCCATAAAATCATATTTTCCAATTTTCTTACTTCACAAAACATATTTAATTCATTTACTCATAACTAGAACATTTTCATGAAAATATCAAATCCATTCCAAAAATATTTCTTTTCTGGGATTTAGCATAATATAGTTCCATATTGAACATATATTTTTCTCAAATTTTAAAATTCATTTACTATTTTTCACATGGCCAAAACCACCGAATATTCATACATTTATCATAAATTGTACTTTTATCCAAAATTTCGAAATTCACAGGGTATACTGATATTATATAGATATACTTCCAATAAAAATTTCATCAATTTTGGAGTTAACCACAAGGAGTTATAAGCGTTTACTTTTAAAATAGTCTTTTCTCATAAAATCCATAATTCTTAATCTATACATCCAAAAATCGCCATTTTGGACACAATCAACAAAATCATCAAACTATCATTTCAAATTTTTCCAGAATTTTTGAAGGTCTGAAAAAAATTACGAAACATGAAAAACATAACAACCCTTAAAATCCTTACCTCAAAAGATTTATACTTTAAATTTGAAACAGGATATAGGCTATGACTTGAACTTGCCTTAGTATAGCAATACTCAAAGTATACTCAAAATACTCACAAGAATCGCTCGATAATATAGAGAGAAAACTTGAGTTTACGGTGTGATTTTCAATTCTAACCTAAGCACCTATTTATAGGAAATTAGAACTTAGAACACAGAAAAGTAGAAAATTTAATAAATTAATATTATTTATACAAATATTATCGCATCATTTGAAATCTGAATTTCAGCTCTCAACACATTTATATCACATGTTAAATGAGTCCCAACAATGTAAAAAACGTTTTTGTAATTAAAAATATTTTAAACTTCCAAAAATCAATTATTTCGGAACTTGAACTTCAATAATTCATAATAAATAGCCCTTTTGTCAGAAAATTTGAATCTCGCGACTTTTTATAGGAATTTCAATTCTCTACAACTTTGTAGAAGAAAGTTTTCCAAATTCCAAAGCAGAAATTGGCCACGAAATCCACAAGCGAGGCGATTTTACAATTTATAATCAAATTTCGGTCGATAATTGTGTCACCAACACACAAAATATGTGTTAAACATTTAATGCCACAAAAATACTCTTCCTCCTCATATACTCATATATCCCACATTCATTATAAAAATATCATCATTAATATATTATTAAAATAATATATTTAAATGAATTATTTTATCGAGAAAAAGATAAAATATTAATTTTCAACAATTGTCACATTAAAAATTTTCTCCATCTATATCCACATAAAATCAATATTTTCCTCATCATATAAATCAATAATTAATTATTCACAAATAATATTACGAGAATCACGATCTTGTGACGGTAGTTCCAGGAAGAGGGGCTTTCGATAAAATTTCTCACTTCTTGGTGGCCTTGATTAGGTGACCAAACCTCTCCTTAAGCAGAACTTTCTAGACATTGCCAATAATGTTATCTAATAATATTATTAGGATAATATGAATTATTGCTACGATAATGGAAAATATTTGTGTAGTGACAATTATTAAAATAACGATAATATAAAATATCAGCTATGACAATTATTGAATCGATAAAATCTTGAGCGATTAATTCTTTGTAACAATTATTGAGTAATGAATGGAATAATACGAATTTCAAAAAAATTATCATGCTTCATGAATAGTACTCGTGAATAGTAACTCGTGAATAGTAACTTCTTATGAATAATATTCAAAGCTTCTTAAAACTCTAGACTATAGAAAAATTGAATACTTTTATTTCATAAAATTCGGGGTCTATTGTCTAATAAAATAAATAACTTTATAAAAGTATTCATTTTATATAAAAAGATTTTTACATTTTATTACATTAATAATACTAATAAAACAAAATTTATATTATAATATATATATATATGTATATATATATATATATATATATATATATATATAAACTTCCACGACTTCATAAAATGACACCTCAATATATTTAACAACATTTATCATCATTATTATAATTCACAATATTAATCGACTGTGTCGCTCCTGTGAAAGAGGGGGCTTTCAATAAGGATTTCTCCCTATTGGACGCACAATTAGGTGGATAAAACCTCTCCTGGCGTAACTTCTAGACATCGTTAATATTGCAAATAATAATATTAATAATTTAAATGCGCCTCAATTATTGATTTAATAATATATAAAATATCGACAATAATTGAATCAAATAACATGAGATGCTATATCAAGACAATTCACGTTATAATAATTGAACAAAACCGGATCGACTTCTCACGTAAGCATCAATAATCAATACCGTATGCTACTATGCAACCAATGCCAGACATCGCATTTTTTACTACCGAAAGTAGTTCAGCAGCTTTTAACGGTAAAACTTCCGCCGTTATTTTTATAAAAATATTTTGTCGTTTTTCTCAATCCAAACAATAATTTCGTTGTGGAGTCCACCAATGATTGTACTGTCGTACGGATATTCCCCGACAAAAGGAATATTCCCCGACCAATCGAATATTATATAACAACTTGCATACTTTGCAAAATTTATAAATACTACCCACAGCTATAACATTATCTATCCACACCATAATATTCAAAAAAATATTTCGAGAAAATTAAATCTTTATTTGTAAAATTTGGGGTTTTACAACTTATAGTCATACTCTTGAGTTGTTAAATGGTGAAGATTTTTGGGAATTCACAAACTGTGACATTATGGGGCCTCCACCAATACCAAAGAAACTAATAGGCAGACCACAGAGGCTGAGAAGGAGAGAAGGTTGGGAAGACAAAGGAAATAGTGGTCAAGTGAAGAGGGTGAGTAGAGTAGGAAGGAAAATGCATTGTAGCATTTGTAAAAAGTCTGATCATCGAAGGAACAAATGCCCAATTAAAGAGATAAATGCAGAGCCCACAAGAGAGCAAGTTAAAGAGCCAACTGATATATTTAATCAAGAACCCATTGCACATCTTACTACACTACCTGGTATAGTAATTAGAGAGGGAGACCAAGTCAACAAAGCAAAGGAACCAACACCTAATGTAAGTTTCCATTTAACATGTTCATTATATTTACTGATAATGATAAAGACTAACTATGAGATATATGTTACGGTACACAAGTAAAGGTAAAGAAAAGGTGGGATGCTCTAATGAAAAAGGGAAAGATAGACCCCCACAAGCATTTGTGTTTGTAAGTAAAAGCATATCTATATTCAAATACTTTCCATGTTATCATTTAATTGCTTAATGCTTTATAGAGCTTTTATATTTTGTAGATGTCAACTCCACGTGTGATGAGTACTACTGATTTTCCTATCAATAATATCCCTTTAGTCAGTACCCCATCAAATGTAGCATACCCCAGTGGAATGGGATTCCAAACACCAAGTCTAAGTTCAGTTTCTTCCAAATTTCAAACCAGAAGAGGGGGAAAAAGGAAGATAAGATTAGTTGGCAACCAAGAATCTACAAGAGGGAGATACAAAATTCCAAGGAAGAAGGATGGAGCAAAGTTAGATAAAAATTAGGATTTATATCTTTTGGGACTGCTTTTTGGGATATTAAGTTATTAGGTTTCTTATCTTTTGGGACTGATTATGGAATTTTTAATGCAATTATGCTACTGAAATGGATGATTATTAATATGGTTCTGTAATGCTAGATAATGCATTTTGGTTATGTGATTTTGGTGAATGCTTGGAATATGTAATGGTCTGTTATCTTCCATTGACTTAATGCTTTATCTTTTATAATACAAAAGCTTTTGTTATTGTCTAATCATTATACTTGAAATGCAATAAGTATTGGTGTATGATATTAGTACTAGTTCATGTTTGCATTACCTGAATATGCTTCAATGTTGTGCATTGTGATGAGCTTCATGATATGGTGGATTCTACATTACTTCTAACTGAAAAATTGTGTTGTGTAGTGTTACTTTATTATATACATTCGAATGAAAAATTGTGTTGTGTAGTGTTACTTCTAACTGAAAACTTTGCTTGTCAATTTTCTTCCTCAACTGCTGCCCTTGTCTTTGTAGCACCAAAACCTCTTTTTCTTCATTGTTTATCTCACATTTGCTCATCAATGTGTTCTCAGTTTCCATCTTCTTTATTACTTCCATCAAACTCTCAATTTTTTCATTGCTTCTTTCTATCTTTCCCTTTAGCTGCAATATCACTTCCCTTGATCTCTCTATAAATGGAGGATTACACCAATTAAAGAACCTACAACACAATTTGTTATCCTGCAACCAGTTGCAAACAAATTCATCTATCAATTCCATAACAGATATGCTTTTACAATATACAAAAAATTTCATTTCACTTTATATATCAGTAACTTTTTATAGAATAAGTTGAAGTTGTTGAATCTTAGACTCTCATAGTATATACAATAAAGTAAGTGAGTAGCTTTAAATGTTTACAATTTATAAAAATTGTAACTTCTAGTCATATGTTGGTGATCCAAGTGTGTAACAGTAAGAAAATCATTCCTCTCTTTGAAATCATCAGCTTTTAAAATCTTCAAATAACTCCTCCTCAAACATCTAATATTCAATATTTAACAACAATAACACAAGATCAACTTTTGATGGTGTTAAATATTATAACAAAAATTAGGTCCTTGAAGCCCAACTAGAAGAAATTAGGTTACATACCTTGAAACGAGCACAACCAATGAACCTTCTTTCTGGATCAGCAGTTCCCTCTTTCTAAGCTACCACATTGGTGCGACAATCCCACATCGGCATGTCACTAGAGTTCTGGGAATCTCCCAATCTTTGACGCGATTTGTGAAACTATTTTCGCTGGAGCTCATGTTAGTTCCACTTTTAATTGTCTTCTTTTTCTTCGTCGATCTATGTGGATGAAGGCAGGAGTTGGAATCGATTTAGGTCTGATTTTGAGGATAGAGTGTTTTGATTCCTCTAACAAATTATTTGGGTCTGATTTTGGGGATTTAGAGAGTTAGGGATTTAGTCGGTTTAGGGCTTTTGGAATAACGTTAACATCCACGTAATATATTTAATCAGTTACCAGTATTGCCACGTATTGCCACATCCTTTATCTGTTAAATTGTTAACAGACATAGACGGTAAAATCATTTTTTGTAAATAATGTATAGTTCAATAAGTTGACCGTAAAATTTTTTACTTCAGTGATGCATTTATAAACCGAGGTCGAGTAGAGTGGGTAAAAGTGTATTTAACCCTATAATATAATATATCCTAATTATGATCTAATAAAACAAATAAATTTATATATATTATAAAAAGTATTCTATTTTATATAAAAAGTTTTCTGTTTTATTACTATTATAATAATAATAAAACAAAATTGAGACAACTTTCTACCGACGATTTTAAAAAATGAGTAAGTGGGGGTCCATGTAATAAGCCAAACTTACAACAAATACTTTATGACAAACCCCTCTATTTTCATCAAAAATTGAATAAATATTTACTACAAATCACTTATCTTCAATCAACACATTTTTAATCTTTCAATAATTTTTCATCATTAATATTATAACTGTGACGCCCCCAGAATAGGTCCATAAAACCTATTCTGAGTCGCCAAATACATGGTACAGAATTCAAATACAAACTTTAATTATACAACTGTTAATTGTTATGTGAAATACGACAAAACATGATGTGAGTTTTAATACAAATATTGTCTTGTAGACACTAATCAAACTCAAATAAAGTCCTCATTACAATTATTGTTACACTATTTTACAAAATAGTGAGGAAAGCTATAAAAACCATCTTGAACCATTACGCCATTCCCCGATTAGTCCCAACTATATTCTCACCTCTTTATAAGAACAATGGAACCAAAAGGAAATGGGTGAGCTCAACTAGCCTAGTAAAGAATATTATGACTAAGATAATGTAGAACAAATTATCATTAGTCCTCAATAGGAAATAACAATCCATTAGAAGAGTCAAGTAGAGCATGATGTCTATTATCTTCTATGATTTAAAAGTCCACCATTAATATTTTATCCTTGTAACAAAAATCGATAAATATTTCACATCAACGAATTATCTATGCACTATGGACCAAGGATATTCGTTAGTATCACTAGTGGTAATGATCATGCCAAACAATTGTCCATCTATGCACTACGGGCCAAAGAGGAATTTCACCACGTCATTTGTCTGTAACATTACAAGTCATGATTATACCAATATAAAATTCATGGTCATAATCATACCAATCAACAGTCCATCTATGCACTACGAGCCAAAGATAACTTTTACCACAACATAAGCATGAGGATGATGACAATGATATAAGGAATTAATCAAGTGAGATCAAGGATAAATATTAGAGATTTATAATTCAATTTATCCAGACTTTAAGAATGTCCAAATTGTCAACATGATAACTATTTATGGAGTAAAATTCAAGAATGATATTTATGTATTAAAAATAATTTGGAAACGAAATCACTTTTGTCATGAATAGTACCCTGTGAATAGTACCTGAATGAATAGTACCAAATGAATAGTACCCCATCATGCAAAGTACCCCAAATCCTCGAGTGAATAGTACCCCGTGAAAAGTACCCCAAATGAAAATATTGAAATAAGAAAGTTTAGACCAATATTCCAATGAAACGATACTAGATAAAGCACAAAACTCAAGGATATTCTACTAATTTCAAGGATTATAAAAGTAATACTTAATATAGTAAGTTTAGATTTAGGAATATGAAAAGAAATAATATGCGAAACTACAAATAGATTTTTCACCTGTCATGCGGTAATTCACATAGACAGATCTTTTTCACAAATAAAGAATGAGTATGAAGGGTTATTCACCATGCATGTGGTAATCCGCATAGACAGGTTATTCCCACAGATTAAAGAATGAATATAAAAAATAATATCCCTTACGAATACGAAAGAAATAATACCCCTTAACTTAGTAGAAGATTGGATACTGCAATAGTGAAGTAATAGAATACTCTTCTTCTTTCTCTCTATCGTTTCGCTCTCTATAGTTTCTCTTGTGAGTCTTAGTGAATTGGTGAGAATGAAAGAAGAAAAAAGCTTCTATTTATAGGAGAATGGACTAAATAGTAACTAATTCATGGATGGTCCATATTGATTTACTATTAAAACCACAACTGACGGTCCAGATTGATTTACTATTAAAACCATAACCGACAGTCCATATTAATTTACTATTAAAACCACAACTAACAGTCCAGATTGATTTACTATTAAAATCACCACCGACGGTCCAAATTGATTTATTATTAAAACCACAACCTACGGTCCAGATTGATTTAATATTAAAATCACCACTGACGGTTCATAAAATTTGAACATCTCTCAATGGAATAATAAGTCAAACTTACAACAAATGCCTCATGACCAACCCCTCTATTTATATAAAAAAAATTGAATAAATATTTATCACAAATTATTTATCTTTAATAAACACATTTTTAATGTTTTAACAATTATTCATTATTAATATTATAACTCACAATATTAATAACCAGATCATTCCCAAAAAAGAGGGGGCTTTCCGATAAGGATTTCTCCTTATTGGCGTGCAATTAGATAACCTAACCCCTTTCCTCGACATAAATTTCTAGACATTGTCAATAATGCAAATAATAATATGAATAAATGTGTTGTCTAAATTATTGATTTAATAATATAAAATATTATGCAGATGATACTGTGACAATAATTGAATCAATAATATGAGGTACTATGCAGCAACTATTGTTGCAATAATTGAATACAGCTGGGTGAATTCTTACGTAAGCATCAATAATTAGAGATAATGTGTAATACCGTGTGCTACTGTGCAACAACGCGTATTACTGTACTTTTATCGCCGAATATTTCAACAGTTTAACGGTAAAAGTTTGGTCGTTATTTTTATAAAAAGGTTATTTCTGTCGCTTTCTATATCCGACAGTTATTCCATTGTGGGTTCCACAAATGATTGTGTCGTTGTACGGATATTCTCCGACAAAAAGAATATTCCCCGATCAAATGAATATTTTATGACAACTTGATTACTTTGTAAAATTTGCACATATCACCCATAACTATAGCATTATATCAAATCACACCTTATTATTCAAAATAATATTCAGAGAAAATTAAATCTTTATTTATAAAGAGTTGGGGTCTTACAATAACTCATAATATTGACAATCGGATCATTTTCAGGAAAAAGGGGGCTTTCCGATAAGGATTTCTCCTTATTGGCGCGCAATTAAATAACTTAACCCCTTTCCTCGACAGAACTTTCTAGGCACTGTCAATAATGCAAATAATAATATGAATAACTATGTCGTCTTAAGTATTGATTTAATAATATAAAATATTGTACAGATGATACTGTGACAATAATTGAATCAATAATATGAGATACTATGCAGTAACTATTGTTCCAATAATCGAATGAACTGAGTGACTTCTTACATAAGTATCAATAATCAGAGATATTGTACAATACCGTGTGCTACTGTGTAACCACGCACATACTGTACTTTTATCACGGGGTAGTTCAATATTTTAACGGTAAAAGTCTTGCCGTTATTTTTATAAAAAGGTTATTTTTTGTCGCTTATATCTCGATGACTATTCCGTTGTGGGGTCCACTAATAATTGTGTAAATCGCATTTAATATTCCCCGATAAAAAGAATATTTCTTGACTAAACGAATATTTTATGACAACTTACTTACTTACAAAATTTGCACATATCACCCATACTATAGCATTATATCAAATCACACCTTATTATTCAAAATAATATTTAGAGAAAATTAAATTTTTATTCATAAAAAGTTGGGGTCTTACAACCTCCTCTCCTTATGAAATTTCGTCTTTGAAATTGGTGTACGTACCTAGTATGTCGAAGAGGTGAGGATACCTTATTTTCATTTTAGATTCTAACTCTCAGGTCATTTCCTCAATATCATGGTTTCTCCATAAAACTTTGACTTTAGGTATAACCTTTGAGCGTAGAATTTGCTCTTTCTTATCCAAGATCTTGATAGGTACCTCCTCATACGTTAAATCTTCCATTATCTCATCTGGTTCTAATTCAATAATGTGGTTTGGGTCTTCCACATATTTATAGATATGTGAAAAATGTTATGAACTTGAGACATACTTGGCGGTAAGGCGAATCTATAGGCCACAGTTCCTACTCGATCGAGGATTTCAAATGGACCAATAAATCGAGGGTTGAGATTTCTTCTCTTCGTTGATTCTTACTTCTGGAATAATACCTTCTTGTACTTTGTTCTTCATATTTATCAGATCTGGGTGCGTAGCTTGAGCAACTTTAACTTTACCGATTAAAGTCGGTTCTACGCATATATTTGCCATCTTCACGTGGGTCCATAGAGTTTTTAACTCTATCTCTATCCTTTATAAATCATACAAAATGGGCCTTTATGTTGACAACATCGCACTCATACTCGCATATGATCTTCTACTTAATGTGTCAACTACACGTTCACTTTTTCAGGATGGAATTGAATGGTATGGCCGTAATCTTTTAACAACTCGAGCCAACGTCTTTGGCGCATGTTACGTTCGTTTTGGGTGAAGAAATATTTGAGGCTTTTGGAGTATATTAGGATGTCATCAATAAAGACAACCACAAAATGATCCAAATATTTCTTGAATATTCGGTTCATCATGTTCATGAAGGCAACATGGGAATTGGTTAATCTGAAAGAGATGACTAGGAATTCGTAACGCCCGTATCGAGTTTTGAAAGAAGTCTTTGGAATGTCATCAGTTTTAATCATTAATTGATGATATCCAAAATGAAGATTGATTTTTAAGAAGAATTTAACACCTTGCAACTGGAAAAATAGGGCATCAATGCGAGGTAACGGATACCTATTTTTGATGGTGACATGATTTAACTCCTGATAGTCAATGCAAAATTGCATACTCTCATCTTTCTTCTTTACGAATAAAATAGGAGCACCCTAAGAAGATGTACTGGGACGAATGAAACCATTGTTTAACAATTCCTGCAGTTGGGTTTTTAACTCCTGAAGTTCAATAGAAGCCATTCGATATGGGGTTTTAAAAATGGGTTTTGTACCGGGTTCAAGGTCAATACAAACTTCAATTTCACGCTCTGGGGGTAGGCCAAAAAGTTCTTCAGGAAATACATCAAGAAATTCATTAACAACAGAAATATCATTGAAATCTAATGTATTTTTTTTTAAATCCATGACATGGGCTTATAAATCTTGACATCTGTTTTTCAATAAAAGAATAACTTTATGGCTTGATATGACAGTGATTGACTTTAGTGGTTTGCTTGCTTGAATTCGCATAATAGGTTGGTTAGGAATATGAAAACTAACAACCTTACGAAAATAATCAATTTTAGTATGATGAGTAGTTAACCAATCAATCTCTAAAATCACATCAAATGTAAGTCTTTTCAAAGAGATGAGATCAACATGTAATGTGAAAGTGTCGATTTGAATCAAACAAGATTTATAAATGGTGGATGTAATGAAGACCCAACGAAGTTTCAACAGATAACTTAAAGTCTAATTTCTCTATAATCAAATTTAAATGTTGAGCACAAGCAGGTGAAATAAAAGAATAGGTAGAACTGGTAGCTCATAAGGTATAGACTTCGCAAGAGTTTATGATTAGCTTACCCATGATAACTTCATTCGGGTTCCTTACTTTTTGAGAAGTCACGAGAAACGCTCTCCCTTGAACCACCAACTTTGACTTGTCTGGGACAGCCTTTGGTGTCATCATTATCGTTGGACTTGACTTTGTTGCATGACAAAATCAAGCTAAGTGACCTTCCTTTCAGTAATTATAACACACTTTGGGTTGCTGCGTACAGTTTTGACTGATGTCTCCCTCCTGTCCGCATTTGCAGAATACGACCGGTGGTTGTTCTCCATCCTTAGAAATGGGTGTTGGTGCTGTTGCTGATGTCTTTCCGTCATTGTAGAATCTTTTCTTCTTAAAGTTGTTTCCACTTAGTTCACCTCTCCTATTATCTTGGTCATGATTACCACCGAAGTAGTTACCATTTTTGGCATGATAATTTCCTCCACGATGGTTATCATTGTTCCGATGGTCGTTACCACCGGTACGATTATTATCGTGTTGTTGGTCATTGTCTTTTGGTTGAAAAGTCTCATTATCTCGCTCCAATAATTGATCCATATTCACAACATATGAATACAAATAAAGTTTATGAGAAAAGAGGTATTGAAGAATTTCAGGTTTCAAACCTCTCAGAAACATTCATGTCATTCGCTCCTCATTATCCACCAAATGGGATGCAAACCGGGATTAACTCCACATACTTGGCCTCGTATTGTGATACAATCATATTATTTTGTTCCAGTTTGATGAATTCCACCTCCTTCATGCGACGAATACTTTCTGGAAAATACTTGTCGTTGAACAATTCTTGGAACTTCTCCCAAGACATCTTAAGTGCGGAAAGATGAGTGCGTTTTACAGATTCCCACCAATAATCTGCCTCTTGACGTAACATAAAGGTGGCGAAGGGAACCTTTTATTCCTCTGTGCATCCCAAGACATTAAATATCTTGGTGATCTGCTTCATCAATGCTTCTGCCTAAAGTGTCTCTGCTTTCTCAAAAAATTCGGCGGTCCCAACTCCTTGAATTGCTTAGTAGTGACTAGCCATGAGTTTCCATTGCTTCTACCTGCATTTTGAACAGGAGTCTCACTCATTTGGTGTTGCATGAATTGTAGAAAGCTCCTAAACATTCTATCGTTCATCATTTGGTCGGTGTTATTGTTTACAGGAGGATTATTGCCTTCGTGATGCACAGTATCCTAATTATTGATTGGCGGTGACTCAATGGTTGCATGTGCTCCATTACTTATCTAAAAAATTTTAGATGTCATTTTCAAATACTGCCACAAAACAAGGGATAATTAAAGAAATTGACATGTCACATATTATCCTTATATTCTAATCGACCAATTAAATAACAAATAAGCTTGGGTAGGACATACTAGAGAAGGTTTTATTATTCTCTCCCCACCTAGTTCTAACCTCAGATCTCCGCCAGAGATCATATCCTTATGCTATGATACCAACTATGACA
Organism: Panax ginseng; assembly: GCA_020205605.1. Taxonomy (NCBI): domain Eukaryota; kingdom Viridiplantae; phylum Streptophyta; class Magnoliopsida; order Apiales; family Araliaceae; genus Panax; species Panax ginseng. The sequence goes on along the minus strand of CM035131.1, from coordinate 110,163,199 downwards.
ACCCCAAAATAGGTCCATACAACCCATTCCGAGTCGCCAAATACATGGTACATAATTTAAATACAAATTTTGTTTATACAATTATTAACTGTAGTGTAAATTACGACAAAACATAAGTTGTGAATTTTAATATAAATATTGTTACGTAGATAATATCCAAACTCAAATAAAGTCCTCATTACAATTATTATCACACTATTTTATAGAATAGTGAGGACTACTATAGCACCATCTTGGACCATTACTCCATTCTCAGACTAGTCCCAGCTATATTCTCATTTCCTGAAGAGAAAAATGAAAGAAAAGGGTGAGCTCAAAGCTCAGTAAGAATATTATGACTAAGATAATGCAGAATAAATTATCCTTAGTCCTCAACAGTGAAAAATCTGATAGAATACAATAGACAACAAGTTTTAGATCAACAATTGCAGCGAAAATAACAATCCATTAGAAGAGTCAAGTAGAGTATGATGTCTACTATCTTCTATGATTTAAAAGTCCATCATCAATATTTTATTTTTGAAACACCAATCAATAAATATTTCAAATCAACAAATTATTCATGCAATATGGGCCTAGGATATTCGTTTGTATCACCAGTGGTCATGATCATACCAAACAACTGTTCATCTATGCACTACGGGCCAAAGAGGACTTTCACCACAACATTTGTCTGTAACATTACATGTCATGATTATACTAATACACAATTCCTGGTCATAATCATACCAATCAACAGTCTATCTATGCACTACGGGCCAAAGATGACTTTCACCACAATATAAACATGAAGATGATGACAATGATATAAGAAATCAATCAAGTGAGATCAAGGATAAATATAAGAGATTTATAATTTAATTTATCAAGAGTTTAAGAATATCCAAATTTTCAACATGATAACTAATTGTGGAGTAAAATTCAAGAATGATATTCATGTATCAAAAATAAATTAGACAAAAAAGAAACCAAATTTTTTGTGCATAGTACCCCATGAATAGTACCCCGAGTGAAAATATTAAAATTTAATACGAAGGTTCAGACAAATATTTCAGTGAAACGATACTAGATGAAGTGCAAAACTCAAGGATATTCTACTAATTTCAGGGATTATAGAAGCAATACTTATAAAAGTGTAGATGTAACAATCCAGAATTTTATTTATAATTTTAAATATTTATTGAATTAAATAAATATTTTTAATTGATGTGTTTATTGTTTAGTAGATATTTGTTGGATTATTTATTAGTAAGTAAATAATTCATGAGTTATAGAAATTAACTTAATTAAGATAAAAGAGTGATGAATTAAATTTATGAGATAATACTCTAATTTAACTTAATAACTAAATTAGAGAGTTGTTAAGGATTATATAGTTTGGTAGAATGTTGTTTTAATTTAATTTAGTAATTAAGTTGATATGTTAATTTATTAAGTAAAATTATAATAAAAATTATAATTTTGTCGTAATTAGTTTTGTTTATTTAATTAAGATTGGATATGGAAATCCACGTAAACAATGTGTGCCAATAAACTATATTATAAATGACTTATGAAAATAAATTAAAAGAGTTTTAATTTGGTTCTACCAAACAAAGCCTTAGAGCTTTTTAAATTCTTATTTTAATCTTGTTTTTCCAAACAAGGTTTAAGGAATGATTAAGTCATTATTTTAATTAGTTTTGCCAAACAAGGCCTTATGGATTTTAAGTTTAAAATAAAAAAACTGATAAGTATTTAGTAGCCGTATTATATTATACGTCAATTTTATTTTTATGCTAACTTCTGTTTTAGTTTTACGTTAAAAGGGTTTGGCCTAAGCCTAAGAAGAAGAGAGAAGAGAGTGTTTACAGAGAAGTTTGAGAGAGTCATATTCTCTGAGAAATTGAAAATAAAAGAGGTGATTATGAGAATCAAAGAAGGGAGATGAAGGATAATCAAGCCATTCTCATCATCTAATTAAGCTTAAGGAGAAATTAAAAGGTAATATTATAGCCCTAGTTTTTAGTTTGTTTTATCAAAACTTATTCTCTTTAATTGGTTGTGGCATGATTTGAGTAAGGAATTGATTTATAAAGATTATTGGGTATGTATAATCTGTTAATTATCATTTAAAAATAATTTTTAGTAAACAAGTCCATGGAAACATGTTTTAGAATGAAGAAATTGAGTTTTATTGATATATATACATTAGGGCTTATTTTGTAATCAAAATTTATGATGAAGTCGTGATATAATCTAAAATTGATGATATATGTTGTTAGTATGTTGAATTACAAAAAAAATGAAATTTGAATGAATCAATTTGGTTAAGAAACGAATTCGTAGTGAATGAATTCGTTAAACATGTTAAAACATGAAAATAGAGTATGAACATGTTTTTTGGGTCAAGATTTAAGTTGGTTAATATTTCTGTAAATTGTTAGAATTCCATTATGCTGTAATTCTATGAATTACGAATCCATAGAATCAAAAACGGACTAATTTAGATGTGTATAACTCAAGTTATGAAGATTAGTAGATGAAAAGGGTCAAAAATCGCAAAACACTGTAATCTGGCGAAGTTTAGCTTGGAATCTGTTGCCGAGCACGGGCATGCCGCCCAAATACCGCTAGATGATTTCCAGGGCAGGAGAGTTGTGAAGGAAATGGGCGCGGCCGCGCCCATAGTGTGCCAGATGTGACTATTTTGACCTAGTTTGGTAAAACGACCATAACATTTTCATACGAACTCTGATTGAGGTGATTCAAGATGATTCGGAATGAGGACGAATAGATCTTTAAGGTTTTCAATTTGAGGTCAGGAATAGGGGTCAAATGGTCATCTTTAGGACTGTTATGTTTTCGAGGGCAATCGGAGGGCGTCGGGCATGCACGTCTGCAAGTGTAGTGCTTCTGACGATAAAGATGTTATTCTAAGTGATAAAACATGAGTATGCATGATAATAGACATGTCATATGGCTAAGATTACTTTACTCATAATGGGATGCTTTAGCATGACTTAGTATGTGTTTTACAAAGAAACTTGAAGATTTCGAAAACAAACCTTGACAAACTTTAAGTCACTTGAGTTCTGACTTTGTAGTGAGCATATGATGGAGTCATGCAAGCATAAAATGTGATCTTAAGTTACCTCGTATAAGATAACTTGTATAGCTTGGATAATATGTATTTTCAAAGAGAAATTTAAAAGTTTTAGAAACTAACTTTGATGAGCATTGTCTTGCATTATGACCTTATAAGCAAGCATGATAGAGTTATTTATGTCTTTGAACATGAATGATATGTGAAATCAAATAGTCAAGCCTGACATAAGTTATTTAAGTATGTTTTAAAAGTATGAACTATGCTATGTCTATGTAAATGAGATAGATATATGTGAACATGCGTATTAAAGGTTGTTAGTACCAATATAAGGTTTAAAAGCTTATAAACCTTGAACCTTTGTTAAAAGAAATTGTTAAGCCTTGTTGATGTAAATAATTCAACATAGAACTATGTAATTCAAAACTAAATGATTTGAAATGTGAACTTGAAGAAATATCAGAACCTACTTGATGTATGTTTATAGTATGTATCAGAAAGCATAGTAGGTTAGGATTAAACTGAGTTATGAAAAGCAAAAGTCTGGTTTTGGTTGGAGAGTAAGCCTTGACAGCGCCACTCCCAAGTTTAAATGCATGTGCCTTGCTCATTAGCAGAGTGGCCAAGAGCAATTTGTTAACTGCATGGTCTTAAGTTATGGTTATATATTGTCTTTAAGGACTACAAAATATGAAACAAGATTGTTTAGATAAATATGATAATAGAATGAACTAGTTTCATGGTTATTGTGATGCCCCCAAAACAGGTATACATCACCCATCTTGAGTCATCAAATACATGGTACAAAATTCAAATACAACTTAATTATACAACAGTCGTGTAAAATATGACAAAACATAATCTAAGAGTTTTAATAAGAATATTGTCATCTAGACAATATCCACACTCAATGGAGTCCTCATTACATTTATTGTCACACTATTTAATGTAATAGTGAGGACTACTAATGCTATCATCTGGGACCGTCACTCCGCTCCCCGACTAGTCCCGCTACGTTCTCATTTCAAGAAGAGAGGTGAAAGAAAAGGTGAACTCAACTAGCCCGAAGAAGAAATATTATGACTAAGATAATGCAGAATAAATTATCATTAGCCATCAACAATGTTAAACTGATAGAATATAATAGACAACAAGTTTAACTGCAGTGGAACAAGCAATCCATTAGAAGAGTCAAGTAGAACATAAAATCTACTATCTTTTATGATTTAAAAAGTTTTTCATCAACTTTATCGCTGAGACTCAGCTTAATAAATAAAATCGAATCATCCCTGCATCACGGCCAAGGATATTCATGTAATCATCAATGGTCATGACTATACCGAATAATCCCTGGTCATAATCACACCAACAACTGTCCATCACTGAACTACAGGCCAATGAGGAATTTTACCATATCATTCGTCACATTACGGTCATGATTATACTGAATAATCCCTAGTCATAATCATACCAAGTCCATCTATGCACGTAAGCCAAAGATGACTTTCATCATAATATAAGCATGAGGATGATGACAATGACATAATAATTCAATAAAACAAGTTCAAGGATAAATTTTAAAGATTTAAAATTTTAGTTTATCCAAAAATCAATAACGTCGAAATTGTCAACATGATACTTCTTTGTGGAGTAAAATTCAAGAATGCTCAGAAGAATATTTCCATGAAAAGATACTGGATGAAGCGCAAATATCCAGGATATTCTACTAATTTCATGGAGTACAAAAGCCAAAACTTTAACCAACTGAGTATAATAGAATATATGAAACTGCAAATGAATTTTCCCCCGCCATTCGGTAATCCACGTAGACAGATCATTTCCACAATTTAATAAGGAAAGAATACAAAGGATCATTCACCATGCATGCGGTAATCCACATAGACATGTTATTCCAACAGAATAATAAAGAATGGAACCAGGTCATGCGTAATCCGCACAGACAGGATATTCCAACAGAATAATAAAGAATGGAATAACAACAGAATTCACGTGCATGCGATAGACCGCATGCATAAAGTTATTCCAAGAATAATAAAGAATGGAATAACAACAGAATTCACCAGGCATGCGATAGACCGCACAGACAGGTTATTCCAACAGAATAATAAAAAATGGAATAACAGAAGAATTCACCAAGCATGCGATAGACCGCACAGAGAGGTTATTCCAATAGAATAATAAATAATGGAATAAGAACCCTTACGAGTATTGAAAGAAAATAACTCTCTACATGAATACGAAAGAATAATACCCCTTACCTTAGAAAAAATTGGATACTGGAATAGTGAGGTAGCAGACTTCTCTTCTTCTTTCTCTCTATAATAATTGCTCTATAGCTTTTGTGAATTGGTGAGAAATAAAGGAAGAATGAGCTTCTATTTATAGGAAAATATAGTTTCTATAATTGCACATTTTGGGGCTCGAAATATTACAGTATAATACCTTCCTCTTTATTTTCATTTTTAATTTAGTCATCCAAGTATTATCAAACTTGCACCACCTCCCCTAATAGTAAATCATGTGAATCAATAGTTATAATCATGTGAAAATACGAATTATAGTACAGTACCTCCATCTATACCTCCATTTTTAACTTATTCATGCAAGTATTATCAATCTTGCACCAACTCCCCTAATAGTACAAGAATGTGAATCAATAGTACACACATGTGAATAAATAGTTATAATTATGCGAATTAATAGCAATTAATTGCTCATTTATTCGATTAATTACCCGACTGGTCAGTATACCTTTCAGACATCAATTAATATCGAAATAAATGTCGATTTCCACTAACACTAATAATTCCAACACAATGGAACTATCAATTTCATCTTTAATCAACACAAACCTATTCATCATTAATATTATAACTCACAATATTTAACAACCAGGTCGTTCCCAGGAAAGAGGGGGCTTTCCGATAAGGATTTCTCCTTATTGGTGCACAATTAGATGATTAAACCTCTCCTTGATAGAACTTCTAGACATTGTAAATATTGTAATTTAATAATATAAATAACTTTGTCTTCTCAATTATTGATTTAATAATATAACATATTATGCAGATGATACTGTGACAATAATTGAATCAATAATATGAGAGATATGATGCAAAAATTACTGTAGCAATAATTGAGTATAACTGAGTGACTTCTCACGTAAGCATCAATAATCAATATCGTGTGCTACTATGCAACCACACATATTACTGTATTTTTACTATCGGGTAGTTCAACAGTTTTAACGGTAACACTTTCGCCGTTATTTTTATAAAAAGATAATTATGTCGTTTTCTAACTACGACAATACTTCTATTGTGGGGTCCACTAATGATTGTCAGCCGTCGCATTTAATATTGCTGTTAAAACGAATATTCCCCGACCAATCGAATATTATAAAACCATTTGTTTACTTTGCAAAATTTATAAATATTACCCACAACTATAACATTATATCAAATCCACACCATAATATTCAAAAATATATTTCGAGAAAATTATTCTTTATTCATAAAAGTTGGGGTCTTACAACCTCCACTTCTTATGAAATTTCGTCCTCAAAATTAGGGTACATACCTGGTATATCGAAGAAGTGAGGATATCTTGGCTTCATATTAGATTCTAACTCCCAGGTCATTTCTTCCACATCGTGGTTTCTCCACAAAACTTTGACTTGAGGTATAACCTTGGAGCGTAGAATATGATCTTTTTTATCCAAGATTTTAACAGGTACCTCTTCATATGTTAAATCTTCTCTATCTTGTCTGGTTCTAATTCAATAATGTGGTTCAGGTCTTTCACATATTTACGTAACATAGATATGTGAAAAATGTTATGAACACGAGACATACTTGACAGTAACGCGAGTCTATAGGCCACAGTTTCTACTCGATCAAGGATTAAAAATGGGCCAATGAATCGAGGATTGAGCTTTCCTCTCTTTTCAAATCTCGTAACTCCTTTCCATAGAGTAACACGTAACAACACATGATCTCCAATATTGAATTCCACGTCCTTTCGATGAAGATCAGTATAACTCTTTTGTCGATCTTGTGAGGTTTTTATACGTTGTCGGATCGTTTGAATCTTTTCCGTAGTCATACGTACCAAATCCGGTCCCAACAACGTTGCTTCACCCACCTCATCCTAGCATACTAGAGAACGACACTTTCTTCCATATAACGCCTAAAATTGAGCCATGCCAATACTTGTTTGATATCTATTGTTGTAGGAAAACTACACCAATGGTAAGAACTTGTCCCAACTTCCCTTGAAGTCAAGGACACAGAGTCTTAATAAATCTTCAAGAGTTTGAATAGTTCTTTCCGACTACCCATCCGTTTGAGGATGATATGCCGAACTAAATCGTAAATCCGTGCCCATAGCTTTTTGCAAACTAACCCAAAATCTTGAAGTGAATCTTGGGTCTCGATCAGAAACTATGGATATTGGCATACCATGCAATCTTACGATCTCGTTTATGTACATACTAGCAAGACGTTCAAGTGTATAATTTTCTTGTATCGTTAAGAAATGAGCAGACTTGGTCAATCTATCAACAAAGACCCAAATTGCATCTATGCCTAGAGAAACCTTGGGAAGACCAGTAACTAAATCCATGGTAATATGCTCCCACTTCCATTCTGGAATTTCAAGTGGTTGCAATGGACCTTTTGGCACTTGATGCTCCGCCTTGACTCGTTGACAAGTTAGACACCTTGAGATAATCCCCGCTATCTCTATCTTCATATTTCTCCACCAAAATGTATGTCAAAGATCACGATACATTTTGGCACTCTCAGGATGGATTGCACACGGTGTGTTGTGAGTCTCCATCATGATTTTATACTTCAAGTCAGAATCGTTAGGAACACAAAGTCTGGAGTTGACTCGAAATATTCATTCTTCATCGATTCTCACTTTCAGAATAGCACCTTTTTGCACTTTCTTCTTCATACGTATCAGCTCCAGGTCCGTAAGTTGAGCAGCTTTAACTTTATTAATTAAAGTCGGTTCTACTCGTATATTCGCCATCATCACATGGGTCCCTAGAGTCTTTAATCTATTTCCATCCTTTCCAAGTCATACAAAATGGGCCTTTGTGTAAGACCCCAAATTATTAATAAATGAAATTTATTTTCCTCTATTTATTATTTTGAAATAGTAAGGGTTGATTTGATTAATGTGGATAGTTATGGGTAAAATACGCAAATATTTCGAATAAGCAAGTGGTTATAAAATATTCATTATTGTTTGGGAATATTCGTTTGGTCGTGGAATATTAAATGCATCGTCGGGGAATATTAAATTTACAGTGCTTGATCTTTTTGTGGGCCCCATAACGGAAAGCGATTGGATGATGAAAATGACAAATATAAGTTGTTTATAAATAACGGCGTAGTTATTACCATTAATCTTTGTTGGAATACCCGGTGGTTAAAACACACTAATCGCGTTGTTGAACAAGAAGCATTTGTAGATTGTACCAATTATTGATTCTTACGTAAAGAAGGCACTACTCAATAATTGTTACGATAAAGAATTACTATTCGAAGATTTTATTTTATTGATTCAATAATTGTTGCATTGATATTTTATATTCTTGTTCTTTCAATAAATTGTCATTACAGTATTTTCCATTATCGAAGTAATAATTCATATTATCCTGAATAATATTATTGGATAACATTATTGGCAATGTCTAGAAAGTTACATACAGGAGAGGTTTGGTCACCTAATTGCGCAAAGAAGAGAGAGATCCTTATTGGAAAGCCCCCTCTTTCTGAGGACTACACGGTTGCCGAGATTGTGATTCTGTAATATTATTTGTGAATAATTAATTATTGATTTATATGATGAGAAAAAAATATTAATTTTAATGCGATAATTATTGAAAATTAATATTTTATCTTTTTCCGATAAAATAATTCATTTAAATATATTATTTTAATAATATATTAATTGGTGATATTTTATAATGAATGTGGGATATATGAGTATATGAGGAGGAAGAGTATTTTGTGGCATTAAATGTTTAACACATATTTTGTGTGTTGGTGAACACAATTATTAATAGAAATTTGATTATAGCTTTTGTAAAATCGCCTGCTTGTGGATTTCGGTTAATTTCTATTTGGAATTTTGAAAAACTTCCTTCTGCAAAGTTGTAGAGAATTGAATTTCCTATACAAAGTCGTGAGATTAGAATTTTCTAATAAAAGGGCTATTTATTATGAATTATTGAAGTTTCAGAGTTCCAAAATAATTGATTTTGGAAGTTTTAATTATTTTATTATGAAAATGTTTTATCATTAAAGGTGGGTCTTGCATGTGATGTAAATGCTTTAATTCAGATCCTTAGAAGTGGGCGTAGGAATTGTAATATTAATATTAATATTTTAATAAATTTTCTACTTTGGTGTTCTAAGCATTTTCCTATAAATAGGGTCTTAGGTTAGAATTGAAAATCACACCGAAACTAAGTTTTTTCTCTCTATATTATCAAGCGTATTCTTGTGAGTATTTTGAGTATACTTTGAGTATTGCTATACGGTGCAAGTTCAAGTCATAGCCTATATCCAGGTGTTTCAACTAAATCTTGCTCTTTCGAGGTAAAGGGATGTTATTTTATTGAAAATGATGTTATTTCTTCAATATCATTATGCCAAAATATTGGTTGGAAATTTTATCAAATTTGGAACTTTTTCATGTTTCGGAGTTACTATTCATGAGTTACTATTCACGAAGTTACTATTCACGAAGCATGATGATGTTTTTGTGAAATTTCTATCTTTTTGGTGTGAGTTACTATTCACGTATCGACACTATTCACGATATCTGACTATTCACGTAATCGACACTATTCACGGAAAAATTAAATTTTCATTTTTCGTCAAAATATCTATTCGGATACTAGCTTTGATTGTATCCATGTTTTGATCATTCTTGAATTTTACTCCACTCTAATTACTTATGAGTATTTTTGAACTTGGATTGTTTTAAAATACTGAATACTTAATATTTGTTCTTTTGTTTCACTTTGGATTCGTTTCCTTTAAAATATTTTTCATCATCCTCGGTTCTAAATGATGATATTATTGAATATCTTTATTTTGTAGTGCAAAGATGAATGATTTCTTGATGAATATCTTTGGCCGTAGTGTAAAGATGAGCAGGTGTTGAGATGAACATGACCGACTGATTAATATCTTTGGCCCGTAGTGCAAAGATGAACAGGTGTTTAGATGAACATGACCAACTTATGAATATCTTTGGCCTGTAGTGCAAAGATGAATATTTGATTCCAGATATATATTGATTGATGTTACAGGGATAAAATATCGACGATGAACTTTTAAATTCATATATAGAAGATAGTAGTTTGCATTCTCTACTTAACTCTTCTAATGAATTGTAGTTTCCATTGCAGATTGTTGATTTAAAAGCTGGTTGTCTATTGTATTCTATTAGATTTTTCCTGTTGAAGACTAACAATAATTTGTTGTATATTATCTTAGTCATAATATTCTTTCTTTGGGCTAGTTGAGCTCACCCTTTTCCTTTTTGTTCTATTTTTCTTCTCGGGAGGCGAGAATGTAAAAGTCTCGGGTCGGGGTATGGAATGAAGGTTCTAGAGAGAGTTGTTTAGTAGTCCTCACCATTTTGTAAAATAATGTATCAATAATTATGATGGGGATTTATTTTGTGTGTGGATATTGTCTAGGACGGCAATATCTCGTATTTAAACTCTCAGTTTATATGTTGTAATAATAAAGTTGTAGTTATTTCTGTACCATGTATTTGGCGACTTCAGAATGGGTTGGATGGAATGGACCTATTTTGGGGGCGTCAAAGTTGGTATCAGAGCTTAGGGATATGATCTCTGGCGGAGATCGGGGAATAGAACCAGGAGGGAGAGGCGAGTAAATCCTTCGCCATTAGTGTGTCCTACCTAAGCTTATTTGTTAGTTGGTTAGTATATAGGGATATTATGTGATATATTGATTTCTTAATTAACCCTTGTTTTATGAAGATTTGAGAATGTCGTGAGAATATTAATGATGGAATAAATGAGACCGTGGAGATGCCTCAGATTTTTACCAACGAGGAGAGCGTCAACAGGTGGCAATGTACCTCCTGTGAACAACACCAACGGAAAGCGAGATGATGAACGAGGGGATGTTTAGAAGCTTTTTGCAGTTCATGCAAAATCGCAGACGAGGAGACTCGTGTTCAAAATACTGAGGAGGAAATGATAGCAATTCACGGGTGGTCACAGCCAAGCAGTTCAAAGAGTTGGGACCACCAGAATTCTGGGGAAAGCCAGATCCGATTAAGGCGAAAACATGGGTCAAGCAAATTATCAAGATATTCGATGTCTTGGGATGCACAGAGGAACAGAAGGTTCCATTCGCCACCTTTTATGTTCCGTGGCAAGGCAGACTACTGGTGGGAGTTTGTGAAGCGTACCCATCTAGCTGCACTCAGCATGTCATGGGAGACGTTTCAGAAATAGTTCAATGACAAGTACTTCCCTGAAAGTATTCGTCATATGAAAGAAGTGGAGTTTATTAGACTGGAGCAGAATAACATGACGGTGTCCTAGTACGAGGCGAAGTTCACGGAGTTATCCAGGTTTTCACCTCATTTGGTGGAGAATGAGGAACGTATGACGCGAATGTTTCTGAGAGGTTTGAAACCCGGCATACGTCAGTATCTCATTTCTCATAAATTTTCGCTCTATTCAGGATGTTGTCAACAGGCTCGGTTGTTAAAGCGAGATAACGAAAGTACATTCAACCGAGGACCATAACCGAGGATCATATCAAGATAGCGTATCATCGTAATAACGATAACCGGCAGAGAAAGAAGAATACGAACAAAGCGGTAAGAACTCTGGTGGTAATCGTGGCCATGAAAATAGAAGAAGCGAGTCGGGAGGAGATTTTAAAAAGAGGAGATTCAACAACGACCATGTGAAGACGTCAGCGCCAGTAGCAACTTGTTCCAAGGGAGGAGAAAGACCACCGATCGTATGTTACAAATGCGGGAAAGAGGGACATATCAGCCCAAACTGCCCACAACAGTTTAAGGTATACTATAATTGTGGAAAAGAATGACATATCGCTCGAGATTGTACGGTATCGAAACCCAGTCCAGCGGGAATGGTGACTCAAAAGGATGTCCCAGAAAAGTCAAAGTCGGCCGGTTCTGGAAGAGCATTTTTAATGACCGGTCAAAATGCGAGGAACCCGAACGAAGTTAGCACGGGTTAGTTAATTATAAATTCTTGCGAAGTTTATACCTTACTAGATACCGGTTCTACCCATTCTTTTATCTCTCTTGCTTGTGCTCAACATTTGAACTTGACTACGGAGAAATTAGACTTTGACCTATTTATGGAGACTCCGTTAGGAGAAACTTTCATTACATCCGTTGTTTAGAAATCTTGCTTGATTTAGGTTGGCACTATCACATTATCTGTTAACCTTATTTCTATAGAGATATTTGCTTTTGATGTGATTTTAAGGTTAACTACTCATCATGCCGAAATTGATTACTTTCGTAAGGTTGTTAGTTTTTATATTCCTAAGCAACCTGTTATTCGAATTCAAGAAATCAAACCATTGTAGTCAAACATTTTCATATCAAGCCATGAAGTCATTCATTTATTACGGATGTCAAGTTTTCTTAGTCCATATTATGGATTTGAATAAAGACACGTCAGATTTGAATAATATTCCTGTTGTTATTGATTTTTCCTGACGTATTTCCTGAAGAATTTCCTGGTTTACTCCCAAAGACTGATATTAAATTTTGTATCGACTTTGAACCCGGTACAAAACTCATTTCTTAAATCTCATATCGAATGGCTCCTATTGAACTTCAGGAGTTAAAAATTCAACTATAGAATTTGGTACCTGAGCCTTTATCTGGTGAGTTCCTTTGTGGAATACACCGAAGCCAGACTCTCCGTAGGGGACACCATATTCGTGCGATAGTAAACTGATAGGTGTCATTGTAACGTGCTATCCAAGGTTGGGATATGAGTCACAGTTGAGAACAACCTAAGTCGGTAATCGAAATACATAGCTTTCTAGGCTTAGTTGGTTATTATCGGAGATTCGTTGAAGGATATTCTCGAATCGCTATTCCATTAACTTGGTGACTCGTAGAGATACAAAATTGAATGGAGCATGGAATGTGGGAAGAGCTTGAAGAGAACTCAAGAGGAGACTCATTTCAAAGACATGTTACGACCATGCCATCCTGGAAAAGCGAACGTGGTAGGCGACGTGTTGAGTAGAAGATCATATACAAGCACGTATGATATGATATTGACTCATTTCAGTATAATTTACAAATAATAGAGATGGTGATGAAAACTCTAGGTACCCACGCGTGATGATATACTGAGTATAATCGATTTTAATCGATAAAGTTAAAGTCATTCAAGCCACACAATCAAACCGATGAATTTGAAGAAGGAGGTGCAAGAAGTTGTTATTTCAAAAGAGAGAATCGGTGAGGTGAGGAAAGCTCAAACCTTCGATTTATTAATCCATTTGAAATTCTCGATCGAATAGGAATTGTGGCCTATAGACTCGTTTTACCGCCAAGTATAACGTGTGTTCATAACGTTTTTCACGTATCGATGTTACGTAAATATGTGGACTACCCGAACCACGTCATTGAGTTAGAACCGAACGAGATAGCCGAAGACTTAACGTACGAGGAGGTACCTGTCAAGATCTTGGATAGGAAAGAACATGTCCTATGTACCGAGGTTATACCACAAGTTAAAGTTATGTGGAGAAACCATGCTATTGAGGAAATGACGTGGGAGTTGGAAACGGAAATGAAAGCGAGGTATTCTCATCTTTTTGAAACACAGTCATCGACGTCAATTTCGAGGACAAAATTTCATAAGGAGGGAGGTTGTAAGACCCCAAATTATTAATAAATGAAATTTATTTTCCTCTATTTATTATTTTGAAATAGTAAGGGTTGATTTGATTAATGTGGATAGTTATGGGTAAAATACGCAAATATTTTGAATAAGCAAGTGGTTATAAAATATTCATTATTGTCGGGAATATTCGTTTTGGTCGTGGAATATTAAATCTTCGTTGGGAATATTAAATGCACGCCGTAGCGATCTTTTGTTGGCCCCATAACGAAAGCGATTGGATGAAGAAAATGACAAATATAAGTTGTTTATAAATAACTTGGCGTAGTTGTTACCAATTATCATTGTTGGAATACACGGTGGTTAAAACACACTATCACGCGTTGTTGAGCGATCGCATACAGTATTGTACCAATTATTGATTCTTACGTAAAAAGGCACTACTCAATAATTATTCTGATAATTCTTCGCTCAAAGGTGTTTTATTTTATTGATTCAATAATTGTTGCATTGATATTTTATATTACTGTTCTTTCAATAAATTGTTATTACACAGTATTTTCCATTATCGAAGTAATAATTCATATTATCTGAATAATATTATTGGATAACATTATTGGCAATGTCTAGAAAGTTCTGTCTAAGGAGAGGTTTGGTCACCTAATCATAGGCCAAGAAGGAGAGATCCTTATTGGAAAGCCCCCTCTTTCTGAGGAGCGGCACTGGTTGCCGATCTTTGTGATTCTGTAATATTATTTGTGAATAATTAATTATTGATTTATATGATGAGGAAAATATTGATTTTATGTGGATATAGATGGAGAAAATTTTTAATGCGACAATTGTTGAAAATTAATATTTTATCTTTTTCTGATAAAATAATTCATTTAAATATATTATTTTAATAATATATTAACGGTGATATTTTTATAATGAATGTGGGATATATGAGTATATGAGGAGGAAGAGTATTTTTGTGGCATTAAGTGTTTAACACATATTTTGTGTGTTGGTGAACACAATTATTGACCGAAATTTGATTATAGCCTGTAAAATCGCCCGTTTGTGGATTTCGGTTAATTTCTATTTGGAATTTTGAAAAACTTCCTTCTGCAAAGTTGTAGAGAATTGAATTTCCTATACAAAGTCGTGAGATTAGAATTTTCTAATAAAAGGGCTATTTATTATGAATTATTGAAGTTTCAGAGTTCCAAAATAATTGATTTTTGGAAGTTTTAATTATTTTTATTATGAAAAATGTTTTTATCATTAAAGGTGGGTCTTGCATGTGATGTAAATGCCGAATTCAGATCCTTAGAAGTGGGCGTAGGAATTGTAATATTAATATTAATATTTTAATAAATTTTCTACTTTGGTGTTCTAAGCATTTTCCTATAAATAGGGTGCTTAGGTTAGAATTGAAAATCACACCAGAAACTAAAGTTTTCTCTCTCTATATTATCAAGCGTATTCTTGTGAGTATTTTGAGTATACTTTGAGTATTGCTATACGGTGCAAGTTCAAGTCATAGCCTATATCCGGTGTTTCAACTAGAAGTACTGTCTTTCGAGGTAAGGGATGTTATTTTATTCGAAAATGATATTATTTCTTCAATATCATTATGCCGAAATATTGGTTGAAATTTTTTATCAAATTTGGAACTTTTTCATGTCGGGGTTACTATTCATGAGTTACTATTCATGAGTTACTATTCACGAGTTACTATTCACGAGTTACTATTCATGAGTTACTATTCAAGAGTTACTATTCACGAGTACTATTCACGAAGCATGATGATGTTTTTTGTAAAATTTCTATCTTTTGGTGTCGGAGTTACTATTCACGTATACGACACTATTCATGTATTCGACACTATTCATAGAAAAATTAAATTTTCATTTTTCATCCAAAATATCTATTATGGATACTAGCTTTGATTGTATCCATGTTTTGATCATTCTTGAATTTTACTCCACTCTGATTACTTATGAGTATTTTTGAACTTGGATTGTTTAAAATACGAATACTTAATATTTGTTCTTTTGTTTCACTGGATTCGTTTCCTTTAAAATATTTTTCATCATCCTCAGTCCTAAATGATGATATTACTGAATATCTTTGGCCTGTAATGCAAAGATGAATGATTTCTTGATGAATATCTTTGCCCGTAGTAGTGCAAAAAGATGAGCAGTGTTGAGATGAACATGACCGATCGATTAATATCTTTGGCCCGAGTAAAAAAGATGAACAGTGTTTAGATGAACATGACCAACTGATGAATATCTTTGGCCTATAGTGCAAAGATGAATATTTGATTCCAGATATATATTGATTGATGTTACAGGGATAAAATATCGACGATAAACTTTTAAATTCATGTATAGAAGATAGTAGTTTGCATTCTCTACTTAACTCTTCTAATGAATTGTAGTTTCCGCTGCAGTTGTTGATTTAAAACTGGTTGTCTATTGTATTCTATTAGATTTTTCCCTGTTGAAGACTAACAATAATTTGTTGTATATTATCTTAGTCATAATATTCTTTACTGGGCTAGTTGAGCTCACCCTTTTCCTTTTTGTTCTATTTTTCTTCTTAGGAGACGAGAATGTAGCGAGTACTGGTCGGGGTATGGAATGAAGGTTCTAGAGAGAGTTGTTTAGTAGTCCTCACCATTTTTGTAAAATAATGTATCAATAATTATGATGGGGATTTATTTGCATGTGGATATTGTCTAGACGGCAATATCTGTATTTAAACTCACAGTTTATATGTTGTAATAATAAAGTTGTAGTTATTTCTGTACCATGTATTTGGCGACTCAGAATGGGTTGGATGGAATGGACCTATTTTGGGGGCGTCACACTTTGCATTGACAATATTGCACTCGTACCCGCATATGATCTTCTACTAAATGCGTTAGCTACTACGTTCGCTTTTCCAGGATGGTATTGAATGGTATGATCATAATCTTTCAACAACTCAAGCCATCGTTGTTGCCGCATATTGAGTTCCTTTTGAGTGAAAAAATATTTGAGGCTTTTATGATCCGTATAGATCTCCACCTTCTCTTCATACAGGTAATGCCTCCAAATCTTAAGCTTAAAATGATCGGCCGCTAACTCTAGATCATGAGTAGGATAATTCCTCTCATATTCTTTGAGTTTTCTTGAGGCATACGCTATGACTTTCCCATGTTATATGAGAAAACATCCTAACCCTTTGCCTGAAGCATCACTGTAGATAACAAATCCCTCCGAGCTAGATGGTATTGTCAGAACAGGTTTTGAAATGAGTCTCCTCTTGAGTTCTTGAAAACTCTTCTCACATTCCTCTCTCCATCCAAATTTTGTATCTTTTCGAGTCAGCTGAGTTAATGGATTAGCGATTCGAGAAAACCCTTTTACGAATCTTTGATAATAACTAGCTAAGCCAAGAAAGCTAAGTACTTCGGTCACTGACTTAGGTTGCTCCCAGCTTTGAATTGCTTCAATCTTTGTCGGGTCAACAGATATTCCATGATTTGATATTACGTGCCTAAGGAATGCAACTTCCTCAAGCCAGAACTCGTATTTCTTCAACTTGGCATATAGCTTATTTTCACAAAGCTTTTGGAGTATTAGCCAGGAGCATTAGTCAATCCAAAAGACATGACTAGGAATTCATAATGCCCGTACCGAGTTCTGAAAGCAGTCTTTGGAATGTCATCAGTTTTAATCTTCAAATCGATGATATCCTAACGAAGATCAATCTTTGAAAAGAATTTGGCTCCTTACAATGGTCAAACAGTCATCAATGCGAGGCAACGGGTACCTATTTTTGATGGTGACATGATTTAACTCCCGATAATCAATACAAAGTCGCATACTTCCATCTTTCTTCTTCACGAATAGAACATGAGCACCCCAAGGAGACGTACTAGGACGAATGAAACCAATGTCTAACAATTCCTATAGTTGGATTTTTAACTCCTGAAGTTCAATAGGAGCCATTCGATATGGGGCTTTGGAAATGGGTTTTATACCGGATTCAAGGTCGATAAAAAAATCAATTTCATGCTCTGGGAGTAGGCCAAGAAGTTCTTCAGGGAATACGTTAGGAAATTTATTAACCATAGAAATATCATTCAAATCTGACGTATTTTTATTTAAATCCATGACATGGGCTAAGAAAGCTTGACATCCATTTTTCAAAAAACGAATAGCTTTATGACTTGATATGATAGTGATTGACTTTAGTGGTTTGGTTGCTTGAATTCGTATAATAGGTTGGTTAGGAATATGAAAACTAATAACCTTACAAAAACAATTGATTTTAGCATGATGAGTAGTTAACCAATCAATCCCTAAAATCACATCAAATGCAAGTATTTTCAAAGAAATAAGATCGACAGGTAACATGCAGTTACCGATTTGAATCAAACAAGACTTGTAAACAGTGGATGTAATGAAGGTTTCTCCCAACGGAGTTTCAACTGATAAGTCAAAGTCTAATTTCTCCATAGTCAAATTTAAACGTTGAGCGCAAGTAGGAGAAATAAAAGAATGGGTAGAAACGGTATCAAATAAAGTATAAACTTCGCTAGAGTTTATGATTAGCTTACCCGTGATCACCTCGTTTGGATTCCTCGCTTTTTCGGAAGTTACGACAAACGCTCTCCCTTGAACTACCGGTTTTGTCTTGTCTGGGACACCCTTTGATGCCTCCATCCCAGCTGGACTTGACTTTGGTGCACGATAAAATCGGGCTAGGTGACCTTCTTTTCCACAATTATAACACACTTGGACTGCATCGCACAGTTTGGACTGATGTGTCCTTCCCCTCCACATTTGTAACATACGACCGGCGGTCGTTCTCCTTCCTTAACAACAGGTGTTGGTGCTGACGTCTTTCCATCATTGTTGAATCTCCTCTTCTTGAAATGTCCACTCTTATTGTCATGGCCATGATTACCACCGAAGTGATTACCATTTCTGGCATGTTGATTTCTCCTCGCTTGTTGTCACCGCTTCGATGACTGCTACCACTGGTATTATCATTTTGCCGGTTGCTCTCTTTTAGTTGGGTTGACTCATTATCGCGCTCCAATAACTTAGCCCTATTCACAACATCTGAATACAAACACAGTTTGTGAGAAATTAGGTATTGACGTATCTCGGGTTTCAAACCTCTTAGAAATATCCGCGTCATTCTTTCCTCATTATCAACCAAGTGGGACGCAAACCAAGACAACTCGACAAACTTAGCTTCATATTGCGCCATGGTCATATTGTTTTGCTCAAGCTTGATGAACTCTACCTCCTTCATGTGACGAATACTTTCAGGAAAACACTTGTCGTTGAACAGTTCTTGGAACTTCTCCCAAGACATCTTGGTCTGAGAGGTTGAGTACGCTTTCTGATTCCCACCGATGAATGCCTCTCCGTCGTAATATGAAGGTGGCAAAGGGAACCTTTTTCTCCTCAGAGCATCCCAAGACATCAAATATCTTTTTGATCTGCTTTATCCACGTCTCCACCTTAAGTGGTTTTGGCTCCCCAAAAAACTTCGGTGGTCCCAACTCCTTGAACTGGTTAGCGGTGAGTGTCAGAGAGTTGTCAGTGTTTCCACCTGTATTTTGGATAGGAGCCGCTCTCGCCTGATGTTACATGAATTGCATAAAGCCTCTAAACATCCCATCGTTCACCATTTCATCGGTGTTATTGTTTACATGAGGATTATTGTCTTCCTGTTGCACATTACCCTGGGTATTGATCATTGGTGACTCAACGATCTTATGTGCTTCATTGCTTATCTCAACATTTTCGGATGCCATTTTCAAATACTGCCACAAAACAAGGGTTAATTAACATATCACATATTATCCCTTTACTCTGACCGGCCAATTAAATACCAAATAAACTTAGGTTGGTCATACTAGCAAAGGAATTCCCCGTCTCTCCCCTCCTAGTTCTTGTCTCACATATCAGCCAGGGATCATATCCTTAAGCTTTGATACCAACTGTGACGCCCCCAAAACAGGTATACATCACCCATCTTGAGTCGCCAAATACATGGTACAAAATTCAAATACAACTTAATTATACAGCAGCCGTGTAAAATATGAGAAAACATAATCTAAGAGTTTTAATAAGAATATTGTCATCTAGACAATATCCACACTCAATGGAGTCCTCATTACATTTATTGTCACACTATTTAAGAGAATAGTGAGAACTACTAATGCTATCATCTGGACCGTCACTCCGTTCCCCAACTAGTCCCGGCTACGTTCTCATTTCCTGAAGAGAACAGTGAAAGAAAGGGTGAGCTCAACTAGCCCAGTAAGAAATATTATGATTAAGATAATGCATAATAAATTATCATTAGCCATCAACAATGTTAAACTGATAGAATATAATAGACAACAAGTTTAACTGTAGCGGAACAAGCAATCCATTAGAAGAGTCAAGTAGAGCATAAAATCTACTATCTTCTATGATTCAAAAGTTTTCATCAACTTTATCATTTGAGACTCAAATTTTAATAAATAAAATCAAATCATCCTCGCATCACTACCAAGGATATTCATGTAATCATCAATGGTCATGACTATACCGAATAATCCCTGGTCATAATCACACCAACAACTGTCCATCACTGAACTACAGGCCAATGAGGAATTTTACCACATCATTCATCACATTATGGTCATAATTATACCGAATAATCCCTAGTCATAATCATACCAAGTCCATCTATGCACGTAAGCCAAAGATGACTTTCATCACAATATAAGCATGAAGATGATGACAATGACATAATAATTCAATAAAATAAGTTCAAGGATAAATTTTAAAGATTTAAAATTTTAATTTATCCAGAAATCAATAACGTCCAAATTGTCAACATGATACTTCTTTGTGGAGTAAAATTCAAGAATGCTCAAAAGAATATTTTCATGAAAAGATACTGGATGAAGCACAAATATCCAGGATATTCTACTAATTTTATGGAGTATAGAAGCCAAAACTTTAACCAACTGAGTATAATAGAATATATGAAACTACAAATGAATTTTCCCCCGCCATGCGGTAATCCACGTAGACAGATCATTTCCATAATTTAATAAGGAATGACTACAAAGGATCATTCACCATGCATGTGATAATCCACATAAACAGGTTATTCCAATGAATAATAAAGAATGGAACTGTGTCATGCAGAATCCGCATGCATGTGATATTCAAATGTAATAATAAAGAATGGAACCAGTCACGTAATCCACACAGCATGGATATTCCAATAGAATAATACTGTAATGGAATAACAAATGTAATTCACCGTGCATGCGATAGACCGCATGCATAAAAGTTATTCCAATGTAATAATAAAGAATGCAATAACAAAAGAATTCACCTGCATGCGATAGATCACGATGCATAAAAGTTATTCCAATGAATAATAAATAATGGAATAACAACCCTTACGAGTATTGAAAGAAAATAACCCTGTTCATGAATACGAAAGAATAATACCCCTTACCTTAGAAAAAATTGGATACTAGAATAGTGAGGTAGCAGATTTTTCTTCTTCTTTCTCTCTATAATTTCTCTCTATAATAATTGCTCTATAGCTTTTGTGAATTGGTGAGAAATGAAGGAAGAATGAGCTTCTATTTATAGGAAAATATAGTTTCGATAATTGCACATTTTGGGGCTCAAAATATTACAGTATAATACCTTCCTCTTTTTCTTCATTTTTAATTTAGTCATCCAAGTATTATCAAACTTGCATCACCTCCCCTAATAGTAAATCATGTGAATCAATAGTTCAATCATGTGAATCAATAGTTATAATCATGTGAAAATATGAATTACAGTATAGTACCTCCATCTATACCTCCATTTTTAACTTAGTCATGCAAGTATTATCAATCCTGCACCAACTTCCCTAATAGTACAAGAATGTGAATCAATTGTACACACATGTGAACAAATAGTTATAATCATGTGAATTAATAGCAATTAATTGCTCATTTATCCGATTAATTACCCGACTGGTCAGTATAACTTCCAGACATCAATTAATATCAAAATAAATGTCGATTTCCACTAACACTAATAATTCCCACACAATGGAACTATCAATTTCATCTTTAATCAACACGAACTTATTCATCATTAATATTATAACTCACAATATTTAACAACCAGGTCGTTCTCAGAAAAGAGGGGGCTTTCTGATAAGGATTTCTCCTTATTGGTGCGCAATTAGATGACCAAACCTCTTCTTGATAGAACTTCTAGACATTGTAAATATTGTAATTTAATAATATGAATAACTTTGTCGTCTCAATTATTGATTTAATAATATAACATAATATGCAGATGATACTGTGATAATAATTGAATTAATAATATGAGAGATATGATGCAGCAATTACTGTAGCAAATGTCGATATGATTGTGTCGTCGTACGAATATTCTCCGACAAAAAGAATATTCCCCGACTAAACGAATATTTTATGACAACTTGCTTACTTGTAAAATTTGCACATATCACTCATAACTATAGCATTATATCAAATCACACCTTATTATTCAAAATAATATTTAGAGAAAATTAAATATGTATTCATTAAAAGTTGGGTTCTTACTAAAGTCAACTATTTATTTTGACCAAAAAGTCATCCCCGACACATTTTGTGTTTAAAACCCTTTCTGACTAAACTTGACATTCCGGATGCAACTGAGCAGTCCGTGCTTCAAAATTCTATCTCTAACTCTAATTTTTAGTTTTAACTTACTACATTTTTATTAATTATTCATATTATCTTATCTTTTCAACCCTTAAATATTACATCCTTCCATTCTTACAAGGATCCTATGTCGGAATCACTATTTATGCAACGTTTTAGTTTAGTTCACTTAAACTATTATGAAATTTCTCTCATCGATTAACTTTATCGAATTACCTTAACATAGGTATTACTTTACTACCTCTTTCATTTATTTATTTTGCTATCCAATTTATGGACAACATCTATTCTTAGCCCAAGTCTCATCTGATTTGCTTTGGCTCATAACTACCTGCTTATTCTTAGGTATTAAGATCTTCAATATTTCTATCATTCACCTTCAAATCTCTTTACCCTCTTTTAGATATTAAACCATATAGGTTATTTTTTAAAAATTTAATCATTTCTATATTTTCAAATCATTCCTCTATTTTCAAATCTAGATTTTATTCTTCAAACCTTCATTTAATTATTCGAGACAAGTCTCATAAATTTTTGGGTTGTCACAATCACCGGCCCAACACTCGCTACATAGGTAATTTAAAGCCTAAGAAAACGGACCTTGCAAAAGCTAAGGCAATGAGCAAATAGTGTGACCACTTGACTTAGCTTGAAGTGTGGCCTTTGTTACTCGAACCAGTAGACCCGAAAGGGTGTCTTAACGCTTAGTGCCCTAAAGCCGTTAGGTTTGGGAGTCATTGGTCACAAACTCGTTAACTGGGTAACTCTGAATAACCTAAGAAAATGAGATAAGTTAAGCAAAAGAAAAAATAAATAAAACTTGCAAATCATAGGAATAAAATGCTAGGTTTGTAATATTCATGAACGCAATCAAATTGTACAAAATAAGCGGAAGCATGGAAAATCAGAGTTTTAAAAATTTTACAAACCATATACCCAGATCACCCTTTATGCACAATTATTAATTAAACGAAAATATGAAGAACAAGAATCATACCCTTGAAGATTCTAGCTTCCTCAGGTACAAGTTCACCTCCAATCTTTTTCGCGTTCAACTTGAATCCACCAGGTTTGGTTCCTTCCTTTGATCAACGTTAGCCACCCAAGTGTTTGGCCTCTAGAGGTGATCCACCAAGGAAGAAGAAATATTCAAGAAGAAGGGTGGTTGGCTAAACCCTAGTTTTCTATCTCTATAAAAAAAAGAGCGTACTCTCCAACAATTGGAATCACGTATGTTGTGAAAGCGTCAGCTACCCTCACCCATAATAAGACTCCTCTTATTTATAGATGTGGGCAACCCTCCTTAACAATTAAGGATTTGGGTTTTATTTTAATTAATTAAACTCCTTTAATTAATTATGCTCCCAATCTTATTAGGAATAATTAATTAAAATCTTTTAATTAATTAGCCTCCTAATCTTATTAGGAATAAATGAGAGTACTTTTATTAATTAATTCCCAAACTCCTTTAAAAATTAAATAATAATAATAAGGCTCCTCTTATTAATTTATATTTAATATTTCCAAAATATTAAATAATAAATATTAAGTTATTTAATTTATTCTATCACTATAGATTAAATTAAATATACTTAACTTATTATTACGATTATATCATTTGCTTCTTAAATAATTATTCTTCCTTTTATGGTGTGACCCTTTAGGTTCTCCATATTAATCCGGTTGCATATTCTTAAATATTTGCATCAGGAAGGCAATAATCCTCATGTAAACAAAAATAATGACCACATGATGAACAACGGGATGTTTAGGAGCTTTCTGCAATTCATGCAACATCAAGCGAGAGAGACTCCTATTCAAAATGCAGGTGGAAACACTGACACCTCACAGATGGTCACTGCTAAACAATTCAAGGAGCTGGGACTACCAGAGTTTTTGAGAAGGCCATAACCACTTAAGGCAGAGACGTGGATTAAGTAGATCACCAAGATATTTGATGTCTTGGGATGCGCCGAGGAGCAAAAGGTTCCCTTTTCCACCTTCATGTTGCGAGGAGAGGCAGATTATTGGTGGTAATATGTAAAGCGTACTCAACCTGCCGCACTAAAGATGTCGTGGGAGAAGTTCCAAGAATTGTTCAATAATAAGTACTTTCCCGAAAGTATTCATCATATGAAGGAGGTGGAATTCATCAAGCTGGAGCAAAATAATATGACCGTGTCGAAATACGAGGCTAAGTTTGCGGAGTTATCCTGGTTTCCATCTCATTTGGTTGATAATGAAGAGCGAATGACGCGAATGTTTCTGTGAGGTTTAAAACCCAAAATACGTCAACACCTCATTTCTCACAAACTTTGCTTGTATTCAGATGCTGTGAATATAGCTCAGTTATTGGAGCGTGATAATGAGTCAACGCAACCAAGAGATAGTAGCCAGCAAAATGATAATACCAGTGGTAGCAGTCATCGAAGCAGTGACAATAAACATGGAGGAAGTCAACATGCCAGAAATGGTAACCAATTCGGTGGTAATCCTGGCCAAGATAATAGAAGTTAAAATTTTAAGAAGAGGAGATTCAATAATGAGAGAAAGACGTCAACGCCAGCACCCGTTGTTAAGGAAGGAGAACGACCACCGATTTTATGCTACAAATGCGGAGGGGAGGGACACATCAGTCCAAACTGCATGTAGCAATCCAAAGAGTGTTATAATTGTGGAAGAGAATGTCACCTAGCGTGATTTGTCGTGTAGTGAAGACAAGTTCGACTGGGATGGGGACACCAAATGCTGTCTCAGACAAGTCAAAACCGGTAGTTCAAGGTAGAGAGTTTGTCGTGACCTCCCAAAAAGTAAGGAATCCGAACGAGGTTATCACGGGTAAGCTAATCATAAATTCTTGCGAAGTCCATACCTTATTTGATACCGGTTCTATCCATTCTTTTATTTCTCCTACTTGCGCTCAACGTTTAAATTTATCTCCGAAGAAATTAGACTTTGACTTATCTGTTGAAACTCCATTTGGAGAAACCTTCATTACATCCACTGTTTATAAATCTTGTTTGAATCAAATCGGCAATCTCACGTTACCTATTGATCTTATCTCTTTGAAAATACTTACATTTGATGTGATTTTAGGGATTGATTGGTTAACTACTCATAATGCTAAAATTGATTATTTTTGCTAGGTTGTTAGCTCTCATATTCCTAACCAACCTATTATGCGAATTCAAGCAACCAAACCACTAAAGTCAATCACTGTCATATCAAGCCATAAAGTTATTCGTTTATTGAAAAACGGATGTCAAGCTTTCTTAGCCCATGTCACAGATTTAAACAAAAAGACGTCAGATTTGAATGATATTCCTATTGTTAATAAATTTCTTAACGTATTCCCTGAAGAACTTCCTAGTCTACCCCCAGAGCGTGAAATCGAATTTTGTATCGACCTTGAACCCGGTACAAAACCCATTTCCAAAGCCCCATATCGAATGGCTCCTATTCAACTTCAGGAGCTAAAAACTCAATTGGAGGAATTATTAGACATCAATTTCATTCGTCCTAGTACGTCTCCTTGGGGTGCTCTTGTTCTATTTGTAAAGAAGAAAGATGGGAGTATGCGACTTTGTATTGATTATTGGGAGTTGAATCATGTCACCATAAAAAATATGTACCCATTGCCTCGCATTGATGACCTGTTTGACCAGTTGCAAGGCGCTAAATTCTTTTTAAAGATCGATCTTCGTTCTAGATATCATCAGTTAAAGATTAAAACTGATGACATTCCAAAGACTACTTTCAGAACTCGGTACGAGCATTACGAATTCCTAGTCATGTCTTTTGGATTGATTAATGCTCCTGTTGCCTTCATGGATATGGTGAACAGAGTATTCAAGGAATATTTGGATTATTTTGTGGTTGTCTTTATTGATGACATCCTCATATACTCAAAAACCCATGAAGATCATGAGCAACACTTATGGCTGATACTCCAAAAGCTTCGTGAAAACAAGCTTTATGCCAAGTTGAAGAAATACAAGTTCTGGCTTAAGGAAGTAGCATTCCTTGGGCACGTGATATCAAATCATGGAATATCTATTGACCCAGCGAAGATTGAAGCAATTCAAAGCTGGGACCAACCTAAGTCAGTGACCGAAGTATGTAGCTTGCTGGGCTTCGCTGGTTAATATCGGAGATTCGGGGAAGGATTTTCTCGAATCGCTACTCCATTAACTTAACTGACTCGAAAAGATACAAAATTCAGTTGGAGTGAGGAATGTGAGAAGAGTTTTCAAGAACTCAAGAGGAGACTCATTTCAGCACCTATTCTGACAATACCATCTGGTTCAGTGGGATTTGTCATATACAGTGATGCTTCAGGCAAAGGTTTAGGATGTGTTCTCATGTAACATGGGAAAGACATAGCCTATGCCTCATGATAACTCAAAGAATATGAGAGGAATTATCCTACTCATGATCTAGAGTTTGCAGTTGTCATTTTCACGCTTAAAATCTAGAGGCATTGCATGTATGGGGAGAAAGTGGAGATCTATACAGATCATAAAAGCCTCAAAAATTTCTTCACCCAAAAGGAACTCAACATGCGGAAATGATGTTGGCTCGAGCTGTCGAAAGATTACGATCATACCATTCAATACCATTCTAGAAAAGCGAACGTGGTAGCTGACGCGTTGAGAAGAAGATCATATGCGGGTACGAGTGTGATATTGTCAACATAAATGCCCATTTTGTATGACTTAGAAGGGATGTAGATAGAGTTAAAGACTCCAGAGACCCACGTGATGATGTCAAATAAACTAGTAAAATTGACTTTAATCGATAAAGTTAAAGCTACTCAAGCTACAGACCTGGAGCTAATGCGTATGAGCAAGAAAGTGCAAGAAGGTGTTATTCCAGAAGTAAGAATCTAGGAAAAAGGAATACTTTGAGTCAACTTCAGACTTTGTGTTCCTAACGACTGTGACAACCCAGAAAATCAGATTGTCCAGAATTTAAGTTTAAAGAATTAGTTATTAATAAAAATAATTTTTTATTAATAATAGTTTGTGCTATGTGTTTATTAATCATTCTAGAACCTAGGATGATTGTAAAACGGGAGGATTCTGGCAACGAACTAGACTGAACGAGTAAGAATTTTTAAGACGAACCAAAATAGGCACGAATCTTTGAGAACCAAAATTTTTTGAGAAAAAGACGAAATATGCACTATTCACCCAATGAAACCCTAAGGGTTAGGGTTTGAATAACCTAAGCCTTTTTGAGAGTTTGGTATGTCGAAATGACATTCCGTCGAAAGATTTTACGATAATATATCGTGAAAAGTTAAGTAAACTAATTAAAGTTTTTCTCGAAAAATGTGCAAAAATCAGACGAAATAAAAATGACAAAAAGTACTGTTATGTACTTTTCATTCGTTTAACTACGTTAAGGGAAAATATGAAGGAAAACGCTTATCATCAAAAAGTATTTTTCAGTTTTTCAAAGATTCGAAGAATGCGTAAAAGTTAATCTGTAAAAGAAAGACGAAATATCCATAAATATTTGGATTCTAAGAATCGCAGTTTTTCAAACTGTCGGATGAATCCTGAAAGACGAAACCATGAAGCTTCCAAGAGAAGCCTCGTGAATAGTAAGGAGGTGTGAATAGTAACTTTGGGGTAAAATGACTATTTTGCCCCTAGCCTTGGTTTTTTATAAAAGGAGAGCCTAAGCTCATTTGTTGGTGATTTTGAAAATCACCAACACTTGAGAGAGAGAGAGAGAGAGAGAGAGAGAGAGAGAAGTCAGATGAGGAGGAGAAGGAAGAGGAAAAGTTAGGCCACGTGCAAACTTTTTCCAACGGAAGAAGATTAAAGAAGAAAGGTATTGAAAACCTAATTTCTAAGTAAATTTTCTTTAAGTTTTTTTTTTGTGTTGAGAACATAGCTTAATGAAAATAAGAGAAGAAGATGTTAAGAATGATTTCATATGGTTGAAATCATGAGAAAATGAAGAATTAAGAATTTGAAGTTTATTTTATAAATTTCTTAAGGAAGTATAAGTTTTGTAATGAATTTGAATGATCTAAATGAATCATATAAATGTTTCGGTGAAATAAGTAAGGAATGGTGTTTCATAACACCAAATTCCAAGAAAAAGTGAAATCGTAATCAAAGTATAGATTAAAAATGAAGAACAAACGAAGAATGCGAAGAACACGAAGAACGTTTTTGATGGATAAATTTAAAACCATCATAGTTATAACTTGTTGTTGATGTATAAGTTTAAAATCATCGCGTATAAGTTAGTTGCTTATTGCTTGGTTAGGAATGATAGAAACGTTCATGAAGAACGGATTAAAACTTTACTATAACAAAGTTATGGCAAAAATTTTGTTTTAAAAGAATGATTAAATATTTTTGATTAAAAATTTCATTTTAAAAGTTATGGTGAAAATTTTATAAAAGACGAATGTGAAGTAAAAAATATGTAAATGAAACCGAACGTGTAGGGTTTTAAAAGAATGTAAGAGAACGTAAAAAACGTGATTCATGAACTCAAGAACAAATGAGTTTCGAGTTCGGATGACCGAATTACGGACGAACGAATGAAGAACGTTAATAACATAAAATGAACAAATGATAAAGATTAAGCCAATCGAATGGCATGTTAACGGATTCAAAATAAATTTATGTCCAAGGGAAGTTGAAGTACGTAAGATAAGGAAGAGAATGGCTATGGAACGACCTCGTTCTGAGTTATAACAAAGGAGTTATGAGATTGTAAAGTAAGCGTATCAAACCAGTGCAAGACTTAGAAAAAAATTTCAAGGTTTTATGCATGGGCATGCACTCGAAAGAAAGCCTTCAAGGCGGCGCATGACTCAACCCGCCAAGCTATCAACTACTGGTAAGTTCCGCTACAGTGCGAGAGATAAGAAGGGAACCGGCGTCGCGGTGCCGCAGCGCCGGTGCAGGGCAAGGCCCAGATAAGAGCTTTTAATTGCTCAACTCCTGGGGGAAGTGTAGTGATAGATAAAGAACATATAGTTCACCGAATGTAACACTTAAACAAGTGATTTAAACCTTTAATGAAGGTTGAACGAAAAGATTAAACGGGATTAAAAG
The DNA here is from genome assembly GCA_020205605.1 of Panax ginseng. Taxonomy (NCBI): domain Eukaryota; kingdom Viridiplantae; phylum Streptophyta; class Magnoliopsida; order Apiales; family Araliaceae; genus Panax; species Panax ginseng. Next base: position 110,133,359 of record CM035131.1, on the reverse strand, counting down.
ACAAAGACTGTAAAGAGTGTAAACGGAACGTAGATGCAATGAACGATCGGTCTTAGCATACAACGAACAATATGGCTTCAACATTAAGAAAGAGTAATAAACGTGGGGTTCATGTAATGGATAACGAATGAAAGTGATTAAAACCTTGGGTAAGGTTTGAACGAGAGATGAAGAGATGATCAATGTGAACGCAGAGTACGTAAATGATCCTCGTGAATCGTATTTGCGTCGGGCGAACGTTCTAAGTATACATTAGTTGTATGACCTAGACGTTGATGAGGGTAGTAAGTAAGATATGAGATTATCAAGAAAGCTGTAGCGAATGGTAATAAGATTGATGAAAGTCCGAATGTGAGTCTGATAGAGAATGTTAGAAGGAATGTAAGCGTTAAACATTTTAACCGACGTAACGGTTGAGTGTACGCGAATATTAAACGGGCAGAACCTACATGCAGTTTATGGTTTGACCATAAGGTAATGAAGAATGATGACTAAACTTGTGAGTGGTGAAAAAAACTGAATTAAAGACAATAACGTATATCGTTAAGAAGTCGAGTAATGATTATAACTTGGATAACGTTCCAAATCAAATGAACTGGACGTTGTAAGATAAGAATAAGGTAATGTAAAATGCTTAATGCTATGAAAACATAACATTAACATTGAATGATCATTCTGAGTATACAAAAGACTGTATAACTTAGACGATAAAGAATGAATCCTGAGGTATGGAATTTAGTTGCCAGAAAGCGATAAGGAATAAGAAATTAACTTAACAAACATTATAGTTTTAATGGTTCGGATAAGTTAATATAAGTTTAGGTCGTAATATTTGATAGTTGACATATAGGAGCTGGGCTAAACAATTCCTTCAGAGAGTAGAGGTATATACGAAATTGGCAACCGATCTAACTTATTGTGAAAGACGGTGTAGATGAGACGGGAACTTGTTTATTGGTTATTTGTGGGAAACCACTCAGAGTACCATATGGACTACTAGCAGAGACGCGATGTGTGTTGAGTCCTAGAAGAGTTATAAGAAGAAGCTAAGAATGAAAATCATCAAAGATGATGATCGTATAAGTAAGACATCTCCGTATGTCATGAAGCCGTAAGCCGTATAAGTAAGACATCTCAGCATGTCATCTTCAGAGAGCAGATGTATATACGAAACTAGAAACCGATCTAACTTACTGTGAAAGACGGTGTAGATGAGACAAAAACTTGTTTGTTAGTTATTTGTGGGAAACCAATCAGAGTAACATATGGACTACTAGCAAAGACACGATGTGTGTTGAGTCCTAGAAGAGTTATAAGAAGAAGATAAGAATGAAAATCATCAAAGATGATGATCGTATAAGTAAGTCATCTCTGTATGTCATGAAGTCGTAAACCGGTAAAGAAAGTTGGTCGCGTAAACTTAGTTTGTAAGAATGCGAAACCTAAGAAGTAAAGTTAAGTAAACCAATGCGTAAAGTCAAGTATATGACTAATTGGTGTATGTGTTATTTCCTTATGTGCTATATAGGAATTGGAATAAGCAGTTCAGCATAAACTGTAAGTTGTAGCTGTGCGTAAGACAAGTTTCCTAACTTCATTCATATTTTAAATGAATGCTATTTTCTTAAACTTTCTCAGATGTTGAACTTAAGAAGTTTTATCTATGTTCAAATGTATAATATTTGTACAAGGTGGTAGAATGTATGAGGCCTTGTGCCATAATTTTAACACTTCGGTGCTTCTATGTGATGAACTGTTCGGTGATTGAACTATTTAATATGAGAATGTTCTATTTATACGTGAACCGTTATTGTTAAGTCTATGTTATTGATTCTAGCCAGGCAGAATGTGTATGAAAAAGGTAGAAGAATGAAAGTATTTCAAAGTGAATGTGACTAATGTTTTAAAATGATAGGAATCAGAGTTTATTCCTAATATTCAAGCTGCTTCATAACCTTTGTTCGGTTATCGAAGTTCTGAAGGAATGTTTAAATTCTTGAAGTTGTTTATTCAACTACTATGACTTGCTGAGCAATTGAATGCTCACACTTGCTTTAAATGAAAAATAATTTCAGCGTACGAGTAGAAGAACTTAAGGATCCCGTAGAGATCAAGTTGATCGGTATCCAGAAGAAGTGTCATTCAGTATATGAATGAGCATGAAGATCAAGTGAAGATTTGTAATGTAGAATAGTTTAATTAAACTATAGACTAGTTTAATGAACTGATGTATTATTAGTGGCGAATAAAAGTCACTCTTGTAAGATGTAAAGAATAATGTAATTAACATTATTTGTAATGAAGGAGGTTATAAGGTATTAGAACTTGGGATTTGAGAATGTATGTTGTTATATTTAACTATATAATGATGTATGTTTAGAAGAAGATGGAACCATGATGTACACAATTTGGGTGTGAAGATAGACCGGATTTTGGGGAGTTACAAAGTGGTATCAAAGCTGATAGTTTATAAATCTTAGGTATGAGTACCTAAGACTATAATCGTAGAGAGAAGGATAAGATGATCACTAAGTTAAACAACTAAGGAAGAAGATTACCACGTGATCATATTGAATCGTAATAACAGATGATCTGAATGATGGATAATTTCTAGCTAATGGTATAAATGAATGGTACTACGAAGTAGTACGGGAAGAAGAACTCAGATTGAGTTATAAAGGATAGCATAAGAATTAAATAAGATTTGTATTAAGTAAAGAGAAAGTTAGAAGTTGTAAAATTTCAATTGAGGACTCATGTGATAGCTGAGTTGTACGAACCTCTGTTATGGATGGAGGTTTGTGCTGTGGTGTAACAACTGCTTAGCTTATTATAGTGATAATCATTATAATGGTAATGCCGTGCTATCAATATATATATGACGAGAAGGTGAATCTTTTCTCATGCATATGTGTGATAGGTAGAGAATGTTAAGATAGGTGCGAGTTCTTGAAACTCATACTTATGAAAATTTTGTGACTCATAGTTATATGCTATGTTTCTTAGCCCTGAGCATATGCATAATCCTTGATTTGTTCTTGGATTACATATTGCGAAGATAAGTTCTTAAACACATATAGTTGTGGAAAGTTCCTAAACATATAAAGTGTGGTAAGTTGATGGACTATACTAAGGTATAGGAATGTTTAGACTGAAAATGAAGTATTTTCAGTATACTTAGCATTAGAGGAGCTAGAGAAGATTAAGTATTTTCGCAAGTAAGACAATGAAGGAAGAAGGAGAAATAGGATATTCCAAGTTATCTAGCTATGCTAGATTTCAAAGTTTATTGAAATCGTGTTTATATATGTGTTTTGAAAGAAAAAGAGAATTGGTTCAACTTTTGGAATCAATAGATTTTAAAAGAGCTATTCTTTGTATGTCTATGCTAATTATGTCGACTAGACAGAAATTGATTTGAAATATCAAAATGAATTTTATATCATCAGTGCATTTTATGCAAAGATGGTAAAAGAATGGAGTTATTAATGCTACTGAACCTAGTGTTAGATGTGATCTTATGATCAACAACCCAATATGGTATGATGTATAATGACGAAGTCATAAACTGACAAAGTCTTCAACGTACTGTGAAATGTACGGTATCATGACGTCATAAAATGTTTTGATGTATTATGAAAGAATTTAAAGAAGTAGTCGATGTCAATTGATTTAACTAGACGAATGTTTCAAGTTGATGTCCAATTTATTGGTATGGTCTAAGCTATTTGATTTGGCTAAGACAAATGGTATGTCATGTTTAAAAGAAAATCGAGCTTTCTTTGAAGAAGTTATGCCAAGCCAAATTGTTTTGGTGCGGAATCTAATGATTAAGTCTGAGGTGAACATATCCCGAAATGGGGTTATACAATGGGTTGATCGCCTACGTATGGAAGAGGTAGTTTACCTTTTTGGTGATTGTAAATTGACCATGATAGAAGGGTTTACGGTGAAATACTGTTAAACCTAGTAAGAGTTCATGGTCGATTTGACCCCTCAGCAAAAGTATAAACTATTTTAAAGGAATTCTTATGTTCCTCGTTATTCATTCTACTTCATAATTCTTGATAAGTTATGATGGTTAGGGAATGTTTGAAAGATAAGAACTTCTTTGAAGAGAAGTTGAGAAAAAGGGTATATTAAAATTTTGAGGACGAAATTCTGTGAAGAAGGGGTGAATGTGATGACCCAGGTATGGGTGTGGTTTTAAGAAATTCTGATGATAGAATGTGATAACCCAGAAAATCGGATTGTCCAGAATTTAAGTTTAAAGAATTATTTATTAATAAAATGAATTTTTATTAATAATATTATGTGCTCTGTGTTTATTAATCATTCTAGAACCTAGGATGATTATAAGACGGGAGGATTCTGGCTATGAGCTAGACTGAACGAGTAATAATTTTAACGACGAAAATAAAAATATTCCGGGGACAAAAATATTTCTAAGAAAAAGACGAAATAGGCACTATTCACCTGACGAAACCCAAAGGGTTAGGGTTTGAATAACTTAAGCCTTTTCAAGAGTTCGGTATGTTGAAATGACATTCCGTCGAAAGATTTTACGATAATATATCTTGAAAAGTTAAGTAAGCCGAAAAAGTTTTTTTCGAAAAACGTGCAAAAATCAGAGAAATAAAAATGACGTAAAGTATTGTTATGTACTTTTCATTCGTTAAACTACATTAGGGGAAAACGTGAAGAAAAACACTTATCATCAAAAAGTGTTTTTTAGTTTTTCAAAGATCCGAAGAATGCGTAAAAGTTAATCTGTAAAAGAAAGACGAAATATCCAAAAATATTTGGATTCCGAGAATCATAGTTTTTCAAACTGTTGGACGAATCCCAAAAGACGGAACCACGAAGCTTTCAAGAGAAACTTCGTGAATAGTAAGGAGGTGTGAATAATAACTTTGATGGTGAAATGACTATTTTGCCCCTAGCCTTGGTTTTCTATAAAAAGAGAGCCTAAGCTTATTTGTTGGTGATTTTGAAAATTACCAACACTTAAGAGAGAGAGAGAAGTTGGATGAGGAGGAGAAGGAAGTGGAAAAGCTAGTCCAAGTGCAAATTTTGTCCAACGGAAGAAGATTAAAGAAGAAAGGTATTAAAAACCTAATTTCTAAGTAAATTTTCTTTAAGTTTTTTTATGTTGAGAACATAGCTTAATGAAAATAAGAGAAGAGGATGTTAAGAATGATTTCATATGGTCGAAATCATAAGAAAATGAAGAATTAAGAATTTGAATTTTATTTTATAAATTTCTTAAGGAAGTATAAGTTTCGTAATGAATTTGAACTATCGAAATGAATCATATGAATGATTCAGTGAAATAAGTAAGGAATGGTGTTTCATAACACCAAATTCCAAGAAAAAGTGAAATCGTAATCAAAGTATAGATAAAAAAATGAAGAACGAACGAAGAACGAGAAGAGCATGTGAAGAACACGAAGAAGGTTGTTGATGGACAAATTTAAAACCATCGTAGTTATAACTTGTTATTGATGGACAAGTTTAAACCATCGTGTATAAGTTAGTTCCTTATTGCTTGGTTAGGAACGATAGAAACATTCATGAAGAACAGATTAAAACTTAACTATAACAAAGGTATGGCAAAAATTTCGTAAAAGACAAACGAGAAGTAGAAAGTATGTAAATGAACCTAAACGTGTAGGGTTTAATAAGAATGCAAGAGAACGTAGAAAACGTGAGTCATGGACTCCAGAACGAATGAGTTCCGAGTTTGGATAATCGAATTACGGACGAACGAACAAAGAACATTAATAACGTAAAACGAACGAATGATGAAGATTAAGCCAATTGAATGGCTTGTTAACGGATTCGAAATAAATTTCTATCTGAGGGAAGTTGAAGTACGTAAGATAAGGAAGAGAATGGATGTAGAACGACCTCGTTCTGAGTTATAACAAAGGAGTTATGAGATTGTAAAGTAAGCATCTCAAACCAGTGCAAGACTTAGAAAAAAAATTTAAGGTTTTATGCCTAGCGCCGCAGTTCCAGTTAAGCCTTGGAAGGCGTCTCCATGACTCAACCGGGCAATCAACTCTTTGGTAAGTTCCGCTGATGTGAAAGATAAGAAGGAACCCGGTAGGCCATGCAGCAGACGGGCAAGGCCCAAAGAAGAGCTTTTAATTGCTCAACTCCTGGGGGGAAGTGTGGTGATAGATAAAGAACATATAGTTCACCGAATGTAACACTTAAACAAGTGATTTAAACCTTTAATGAAGATTGAACGAAAGGATTAAACGGGATTAAAAGACAAAGACTATAAAGAGTGTAAACGCAACGTAGTTGCGATGAATGATCGGTCTTAGCATACAACGAACAATATGGCTTCGACATTAAAAAAGAGTAATGAACGTGGGGTTCATGTAATGGATAACGAATGAAAGTGATTAAAACCTTCGGTAAGGTTTGAACGAGAGATGAAGAGATGATCAATGTGAACGCAGAATACGTAAATGATCCTCGTGAATTGTATTCGCGTCGGGCGAACGTTCTAAGTATACATTGGTTGTATGACCTAGACGTTGATGATGGTATTAAGTAAGATATGAGATTATCAAGAAAGTCGTAGCGAACGGTAATAAGATTAATGAAAGTCCAAATGTGAGTCGGATGGAGAATGTTAGAAGGAATGTAAGCGTTAAACATTTTAGCCGATGTAAGGGTTGAGTGTACGCGAATATTAAATGGGCTGAACCTACATGTCGTGTATGTTTGACCGTAAGGTAATGAAGAATGATGACTAAACCTGTGAGCAGTGAAAGAAACTAAATTAAAGACAATGACGTATATCGTTAAGAAGCCGAGTAACGAATATAACTTGGATGACGTTCCGAATCAAATGAGCCAGACGTTGTAAGATAAGAATAAGGTAATGTAAAATGCTTAATGCTATGAATGCATAACATTAACATTGAATGATCGTTCTGAGTATATAGAAGACTATATGACTAAAACAATAAAGAATGAATCCTGAGGTATGGCATTTAGTTGCCAGAAAGCCATAAGGAATAAGAAATTAACTTAACGAACATTATAGTTTTAATGGTTCGGATAAGTTAAGATAAGTTTAGGTTGTGGTACAATCGTAATCTTTGATAGTTGACATATGTGAGCTGGGCTAAATAATTCCTTCAGAGAACAGAGGTATATACGAAACTAGCAACCGATGTGAGAGCCCCAAATCCGGGTCCTAAATCACCACGGATCTGGTACAATCATTCTATAACTATTGAGAAAGATATAAACATAAATTGTTTATATAATACACTTTACACATTACCCCAAGGTCGAAAACCTTCACTTAACACACAATTCATTATCCTATCTGACATATAAAAACTTTATCATACATAACTGTTACAAATATAACTGCACACAAAACTAACCCTGTAATTGTCTTTAACCTTTCCTTGTATCAGTCGTATTCACCTTAATATGCAATATTTATCATGATATAGCAAGGGTGAGCATGAAAGTTGCCCGACAAGTTTAAATTTATTTAAGGATATATCATGATTGAAAGAGTCTGAATAATAAGCTGTCTATAATTCAACAATATAATTGTGAATTAGCATGAACAAACTTTTGGTGAACAAGTATTAAACATGAACAAATATATCCGGGACCGAGCAGAATGAAGGTGATCGACCCTTTCATACCTGACTTATACATGCAATATGTACAAAGTACAATTCTACATGGCAATCAGCAATGATTAACCATAAGCATATCTAAATGAAACAACTCTAAGTAGAGTAAAGAAAAACTTGCCTAAACCGTTGATTATCGCTACGCAATTTATATCGCTTTATCCGAAGACCTAATATTAGTAATATAGATATCCAATATTAGAATAATATCATCACAGTATAATACTGTTATATATATAAACATAGAATAACATAAACACATAACCTTATCAGTCTATAATACACATAAGACTTAGTATCAGGTCAAACTATTTCAGTCTGACTTGAATCCGACACAATTCTAACATCCCGACGGTCTAGTCGGACAATTATCAAGTTTAAGTTCCATTAAACTCTGTCTAAACACTTAACAATTATCTTAGATAATTTTATTATTAGTCAAAATATTTTTCATAGGCTTGTAATAATTTTCAGATAATTATTACCATTTATCATGATTTTTCAATCATTTATATCCTATTTATATGAATTAAATACAACAATATTCTTTTATCATTAATATTTATTTATTATAAAATATTAATAAAAATCATTACATAATATTATAATATAATTATATATTACAAAGTATTTTAATACCTTAAAATCATATTTATATGATTTTTAAACCTTTAAATCCATCATCCAGATAATTAATATTAATATTAAAATATTAATATTTTCATGAAAAAATATCAAAAGTTATATTTTATAACTCAAAATATTTTTTAAAACACTTAAATCATTTTTATATGATTTTTAAAACATTAATTCTATTTTTCCATAATTTATTTAATATATTTATTAAATAAATCAATTACCATTAATATTAATTTATTAATGAAAATTCTCTAAAAATATTAAAAGTTACATTTTATAATTCAAAATATTTTTAAATACTTTATTCTTATTTAAAATAATTTTTCATAATATTAAATCATTTTTCTCTAATTTATTTAATATACTAATTAAATAAATTAAGTATCATTTTATTCAAATAAATATAATTATTAATGAAAAATATTCCAAATTCTCAAAAATTATTTTTCTTAATTTAAAATAATTTTTAAAACCATTTTTAATAATTTTTATAATTTATTTTCTATTTTTAAGTATTTTCTGAAAAATCAGAAAATAAAATAAATAGAAACCGTCGCTAAAGCCTATAGCGACACTTATCTGTCGTCTTAGGTGTTCTTGGTGTTCTTGAACACTGTCAGACCAGTTTCAAGGGTCATGGTTTGACCGTGTGTAATTTCCAATCCATACAAGTTCTGGACAATATTAAACACGGATCATGTAGTGTTTATGTAACACTACATGAATCAATCACCATCTCGATCATACAACAAACCAATAAAAAGATCTGAGCTAGCAAACATGCTGTCAGACATCATCTGGGTTTTCTGGGTAACCCAGAAACCAAGACAGTCGCGAGGTACCACTTTGTGGTTCGATTGTAACTTAGTTCTGGTCATTATATTGGTGGTTTCTTAGTTTATAGATCTAGTACATATGTCAAGGAACAACTAAATAACTTTATCTCAGTCCAACAACATCACATATGCCAGATGTATCTCGGTCAAAGGATGTCAGAAAGTTGTGTTCTTCATGTTTTTGGAAATCCCCAGAAATGCAAGTCATGATCGGATGGTCAAGTTTGATCGTCCACTACATTTGATTAGTTGATTATTTAAGGTCTCTAAAGGCCAGAATCTTTAGTCCATCTAGCAAGCTACAAGGTTAATACAACAACATTAAACAGTATAAAACCTGACAGATCTCAAACCCACAAAACGTTGTCGAATATTTGTTTATGGCTTTCGGGTTTCTCAGTTGGCTCATCATGCCGGTCAGCGGGTTTTCAATTGATTAATAACTCACGATCTAGACATCCAATGGCTGTGACACCACTTCCAGATCAAAGATAGCCTACCAAACTATAGATATAACACATAAAACATCAAAAAATCATAATCACAGAAACATTCAGAGCGACTGACATATGATTGTCAGACTACTTTTTGTGCTCTTGGACAGTTTGAAAATCTTTACTTTTTAAGCCCTTTTATGCTATGGATCTATGGTATATCACCATAGATCATCATAAAACATCCCCTTGCACATAAATAAACATATAATCACAAAATTTTTCTTGCTATATAAGATCAAATAGGGTTAGGGTTTTTATACCTTTTTGTTCTAATTCTTGATCTTTGATCTCCAATCAGTTCTTGGGTGATCTAAGGGCTGTTTAAGTAACTGATCTACCTTAGAATTTCGGATATGTAGAGAGATAGTTGTGAGAGAGTTTAGATATCAACTGGCCAAATACATGCACTTTCTCTCTCTTTAATCTATATATAATGTGATATAATGCACATGGCTGATCTCTTTGCTTGATTTGCTGGATTCTTTTATGTCACAAAGTCAATGTATTAGGTTATCAACTAAATTTGTTATCTAATTTCACAAGTTACATAATAGAAAATGTGAAAAGGGCATTTTGGTCATTGCACATGAAATTTTAATGGCTTGATTGTCAATTGCCCAAACCCTTAGGGTTTAGGTTTTAACCCTTAGGGTTTAGGGTTTAACCCTTTAGGTTTTAAAATAAATTCTAGGATTTCCAAATTTAGGTTTTCAAAATAGAAAATTAATACTTCTAAATTATGATTAGGATTCTATAATTATATTAAAATCTCCTAATCATAATCCAAGCTTTCTAATTAGGATTATTATTTCCTAATTAAATTTGGTAATTTAGCAATTAGGTTCATAATTGTACATTAGGGTTTAAAATTTTGAAATTAGGGTTTGCTAATTAATTAAGTTTTACCCTAATTAATATTATAATTAATATCACTTAAGCATTATAATTATCCTTTAAATTCCCAGATTAGGGTTTCCAATTTCTGAATTAGGATTTTGGATTCTCCCAGAACTGAAATTAGGATTTTCAGAACCGGTTTTCTAGGGTTTCTTATCAGACGTTAGGGTTTTCTAACTGAACGTTGAAGTTCTTAATATAATACTAGGGTTTGACACTGATAAAATTTATCGGATCAACCCTTGACCCTTAACCACATACTGTACATATAAATGACCATATACACAAAACATATTCACATATACACTTAATCCTGAATAATTCACCTAAATCCTACACAGAATTTTAAAATCCTCAAAATTCCTTCCCAAAACTATCAAACGCATACACTTATTTTTTGTCTAGGTCTATTATTTGACCTTAAATCTATCAATTAAGATTTTAATAATTTGTCTAATTTCTCGGGTTTTCACAACCGATCTAACTCATTGTGAAAGACAGTGTAGATGAGATGGGAACTTGTTTGTTGGAAACCACTCAGAGTACCATATGGACTACTAGCAAAGACGCGATGTGTGCTGAGTCCTAGAAGAGTTATAAGAAGAAGATAAGAATACAAATCATCAAAGATGATGATCGTATAAGTAAGACATCTTTGTATGTCATGAAGTCGTAAATTGGTAAAGAAAGTTGGTCGCGTAAACTTAGTTTGTAAGAACGCGAACCCTAAGAAGTAAAGTTAAGTAAACCAATACGTAAAGTCAAGTAATGACTAATTGGTGTATGTGTTATTTCCTTATGTGCTATATAGGAATTGGAATGAGCAGTTCATCGTAAACTGTAAGTTGTGGCTGTGCGTAAGGCAAGTTTCCTAACTTCATTCTTATTTTAAATGAATGCTAGTTTCTTAAACTTTCTCAGATATTAAACTTGAGAAGTTTTACTTATGTGCAAATGTGTGATATTTGTACAAGGTGGTAGAATGTATGAGGCCTTGTGCCACAATTTTAACATTTCAGTGTTTCTATGAGATTAACTGTTCGGTGATTGAACTGTTTAATATGAGAATGTTTTATTTATACGTGAACTGTTATTGTTAAGTTTGTGCTATTGATTCTAGCCAAACAGAATGTGTATGAAAAAGGTAGAAGAATGAAAGTATTTCAAAGTGAATGTGACTAATGTTTTAAAATGATAGGAATCAGAGATTATTCCTATTATTCAAGCTGCTTCATAACCTTTGTTCGGTTATCGAAGTTCTGAAGGAATGTTTAAATTCTTGAAGTTGTTTATTCAACTACTATGACTTGCTGAGCAATTGAATGGTTATACTTGTTTTAGATGAAAAATATTTTCAGCATACGAGTAGAAAAAATTAAGGATCTTGTAGAGATCAAGCTGATCGGTATCCAGAAGAAGTGTCATTCAGTATATGAATGAGTGTGAAGATGAAGTGAATATTTTTAATTTAGAATAGTTAAATTAAACTATAGACTAGTTTAATGAACTGTTATGAATCATTGGTACCGGATAAAAGTCACTCTTGTAAGATGTAAAGAATAATGTAATTAACATTATTTGTAATGAACAAGGTTATACGGTATTAGAACCTGGGATTTGAGAATGTATGTTGTTATATTTAATTATATAATGATGTATGTTTGGAAGAAGATGGAACCGTGGCGTACAGAATCCGGGTGTGAAGATAGACCAGATTTCGAGGCGTTACAACTACTATAATTTGAAGTATAAAATCATGATGGAGGCTTACAACACACCATTTGCAATCCATCTTGGGAGTACTAAAATATATCGTGATCTTCGATATACATTTTGGTGGAGCAATATGAAGAGAGAGATAGCAGAATTTATCTCAAGGTGTCTAATTTTTCAGCGTTTCAAGGCAGAGCATAAAGTGCCAAAAGGTCCATTGCAACCACTTGAAATTCTAGAATGGAAGTGGGAACACAATATCATGGATTTCATTACTGGTCTTCCCAAGGTTTCTCAATGCATAGATGCAATTTGGGTCATTGTTGATAGATTAACCAAATTTTCTCATTTCTTACCTATACGAGAAACTTATTCACTTGAACGCTTACTCGTATATACATAAATTAGATTGTAAGACTGCATGCTATGCCAGTATTCATAGTTTCTGATCGAGACCCAAGATTCACTTCACGGTTTTGGGTCAGTTTGCAGAAAGCTATAGGCATGGATTTACGATTTAGTTTGGCATATCATCCTCAGACGGACGGGCAGTCGGAGAGGACTATTGAAACTCTTGAAGATTTATTAAGACTCTGTTTCCTTGAATTCAGAGGAAGTTGGGACAAGTTCTTGCCATTAGTGGAATTCTCCTACAACAACAGTTATCAAGCAAGTATAGGCATGACTCCATTAGAGGCGTTGTATGGACGCAAGTGTCATTCTCCAGTATGCTGGGATGAGGTGGGTGAAGCAACGTTGTTAGGACCGAAATTGGTATGCCTGACAATGGAAAAGATTTAAATGATCCGAAAATGTATAAAAATCTCAAAAGATCGACAAAAGAGTTATACTGATCTTCATCGAAGGGACGTGAAATTCAATATTGGAGAGCATGTGTTGTTACGTGTTGCTCCATGAAAAAGAGTTACAAGATTTGAAAAGAGAGGAAAGCTCAATCCTCGATTCATTGGCCCATTTGAAATCCTCGAATCGAGTAGGAACCGTGGGCCTATGTATCGCTTCTTTACCACCCTAAGAGATATCTCATGTTCATAACATTTTTTCACATATCTATGTTACGTAAATATGTGGAAGACCCAAACCACATTATTGAGTTAGAACATGATAAGATAATGGAAGATTTAACGTATGAAGAGGTACCTATTAAAGTCTTAGATAAGAAGGAACATATTCTTTGCTCCAAGGTTATACCTCAAGTCAAAGTTTTGTGGAGAAACCATGATGTAGAGGAAATGACCTAGGAGTTAGAATCTGAAATAAAATAAAGGTATCCTCACCTCTTCGACATACCAGGTACGTACACCAATTTTGAGGATGAAATTTCATAAGAAGGGGAGGTTGTAAGACCCCAACTTTTATGAATAAAGATTAATTTTTCTCTAAATGTTATTTTGAATAATAAGGTGTGGATTTGATATAATGTTATAGTTGTGGGTAATATTTATAAATTTTGCAAAGTAAGAAAGTTGTAATAAAATATTAGTTTGGTCGGGGAATATTCTTTTTATCGGGGAATATTCGTACGATGACACAATCATTGGTGGACCCCACAACGGAATAACTGTCGGATATAGAAAGCGACAAAAATAACATTTTTATAAAATAACGGCAAAACTTTAACCGTTAACTGTTGAAATACTCGGTGATAAAAGTACAGTAATACACGTGGTTGCACAGTAGCACACAGATTGTACAATATCTTTGATTATTGATGCTTACGTGAGAAGTCACTCAGTTTTATTCAATTATTACAACAGTAGTTGATACATAGTATCTAATATTATTGATTCAATTATTTTCACATTATCATCTGCATAATATTTTATATTATTAAATCAATAATTGAGATGACAAAGTTATTCATATTATTATTTGCATTATTAACAATGTCTAGAAAGTTCTGTCGAGGAAAGGGGTTTGGTCACCTAATTTTGCGTCAAGAAGGAGAAGTCCTTATCGGAAAGCCCCCTCTTTCCTAGGAATGATCTGGTAGTCAATATTGTGAGTTATAATATTAATAATGAATAATTGTTGGAAGATTAAAAATGTGTTAATTGAACATAAAGTGATTTTGAAAGTAGTATCCACACAAACCAATCATGTTTGATGATAAAACATATACTTTGTAACAATCTTATTTATTTATTAATAAAAAGTATTAATTTATTAAAGGCTTTTAATTATCTACATGATGTTGCTTTATAATATGTGATAAACCCAATGTTTTAAGCAATGATTTTAGAATAATGATGATGATCATTCTAATGAGATCTAAATTCGTTGAAAGCTTAAAACTAAAATAGTTCACAATCGTTAGATTACTAAATTGGGGATTAGTGAATCCAGATAGATTGGTACATACGTTGCCTGCTCATTGGATGAGGATGATTGATCTCATGATCATTTGTGTGGAGACACTAAAGCAAATATGTAGGTGCTTATTAGAGAATAAGTTCACTGAACGTGGCTCGCTAAAGAATACCTAATGGAGTTTTACTTTCCTGTCAATAGGAATTCCTGTAGTGATAGTAGTACAAGTGATCCTTGTACTTGAGATCATCATAGTATCTTGTGTATGATGAATTATACTTTGACTTATTCCTTAAGACCCTTAAGGTATATCAAAGGGTATGTTTAGGTATAATAAGTCATACATGGAAATAATGTATGATCAATAAAGATTCTACTGCTTCTAGTAAAAGAAGAGAAATGTCCTCTATGATTCGATAAATTACAACTCAGTAGTCCTTGGCTAAGGAAGAATGAAATTATAAAGAAGTTTCTAATTTATATTATTTAGAGTTGTGCATTTAAGAGCCGAAATATATATAATTAAATAAAATAAGACTTGACAGTAATTCTATGTCTTATATTTAATTGGGACATTGTATGGTGGAAGGATTGAATTGTACGGTAACTATTTACTCAAAGGTTCTTTTATGATTAATGTTGAAATCTATATTATCTGGAAAGTCGTTAATCGCTAGGGAGGCTTATCCCTATTGTAGAATAAATATTATTTATTTAAATAAATTAATAGTATAATTTATTTATTTAAATAAGATTAGAATTGTTCTAATTGATTTATTCACAACCGGTTTAATATGGAGAACCTAAAGGGTCACACCATAAAAGGAAGAATAATTATTTAAGAAGCAAATGACATAATCGTAATAATAAGTTAAGTATATTTAATTTAATCTATGGTGATAGAATAAATTAAATAACTTAATATTTATTATTTAATATTTTGGAAATATTAAATATAAATTAATAAGAGGAGTCTTATTATTATTACTATTATTATTATTTAATTCCTAAAGGAGTTTAGGAATTAATTAATAAAAGTATTCTCATATATCCTAATAAGATTAGGAGGCTAATTAATTAAAAGAGTTTAATTAATTATTCCTAATAAGATTGAGAGCCTAATTAATTAAAGGAGTTTAATTAAAATAAAACATAATTCTTTAATTGTTAAGGAGGGTTGCCTACATCTATAAATAAGAGAAGTCTTATTATGGGTGGGGGTTATTGACTTTTTCACAACATACGTAATTCCAATAGTTGGGAGAGTACACCCTTTTCTATGAGAGATAGAAAAACTAGGGTTTTGCCAAATACCCATCTTCTTGAATATTTCTTCTTCCTTGGTGGATCACCTATAGTGGCCAAACACTTGGGTGGCTAACATTGATCAAAGGAAGGAATCAAACTCGGTGGATTCAAGTTCAACGCGAAAGGATTTGGAGGTGAACTTGTACCTGAGGAAGCTCGAATCTTCAAGGGTATGATTCTTGTTCTTCATATTTTTGTTTAATTAATAATTATGCATAAAGGATGATCCGGGTATATGGTTTGAAAATTTTTAAAACTCTATTTTATCACGTTTTCGCTTAATTTGTGCAATTTGATTGTGTTCATGAATCTTACAAACCTAACAGATTTGTGATAAATATTTATTCAATCTTTGATATAAATAAGAAGTCTGTTATGAGACGTTTGTTGTAAGTTTGGTTTATTCTATGGGACCCATATGTCATCATCTAAGAGTCACTTTCTTCAATAGTACTTGCCTTTGCTAAACGTCAAACCACTTTTTGTTTCACATTACAGGCATCAAACCACTTGTCATTTCACATTACAGGCGTCAAACCATTTGCCTTTTCACATTACAGGCGTTAAACCACTTTTGTTTTCACATTACCAGTCGTCAAGCCATTTGTCTCTTCACATTGCAAGGGCTAAGCTAGAAATCTTCTATAAATAGAAGCTTATTTCTTCTTTCATTCTCACCAATTCACTAAGACTCACAAGAGAAAGCTATAGAGAGAGAATCAGAGAGAAAGAAGAAGAGTATTCTGTTACTACACTATTGCAGTATCCAATCTCCTACTAAGGTAAGGGGTATTATTTCTTTCGTATTCGTAAGGGATATTATTCTGTTCAATGTTCGTAAGAAATAATATTTTCTTCTATACCCTGTAGTAGGTAAGTAATATTATTTCATTTCATATTCCTAATTCTACACTTATTTTGATAAGTATTATTTCTATACTCCTTGAAATTAGTAGAATATCCTTGAAATTTGCGCTTCATCTAGTATCGTTTCACAAAAATCTTTTTCTAAACATTCTTGTGAAGTTTTAATCTTTTCATGTCGGGGTACTATTCATAGGGTACTATTCATAAAGTACTATTCATGGGATACTATCATGATAAAAATTGATTTATTTTCTGTTCGAATTATTTTTACATAAATATTATTTTTGAATTTTACTCCACAAAGCAGTTATCATGTTGACAATTTGGACATTCTTAAACTCTGGATAAATTGAATTATAAATCTTTAATATTTATCCATGATCTCTTTTGATTGTATTCTTATATCATTATCATCATCCTCATGCTTATATTGTGATGAAAGTCATCTTTGGCCCGTAGTGCATAGATGGACTGTTGATTGGTATGATTATGACAAGGAATTATGTATCGATATAATCATGACCTGTAATGTTACAAATGATGTGGTAAAAGTCCTCATTAACCCGTAATGCATTGATGGACAGTTGTTGGCATGATCATGACTATTGGTGATAATAACGAATATCCTTGGCTTGTAGTGCATGAATGATTCATGGATGTGATAATAATGAATATCATTGGCCCGTAGTGCATGAATAATTCAGTGATGTGGATTATTTATTGAGCCGAGTCTCAGTGATAGAATTGATGATAAACTTTTAAATCATAGAAGATAGTAGATATCATGTTCTACTTGACTCTTCTAATAGATTGCTTGTTCGGCTACAGTTAAACATGTTGTTTATTGTATTCTATCAGTTTAACACTGTTGAAGGCTAATAATAATTTATTCTGCATTATCTTAGTCATAATATTTCTTACTGGCCTAGTTGAGCTCTCCCTTTTGCTTTCATTGTTCTCTTCAAGAAATGATAACGTAGCCAGAACTAGTCGGGGAATGGAGTGACAGTCCGAGATGGTGGCTGTAGTAGTCCTCACTATTCTATAAAATAGTGTGATAATAATTGTTGTGACGCCCCCAAATTTGGGTATCTTTCAACCCGACCAATGGTGCTCCACGGTACTTATAACTGTACATTAATTCTATTGAAACAACATCAAAATGAGTGTATCAACGACATTCTTATTACATTAATAATAATACATCTCGTTCCCAGGTTCTGAAATCATTACATTCTGTGTTCGTTGTAATAAAATTCATACAAATATACTAGTCTATTACAGAATAAACTAATCATTCAACTTCGCCTTGCCTTTATCTCTACTGGAACCCTCGGTTTGCTCGACCTTAGCTGCAATCATATGATTCAAGCAAGAAGTGAGCATAACTAGCTCAGCAAGTCTAACAATATATTATATAAATACATCTTCGAGAATCATATGATTATTCTTCAATAACTAAATAATAGTTATGAAGTACTATGAAACCTTGAATAACACTTCTCATCTCATAAATAAGACCCCAACTTTTATGAATAAAGATGATTTTTCTATAAATATCATTTTTGAATATTATGGAATGAATTTGATATAATGTTATAGTTGTGGGTAATATTTATAAATTTTGCAAAGTCTGTAAGTTGTTATATAATATTCGATTGGTGGGGAATATTCGTTTTAACGGGGAATATTAATACAACGGCACAATCATTGGTGGACCCATAATGGAATTATTGTCGGATTGAGAAAGCGACAAAAATATTTTATGAAAATAACGGCGGAAGTTTTATCGATTAGCTGTTGAAACACCGGTGTTAAAAAAATGCGATGTCTGGCGTGGTTGCATAGTAGCACACGGTTTTGATTATTGATGCTTACGTGAGAAGTCACTCAGTTTTGTTCAATTATTGCTATAGTAATTGTTGCATAGTATCTCACGTTATTTGATTCAATTATTGTCGATATTTTATATATTATTAAATCAATAATTGAGATAACAAAGTTATTAATATTATTATTTTGCAATATTAACGATGTCTAGAAGTTACTCGAGAGAGGTTTGGTCATTAATTGCGCGCATGATGGGGAAAAATCCTTATTGGAAAGCCCCCTCTTTCACAGGAACGAGTCGATTAGTCGATTAATATTGTGAATTATAATAAAGGTGATAAGTTTTGTTTTATTATTATTATAAATGTAATAAAAGCAGAAAAACTTTTTATATAAAGCAGAATACTTTTATAAAGTTATTTGTTTTATTTGATTATAAATAGAATATATTATATTTTATTATGCATAGTATTTATATAGTACTGCATAGTATTTGCATAGTAAAATCTTTTTATATAAAATAGAATACTTTTATAAAGTTATTTGTTTTATTAGACTATAAATATAATATATATATATATATTATGCATAGTGTTTGCATAGTACTGCATAGTTTTTTGCATAGTAAAATCTTTTTATATAAAAGCAGAATACTTTTATAAAGTTATTCATTTTATTAGATTATAAATATAATATATTATATTTTATTTAAAAGATTTTGTTTTATTAGAATATTTTATTAATCTATAGTAAATTAATATGGACCGTCTAGTTTTAAAAGTAAATCAATACGGATAGTTCATGAATTAGTTACTATTAGGTCCATTCTCCTATAAATAGAAGCTCATTCCTTCATTATTTCTTACGATTTCTTTGAAACTCTAGAGAGAGAAACTATAGAGAGAGAAAGAAGAAAAGTATTACGCTACTTCTTTACTCCTATATCCGGTTTCTTCTAAGGTAAGGGGTATTATTTCTTTTGTATTCATGAAGAGAACTTACATTATTCCATTCTTTATTACATTGGAATAACTTTGTATCTGTGGACTACCCTATACTTGGTGAAATTCTTACATTATTCCATTCTTTATTATTATGTTGGAATAACACATACATGAAATGAAATACCGCATACATGGTGAAATTCTTACATTATTCCATTCTTTATTATTACATTTGGAACATCACATGCATGCGTTTACATGCATGACTAGTTCCATTATTTATTATTACATTGGAATATCACATACATGCGTTTCGCATGACGGTTCCATTATTTTTATTATTACATTGGGAATAACATATATCGCATGCGTTACATGATTATGGTTGAATATTTATTATTTATTACATTGGAATAACATAAATATGCTGGTGATTTCTTTTGTTATTCCATTCTTTATTATACTCGGTTGGTTAAAGTTTTGGCTTTTATACTCCATGAAATTAGTGGAATATCTTTGATATTTGCGCTTCATCGATATCTTTTCATGGAAATATTCTTACGAGCATTCTTGAATTTTACTCCTAAAAAGAAGTATCATGTTGACAATTTGGGCGTTATTGGTTCTGGATAAATTAATTCTTGAACTTGTTTTATTGAATTCTTATATCATTGTCATCATCCTCATGTTTATATTATGTTGAAAGTCATACGTGGCACTGTAGTGCATAGATGGACTTGGTATGATTATGACCGAGGATTATTCGGTATAATCATGGTAGTAATGTTACAAATGATGTGGTAAAAGTCCTCATTAGCCGTAGTGCGTTGATGGACAGTTGTTGGCATGATCATGACCATTGATGAATATACGAATATCCTTGGCCCGTAGTGCATGGATAATTTGTGGTTGTGATACTAATGAATATCCTTGGCCGTAGTGCGGGGATGATGTGGATTATTTATTAAAATTTGAGTCTCGGTGATAAAAGTGATGAAAAACCTTTTAAATCATAGAAGATAGTAGATTTTATTCTCTCTTGACTCTTTTAATGGATTGCTTGTTCCATTGCGATTAAACTTGATGTTTGTTATATTGTATCGGTTTAACTTTATTGAAGGCTAACGATAATTTATACGCATTATCTTAGTCATAATATTTCTTCTTGGGCTAGTTGAGCTCACCCTTTTACTTTCATTGTTCTCTTGAAATGAGAGCGTGGCGAGGGGACTAGTCGGGGAGCGGGTGATGGTCGAGGATGATAGCATTAGTAGTCCTCACTATTCTATGAAATAGTGTGTTAATAAATGTATTGAGGACTTATTTTGAGTTTGAATACTGTCTAGCAGACAATATTTGTATTAAAACTCACAGCCCATGTTGTATATTTAAGATTGTATTCTGTATCATGTATTTGGCGACTCAGAATAGGTGATATATACCTATTTTGGGGGCGTCTCAGTTGGTATCAAAGCTTAGGGATATGATCTCTGGCTGAGATGTGAGATAAGAACTAGGAGGGGAGAGACGGGGAATTCTTTCGCTAGTATGACCTACTTAAGTTTATTTGATATTTAATTGGTCGGTCAGAGTATGGGGATAATATGTGATATGTTAATTAACCCTTGTTTTGTGGCAGTATTTGAAAATGACATCCGAGAATGTTGAGAATATCAATGGAGCACAGGAGACCGTTGAGTCTCCACAGATCAATAATCGAGGATAATGTGCATCGGAAGGCGACAATCCTCATGCAAACAACAACTTGACCAAATGATGAGCGATGGAATGTTCGGAGGCTTTATGCAATTCATACGACATCGAGGCAAAGCGGCTCTATCCAAAAAATACGGTGGAAACACTTGGCAACTCTCGGACGGTCACCGCTAAGCGATTCAAGGCTGGGACCACGGAGTTTTTGGAAGCCAAAACCACTTAAAGGCGGAGGCGTGGATAAAGTAGGATCTGCAAGATATTTGATGTCTTGGGATGCTCAGAGGAGCAAAAGGTTCCCTTGCCACCTTCATGTTTGTGGCGGAGGCGATTCTTGGTGGGAATACGTAAAGCGTACTCGAACTGCCGCCTTTGAAGATGACTTGGGAGAAGTTCAAGAATTGTTCAACGACAAGTACTTTTCGAAAGTATTCATCACATGAAAGAGGTAGAGTTCATCAAGTGGAGCAAAACAACATGGCCCGTATCGCGATCTGAAGCCAAGTTTGCCGAGTTGTCGGTTTGCGTCCCATTTGGTTGATAATGAGGAGAGAATGGCGCGAATGTTTTTAAGAGGTTTGAAACACGAGAGATCGTCGATATCTTATCTCTCATAAGCTATGTTTGTATTAGGATGTTGTTAATAGGGCTCGATTATTGGAGCGCGATAATGAGTCAACCCAACCAAAAGAAAGCGGTGGCAAAATGATAATACCGGTGAGAAGCGATCATTGAGCGGTGACAACAACAAGCGTGGAGGAATCAACGGGCGAGAAATGGTAACCACTTGGTGGTAATCGGGGCCAAAACAATAAGAATGGACATTTCAAGAAGAGGAGATTCAACAATGATGGAAAAGCGCGTCGACACCGACACCGTTGTTAAGGAAGGAGAGCGACCACCTATCATATGCTTCAAATGCGGGGGGAGGACACATCGGTCAAAGTATGATGATGCCGTCAAAGCATGTTATAATTGTGGAAGAAGGTCACCTAGCTTCGATTTTTGTCGTTCACAGAAGACAAGTTCGGCTAGGATGGAGGCACCAAAGGCCGTCTCGAGAAAAGTCAAAGCCGGTGGTAGTGCTGAGGAGAGCGTTTGTCGTGACCTCCGAGAAAGCAGGAGAACGACGAGGTCATCACGGGTAAGCTTATCATAAACTCTAGCGAAGTCTATACCTTATTTGATACGGTTCTACCCATTCTTTTATTTCTCCTACTTGAGCTCAGCGTTTAAATTTGACTCAGGAGAAATTAGACTTTGACTTATCTGTTGAAAACTCCGTTGGGAGAAACCTTCATTACATCCCTTTGTTTATAAGTCTTGTTTGGTTCAAATCGGCACCCTCACATTACTGTCGATCTTATTTCTTTGAAAATACTTGCATTTGATGTGATTCTAGGGATTGATTGGTTAACTACTCTCATCATGCAAAAATTGATTATTTTTCGTAAGGTTGTTAGCTTTCATATTCTAACCAACCTATTATGCGAATTCAAGCAACCAAACCATTAAAATCAATCCTTTGTCATCTCAAGCCATAAAGCTATTCGTTTATTGAAAAAGCGGATGTCAAGCTTTCTTAGCTCATATCACGGATCTAAACAAAAATCGTCGGTTTTGAATGATATTTCTATTGTTAATAAATTTCTGACGTATTCCACGAAGAACTTCTGGCCTACCCCAGGCGTGAAATTGAATTTTGTATCGACCTTGAACCCGGTACAAAACCCATTTCAAAGCCCCATATCGAATGGCTCTATTGAACTTGAGGAGTTAAAGACCCAGCTGCGAGGAATTGTTAGACATTGGCTTTATTTGTCCTAGTACTTCTCCTTGGGGTGCTCTATTTCTATTCGTGAAAGAAGAAAGATGGGAGTATCGACTTTGTATTGATTATCGGGAGTTGAATCATGTCACCATCAAAAATAGATACCCATTGCCGCGTATTGATGACTGTTTGACCCGGTTGCAAGGAGCCAAATTCTTTTCAAAGATTGATCTTTCGTTTAGGATATCACCAATTGAAGATTAGAGCAGATGACATTCAAAGGCGGCTTTCGGAACTTCGATGCGGGCATTATGAATTCCTAGTCATGTCTTTTGGATTGACTAATGCTCTCTTTGCCTTCATGGATATGATGAGCCGAGTATTCAAGAGAATATTTGGATCACTTTGTGGTCGTCTTTATTGATGACATCCTTATTTATTCAAAAGCCGTGAAGATCATGAAGCAACACTTGAGGGCGATACTCCAAAAGCTTCGTGAAAACAAGCTTTATGCCAAGTTGAAGAAATCGAGTTACGGCTTGAGAAGTAGCATTCCTTGGGCACGTAGTATCAAGTCATGGAATATCATTGACCCGGCAAAGATTGAAGCAATCAAAAGTGGGAAGCAACCTAAATCGATGATAATGAAATCGTAGCTTTCTCGGTTTATTTGGTTATTATCGGAGATTCGTGGAAGGATTTTCTCGAATCGCTACTCCACTAACTTCGGTGACTCGAAAAGATACAAAATTCGGTTTGAGGCGAGAATGTGAGAAGAGTTTTCAAGAACTCGAGAGGAGACTCATTTTATTTTGTTACGACAATACCATCGGCTCGGAGGATTTGTCATCATCTGGTGATGCTTGGGCAAAGGGTTAGGATGTGTTCTCATGCAACATGGGAAAGTCATAGCCTATGCCTCTCGGCAACTCAAAGAATATGAGAGAGAATTATCCTACTCATGATCTAGAGTTAGCGGTTGTTGTCTTCGCACTTAAAATTTGGAGGCATTACTTGTATGGGGAGAAAGTGGAGATCTTTACGGATCATAAAAGCCTCAAATATTTCTTCACTCAAAAGGAACTCAACATGCGACAACGGCGTTGGCTTGAAGCTATTGAAAGATTATGATCATACCATCCAATACCATCCTGGAAAAAGCGAGCGTGGTAGGCGGCGCATTGAGTAGAAGATCATATCTTGGGTGCGAGTGCGATATTGTCAGCCATAAAGGCCCATTTTGTGTGACTTGCAAAGGATGGAGATAGAGTTAAAGACTCGGGGACCCATGTGATGATGATGGCGAATATCTGAGTAGAGCCGGCTTTAATTGATAAAGTTAAAAATTTGCTCAAGCTTCTGAGATCTGGAGCGTGATGCGTATGAGGAAGAAAGTGCAAGAAGGTGCTATCTTGGGAAGCAAGAATCGATGAAGAAGGAATACTTGAGTCAACTCCGGACTTTGTGTTCTAACGACCACGATTTAAAGTATAAAATCATGATGGGCGCACAACACACAGTTTTGCAATCCATCTGGGAGTACCAAAATGTATCGTGATCTTCGTCATACATTTTGGTGGAGCAATATGAAGAGAGAGAGATAGTATTTGTTTATCTCAAGGTGTCTAACTTGTCAACGAGTCAAGGGAGCATCAAGTACCAAAAGGTCCATTGCAACCACTTGAAATTCGAGAATGGAAGTGGGAGCACATTACCATGGATTTAATTCTTTGGTCTTCCCAAGGTTTCTCAAGGCATAGATGCAATTTGGGTCATTGTTGATAGATTGACCAAGTCTGCTCATTTCTTACCAATCGAGAAACTTATACACTTGAGCGTCTTGCTCGTATGTACATAAGCGAGATTATAAGGCTGCATGGTATGCCGGTATCCATAGTTTACGATCGAGACCCAAGATTCACTTCACGATTTTGGGTTAGTTTGCAAAAAGCTATGGAGCGCAATTTACGATTTAGTTGGCATATCATCCTCAGACGGACGGACAATCAGAGAGGACTATTCAAACTCTGGAAGATTTATTAAGACTTTGTGTCCTTGACTTCAAGGGAAGTTGGGATAAGTTCTTACCATTGGTGGAGTTTTCCTACAACAACGGTTATCAAGCAAGTATTGGCATGGCTCCATTTGAGGCGTTGTATGGAAGAAAGTGTAGATTCTCGGTATCTTTGGGATGAGGTGGGTGAAGCAGCGTTGTTGGGACGGAGTTGATGCGTATGACTACGAAAAAGATTCAAAGCGATTCGACAGCGTATAAAAACCTCACAAGATCGACAAAAGAGTTATGTTGATCTTCATCGAAAGGGCGTGGAAATTGATATTGGAGATCATGTGTTGTTTACGTGTTGCTCCATGGAAAGGAGTTACGAGATTTGGAAAGAGAGGAAAGCTCAATCCTCGATTCATTGGCCCATTTTAATCCTCGATCGAGTAGGAAGCTATGTGGCTATAGACTAAACTTTACCGCCAAGTATGTCTCGTGTTCATAACGTTTTTCACATATCCATATTACGTAAATATGTGGAAGACCGAACCACATTATTGAGTTAGACCAGGACGAAATAGCGGAAGATTTAGCGTATGAAGAGGTTCTGTTCAAATCTTGGATAAGAAGGAACATATTCTACGCTCGAGGTTATACCTCAAGTCAAAGTTTTGTGGAGAAACCACGATGTTGAGGAAATGACACGGGAGTTTAGAATCGAAATGAAATCAAGGTATCCTTACCTCTTGATATACCAGTCGTACCCTAATTTTGAGGCAAAATTTCATAAGAAGGGGAGGTTGTAAGACCCCAACTTTTATGAATAAAGATGATTTTTCTATAAATATCATTTTTGAATATTATGGAATGAATTTGATATAATGTTATAGTTGTGGGTAATATTTATAAATTTTGCAAAAATCACATAAGTTGTTATATAATATTCGATTGGTGGGGAATATTCGTTTTAACGGGGAATATTAAATACAATGGCACAATCATTGGTGGACCCCACAATGGAATTATTGTCGGATTGAGAAAGCGAAAAAATATTTTATGAAAATAACGGCGGAAGTTTTACAGTTAGCTGTTGAAACACCGGTGTTAAAAAAATACGATGTCTGGCGTGGTTGCATAGTAGCACGGTATTGATTATTGATGCTTACGTGAGAAGTCACTCGGTTTTGTTCAATTATTATTGCTATAGTAATTGTTGCATAGTATCTCACGTTATTTGATTCAATTATTGTCGATATTTTATATATTATTAAATCAATAATTGAGATAACAAAGTTATTAATATTATTATTTGCAATATTAACGATGTCTAGAAGTTACGTCGAGGAGAGGTTTGGTCACTAATTGCGGCATGATAGGGAGAAATCCTTATTGGAAAGCCCCCTCTTTCACAGGAGCGACACAGTCGATTAATATTGTGAATTATAATAAAGGTGATAAGTTTTATTTTATTATTATTATAAATGTAATAAAGCAGAAACTTTTTTATATAAAACAAATTTTTTATAAAGTTATTTTTTTATTTGATTATAAATAGAATATATTATATTTTATTATGCATAGTATTTGCATAGTGCATGTATAGTGTTTTGCATAGTAAAATCTTTTTATATATAAAATAGAATACTTTTATAAAGTTATTTGTTTTATTAGACTATAAATAAAATATATAATATTCTATTATGCATAGTGTTTGTATAGTACATGCATAGTATTTGCATAGTAAAATCTTTTTATATAAAACAAAATACTTTTATAAAGTTATTCATTTTATTAGATTATAAATAGAATATATTATATTTTATTTAAAAGATTTTGTTTTATTAGAATATTTATTATGCATATAATGCATAGTAAATTAATATGGATAGTTAGTTTAAAAGTAAATCAATCTGGACCGTTCATGAATTAGTTCTTATTAGGTCCATTCTCTATAAATAGAAGCTCATTCCTTCATTATTTCTTACGAATTCCTTTGAAACTAGAGAGAGAAACTATAGAGAGAAAGAAGAAAAGTATTATGCTACTTCACTACTCTTATATCCGAGTTTCTTCTAAGGTAAAGGGTATTATTTCTTTTGTATTCATGAAGAGAACTTACATTATTCCATTCTTTATTATTACATTGGAATAACTTTTGTATCATGCGGACTACCCTATACTTGGTGAAATTCTTACATTATTCCATTCTTTATTATTATGTTGGAATAACTTTACATATCAATCTTACACATACATGGTGAAATTCTTACATTATTCCATTATTTATTATTGTTGGAACATCACATGCATGCGTTTACGCATGACTGGTTCCATTATTTATTATTACATTGGAATATCACATATCTATTCTGACATGACTGGTTCCATTATTTATTATTACATTGGAATATCATATGCATGCGTTTTCTGCGTGACTTTGGTTTCGATTATTTATTATTACATTGGAATAACACATGCATGTGGTCTATCGCATGCTGGTGATTTCTTTTGTTATTCCATTCTTTATTATACTCGGTTGGTTAAAGTTTTGGCTTTTATACTCCATGAAATTAGTGGAATATCTTTGATATTTGCGCTTCATCGATATCTTTTCATGGAAATATTCTTACGAGCATTCTTGAATTTTACTCCACAAAGAAAAGTATCATGTTGACAATTTGGGCGTTATTGGTTCTGGATAAATTAATTCTTGAACTTGTTTTATTGAATTCTTATATCATTGTCATCATTCTCATGTTTATATTATGTTGAAAGTCATACATGGCTGTAGTGCATAGATGGACTTGGTATGATTATGACCGAGGGATTATTCGGTATAATCATGGTAGTAATGTTACAAATGATGTGGTAAAAGTCCTCATTGGCCCGTAGTGCATTGATGGGCGAGTTGTTGGCATGATCATGACCATTGATGAATACCACGAATATCCTTGGCCCGTAGTGCATGGATAATTTGTGGTTGTGATACTAATGAATATCCTTGGTAGTAGTCTTGGGGATGATGTGGATTATTTATTGAAATTTGAGTCTCGGTGATAAAAGTGATGAAAAACCTTTTAAATCATAGAAGATAGTAGATTTTATTCTCTACTTGACTCTTTTAATGGATTACTTATTCAATTTGTAGTTAAACTTGATGTTTGTTATATTGTATCGGTTTAACTTTGTTGAAGGCTAACGATAATTTATTACGCATTATCTTAGTCATAATATTTCTTCTTGGGCTAGTTGAGCTCACCCTTTTACTTTCATTGTTCTCTTGAGGAAATGAGAGCGTAGCGAGGGACTAGTCGAGGAGCGGTGGCGGTCCGGATGATAGCATTAGTAGTCCTCACTATTCTATGAAATAGTGTGTTAATAAATGTATTGAGGACTTATTTTGAGTTTGAATACTATCTAGAAGACAATATTTGTATTAAAACTCATCACTATATTTTTATATATTTAAGATTGTATTTGTATTATGTACCATGTATTTGGCATCACAATCTCGAGAATAGGTGATGTATACCTATTTTCTAATCTGTGCGGTGGTCGTTCTAAGTCGAAATTTAGTCATTTTTGAGTCCACAACTCTAGAATGCCAAATGAGACTATACTCCATCAAAAACCAACGTTTACGAGATCAATGTCAAAATTCAACTTCTATTCCGAGAATTTCACGATTTCGACGATTATCGTCCAAACTCGTGAATTCCGCCAAAACTTCGTTACTTGACATTTTTAAATCGTTCCAAATAGATTCATTCCATCACACTAACATCTAAACATACATATTTCATTAACTTATATACATAATAAGTTCTTACAAGTTCTTCCTTAGTTTATAACTCATTTAAGTATAAATGACTTATTCATGGCTTATTAAGACTTAAACCCTTATTACTTCTTAGTATATAAGTTCTACCACTACTCACTTCTCTAACAATTGAAGAGAAAGAGAATCATGGTTTAAGATCTTACCCTTGAAGATTACTTGATTAATCTTTATCCTTCCTTCTTCAACTATAAAAGACTAGCTTTTCTAGCTTTTTTAGCTTTTTCTCTCTAACCAATAAGCACTTATAGTGTTAGATGAAATTTAACAACCAACAAATGAGCTAGGACATCTTCTATTTATAGAAATCACAAAGTTAGGGTATAATGGTCAATATGCCATCCACCTCCTTAATTACCTCCTTACTATTCCTTACTTGGAGTTCACAACACTCCATTTGATTGCTC
The DNA here is from genome assembly GCA_020205605.1 of Panax ginseng. Classification (NCBI taxonomy): domain Eukaryota; kingdom Viridiplantae; phylum Streptophyta; class Magnoliopsida; order Apiales; family Araliaceae; genus Panax; species Panax ginseng. The sequence continues at coordinate 110,104,087 of CM035131.1, read as the reverse complement.
ACCACATAACTTATCCTTTACTTAGCCATCAAGTTTACTTGGTCATTACATAGCTTATCCCTTGCTTAGCAATCAAGTATAAGCACTTTACTTAGCCACCAAGTATAATCACTTTACTTAGCCACCAAGTAAAAGCACTTTACTTGGTCACCACTTTGGATCACCCATGGTTTATCTTTACCCATTTGATCGATCCACGGATCCGATTCTTACTTTGGGCTTTTAGCTTAATTAACTTAACTTATACTTTGGGCTTGCATTTAAACCAACATTGGGCTTGTTCATTAATTCACTTTGGACCTTAACCTTTATTTCCAATTAGACTTAACCATTCCTATACTTGAGCTTGTACAATTCCTAACAAATCCTACAAGTCCAATACATTTGGCTTAAAGCCTTGTAGACACTAGAAATTTTCTGCATGCCTGTTACTAACATTGCAGGAGGGAAGATTCGTCTTTCGGAGATAACCCTGGAAGAGAGTTTACATCCATTCTGGATATTATCGGAAGTTCAGTTCCAACCCAGAACACAAACCGAGAACATCAGTTCCAACCCGGAACACAAATCGGGAACGTCATTCCAAACCCCGGAACACACACCGGGAATGTCATTTCCAATCTTGGAGATAACCCCGACGTATGCAGATCAAAATACCGGCAACAACACCGGAGAGGACAGTTTTGTCTCAGCGATAACACCACGATGCTCAGTTCCAGCCCCAGAACTAACATTGGGAGTAGCAACTCCATCCTTGGTGATATCCCCAAGGGATGCTTTTGCAGTTCCAGCGATAACTCTGGAATTGTTTGTTCCAAATATATGCGATCAACTTCAAGCTCAGACCTCCTGCCGAGGCACTCATACCTCAGACCCAGAGCTAACAATGGGCAGACAAGCACATCCACAAGATGATCTCATGGCATTCAAACACTTGCAGCAGTCCAATCTCAGAAGTAACCCTGAGCAACGTCTCTCGCTTCGCTCAAACCCCGTGATAACCACGGTGGTGAGGAGTCAAACGTCATCTTTCCACCTCAACACTTCCTCTCACAAGATGATATCGCGGCATACCAATAAGTAGTCCAATCTCAGATGTAAGCCTGAGAAATGTCTACTTTCAACTCAAATCGGCGATAACCCCAGCGAAGAGTCAAACATCATCTTTCCCCTTTCAACACCTGCGCGTCATCTTAACACTTCATACATACATACATACAAAAATGTCCCCAAGAGGCGAGGAGTAACAATCCCGAGTGACTATTACGCGTGGCGAAGATTTTAGATAGAATTTGAAGCTTGAAGACCATGGGCATAGACCCTCTTCCCGACTTCAGCACAACCTTTAATCCATGTCATTGCGTAACTCTCTAGACACAAGCAAATTCGAAGAAGGTCGGATATACCTCGCTTGAATGCTCGGATTGAAGTTACGCAAGTTTGAGCGGACATTACGATTGCATGAGTGCACGATTATGAGACAACGGACTCATGAGGCTCGGATGCACCACGACCGGATCAAGTAGGTGGTACAACAGGGGTTTGCTGCAGTGTACTGCGGCCATCCGTCTATATATAAAAGCCTTGGGGTTGACCATTTGAGAGGGGAGAGAGAGAAAAGGCGAGGAAGCCACATCCATTTTACTCGTGATACACATCTTTTGAGTGTTTCCTCATCTTTAAACACTTGTTAGCTCACATATAGCTATCTTTTATCCGTGGGAGCTAAGTCTTTATCCATTTAAAGTCATAGAAGTCACATTGTTTCACCGTAAGCCTTCTCACATTATATAAAGCCTTCTTCTCATATTAGCACACACCGTTATACACATTAAGAGTCGTGGTGTTAGTGTCGTTTGCGGGACTTGATCAAAGTGGTTTTCATTTCTGCCTATATATATATACTTATATATATGTATATATTTTATATATGGACTAACATTATTGAGTTATGCCTCGATTGAGCCTAGACTTTGATGAGGCGCTTTTTTGCTATATATATATATATATATATATATATATATATATATATATATATATATATATATATATATATATATATATATATATATATATATAATTGTTGCCGGACATATCCGATGAGCCACGGATTTACATCCTATATGCGTTATCGCTTTTATATATATATTTGTACATATATATATATATTTACATTTCATCTGGGCATGGAGTTTACTTACATTGGCCTTTTTACTGACTTTTTATGTACATTTTTCGTCTGTCAGGAGTTTACTTACGTGGCGATTGATCACTTTTATGACTTTATTTACATTTCGTCCCACCTAGAGTTTACTTCGTGGTGGTTGATCATGTCCATATATATATATATATATATATATATATATATATATATATATATATATTTACCGCTTTTATATATTTATATTTCTGATCCCCCGTGGAGTTTAATATTTTTTACCAATATTAATTTTAATCAAATTAGTCTTAATTTAAACATTTTATTTTTATTTTAATTTTCTTCCTATATTTCTCTCTTTTAAAGTACCATGGATGACTTTATGATCAATGGCCATACACGAACATAACTCAACCAAAGAAGCGGAGATTGATGGACTCGCGACACTCTCGCAATGTCGGCCATAAATTGAAGAACTTTCGAGGAAGTTGGATGTTATCGCAGCCCAATAGATTCGAAGGATGGCAGTTACGTGTGGCTATTGTGCTAGATACCATCCGAGTCATCAATGCACCATCAATCTTGGGTTGGTACAGTATGGTGGTAACTACCTCAATCAGTATGCATATGATAATTATGATCAAGTTTGGGGGTATCACCCGGATTCTTCATGGAGCTATACTTATGAAGACCAATACTCTACTCCAAATCTAACATACACGTCGGAATTCTCATATCCACCTCCAATGCGACAAGAAGACAATTTAGAGTTGAAGGAATTCATGTTAAGGATTATAGCAAACCAAGAGGAGAGGATGATGAGTCAAGAAATATCGAGCCACAATTTTTAGTACCAGATGGAATAACTCATCACCACCTCAACTCAATACATAGATTCCAAAATTGAGACAGATAATTCAAGTTTGGAGGATTTGTGGTTCAAGTTTGTAGCATCAAATGAGGAGAGGATGATTAATCAAGGGCGGTCAATTCAGAATCAAGAGATAGCAATTCAAAATCTTCAAAATAAGATAGATCAATTGACCAAAGCCGTAAGCAACCTTCCTCGAAATAATTGGTGTTATAATGAGGATTCCGAGATTGATGAAGTGCCCGAGCCAAATATACAACTGGATGAGCCACAAGATGTTGGAAAAGAGACAAATGGGGATAATGATAATAAGGTCGGTGAAGAACTAACTATAAGTACTAACAAGAATGAGCCGATGTTATTAGTTCCCCAATTTCCTTCTCCACCAAAGTTCAAGGATCCGGTTAGATTTGCAAAATCATGCCTGCTAGGTAGTCATGTCGTCGGCGAAGCTCTTTATGACATAAGAGCTAGTGCAACAATGAAGTCGTGCTAGGACAAGAAAGAGAAGATAGACGAAGATCCCATTGTGTTTGACACGCTTCCATGCCCAAATATGATCACAAACACAATGGAGATAGCACCTAGTTATTTGCCCTTCTTCATGGAGATTATACCAAAATAAAGCATGCTAGGTGACTTTAATGCAATGGGTATCACAAATGGGAACCTACCAAAAGCTACATTGTTTCTGATGGATGGAGGGTTCCTCAATTATCGACGAGGACTTGGATAGCGTTGATCAGACAAAGTCAGGCTGAAAGACTATAAATCAAGCGCTAACTGGGGGGCAACCCAGGAATTTTTATATTTATATGCTTTACTAGTTTATTTAGTAGATAGGAATTAATTTGCTTATTAAGTTCTCTTATAATCTAATCCATGTTGTCTCTCTTCATTGAAGGTATTGGAGGTTCGATGGATAGGAAAATGATCGTCACCGCCATCACCACCATCACCTCACGCTTGGCTGATTACAGGGAAGTTCTCTTCTACTTATCGCTATATTCTTACAATGAGGACATTGTAATTGCTAAGTTTGGCGGAGTTTAGTTTAGTTCTTTATTTCATGTTTAGTTTCATGTTTATGTTATGTTATTTTGCATATGTTGTTAATATAGTTTAGGTTCATTATTTTTCAAAAATAATAGTTAGTTACTATGTTCACCTTGCATGATTCCAGCTGTTAGATAGTTCAGTTTATTTTGGTCAATGATGAGATTGGAATTGAGTAAAACAAGCAGAAATCTTGACTATTAGAGCTTTGATGTGATTTCTTGTTATGAATTGAATCTTTTTCTGTTTGAAACTGGTATAATCAATGATAGCACAGTAACAACAACTTGTTGATCGATTGAGTTTAAATTGATACATAATGGGATTCTAAAGGATAATGCTAGTTTAAATGAAAGAATGACAAGAATAAGTAGTGATGGCTAAAGTTAGACAAGAACCTAAGTTTGGGGGAATATTTGGGGTATATAAGTTTTATAAAAAAAAGAAAAAAAAAGAAAAAAAAATATGAATAAACACCGTGGCGTGTCTTTGTCTAGTTTTGTGGCCTTTGTTACTTGAGTAAGTAAGTAAGTTCTTAGGGTTTGTCTTTACACCTAAGCGCCCTAAGGTCTTAATGGTCTGGGAATCGTTGGTCGAAAGCTCGTTAAGGTAGCATTAAAAAGCCTAAGGGAATAAGACATTGCATAGCTATGTGTATATAAACCAAAAGAAAAAAAAAATAAAACGGGAAATAAGAGCAAAAAGCCCCCGTAGATGAAAAATAAAGCATAAATATCCCATGTTGACCCTCGATATTGGTAATTGTTTGATTTTAGTTAAATCTAGCTTATTTTTGGATTTCTTGAGTTTACATTGTATGATGCCTTCGAAGAGACTTGTTATGTGTTAAATTTGATTTTATATCAGTTAACATTGTTGTGGAGCATACACGCACTATATCAGTAATAACAATTTAAGACTTGATGATTGACTAGGAAATTATTGATTGGTTTTGATATGATGTATTATCATGTTTACTTGATTTCTCTAAGGCCGGTTGAATAGACTTGTTTCTGTCTTTACTGCTGGATTCGTAGGCATATAGATTAGTTGCATTTCATTGCATTGCATTGCATTATGTTGTGTTGCTTGGGGACAAGCATTGGTTTAAGTTTGGGGGTATTTGATAAGCGAATTTTATATACACTTATCCGGTATCTTTTACTTGAATTATTTGCTTATATTCATGTGTCTTAGTTACTTTTCATGCATTTTGTGTTCATTTTGTAGGTTATACGTTTGGGAGCGGTGTGAGCGATTATTGGTAAGGAATTTTCATAGCAGTCACTTCCAGCCCAATTTCAACATTCATCTGGCCAGAATTTCTCAAATCTCAAAGAATGAAAGTTGTAGAGCTCGTCGATAGCTTCGCTTTGATAGGTCGCGGGCCCTGTAACTCTTCTCGGATCAAATGTTATGGCCATTTTACCAGAGGATTCTGTGATAGAAAAATGATGCCGTATGGTAAACTTTTCATTAGTAAAACCCCGTCAGCGCTGCAATGGGTGGCTTTTAAGTTTAAACTAAACCCCGAAATGGGGTATGCGTAAAAGAAATGGTTTTTGCCAAATTTGTGTTCGGGAAGAATTGTTTTCGATCCAATTGACTCAAGGACTTCCAAGAGGACTTAAAGACATGTAAAAAGGCTTATAAAAAGAGGAGCATAATAAGGATTGGGGAGATTGGAGAAGATTAGAGAGAGCATTCCATTAGATTAGATTAGAGTAAATTAGATCAAAACACTAGTTTTAAATAGATTTGGAGATTAAAGCAACCTGAAGACCATTGAAGATCAAGAGCATGAGCTTGAGGAAGATGGAGATTTGCTGACAACAGATTCAATTCTTTACTCTACTCTTATTTTTATCTTTTAATGTTATTTCAAGTGTGGATTCTTAGTTTTAATTCAATGAACTAATTCTTTGTTTGAGATTACAATGGATCTTATTGTGTAGTTTATTTTAATAGGCTTCGTTATCAATTATTATGTTCTATCATGAGAATTGTCTATTGTGGTTTGGACTTGATTGTTTAATTGACTGGCCATCAATTACCATGATAATCTATATGAACTCGAGAGATGAAGTATAGATTTAGATCAAATCATGATAGCATGTGTTCAGGATTTTGTTAGTAGCTTAAACTTGATGAGTGTTAAGGTAGAGATATGCTTGACATCGCATGTAATCGGATAGAGAACTTGTTCTTAAACCTTCTTCAATTGTAATTCACATAGAGATATAGTAGGTTAGTTGATTAAGGTGTTTAACGGATTTCTATCTTAATTGTGGATTGACGTTAATACAGTATTAGTGCATCGAGAGGTGATTAATACTACTTTAGTGTTCTTGATTAACAATTCGGGTTAGAGAATAATTGATGAGAAGTGTGTTAACTTAAATGAAGCAATAAGTGAAGTTGTGATCTTAAATCTCCATAGTCTTAATTTAATTAGTGGAATTTAATAGTAGTTTAATTTATATAATTTGAAATTCATTCCTTTAAATAAGATTGAGTTGGTTACGGGTTAGTACTTGGAGATTTTTATTAACTAATTCTCTGTGGGAACGATACTCAACTTATCACTTTATTACTTGTTGACCACGTATACTTGCGTGTTGTGCGTAATTAGATTTTACCCAACACACACACACACACATTCATATAACAGTTTCTTTGAGAAGTGACGGTCACTGTGGTAACTCGGATGTCGGGGGGTGCCTCCACATAATCAAGCCCCCAGACCCAAAATGAATCTCAGTTTCACAAACCCATCTAGCAGTGTCAAATCACTAGGTCAATGTGCAAACCTTTTCGGTTGCGTTGGTGCAACCAGTTAAATACACCAATTGGCGACTCTTAAAGTCAAATCGTCGACATTATACATGTCGGACCTTTTTCACTTGTTTTTTCAAACAAATCTCACATTAACATGAGAACACCAAAGAACAAGTAACAAAAAGGGACACTCAAAAATCCCGACGTCGACAGGTGGCAACTCTGCTGGGGACTCCAGTAAGAGGGCTTAAGCCGCTATTACAAGCTTTTCAAAATTGTTATATACTTGTGTGTGAATGTTGCATTTACATTTATGATGAATGTGTACAAATGCATCTTAATTATTGCCTTTGCTAAATATCTATTCTGTGATATTAGTGCTTCGCACATATCATCATTTTGCATAAACGGTGAGACACGTTGTATGTGAATGTATGTTGTGTGGTCCCTCCACCAGGAGGCTATCCTGTCGGTGTTTGATTACTGGACTCATGGGAAGAATAATTCCCTGGGGCTCAGGAAAGGCACCACTCAGATTCGCTCCAGTTGAACGACCAGATTAACTTCCCGTCAAGTAGATTGCAATGATCTGGGAACCTTCATGCCAAAAAGCCGCGAGAGTAACCCTAAGATAGGTCAACCTCTGATAAACCAAACGCGAAGGAAAGTCTCTTCATACTTTCCATTTTCAATTACTTGTAAACGTATTTACTTGTAATTTTATTCCATGTTCATCCATATGTAATGGAAAATATGAAGAATATATGTGCATGCATAACATGTTATCAATTAATAACCGGTTTTGTAGGACAAAATTCCTAAACGGACATGTTATGATAACATTTACATTACCCTAAGACTAAACTACATAAGTCTTTTGTAGGAAAACAATTGGGCCTATTACCCACTCAAAATCCAAAAAGGCCACGAGCCTACAGCTAATCATGTCTTCTTCTGACCAGTCTAATGCTGTTTCCCGAGAAGAATTTGACGGATTGAGTAAACAAATTACAGACTTGGTTGTTTTACTGAAAGAATTGCACCAGTCCACTCAGGGTATGAAGATACCTACACATACAGAATCCTCTACACAAGGAGGAGTTCAAGGTCTGGAAAAAATAATTCTAGAACCTCAGTTGGATACAACCAACAAAGACCCTGAAAACACCCATCTCAAAGGAGATCTAGACACCGGTGATATCAGGAAGAAGGTCCTTCAAATGGAGGAAACTATTCATGTTCTCAAAGGTATTGGAACACATGAAAGTGTTTCATATGCAAACCTTTGCATATTTCCTGGTGTTCATTATCCAGAGAAATTCAAGACCCCTGATTTTGAGAAATATGACGGATTAGGAGATCCTTATACACATTTAAAGGTGTTCATTGGAGAACTTGGGTCTTACGTAGAAAATGAAAAGCTCAGAATGCAGCTGTTTCAGAAAAGTCTGACTGGAGAAGCCCATTCATGGTATACCAGATTAGACAACTCAAAGATCCATAGCTGGGAAGAGCTGGCTCATGCCTTCTTCACTCAATACAGTTTTCAATTTCAGATGGCTCTTGACCGGTACCAAATTACCAAAGTTAAGAAACAGTCTAATGAGTCATTTAGAGAGTACGCTCAAAGGTGGAGGCCCCTTGCTGCTCAAGTTATTCCTTCTATGACAGAATCAGAAATGGTCATGACTTTCATAGATGTACAAGAAGCTCCTTTTATAAAAGAGTTCTAGCTGGTATTGCCAAACTATTCTCTGAAATGATCAAGCACGGAGAAATGGATGAAATGGGATTGAAGTCTGGTAAAATTCAAGACCTAGCCGCTCTTAAAGCCGTTGCTAAGAAAATCAAGTCCGGATCTTATGGAAACAACCCCCAGAGAGTCCATAAAAAGAAAGAGGAGGATGTTTCCTTGGTACTACAAGGACAAAAAGGCAATCAAAGTATGTCTATGCAGAGGAGAAACTACTCCCCTTTTCCAGCACAATCTTCAAACCCTCTATTGCCTAAAAGTGGAGAAGTAAAGCGACCTCGAACATTCACACCCTTAGGGGACTCGCTCGAGAATATTCTTGCTCTTCTGACTGCTCAGAAGAAAATTACTCATCTTCTTCCACCAGCCAACCGTAATGGGAGGGGTTTTAATGCTACTCGGAAGTGTGCTTATCATGCCGGAGCACCTGGACATGATACTCAAGATTGTTGGGCCTTGAAACACAAGATTCAAGATCTAATAGACAACGATGAGATCGTGGTCACAAAGCCAGATCAACCTCACGTGCAAGACAACCCTCTTCCTCAACACAAAGAAGGAGAGGTCAACATGATCAGTTGGAGCATTGGACAAGGTTCCAATTCTAATGGTGAATCATCCCAAACCATCAAACACGGTGTTGACAAATGGGATTATGCAAAGTTCCAGTTTACCATGGAACGAAAGATGAAAGCTCTTTGCAAACAAATTAAGCAACTAGCAGAACTGGTGACCCACCATCATCAAGTCACGCGCCAATTAATCAGGCAAGAGCATGCCTATCACCTTCCTTTTGTTATGAATGCCTCCTCACCACCTTCAAAAAGCGAAGCTATGGAGGATAAGGTTGCGAAGAGAGCAAATGCTAAAGCCCGTCGGGATTTTGCCAATCAGAGGGAATTCACCTATTTGGGCCAATCTATGGAGGAGATACTACAGATGTTGACCAATGAAGGAAGAATTACCTTCCTTCTCCCTCCAATCAATCCCCGTTTAGGATGGTTCAATTCTAATGAAATGTGTCAATGTCAATCACATTCTCGCGGTCACAGCATAGAAGAATGCTGGGCACTCCACCATCTTATTCAGAATCTTATTGATAGTGGTGTCCTGCAAATAGCAGATGATTACACTGTACAACTCAAGGATGGGAATTCATGTCCTACCAAATGGAAGGGATCAGTAGCAGTCATATCCGAAGTGGATGATGAGACTGTAAAAGTATTTCCCATACAACCAATTCAACTCAAAGGAGCTGACAATCCTTTGAAAGTGGCCGCACCAGAGCCAATTTCTTTATCTTATAGACCACAATATAATGTTGTCAGCTTACACAAGGTTCCATGGAATTATGGAGAAGCTGAAGGATCCACGTCTCATACTACTGCTACAGTGTTGAAGGAAAATCCACTGTATCTTCCTCAACGGGTTATTAAACCTACTTGCGAAGCAAAGGGGAAGTTGTCTATGGAGAAGATTGAAAAATTCCTCTGCACTATGGGCCACAATGAAGCCAAAGTGGTTTTAAGCTTATGAGAAGCTCCACACCAGATATCTATACTGGATTTGGTGTTCTCTTTTGAGGATCATCGGAAGATTTTACTGAAGGTTTTGGAAGAAGCCTACTTGCCAAAATAAGTGGATGTGGAAAAATTTCAACATTTGGTTGATCACATTTTCAACAACAATGTGATATCCTTCATCGATGATGATGACATACCCTCTCAAGAGGACTTAGGTCATTGCAAGCCATTGCATATTACAGCTTTTGTCTTCCGGTACATGCTGCTAAATTTGGAGTTTTGATAGATGGAGGCTCATCTCTAAATATCTGTCCTTATGCCACCTTGGTGAAGATGAATGTCAATCTCAGGCGGATCCAAAGCAGCCATACAGTTATCAGAGCTTTTGACGGATCCCGACGAAATGTCGTCAGAAAGATTGAGTTGCCAATTGAGATTGGTCCAAATACATTTAATGTATTCTTCCACGTCCTCAAAATAGACTCAGGATACAACCTGCTATTAGGGAGACCATGGATACACATGGCTGGATCCGTTCCCTCCACGGTACATCAACAACTCAAATACATTATCAACAACAGTCTAGTCACTGTCAGCGCTGAGCCGGAATGTCCTAAAGAAGGAACTCTACCAATTATCATCTTCAATTCAGAAGTTGAACCGGCCAGTTTCCATACTTTGGAAGTAACACCAAATACCATTCTATTGGAGCGCCACTTCCCATACCCAAGATTTCTGCCGAGGTTATGTCAGCCACTCAAGAAATGATGTAATTGGGTTATCAACCTGGACAAGGGCTTGGTAAAGATAAGCAGGGTATTAAGCACCCTATTCAAATGTCCAGTCAAATTGGAACAGCCAGGCTAGGATATTCTTCCAGTTCCACTCATAGGAATCCTCATAAGCACAAGCAAGTTCCTCAAGTTTCCGCCGCACGGCGATTTTCTATACCTTTACCTCATAAGTTGATACAGTCTCCAGTAAAGGTGTCAGCCCATGTTGTGGCTATGTTGTTTCCTAAACCAGTACCAATCAAAGCAAAAGAGGTGTTGATTCCTGATCCCGAGGCAGAAGAAAAGGAATGGAAACGTAAACATGACCTTGCCTTGATGATGGCAGGCATACGCGTCATTGTTCATGATGAACATACAAACAGATACACCCCAGACGATGATTGCCCAGATGTCATGGTTATCATTCGGGAAAAGGAGGACAATGACGATCCTTCCATCATTACAGTCCATCAGGACTTTGCCCTCGATAATTGGAGTAGCACTCCATGCATTGGTCGACGAGGGTAAAAAAGGTAGAAAATCTCGCTGCCCTGTTGATAACTTTAATTGCTTGCTTTCCTTTACATTACTAGCATTTATTTTATCAAGTACATGCTAACACTTTTGTATGATCAAACAGTTGCATATATTAAGTGAAAGCATCTTTTGTTTCAGGACTCTGAATTTAGATGTGCATGTACTTGCTGATGAGGTGCCTTCTCTCCACAAGGGCTGTAACTTTGATGCAAAGTTGGACTCAGACTTGATGGACATCCAAGAGGACATTGAGACACCTCAGGAGATTAAGGAATGGGTCGCAGAAAAACCCAAACCCAATCTTGATCAAACCACTTCTTTCAATCTTGGAACCTTAGACAACCCTAAGCTAATCCAAATTGGTTTAGACCTTACCACAAATCAACGGAATGACATGGTTGCACTATTAACCCAATTCCAGGATGTGTTTGCATGGTCTCATGAAGACATGGTGGGTTTGTCCACGGATATTGTTCTTCATCGCCTTCCCATCAAAGAAGGATTCAAGCCAATTAGGCAAAAGCTCAGGCGGTTGAAACCTGAGTGGAGTTTAAAGGTCAAAGAAGAAATTGTGAAACAATTTCAAGCTGGAATTATCATGGTGTCTACATATCCGGAGTGGATATCCAACATTGTTACCGTGCCTAAACCAGGGGGAAAGGTGCGAGTCTGCGTGGATTACCGGGATTTGAACAAAGCTTTCCTTAAAGGTAGCTTTCCCGTGCCATTTATCCACATTCTTATTGACAATACTGTTCAATACGGCATGTACTCCTTTGCTGATTGCTTTGTGGGGTACCATCAAATTATGGTCGCTGATGAAGATCATGAGAAAACTGCTTTCATCACACCTTAGGGAACCTTTTGCTACAGACGGTTGTCATTCGGCCTCATCAATGTTGGGGCTACCTATCAGCGAGCTATGATGGCTCTTTTCCACGATTTAAAGCACAAAGAGATAGAGATCTACGTGAATGACATCATCATCAAATCCCGGAAGGAGGATGACCACTTAGACCATCTCACAAAACTTTTCAACAGGTTGCGTAAGTACAACTTGAAATTGAATCCCGCCAAGTGCACCTTTGGTGTTAAGTCAGGCAAGTTGCTAGGTTTCCTAGTCAGTCACAAAGGGATTAAACTGGATCCTACCAAAATCCAGGCCATCAAGGAAATGCCCATTCCTCAAACAGAGAAGGAAATACGGGGATTTTTGGGAAGAATCAACTTCATTAGTAGATTCATTTCCAACTCACAACAACCTGTGAGCCTATCTTCAAGCTGTTAAGGAAGAATTCCTCCATGAAATGGAACAATGAGTGTCAGAAAGCCTTCCTTACAATCAAAGAGCAACTGATTAACGCTCCTATTTTGGTACCTCCCAGGGATGATGTTCCCATGTTCATGTACCTGTCCATAAATGACAACGCCATGGGGATGCATATCTTTGGGGCAAAAAGACAATAGAGGCCAAGAAGCAGAGCTATCTATTACCTCAAAGAAAAGATTCAAACATTAGTGAACACAAGTACACTCTGATTGAAAAGACTTGTTGTGCTTTAGCATGGGCTTCCATAAGGTTATAACATTACCTCCATGGTCACACAACCCATCTCATATCTCGAATGGATCCTCTCAAGTATGTGTTCAGTAAGCCCATACTAAATTGTCGACTGTCCAGATGGCAGTTAATCCTACAGCAATTTGACATCGTCTATGTGATGCAAAAGTCTATCAAAGGTCAACGAATTGCGGATCAACTGGCCGCCGCACTTGCATGGGACTACAAACCCTTGGAAACATACTTCCCCGATGAAGGGGTAATGATAATTCAGCTGCAACATCAGTACGCTACATGTCGTACGTGGAGAATGTATTTTAATGGAGCTGTTAACACAGAAGGCTCTGGAGCTGGAGCAGTTCTAATATCCGGTATGGGGAGCGATATCCGTCGTAGTTAAATTGCGGTTTAACACCAACAACCTGACTAAGTATGGCGTATCATGGGGCTAAAACTTGCCCGTTCAATGGGCATCAGGCGGTTAACTATCTTTGGGGATTCCGAATTGGTAATCAGACAATCCACGGGAATCTATCAAACCAAAGAATTACATTTGCTGCCTTACCATCGGCAAGTTTTACAGATGGCTTTGGAGTTCAAAGAAATCTCCTTTCTACACATTCCTCGTACTAGGAATGATTTTGCAGATGCATTAGCAACGTTGGCCTCCTTGGTTTACATACCTGACAAGGAAAACATGCCAAGCATCACGTTTACTCTGCAAAAAGCCCCAATCTATGGGAATTACGTTGGAGAAGTATCGGATAAGCTACCTCCCATCCACAATCCATGGTATCAACACATCAAGGAGTATCTGCGAGATGGATCTACACCCGCTGAGGCGAGCCTAACTGAGAAGAGGCGGATTCATCGACTTGCTATGAAAATCTACTTGAGCAGAGATGCACTCTACAAAAAAGATGCTGGATTAGGTCTCCTCAGATTTCTAGATAAAGACCAAGCTCAGAGACTCATGGATGAGATCCATGGTGGAGTATGTGGCCGTCACATGAGCGGACCCCTACTTGTCAAGAAGATCCTCAGAACGGGGCATTATTGGCTTACACTCAAAGCTGACTGTGATGATCACATCAAGAGGTGCTATCAATGTCAGATTCATGGGAATGCTATCCACGCCCCTCCAAGGGAACTCCACAATATGAGTTCGCCATGGCCCTTCTCAATGTGGGGAATGGACGTGATCGGGTCCATCGAGCCCAAAACCAGTAATGGACATCGATTCATATTCACCATGATCGACTACTTCACCAAATGGGTAGAAGCAGCATCCTTCCCCAGGGTTACTAAAGAAGTCATCATTGCTTTCATCAGAAACAATGTTGTTTATCGATATGGACAACCAGAGGTCATTGTGTCAGACAATGCTAAGAACCTTAGCAACAAAATAATGGAGGAGTTATGCAGAAAATTCCACATCAAACACCTCAACTCCATCATCTACCGTCCAAAGATAAATGGTGTTGTTGAAGCGGCTAATAAGAACATCAAAAAGATCATCCAGAAAATGTCCGCCAATCACAAAGGATGGCCTGACCTCTTGCCTCGACTTTATTAGCCTCTGTAATTTCCATGCGTGCTTCCTTTGGGCAACCCCTCACTCATTAGTCTATGGGATGGAAGCGAGTGCTCCCCCATAGAGGTGGAAATGGAATCCCTCGTAGTATTAATGGATGCTCAGTTAGATGAAGACCAATGGGTACAAGACAGGTATCACCAATTGTCTCTAATAGATGAAAGACGATCCGCGGATATCTTCCATGGTAAGTTATATCAGCAAAGGATCGCACGATCCTACAACAGAAAAGTCTGACTATGGCAGTTCAAACAACATGACTTAGTTTTGAAGAAGATCATTAACAACCAAGATCAATCTAAGGGAAAATTCGCTCCTAACTAGGAAGGCCCATTTGTTGTTAAGGAGGTATTAACAGGAGGTGCTCTCAGATTGCAGGAAACGGATAGTGATGAATTTCCACATCTTATCAACTCGGACACCGTGAAACGGTACTATGTCTGAAGTTACCATCAAATAAACATCCTGGTTTTGATCATCAAATCACTAGTCATTCCGAATTTGAACACTTTCCTTTCTACATACTCTTCTGCCCCTCATGGAAACATACACTTCAAACCAGCAGCCTGGTATCACTTCATTTCAAACCTTCCATACAATTTTAGTTATCCTAAAGACGGGATTTAACTTTTCACAATTTCGGTTATCCTGAAGACGGGATTGAACCTTCTATGCCTGCAGTTTATCCTGAAGACGGGATCAAACTTTTACACACCTGCAGTTTCTCCCCATTATGGGATCAAACTTTCTTCTCCCCACAGTATAGCCTGAACATGGGATTCACGCTTTTTTTCACATTTTGCGATTTGTCCCGAGGGGCTTAACTACGTCGACCTGATCTCCTCTTCAATAGAGTACGTAGGCAAACCATATGCTATATGGCCCGGTCTCAATAAAAACAACCAAAAACATTTACGCCTTTTCTACAAAACAAAAACAACAAAAACATTTCTACACCTATCTGCCTTTCATATTCAGCGTTGAACCTCTTACACCAGGTTCGAAATGCGCAGACTTGATCTCCTCTTCAATAGGAGTACGTAGGTAGCCATTTATGGTTCAGTCTAACCCCTACTAGAACAAAAATTCTTGTCACACGGTACTGGGATCAACCTTCAATTCGCTACATTTCATCGGTTTCAGATTAAAGGGATGGAATTACCCAACCTCTTCCCACAAATAGAAGATTCGATGACCATCTAAGCTGCGATCGTGCCTCAAAGAGCAATACCGACCCATAAGAGATGGAATTAACTAGGCTTCTCAAAAATAAAAGTACTGGCGACCATCAGTGGTGTGGTCAATCTCAAAGAGGAAGAAACTACCTTCCTCTCAACTTTTCCATACAGATACCAGTCCCAAGACACCAAAGATGGTAGGGATATACAGAAATCAATGATCCGTTCTGAGAGATCTTGCGACGTCTCAATGTCCATCTATCAAGGATAAGTTCAGAATGCATCAAGATCACAAAGCCCTAAAGAAACAGGCAAATATCAAGCAAGTATTAAGGCATAACTAAAAGGGAAGTGAATCAAAACATATTTCTCTACCATACATAATACTGTTTGATATATACATATGTGTTGTACATGACAAAATGGCTAAGCTAGTCTGTGCAGGAAAATACAAAGCTATCTACAGATCTGTATGTATGCGGACTATCAGATCTAACGTAGCATCCCTCTCTAAAGATGGAGATAACGTTGCAAGCTCTTGCCCAAGGGTATCTACACGAGCTAGCAGATCAGAGGCTAACTGCATGGTGGCATAATGCTCATCAATGTAGGCACTCATGTCGGCAAGACTGACAGTCATCTAGGATCTAACTAAAGTGCTATCTGCAATGGCCACATCCCTAGCAGATAATGCGGCATCCCGCTCCGCAATCAATGCATCCTTGGCTGATCTAGCCTCATCCCTCTCTAACAGAGCAGTGTCTCTCTCATCAAGAGTCACAACATCGCCTTAGCCTCGATCTCTATCATAGGTCATCGGATGTAAGCTCTGCTCCAAATGTTGTCTTAGAACATTTTGAGTATGATGGCACTCGGGGGTGAGAAGAATCCATCATAAATCTTTGGCGACCCAAAGATCAAATCATCGATGGGAATAATAGCCTCCTCTATAGGTTCCTCATCGTCAGAATCAATCCCCTGCACTGTGGATAATGCCGCAGCAGATGTAGTCTCAGTCTCCATCCATGCGAAATACTTTGCAGAACAACCTAGATGACTGACAGAAAACTCAGCCAGCTCTCACTGATCCCAACAGGCATATAACCTGGATCTGTCCTCAGCTAATAAATGGTGTGAAGCGAAGCGCTGACTCACTGCCCCCTCAAAAGGATAAAAATCCTAAAACTAGTCAAACTGACGCATCACAGCCAGTGGGTGGTAAGTAATCATACCCCTCAAACCAGCCAGAGGGAGATAATCCATGCCTGGAGCATGAGTAATGAAGTTGTAGGGTAAGCTAAGCCCTGAAAACGGAAATATAACAAATGGATCTCTAATCCCTGCCAGAAAAGCCGACCACGATGCAGCATCTATACACTCTGCAGGATGAAAGGAGTACGACATGGCTATATCATGGGTGAAACAAAACCCCTGCCGTCTAAATGTACCAATCGGTCCCAAGTGTGACATTAACCACCGCATACAACACGCATCGAAAGCTACTCAGTAAACACTCTCCTTGGGATAAGTGAAGCAGTATGTAGCTGACCTCAGAGTCTCTGCAATGATCATCGGTACAATGGTATGACCCTCCCTGAGAGCTCTCACTGCCATAATGACGCCGATATCCAGCTTATCCATGTACCACGGCATGAAGAGGTATGACAATACGCATAGAAGTAGTACATCCACTCTGGCTGAACGCCAATGGTCCTCCGGTATGGTGAAATCCCCGGAATGTCATGCATAGCTATCCTCAAAGCCAAACCTGTCAAACAGAAAATGCTGGGATATCACATGGCCGGATGTAATCTCGTCCTGGACCACCCTACGCCTCAATCTAGTGAGGATCATGAACTGTATGCTCATGTCTCTGATAGCCATATGCACGCAAGGTCTGTCCAGTGGCAGCATCGTCAACCATGCATACTCCTCCAAAGTAGGAGTCAACTCCTGGGTCCCAAATCAGAAAATCAGCCTCTCCGATACCCAGTGCTCAAGCATACCCTCTACAAATCTTGTGGGAACCTGAAACATCAACAGGGCCATAGTATGCTGCAGCAAATCATCTATGATCACCATGTCTGATGGTGATATACTATCATACCCTGAACGCATACCAGATACCACCAAAAATGGTGGGGTATGATCAATACGGCTAACTGTCGAAGAAGACTTTTGTGTGGGTCGTGTCATAAGACCATCCAGGGGTCAATGCTGAGTATCTCTGGACATACATACATATGCATAACATAATAATATGCATGATACAATAGATGGCAATATGATATAAGGAATGGAAAACTGTACATATATTCCTAAGTATATCATCATCTAATACATCTCTGTACAGCTAAAATACAGGGAAATGGGGCGAAGCTACCCAATAACTAACAGAGGCCTATCAAAAGATATAGCAAAAATGGGGCGAAGCTACCCAGATGCTAATAGTGGCCTATCAAAAGAGCTAGCAAGAAATACATAAGAAAAAGTGAAGAGTGTTGATGTCTACATCATCGATACTGTCCACCTGATGTAACTCCTCCTGAGTCACTGGATCTCTAACTACAGGGATGTTAGGCCGAAATAATGGAGGATCTGCACCGGCAAAGCCATATGGGTCACCAAAGGGGTCAGCGCCAGAGTTGGAAGGATCAAAAGTATCTACCTCTAAAGGATCTCTGCCCAAATGTCGAATGAAAAGATGTGACCGGTCCAGCTGCCGAGTCAATCTGTCAATCTGTGTCACATGAGTCGGATCTCTGACATAGGCTAGCCAATCCATCATCATCATGGATCCTGGAACCATATCCCCCATAAAATGTGTGGTAGCAGTCCGAGCTCCAATGGTACGAGGATCCACTAATCTTTGGAACATCTCCACGAGACCAAGGGCCCTCGACAATGTAAAGCAAAATAATCCCCATCAATGGGATGTCAATGACGGGTGACTGCGAAATAGGCCAATAATGCCTGGCAGGAGGCAAGATCGGCATACGGATCTCTCCTATAGTGCTCCTAATAGCACGCTCTCCTAAATAGAGCTCCCATCCTCCATCTGTGAAGAGTGGAATCCTGCGGGTGGAAATGACGTACTCTACTCCAGTCGGGTACCCATCCTCCAAACCAACTCCCAAATGCTCTCCAGAGTAGGGAATCCATGTGATGATATCGGTTGTCAACAACTCCAGCTGTAAGCGACAATGAGTGAAACCCTCAAAGAATGAGGACCTCGCTTGATATGGAATGATACCATCTCCGTCCTCGTGGATAGGTGTCTAAACCTAACACGCTCACAGGACGCAAACAAGGAAGCCTCTCATAGGCCCAAAACTGCCAATACAAAGGCAAACATCTGCTGTCAGTCAACGCTCTTAACCTATACATGGGAAAAGACAAGAGAAATACTCACCAGCAAAAATGGGTAGAATCCTAACCACACCTCGATCAAGCCCTGCGATCGCATGCGCATTCCCCTGAGAAAGTAGGCAAAGGTGTAGGAACCCCAATCATACTCTCTTATATGGCCCACGTGTCGAGTGGCGCTGATCAAAGCGAAGACACCATAGAGGAATTATCTGCTACGAAGCAGCGCCTAATGATCATCAGGACAATGGTCGAAGAATGCGATCCCTGACTCTCAAGTCATCGGGTATGGGCTCACTCAACAGCCCGCTCATAGCATCTACACTCAAAGGACCCGTACGAACAGTCCTGCCCTTGAGCGCCTCCGCCGGAACTCCCAACAAGGATCTGACGGCAGTAGGGGTTATATCCGTCATGCAAGGCACCGGCTCCCCTCCAAACTCCATACCTGTGATAAACCGCCAATCTATTGGCATCATCATCACCTCACAGTCCATCAAATGGAGTGACTGAGTCTAGTGAAACCACCGCTCAGACAATGCCCTGAGGTAACCCCAGGGATAGCGACGGGGTAGAATGGAGAAAAACATCCCAAATCCCCAACCATGGATGATCGCTCTGTAGTCATCATGCAAAGCCTGATACATAGAGTAGATGCTAAACCAGTTCCCTCGAGGCTGTGTGAAGTCGGGAACCTACATCAAATGCAGATCAACATCAGAATCCTTGACTCCTCATCAATAAGAAATAAGGAAGATTAAAGATCTAACTTCATACCTCATTTGCATGCAGGTATACTGAAGGATGCTTACTCAAGTCACCCAGAAGATCTGGGTTCGCCACTTGAATACCTGGCAATTCCCTACGGGGAACACGTACAGCAGGAGCAGGAACCTCGATCGGTACATCCTCCTCCTCGTCCTCGACATTCGGCACTTCAACCCGAATAACACGTATCACCGCCTCCACCAAACGACGAGGCTATCTAATAGAACGGCGTTGAGGCTCTTCAGAAGCTCTCCTCCGTACACCAAAAGTGGTCCTGCGGGAATTGCTCGGTTGATCTGGATCCATAATATCTGGACAACAAGTCTCTAAATCACCTCAAAAAGGGTGTGGTAATTTCTTACCTGGAGCTTTTCAAAATGTATTATTTTAACATACATCTACAGTAGAGTTAAAAATGCATGACTACCCAATACCTACATTTTGGGAAAATTTTGCCATAGCCCCCTTTGTAAATGGGACTATCCACATGCACATAGGTATGACTAGGTGGCCATTCAGTAGCACACCTGTACACAGTCATATACATCCTACATGCATTATCACATCACAATGAAAAAATCCGTAAGGATCATTTTACTTTTCTACCTTTACTCATTTGTCCTCAGATAGGATAAGAAATGACAGTAAAAGATGCCAATTTGACTGTTTCAAAAGTCAAATTTTTTCACATCATTATGTTCAGCATGGTTTAATACTAACATTTGCTATGTTGAATATTTTTATCAAGTCATATCAGCATGCATATTCACTACTATGTGTTTAAATGCATTTCATGTGATAAGTCATTTTCCAACGGATAGAAATTGGAAAAAAAAATACATGCATACGTTACCAAGACAGTGAAGAACGCTTGTATGGTGGCAGAATATGCAGAAAGTTGCCCGAACTCAGCAGATCTGAAGAAGTGCTCTCAGATTTCCTTTGCTGCGCAACTTGAAAATTACTTATAAAAGCAACCATTCACCTATATATAGGCATGGTTGGCCGCAGGCTCACTTGCGGCTCTTGCAGGTGTACCTGTGGCACTTTTATATGGGTCTCACACCTCCGGCTTTCTCTAGTTAGAGATGCAAAGGAGGTTTCACAAGCTGAAAAGGTCAAATAAGGATAAAAATGCTACGCGATTGAGCGGAATAGCCGAAAATCCTGGTTTCTTTTCTGTCAGAGTTAAACTCTCGTCGTCTTAATGGTATTCACCTGAATGCAGGGTATACTATACCAATGACCTTAGCTTTCACAAATCATGCTCAGCTTTCACAGATCACAACCCTAAACATCCCCGGCGGGGGTTACAACGCAAAACCACAAAATATTAAACATCCCCATTGAAATTCAGTATAAAACCATGAAATATCAAACCTCCCGTGAAATCTGTACATACATCTTTCAAGCATCTCGTATCCTGGCGGGGGGTTACAATGCAATGCAACCATTGATACACACATCAATGAAGGTCAAGCAACCTTGACGGCATGTCAGTCGATGGTAAGTAAACCCATCAAAGCAACTCATCCACGTATCCCCGGCGGGGGTTAAAATGCAATGCTACCATTGACACATACATCAATGAAGGTCAAGCAACCTTGACAGAGCACCCATCAGGGATTTATCCGGTGATACACACATCAACGAAGGTCTGGCAGCCCTGACATCAACAAAACTGTTGGCAATAACTCCGACAGAATGAGGGATTATGTTATACACATCCTCAAACAGACGAAGCTTTATCCCCACAGATCTCTTACACACAAGAGGTACCTCTATGGAATATAAGCCAATGTCTAGGATTCAAGACTTTGGTGATAACCCCAATGTTAACATCCTTGGAGACTTGGATCGCATGTCCAAGCCATCACTGATTATCATCCCAACAGGATTACCTGGCAATCATGCATCATACATTTGCATCATGTTGCTGCATATAGCATCATGTTTATCTTGCTTGCCTTTCAAGTGTCTAGGATTCTTTATCCTATCCATGCCTTGTATTTCATGAATATGATAAAGAGGGGCATCTGTAGACACTCAAAATTTTTTGCATGCATGTTACTAACATTGCAAGAAGGAAGATTCATCTTTCAGAGATAACCCTGAAAGAGAGTTTACATCTATTTCGGATACTACCGGAAGTTCAGTTCCAACCCGGAACACAAACTGGGAACATCAGTTCCAACTCAGAACACAAACTAGGAACGTCATTCCAAACCCCGGAACACACACCGGGAATGTCATTTCCAATCTCGGAGATAACCCCGAGGTATGTAGATCAAAAGACCGGCAACAACACCGGAGAGGGCAGTTCTGTCTCGGCGATAACACCGCAACGCTCAGTTCCAGCCCCAAAACTAACACTGGGAGTAACAACTCCATCCTTGGTGATAGCCCCAAGGGATGCTTTTGCAGTTCCGGCAATAACTCCGGAATTGTTTGTTCCAAATACATGCGATCAGCTTCAAGCTCAGACCTCCTGCCGAGGCACTCATACCTCAGACCCGAAGCTAACAACAGGCAGATAGGCACATCCACAAGATGACCTCATGGCATTCAAACACTTACAGCCGTCCAATCTCAGAAGTAACCCTGAGCAACGTCTGCTTTCCGTTCAACTCGGCGATAACCCGGGTGAGGAGTCAAACATCATCTTGCCACCTCAACACTTCCTCTCACAAGATGATATCGCGGCATACCAACAAGTAATCCAATCTCAGATGTAACCCTAAGAAATGTCTACTTTCAACTCAAACTGGTGATAACCCCGGCGAAGAGTCAAACATCATCTTTCCCCTTTCAACACCTGCGCGTCATCTCAACACTTCATACATATATACATACAACAATGTCCCACAAGAACCGAGGAGTAACAATCCCGAGTGACTATTATGCGTGGCAGTACTTTGGATAGAATTTGAAGCTTGAAGACCTTGGGCATAGACCCCTCTTCCTGACTTCGTACAACCTCTAATCCATGTTATTGCGTAACTCTCGACACAAGCGGTCCAAAGAAGGTCAGATATACCTCGTTCGGATGCTCGAATTGAAGTTCTGCAAGTTCGACCGGACATTACAGTGCATGAGTGCACGTACTGTTGGTCGGATAACCGATCACTAAACACGCGCAAGTATACGCGGTCTAACAAGTAATACAGTGATAAATAGAGTGTCGTACCCATAAGGAACTATCATTAATATTTACCAAATACCGATTTATATCGCTAAAGTCTTATTCGAACAACAATAAATGAAAGAGTGATTAATCTAAGTATAACTAATTATCAAAGCAAGTAAATGGATAACGAATGGTAATCTAAGGAATAACAAGCTAAGGTTACAACTTCACCCCACTCAAGCATTCTGTCGAACACCTGGCGTGCTATGTTTCATCAAACTAGCTACCCTTCTCTCTATGGTCTAAATGGTCACGATAATTTGTCGACCGAGAACACACAAGTGCTCATACACCTCTGTCGAGGTATGTACGAACATATCCTTTCCAGATCCACCTGATAGGGAATAGAACAGAAAAGAACGCCCAAGCTAGATACAATCCTACATATGTCTATGTGAATTGATCAAAACAAGGATTTAAGCATAAGCTCTCAATGAGGTCGCACGTGGTGCACAGATATATGTCTATTCTACGCATAACTTATGCAGTCGAAACCCACAATCACATGCCAATATATTCAGGTGTAAATCTATAATTCTTCTGTCGATATCATGTAAATTACCAAAATTAACGCTAATGTCTTAGCGAGAATCATTAAGCATAAATATATCGAACCAAATCATATGGTGCCAACCAAAGAGATAAGACAGTCAATTTAAATCACAAATGGTTCCATTATAACCTTAGAGTAAATATTCAGTTCATAGCTATTGAATAAAATACAAGTAGCAATAAAGACAACATTTATGGATTACAAAATCAGAGAAAATAAATAGATAAGAAGAAACTCTGTTAAGGCCCTTCAATCTCTAAGCATTCTACTCGAATTAAGCTCTCCAGTCCGTGTAGCTCATTGCTCTTGATGCTCCAAAGAAACCCAAACTTCTCCCTTAATCTAACTAATCTATATTTACAAACATTTATCTAAGAAAGGAAGAAAAATTATAGAAGAAAATAAAATCCTAAGCTAAAACTACTCTCTAGACTTCTTCTCTCTCTATCTATATGATATATATCTGATATGCAGCCTCCCTTTCCTTATATCCTTTTCCTCCTTTTGCTAGGTCAGAAATGGCCTTGATTATCTGAGGCAGGAGGTGGCTTGTTGGCTGTTGCAGACCCAAGCTTTAGATAATGTGTTGTGATTGCCACTTTAGAATCTGGGACACGGAGCTCGCGTTGCAACGTGAGCCCATAAAGGAACAATGTGCCATGGCCAATGATGATGACATCAACAAGAGGACAAAGAGCTTGGCGTTGCGACATGAAACCAAAGCTTTGCTTTTCAGCCATGCCATGTATATAAGTTGACTTTTTTTTCCCTGTATGCTAGAAAACACCTGTAAAGCTCTGCAATATATATGATAAGTGAAATAACACTATAAATATATAAAAACTACGAATTTTGGTAAGTATTTAAGTCATAAAGTATTCGATTCGCGGGTATAAATTCCACTCATCAAATACCCCCAAACTTAAGTCTTTGCTTATCCTCGAGCAAACTATCTACTACACATTAACAAAAGTAAAACACACGCGAAAGACAAATAAAACTGTAATATAGCATCATGGCCTCAAAGCACAACGCTACTCCAAGAGAACATGGCAATCACAAACATGAATAAGGGTTCAATCAATTTCAAGCATAAGACTGTATTCAATCCATTCTATGTGTGTGTGTGGAGATCAACCGTCCTGACTAATCATAGGCACAGTCGATTGTTAATACAAATATGCACACTCCGTAACTTAAACATTCAACAAGCATTAAAAATAAGACACAAGTGCAGTAACGGATCAAAAGACTCTACCATGAAGACTGTAAAACCTGACTTGGATAGTCCTTAATTACCTTAGGCTAATCAGAACTACCCATTAGTGAGCTTTTGATCAGTGACTCCCAAACTAGACGGCTTTAGGGCACTAGGTGTAGAACACCCCTAAGAATCTAGTAGCTTGAGTAGCAAAGGCCATGTAATCAACATAAGCCAAATTAGACTCTACGAGCACCGAAGATTATTAG
Source organism: Panax ginseng (assembly GCA_020205605.1). Lineage (NCBI taxonomy): Eukaryota > Viridiplantae > Streptophyta > Magnoliopsida > Apiales > Araliaceae > Panax > Panax ginseng. The sequence goes on along the minus strand of CM035131.1, from coordinate 110,078,961 downwards.
GCGAGTACATTTTATACTCCATCTCAATATCGGTTCTGCGTTTATGGGCGAGTACGTTTTACGCTCCATCTCGACCCACCGCAAGACTTTCGATATTCAATCTTCAATAACAAATTATTCTATTTTTTTTTATTATTATTTTTTATTTTATATCTAATCATGCACGAATCCAAGATCCACAACTGTAAAAATGTCTAAGCCTTTTATTAACTTATAAAAATGAAAATTTATAAGAGTGAACAAATGCTCAAAGCAATAAATACGCGAACTAAATTTTGAAAAAAATTACTAGTTAACACAGTTGGTCGATGCTTGCTAGAAGGACGGATCAATAACAGTCTAAACTTATCAATTGAAAAACCCCTAACTCATCCATGCATGTCACGACTCTAATAGATAGACCATAAAACTTGGTGCTTGTCATCAGCCATAATCAAAAAATAATGATAACTATAACACCCTTGCTAAATATATGAATTTCGAATAGGGTGAAAAAGGCCATTCATATGGCACAAGCATCTAATCTGTAGAAGCTCCAAAAAGATGGCTATAAACCACAATCATGCTAAAAATAATCAAAGCATAAATAAATAAAACCAAAAAATAGTTCATGGCATCCATAATGATAAAAATTCAAAGCATAATCCGCATGATTCAAAAGCGCACCACAATCTTGATAAATAAAAACATAATAAAGTACTAAAGTCTGGCAATCCTAACATGGCGATGCTGAAATAAATGAGATAAAAGCTAAAAACACCCCCAAACTTGAGGTGAGCAATGCCCTCATTGCTAAACATAAAGCAATTTTATACGAGAGGGCTTCCCTAGAGATCGCTCACTCAGCAGCGGCATCGGCTTCATCCTCCTCAGATGCGTCCTGATCAGCTTCGGCGGGCGGTGATGGTGGAGGGTATAGTGGGAAGACAGGAGGCTCTGGAAACTGGTATGGTGTAAACTCAGTGCTCTCGCCACAATAGTCTGTGTAGATGCTCTGCACGGTGTTCATCAGCTCAGCCTGGTACTGCATCGCTATCTCCTGCCTCTGAGCCATAGCTGCTATGTGCCTCCGCTGCCTTTGTGCCTCGGCGTCCTATTTTTGATGCAGCAGGGTGAGGGATGCCATGATGTCTGACAATAGACCCTGACTAGCTGGGCCTACCTGAGGTGCTTGAGAAGGCTCTGGGTCTGCTGAAGTAGATGGTGTTGTAGGTGGTCCGTACCCTTCGCCCCTGACATGAGACTCTGCCCCGTCCCAAACATTGAAGCGTTTGATAGTCTGATGGTCAATGACAGTCATGGGCGGCGAAGCTCTCTCTTCTTGTCCCCATTGTATCCCTACCTGCTTGCACAATCGTGTGATCACTGATGGATGGGGAAGTTCCAAAGCGACGGTACTCTTGATCGCCTTGATTATCGAGTCATGGATGAGAACTCCAACATCCACGTGCAGACCCGTGACAATGGCAAATAAAAGAATCGCCTTATCTTTCGTCACGTCGCTCAAGTGACGGGTCGGGATCATGCTGGCACAAATGAAGCTGTACCAAGCCTTCCCATAGCAACTGAGTGCCGATGACGGGAAACTGGTCTTTTCACCCGTATAATCATTTTTTTCCAAGTCGTGACGGGCTTGCAAAGCCTTCTAATGATATCTTCTAAGTCATAACTGTGGATTCCCTGTTGCATATAATCATTACTCGCATAGTTTGGTGCCCCGAACAGTGCATTGATGGCTTGACTGTCAAAAGCCACGAGACCAGACCCCACGACTATAACCCACAGAGGGACCATCGAATTTGGCGTTTGTGTAGAATTCCCGAACTATAGATACCACTGCTGAAACGGGTGGTTTGGTGAAGTTTAGCCACTGTCGCTCGAGTATCATGTTCATGAGTGTGACGCCCCCAAAATAGGTATACATCACCCATCTTGAGTCGTCAAATACAGGGTACTAAATTCAAATATAACTTGATTATACAACGATTCGTGTAAAATACGACAAAATACATCTTTGTGAGTTTTAATACAAATATTGTCATCTAGAAAATATCACACTCAATTTAGTCCTCATTACATTTATTATCACACTATTTAACGGAATAGTGAGGACTACTAAGACACCATCTCGGACCATCACTCCGTTCCCTCGAGCTAGTCCATTACTTTCTCATTTCACGAAGAAAAACGGTGAAAGAAAGGGTGAGCTCAACTAGCCGATAGAAGTATTATGACTAAGATAATGCGAGTTAGTCCTCAACGATGTTAAAGCGATAAAATACAATAGACATCAAGTTTAATTTGCAGCGGAACATACAATCCATTAAAAGAGTCAAGTAGAGAATAAAATCTACTATCTTTTATGATTTAAAAGGTTTTTCATCACTTTTATCATTTGAGACTAAAGCAATAAATAATCCACATCATCCACGCTTTTCTGCCGAGGATATTCATTAGGGTCACGACCACAAATTATCCATGCACTATGGGCCGAGGATATTTGTGTATTCATCGATGGTCGTGATCATATGCCAACAATCTGTCCATCAATGCACTACTGAGCCAATGAGGACTTTTACCACATCATTTGTAACATTACGGTCATGATTACAAGAATAATCCACAGTCATAATCATACCAAGTCCATCTATGCACTACTGAATACAGATAACTTTCAAAAATAATATAAACATGAGGATGATGACAATGATATAAGAATTCAATAAAACAAGCTCAAGAATTAATTTATTAGGGAACTAATAACGTCCAAATTGTCAACATGATACTTCTTTGTAAAGTAAAATTCAATAATGCTCGAGGAAGAATATTTCCATGAAAGATCTTTGGATGACGCATAAATATCAAGAATATTCCACTAATTTCATGGAGTGTAGAAGTCAAAACTTTAACCAATTGAGTATAATAAAGAATGGAATAACAAAAGAAATCACCATGCATGCGGTACTTCGCATAAACAAGTTATTCCATCAGAATAATAAATAACAAAACCGGGTCAAGCGTAATACACGACCAAGCGAGGATATTCAACGAGAATAATAAAGAATGGAATACAACAGAAATCACCATGCATGCGGTACTTAGCATAGAGCGAGTTATTCAATGAGAATACTAAATAGCGAGAACAGGTCGGTGAAATTCACACCAGCAGGATGTTCCAGCGAGAATAATAAAGGCGGTACCGAATGCGGCGTAAAAGCCTGATGACAGGATATTCCAACGAGAATAATAAAGAGCGGAACCAGTCCGGCGTAAAAACCTGAACAAGATATTCCAGCGAGAATAATAAAGAATGGAATATAGAAGAATTTCACCAAGTATAAGGTATACGTATACGAGGTTATTCCAGCGTAATAATAAAGATGGAATAATAGAAGTTCTCTTCATGAATACAAAAGAAATAATACCCCTTACTAGTAAAAGAAACTTGATATCAGATGAAAGTGAAGTAGCGAGAATACTTTTTTCTTCTTTCTCTCTATAGTTTCTTTCTCTATAGTTTTCTCTCTATAGAGTTTGGTGAATTCGTAAGAAATAATGAAGGAATGAGCTTTTATTTATAGAAGAATGGAATGAATAAGTAACCAATCCATGAGCGGTCCAAATTGATTTACTTTAATCAGACGGTCCATATTTAAAGAAAAATCTTTTAAATAAAATATAATATATTCTATTTATAATCTAATAAAAGCGAATAACTTTTAAAAAGATTTTACTATGCAAGCACTATGCAAATACTATGCATAATAAAATATAATATATTCTAATTATTGTGCAATAAAGCAGATAACTTTATAAAAGTATTACATTTTATATAAAAAAGATTTTACTATTAGCCTAATAAAGCGAATAACTTTATAAAAAGTATTACATTTTTATATAAAAGTTTTTTATTTTATTACGTTAATAATACTGAATAAAACAAAAGCGTCATCATCATTATTATTGTTCACACTATTAATTAATCGACGGTCATTCCCGAGGAAGAGGGGCTTTCAGATAAGGATTTCTCCTATTAGTAGCGCAATTAAGCGACCAAACCTCTCCTTAGCGAACTTCTAGACATCATTAAAAATGCAAATAATCATATTAACAACCGTCATCTCAATTATTGATTTAATAACATATAAAATATCGAAAATAATTGAATCAAAAGTTGAGTGACTTCTCACATAAGCATTAATAATCAATACTGGTGTGCTACTTATGCAACCACAGCGTATTCATACTTTACTAATGAGTAGTTCAGCGGTATCAATGGTAAAACTTCCGCCGAATTATTTTCATAAAAATATTTTTGTCGTTTTCTCAATCGACAATAATTACATTATTAGGGTCCACCAATGATTGTGTCAAATCGTCGAATATTCACGACCAATCGAATATTATATAACAACTTGCGTACTTTTGCAAAATTTATAAATATTACCCACAACTATAACATTATATCAAATTTATTCCATAATATTCAAAATGATATTTATAGAAAATTTATTTTATTCATAAAAGTTGGGGTCTTATAATGAGTTCACCATCTTTTCTATCGGTATGACCCCATTCAGGAATCAAGTTTGGCGTGCCAAAAGAGTCTCTGTCTCGCTTCGGGTTTCCTCATTGATAAATTTGGTGGAGTCCCAAGCTTGTGGTCTTTCTTGGAGTGAAGAGGCGAAGACCCTCCCGAAACCGAGGCTATTTGCCTCTTTGGTGCCATGTCAAAATTTCAGATAGTGAAGTTCAAAAACAGTCCTAAACCGTGCCAAAATTCTGTAGAAATGACCCTTGAAGCAATGCACAACAAACCCCCAGTACAATCCCAGTGAATTCAAACCAAAACAGTCCAATTTTTCTCTCAGGCAATTTGTCAAACACCTTGTGTACGTTATTCAAAACAAACTTGGACAGAGCTTTGTTTGAAAGTGTGCTAACCCAATTTCCGTCAGTGGAAATCACCAAATCAAGCAAGAAGAAAAGCACAGCAAGAGATGCACAAATCCAATAATTTGATCAAAATACTTTATCAATTGGACGAAATAATACCTTGAGTGAGAAAACCCTAGGTGAAAATTCGTATGAGTGTTCACTCTGACGAGCAAATTGATTGAGGCTCTAGGTTATTGTTGAGACTGCAGATGAGAAAGCAGTCGAGAGGAAGTGGATATGGTGTGAAATTTGTTTGTGCTATGGTCTTTGAGAGGCGTCGAGAGGAAGTGAGAGCGAAAAGGCAATTCTTGGCCAAAAGCTACTTTGCTAATAATGTTTTTTAAACAAATTCTCGCATCTGCATCTTGGCGCGAGATGTTATGTTTGTATTTGCAGTATTGGCCTGAGTTAGCGATAGCTAAGGTTCATTTGTCGGTGTCGCAGCGCGATCTGTTCTTCCTTGGGTGGCGCTGCGACGCGGATTAACAATAGATGAGGAACGCTAGTGGCGCCGCGGCGCGGTATTCCCTTTGTTGGATGACGTTATGGCGCGAGGTGCACTTTCTGAGATATTTTGTCTATTATCTGCACATGTCAAGGCAAAAAGAAAAAAAAACTACACTACAAAGGTTATTATACATTACTAAAAACCTCCTAAACACTATTATAATACGCAATACATCAAACTAAACATGCCGCCAGCAGATGATAGACACAAAAGCATTAATGCACAATCTGGAAGCTATGTTAACAACCTAAGCGAGCAGACACAAAATAAACTAGAATAAGTAAAGAAAACAGATAAAATTTATACCGAGGTGGGGGTGCCTCCCCACCAAGCGCTTATTTTAAAGTCGTCGGCTTGACTATACCGATGTCGTTCAATCCGGCTCATAAGCAAAAATGACCTTTGCATGCCGCCTATTTGTTAATTCCTTTAAAGTATTGGCCGACATTGAAGATTGGCCATTATTCTGCCCGTCATCCATCTAGTCATCCTTCGGCACAAAGAATCGCTCGCCATAGGAATTATCCACTAATTATCCTGATTCATTAAGTTGAAAGCGTTCCTTATGCTCTATCGGGCCCTCCAAGGATTTCACAGTCGGGAGCGTGGTTTCTAATTATAGATCTGTAATGATTATACAGCCATTGTTTCTCCGTTTGTCTTCAAATTTTGACTCCACTGATTGGTTAGTTGGCACTATGACATCTCCCTCAACATCTGTGCGAGACTCATCGCATTTTCCTTGCGTATCCACCGTGCAATACTCTATTGCTTCATCGTCGAGATCAATTAAGACCGGAAGATTTTCTTGCGGTGGATTTGTGATGGCATTGACAAGTTTCCCCAATTGATTCTCAAGGTTGTGCAATGCGTCTTCTTGGCTTGCCATCCGAATCTCATTTCTTTCGATAAAGATGGTGAGAAACTCTTTAAGCCGATTCTCTTCTTTAAGTGTTGAGGATTCAGAAAAGTTCTCATTCGACTGAGATGTCCACTCATAGTGCGGAGGAGACTGATATTCAAACTGAGACGCATGATTCGGATCATGATATTGCTCTTAACTGTAGTCCCAAGAGTTTGGATAACCCTGGCAGTTTAGATGATAGGGGATCGATTCAAAGTCAGCTCGTTCCTGACAGTAGGCATTCTGAGTGGACTGACACTCAAGATTGTCAGAAAACCTCAAGGTATTGGCAATTTGAACTTGCAATTTCTCGAGTCCTTCTTCCGAGCTTGGTGGCGTCGTCCACTCATAAGGCCATTGATAACATTGATCGTCCATAATCTGTAAACTTAAAAACAAAAGAAAGGAAGATCAAATAGATAACAGAAATATATATATACATTCAAAGTAAGACTAAATTGATTGAAATCAATATTGGACAATATTAGAATAACAGGTCCCCGGCAACGGCGCCAAAAACTTGTTGGTCGGATAACCAATCACTAAACACGCGCAAGTATAGGCGGTCTAACAAGTAATACAGTGATAAGTAAAGTATCGTACCCACGAGGAACTATCATTAATATTTACCAAATACCGACTTTATATCACTAAAGTCTTATTCGAATAGCAATAAATAAAAGAGTGATTAATCTAAGTATAACTAATTATAAAAGCAAGTAAATGGATAACGAATGGTAATCTAAGGAATAACAAGCTAAGGTTACAACTTCATCCCACTCAGGCATTCTGTCGAACACCTGGCGTGCTATGTTTCATCAAACTAGCTACCCTTCTCTCTATGGTCTAAATGGTCATGACAATTTGTCAACAGAGAACACACAAGTGCTCATACACCTCTATCGAGCTATGTACGAACATATCCTTTCCAGATCCACCCGATAGGGAATAGAACAGAAAAGAACGCACAAGCTAGATACAATCCTATATATGTCTATGTGAATTGATCAGAACAAGGATTTAAGCATAAGCTCTTAATGAGGTGCATACGTGGTGCCACAGATATATATGTCTATTCTCGCACAACTTATGCATTTGAAACCCACAATCACATGCCAATATATTCAGGTGTAAATCTATAATTCTTCTGTCGATATCATGTAAATTATCAAAATCATCGCTAATGTCTTAACGAGAATCATTAAGCATAAATATATCGAACCAAATCATATGGTGCCAACCAAAGAGATAAGACAGTCAATTAAAATCACAAATGGTTCCATTATAACCTTAGAGTAAATATTCAGTTCATAGCTATTGAATAAAATACAAGTAGCAATAAAGACAACATTTATGGATTACAAAATCAGAGAAAATAAATAGATAAGAAGAAACTCTGTTAAGGCCCTTCAATCTCTAAGCATTCTACTCGAATCAAGCTCTCCAGTCCGTGTAGCTCATTGCTCTTGATGCTCCAAAGAAACCCAAACTTCTCCCTTAATCTAACTAATTTATATTTACAAACATTTATCTAAGAAAGGAAGAAAAATTACAGAAGAAAATAAAATCCTAAGCTAAAACTACTCTCTAGACTTCTTCTCTCTCTATCTATATGATATATATCTAATATGCAGCCTCCCTTTCCTTTTATCCTTTTCCTCCTTTTGCTAGGTCAGAAATGGCCTTGATTATCTGGGAAGCAGGAGGTGGTGGCCGTGCTGCCAGAACCACCAAGCTTTAGATAATGACTGCAGTGCCACTTTAGAATCTTGGACACGGAGCTCGCGTTGTTGCGGCTTGAGCCCATAAAAACGATGTACAATGGCCTTAATGATGACATCAAATGAGGGAAAAAAAAGCCGGCGTTGCGGCGTGAAACCAAAGCTTTGCTTTGGTAGCCATGTGGTGGTATATAAGGATTTATTTTTTGCCCCTGTATATGCTAGAAAACACACGTAAAGCTCTGCAATATATATGATAAAGCATAATAACACTATAAATATATAAAACTACAATTTGGTAAGTATTTAAGTCATAAAGTATCTAATTACATGGGTATAAATTCCCTCATCATCACGTCTTCTGAGATAGCCAGGACCCGTGAAGGCTCGGATGCACCACGACTAGTAGTAGGTACTGGCCATGACTCTGGCAAGTAATACTGCGACCATCAAATCTATATATAAAAGCCTTGGGGTTAGCCATTTGAGAGGGGGAGAGAGAGAAAATGGCGAGGAAGCCCTGTCCATTTTACTCTGTATACACATCTTTTGAGTGTTTCCTCATCTTTAAACACTTGTTAGCTCACATCTAGCTATCTTTTATCCGGCGGGAGCTGAGTGTTTATCCATTTAAAGTCATAGAAGTCTACATTAGCAGCCCACTGTAAGCCTTCTCACATTATATAAAGCCTTCTTCTCATATTAGCACACACTATTATACACATTGAGAGTCATGTTGTGTGCGTTTGCCCGGACTTCGGTCCATGGTTTTCATTTCTGTCTATATATATATACTTATATATATGTATATATTTTATATATGGACTAACATTATCGAGTTATGCCTCGATTGAGCCTGAACTTTAGTGCGGAGCCTTTATTGCTTTATATATATATATATATATACTTATATATATAATTGTTGTTAGACATGTCGATGAGCACTGGATTTTACATTCAGACATTTTATATATATATATATATATATATATATATATATATATATATATATATATATATATATATATATATATATATATATATATATATATATATAATTGTTGTAGGACATATCCGATGAAATTTGGATTTACATACAGTGCGTTCTTTGCTTTTATATATATATATTTGTACATATATATATATATATATATATATACATTTACATGGGGGCACAGAGTTTACTCAAGTGGCCTTTTACTAAACTTTATTTATATTTTTCGTCCTTCTTGGAGTTTACTTCATGGCGGTTGATCGTTTTACTGACTTTATTTACATTTCGTCCCACACAGAGTTTACTTACGTGGTGGTTGATCATATCCATATATATATATATATATATATATATATATATATATATATATATATATATATATATATATACCGCTTTTATATATTTATATTTAGATCCCCCATGGAGTTGCTTCGTGGTGGTTGATCATATACGTATATATATATTTACAACTTTTATATATATAACCGCTTACTACTTTCCATATAAATTGCGATTATCATGTGAGCCTAGGAATCATGTGATCACTGATTGATCTCTTGAATCTAGATTGAGTTCCATGATGGACATTTTTCAAATTTGTGTCTTGACTTGTACATTATTTTTACAGTGTCCAATTTCCTTGGATTGTTGTCATGCCCATGAGGAGTTTAAGATCTTCTTTGTATAATATTTTCTCGAGAATGCTTAGCATCTAGAAAATAAAAGCAAATAATTTGAATATTTAATAATAAAATGGAAGCATCAAAGGCCTCAATTACTATTGAGCACGTGGTTTGAAAAAACCTCTTTACAAAAGCGACATTGCTATATCTTGTTTAAAAGCTGAATTTTCTATAAATTCAAACCTATGTATATATAGTGCTAAGCAGTACTACACTACTTCCAAATAATTGCACATTGATTCACACACACACACACATTCATATAATAGTTTCTTTGAAAAGTGGCGGTCACCGTGGTAACACGGATGTCGGGGGGTGCCTAACACCTTCCCTTCGCATAATCAAGCCCCCGAACCCAAAATGAATCTTGGTTTCACAGACCCGTCTAGCGATTGTCAAATCAACTGGGTGATGTGCAAACCTTTTTGATTCGTTAGTGCAACCAGTTAAATACACCAATGGCGACTCTTAAAGTCAAATCATCGACATTATACATGTCGGACCTTTTTCACTTGTTTTTTCAAACAAATCTCACATTAACATGAGAACACCAAAGAACAAGTAACGAAAAGGGACACTCAAAAATCCCGACACAAGCCTTATAACGTATAATCTATGTATTAATCTCGTATTCCAACTCGTATACTTATTCATATACGACATACCATCATTCATACATACTCATATAATACATTGTATCATACTCGTATTCATTACCTCGTACAATACCTACGTATTATACGATCATCACTTTAATTCATTATACGCATTTCAATTCCTTCTCGAAAATCACTTTCCCTAACCGTTAGGTTTTAAGTCCGCAAGTGAAAACTTCGTTTGCCATAACTGAAATATTATTGGATATTCTATCTTGTCTTAGAATTTTATCATTACGCGTTTCTCGAAAATTCAAAAATAATTCCCGAGCAGAAATCAGTGAATAGTGTTTTTACGTAAATTTCTCAGAAAACTTTTATTTTCATCTTGAAAATTCAAACACTTTAATTCTACCACGTAGCCAAAATCCTAACCACATCCGCACATTCTAGGTCATAAAACGACCTTCGCATAGCTTACACACATAAATAATCAATTAAATTCATTTAATCCACATAATCAAATAAAATTTTAATTCTCATAAAAATTTGATTTTCTCAGACGTTACAATTGTAAGGAGGACTCTATTTGAGTTTGGATATTGTCTACGAGACAATATTCATGTTAAAACTCTCAGCTATGTTTTTGTCGTATTGTATAAGGAAGTTTGTATTTAAATTCTGTACCACGTATTTGGCGACTCAGAATGGGCTGTGTATACCTATTTTAGGGATGTCAAAAAAATGTAATCTTGAAATGTGAAAAATGTGAATAATTAATATGTGGTAGATTAAAAGTAATCTTGAAATGCAAAAAATCTGAATAATTAATATGTGGTGGATTAAAGGTAATCTTGAAATGTGAAAAATTAATATGTGATAAATTAAAGATAATCTTGAAATGTGAAAAGTGTGGTAAATTGATGAATGATATAGATTAAAGATAAATTTGAAATGTTAAAAGTGTGGTTAATTGATGTGTGATAGATGTTGGTTAAATTTTGGCTATAAATAAGGGGCTTAGCATAAGGAGTTTCATAACTTTCTTCTATAAAAGTTGCACAAACACCCACACACATCACACAATGTTTACAACTCTTCCTTTAGAAGATTCATTTTGAAAAGCTTCCTTTGGGTTTTTTTTTGAAATATTATTTTATTCCTTCAAAAATTATTTTGAAGTTATTCTACTCTATTTTGTATACTACACAAAATTATATTATCAAGTCACTTTTGATGATTTCATAATATATGAGTTAGTGTACACCATGGAACTTATTTGTGGTAGTTACTAATTAAATTATAAATATACATATAGGTTGATCAACTACATAGAAAGCAGTATCTAGTCACGTGATAAGGTAAGTGATATTATTTTCTTTCATACTCTTAAATTTAAACTTACTATGGTAAAAAAGTATTGTTCATTTCTATACCCCTTACAGTAAACGGTAAAAATTTCTGAAATGATTAGAATTTCCTTAATAATTGGTGATTCATTTAATATCTTTTGACCTGAACCTTTCTATTGAATTTTAACCGTTATATTTGAACTATGAACCTTAAATATTATTCTCAAACTTGAATCAATATTCTGAATAGTGTGTTGATAATTTGGACATTATTGGACTCTAGACAAATTAGATTGCAAATTTCTAATGTTTATTCTTTATTTTAATATTCTTATTATTTTTGTTCATCCTTTATGTCATTATTATTTATACTAATCATCATAACTTAAGTTGTTATGAATGTCTTTGGCTTGAGTGCAAAGATAATGTGATTGTTGAGCATTTTTATCCTTTAGGGCAAGGACGCGTGATAAAAATTCTCTTTGACCTGGGTGCAAAGAGGAACTATTGATTGACATGATTATGACTATTGGTGTTATAATTGATGAAATCTTAATGGTGAATTTTTAAATTGGAGAATATAGTAGACATTATGGTCTATTTGACTCTTTTAATGAATTTCTCATTTCGTCGTAGTTATTCGTTGAAAACTTATGTTATCTAACATTTTCTAAATATTTGATTTATTGTTGAAGGTTAAAGATGGCTTATTATTCGTTATGTTAGTCATGATATTCTTTATTAGACTATTTGAGTTCACCATTTTATTTCATAATTTCTTTTAGGAAATGAGAGTGTAGTTGAGGCTAGTGGAGAGAACATGGAAATGTGATGAGTGGGATTTATACCCGCGAATCGGATGCTTTATGACTTAAATAATTGTCTGAATTCGTAGTTTTTATATAAGTTTTATATGATTATAGTGTTATTGCGCTTAACTGATGCAATGCAATGCTTTCTAGGTCTTTTCCATGCTTTTAGGGGCTAAACGGTTAAATTCTACATACCCGCGTCGCGGCTCCAAAGCCAAGCTTTGTGCTCACATCGCAGCGCCACCTCCTTGTTCCTGCTGATGTCACCTTCGCGTCGCGATGCCACTGAAGCTTCTTTGGCTCATGCTTCTGATTGTGAGCTCTCGTGTCCTTCATATTTAATGTGAAACTGCATTACAACTCTGACTTTAGTGGCCCACGTAGTGCCACCTCCGATGCCCAGGAAGAGAGGTATTGTGTTTGACCTAGCAAAACACAGAGACGGATATATAAGGAAAGAGAAGCTCTGCAGAGGAGATACTCAGACAGATCTGAGATGAGATAACACACTATAGATTAGCATAGCTTAGTTTTTAGTTTTTCTTCTGTATTTTCTTATTCTTAGATAAAACCTCTGTAAATATAGATTAGGGAGAAGTTTTGGAATATCCTTGGAGCAACACGAGCAATGAGCGACACGGATCGAAAAGCTTGATTTGGGCGGAATGCTTAGAGATTGAAGGGCTTTGACAGAGTTTCTTCTTATCTATTTATTGTCTCTAATTTTTTAATTCATAAATGTTGTCTTTATTGCTACTTATATTTTGTTCAATAGCTATGAACTGAGTATTTGTTCTAAGGTTATAATGGAACCCTTTGTTATTTAAATTGACTATCTTATCTCTTTGGTTGGTACCATATGATTTGGTTCGATATATTTATGCTTAATGATTCTCGCTAAGACATTAGTGATGATTTTGGTAATTTACATGATATCGACAGAAGAATTGTAGATTTATACCTGAATATATCGGCATGTAATTGTGGGTTTCGACTGCATAAGTTGTGCGTAAAATAGATATATATATATATATATATATATATATATATATATATGTGTGTGTGTGTGTGTGTGTGTGTGTGTGTGTGTGTGTGCGCGCGCCACGTGCGACCTAAATGAGAACTTATGCTTAAATCCTTGTTTTGATCAATTCGCATAGACATATGTAGGATCAATTCACATAGACATTGATCTCCCCATCTCGATATAAATTTTATCTGTTTTCTTTACTTATGTCTAGTTTACTTTGTGTCTGTTCGCTTTAGTTGTTAATATAACTGTCAGATTGTGCATAATTGATGTTGTGTCTATCATTTGCAGGCAACATGTTTATTATAATGTATTGTATATAAATCTCAGAGTTATAATAGTTTTTATTGGGTTTTTAATAATGTATGTTTGCCTTTGTAGTGTAGTTTTTATTCTTGTCTTGGCATGTGCAGATAACAGACAAGGAAAACTCAGAAAATGGTCCTCGCACCACGGCGCCAACAAGTGTACAGCAACTCGCACCGCGGCGCCATGCTTATTTCCCAAATTTAACACCTCGTACTGCAGCGCCACAGAATAAGGGGCAGTTCTCACCGCGGTGCCACCCAATGATAGGTCACACTGCTTAATCCGCTGGCCTTTCAACCAACAAAAGGCGATCCAGCGCCATGGCGCCTGCTAATGAGCCTCTCTCATTGCTAAATCTGTTGCATGGCCAAACAAAGAAAGATATCTCGCGTCGCGGCACCGGCAGCGAGAATTGGTTTTTAGTGCAGTTTTTGGCCTGAAGTTCGTGCCATTTCCTCTCCTCTTTCTCGATAGCATTCGGCAACACTATCCCAAGCACACCAACCATCGCCCCACTCCAACATTCTTAGTAATTGATCGAGTTCCCCATCTCAAACCACCATTACAGCCAATTTCTGCTCTAAGTTTGCCAACACACGAAGTGGGCTTCAAATCATTCGCACTGCTAGGGTTGTCCACCAAGGTATTTTGGGGTTTTCATTCTATCATACACATAAATTGTTGTTATTGTTTTGGTTGGTTTATCTCTGTCGATTTGGGTGATTTCCATTGACGGAAATCTGGATAGAGCAATCACAAACAAAGGTTGTCCAAGTTTGGTTTGAAGAACGCACACAAGGTGTTCGATAAATTGTCTGAACCAAAAAGTTAACTAATTTGGGCTGTTTTGGCATTGGAATTTCATTGGGTTTATCTGCAAAAGTTTTGGGGGATTTTGAATTGGGTTTTCTGTTTATATGCAAGCCAATTACTGAGAATTCTGTCATGGCACCAAAAAGGAAACAACTCAATGTCGGAGGGTCTTCTTCGTCCGCCGCGCCACCACCAGCGGCTTGGGACAGAGCCAAGTTTATCAATGAGGAGGCCTGGACAAGCTACAAAAGCTCATTTGGGGCTCGAAATTTGATTCCTGAGCGGGGGTTGAGGCCCGACAAAAAGGATGGTGAGCTAACTACTATGATAGTTGAATGCAATTGGATCCACTTTACCAAACCACCTGGGTCAGCCATAGTACCAGTGGTTCGGGAGTTTTATGCCAACGCCAATCCCAATGGTCCCGTTGTTGTCCAAGTTCGGGGGAAGTTAGTGGCATTTAGAAGCCAAGTCATCAATGCACTGTTTGAGACACCCGATTATCAGGGTAGGGACTATCTAGAGCCGGGACTCCGCGGCTATGATCTCGAGGATATCATTCGGCGGCTCTGCAAGCCCGGGACTGTTTGGAAGAAAAATGATTACACGGGGGAAAAGACCAGTTTCCCAACTTTAGCACTTAGTCGCTACGGGAAGGCGTGGTTCAGCTTCATATGTGCCAACATGATCCCGACCCGACATCTGAGCGACGTGGTGAAGGATAGGGCGATTCTGCTATTCGCCATTATCACGGGTCTTAATGTGGATATTGGAGTGCTTATTCACGACTCCATTTTGAAGGCAATCAAAAGCAACATCGCTGCAGGACTCCCCCATCCATCGTTGATCACCCGGATGTGCAAGCAAGCAGACATTCAGTGGGGGCTAGAAGAGATAGCCTCGTCACCCATGACAGTCATTGACCATCTGACCATCAAGTGCTACTATGAGTGGGACGGGGCAGAGTCTCATGTTAGAGGCGAGGGATACGGGCCACCTAAAGTGACACCTCCTACAACAGAGGTCGAGCCCTCACAACCTCCAGACGCATGCCCAGCTGGAGAGGGACTATTGGCTGACATCATGGCGTCTCTCACCTGCTTTGCATCAAAAGCCGTTCTTAAGGCTCATGAGGCCAGAGAGGCACATTGCATTGTGGCGTAGAGGCGGAGACATTCTTATCTGATACACAAAGTGGTAGTAAACACCATGCAGAGCATTTACACCGACTATTGTGGCGAGAACGCTGAGTTCACATCATACCAGTTCCCGGAGCTTCCTGTTTTCCTACCATACCCTCAACCATCACCACTGCTTAAGAAGGATGATGACGCAGCGGTGATGAGGATGAAGTCGATCTTTGCTATGAGTGAGCGATCTTTAGGGAAGCCCTCTTGTATCAATTGTTTTATGTTAAGCAATGAGGGCATTGCTCACTTTAAGTTTGGGGGTGTTTTTGGTTTTATTTTTGTACTACCATGTTAGGTTGCCAGACTTTAGTATTTTATTATATTTTTATTATCAGTATTGTGGTGTAGTCGTTTTGAACTGCGGGATTATGCTTGGATTTCTTTATCATTATAGATGCTATGAACTATTTTTGGTTTTATTTATTAATGCTTTGATTATTATTAGCATGATTGTGGTTTATAGCCATCTTTTTGGGGCTTATACAGATTTAGATGCTTGTGCCATGTGAATGGCCTTTTCACCCTATTTTGAGCTGCTATTTAGCAAGGGTGTTATATTTATCATTATTTTTTTTATTGTGGCTATGGCTAGCGCCAAATGAATATGTCTCTCGTAGAATCGTGTCAAGCATGTATGTACTAGGGGTTTGTCAGTTGATAAGTTGAGACTGTTATTGATCCGTCCTTCTAGCAAGCACCGACCAACTATGTTAACTAGTTATTTTTTTTTAATTTAGTTTGCATGCTTATTTCTTTGAGAATTTGTTCACTCTTATAAACTTTCATTTTTACAAGGTAATAAAAGACTTAGACGTTTATACAGTTGTGGATCTTGGATTCGTGCATGTTTAGATTTATAAAAAAAAAGAATAAAATGTTAATGAAGATTGAATATCGAAAGTCTTGCGGTGGGTCGAGATGGAGCGTAAATCGCACTCGCCCATAAACGCATGACCGATATTGAGATGGAGCATAAAATGCACTCGCCTAATAATCTTCAGTTCTCGTAAAGTCTAATTTGGCTTATGTTGATTACGTGGCCTTTCTTTACTCGAGTTCTTAGATTCTTAGGGGTGTTCTACACCTAGTACCCTAAAAGTAAATGCGGCTTGAGAGTCATTTGATCAAAAGCTCATTAATGGGTAGTTCTGATTAGCCTAAGGTAATTAAGAACTGTCCGAGTCAGATTTTATTGTCTTCGTGCTAGAGTTTTTTGATCCTTTATTGCACTTGTGTCTTATTCTTAATGCTTGTTAAATGTTTAAGTTACGGAGTGTGCATATTACTATTAACAATCGACTGTGCAAACTTATTTAAGCTATGATTAGTCAAGACGGTTGGTCTTCACACACACACATAGAATGGATCGAATACAGTCTTATGCTTGAAATAGAATGAACCCTTATTCATGCATGAGTTTTCCTTGTTCTTTGGGAGTAGCTTTGATTGAGATTTGTAGCCACGATGCTAGTATATAGTTTTTTATTCCTTTCGCGTGTTAAATTAATACTGTTATTTTTATGTTAGATAGTTTGCTCGAGGACAAGCAAAGACTTAAGTTTGAGGGTATTTGATGAGTGGGATTTATACCCGCGAATCGGATGCTTTATGACTTAAATAATTGCCTAAATTCGTAGTTTTTATATAAGTTTTATATGATTGTAGTGTTATTGCGCTTAACTGATGCAATGCGGGGATTTCTAGGTCTTTTCCATGCTTTTAGGGGCAAAACGGTTAAATTCTACATACCCGCGCCGCGACGCTAAATCCAAGCTTTGTGCTCACGCCGCAGCGCCACCTCCTTGTTCCTGCTGATGTCACCTTCGCGTCGCGGCGCCACTGAAGCTTCTTTGGCTCGCGTTGCAGCACGAACACCATGTCCGTTATAATAATGTGGAAATTGCAGCTGAAACTCTGACTTAGTGGTTCAGTAGCCTGGCCCGCACCTCCGGTGCCCAGGCAGAGAGGTCTTGTGTTTGACCTAGCAAAACACAGACGAATATATAAGGAAAGAGAAGCTCTGCAGAGGAGATATTCAGACAGATCTGAGATGAGATAACAAACTATAGATTAGCATAGCTTAGTTTTTAGTTTTTCTTCTGTATTTTCTTATTCTTAGATAAAACCTCTGTAAATATAGATTAGGGAGAAGTTTTGGAATATCCTTGGAGAAACACGAGCAATGAGCGACACAGATCGGAAAGCTTGATTAGGGCAGAATGCTTAGAGATTGAAGGGATTTGACAGAGTTTCTTCTTATCTATTTATTGTCTCTAATTTTGTGATTCATAAATGTTATTTTTATTGCTATTTATATTTTGTTCAATAGCTATGAATTGAGTATTTGCTCTAAGGTTATAATGGAACCCTTTGTTATTTAAATTGATTGTCTTATCTCTTTGGTTGGCACCATATGATTTGGTTCGATATATTTATGCTTAATGATTCTCGCTAAGACATTAGTGATGATTTTGGTAATTTACATGATATCGATAGAAGGATTATAGATTTACACCTGAATATATTGGCATGTGATTGTGGGTTTCGACTGCATAAGTTGTCGTAGAATAGATATAGATATATATATATATATATATATATATATATATATATATATATATATATATGTGTGTGTGTGTGTGTGTGTGTGTGCGCGACACGTGCGACCTAAATGAGAACTTATGCTTAAATCCTTGTTTTGATCAATTTGCATAGACATATGTAGGATTGTGTCTAGCTTGGGCGTTCTTTTCTGTTCTATTCCCTATAGGGTGGATCTGGAAAGGATATGTTTGTGCATACCTCGACAGAGGTGCATGAGCACTTGTGTGTTCTCGGTCGACAAATTGTCGTGACCATTAAGACCAGAGAGAGAAGGGTAGCTAGTTTGATGAAACATAGCACGCCAGGTGTTCGACAGAATGCCTGAGTGGGGTGAAGTTGTGACCTTAGCTTGTATTTCCTTCGAGTACCATTCGTTATCCATTTACTGCTTTGTTAATTAGTTCTAACTAGATTAATCACACTTCCATTTACTGCTGTTCAAATAAGACTTTAGCGATACACAGTCGGTACTTGGTAAATATTAGTCATAGTTCCTCGTGGGTACGACATTCTACTTATCACTGTATTACTTGTTAGACCGCGTATACTTGCGCGTGATTTAGCAATAGCGAAATCAACCAACAAAATGGAATGATGGTCTAAGTTAGTAGTTGTAGTAGTCCTCACCATGATGTAAAATAGTGTGAAACTAATTATAGTGAAAACTTAGTGTGTGTATTGTCGTGTTATACACTGTATATTGTAATAATAAAAAATAAGATAATTTATGTATGTTGTTTATATTTTGGCAACTCGAATTAGGTTGTCTAGACTCGAATTTGAGGGGCATCACACATTAAACGAGCCGAATTTGAACAAATCCCTTTATCCATTTAGTTAAACGAGTCAAATTCGAATAATATGGTCTTCAGTTCGAGCCCGATTCGTTTAGGTCCAACTTAATTAATTCCGATTCATTTAACATTTAATTATTATTTTTTATTTCTATAATAAAATTGTTAAATTACTCAAGGTTAAATTTGACTATGTTCGGTTTGCTTAACCCCAAACTTGATTCATTTATTGAATGAGTCAAGTTTGTATACCAAATCTCATGCTCCTTTTAAATTCAGACTAGACTCGGTAACTTTTAAACAAGTTAAAATTTAATAACTCAAAACTTAACTTGCCTTAGGTTATTTACAACTCTAATATGTTGTCTTCTGTTGTGAATTGAGTTAGTTAACATAATCTCTAAGTCGTGTTTGAATCTAAAGTTAAAAAGTTTCAAAATATAAGGTTGAAGTCAAAACCTAGTTTTAATATATAAGGTTGAAGTCAAAACCTACCACTTTAAAGCTTTTATTCAAGTTCAATGCCAACTTCTTCAATATTTTTTTGGAGATTAGCCAACACAATTCAAGTATAAACAAACCCATCTTAATTGAGATGGAAGGAGTAGTGTTGTACTAAAGCTTCATCATACTCATAAATGAAAATGGGAAAGGCAAAAGCAAGATTAGATGTTGTAATGTTGTTTGCCGGGAAATAACCATGTAAGATTTGGGTCACTAACAAGGTGTCATGACCAAATAGACCAAGTCATTATCTGCATAAATGCAAAGCCACGAGATATAGTGAGAGTTTTAGCTACCAAGATATTGCCTCCCTTCATTAAAAAGATAGATTTAAGCACTTTATGTGCCAAAATTAAATATATAATTAGATTTTTGAAGTCAAACGATTATATATTAAATTTTAAAATTGATATAATTCATAAAAATTTATAATAATTGTATAAATTAAAATTAAATAAATTTATATTAATTTGAAGTTTAATGTCATACTTTGACCTTAAAAATCAAATTGTATATTTAATTTTAGAACGAATATTGTATTTTATAAGTAAAAAAAAACTGTGTCATTATAAATGATTCAAGTATATTAAAATATTATACAAAAATTATTTTATTTTTAAAAAGTATGAGGTAGGGTCCATTAATTTTATAAAAAGAAAAAGATTCCCTACTGTATTAAACTAATTACTATGGGTCCTTCTGCAATTTTTTTTTTTTTTTATTGTGACTCAAAAAAAGTATAGTATTTATTCTAACAGGAATTTTTATAAAATATAGTATTTTAGTTATACTTTGGATACATATACAAAAACAGGGTTATGTATCCAAATTACAACTAAAACACTATATTTTGTAAAAATTCTTGTTGAACTAAATACTATACATTTTTTTAGAGTCACAATAAAAAATTAAAAAATAATAATAATTTGCATCGATCCCATTTCTCTGTCCAATTCACCTGTCTGCGTAGACTTATTCAATTACTATATATCGACTAAAAAGAACACCGAGTAAGGCTCAGCATGAAAAATATTAATTTTCTATTTGTCCTCTATTTAAAATTTAATAATTTGCGTGAAAAAGTCTTGTGATGGAGTATTTCTTACCTAAACTGGATTGTGGGATTATTATTCATTATAATTTGTGATCACTTGTCAATTGTGTGAATGAACTAGTTCAATTTCATCAAATTTTAACCCCCTAAAACAAGACTTGTTTTATTGACTTTTTAAGTACTCTCATCTTGTAAAAATTGGTTTATTTTGACTTTTCAATTAAATTGATCATTTTTATAATCAAATTTTTATTATTTTTTATAAATATAAGTGAAGAAACTATAATGGTAAGAAATTATGCCGAATTTCCTACCACCACTGATTTCCATAAATTTAAAAACATAAATAAATATATTTAATTTTTAATTTTAAATTGGTGGATTTGACCAAAAAAGTAAACTAAACTAGTGTTTGAGTGGAGGGAGTATTAAGTTTTGGCAATTAAAAATAATGAAGTTTGTAAGTCGGGCAAAAGAAAACATATTGGGCAGGGGCACACCATCATGTTTCATGTGGATAGGCAGGCTGCGTATGGGACTAGTGTGGGTGTATTGATATGTCCGAAAACTCCTCGCATGCATTTTGGATTCTTATTTACCCCCCTGTAGTTTTGTTGACCAAATTACCAATCCAAACAAACTTGAGAGACTAAATTTATAATCTCTTCACTCAATTTAAAATTCGGGCACGATGGTATTCAATCTATATATATAATTAGCACCCGATGGCACACGTGTTACGTGTGTAAATTATATGAGGTAAAATAAAAATTTTAAAAAATTTAGAGAACTAAATAAAAAAATAAGAAAAAATTAATATAAAAAAATGAAATAGTATAATTAAAGTTGCAAGGGCAAAAGATAAAAAAAGTATGACACAAAATCACCAAACCTCTCAGATAGATATAAGTAATTGTATATAAAAAAATTTCATGTCATTTTATAATTTTAAAATAAAAATATACCTCTAGTTTTAATCAAATTAATTTTTTGCCCTTAAATTTGGAATTTATGGAGTATACCTCATATGTTTTTATGTCTGCCTACGAGGGGATATAATTTTTTTATCCTAAAAATAATTACACAAATTTTAAGACATTCGAATTATATTATTTATACAAAGCACATTTAAATTATTATTTAGGACTTATTTTCGATGACTACCAGAAGAATCCTTAAAATACAAAGGGGTGTTTTCTGCCTGTCCTTTTTGGGAATTTTATTTTTGAAGGTAAAACATTTCTTCTATTTTAAAATTAGAGATATAATAATATGACTTATGAAATCTAATAACAACATTAAACTTTAAATTAATATGAATTATAGCCACGGGAATCTACATGGTAGATGAAAGGATAGAGTGTTCTGGCTAAATCTTCTATTTCTAGTTTAAATTTATCATTTCTAGACATAACATTTGTGCTAAAAGACACCGTACAATTGTATGATACAACACTTGCCCTAAAAATAAAAACTTTGCACCGAAAGTATCATTTCA
Source organism: Panax ginseng (assembly GCA_020205605.1). NCBI lineage: Eukaryota > Viridiplantae > Streptophyta > Magnoliopsida > Apiales > Araliaceae > Panax > Panax ginseng. The sequence continues at coordinate 110,056,657 of CM035131.1, read as the reverse complement.
AAAGTAAAGCTTTTTCTTGTATAATGCATGTTTGTTATAGGGCTTTAAGAGCTTTTGGGGTTTTTGAAGTTAAACGTCTTGTTCGTCTACATGAACGTTTTTTTTAACTTATAAACTTAATTTTCAAGTCCTAAACTCACTGCACCATTTTATGCGGTATATTTGAAGCTTAAAATTCAGCAAACTCAATTTTTTAACGCGCCAAATGCATTAAAACAAACAAGCAATGATCCTTACTTTTGAGGAGCAGAAAGCCTTGCTTGGGAAGCTGGGCCAAATTTGGAAGAGAGAGCTGGGGACTTTATGAGCTGCATTTCATCCTAATGTAATATTTTATTTTTTATTTCTTCTCTAATTTCCCTTTTCCTTGTCTTAAAAGGGAAATTAAGAAAACCCAGAACACAGTGTTAAGTCTTGGTTAGAGTAGTTTAAGTTTCCAAGAACACCTTTTTCTGAATTTAAATCATCTTTCAGAAATGGCACATCATATGCTACTTACGCAATTTCCAGTCGCAGTGGGATTTGAAATGTTAAAATCAAAACAAAATTATATGTAAAATTATCAAAACTATATAAAAATCAAAACAAAAAGTTTGAATTGTATAAGAATCATCAAAATTCTTCAGGCTTTCTGCAGCTACCGGAAACCTAAACCCTTTAATCTCTCATAATAATAATGGCTTCTCTTTTTCTTTAGTTAAGAATGAGAGAAGAAATCACCATTTTCCTACTACAAAATGAATCAAAGTTCTTGGTAAGCGATGAACAGATTTAACTCTGCAACTCAAGGCATACTGAACTCTAATATCCTCTTCTCATCTGCTTATGTATTGAACGTCTGCATGTTCTCTCAACCATTCCAGCACTTTTGCCCCCTCTAGTATGTCTTGCACCTTTAAAATGTTTACAAGGATAACAAATGTTATTATGGATTTCCCTTATCTAATTTTAGGCCTGTAAACAAACTGGCTAGACTAAGTCCAACTGGAGCATGTTCTCGAGCTCGTTAAACGGTCCGAACTTAAACAAGCCCTTTTAACTGTTTAGTTAAACTAGCCGAGCACAAACAATATAGTATTCGACTCGTTAAGACCCGACTCGAGAAAACCCAACTCGTTTAGCATTTAATTCATTATTATTGCTTATATTTAATAAAAAGGTTAAACAAGTTGGGCTCGACTAGGCTTGGTTCGCTTAAGCTCGGCTCAAACTTGATTCGTTTACCAAACGAGCCGAGTTCGTTCACAAAATATCAAGTTCGTTTAAAGCCTGAATTATTCAGACTCGACGCGTTTAACTTTTTAACGAGCTCGAGCTCAGCAAGTCAAAGCACTATTTAGTTCCTAAAAATGAAAATTTGTCATGTCTGTTCTGGTAATGCACAAGCTATCAAGAAGTTTCAGCCAAGGAATGTCTGACCTGATCCTTCACGCGCTCCTCATCATATTCTTGTTTCTGACGTTTGAATTCCGCAATTGAGTTTTCAACCTCCTTTACCAACTCCTCTGTTGGAAACTGTAAAACATTCAAATATTATATAAATTAGCCTACGAAAATGATTTATATGTCGACTAAATTCACGTCGAATGTGAAATGCGACTAACGTGGAAACGTAGGTGATAAAATAGAGCAGTAATATGTGGCTCTCTTCTTTACACCTTCCTATTCCATGTATCTATATATGTCAGTATTTAATATTGATATGAATTTCTGGTCATATATAGCAACAATCATTAGCCTATAAAGGTATATTACCACTCAGTAAACCTTGCAGATCTAATGCCACATATATGAATATGGCCAATCAGGGAAACGACAATAGTTTATGGTGTGGCCAATAAATCTCGTCAAGGTTCTTAAAACTATACGCGATAGAGTGAACCTGGGAATTAGTGACATCAAAGTAGAAAAAGTACTTCAACAAATCTATAAAGAACTTGTCTCAGAAGAAAATCTATACCTGCAAATTTTCGCATTTAAAAATGTCTCCCACAGCCAGATTTTGCTTTATCACATTCATTATATTCTCCTTCTGGCTTTCTAGGTACTCATTCACTGCCTTTGGACTTGATAGAGATGCCAATTGCTGTTCGTTTAGTTTCATATTTGCCTAGTCGAAAATATGATTAATTGAGACTTCATGCAAATATATACATCAAGCAAACACATGCCTAATGAAAACAGTATACTTTTACCAATACTGACCTGTATTTCTAAGAGTTTTGCACCATAGAACTGCCTGCCTTGTTCCTCAAACAAGGATTGAGGAATATCGACTTCAACCAACTGAAAAAAATGTATAATAAAATTTACAATTCAAGAAACGGAAAGCCAAATTGCAAGGAAGGAAGAATCATCATAATATCTTTACAGTATAGATAGAACGTAGCCTTTCAGCAAAAATAGGTCACACTCTCGTTAGGGAAATAGGGAGGACTTTAAAACTTAATTACAAACACTTATATTGCATGAGAAATTTTTACTTAAATGTAATGATTAATCACATTTTCTCACAAACAATTGATTATTGCAATTGCGAAATCATGGAGGATTGTTTCATGCATTCTATGCGGTCCCATTAAGAAATAATCCCTGCACACAGTTATGGAAACAGACAAACACCAAGTGTACCAGCATGCACTCGTACCCAGGCAAGAAATGTAGGGTGCTCATATAAGGTTTATATATATATATAAGAATTTCTATAGCCATCACAGAAATGAGATGAATAAAATACAGATGCTAAAATGTCACAATCCTGGGACTGCAGTAACCTTTTGGAGCTGGTCTAGAATGGCATTATCAGTTGCCTGTTCTTTAGCTGTTTGCTCCACTTCTAGGCATCTTTTCAACAAGGATTCCTTAACCTGCAGATCATGCAAGTCAAAATTTCAGCAAAAAACTGTTTGATTAGGCAGAACTATACTGACCAGCCATATGTACAAGTGGGTTAATAGCTCACCTCTTCAAGCTTAGTGCATCCACGAAGAAGTTTATCAGCAATGGAATCTCCCAGCTCCGGAAAATCTCTATAAAAGAGTTCTTTACATTCAACCTAAAATGAAAATAAAGCAAAGAGCGAATTTTGAGTACTCTGTCATTAATGATATATCATGGAATCAATAGAAGCAGTATATAACTTGTAATACTAATTTTGTTTCTTGAAACTGATTACTGATTCAATTCAATGAAGCCCTGCTGATATGATGCAGACAGTACACTGTTTTGAAAAAATATAATAATTATTCTAGAAGTAACTATTAATTTTTTACATTTTAAATTTCTTTTGATCATCTTCAATAAAGCTAATAGAACACTCTTAATTAACTAAGTTAACATACGATGCAGTACAAAAGAACCTGCTCAGTGCCTTCACTCATTTTATGATTTCCTGCTTTAAATGTGGATTTCTTTAGCCAAGAATGAACTCACAGTCAATTAAACCATAAAAAAACTCACTGTAAATTGAGCATGCACACCACAAAGATTTTCCTGTTTCCATGATTCAGGAAAAACAAGTGAAAATGACTTTGTTTCTCCTCGTTGAATTCCAACTATTGAATCAAGGAACCCAGGCAGGACTTTGTCTCCGTCATCCGTATCAAAGTTAAAACCTGCAAGAAAACAGCAATAAAGTTAACTACTTCTATTGACGAACTAACACTACAAAGAGCATGAATCTTATTTCATTTTATTTTTTAATTCAATTAATAAATATTTTTGATTTCATAAATTGACCTTTTTTTAGAGAGAGATGATAAAAACTAATGACATCAACGATGTTAACCTGTTTACAGTCGACAACAAGAAGATTGATTTTTGTATTTTGCAAAGAAATATAAATTAGACACATTCACCTAGTCCTTCTATGTATCAGATGAATTAATAGTACTTCCACGCATTATTTGACACGATATTCAAAAATCAAGAGCCCTTACCTTGACCAGTTTGTAGCAAAAACATAATTATTTACAGTAACTCTCTAGAGGTTTGCTAGGGTTGCATGGTGCGGTTTGGTGCAGTTACAAGATGTAACCGTAACCAAACCATATAGTGCGGTTAATATTATAGAATTAACCGTAACCACGGTTAACCAAACCGTTCGATTACTAACAGTTGTAGTTAATATTTTGCGGTTATTGTTTTTTCTGATTAATATTTTGCGGTTAGCCTTATTTTTACGGTTAATATGTTATTCAAATAATGAAAGAAGTAAATAAACAAGCTAATAATAAAAGGAGTTTTAAAGTTCAAACCATAGCTATTACCCACTATTAATATTGCTATTAACGCATATATGAAATTATTAGAAATTAGAACCAACATTATGCTATTAAAAAAAAGCTATGAATATTCCCAACAAGTTTGTTATACATGTAAGATATGAACAAGTAGGAAATTATACTCTCTCCGTTCCAAATTATATGACCATGATTGATTTTTGAAAGTTAATTTGAGACATTTTCAAACTCAAAATTGAGATGACTCAATAAAAATTATGAAACAATAAAACTTACAATTACAATGAGTAATATTTTTTAAAGAGTTTATAGTATTCATCTTTGTATTAATTAAAATTAAAAGAATCTATGTCAATTTGAGTTTAAACATTTCTTAAGTTTATTTTAAAAAGTCAACAATGATCAAATAATATGAAACGAAAAGCAAGCAACACATGGACAATTAACTCATTCATGGATGCATTTTCTATTATTAAGTTAGTAATCATATATTAGAGTTTCATTATACATATGTATGTCTCCGTGTGTGTGTACGTGTGTGTGCATCTATATATATATATATATATATATATATATATATATATATATATATATATATATATATATATATTGGTTTGATACGATTAATTGGGTGTGGGTTTTTTCGCTAGTAACCATTAGTGGTAACCAAATGTGGTTCGATTATTTATAATTTCGGTTTATTGAATTTTCAATTGGCTTCGTTTTTCAGGGGTTTTCCCATTTTTTTGGTTTTCTGTTTTTTTTATTTACCCCTAAGGCTTGGAACCGAAATAGATTCATCATTCTATTCAAGAACAAACTAATGCTCTCTTCGGGTATCTAAGTTGAAATACTATACAAATGATTCTATTGATACTCATGTTTGAGCACTTAAATATTCAAGAGCATGGTTTAAAGTATGGGTCGTTGCGCCGAAATATCGGCGTATCAGTCGGTGCCAAACCGCAACCTTGACACGTATCACAAAATTAGAAAATATTCATGTAAAGGATAGTTTTCGGCTAAATTTTGGCAATTCGGCTTAACGTAATAGTTTCAAACCAAATAAAAGAGAAATCACGGCATAAAGGGGGAAAAACGCCACAAAAAGAAAATCAAATATGCTAAAAACTATAAAGAGAGATGACAAAAGAGAACAAAATTTTCTTTATAAATTATACCTATGTAGTACCTAGTTAAGTATACATTCAAAAATAAAAAATATTGTACTTCATATATACTTAGTAAAGTTAAATTGTACTTAAAATATACCTGTATAGTACCTAGTTACGTATAACTTTAAAAAATATAAAAAATGTACTTGTATATAAAATTAGTTGAGCAAAATTATACTTAAATTATTATTAAACTGTGTCTATATAGTCCCTATTTATGAAAAAAATTACACTTAAAATGTACCTGGTAAAGTTAAATTGTACTTAAATTATGCAAAACATGTGTGCTCAACCATTTGAGCTAAGACAACATCAATATCAACTTTATTCAAATATAAAATTGATTAAACATATCTATGAGACGTTTGTTTTGTAATTTGAATAATGTTGTGTGCACAAGATAGTTTTTTTTTTAAACTCAATTGATTTATCTTGTTTTTATTATTTAGAATTTTTCACAATTTTTTTTACTTTTTTTGAAGCTCCTTAACAAGATAACGGTGCGCATTGCCCGATACCGATATCGAGTCAAAAAATGGCCTTCCGAAACATAAGCCGCTATCGCGACTTTGAACCATGATTCAAGTGACCCCGATAAAACAAACTAGAATGTAATTCATTGCCAATTCTCTCTAGCAGCTATCGTGATGATCATCCAATAAAAATGTACAAAAATATGGAAATGGACCATGGTTATCAAAAACAGTAACGTGATAGTAAAATGCATTTTAGTACAAACGTTTCAAAACATGTTACACTTTTATTTTCCGAAACATTAAATATGATTACAAACTTCTATTGCAAAAATATGATTACAACAATTTTTTTTTATGATTTACAGTGAGGAACATCCTCTTATATCGCGCTTGAGCCATACAACCAATGGCTAATATAAAATCTAATGGTAGGGTAGCATCCACTATCTAAACACGTCCTTTAAAATATCTAGATATTTATAAATTATAGTAATTACATGAGTAAATCTAGAACACTATATTAGAAACTTTAATATGTAAAAAAAGATTAAAGGGAATGTCACCTGCAACGATGACATGGAGTAATCTTGTTAAAAATATACTTGTTGTGTGATTTTTTGGTAAAACAACTCAACCAGTTTTAATTATATCTCAACTATTTTAAACCATCTCTCTTCAGAAAGTTATTTTCAACATATCATGTTCCGGATAAATATATTTCATACCAGCTAACCGATTCAAAGAAATTTTCCCTTACCATACTTCATACCACGAAAAGTGACATTTTTGTGCCCAATTTCGTTCCATATACCACATTGAAACACAATATAGGTAACATTGCCATAAACTAGATATCATCATCTTTGTGGAACTTAATAACCAAAACTCCTCAACTTCTATGGTTGTCTTTTTGCAAGAATAGCACATAGGCCAAGAAAAGATATGATTGTTTTCTTAGTGGTCTACTTGCACGTACCTTTGAATAAACACCCAAGGAGAATAAGAGCACATGGATGAAAAATTTATACAGCTAATATATTAAGATCTTCAGAAAACTCTTATTTCGCGTCTAACATGTTACACATAAGCAAACAGTGGGAGGCTTCCTTAAGAGCCGGTAACCAACTCATCTAAAAGCCAGTGTTATAAAAATTCCCACCCAGGTCCGCCTAGGCCCCGCCTAAGCGCTAGGCCCCCCCTTGGCGCCCCACCTAGACCCTAGGCCCCCCCTTGGCTCCTCGCCTAGGCGCTAGGCCCCCTGACGCCTCACTTAGGCCCAAGGCCGCAAAAAAATCCCTCCAGGAATTAGGAGGCGCCTAGGTGGGGTCTAGGCGGAGAGATTTTTTTATTTTAATAAATAACCAAACCAAATCTTGATATATTTATTTTTCTAATGATTTACCATATTCATAATACAGGTTGTAATATATCAAATCACAACAAGAAGTGAACAATATCAAGTCAAAATGAATACTTTTATTATAGTTGTAATTTTTTGAACTTGTACCAACTTCAAATTATATAAATGATGATACATTTGTAATATTTAGTTTAATTCAATATAATTCTTAAATTTATGTTTAGTTTCTTAAGTTTTAATATTGAATTAAATTCTTGAAATTTTAAAATTTATTATTTAATAGAAATATTGTTTATGAATAAAACTAATACGTTAAAAATATGTTTGAACTTTGAACAATTGCATGTTTGTGTTTGAACTTTGACATTAACAATATGGATATGTGTTTGAACTTTAAGCAAAGACATTTATTATCTTTATTATAGATTGTTTTGCTTTATATTATTGTTTTGTTTGGATAAATGTAAGATAAAATATTAAAATTGGCTTAAAATAAAAAATTTACTTTAAGCCCCTTGATCCCACCTAGACCCCCTAGGCTTTAGGCCCCCTCGGTAGCCTCCGTCTAAATCAGCCTTTTAGAACATTGCTAAAAGCTTAAGCTATTAAAAAGAGGCACCAACAATTATATTGTGCTAATTCTCCCCTCAAATGTAACTTTCTAAAGAAAGGATGCACCAACAATTATATTGTACTAATTCTCCCCTCAAATGCAAATTTCTAAAGAAGGGACAAACTAAAATTCATTTGCACTATCAAATTAATTAATATAAAGTCAACGTGCATTAGGAAGATTTGAACCCAAGGCATTGCACACCCAGAGCTCTAATATCATGTTAAGTAACCAACTCATCTAAAAGCTTAAACTATTAGAAAGAAACACCAACAATGTATATCATGCTAATACTAGTTAAGACTTTATTCTTACATAACCATATACTTTTACTAACTTGGCTCTTTGATCTATAGATCACTCCAGCCTATGTTTCAATGGTACATTGTTTTCCTGTTTCACTAATTTGTCACATTTGCACCTCATATCTATGTTATACCCGAGTACCTATGCTAATATATAGTAAGCTATGCTCATATATGTCTGCATGGGAAAAGAGTAACTCATTCATTTTTTCCTTTTTTACGAGTATTAAGTTTTGCAAGAACACTTGGAATAAAAAAATTCAATAGATTTCTCTTGATAAAAACTTTAAAAGAAAAATATGAATGAGAAATCGTAGTTGTTAAAGTTTGATATGTGATTTAAAATAATCTGTTTCCAAGTATGTTTTATGCAAACTTTAATATTTGTGAAAGAAAATCAACAAAAAGGTAAGACTATTTTTTCCTGGCTGAGGGGAGCCGGGGAGAGTTACATTTCAGTTTTAGGTGTTACATTCCTAATTATTTATCTGTATTTTTAAGTAGACAATGAATAATTCATATCCCAACGAAAGGAGGACACATGCATCCATGTCCTTGTACATGATTCCCAGAAATAATTTTCTAAGGAACCACAGGCTAGTAGTCCAACCCATAGTAACATGAAAAAAGTAATGGAACATGCGGATAAGTGAAGGCATACTCATAATTAAAATTCAAAAGACAAAGAAGCTTAAGTTCATATGGTCAAACCTTTAGTCTCTGCAGATGGAATTTTTTGAACAGTAGTTCCATCTTGCTCAATTGTTGTTGCAGATATATCAAGTACTGCTACATCACCAACCTGTGGAAGTTCTAAGCTCATGTAATTTTCATACCTCAACTGAAGTAGAAAAGAGTCGGCGTATGTATATAAATACATACTACATTTGTATATGGGAGAAAGTGATCATTCTCTCCATTTGATATTCTCCCATGCAAAGTTGAATATGGCTCAGATATATCATAACCCCTTCTTACAAAATAATAGGAAATTGTATACTGTATTTTTTTAAAACACTTGGCTTTAAACTAAATATGTTTTTACTGTTTATTGCACAAGTCCAATGCTGATTGGTGAATCCTCTAAAGTCTAAATAAAATATGTGCTAATTTAGCACACTGAATAATTTTGTAAAGTTAACTGGCATCATACGTATGTTAGTGATTTAGGAAGCACTTGACAACCTTTCTCCAAAGATGAGCTAGTTGAAACACAACAAAAATTTAAAACCTTACTTTCGTAAAAAAATAAATTATTAAAACATTCACATTCTTTTTGAGAAAATAAGGTTGAAGTGTGATAATGTAAAACTGTGGCCTCCTCACAAATGATTTTCCTTTCCTGTAACTTTCTTGAACAAAATTGAATTTTGTGTATCGAAAGTGTGAGCCACTACTCCACATCTTTGCCTTTATATCTCCCTCCTTCCTTAGTGGGCCAAGAGGAAAAAAGAAGAAAGGCGAAGATGGAAAATAGTATTCTAAAGACCACTGACTAAATTTCCTACCCAAGCATCAAACAAGAATGTCTACCATTAACATTAAAGTAAAGTGTCCGATGAGGATGGTTGAACAATTGAGATTAGCAAAAGGTTTGTCACTATTTTTTCCAGCATGTATTTTTCCTTGAGGCAGTCTTTTTATAAAACTTGGATTATAGTATATAATCAAAAAAAAATCATAAAAGATTGTATTGAGGGAAAAAGGGATAGATAAATAGTTTAAATTAGTATCTGAAAACAGTTAAATAAACATAGTTTACCTGCAGTCCTCTGTCAATTACAATTCTCAGTGCACTAAGAGTCTTATATCGACGTCGTAGTTCTTGTTCAGAAGTTTTTTGAGCATCAATATCACTATCTATCTCAACAAGAATCTTTAAATTCTTGTATGCATCCTCAGAAACCCATTTGACTTCTGGAACGATATCGGCAATGACATCATATCTAGAACATAAATTAAATTAGTATGGACTACCCCAAGAATGCACTTAAAACTTAAAAGAGAACACTACCAAGTACCACCAAAAAAATTGCTTTTTAAAATGCTTCACATCTAATGCAAGAAAGCTTTATTTTCGAATTCTGGCCGAGGTAAGCAACACTTGCCTCTAAATAAAAGAAGAAAAGAAATAAACCGGGGTTTTTAACAAGCCTTAGCATATATAGATAATAACAGAACACACTCGCTCACTTTAAGTTATGATTTTCCAAACTTCTTACTTAAATATAATTATAGGCACCTCGCCGACCTTCTCAAAATAACATATCACAACGGCAAGATAACATTGCAACATAAACTACATGTTATCACTTATCACATTTCAAATAGTCAACAATTAACACATTAGGTGTTTTGTTTAATAGCAATCACGGGTATCTAAACCTCTTAGAGCATTTGACTACTCCCACGGTACACGTCCCCCACAAGAGCCGTGCACCGGGAAAATCCAAGCATATGCTTGTGTGGGTATCACTTGGAGTTGGAAAGGTTTAATCATGTGACATCTCCCTTATTATGGTAGAGTAGATGCCATTGAGCCAACCCTTGGGGTAAGTAACACATTAGATGCTTAGGCTACTCTCTGAGTGTAGCAAGGCCCTATTCTAACCTTATTGTGGCAATTTAAGCACGAGGAAAAGCCGATATTACAATTTACAGGTTATGTTTATTTGAATTAATGCAGGGAAGCTGCTTTAAATAAAAATCATGCAAGAGATACATTACTTAAGAAAATGAATTTTGACAAACCTCAAAGTGTTCCGAGAGGAATAGGTATTTTCCATGTCAGAAAACTTGGTTGCAATGTGGATCGAGTCCTTTAAAGCACGTCCATTTACCTATAAATATGATGTATCAATACTAGGAATAGAAGTGCCCTTCGAGAATTCTATAAACTTTTTTTTTATTAATTGCAATGTCCACCACAAACAGATGCAAGTCATCTTCATTAAATTTTTAAGTGTAAATCAGATAATTGAATAGGCAATTCCAGAAGAAATGCTTCTGATATACCAGGTACTATATACAATACTGTTTCAGAAAAAAAACAAAGATACTATATACAGTACGTCAATCACTTTATCTGTTCTTCTATTCCCTCCCTCCCTCCCTCCTTCCCTCCTTCCCTTCCACTTGTATTTTGTTTTTTCCTCTCTCCCCCCTCTTTTTCATTCCCTTTGAGGATTTTGTTGGGTTTTTATTTATTTATTTTATATATTTTTTTATTATTATCTTTTTTTTTATTTTTTTTATTTTTTTTTTTTGGGGTGGGGGGGGTCGGGGGTTTGTCCACCCGTTCTTTTAAGAAACCCAATTCAGCACTTTTGCCTGTCATAAAAGTATTAGAGAGGAAAAACCTTCTAATCTATACTGACAAGCACTCTGTTCTAACAAATTGAAATTATTGCAATTGGGGCTGCCACTTTTTATGGGAAGTCCAGAACATTATCTTCTAAAGCATAAGATGGAAAAAATGAACAGTATACCATACCGAAGACATGGCATGCAGAAGGGTTCTTTTCAAAATGGATTCAATTGCAGCCTTTTGAACATTTTGCTTTCCAACATGACTTATAAGAATACTCTCTGGAACTTTCTTTCCAGCGCGAAATCCAGGAACCTAAATGTAAGAAACAAATAAATATGGTTTGCATTCCACTTTCTGAAAAATTGAATCTATAAGGAGGTGCCTAAAAGCACCGTATTTGATTTTAGTATTACTCCGTATTTGATTTAATATTACTCCTCTAGCAAAAATACCTTTGCCAGAAAATAATTGAGTAAATAAAATAAAGCAATATATATCTCTATTTATCAAGGGCACCAAGGGTGCCAAAGGCTCGATTATGGAACATACAAGAAAAATAGCAGCTATATAATTTGTACTATTCAAATGATACAGGCTTGAAAAAAGAAATGCTAAACTCGGACATTCTTCTTACACAAATGCCATCTCCCAAAGTTAGCAATCAAAACAGTTACATCTCTGTGAGATCATAAACATTTAGTGCAAATGGACTTCATAATATGAGTCATAAGTAAAAATTACCATCTCTAAAGTCGGTGAAAAAATACAGTATGTAACATTTTATTTTGTAACAAAATATCACTGTATCTAATCCCAATTTTTAGTAGTTTTGTAACATTGGCACTCCGTAAATTGTTATTGGCACACATCCCCATTTTATAGGAAAGAGAAAATTCTTCTTTACATTCTTTAGTTAACTTACTCTTTTCTAGAAAACCATGTACATATAAGGTTAATGAAACGTGGAGTGTGATTGACAATTTGTTGAATATCAATATAGCACCCCTTTCAAATATATGTCTCTATTATAAAATATTCCCTTAGTTCCACGAAAAGAGACCCATTTAATTTTTTTTCCTAGTCAATTGGCGAAATCCTAAAATTCAAAAATTATGTGAATTTTATTTATTTATTAATGCAATAGCTAATATTGTAAACTACTTAAAAGTTTTTTACTAAGAACAAAAATGTTATTCCAAAAAAAATTTAGGATTTTGCAAATTAACACGATCAAGTATGAGACTCTTTTTGTGTACCGGAGGGAGTATTATTCCTACACAATCAGTATGCCATTACTCTGATGGTAATTCTGATAAGAAATTCTATTAAAGAACAAACAGAAGTGCTACGCAGTTGTACCTTTGCCTGCTTCATAAACTCATGTAAGACTCTTTTGTAACAATCCTCGCATACGATCGGTGGAACTTCCACACTCAATCTGACCTGCCCATAGAATCATACGTTATTTGTAATAAGAGAAAAATAAAAATTAGAAAAGGTATTCAGTAACCAACTCATCTAAAAGTTTAAGTTGTTACAAGGAGACCCCAACAATGTATATCAAGCTAATACCCCCTAACTGCATACATAGAGAAGATTAAATGAATATGCATCATGCGCACCCATATAAAGGGCAACATGCAGTCAAGAATATTAACCCATAGCCAATGCATACCCATATAAAGGGCAACGTGTGGTGGGGAATATTTGAACCAAGACCATGAACAACTAAAGCTGTAACCAACTCATGTAAAAGCTAACAAAAAGGTTCGATCATACCCAGTTACAAGCATGTATAAACCAGTCTACTGACTATTATCTGAAAATCTCGTGAAAGAACTACAAACACCCCTACAAACCTTAAAATTGGGCAGTAAAAAAAATATTAAAACTGATTAATTACGTCAAACTAAACAATGTTATGATACATATTTATTTTAAGGATCATGCACCGTTTTAAAATTCCCCGCCTAGGTCCTGCCTAGGCGCTAGGCCCCCAATTGCCTCAAGGCAGCAAAAAAATCCCTCCAAAAAATTAAGTGGGGCCTATGCGGGTCTACGCGGAGATTTATTTTAATAACTGCCCAAACCATATTTTGATATATTTATTTTTTAAATAATTTACAATATTCATAATACATGTCGTAACATATCAAATCACAACAATAAAGATTGTAATTAGCGAAAACAATAAAGAACAACATATGAATTTGGAAAAAATATAGTACTAGTAATAAATAAATAAACAAAAACATCACTGACTCACCCTTGAATTGGGTTCTTGGGTTTCAGTAACCTGGATATCAGCGGGGAGAGGATCTTTTACGGCTTCAATAGCGGGTGAAGATGGGGAAGAAGCAGCTGCAACAACTGTATTTCTGGAAGATGGGTGTTTCGGACGGAGACAGAATTGGCGGGAAGAGGAAAATGATTGTTTATGTGAAGTGGAGAGGAGTTTGAAATTGATTGTGTTATGGGGTTGAAGAAGTGTGGGAATAGGAGAGAGAAGAGTGGATTTGAAATAGAGGGAATTTGGAGTTGTAGTAGAGCAGCTGCAGAGCTCCATTTTTCTTTCTTCTTTTTTTTGAGTGCGAGAAGAGTAGTGGGAATCTGTTGAAGATTGAGAGAGATGGGAAATTGGAAGATCTTTGATGGAATATTGGATAGGATGGTGTACGTCGTCGTTTCAAGTGCTGGCTTAGCAAATCTAGGAGGATTTATGGCCTTCTTTTAATATTTATTTATTTATTATTTTTAGACTCGTAACACCATTTGTTCAAGGTTAGTAATTAAGGGCAAAAATGATAGTCTAGTGCTAAGACTCTCTATGGTGAAATGTCACATGTTCAAAACCTACTTATCTAGCTAATAAGATTTTAGTCTAGCGGTTAAGAATTAAGTCTGAAATATTATTATTTTTAAGTGTTAAGTTTCATTTTTATTTAAATGAATTTATTTTTTATTTTATGTGAAATATATTTCTTCTTTTTATGTGAGGCTCCCTTAATTTTATTTCTTTCGAGATTTGATTGGTTATTACTATTAGAATAAATAATTATGTACGTGATTATAAATTATATTATATTTGTTTGGTTTGTGAGTTTATTTTTTTTAAAATTTTATTAGTTCTTGATATTATAATAATGATGTTCTACTTAATTTATAATTATTTTGTACTTTCCTAAAAATGGGGCTTAAAAAAAATCCTACTAAACTAAAATCAAAATCAACAAGCACTAAATCAGTCGATGCTACCGAAATTCCCTCTATTTACGTCCTGACTCCCTTCGGGCTATATTATGAAATGTATCTCTAACATTTAGTATAAATACTCAAAAAGAAAAAAGTTGGCTAGATTTCAAATAATTTATTAAGCTTTTTTCTTTCTTTTCATTTTTTTTAATGTTTTCTGGGGTGATCAAAATTCTTAAAACATTTGACTAATTTTGTAAGTATACATCACCTACAATAATCGTGCGCAAATTCAAATATAAATTTGTGTGAATGATCGATTTATTTATTAAAATGGTTGTAGATATTAATATTACTCATTTATCTAAATCAATTCCCCTATTAGTCATGAACTAATATTAAGGTTACAATCAAATGCTCGACTAGTTTCAAACTTAAGTCTAGTTCATTTACTATATAAAGGAAACGAGTTTGCACTAATTTATTTTTATAGGTAATTATGAATATATTGAATTTCAACGTCGGAAAAATTCGATTTGCTAGATGATGCTTTGCCCTTTTAATATTTCGATAAATCAATTTAATTTATTAAAAGGTGAGATTTTTAAGAAAAGACCGACATGAATGTCGACTATTTGAAAAAAAAAAAAAATTAATGATTGGATTGAATTAGACAGAATCGTCAGTCAGTATAGTTTCAAATGAATGTACCAACTCATCCGAATTTTGAAGGTTTTTTCATAATATGACCCAATATGTGACTCCGTTTAATTGGTCTGGAATTCGAGATTCGTAGAGTTCGGGGGCTTGTTTAAACGAGAGGAAGGCGTTAGGCACTCCCCAACTTCCATGAAAACACGATTACCACATTTTGTTAATTTTTCTAAGCATGAAATGTGTGTATGTGTGTGTGATTTTGATATTTATTTGATTTGTGTTTAGTGTTTTGATTTTAAGAGTTGATCTAAGCTCTGTTTAACTATTGAGCGATGTTGTTTTGAAAGTAGTGGTGTACCTCTTTGAACCTATGTACGAAGTATTTGATTTAGCGAAAAGTTTATTTTAAACAAAGTATATATATTGAAATGATGTTTTGGAAAACAAGATTTTCAAATCCCTCGCCCAAATAGGAATCAAGGTCCTTTGATACTTCCAGTTATTAAACTTAGATTTGTCTAACCTCGAAGCGCTTTATTATTTTATAAAAGCTCTTTTCTGTTTTGTTTGAAAATCATTTTGGTGATAATACATAAAAGAAAACATCAAAAAGGGTCAGGGCCATCTCCGGGAATGAAAACCATCTCTATAGTCCAGAGTATCCACAATTATAATTTTCATTATCACGGGGCCTTAAATTCGATCTTTCGGGACAAAGCCTTCTAATTCCTTTTAAGGCCCAATATTACATATACAATGATTTGCGCGGCTTGGAATTACATTATAAACCAAAAGGTCCATCGTGGAAATCTAGTCAAGATCCGATCATTGGATCTCAACCCCAGGATTCTTAGGCTCACATTGATATGCTTAAACTTGTACAAAATGTATCCTAAACCCGTCATGAGGAGATTCATTGATTGAAATCCCTATCATGGATATTTAGGACCTCCTGACCACTAGATATAGATTTAGGGCTATGTGGAGTAACATAAATCAATTTAAAACATTAAAATGACTAGATCTATACCAGATATAAGCCGATTTAGCATGTGGGTTCGAGCTTCGAAGCTCATGAACCGATTAACGGCTATATCTGTAACGCCCCCAAATCGCGTTTGTCTTCAAACCTGAATTTGGTGCATTACGAGTACTTACCATTCATTCCATATATTTATATATCTTAAAGACATATTTAAAACTTCCAAATACAACAATGTATTTCTTCCAAATCCCAGATTCTATTACCTTAAAATCTTCATTCATTACAAATAATGATAATTACATTATTCTTTACTTCTTTACACGTGTGACTTTCATCCGCCGCAACAGATACATAACAGTTTATTAAACTACTCTATAGTTTAATTAAACTATTCTACATTATAAGTCTTGGCTTGATCTTTACCCTCATTCATATAATGAATGACACTTCATCAGGATACCGATCAACTTGATCTTCACATGATCCTTTAGTTCATTCTTCCATTGTTCGCTGAAAATATTTTTATTTAAAGCAAGTGTAAGCACTCAATTACTCAGCAAGTTCTAGCAGTTGAATAACAACAATCTCAAAAATCACATATCCTTTTAATTCTTCAATAACCTAACAAAGGTTATGAAACAGCTCGAATAAAAGGAATAAATTCTTTCCATTTTAAAACATCCATACTTTCATTTTACCATAATCTCAATTCTTTCCTTCTTTACATCATGTCTAGCTAAATTCATTAGCATAGACTTAACATTAACAGTTCATGAATAAACAAAACTCTTTCATATTATAACAGTTCTAACACAAAATAGTTCATCTCATAGAAACACATAAGTGTTGAAAATTTGGCGCATGGCCTCATACATCATAAACACCTTGCACAAACATAACACATTTGCACATAGGTAAAACTTTTTGAGAAAGTTTAAAGAAACTAGCATTCATTTTAAATATGAATGAAGTTAAGAAACTTGCCTTAAAGGCATACAATTACAGTTTACGCTATACGACTCTTCGAAATCCCTATATAGCACATAAGGATAACACATACCAATTAGTCATATATTTGACTTACACATTGGTTTAAACTTAACTTTAATTATTATGGTTCGCGTTCTATAACTTAAGTCCATGCAACCAACTTTCTTAATTATCTTTTGGCGTTACGACATACGGAGATGTCAAAATGCTTATGACCATCTTTTCTGATAGATTTACATACCCTTTTCCTTCTTTATAGCTTAACTTATTTGAAGCATTACAACTGTAATGTTCGTTACGTCAACTATCATTCCTTATGGCTTTCTGACAAATAAATGTCATACCTCTTGATTAGTTTTTATCGTCCAAGTCATACAATCTTTTGTATGCCAGGAGCGAACATTCAATGTGACGCCTCCAAAATAGGTATACATAACTCATTCTGAGTCGCCAAATACGTGGTACAGAATTTAAATACAACTTCATTTATACAATACGATAAAATCGTAGCTGAGAGTTTTAACACGAATATTGTCTCATAGACAATATCCAAACTCAAATGGAATAGTGAGGACTACTACATAGACAATATCATTATAATTATTATCACACTATTATAGAATAGTGAGGACTACTACAACCACCATCTCGGACCGTCACTCCATTACCCGACTAGTCCCAATTACGTTCTCATTTCCTGAAGAGAACAATGAAAGCAAAAGGGTGAGCTCAACTAGCCCAACAAAGAATATTATGACTAAGATAATGCATAATAAATTATCGTTAACCTTCAACAGAGTTAAACTGATAGAATACAATAGACAACAAGTTTAACTGCAGTGGAACAAACAATCCATTAGAAGAGTCAAGTAGAGCATGATATCTACTATCTTCTATGATTTAAAAGTTCATCATCAATATTTTATCGCTGTAACACAACTCAATAAATAATCCACATCATCTAATTATCCATGCACTACGGACCATGGATATTCGTTAGTATCATATCCACGAATTATCCATGCACTACGGGCCAAGGATATTCGTTAGTATCACCAATGGTCATGATCATGCCAACAACTGTTCATCAATGCACTACGGTCAAATGAGGACTTTTACCACATCATTTGTAACATTACAAGTCATGATTATATCGATATATAATTCATGGTCATAATCATACCAATCAACAGTCCATCTATGCATTATGGGCCAAAGATGACTTTCATCATAATATAAGCATGAGGATGATGAAAATGATATAAGAATTTAATTAAATGAGAGCAAGGATAAATTTTAAAGATTTATAATTTAATTTATCCAGAATTCAATAATGTCCAAATTATCAACATGATACTGCTTTGTGGAGTAAAATTCAAGAATAATATTGTATTAAAAATAAATTAGACAAAAAAAAATCAATTTTTGTCATGAATAGTACCCTGGGTGAATAGTACCCGAGTGAGTAGTACCCCGTGAATAGTACTTCGGGAATAGTACCCCGTGAATAGTACCCCGACATGAAAAGATTAAAAATTATCAAGAATGTTCAGAATAATATTTATGTGAAAAGATACTAGATGAAGTGCAAATTTCAATGATATTCTACTAATGTCACGGAGTATAGAAGCAATACTTATCAAAATGAGTGTAGAATTCAGAATCTGAAACGAAATAATATTACTTACATACTACAGAGTATGGAAGAAAATATTAGTTCTTACGAATATTGAACAAAAATAATATCTCTTACCTTAAAAGGAGAGTATTCTGATTGGTAGGGCGGAGATATTCTTGAAAAAAACTTGCACTGTTTACTACACTCAAAGCTTCCTTAAACTCTAAAGAAATACGCTTAATATTAAAGAAGAAGAATTCTCTGATTCTGGTGTGATTTTCATTTCTAAACTAAGCATCCTATTTATAGGAGAATGGAATGTTACTGTTTAGAAAATAAAATTATGGATGAGCAATTAGAATCATTCACTTAGTAACCCATTAATTTTTTTTTTTTTTAATTTTACTATTCATTACTTTGTAATAAAATATTCTAATAAAACAAAAACTTTTAATAAAATATAATATATTCTATTTATAATTTAATAAAACAAAACTTATATAATATATATAAATATATATTAATCATCTGCCAACACCACACTTCAGCCATCACACACACCTTCACATAAAGGCACACACCCTCACCCACACATATTATATATATATATATATATATTGATATACTTTATATAACTTTCTACCGACGATTTTGAAAAAATGAGAAAGTGGGGGTCTATGTAAGTAAGTAAAATTTACAACAAATACTTTATAAAAATTCTCTCTATTTATCTCAATTCACTTGGCTTTACTAAACATATTTTTAATAACATTTATCATTAATATTATAACTCACAATATTAACAACCAGATCATTCCTAGGAAAGAGGGGGCTTTTCGATAAGGATTTCTCCTTATTGGCGCGCAATTAGGTGACCAAACCCCTTTCCTCGACAGAACTTTCTAGACATCGTCAATAATGCAAATAATAATATGAATAACTTTGTCTTCTCAATTATTGATTTAATAATATAAAATATTGTGACAATAATTGAATCAATAACGTGATATACTATGCAGCCATTACTGTAGAAATAATTGAAATAAACTGAGTGACTTCTCACGTAAGCATCAATAATCAAAGATACTGTACAATTCCGTGTCCTACTATGCAACCACGCGTATTAATATACTTTTATCACCGAGTATTTCAACAGTTAACGGTAAAACTTTTGCCGTTATTTTTTAAAAAGTTATTTCTGTCGTTTTCTCACTCCGGTAGTAATTCCACTGTGGGGTCCACCAATGATTGTGCCGTCGTATGAATATTCCCTTATAAAACGAATATTCTCTGACCAAACGAATATTTTATGACAACTTGCTTACTTTGCAAAATTTATAAATATTACCCACAACTATAACATTATATCAAATCCACCACTTATTATTCAAAAAGATATTTTGAGAAAATTAAATCTTTATTCATAAAAGTTGGGGTCTTACATTCAATGCCAATGCTATATGTTTATAGCGTTTAAGCATTTTACATTACCTCATTTCATATCTTATAATGTTCGGTTCAGTTTACTTGGAATATTCTTCAAGTTATTATCATTAACTTGGCTTCTTAACGTTTACACGTTATTCACTATTCAAGTTACTGTAACGCCATGGTATTTACAACCATAACACTTTATAATATCAACTTGCTACCGACTTGCTCGGTATTCCCTACTGAGAGTCTGGCTGCAGTGCATTCTCATTCAGAGACGTCACCAACGAGAGGCTCGGGGTTCTTCATGCATTATACGTTACTAATTACCTTACGTTCAAACTATACACGAGTGTGTATGCTAAGCACGCTTAGTTTACATTTACACGAACCGCCTTCGTCAATTTACGTGTTTTATGTGACGCCCCCAAAATAGGTATACATCACCTATTCCGAGTCACCAAATACATGGTACAGAATACAAATACAACTTTAAATATACAACATGAGTTGTGAGTTTAAATACAAATATTGTCTTCTAGACAGTATTCAAACTCAAAATAAGTCCTCAATACATTTATTATCACACTATTTCATAGAACAGTGAGGACTACTAATGCTATCATCTGGACCGTCACTCCATTCCCCGACTAGTCCTCGCTACGTTCTCATTTCTGAAAGAGAACAATGAAAGTAAAAGGTGAGCTCAACTAGCCCGAAGAAGAAATATTATGACTAAGATAATGCGAATAAATTATCTTTAGTCTTCAAATGATGTTAAAGCGATAAAAAATAACAAACATCAAGTTTAAGCTGCGGTTGGAACAAGCAATCCATTAGAAGAGTCAAGTAGAGAATAAAATCTACTATCTTCTATGATTTAAAAGGTTTTTCATCACTTTTATTGCTGAGACTCAGCTTAATAAATAAACAACATCATCCCTGCACTACGGCCAAAGATATTCATTAGTATCACAACCACAAATTATCCATGCACCACGACCAAGGATATTTGTGTATTCATCAATGGTCATGATCATGCCAACAACTGTCCATCAATGCACTACAGGCCAATGAAGACTTTTACCACATCATTTGTAACATTACGGTCATGATTATACCAAATAATTCCTGGTCATAATCATACCAAGTCCATCTATGCACTACATGCCACAGATGACTTTCAACATAATATAAACATGAGAATGATGACAATGATATAAGAATTCAATAAAACAAGTTCAAGAATTAATTTATCTAGGAACCAATAACGTCCAAATTGTCAACATGATACTGCTTTGTGGAGTAAAATTCAAGAATGCTCAGAAGAATATTTTCATGAAAAGATACTGGATGAAGCGCAAATATCAAAGATATTCCACTAATTTCATGGAGTATAAAAGCCAAAACTTTAAACAACTGAGTATATTAAAGAATGTAATAACAAAAGAATCACTAGGTATGCGATAGACCGCACATACAAGTTATTCCAACAGAATAATAAATAACGGAACCAGGTCATGCGTAAACGCATAGACATGATATTCCAACAGAATAATAAATAATGGAACTGTGTCATGCGTAAGCGCATGACGAGGATATTCAAGCGAGAATAATAAAGAATGGAATAATGAGAAGAATTTCACCATGTATGCGGTGCTTAGCACAGATATGAGTTATTCAACATAATAATAAAGAATGGAATAACGGAAGAATTTTACCAAGTATGCAGTATTGCTTGATATATCTGAGTTATTCCAACATAATAATAAAGAATGGAATAACAGAAGAATTTCACCAAGTGTAGGGTAGTCCGCATATACATGTTATTCCAATATAATAATAAAGAATGGAATAATAGAAGTTCTCTTCATGAATACAAAAGAAATAATACCCCTTACCTTAGAAGAAACTGGATATAACAGTAGTAAAGTAGCAGAATACTTTTCTTCTTTCTCTCTATAGTTTCTCTCTCTAGAGTTTCAGTGAATTCGTAAAAAATAATGAAGGAATGAGCTTTTATTTATAGGAGAATGGACTGAATAGTAACTAATTCATGAATGGTCTAGATTGATTTACTTTTAAACGGACGATCCATATTAATTTACTATGCAGTATTAATAAAATATTCTAATAAAACAAAATCTTTTAAATAAAATATAATATATTCTATTTATAATCTAATAAAACGAATAACTTTATTAAAGTATTATGTTTTATATAAAAAGATTTTACTATGCAAACACTATGTAGGTACCATGCAAACACTATGCATAATAGAATATTATATATTCTATTTATAGTCTAATAAAATGAATAACTTTATAAAAGTATTCTGTTTTATATAAAAAGATTTTACTATGTAAATACTATGCAGACACTATGCAAACACTATGTTTAATAGAATATTATATATTCTATTTATAATCTAATAAAACGAATAACTTTATAAAAGTATTTTGTTTTATATAAAAAGTTTTTTGTTTTATTACATTTATAATAATAATAAAACAAAACTTATCACCTTTATTATAATTCACAATATTAATCGATCAGGTCGTCCCCAGGAAAGAGGGGGCTTTCCAATAAGGATTTCTCCCTATTAGCGCTCAATTAGGTGACCAAACCTCTCCTTGGCAGAACTTCTAGACATCGTTAATATTGCAAATAATAATATTAATAACTTTGTTATCTCAATTATTGATTTAATAATATATAAAATATCGACAATAATTGAATCAAATAACGTGTGATACTATGCAACAATTACTATAGCAATAATTAAAGAAAACTGAGTGACTTCTCATGTAAGCATCAATAATCAAAATCGTGTGCTACTATGAAACCACGCATATTACTGTACTTTTAACACCGGGTGTTTCAACTGTTAAAGATAAAACTTCCGCCGTTATTTTCATAAAATATTTTTGTCGTTTTCTCAATCCGACAATAATTCCATTGTGGGGTTCACCAATGATTGTGCCATTGTATTATATAACAACTTGCGTACTTTGTAAAATTTATAAATATTACCAACAACTATAACATTATATCAAATTCACTCCATAATATTCAAAAAAATATTTCGAGAAAATTAAATCTTTATTCATAAAATTTAGGGTCTCACATTTTATGTTTACATTGTTCATCTTTTAAACTTCCGTTCAGCCTTTACTTAAGGCTGAAATCACTTATTTAAGTGTTACATTACGTGAACTTTATGTTCATTATCATTCCGTACACGTCCACCAAGAATTGAGCAGTTAAAAACTCATATCTGGGCATCACCACGCATAGGTCTTCTGCGGCGACAGTTCCTTTGTTATTGTCGTCTACTCTGTATACCACTCTCCATTAGAATTGTTGCCCGGATCAGTATTGTGGCATGCCCCATTTATAAGTATAAACCTGGCGCTTCAAATGCGCATCTGTTACATTGATAAATTCTACAGATTTTTTGCAGAAATCTCCTACGTACGAATCGCCTACTTTGCAATCTCATAACTTCTTCGTTATAACTCGGAACAGATTCGTTCCAAAGCCATTTTCTTAATCCCATTACATAATACAACTTTACTGGACAAAATAATTTTTTGAATCCGTTAATGAGTCTTTCACTCGGTTCAAATTTCATCGTTCATTCGTTTTACGTTATTAATGTTCTTCGTTCGTTTGTCCGTAATTCGATCAGCCGAACTCGAAATTCATTCTTTTTTGAGTCTACGACTCACGTTTTCAATGTTTTTTAACATTCTTATAAAACCTCATTAATTAGGGTTCATTAAGTTAATTTCTAAATTTTGTTCATTTTTTACGAAATTTTGCCATAACTTCATTATAGGCTAATTTGAATCCGTTCTAAAGGCAACGTTCTTCGTGTTTTTCATTTGTTCTTCGTGTTCTTCGTTCGTTCTTTTTTTTTAATCGATATTTTGATTACGATTTTAGTTTTTCATGGATTTTAGTGTTATAAAACATCAATTCTTCCTTATTACCCCAGATCGTTCATATGATTTATCCGTATCGTCCATTAACATCAAGCAATTCATACTTCATATGAATGCTTTTAAAAGAAAAAAATGAAATTTATAAACTAAACTTCAAATTCTTATAACTTCATTTTCTTATGATTAAACCATAAGAAAATCATTTCTTAACATCTTTTACTTCCATTTTCATTAAGCTATGTATTTTAACATAAGAAACTTAAAAGAAAATTGATTAAGGATAGGTTTTGATACATTTCTTCTTATTTTCTTCAATATTATTCTTCCTTTAGACAAAGCTTGCGATTTGCTAGCTTTTCCTTCCTTCTTCTTCAACCCGAGCTCCTAGCTCTCTTTCTCTCATTATTGCTCTCTTTTCTTTTTGAAATGTGTTAGGGAATTTTGTGTGAATGAAAAATGAGCTAAGATTGGTATATAGAAAAGCAAGACTTAGGGCACTTTGGTCATTTAGATAACTTTTCACCAATTTACATTTTGGTCACTTAACTTTCGGTCTTGTATAGTCTGAACCTTTAGGTTTGCAAAACTTATAAAATACCCCTTACTTTCACTATTCACACCTCCTTACTGTTCACAAATATCAACCAAGCTTCTCTTGGAAGCTTCGCTATTCACACCTTCTTACATATTTATTATAGCTCATAGCCAGAAACCTCCCGTTTTATAATCATCATAGGTTATAAAACGACTAATAAATACATAACACATAATATTACTAATAAAAATTTATTTTGTTAAATAATAATTCTTTAAACTTATCTTACAGGACAATCCGATTTTTTTGGGTTGTTTCCCCTCTTATAAGGATTCCGTCCTCAGAATCACCATTTTATAATTACATCCATATATAGATGCATTATCCATAACTCATTTAATTCATTTTTCTAAGGATTATCTTCTAACATAATTGTCATTAGCTAAACATCATACTTAACTATTCTTCCAATCATTTGGGATATCATATTCACCCCTTCTTCTAGAAATTTTGTCCTTGAAATTTTAACATTCAAAGTTTCTCAATTAATTGAGTTTCTTACTACTGCCCGCATGAGAATCACATCCTACCACAACTCCTCTTCACAGAAGTTATTTTCTTCCAAACATTCAAAAGTCTTCACAATTTACAAAGTAATTATGAAATAGAATGAATAACTAGGAAATATAAATATTTCCTTTAAAACATTTCATATTTTTGCTGAGGGGTCATATAGACCATGAACGCTGAACTTGATTTAACGGTGTTTCACCGCAAACCATTCTTCTTTACCTAGTACATTTATAATCACAAAGAAGGTAAACTACCTTTTCCAGTAAGTTAGGTGATCAGCCTATCATATAACCCCAAATCCCGGGGTTTGTTCACCTCAGACTTATTCATCAAATTCCTCACCAAAGCAATTTGATTTGGCATAACTTCTCAAAGAAAGCTCGATTTTCTTCATACATGACATAACATTCGTCTAGCCAAATCAAATAGCTTAGACCATACCAATAAATTGAACATCAAGTGAAACATTCGTCTAAACAAATCAATTAGTATCGACTACTCTTTAATTCTTTCGAATTACTTCAAAACGTTTTTATGACGTCATGATACCTTACTGCTTCACAGTATGTTGAAGACTTCGTCAGTTTATGACTTTGTCATACTACATTATACCATAGTGGGTTGATGATCCTACGATCACATCCAACACTAGGTAAACATGCATTGATAAATCCATCTTTTTATCATCTCTGTATCAAATGCATTGATGATATAAAATACATTTTGATATTTCAAAATCAATTTTTGTCTAGCCGAAACAATTAGCATAGACATACAAAAAATAATTCTTTTAAAATCCATTAGTTAAAAAATCTGACTCAATATTTTTCTTTCCAAAAGCATACACATCAGCACGTGTTGGTCATTTTCACAATCAATATATGCATGCAAGTATACACAGTCAACAAGTAATAAAGTAAAAGTAGAGTATCGTTCCCACAAAGAATTATTAATAAAAATTATCAAATACTAACTCTTAACCAAACTAATTTTATTTAAACAATCAAATTAAGGTTTGGAATTAAATTATTTAATTAAACTAATTCTAATTATCGATAGTTAAAAATCAGATTATGGAGATTTAAGATCACAACTTCACTTATTGCTTCACTTAAATTAATACACTTCTTATCAATTATGCTCACTATTCTGAATTGTTAATCAAGAACATATAAATAAATATGATCATCTCTCAATGCATCATACTCAAATTAACTTAAATCCACAGATGATAGAATTAAGAAGAACACCCAAATGAACTAATTCACTATATCTCTATGTGAATTATAATTAAAGAGGATTTAAATCACAAGTTCTCTATCAAATTACATGCGATGTATAGGTATATCTCTATCCTAGACATAAATTATGAATTTTAACGTCATACAGAAAACACAATCACATGTTATTATGATTAGATCTAAATCTGTAATCCATCTTTTGAGTTCATATAGATTATCACGGTAATTGATGACCACTCAATTAAGAAATAAGCACATACCATAATAGACAATCCAATAATAGATCACAATAATTAATAGAGAAAAATATTAAAATAAACTATGCAACAAGCTCCATTATACTCTTAACCAATAATTTAGTTCATGTTTATTGAATTAAAATCAAGAATTCAGAATTGAATAAACATTAAAAGATAAAAATAAGAGTGGAGAAAAGAATAAAATCTATTGTTAGCAAATCTTATGCTCCCTCTTGCTCCCGCTCTTGATCTTCAATGGTCTCTAAGTTGCTTCAATCTCCAATATAACAAAAACTAGGGTTTTAACCTAATCTAATCTAATGGAATGATCTCTCTAATCCTTCTGATTCTCCTCCTTTTATATGCCTCTTCATGTATCTTTTAGCCTTCCTTAAAGTCCTCGAAACAAAAAGGCCAAACCAATCCTTATTGAACTCAACTTTTGAAGACTCTTTTTCTTCCCGAAAAGCCCGTCCCGACAAGCATTTTGTACTAGGAAAGTTCCGCCCTGGCATGGGTCACTTTTGGACTTAGCCCTGACGGCATTTTTTAAACTAGGGATTGCCGCCCCGGCGGGATTTCTACTCCAAAAATTATAGAAATGCCACTAATCTCTATTTTTCATGTTTTGACCATCCGAAGCCATTTCCTACAAAACAAACACAAGAACAAGTAAAATGACACTAAAAATACTTAAAGTTAACAAATAATTAAGCCTAAAAAGATGTCCAAATCATAGATATAAAACCCACTCATTAGCACGATGTCAATAAATTTCGAAATTTAGCATAGCTAGATGATTTGGAATATCCTTTTTCTTCATCTTTTTCATCTTCCTTGCGACAATTCTATCTTCCTCTAGCACCTTCAATGCTAAGTATACTGAAAATAAATTATTTTCAGTCTACACATTCATATACCTTAGTATAGTTCATCAAATTTCCACACTTTATGTGTTTAGGAACTTTCCACAATAATATGTGTTTAAGAACTTATCTTAGCAATATGTAATCCAAGAACAAATCAAGGACTTTCCATATGCTTAGGGCTCAGAAACATAACATATAACTATGAGTCACAAACTTTCCATAAACATGAGTTTTAAGAACTCGTACATATCTTAACACCGTCTAACTATTCAATATACATATGAGAAAAGATTCACCTTCTCGCCATAAACATATTGATAACAAGACATTACTATTTTAATGATTATCACTGTAATAGACTAAGTAGTCGTCAAACCAAGCACAACCCTCTGCCCACACAAACGTTCATATAACTTAGCTATTTCATAAGTCCTCAATTGAAATCTTACACATTCTTACTTAATAGAAATTTTCTTTAATTCGTATTTCATCCTCTATAATTCTTATGAGTTTTCTTCTCGTACTACTTCATAGTACCATTCTTTATAACATTTAGCTATAAATTTTCATTGTTTAACAGAATATCTGTTATTTCATGATTTACTATGGTCACGTGGTGATCTTACTTCATAATCATTTCATTACGATTTTCTTACTTAGTCATATTCCATCCTTGAGTTTTGATGATGAATTATTCATATACTAAATTGTTTTATGGCTTTTCGGTATATTGATGATAAAGAACATTGATTGGATTTTCAAGTGGTTGAAGAAGTTTTTCTTTACTAGGAAAAACAAATGTAAGGTCAATTGTATAATAATTGATTTTTTTTATAAAGGCTCTAGGACATATTATTTGCATTTTGTTATATGTCTTAAATAAAAAAATGGTTTAAAATCTAAATGAAAAGGTTTTCTAATATTAAATTAAGATTAGATATGAATTAAGATTGATGTATATACGAAAAAGAATTGATATTTTATTGACATGTGTTAGGTGTGCATACAAAAGGTTTACTTGATATCCTTGGGACATTTTTTTTATGCTTACCGCGTGGATTTCTATGTATTTATGATTTTGCCTAGAAAGTCTAAAAGACGGAAGCTATATATCCTTATGATTTGTTGCATATACGGTTTTCAAGGAAAAGTAATTATGAATATCTTGGAACTTTAAGATCTTGGTTGTTTAAAAGATAAGTATTGTTACACACCACACTTACATTGTTACACGCCACTTTATATGGAGAGATATAAGTCAAAGTTATTAGTGGGTTATCTTTTAAAGGTCTTTTGATTTATCCAAACCGTATAACTAACAAAGAGATTGATTTGCTAATTTGGATAAATATTGACTTTCATTTCCTTTACCGTTGTGAGTATTCTCCGATATTTTCATGTTGTACCGATTGACTTGGACAAATTGAAGCAGATATAATTAACGGTAATATTTTATGGGCTATAAAAACATATTTTCATGTATGGAAAAGATACGACTCACTAAATTATTCTTGCACTAATTACTGTTATTCACGAGCAATTTGATTTAATCAGTGCAACCTTTGAGCAGCTAGGCAATTAAAAGTCTGATATTCTTTGAGCTGGTATTTGGTAAGATTTAAAGTGTTTATCTTTTTGTGCTAATTGATCATTGCATATAGTTGAGCCTTTAACGGTTAAATTGATTATTCTTGCATTGATCATAGACCTCTATATTTGTATTTAATTTTCTTTTTAGACTAAGTGTAGTCTAAAGGTGTTAATCCTAGTGGATTAGAGAAAAGGCTTACAAACAGGTTCAAGGAAGCAAAGGTGCTTGAAGAGTGCATAGGTGCACAAGGAGCAAGAGTGCTCAAGAGAAATTAATTGTTAATTAATTTTTGTAAGAATCTATTTTGTAATCGGTATGTTTATTTATAAAGAAATAAATAAAGTGAGTCTCAATACTAGTTGGTATTGGGCGTGGACTAGGCTATTATTATAGAGGTAATAAATTTGAACCACGTAAAAAATCTTGGTGTTGATTTTATTATTTGCTTTACTTTAATTCTAAAATCACATAAGCTATTTAATTATCTTAATAATTAAAATTTGAATATTTACAATATATTAAGATAATTCTTTAACACCAAGTATTTTATTTAAGTTATAAATTCAATGAGGATATTTTCTTAAAATAATCGGTTAATTGATGAAGGCTATATTAATTGAAGAAGTTGAATTCATCAATATAGTATCCAAAATTAATAGTTTAATTTAAAGTTTAAAAATTGGTCATAGATTGCTCCCACACTTATTCAACCCCCCCTTCTAAGTGTGCCTAGATAAATTTCATTTGGTATCAGAGCTTGGCTCTACTTATCTTGGTCTTAAAGGTGACTTGTAGGAAAGATTACGACATAGCACGCAGTTAAGAACAACAATCAAGAAGGACAATCAACCAATAGACCTCCTTTTTCTTTGTTTGGAGCGGAAAATTACAACTTACGGAAGTTCGAATGAGGATCTATCTTAAAAGAGATCCTTGGGAATGGTGGGTTGTGGAGAAGCGGACCGAGTTATTCCACGAAGATGATGGGACACCAAAGACTCTGCTAGAAATGGATTCAACTGAAACCTACATGGTCTCATATGATTCAAGGGCAATGAATACACTTCTCAGTGGTATGGTACAATCCGAGATTGACAAAGTCTCCTCATGCAACACAGCTAAGGAAATTTGGGATACTCTAGTGGTAAGTCATGAAGGAACATCCAAAGTACGAGAAGTTAAGCTAAGCATGCTTATACACGATTATGAAATGTTCAAGCTCGAAAAAGATGAAACCATTAAGATAGCTCAAGCAAGATTTCTAGTCTTTATAAACTCCTTGAAATTGCTGGACAAGACTATTCCTCAAAGTGAGATCAATCGTAAGTTGCTTCGGGCTATGCCCAAAAGGTTTGCTTCTAAAATTACCACTCTTCAAGATTCTGCTACTATTTCTTCCATGGATACTTTAACTTTATTTGGTGAATTAGAAGAATATGAACATCAGTTAAAGAGATATGATGATGAGGAGGAAACTCCTCGAAGAAAGGTCTTAGCTCTTACTGCAGATAATGAAGAGGAGCTTGATGATGACTCAGATGAAGAAATAGCCATGATGTCAAGAAGACTCAAGGGGCTACTACAAAGGAAGAATAAGAGAAGAAATACTTTCAATTCGAATAAACTCAAAGGAAAGCAAACTGAAGAGACGTGCTTCGAATGTGGACGTCTGGTCACTTCAAGAAAGATTGTTTTCAATTAAAGAACAAAGGGAAGACAAACTACAAAGACAACAAGAAGAACAAAGCCCTTGTGACTTGGAGTGATGAGGAATCTGAAGTGGAGATCGATGCTAAAGATGAGATAACACAAGTATGCTTTCTGGGAATTGAAGGTGAATCTAATCAGGTATCTCTTAATGAACTGAACTCATTAGAACAAGAAAATAAGAAGTTAAAAGAAAAGAATGCATGCTTAAGAGGTTTAGTTAATACTTTAATGAGTGAAGTAGATTCACTAATAGATGAAAAGAAAGAAATTGAAAAGGAATCTACATGTAAAGAAGAAAAGGTTTTGATTGCTAAGATTGATTATTTAGACAATTATAACAAAATACTTTTCAATAAGGTAAATTTCTTGAATAATGAAGTCCAAAAATTGACTAATGAGCTAAAAATGAGAGATGTGTGTATTGATGCATTTAGTGATAAATCTCCTGTTAAAACCTTTCCTAATAATGAACTTCAAAAAGAAATAGCTTCATTAAAATTATCTCTTGCTAAATTTGTCCAAGGTGAAGAAAATTTAAATGTCATATTAGGTAACAAAGACCTAGTTTTGAAAGACAAGGAATTGGTTATGATTCTATGAATAAAAGAGTAATATGAAAATGCTAAAATTAAAGTCACGTTTAGTTTAAATTATTGCTCTCCTTTCATAACTTGTAAACATTGTGGTATTAAAGGTCATTTAGATATAAATTGTTTTAAGAAAGCGAAACAAGGTTAAAAAGGTATGGATTAAAAAGAATGATTTACATGCTACTAACATAAGTGGACCCAAAAAGATATGGGTACCAAAAGGATAAATTATTCTTTCTTGATAGGTATGTTTAAAGGCAAGAGTTCCATCTCAAAAATGGATTCTTGATAGCAGATGTTCTCGACACATGACAGATGATAAATCAAAATTTATAGAACTAAGTATCAAGAAGAAGAATGGAGCAGTCACGTTTGGAGACAATAAAGGTACGAGATAATTGGAAAAGGTAAAATTGGTAATGGCAAGTAAGTATAAATAATGTGCACCTCGTTAATGATCTTGAATTCAATTTAATTAGTATTAGTCAATTAATGGATAATGGCCATCAAGTTAACTTTGAAAAAGATAAATGCACAATATTTCATGGTACTAATAATACTACTCTAGTTGCACAAAGAGAAGGAAATATATATACTCTTGATTTTGATCAACAGGATGAAGAACTATGTCTTACTTTAGTACAAGATGAAGCTTATCTATGGCATAAAAGGATGGGACATGTTCACATGGACTTAATCAAGAAACTATCCTCAAAGAATCTCGTCAAAGGGTTGCCAAGAATCAGGTTTAAAAAGAAAGGAATATATATTCCTTGTCAACTGGTAAAACAAGTAAGAACTTCTTTTACGGCAAAGAATATGGTATCAACCTCCTCTCCTTTGCAACTACTTTATCTTGATTTATTTGGACCGAAAAGACATTCAAGTATTAATGGTAAATTTTATGCATTTGTAATAGTTGGTGACTTTTCAAGATACACATGGGTATTATTTTTGAGAACTAAGGATGAAGCATTTAAAGAGTTTGAAAAATTAATAAGGAATCTTGAAACTAAGTATAGCTACAAACTTATTAGAATTAGAAGTGATCATGGTACTAAATTTCAAAAAGATTTTATAACTTTTTGTGATCAAAGGGGTATTAGCCATGAATTTTCAGTCCCAAGGACTCCTCAACAAAACGGGGTGGTGGAAAGGAAGAATAGGACTCTACAAGAGACGACAAGTACTTTACTGTAAGAAAGTAAGCTTCCAAAGAAATTTTGGACCGAAGCAATAAGTACATCATGTTATGTTTTAAATAGAGTACTCATTCGTCCTATTATTTTGAAAACACCTTATAAGCTTCTAAATAATAAAATTCCAAACATAAGTTATTTCAAAGTATTTGGTTCTAAATGTTTCATCTTAAATACAAGTGATAATTTGGGAAAATTTGATGCTAAGTCATATGAAGGAATATTCATTGGTTATTCTCAAAATAGTAAGGCTTATCGTATTTTCAATATTAGAAAATCATGTGTAGAAGAGTCTGTTCATATCACTTTCAATGAAACTAACAATGATCTTCCAAAAGAAAGTGAAGATGATGCAGGAAATTTGGAGATAGTCAAGAATTCAGCAAACCAAAAAGAACAAAACAGGAGACCGAATGAACAGTTTCAGGAAACTGAAATTGATAACCAGCATGAACGTGAACCTGAACATTTGCAAGATGCTGAAGATGAATCTCATGATCAAGAGGAAGTTATACATGATATCCAAATGCCAAAAATAGCTAGATATATCAAGAATCATCCTCCAGAGAATATTATTGGAGATATCAACAAAGGAGTAACCACACGAAGAGGTTTACAAAATCATTGTGCATTCTCTGCATTTTTGTCACAGGTTGAGCCAAAGAATGCAAAGGATGCAGTTCTTGATGAAAATTGGTTATTGGCAATGCAAGAAGAACTTCAACAATTTGAAAGATGCCAAGTATGGGAACTTATGCCTCCTCCAAAAGATGCTTCCATTATTGGTACTAAATGGGTATTCAAGAACAAGCTTGATGAGCACGGGAAAATCATTCGTAACAAAGCAAGGTTAGTAGCTCAAGGATACAACCAACAAGAAGGGATCGACTATGAAGAAACCTATGCACCAGTGGCAAGGTTGGAATCAATTCGAATTTTGTTGGCTTTTGCATGCTACAAGAAGTTTACACTTTATCAAATGGACGTAAAAAGTGCCTTTCTAAATGGATACATCAATGAAGAGGTATATGTAAAACAACCTC
The DNA here is from genome assembly GCA_020205605.1 of Panax ginseng. Classification (NCBI taxonomy): domain Eukaryota; kingdom Viridiplantae; phylum Streptophyta; class Magnoliopsida; order Apiales; family Araliaceae; genus Panax; species Panax ginseng. The sequence continues at coordinate 110,022,767 of CM035131.1, read as the reverse complement.
CTGGATTCAAGCATGAAAAGTATCCTAATCATGTCTACAAATTAAAGAAAGCTCTTTATGGCTTGAAACAAGCTCCAAGGGCTTGGTACGAAAGGTTAAGTAAGTATCTCTTGTCAAACAGATTTATTAGAGGTAAAATAGATTCTACATTATTTATTAAGCATACAAATATAGATATCATTATTGTTCAAATATATGTAGATGATATAATATTTGGTTCTACTAATGATTATCTTTGTGAGTGGTTTTCCAAGTGCATGTATAAAGAATTTTATATGAGCTTAATGGGAGAGCTTAACTACTTTTTGGGTCTTCAAATCAAGCAAACGAAGGAAGGAATTTATATCCATCAAACCAAATACACAAAAGAATTACTCAAGAGATTTGGCTTTGAAGGATCTAACTCAAAAGGTACACCCATGAGCACATCAATAAAGCTCACCGCTGATGAGAAAGGTATTGATGTTGATATAACAAAATATCGAGGTATGATTGGATGCTTACTATACTTAACTGCTTCTAGACCCGATATAATGTATAGTGTTTGTCTGTGTGCAAGATTTCAGGCTAAACCCAAAGAATCACACTTAAATGTTGTTAAAAGAATTTTGAAATATTTAAGTAGTACAATTAACTTGGATTATTTTATCCAATTTCCAATCCTTTTGAACTAATAGGTTATTCAGATGCTGACTATGCAGGGTGTCAAATCAATAAAAAAAAGTACGAGTGGTGCTTGTACTTTCTTGGGACAAAGTCTCGTATCATGGCATAGTAAAAAGCAAACCTCAGTGGCTCTTTCAACTATTGAGGGTGAATACCTAGCTGCAGGAAGTTGCTGTTCTCAGATTTTATGGATGCGATAAACTCTATGTGATTTTGATATATTATGTGATTGTGTGCCTATATATTGTGATAATTATAGTGCTATATATATCTCTAAAAATCCTATGTTACACTCACGTAGAAAACACATAGAAGTAAGACATCATTTTTTAAGAGATAGTGTGTCAAAGGGTTTAATTAAATTAATTTTTATTCCTACTGAAAATCAAATTGCAGATATTTTTACCAAACCGTTAAGTGAAGACAGATTTTGTATGCTGCGAAGAGAGCTTGGAATGTGTATCTCATGATTTTATTTAAAAAAATATATTTTTGCATTATCGTTATCATATTCTCCATGTATATCTTATTAACTGATAAAATTAGGATAATTATGAGTTTGAATTTTCGGCTGCTCATTTAAGTCCTTAAATCATGGACGCAATATTCTAGGCGTCTCTCATAATGGTTTTGAAAATCGAAAAAGACAAAATGGTAATTTGGAGTTTCTTGACGAGCGTAAGCGTGTAGGAGTGTACATTGTACATGCATCCGTCCTTTTATATAACTTTCTATATGTCTCTCTCTATTTTCTATACTTCTCAAAACCTTTCTGACTTTATCTCTCTTTATACGTTTATCTTCTCCATCTTTACATTCAACATTATGAGAACTCAGACACATAAGCGTTCAATGATCGATTCAGACAATGATCAGACGCTGTTACCTCCCCAATCAACTGCCGGACCTTCACGAAAGCAAAGAAAACTGAAGAAGGCCGTGTCTGAGGAAACGAAGTATTTGGACTCTTCGTCTTCTGATGAATCAACTTTCAGTCCTTCCTTGCTGAAATTATCTGGACCCTCTCGGCAATGACAGTCAACAATCCCATCTTGTAAGGCTGAGTTCACTCCTCTACCGGTTTCGGTAAACCCTAACCTCACCTCTGAACTTCCTGAAAATTTCTTTCGAAGTAATGCATATGAGGTACGATTTAAGAATGTTATTTTTCCAAAATAGTTGGTTTATGAAAAATTAGTGGATCAAATCTGTTATCAAGAGTCTCCTTTGAAAACTTTGTTTGAATCTTGTGGTATCTCTTCCATGCTTTTTCCTCCTTCTTTTGCATATCCCAGATTAGTTTAACAATTTTATACTAATCTGGAATGTCATAGGAAGTTTTACACCTCTTTTGTTAAAGGAAATCTTTGTATTTCACTTTCATGGATTTTGGTAGCATTTTAAACATTCCATTCACCGGTGATTGTCCATTTACTCGAAAAGGGATTGTCCATTCTCCATTCACCCCTTTGGAACAATTACAGATTGTAATGGATAACCCTTTGTTGAATGATGTTTTTACTCCAAAAATAGTATATGTCTCTCCTCTTGCCTGTGTGATTCATCATCTTGTTAGGTTTAATCTTTTACCTCGTTTAGGTGGTAGTGCCGATTTTACCTATCAGGATTTGATAATTGTTGCCATGATTTTAAAAGGTCTGTCTTTTAATCTATCCCAAATGTTACTCCATCAAATGACAAGTTGTTTGAGAAAAACAAAAAACATGTTTTACCTTATAGTGCTAGTCTCACCACTTTCTTCAATCATTTTAAAATTTCTTTTGAAAATGAAAATGAAATTTCCGATTGTTGTTGAATGATTGAAAATGTCACGTATTATTTAATTGATGGTATGTTTGTTTCGTAGCTCCCATAATCATATTCCATCCTCAAATCCAACTTTTCTGTTATGCCCTCCAACTCAATCTTCTTCTAAGATTGTTGATATGTTGAAACTTGTTCTTAGTAATCAAGAAAAATGGCAAGCTAAGATGTCTGGCCTTAACACTCGTATAACTTTGTTGGAGAAAGGAAAATTGCCTTTGGGTGCTCCTGAAATTAAAAAACTTTATAACAAACTTGAAGATGAATTTATAGACTTACAAGCAGGATTTAAACTGCAAACCACTGCTTTGGCAGAGGTTATGCAACGAAGACTTAATCGGAATGCTTGTTAATTAAGTCAGGAGATCAAGTTTGTTAGTAATCAGGTTGGGGATTTGGTTGAGTTCATGTCTACACGTTTCAATAATGTAGGATCTAAGCTCCATATATGCAACGACGTACATTCATTCGATTCTGAAATGGGTTAATTATAATCGTTAGTTGAGTACATTGGTGAATTTCTTGACGTGCCATTACCCCTTGGAAATTTCATTCCGAGACCTCCTCAATTTGCTACTGATCTAAGCATTGCTGAAAAATTTCACCGTGCCAATCATCGCCCTTATTTCACACAAAGGCTTTTTTCGTACAACACGTGGTAGATCTCGATTGATCACGTTACTTCCCTTTTTGTTTGATGACAAAGGGTAAGAAGTTTTATGATGATTTTATGATTATGATGATTGTTTTTAAACTGCAAAGACTTATGTTGTTATGTTGGTTTTTGGTTTGGTGTGCATCACCAAAAGACTTATTATTAATTTGGGATTTTAACATTTGCTTAAAGTTGATATATTTGTTAGCAGTTAATATTTGATATTTGATGAACTAACAATACTGCAGGAAACAGGTTGTTTAAAAATTCAGGATTTTTCAAATTTACTGAAAATCGAATTTCAGAATCCTGAAATGATATTGTTGCTTGGATTTAGGGGGAGCTAATTATATTATGCATATATATAGGGGGAGCTAATGAGAATTATATAATTTTGGGTTGTCATCATCAAAAAGGGGGAGAATGTTGACTTAGTCAGATTCCATCCTTAAGTTTTGATGATGAATTGTTCATATACTAAATTATTTTATGGCTTTTCAAGTATCTGTTGATAAAGAACATTAGTGGAATTTTCAAGTGGATGAAGAAGTTTTTCTTTACTAGGAAAACAAATGTAAGGTCAATTGCATAATAATTGATTTTTCATTTAAAGGCTCTAGGACATATTATTTGCATCTTGTTATATGTCTTAAATGAAAAAGGGTTTAAAATCTAAATGAAAAAGGGTTTTCTAATATTAAATTAAAATTAGATATGAATTAAGATTAGATGTGTTATACGGTTACAAAAAGAATCGATATTTTATTAACATGTGTTTCGTGTACATACAAAAGGTTTACTTGATATCCTTGGGACATTTTTTTATAGCTACACGTGGATTTCTATGTATTTAAGTTTGCCTAGAAAGCCTAAAAGCCGGAAGCTATATATCCTTATGATTTGTTGCATATGCGGTTTTCAAGGAGTAATTATGAATATCTTGGATCCTGGTTGTTTAAAAAGATAAATATTATTACACACCACTATTACTGTTACACGCCACTGGATAGAGAGATAAAGTCAAAGTTATTAGTGGGTTATCTTTTTAAAGGGTCTTTTGATTTATCCAAACTGTATAACTAACAAAGAGATTGATTTGCTAAACTGGATAAATATTGACTTTCATTTCTTTACCGTTGTGAGTATTCTTTGATATTTTCATACCGATTGACTTGGACAAATTGAACAGATCTGGGATTAACGGTAATAATTTATGGGTTATAAAAACATATTTCATGTATGGAATTAAGATGCAACTCACTAAATTCTTCTTGCACTAACTATTATTACCGAGCAACTTATTTCAATTGGTGCAACCTTTGATCAGCTAAGTAATTAATCTTTTGATATTTATTAGCTGATATTCGGTGAGATTTAATTGTTTATTTTTGTGTGCTAATTGATCATTGCATATAGTTGAGCCTTTAATTGTTAAATTGATTATTCTTGCATTGATCATAGACCTCTATATTTGTATTTAATTTTCTATTTAGACTAAGTGTAGTCTAAAGGTGTTAATCCTAGTGGATTAGAGAAAAGGCTTACAAACAGGTTCAAGGAAGCAAAGGTGCTTGAAGAGTGCATAGGTGCAAAAGGAGCAAGAGTCCTCAAGAGAAATTAATTGTTATTAATTTTTGTAAGAATCTATTTTGTAATCGGTATTTATTTATAAAGAAATAAATAAAGTGAGTCTCCAATACTAGTTGGTATTGGACGTGGACTAGGCTATTATTATAGAGGATAATAGCTGAACCACGTAAAAAATCTTGGTGTTGATTTTATTATTTGCTTTACTTTAATTTCTCACATAAGCTATTTAATTATCTTAATAATTAAAATTTGAATATTTACAATATATTAAGATAATTCTTTAACACCAAGTGTTTTATCAAAGTTATAAATTCAGCAAGATATTTTCTTAAAAATAATCAGTTAATTCAGTAGGCCATATTAATTCAGTAAATTGAATTCATCAATATAGTAGCCTGAAATTAATAGTTTAATTTAAAGTTTAAAAATTGGTCATAGATTGCTCCCACACTTATTCAACCCCCTCTTCTAAGTGTGCCTAGATAAATTTCAGATATAATATTTTATTAAACTACTCTATAGTTTAATTAAACTATTTTTAGAGACTCAAAATTTTATTTTTCTGTTACTAACTATGTAGGAGGGCAAAAATGTCTTTTTACACCCGAGAGACAGCCCTAGAGGACTACAGTAAACTTCAAAACCCATAGACAGCCCCGTGGGATAGTAAACCCCAGAGAGAACACCGTGGTATATCAAATTAACCTCGGAGATAACCCTGAGGAAAGATAAAATCAACAACACTAACAACCCTAGAAACAACCCTGAAGGATAGTCGAAAGCCACCTCAACCTTGGAGACAAGCCCCGGGAGGGAAAAGAGGGAATATTGATAACTCAATATTAATAAAAAGTTATCCAGCTATAGATAAGGTCACAAAGATCCATCACAACAATCCCAAGTGCAAACTGCGCAAGACAGCTCAACGGACTGCCTACGAAGACTTGAAGATGCTATTCTGGTCATGGACCAATTTTCCTAGATTCAGAAAAGGGCAAGCCTCATGTCATTGTGTAGCTCTCAGAAAGAGCTTTTCGGAATAGTATGGCACACCTCCATAAGATTTCTGGATTAAAAGTTAAGAAGGTTTTAGCTAAAGGACACGTCGATAAAGGAAACACAGTTAGAGGCAGTAGGGCCCACCTAGTCCAACCTCAGTTTTACCTGCGGTTTGTGTAGGTAGACTCGCGGCTGGTCGGGTCTTTAAATATCAGCCCCCAACTCATTTTTAGCAAGAGAGAACAGAGAGAAAGGGCCCAAGAGAGAGAAAATCCGAGATTTAGAGAGAGAAATAGCTCAAATCTTGCTTCAATCTTTGTAAATCTATATTGTAAACACTTCTATACATATATACTTCTATATATCAAGTTTTAACCGGTGGAAATCGAGTTTAAAGACACTAAAAGTCATTCGATAGCAGTTCTCGTGCCATACTGTAAGATCTCTTCAGACCTGCTTTCATTTCTTGCTTTACTATATATATATATATATTTATAAATATTGATTTATAGTGATTAGATCTAGCTTTTCAACCATTCATTTTTTGTAAATAGTCGATCTTATCAATGTATTGACTAGATCTATCCCAAATCTAGCCAGATCAAGCTTTTAATCGGTTCAAAAGTTGTAAAACTTGAACCTTGAAGCTAGAATGGCTAAGATCTGGATTGATCTAGTTTTTTTATAAAGTTTTTGTAAATATTTAGCAACCACGTGACCCTAGATCTGTATCTAGAGAGAACGGGAAACTCATTTACTCGTATACAAGGATTTAGCCGATAAATCACTCATTCGAGTAAAGTTTGTAAGTTATATATCTATTTTATTTCGATATCTATTGCGTGCAAGCTTTAAATATTGTTATGTAAGCCTAAGAATCACAGGGTTGATGATTCAATCAATGAATCTAGATCTAGTTCCTATGATGAACATGTTTAAATTGTACAGTTAGCTTGCAACCCTTTATACATGTAAATCTAGGGCCTTAAAACGGTTATCCAGATTTAAGGCTCTAAAATAGTGAAAAATTATATATGTGGTGCTCTGGCTTACTTCTATGGCTTACATGCCCATAAGAAGTCCGACCCTTGTAAATAGTTCATATTTAGCCTCGAAGATTCTTCGCATCTCGAGAAATAAAATCAAAAAAGATGTCATTAGAATAAAATTGGAAGTATCAAAGGGCCTCAATTCCTATTCGGGCAAAAGGGTTTGAAAACCAGATTTCAAAACCTCACTTTTATATCTTGTTTAAAACTGAATTTTATGTAAATCAAACCCATTGTACATAGGTTTAAAGAATCACAACACTACTTCTAAAACAAAGCGCAAAACATCTTTGTAAAAGAAAAGCTTTTAACACATACACACACATGCATAGGGAATGAAAAAGTAGAGGTAACCGTGTTTCACAGAAGTCGGGGGCCTTCCCCTTGCTTAAGCAATCCCCTAGACTCTATGAATCTCGAGTTTCAGACCAATTAAATGGAGTCATATATTGGGCCATATTGCGAAAACCTTTCAAAACTCGGTTTAGTTGGTACAAACATTTTGAACTCATACCAACTGACTACTTTATCTAATTTGGCCCAATCATTAAAATTAATCTTTTCAAAATCGTTGACATTTATGTCGGTCTTTTCTAAAGTACACCCTTTAAGGAAGAAAAATAAAATCAACATAAAATAAAGGGTAGAAAAACACCTAGAAAGAAACAAAAAGGGAAAAAACCAGGCGTCGACAAGTGGCGACTCCGCTAGGGATAGTAGAGGGCTTAAGCCACATTTCAAGCTTTTTAATTTTATTTTTATCTCCATGTGTGTGAATGTTGTTCTTTACATTGAATGGATGCGAATGAATGCTTTACTTACAACACTTTGTATTAGTGCTTCACACAATGTCATCATGCATGCGGTGAGGTGCGATGAATGTATGTGAATTTATGTTATGTGATTCATCCACTAGGAGGCAAACTCGTTGGTGACTGATTACTGGACTCAAGAGGAGCATAATCCCGTGAGGCTTAGGAAAGGCATCACTCAGAACCGCTCTAATTGAAAGATCGGATTAATTAACCATCTAATAGATTGCAATGATCTGGGAACCTTCATGCCAAAAAGCCCGTGCGAGTAAACCTAAGATAGGTAAGCCTCTGATAAACCAAATGCGAAGGGATGTTTCTTCATGCCTTTCCCTTTCAATACCATGTCAAAATACTAAATATTAATTCTTGTCAAATATTAAATGTAAATTCAGAAAGTAGTATACACACAAGCCAATCATGTTTGATTATAAAGCATATATTTTATAACAATCTTATTCACTTATTAATAAAAAGTATTAATTTATTAAAGGCTTTTAATTATCTACATGATGCTGGTTTATAATATGTGATAAACCCATAGTTTTAAGCAATGCTTTTAGAATAATGATGATGATCATTCTAATGAGATCTAAATTCTTAAAAAGCTTAAAACTAAAATAGTTCCCAATAGTTGGACTAATAAATTGGGGATAAGTGAATAATAAATTGGGGATAAGTGAATCTGGATAGATTGGTACATACGTTGCTTGCTCATTGGATGAGGATGATTGATCTCATGATCATTTGTGTGGAGATACTAAAGCAAGTATGTAGGTACTTATTAGAGAATAAGTTCATTGAACGTGGCTCGCTAAGGAATACCTAATGGAGTTTTACTTACCTATCAATAGGAATTCCTGTAGTGATAGTAGTACAAGTAATCCTTGGACTTGAGATCATCATAGTGTCTTGTGTATGATGAATTATACTTTGACTTATTCGTTAAGATCCTTAGGGTATATCAAAGGGTATGCTTGGGTATAATATGTTAAACATGGAGATAATTTATGATCAATAAAAAATCTACTGCTTCTAGTAAAAGAAGAGATATGTCCTATGTGATTCGATAAATGACAATCCAGTAATCCTTGGCCAAGGTAGAATGAAATTAGAAAGGAGTTTCTAATTTGTATTATTTGGAGTTGTGCATTTAAGAGTCGAAATACATATAATTAAATAAAATAAGACTTGACAGTAATTCCATGTCTTATATTTAATTGGGACATTGTATGGTGGAAGGATTGAATTGTACAACAACTATTTACTCAAATGTTCTTTTATGATTAATGTTGAAATCTATATTATTTGGAAAGTCATTAATCGCTAGGGAGACTTATCCCTATTGTAGAATAAATTTTTTTATTTATTTAAATAAATTAATAGTTTAATTTATTTATTTAAATAAGATTAGAATTGTTCTAATTGATTTATTCACAACCGGTTTAATATGGAGAACCTAAACGGTCACACCATAAAAGGAAGAATAATTATTTAAGAAGTTAATGGCATAATCGTAATAATATGTTAAGTATATTTAATTTAATCTATGGTGATAGAATAAATTAAATAGCTTGATATTTATTATTTACTATTTTAGAAATATTAAATATATAAATTAATAAGATGAGTCTTATTAATATTATTACAATTATTATTATTTTAATTTCTAAATAGTTAAAAATTAATTTAATATAAGTACTCTCATTTATTCCTTATAAGATTGGGAGGCTAATTAATTAAAATATTTTAATTAATGATTCCTAATAAGATTGGGAGCATAATTAATTAAAGGAGTTTAATTAATTAAAATAAAAACTCAATTCCTTAATTATTAAGGAGGGTTGCCCATATCTATAAATAAGATGAGTCTTATTATGGGTGAGGGTGGTTGACACTTTCACAAAACACGTGAATATGTAATTCCAATAGTTAGGAGAGTACACCCTTTTTTTATGAGAGATAGAAAAACAAGGGTTTTGCTAAATACCCATCTTCTTGAATATTTCTTCTTCCTTGGTGGATCACCTCTAGAGGCCAAACACTTGGGTGGCTAACATTGATTAAAGGAAGGAACCAAACTCGGTGGATTTAAGTTTAACGCGAAAAGGATTGGAGGTAAACTTGTACTTGAGGAAGCTCGAATCTTCAAGGGTATAATTCTTGTTCTTCATATTTTTGTTTAATTAATAATTGTGCATAAAGAATGATCCGAGTATATGGTTTGTAAAATTTTAAAACTCTAATTTTCCATACTTCCGCTTACTTTGTGCAATTTAATTGCGTTTATGAATATTACAAACCTAACAGTGGCATTAGAGCCAAACCTTTATGCGAATTATTAATTGTTTAGATTCGATATGTATGATGATATGTGTTTAGAACAAATTTTTTGGGCATAATTATTAGTATATAATCATGTTTTTGGGGAAAACCTGCACAATTCGCGAGCTGAAAAAATAGATTTTGGAGATTAGCGCCACTCTCCAAAAATAAATAAAAAATATTTTGATTTTGATTTTTATTAACATAAAAGGTTAATTTTAATTAAAATTAAATTAAATATTTTTTCTGTAATTCTAACTTAAAAATAAAGGAGTTTATTTTGATTTAAAATTGGATTAAAATAAAGTTTGAGACCCCAAATTTTATGAATAAAGATTTAAATTTTAAAAAATATTTTTTAAAAATTATGGTGTGGATTTGATATAATGTTATAGTTGTGGGTAATATTTATAAATTTTTAAAAAGTATGCAAGTTGTTATATAATATTCGATTGGCTGGGAATATTCATTTTAACAGGAATATTCGCATAACCAAGACAATCATTGGTGGACCCTCACAATGTAATTATTTATTTTGATTGAGAAAACGACAAAAATATTTTTATGAAAATAACTACGGAAGTTTTACCGTTAATCGCTGAAACACCCTGAGTAAAAGTACAAAGAATACGCGTGGTTGCATATAAGACAATACCAGATTGATTATTGATGCTTACGTGAGAAGTCACTCGCTTTTGTTCAATTATTGCTACAAAGAATTGTTGCATAAGATCTCACGTTATTTGATTCAATTATTGTTTATATTTTATATATTATTAAATCAATAATTGAGATAACAAAGTTATTAATATTATTATTTGCAATATTAACGATGTCTAAGTTTCGCCAAGGAGAGGTTTGGTCACCTAATCATGCGCCAATAGGAGAAATCCTTATCGAAAAGCCCCCTCTTCTCGGGAACAACTCCGGTCGATTAATATTGTGAATTATAATAAAGGTGATAAGTTTTGTTTTATTATTATTATAAATGTAATAAAATGTAAAAACTTTTTATATAAAATGTAAAAACTTTTTATAAAGTTATTTATTTTTGATTATAAATATAATATATAATATTCTATTATTATAAAGTTTGCATAGTTATAGTGTTTGCAGATAGTAAAAATTTTTTATGTAATATAAAATGTAATACTTTTATAAAGTTATTCGTTTTTATTAGACTATAAATATATATATAATATTCTATTATTATAAAGTTATTTTGCATATAGTATTCAGATAGTATTTCAGATAGTAAAATCTTTTTATATAAAATGTAATACTTTTTATAAAGTTATTCGCATTTTATTAGATTATAAATAGAATATATTATATTTTATTTAAAAGATTTTGTTTTATTAGAATATTTTATTAATATCGTATAGTAAATTAATATGGACCGTCTGCTTAAAAGTAAATCAACTGGACCGCTCATGAATTAGTTACTATTCAAATCCATTCTCCTATAAATAAGCTCATTCCTTCATTATTTCTTACTTAATTCAATCGAAACTCTAGAGAGAGAAACTATAGAGAAAGAAGAAAAGTATTCTCGCTACTTCACTACTCCTATATCCAGCTTGCTACTTCACTACTCCTATCAGTATTCATGAAGAGAACTTCGTTATTCCATTCTTTATTATTCGTTGAATAAGGTAATACGCGGGTATTATTTTTTTGTATTCATGAAGAGAAACTTCGTTATTCCATTCTTTATTATTATTCGTTGAATAACTCTCGATTATGTTGAATAACTACCCTATACTTGGTGAAATTCTTCGTTATTCCATTCTTTATTATTATGTTGAATAACTCGCCTATGCCAAGTACCGCATACATGGTGAAATTCTTTCGTTATTCCATTCTTTATTATTTTCGTTGAACATCCCGAAATTCTTCCGCGTTGAATTACGCATGACCGGTTCCATTATTTATTATTTTGTTGAATATATCCTATCGTGCATTTACGCATGACCGGTTCCATTATTTATTATTCGTTGAATATCCCGTCTCGTATGCTATTTACGCATGACGACCGGTTCCGTTATTTATTATTCTCGTTGAATAACTCCGTCTGCGTGCGCCTATCGCATGCCCGGTGATTTCTTTTTGTTATTCCATTCTTTATTATACTCGCTTGGTTAAAGTTTTGGCTTTTATACTCCATGAAATTAGTGGAATATCTTTGATATTTGCGCTTCATCCAAAGATCTTTTCATGGAAATATTCTTTCGAGCATTCTTGAATTTTACTCCACAAAGCAAAGATCATGTCGATAATTTGGACGTTATTGGTTCCCGGATAAATTAATTCTTGAACTTGTTTTATTGAATTCTTATATCATTGTCATCATCATCTCATGTTTATATTATGTTGAAAGTCATCTGTGGCCTGTAGTGCATGGGGATGGACTTGGTATGATTATGACAGGATTATTCTAAGATAATCATGACCGTAATGTTACAAATGATGTGGTAAAAGTCCTCATCGCCCGTAGTGCATCGATGGACAGCTTGTTGTTGGCATGATCATGACTATCGATGAATACACAAATATCCTCGCCCGTAGTGCATGGATAATTTGTGGTTGTGATACTAATGAATATCCCTCGTCAGAAAGTGTGGATGATGTGGTTTATTTATTGTCGAGTCTCAAAGAATAAAAGTGATGAAAAACTTTTAAATCATAAAAGATAGTAGATTTTATTCTCTACTTGACTTTTTAATGGATTGTTTATTCACCGCAGCTTAAACTTGATGTTTGTTATATTGTATCGCTTTAACACTGTTCAAGGCTAACGATAATTTATTTCGCATTATCTTAGTCATAATATTTCTTATCGGGCTAGTTGAGCTCACCTTTTACTTTCATTGTTCTCTTCAGAAATGAGAACGTAGCAGGACTAGTCTGGGAAACGGAGTGATTGGGCCGTGATGATAAGATTAGTAGTCCTCACTATTCTATAAAATAGTGTGTTAATAAATGTATTGAGGACTTATTTTGAGTTTGAATATCGCCTGTAAGACAATATTTGTATTAAAACTCACAAACTCATGTCAGATATTTAAGATTGTATTTGTATTTGTACCATGTATTTGGCTACTCGTAATAGGTGATGTATACCTATTTTGGGGGCGCCACAGCTTGGTATCAAAGCTTAGGATATGATCCCCGGCCGAGATGTGAGACAAGAACTAGAGGGGAGAGACGGGAATTCTTCGCTAGTATGACCTACCTAAGTTTATTTGGTATTTAATTGCTTGGTCGAGTATATAGGATAATATGTGATATGTTAATTAACCCTTGTTTTGTGGCAAAGATTTGAAAATGACATCCGAAAATGTTGAGAATAAGAATGGAGCACATGAGACCGCTGAGTCTCCATGATCAATAATCGTGATAATGTGCATCAGAAGGCAATAATCCTCATGCAAACAACAACACCGATCAAATGATGAACGATGGAATGTTCAGAGGCTTTATGCAATTCATGCAACATCAAAAAGAGAGAGACTCATTCAAAATATAGGTGGAAATAATGGCAACCCACTCATTGGGTCATCACCGCTAAGCAGCTTCAAGGAGCCGGGACCACCGAGTTTTTTGGAAAGCCAAAACCACTTAAGGCGAGACGTGGATAAAGCAGATCACCAAGATATTTGATGTCTTGGGATGCTCGAGGAGCAAAAGGTTCCCTTTGCCACCTTTATGTTCATGAAGAAGAGGCAGACATCGGTGGGAATCTATAAAACGCACTCAACCGACGCACTCAAGATGTCTTGGGAGAAGTTCCAAGAATTGTTCAACGACAAGTACTTTTCCGAAAGTATTCATCACATGAAGGAGGTGGAGTTCATCAAAGTCGAGCAAAACAATACGACCGTGTCGCAAAGACGAGGCTAAGTTTTATGAGTTATCCCGATTTGCATCCCATTTGGTCGATAATGAGGAGAGAATGACGCGAATGTTTCTAAGAGGTTTGAAACCCAAATACGCCAATACCTCATTTCTCACAAACTTTGTTTATATTCAGATGTTGTGAATAGGGCTCGCTTATTGGAGCGCCGATAATGAGTCAAAGACAACCAAAAGCAAACGACCAACAACACGATAATAATCATATCTCAAATGGCAACGACCATCTAACAATGATAACCATCGGGGAAATTATCATGCTAAGAATGGTAACCACTTTTGTGGTAATCATGGCCAAGATAATAGAAGTGGAAATTTCAAGAAGAGAAGGTTCAATAATGATGGAAAGACGTCAAAGACCAACACCCATTTCAAAGGAAGAAGAACCACCACCTATCAGATGTTTCAAATGCGACAGGAGGGACACATCCGTCCAAAACAGACGCAAAGAATCCAAAGCGTGTTTCAATTATGGAAGAGAAGGTCACCTAGCTCGATTTTGTCGTGTAGTGAAGTCAAGTCCACCGGGATAGTGATGCCAAAGGATGTCTCCATAAGTCAAAGCCAGTAGTTTAAGTGAGAGCGTTTATCGAGGAACCCGAACGAAGTTATCACAAGTAAGTTAATCATAAAACTCACATAAGTCTATACCTTATTAGATACCGGTTCTACCCATTCTTTTATCTCTCGCTGCTTGCGCTCAACGCTTAAATTTGACTCTCGAGAAATTAGACTTTGACTTATCGTTGAAACTCTGCTAGAGAAACCTTCGTTACCTCCACTATTTATAAATCTTGTTTGATTCAAATCGACACTTTCACGCTAATTCGTCGATCTTATCTCTTTGAAAATACTTTGCTTTGATGTGATTTTAGGAATCGATTGGTTAACTACTCATCATGCTTTTCGTAAGGTTGTTAGCTTTCATATTCCTAACCAACCCGTTATGCTAATTCAAGCAACCAAACCACTAAAGTCAATCATCATTGTCATATCAAGCCATAAGTAAAGAGCCCCGAGCCTTTTCACCGGTGACTTCCTTTGTGTGGAATGCACCGCCAGACTTTCCGTAGGGGACGCCGTGAATAACGATGGCAAGTTGATAGGTATCAATGTGACGTGTTATCCAAGTCTTGGATGAGGGTCACAGCTTTTGAATGATATTTCTATTGTTAATAAATTTTCGACGTATTCTTGAAGACTTCTTAGCCTACCCTGTAGAGCGTGAAATCGAATTTTGTATCGACCTCAAAGACAAAAAACCCATTTCTAAAACCCTTAAATATTTCTTCAACCAAAACGAACGATAATGCGCCAAAGACGCTGGCTCGAGCCGTTGAAGATTACGACATATACCATTCAATATCATCGTGGAAAAGCGAACGTGGTAGCCGACGAACGAGTAGTAAGATCAGATGCATTTACGAGAAAGCGATGTTGTTAACACAAAAACCCATTTCGTATAACTTACAAATGATGAAGATAGAGTTAAAGACTCTAGGACCCACGTGAAGATAATAATATACGAGTAGAATCGATTTTAATCGATAAAGTTAAAGCCGCCAAGCTACATACTCGTGAAATGATGAATGTGAAGAAGAAGGTTCAAGAGGATGTTATTCTAGAAGCAAGAATCGATGAAGAGAGGAAATCTCAACCCTCGATTTTAATCGCCCATTTGAAATCCTCGATCGAGTAGGAATCGTGGGCCTATAGACTCGCTTTTACCGCCAAGTATGTCGCGGTTCATAACTTTTTTCACGATCGATGTTACGTAAATATGTGGATGACCCAACCACATTATTAAATTAGAACTAGACGAGATAAGTAAGATTTAACGATGAGGAGATACGTGTTAAAATCTTCGATAAGAAGGATCGTATTCAACACTCAAAGGTTATACCTCAAGAGTTAGAATCAAATGAAGTCAAGGTATCCTCATCTCTTCTAAGATACTGTGTACGCACGTAAATTTCGAGGGCTTAAATTTCATAAGGAGGGGAGATCAGAGACCCCAAATTTTATGAATAAAGATTTAAATTTCTCAAAATATTTTTTTTAATATTATGGTGTGGATTTGATATAATGTTATAGTTGTGGGTAATATTTATAAATTTTGAAAAGTACGCAAGTTGTTATATAATATTCGATTGGTTCTGGGAATATTCATTTTAACAGGAATATTCGCAGATAACCAAGACAATCATTGGTGGACCCCACAATGTAAATTATCATTTGATCGAGAAAAACGACAAAAAATATTTTTATGAAAATAACTACGGAAGTTTTACCGTTAATCGCTGAAACACCTTTAAGTTAAAAGTACAAAGAATACGCGTGGTTGCATAAGTAGCATACCAGATTGATTATTGATGCTTACGTGAGAAGTCACCGCTTTTGTTCAATTATTGCTATAAAGAATTGTCGTGATAAGATCTCACGTTATTTGATTCAATTATTGTTTATATTTTATATATTATTAAATCAATAATTGAGATAACAAAGTTATTAATATTATTATTTGCAATATTAACGATGTCTGTAAGTTCGCCAAGGAGAGGTTTGGTCACCTAATCAAGGCCGCCAATAGGAGAAATCCTTATCGAAAGCCCTCTTTCCGGGAAACAACTCGGTCGATTAATATTGTGAATTATAATAAAGGTGATAAGTTTTGTTTTATTATTATTATAAATGTAATAAAATGTAAAAACTTTTTTATATAAAATGTAATACTTTTATAAAGTTATTATTTTTTATTATAAATATTTTATTATATAATATATATATAATATTTATATATATTTTATAAAGCATAGTATTTTCAGATAGTAAATATTTTTTTATAAAATAGTAATACTTTTTTATAAAGTTATAAATTATTTTTTAGACTATAAAAATATATATAATATTCTATTATGTATAGTATTTATAAGTTTTTATAGTATCAGCATAGTAAAATTTTATATAAAATGTAATACTTTTATAAAGTTATTATTTATTAGATTATAAAATAATATATTATATTTTATTTAAAAGATTTTGTTTTATTAGAATATTTTTATTATACGTGATAGTAAATTAATATGGACCGTCTGCTTAAAAGTAAATCAATAATGGACCGCTCATGAATTAGTTACTATTCACCCATTCTCCTATAAATAAGCTCATTCCTTCATTATTTCTTACTTAATTCATCAAACTCTAGAGAGAGAAACTATAGAGAGAAAGAAGAAAAGTATTCGCTACTTCACTACTCCTATACTACTCCTATATAAGGGGTATTTTTTCTAAGGTAAGGGGGTATTATTTTTATTCATTCTTTATTCTGTTGAAGAGAACTTCGTTATTCCATTCTTTATTATTCCATTCTTTTGAATAACTCGAATAATACGCCGACTACCCTATATTGGTGAAATTCTTCGTTATTCCATTCTTTATTATTATGTTGAATAACTCGTCTATGCCAAGTACCGCATACATGGTGAAATTTCTTATTCCATCGTTATTCCATTCTTTATTATTCTGTTGAATAACTGGTGAAATATGCTAAGTATCGCATACATGGTGAAATTCTTCTATTATTCCATTCTTTATTATTCTCGTTGAACATCCCGTGTATATTTTACGCATGACTCGGTTCCATTATTTATTATTATTCGCTTGAATATCCCGTCTCGTGCGTTTACGCATGACCGGTTCCATTATTTATTATTTCGTTGAATATTATCTCTATCGCACGCATGTGCGCTTACGCATGACTGCCGTTCCGTTATTTATTATTATTCGTTGAATAACTCGTCTCAAAATGGCTCTATCGCGATGCCCGGTGATTTCTTTTGTTATTCCATTTTTATTATACTCATTCTTGGTTAAAGTTTTAAAGGCTTTTATACTCCATGAAATTAGTGGAATATCTTTGATATTTGCGCTTCATCCAAAGATCTTTTCATGGAAATATTCTTCCGAGCATTCTTGAATTTTACTCCACAAAGCAAAGATCATGTCGATAATTTGGACGTTATCGTTCCTCGGATAAATTAATTTTTGAACTTGTTTTATTGAATTTTTATATCATTGTCATCATTCTCATGTTTATATTATGTTGAAAGTCATCTGTGGCCTCTCGTAGTGTATAGATGGACTTGGTATGATTATGACTGACCAGGATTATTCTAAGATAATCATGACCGTAATGTTACAAATGATGTGGTAAAAGTCCTCATCGGCCCGTAGTGCATTGATGGACGCTTGTTGGCATGATCATGACTATTGATGAATACACGAATATCCTTGGCCCGTAGTGTATGGATAATTTGTGGTTGTGATACTAATGAATATCCTCGTCAGAAAAGTGTGGATGATGTGGATTATTTATTGTCGAGTCTCAAAGAATAAAAGTGATGAAAACCTTTTAAATCATAAAAGATAGTAGATTTTATTCTCTACTTGACTTTTTAATGGATTGCTTATTCACCGCAGCTTAAACTTGATGTTTGTTATATTGTATCGGCTTTAACATGTTGAAGGCTAACGATAATTTATTCTCGCATTATCTTAGTCATAATATTTTTCATCGGGCTAGTTGAGCTCACCTTTTACTTTCATTGTTCTCTTCAGAAATGAGAACGTAGCAGGACTAGTCTGGGAACCGAGAGTGACTGGTTCTGATGATAAAGATTAGTAGTCCCTCACTATTCTATGAAATAGTGTGTTAATAAATGTATTGAGGACTTATTTTGAGTTTGAATATTGCCTAGAAGACAATATTTGTATTAAAACTCATGTATTTCATGTTGTATATTTAAGATTGTATTTGTATTCTGTACTCATGTATTGGCGCACTCGTAATAGGTGATGTATACCTATTTTATTGCACACACAAGGGCGTAGTTTTCTCTTCACTTATATGGAAATCTTTGGTTCTCGACTTAACTTAAATCATTTTAGTTGGGATGTGTACACACTTGACCATTATGATTTAAGAGGAAAAATACAAGGAGTTGAATAGTTGATGTAATTGACAAGAGTTGTCTGCCTATTTATTTATATATAGTTTGTTGTGCACACACAAGGCTATATACATTTGAAATGGGATCCTTATTCTCACTAACTTATCTTTAATTAAATATTGCCGGACTATATATATTGAGGGTAATATAGTTTGATAAAAATAGTGGGAGATACCAATTTAAAATAAGACCTAATTTATCTTGGTAATTAATTAATAAAAGAATGTATGCTAAAATGTTGTTAATTACAAATTCATTTACAGAATTTTACAATGTCTAAATTACTATCACTGCATAGCATATTAGGTGCTAAATTAACCGGACCGAATAAATGGACTGGTTAAGGAAATTGAGAATAGTTCTCATGGCTGAAAAGCTATCTTATGTCCTTAATACGCCTATCCCTACAAAGGTTGAAGACAATGCCTTTGAGGAAGAGATTGTGTGACGCCCCCAAAAACAGGTATACATCACCCATCATGGGTCGCCAGATATCACACTACATAAATCAAATCAAAACTTAATTATACAACTGTCGTGCAACATACGATAAAACATAGCTGAGAGTTTTAAACACGAATAATATTTTCTAGACAATATCCATTCTCAATGAAGTCCTCATTACAATTATTATCACACTATTTTATAAAAATAGTGAGGACTGCTATAGCCACCATCTCAGACAGCATAATAACTGATAAAATACAATAAACATCAAGTTTAACTACAGCGGAATAAGCAATCCATTAGAAGAGTCAAGTAGAACATAATGTCTACTATCTCTTCTAGATTAAAAGTCCATCGTTAATATTTCATTCATGTAATACTCATCAACAGTTCTTTGTTATACAAAAAAAAAGAACTCTCATCACCTGTCTTCACCTGAGCCACCAAAGATTATAGTTAAATCCACAATTCATATTTATAATCATGTAAATCGACAGTTCCTCCTTGCCACAAAGGCTTAATAGAACGTTTACTCAATATCCTTACCCCAAAGGCTAAAGATATTCAAATGTAATAACAATGATCATACCAATCAGTTGTCTACCTTTGCACTACGGGCCAAAGATATTCAACTATAAAACCAATGGTCATGATCATGCCAATCAATTGTCTGTTAGTGCACTACGGCTAAAGACATTCAACTGTTAACTAATGGTCATGATCCTGCCAATCACATCATCAAATTATCCATGCACTACGGGCCAAGGATATTCGTTATTATCACCAGTGGTTATGATCATATCATACACCTATCCATCTTTGCACGTAAGCCAAAGATATACATCTATAAAACCAATAATCAACAGTCCATCTATGCACGTAAGCCAAAGATGACTTTCATCACAATATAAGCATGAGGATGATGACAATGATATAAGCATTAATCAAACGAAATCAAGGATAAATATTAAAGACATTAAATTTATCTAGAGTTTAAAAATATCCAAATTGTCAACATGATACTGCTTTGTGGAGTAAAATTCAAGAATAATATTCATATAAAAAATAATTTGGACAGAAAAGAAATATATTTTTTGGGTAAATAGTACCCCGTGAATAGTACCCTATGAATAGTACTTCGGGAATAGTACCTTGTGAATAGTACCCCGACATGAAAAGTACCCCAAATACCCGAGTGAATAATATTTAGGTGAATAGTAATTTAGGTGAATAGTAACCTGTTAATAGTAACTCGTGAATAGTACTCCGACACGAAAAGTGCCCCGAATACCCAAGTGAATACTACTAGACTGAATAGTAACCGGGTGGATAGTAACCTGTGAATAGTAACTCGTAACAAAAATACCAAAGAAAATGATATGCCATGACGAGTACAAAAGAAATGATATCTCATACTAGTATAATAGAATATACGAAACTGCAAATGGATTTTCACCGCCATGCGGTAATCCACGTAGGTAGATCATTTCCACAATTTAATAAAGAATGAATACGAAGGATCATTCACCATGCATGCGATAATCCACATAGACAGGTTATTCCAACAGAATAATAAAGAATGGAATAATAGAAGAATTCACCAGGCATGCGATAGACCGCACAGATAGGTTCTTCCAACAGAATAATAAATAATGGAGCCAGGTCATGCGTAATCCGCACATACAGGATATTCCAACAGAATAATAAAGAATGGAACCAGGTCATGCGTAATTCGCACAGACAGGTTATTCCAACAAAATAATAAAGAATGAAATAATAACAGAATTCACCAGGCATGCGATAGACCTCACAGACAGGTAATTCCAACAAAATAATAAAGAATAAAATAACAGAAGAATTTTACCATGTATGCGGTACTTCGCATAGACAGGTTATTCCAACATAATAATAACGAATGGAATAAAAACCCTTATGAGTATTGAAAGAAAATAACTCTCTTCATGAATACGAAAGAAAAATACCCCTTACCACAATAATGATATCCCTTACCTTAGAAGAAGACTGGATACTGAAATAGTGAGACTTCACTTTTTCTTTCTCTCTATAGCTTCTCTCTCTATAATTTCTCTATAATAATTACTCTATAGCTTTAGTGAATTGGTGAAAAATAATAAAGGAATGAGCTTCTATTTATAGGAAAACATAGTTTCAATAATTACACGTTTTGGGGCTCAAAATATTACAGTATAATACCTTTCTCTTTTTCTTCATTTTTAATTTAGTCCTGCAAATATTATCAAACTTGCACCACCTCCCCTAATAGTAAATCATGTGAATCAATAGTAAATCATGTGACTCAATAGTTCTAAACATGTAAAAAAATTAATTATAGTATAGTACCTTCATATATACCTCCATTTTTAACATAGGCATGAAAGTATTATCAATCTTGTACTAACTCCCCTAATAGTAAATCATGTGAATCAATAATGCACACATATGAACATATAGTTATCAGCATGTGAATTAATAGCAATTAATTGCTTATTTATCCGGTTAATTACCCGATTGGTCAATATAACCTCCAGACATCAATTATTATCAAAATAGATGTCGATTTCCACTAACACTAATAATTCTCACACAATGGAACTATCAATTTCATCTTTAATCAACACGAACTTATTCATCATTAATATTATAACTCACCATATTTAACAATCGTGTTAGTTCTAGGGAAAGAGGGGCTTTCCGATAAGGATTTTTCCTTATTAGCGCGCAATTAGGTGACCAAACCTCTCCTTGACAAAACTTCTAGACATTGTCAATGTTGCAAATAATATATAATATGAATAATTTTATCATCTCAATTATTGATTTAACAATATATCATATTATGCAGATGATACTGTGACAATAATTGAATTAATAATATGAGAGAGATATGATGCAACAATAATCAGTAGTAATAATTGAGTATAATTTAGTGACTTTTACGTAAGCATCAATAATCAATAATCGTGTGCTACTATGCAACCACATGCGTATTCTTCGTATTTTTTACTACTAGGGTATTTTATGACAACTTGCTTACTTTGAAATTTTTTCACATATCACTTTTTAACTTTAAACTTTTATCAATTTAACTATTTACCAAAAGCAGAAAAAATTGAATACTTTTATTTCATAAAATTAGGGATCTCACAATCTCCCTCCTTATGAAATTTCGCCTCAAAATTTACGCACTAGTAGTTCAAGAGATTAGAATACCTTGCTTTTTTTTTGGATTATGCACCTGATTATTTTCTCTCTATCATGATTTCCCATTTCTCATCTCACTGTGATTTCGAGATATCATTCTAGAATATAGTTTCAAAATAAGGGTTAATTGACATATCACATATTATCCCTATATACCGAATGAGACCAATTAAATACCAAATAAACTTAGGTAGGTCATACTAGCGAAGGAATTCCCCGTCTATCCCCTCCTAGTTCTTGTCTCACATCTCTGCCAGGAAACATATCCCTAAGCTTTGATACCAAGTGTGACGCTCCCAAAATAGGTATACATCACCCATCTTGGGTCGCCAGATATCACACTACATAAATCAAATACAACTTAATTATACAACAGTCGTGCAACATACGACAAAATATAGTTGGGAGTTTAAACACGAATATTGTCTTCTAGATAATATCCACTCTCAATGAAGTCCTCATTACAATTATTAGCACACTATTTTATAAAAATAGTGAGGATTGCTATAGCCACCATCTCGGACGATCACTCCGTTCCCCGACTCGTCCCAGCTATATTCTCATTTCCTGAAGAGAACAGTGAAAGAAAAGGGTGAGCTCAACTAGCCCAGTAAGAAATATTATGACTAAGATAATGCAGAATAAATTATCCTTAGCCTTCAATAATATAACAACTGATAGAATACAATAAACATCAAGTTTAACTGCAGCGGAATAAGCAATCCATTAGAAGAGTCAAGTAGAACATAATGTCTACTATCTCTTCTAGATTAAAAGTCCATTGTTAATATTTCATTCCTGTAATACTCATCAACAGTTCTTTGTTATACAAAAAAAAGAACTCTCATCACCTGTCTTCACCTGAGCCACCAAAGATTATAGTTAAATCCACAATTCATATTTATAATCATGTAAATCGACAGTTCCTCCTTGCCACAAAGGCTTAATAGAACGTTTAATCAATATCCTTACCCCAAAGGCTAAAGATATTCAAATGTAATAACAATGATCATACCAATCAGTTATCTACCTTTGCACTACGGGCCAAAGATATTCAACTATAAAACCAATGGTCATGATCATACCAATCAATTGTCTGTTAGTGCACTACGGCCAAAGACATTCAACTGTTAACTAATGGTCATGATCCTTCCAATCACATCATCAAATTATCCATGCACTACGAGCCAAGGATATTCGTTATTATTACCAGTGGTTATGATCATGTCATACACCTGTCCATCTTTGCACGTAAGCCAAAGATATACAACTGTAAGACCAATAATCAATAGTTCATCTATGCACGTAAGCCAAAGATGACTTTCATCACAATATAAGCATGAGGATGATGACAATGATATAAGCATTAATCAAACGAAATCAATGATAAATATTAAAGACTTTAAATTTATCCAGAGTTTAAAAATATCCAAATTGTCAACATGATACTGCTTTGTGGAGTAAAATTCAAGAATAATATTCATATAAAAAATAATTTGGACAAAAAAGAAATATATTTTTCGGGTAAATAGTACCCAGTGAATAGTACCCTACGAATAGTACTTCGGAAATAGTACCTCGTGAATAGTACCTAGACAGGAAAAGTACCCCAAATACGTGAGTGAATAATATTCGGGTGAATAGTAATTTGGGTGACTATTAACTCGTGAATAGTACTCCGACACGAAAAGTGCCCTGAATACCCGAGTGAATAATAGTAGAGTGAATAGTAACTGGGTGAATAGTAACTCATGAATAGTAACTCATAACAAAAATACCAAAGAAAATTATATGCCATGACGAGTATAAAAGAAATGATATCTCATACTAGTATAATAGAATATACGAAACTGCAAATGGATTTTCACCCGCCATGCGGTAATCCACGTAGGCAGATCATTTCCACAATTTAATAAAGAATGTGTGACACCCCCAAAACAGGTATACATCACCCATCTTGAGTCACCAAATACATGGTACAAAATACAAATACAAACTTAATTATACAAACGTCGTGTAATATACGACAAAACATATGCTATGAGTTTTAATACAAATATTATCATCTAGACAATATCCACACTCAATGGAGTCCTCATTACATTTATTATCACACTATTTAACAGAATAGTGAGGACTACTAATGCTATCATCTGGACCGTCACTCCGTTCCCAGGCTCCGTCCCTTATATTCTCATTTCAAGAGAACGGTGAAAGAAAGGTGAGCTCAACTAGCCTAAAGAAGAAATATTATGACTAAGATAATGCGTAATAAATTATTATTAGTCTTCAACAATGTTAAACCGATAAAATACAATGACATCAAGTTTAAGCTGCGGTGAATAAGCAATCCATTAGAAGAGTCAAGTAGAGCATGATATCTACTATCTTCTATGATTTAAAATGTTTTCATCAATTTTTATCGCTGAGATTCAATTTCATAAATAAATCACATCATCGAATCATCCCTGCACTACGGGCCAAGGATATTCATTAAATCATCCATGGTCATGACTATACCGAATAATCCCTGGTCATAATCATACTAAAAATTGTCCATCAATGCACTACAGGCCACTGAGGATTTTTACCACATCATTTACAACATTACAGGTCATGATTATACCGAATGATCCCTGGTTATAATCATACCAAGTCCATTTATGCACGTAAGCCAAAGATGACTTTCATCATAATATAAGCATGATGATGATGACAATGATATAAGCATTAATCAAATGAAAACAAGGATAAATATTAAAGACTTTAAATTTATCTAAATATTATCCATCACTTAAATAACTCATAATCTAATATTGTTAATATTATAACAATATTTTAATCACTTCTTAAACTTATAAATAATTTAATTTAATTGTTTACACTTTACCAAATAATGCATTTAATCATTCAAAAATGCCATACTCATAAGATTTAATCACCAATGATCAAATCACTTATCAAAAATCTACATATACCTTATATAGGATTTTCAAGCCCTAAAATCCTATTTACCAATTCTTCAACTTCACATAACATATTTAACTCATATGTTTGTAACTAAACCATTTTCATGAAAAATTACCAAATCAACTTATTATTTTTCTATCATTTGTCCAAACATATATACATATATTTCATACACAACAAGTATTTTCTTATAATTTTTCAACTCCCTTAAGTATTTTTCAAAAATCAATTTCTAATTAATTCTTTAAGAAATTAGCTACCTCAAGTTTAACTCAAGAAATTCCCAAATCTTGGCAGGATCTTACACATGTTAATGTGAGCTTCCAATTTAAATTTCATGGTCATCGGAGTTATAGAACTCCGGTTATAGCGTTTTTCGTCGGAAAAACCTAAATATTGAAATAGTCATAACTTGCTCATTTTAAGTCGGGAATGAGCTCATTTTTGGACAGGAGGTACTTTATACCATATATTTCCATGTCCCAAAAAGTAGGAATTTTTTTCTCAAATTAATTGGTCAAACTTGACCCTTACAAAATTGTAGGCGAGCTTTTTTCTCTTTTTATCACTTTTCATACTTTGTTAAAAATAATTCATACAAAATCTACAACTCCTCTTTCGGTGATTCCACTTGGAGATGTTAGAAAACTTATCATAATATCCTCCCAAATTTTTAGAATTTTGAATGTAAAGAAAAAATTACTTAAAGCGCAAATGGATTTTAACGCATGTGCAGTAATCCACGAAATGCATCATTTTCACAATTTAATAAGGAATGAATATGAAGGATCATTCACTATGCATGTGGTAATCCACATGTACAAGTGTTATTCAATAGAATAATAAAGAATGGAATAACAATGTAAATCACCATGCACGTGCGATAGACAGCATGCAGAAAAGTTATTCCAACGTAATAATAAATAATGGAACCAGTCTTTGTAAAACGCGTCGACAAGATATTCCAACGAATAATAAAGAATGGAACCGGGTCATGCGTAAAATGCAATAGATATGATATTCCAATAGAATAATAAAGAATGGAATAATGTAAGAATTTCACCATGTATGCGGTGATTCAGATGTATAAAGTTATTCCAACATAATAATAAAGAATGGAATAACAGAAGAATTTCACCATGTATGCGGTACTTTGCATATACAGGTTATTACAACAGAATAATAAGGAATTGAATAACAATAGCTCTCTTCATGAATACGAAAGAAATAATACTCCTTACGTTAGAAAGAACTAGATACTGGAGTAGAGAGGTAGCAGACCTCTCTTCTTCTTTCTCTCTATAATTTCTCTCTATAATAATTGCTCTATAGCTTTAGTGAATTGGTGAGAAATGAAGGAAGAATGAGCTTCTATTTATGGAAAAATATAGTTTCGATAATTGCACGTTTTGGGGCTCAAACAATTATAGTACAATACCTCCAACTTTTCTTTCATTTTTAATTTAGTCCTGCGAGTATTATCAAACTTGCACCACCTCCCCTAATACTAGATAATGTGAATCAATAGTTCAATTATGTGATTCAATAGTTATAATCATGTGAAAATACGAATAACAATATAGTACCTCCATCTTTAACTTAGTCATGCAAGTATTATCAATCTTGCACCAACTCCCCTAATAGTACAAGAATGTGATTCAATAGTACACACATGTGAACAAATAGTTATGTAAGCATGTGAATTAGTAGCAATTAATTGCTCATTTATCCGAATAATTACCCGATTTAACAATATAACCCCATAGACATCAATTATCATCGGAATAGATGTCGATTTTCACTAACACTAATAATTTCAACACAATGGAAATATCAATTTCATCTTTAATCAACACAATCTTATTCATCATTAATATTATAATTCATAATATTTAATAACCAGGTCATTCCCAAGAAAGAGGGGGCTTTCCGATAAGGATTTCTCCTTATCAAGCACAATTAGATGACCAAACCTCTCCTCGATGTAACTTCCTAGACATTATCAGTATATTGCAATTTAATAATATGAATAACTTTGTCATCTCAATTATTGATTTAATAATATATTATTTTATGCGCAGATGATACTATGACAATAATTGAATCAATAATGAGAGAGATATGATGCAAAGCAATTATCGTGAGTAATAATTGAGTATAACTGAGTGACTTTCACGAAGCATCAATAATCAATACCGAGTGTGCTCTTATGAAACCACGCAGACATCGCATTTACTTTTACTACCGAGTAGTTCAACAATTTTAACGGTAACACTCACGTTATTTTTATAAAAGATAATTCGCGTTGGTTTTACAACAATACTTCCGTTTAGGGGTCCACCAATGATTGTCTTGTCGTCGTCATCGAATATTTCCGACAAAAAGAATATTCCTGCACTAATCAGAATATTATATAACCACTTGCTTACTTTGCAAAATTTGTAAATATTACCCACAACTATAACGTTATATCAAATCCACACCATAATATTAAAAAAAATATTTCGAGAAGTTTAAATCTTTATTCATAAAATTTGGGGTCTCACAGAATAAATACAAAGGATCATTCACCATTTATGCGGTAATCCACATAGACAGGTTATTCCAATAGAATAATAAAGAATGGAATAACAGAATAATTCATCAGGCATGTGATAGATCGCATAGACAGGTTATTCCAACAGAATAATAAATAACGGAACCAAGTCATACGTAATCCGCACAGACATGATATTCCAACAGAATAATAAAGAATGGAACCAGGTCATGCGTAATTCACACAGACAAGATATTCCCACAGAATAATAAAGAATGAAACCAGGTCATGCGTAATCCGCACAGATAGGATATTCTAACAGAATAATAAAGAATGGAATAAGAACAAAAATCACCAGGCATGCGATAGACCGCACAGACAGGTTATTCTAACAGAATAATAAAGAATGGAATAACAGAAGAATTTCACCATATATGCGGTACTTCGCATAGAAAGGTTATTCCAACATAATAATAATGAATGTAATAACAACCCTTATGAGTATTAAAAGAAAATAACTCTCTTCATGAATACGAAAGAATAATACCCCTTACCACAATAATGATATCCCTTACCACAGAAGAAGACTGGATACTAGAATAGTGAGGTAACAGACTTCTCTTCTTCTTTCTCTCTATAGCTTCTCTCTCTATAATTTCTCTATAATAATTGCTCTATAGCTTTAGTGCATTGGTGAAAAATAATGAAGGAATGAGCTTCCATTTATAGGAAAACATAGTTTCAATAATTGCACATTTTGGGGCTCGAAATATTACAGTATAATACCTTTCTCTTTTTCTTCATTTTTAATTTAGTCCTGCAAGTATTATCAAACTTGCACCACCTCTCCTAATAGTTAATCTTGTGAATCAATAGTAAATCATGTGACTCAATAGTTCTAAAAATGTGAAAAAATTAATTATAGTATAGTACCTTCATCTATACATCCATTTTTAACTTAGTCATGTAAGTATTATCAATCTTGCACTAACTCCCCTAATAGTAAATCATGTGAATCAATAGTACACACATGTGAACACATAGTTATCAGCATGTGAATTAATAGCAATTAATTGCTTATTTATCTGGTTAATTACCCGATTGGTCAATATAACCTCCAGGCATCAATTATTATCAAAATAGATGTCGATTTCCACTAACACTAATAATTCCCACACAATGGAACTATCAATTTCATCTTTAATCAACACGAACTTATTCATCATTAATATTATAACTTACCATATTTAACAACCGTGTCGTTCTCCCAGAAAGAGGTGTGGCTTTTCGATATGATTTCTCCTTATTGGCGTAAATTAGTGACCAAACCTCTCCTTGATGTAACTTCTAGACATTGTCAATATTGCAAATAATAATATGAATAACTTTATCGTCTCAATTATTGATTTAATAATATATCATATTATGCAGATGATAATGTGACAATAATTGAATTAACAATATGAGAGATATGATGCAACAATTACTGTAGCAATAATTGAGTATATCTGAGTGACTTCTTACGTAAGCATCAATAATCAATACTGTGTGCTACTATGCAACCACACGTATTTACTGTACTTTTACTACCGGGTATTTTATGACAACTTGCTTACTTTGAAAAATTTTCACATATCACCCTTAACTTTAAACTTTTATCAACTTAACTATTTACCAAAATAGAAAAAATTGAATACTTTTATTTCATAAAATTCAGGATCTCACAGATTGCTACTTTTAAAAAGTGGCAAGGTGATGCACAGTTGGCTCAATGCATCATGCTCGCATCCATGAGTAACGAGCTTCAGCGTCAACATGAAACTATGGATGCTCTTACTATATTCCTGCACATCAAGTTGTTGATGGTGAGGAATGTAGGACTGATAGATATCAAATATCTAAGGAGCTCTTCTGATCTAGAATGACCGATGACACTATAGTACAAACAAAAGTCCATTATCAACTTGATTGAATAATTAGGACAATGAGTTTTGTTATGGATGGAGAGTTGTACCAAGATTTGAGTTTGCACTCACTCCCAGACTCCTTTCATAATTATTGTGAATTTTTCATATGAACAAGCTAGATATCGGCCTCACTGATTTGCTTAACATGTTGAAAAATGTTGAGAGTCACTTTTCAACTAAGAAAGACCATGTCTTACTGGTAGGGGCCAAAGGATCTTCTGAAAAGAAGAACGATTCTAAGAAGGTAAATAAAAAGGGCAAAAATAGTGGATAATAAGAACAAAACTGATATGGATAGCAAAGGAGTTTGCTTCCATTGCAATAAGCCTGAACACTGGAAAAGAAACTGCGAGAAGTATCTTGTAGAGGCTAACCAAAAGAAGCTTAGTGAAGCTTTGGTTATAAATATAGTTTTTGTTCATGATTGAAATAAATTTTTCTTTAAGTAAAGGTTCTACTTGGGTATTGGATACTGGCTTTGGTTATCATAAATATAGATTTATGAAGGGACCAAACAGAAGTAGAAAGCTAAACAAGAGACAAGTAATCCTATGTGTGAAAATGAAGCAAAGGTTGCTGCATTAGCCATATGAACTTATTATTTAGAATTGCTTACGGGAAAGTCTATTAAGTCAATATGTTGTTATTGTATTTGAGTTCTCGTTAGAAATATTAATTCCATTTTGTTGTTGGACAATGAAATTTTTGGTATTATATTTAAGAACAATTGTTGTTCTATTTATAATAATAATGTTTTTATAGAACTGGAATATTACTTAATGGATTTTGTGTACTTGACTTACATGAAAAATTATTTTACAAATTGAACAAACTAGTATAAAAAGGGAGATGATCATTCAAAGAGTTGAATGTTTGTATTTGCTGAAATACAAGTGTGAATTATTTGAAAGGTTCAAAGAATTCTGAAGTGAAACAAATTGGCAAAGTATTAAGATTCTTTGATTAGATCAAGGAATAAATACTTATGCAATAAGTTTCTAGACCATCTCAAATGGTTTTCTCACAATGGACGCATCCTGATACGCAATAATTGATTGATGTATCTGAAAGGAAAAATCGTACCTTATTGGACATGGTGCGGTCCATAATGATTTTATCGACATTCCAGTATCCTTCTGGGGTAATGTCCTAGAAAATACTGCATATCTACAAAAAGGTAACCTCAAAATCTGACCACAAGACTCCATAAGAGTTATGGACAGGGAGGATTCCTAATCTTAAGTATGTTAAGATAAGGGATTGTCCAGCTTATGTGAAAAGGTTTCAAAGGATATGCTTGGGACAAGATTTGACAAGTACAGATTTGTGGGACATCCTAAAGTAAGATTAGGGTATA
This sequence comes from Panax ginseng, assembly GCA_020205605.1. Lineage (NCBI taxonomy): Eukaryota > Viridiplantae > Streptophyta > Magnoliopsida > Apiales > Araliaceae > Panax > Panax ginseng. The sequence continues at coordinate 109,991,424 of CM035131.1, read as the reverse complement.
TGTTCTATAATTCTACTTAGTAAAATGTGTTTGTTGCGAAACACGCTACCTTCTAAGATAAAGGTGTTTATCATTGAAGGGGCTAGTGGGAGGATAATAGAATCTTGAAGAGTTCAAGAACCACAAAACACTATGTAGACACTCGAAATTTTCTGCACACCTGTTACTGACATTGCAGGAGGGCGGATTCATCTTTTGGAGATAACCCTGGAAGACAGCTCACATCCATTTCGGATACTACCGGAAGTTCAGTTTCAAAACTCGGAACACACACCGGGAGTATCATTTCTAACCCCGAAACACACACCGGAAGCATCATTTCCAACCTCGGAGATAACCCTGAGTTTCATCCTTGGAGATAATCCCAAGGAATGTTGTTGCAATTTCGGCGATAACTCCGGAAATGCTTGTTTCAAATACATGCTATCAGCTTCAATCTCAGACCTCCTGCCAAGGCACTCATACCGCAGACCTGGAGCTAACACCGGGCAGACATGCACTCTTATAGATGACCTTGCGACATTCAAACACTTACAGCAGTCCAATCTCAGATGTAACCCTGAGCAACGTCTACTTTCAACTCAAACCGGAGATAACCCCGGTGAGGAGTCAAACGTCATCTTGCCACCTCAGCACCTGCGCGTCGTCTCAACATTTCATACATACATACATACATACAACAATATCCTATAAGAACCCAGGAGTTCCAATCCTGAGTGACTATTACGCGTGTCAGCACACCGGATAAAATTTGAAGCTTGAAGACTATGGGCATGATCCCCTCTTCCTGACTTCGTACAACCTCTAATCCATGTTATTGTGTAACTCTCGACACAAGCGGTTCGAAGAAGGTCTTATATACCTTGTTCGGATGCTCGGATTGAAGTTCTGCAAGTTTGAGCGGATATTACAAAGGCACGCGAGTGCACGACTTCAAGACAATGGGGACTCCACGGAGCCCAGGCACCCGGGTAGCCATGCAGTGTAATCAAGGTCGCCATGGGTACACTGCTGCTCCCCCACTCTATAAATAGAGGGCTTGGGATGGCCATTTGAAAAAAAGAGAGGCGAAGAAGCCCTGTCCAATTTGCTCCGTACACACCCTATGACAACCTGAATTTTTATAAGTTATTAAAATAGGAATTTAATAATTAAAATTCTTATTATGAGATGTTTTTAGTTTGAGTATGTATATATACGTGCTATATATTTTGAAATATGTGATTTGGCGTGAAGAGAAATATATACTCATATATTGGGAAAGTGAAGTTTAATAGTTGAGTTAACTATTGAAGGAATTAAATGAATTTGGTAATTAATTTTAAATATTTATTAAATTAAATAAATATTTTAAATAATTTATTTATTGAGAAAAATAAATAATTTATGAAATTGTGGTATAATAATTTAGTTACGTGTGTATGATAATTATATTAAGCAAAGATAAATTTTATTCTTTGAAGATTTAATTTAATGAATTAATTAAATTAAATGAGTTTTTTAATATTAAAGAAAATAAGTAAATTAAATAAAGTGATGTGTAAGTCTAATTTATTAATTAAATTAGATATATGATTATTTATTAATCATAAGAAGAATTATAATAAAAATTATAATTATTTATAATTATATTGTAAGTTGTGAGAATTGATTACAGGTGTAACAAATAAAAAAAAAACTATATAATATAATATTATTAAAATAAACTAGTGGGGGATAATTGTGCGTAGCCAAACAAGGCCTTGTGGCCTTTGGCTTATTGTAACTGAAGTAGACGTATTATTTTGCTAACGGAAGGATACGTGAGTGAAAGCCATATCAGTTATTCTTCGCGTCTTATTTCTAAGGCTAAATAGCAGAGAGAGAGAGAGAGAGAGAGAGAGAGAGAGAGCTTGATGAGGAAGAGAGAAAATACAGTGGTTTGAGAGAGGGTTTTCTAAGATTATCAAAAAGAGGAAGAAGGATTGCTAAAGCTCTTGTGACCATCTTGTAAAGAAATCAAGCATAGAAGGTATGAAAACCTAAGTTTATGTTCTAAATTTCTAATATTGGATTATGTGAATTCGATATTATAATTGTTAAAATTAGTTTATGTAATCAATTGGTTGTTATCTATACATGATTATAGTAAGAGAGTTCATGGAAAATGGGTTTGAAGAAGAGAAGTGAATATTAGTGTGTATTCATATGTTATGGCTTAAGAAAGTATGAAATTTTATGTCTAATATGTGTTATAAACTGTAAATTGATAGTGGAAGTTGTTAGTATGTTGAAAAACGAAAAGAACGAAAGTTAAACGACCCAATTTGGTTGAGAAACGAGTTCATAGCGAATGAATTCGCTAAATGTGTTCAAAACATGAAATTATAGTATGAACACTGAATTGGAACTCTTAAAATTATTTGTTAATATGTTTGAAGTGTTATAAGAGTTTAACGAGTCCAACGAATCGAAAATCGACTAATTCGGACTTAAAACGAAAAAGATATGTCCAAAAGCTTTGTTTTATGCGAAGAAGCTTTGCCATTGCCGCAGATCCCAGAGCTGCTGCACAGAATCAGACAATGGAATCTATGAAGGATTTGTGCGCGGCCACGCACCTAGTGTGCAAGGTGTGATTGCTTTAACTTGTTTTGGTAAAACGGTTATAACGTTTTCATACGAACTTCGATTGAGGTGATTCAAGATGATCCAGAACGAGGACGAATAGACCTACAACTTTTGTTCTTTAAGTGTTTTAATTTGAGGTTTTAGGAAGGGTCAAAATGGTCATTGTTAGGACTGTTGTGTTTTCGGAGGCAATCGGAGGGCGTCGGGCATGCACGTATGCAAGTGTAATGCTCTTGACGATAAGAGATGTTGTTCTAAGTTATAGAACATGAATATTAGGAAGTATAATGATGCTTAACATTAATAAATGATATAATAGATAAGTTGTATATGCATACTAAGCACACACAAGAGAGACAATTGGGCGTGTGATGAATAAACGTTGAAACGCTGTGATAAGTGATAATGAATGTAAAAAGTGTTTTAAATCAAATGAAATGAATATAATAAGATATTGAATAGTGTTAATATAAAACCAATAAGTAGTCCTAGCGAGACTTAAACATTTGAATGAACTTCAAATGTGAAATACAGTGAGATATAAGTTGAAAGTTAACATAAACAAATTGAACATTGTGTATTTATGATAGGAAGGGTTATGAGATGTAGAATAAAGTTTCCATTACAACTAATATGCGTTGCTATGTGACGAATAGTTAGTGCGAATGATTATATAATTGTGTAGGGCACATGAAGTGCAGATATCTGTAAGCTGTTAAACTGTTATTGGTAAACAACGATCAAGGCAAGTCTTTCAGTTCCTATTTGCTATGTGAACTTAGTGATTAACTATTTTAAATCTTTTTTACAAAGAGCATGTTGTGTTATATATATGTTGAATTTATGAAATGTTAAAGTCAATTTATGACTACGTTGATTGAGTAAAGCATGCTGATTGAGTAAGGAACTCAATCTTTATACTTGTTATATGAACTGTAACATGTATGTTATGTTAGTCCAATGTTTATGAGATATATGTTGAGCATGTTACTATGTGCTACGTGATGCATGAAAACTGTTAGATTTTGCTGGGCTATCGAGCTCAACCTTGCAAATAACCATTTTTACAGGTTAAGGATTGAAGGTAACACTATGTGCTACTTGAATGACGTGGATCAGAAATAATACACGAAGATTAATATTTTAGCTAAAGTTGTTAATTCTTTATACCATGATTAAGACTCATGAGATGTACTAAATGTTTTATAATGTATAGTTTTATGTTGAGTTGTAAAGCTAATGTTAGAGTTATCTGATATGTAAAGGTTATCGGATTGAAATGTAAAATTTTATAATAACAATGATAAAGTGAATCATAAAATAAGATTGATTCAAAGACGTGTAGATGATAAAGGTTTTGATTCAGGGAATTAAAGTAAGAAGACATAAAAGTTTAAATTATTCCGCATTTTATATAGTTTAACATCGAATAATGATGTAAAATCAGAAGGTAGACGTGTTAATAGCGACCGAAGTTGAGAATTAAATTGTATGAATTTTGGGGTCGTTACACACCCCATATTGAGTGTTTCCTTATTTTAAACACCTGTTAGCCCACATATAGATATACATTTACCGGCGGGAGCTGAGTGTTTATCCATATAGAGTCATAGAAGCCTGCATTGGCAGCCCACTATAAGCCTTCTCACACTCTATAAAGCCTTTCTCTTCATCTTTGCACACACTATTCTACACATTGAGAGTCGTGTTGTGTGCGTATGCTTGGACTTCGGTCCGTGATTTTCTTTTCTGTCTGTATATATATACTTATATATGGACTAACATTATCGAGTTATGCCTCGATTGAGCCTAGACTTACGTCTCGAGCGTTACTTTGCTTATGCTTATATATATATATACTTATATTCATAACTGCTATCGTATTATATCGATGAGCCTAGACTTATGTCTAGAGCGTTTATCGCTTATATATATATATATATATATATATATATATATATATATACTTATATATATAATCGCTGTTGTCGGAACATATCTCATGAGTCTGGATTTTACATCCTAAGCGCTTGCGCTTTATATATATATATATATTTACATTTACGTCAAGCCCGGAGTTTACTTTGGAGGCCTTTTTTGATTTATTTACATTTAGTCCCTTACCGAGTTTACTTTCGTGGCGGTTGATAAATCTTTTACTTTTCTTTACATTTAGTCCCACCTGGAGTTTACTTCGTGGCGGTTGATTGCATTTACTACTTTATTTATTTTTTTGATCCCTCATGGAGTTGCTTCGTTGTGGTTGATCATGTCTATATATATATTTACCGCTTTTATATATTTACATTTCCGATCCCCCATGGAGTCTCTTCGTAGTGGTTGATCATGTCTGTATATATATTTACAGCTTTTATATATATAACTGCCATCGCTTTCATATAATGCGCAGATCATGTGAGCCTAGGAATCATGTGATCACAGCATTCGGGTCTCATGAATCTAGATTGATGTTCGTGATGGACATTTTTCAAATTGTAGCGCCTTGTACATTATTTACAGTGTTTGAATTTCCTTAAATGGTTGTCATGCCCATGAGGAGTTTGGCACTGCTGTATATTATTTTCTCGAAGATGCCTCGCATCTCGAAAATAAAAGCAAACAAGCCGAACATTTAATAATAAAATGGAAGTATGAAAAGGTCTCAATTCCTATTGAGCACAGGGTTTGAAAAACCTCTTTTTACAAAACTTCATTGCTATATCTTGCTTAAAACTGATTTTTTTTATAAATTTAAACCCCTTGTATATAGGTGCGAGCGAGGCCTCGCACTAATTTCAAATAATTGCACATTGATCCACACACACACACACATATTCATATAATAGTTTCTTGAAAAGTTGTAGTCACCGTGGTAACACGGATGTCGGGGGGTGCCTAACACCTTCCCTCCGCATAATCAAGCCCCCGAACCCAAATGAATCTCGGTTTCACAGACCCATTTAGCAGTGTCACATCACTGGGTCAATGTGCAAACCTTTTCGGTTACGTTGGTGCAACCAGTTAAAAACACCAACTGACGACTCTTAAAGTCAAATCATCGGCATTACACATGTCAGACCTTTTTAACTTGTGTTTTCAAATAAATCTCACATTAATATGAGAACACCAAAGAACAAGTACCGAAAAGGGACAACTAAAAATCCCGACGTCGACAGGTGGTGACTCTGTTGGGGACCCCAGTAAGAGGGCTTAAGCCGCTATTAGAAGCTTTTTAAAACTGTTATATGCTTGTGTGTGAATGTTGCATTTACATTTATGATGAATGTGTACGAATACATTTTACTTACTGCATTGCAAAATATCTATCTGTGATATTAGTGCTTCGCACATGTCATCATTTTCATAAATGGTGAGACACGTTGTATGTGAATGTATGTTATGTGGTTCCTCCACCAGGAGGCTATCCTGTCGGTGTTTGATTACTGGACTCGTAGGGAGACTAATTCCAATGAGGCTCAGGAAAGGCACCACCCAGATTCGCTCTAGTTGAAAGACCGGATTAACTTTCCGTCAAGTAGATTGCGATGATCTGGGGACCTTCATGCCAAAAAGCTGCGAGAGTAACCCTAAGATAGGTCAACCTCTGATAAACCAAACGCGGAGGAAAGTCTCTTCATGCTTTCCATTATTAATTACTTGTAATAGCATTTACTTGTAATTTTATTCCATGTTCATCTTTATGTAATGAAAAATATGAAAAATATTTTGTGTATACATGTTATCAATTAACACCCGTTTTTATAGGACAATATTCCTAAAATGGGCACATTATGATAGCTTTTACATTATCCCTAAGACTAAACTATATAATTTTTTTGTAGGGAAATCATTGGGCCTGTTACCTGCTCAAAATCCAAAAAGGCCACAAGCCTACATCCAATCATGTCTTCTTCTGACCAATCTAATCCAGTTTCTCGAGAAGAATTTGATGGATTGAGTAAACAAATCACAAATTTGGCTATTTTGCTGAAAGAATTGCATCAGTCCACTCAGGGTACAAAGATTCCTACACATACAGAATCCTCTGCACAAGGAGGATCTCAAGGTTTGGAAAAAACAATTCCAGAACTTCAGTTGAATACGACCAACAAAGACATTGAAAACACCCATCTCAAAGGAGATCCAGACACCGGTGATATCAGGAAGAAGGTACTCCAAATGGAGGAAACTATCTGTGCTCTCAAAGGGATTGGAACACATGGAAGTGTTTCATATGCTGACCTTTGCATATTCCCTGGTGTTCATTATCCAGAGAAATTCAAAACCCCTGATTTTGAAAAGTATGACGGATTAGGGGATCCTTATACACATTTGAAGGTGTTCATTGGAGAACTTGGATCTTATGCAGAAAATGAGAAGCTCAGAATGCAAATTGTTCCGGAAGAGTCCTAATCGAGAAGCCCGTTCATGGTATACCAGATTAGACAACTCAAATATTCATAGCTGGGAAGAGCTAGCTCATGCCTTCCTCACTCAATACAATTTTCAATCTCAGATGGCTCCTGACCGGTACCAAATTACCAAGGTTAAGAAACAATCTAATGAGTCTTTCAGAGAGTATGCTCAAAGGGGGAGACACCTTGCTGCTAAAGTTATTCCTTCCACGACGGATTCAGAAATGGTCATGACTTTCATAGACATACAGGAAGCTCCCTTCTATGAGAGAGTCTTAGCTTGTATTGGCAAGCCATTCTCTGAAATGATCAAGCACGGAGAGATGGCTGAGATGGGATTGAAGTCAGGAAATATTCAAGACCTAGCCGCTCTTAAAGCAGTTGTTGAGCACATCCAATCTCGATCTTATGGAAACAACCCCCTGTTGGGTAAAATCTAATTACGCACAACACGCAAGTATACGTGGTCAACAAGTAATAAAGTGATAAGTTGAGTATCGTTCCCACAGAGAATTAGTTAATAAGAATTACCAAGTACTAACATATAATCAATTTAATCTTATTTAAACGAATGATTTAACAATTTAATTTAAAATAGTTAAATAAACTATTACTAACTATCCCTAGAATGAAATAAGATATTGAAGACTTGAGATTACAATTTCACTTATTGTTTCATTTAAGTCAACACACTTCTTGTTAAACCAAGTTATCTATATTAGATTGTTAATCAAGAACACGAATGTAGTATTAACCACCTCTCGATGCACTAATACCGTATTAACGTCAATCCACAATTAAGATAGAAATCCGTTAAACACCTTAATCAACTAACCCACTATATCTCTATGTGAATTACAATTGAAGAAGGTTTAAGAATAAGTTCTCTATCCGACTACATGCGATGTCAAGCATATCTCTACCTTAACATTCATCAAGATTAAGCTATTCACAAAATCATGAACACATGCTATATCAACTAGGTCTAGATTCGAACATCCTCTCTCGATTCCATCCAATTCCACAAAGAATTGTTGATCAGACAATTAATAGATTAAAGCTCAAATCAATATAGACAATCCATCTATAGCTAATAAGACTAACAAAGAAGCATATCAAAGTAAACTACCCAATAAGATCCATAGTAATCTCAAACAAAGAATTAGTTCATGATTATTGAATTAAAACTAAGAATCCACAATTGAATACACATTAAAAGATAAAGATAGAAGAAGATGAGAAGATATAATCTATTGTCTGTATATTTGAAGCTCCCTCCTTGCTCCTATTTTGAATCTTCAATGGTCTCCAAGTTGCTTCAATCTCCAAAACGCTTTAGAACTAATGTTTTGATCTAATCTACTCTAATCTAATATAATGGAATCATATTTCTCCTCTCTAATCTCCCTAATCTCCCCTCTAATCCTTGTTATTCCCCTCCTTTTATAAGCCTTTTTACATGTCTTTAAGTCCTCTTGGAAGTCCTTGAATCAATTGGATCGAAAACAATCCTTCCCGAACTCAAATTTGGCCAAAAACCACTTCTTTTACGCGTACCCCCACCCCGACGGGCTACCATTCTGTTTTGGAGCTGGTACCCCCGCCCCGGTGGGGGTTTTGCTAAGGAAAAGCCTGCCCCGGCGGGCTTCATTTTCTATCACAACGTCCTCTGGTAAAACGTCCATAACTTTTGATCTGGAAGGAGTTACGGGGCCTGCCACCTATCAAATCGAAGATATTGACGAGCGCTACAACTTACATTCTTTGAGGATTCAGAAATTCTGGCCGGATGAAGTCTGAAATTGGGCTGGAAGTGACTGCTATGAAAATGGCTAACCAAAATAGCGAAGTTCGACGTCCGTTGGTACAAAGATCATAACTCTTGCATCCGAATTCTGATTAGAATTATTCAAGATGTTTTGGAAAGCTACGAAGATGCTCTACAATGTAAGCTAAGTTCCAAACCAACAACATTAAGTAAACATGAAAGCCCAAATGATGTCCGAATTGTTTTTCTTTGCAGTTTCTTTGCAGTTTCTTTGCATTTTCCTTGCTTTTTCTTACCAATAGTCGCTCACATCGCTCCCAAACATATAACCTACAAAATGAACACAAAATGCATGAAAAGTAACTAAGACACCTGAATATAAACAACTAATTCAAGTAAAAGATACCGGATAAGTGTATATAAAATCCACTTATCACCCCCGGAGGGTCCATAAAAAGAAAGAGGAGGATGTTTCCTTGATACTACAAGGGCAGAAAGGCAATCAGAACATGTCTATACAGAGGAGAAATTACTCCCCTTTTCAAGCACAATCTTCAAACCCTCCATTGCCTAAAAGTGGTGAAGCAAAGCAACCTCGAACGTTCACACCCTTAGGGGTCTCGCTCGAGAATATTCTTGCTCTTCTGACTACTCAGAAGAAAATCACACGTCTTCTTCCACCAGCCAACCCTAATGGGAGGGGTTTTAATGCTACTCGGAAGTGTGCTTATCATGCTGGAGCACCTGAACATGATACTCAAGATTGTTGGGCCTTGAAAGACAAGATCCAAGATTTAATAGACAACGGTGAGATCGTGGTCACCAAACCAGATAAAACTCATGTGCAAGACAACCCTCTTCCTCGACACAAAGAAGAAGAAGTCAACATGATTAGTTGGAGCACTGGACAGAGTTCCAGTTTTAATGGTGAATCATCCCAGACCATCAAAGATGGTGTTGACAAATGGGATTACACAAAGTTCCAATTTGCTATGGAACAAAAGATGAAAGCTCTTTGCAAGCAAATTGAGCAATTGGCAAAACTGGTGACACACCAACATCAAATCACACGCCAATTAATCAGCCAGGAACATGCCTATATCCTTCTTTTTGTTATAAATGCTCCACCATCACCATCAGAAAGCGAAGCTGTGAAGGAAGAAAAAGAACGAAAATGTAAACATGGCATCACCTTGATGATGTCAGGTATACGCGTCATTGTTCATGATGAACATACAAACAGATACACCCTAGATAATGATTGCCCAGATGTCATGGTTATCATTTGGGAGAAGGAGGACAATGACAATCCCTCCATCACTGCAGTCCATCAGGACTTTGCCCTTGACAATTGGAGCAGCACTCCATGCATTGGTCAACGAGGGTAAAACGGGTAGAAAATCCCTTTGCCCTGTAGATAACTTTAATTTCTTACTTTTCTATACAGTATTAGCAGTTATTTTATCAGTACATGCTAACGCTTGTGTATGATTAAACAGTTTCATATATTACTTGAAAGCATATTTTGGTTTCAGGACTCTGAATTTAGATGTGCCTATACTTGCTGATGAGGTGCCTTCTCTCCACAAGGACTGTAACTTTGATGCAAAGTTGGACTCAGACTTGATGGAAATACAAGAGGACATTGAGACACCTCGGAGATTAAGGAATGGGTCATGACAAACCTAAACCCAACCTTGACTTAAACCACTTCTTTCAATCTTGGAACCTTAGAAAGCCTAAGCTAATCCAGATTGGTTCGGACCTCACCCCAAACCAAATGAAATGACATGGTTGCACTATTTACCCAATTCCGGGATGTGTTTGCATGGTCTCATGAAGACATGGTGGGTTTGTCCACTGACATTGTTCTTCATCTCCTTCCCATTAAAGAAGGGTTCAAGCCAGTTAGGCAGAAACTCAGGCGATTAAAACCTGAGTGGAGTTTAAAGGTCAAAGAAGAAATTGTGAAACAATTTCAAGCTGGCATTATCATGGTGTCTACATATCCTGAGAGGATATCCAACATTTTTCCCGTGCCTAAACCAGGAGGAAAGGTGCGAGTCTGCGTGGATTACCGGGATTTGAACAAATCTTGCCTTAAAGATAGCTTTCCCGTACCCTTTATCCACATTCTCATTGACAATAGTGCTCAATACGACATGTACTCCTTCGTGGATTGCTTTGCGGGGGTACCATCAAATTATGGTCGCTGAGGAAGACCGTGAAAAAACTGCTTTCATCACGCCTTGGGGAACCTTTTGCTACAGACTGTTGTCATTCGACCTCATCAATGCTGGGGCAACCTATCAGCGTGCCATGATGTCTCTTTTCCACGATCTAATGCATAAGGAGATAGAGATCTATGTGGATGACATCATTGTCAAATCCTGAAAGAAGAAAGACCACTTAGACCATCTCAAAAAGCTTTTCAACAGGTTGCGTAAGTACAACTTGAAGTTGAATCCATCCAAGTGGACCTTTGGTGTTAAATCAGGCAAGTTGCTAGGTTTCCTAGTCAGCCACAAAGGGATTGAACTGGATCCTACCAAAATCCAGGCCATTAAGGAAATGCCCATTCCTCATATAGAGAAGGAAATACGAGGATTTTTGGGAAGAATCAACTTCATTAGCAGATTCATTTCTCAACTCATAGCAACCTGTGAGCCCATCCTCAAATTGTTAAGGAAGAACTCCTCCATGAAATGGAACGATGAGTGTAAGAAAGCCTTCCTTACCATTAAAGAGCAGCTGGTTAACGCTCCTATTTTGGTACCACCCAGGGATGATGTTCCCTTGTTCATGTACCTGTCCATTAATGACAATGCCATGGGCTGTATACTGGGGCAAAAAGATGATAGAGGCCAAGAACGAGCTATCTATTACCTTAACAAAAGATTCAGCAGTAGTGAACACAAGTACACTCTGATTGAGAAGACTTGTTGTGCTTTAGCATGGGCTTCCATGAGGTTACAACATTACCTCCATGGTCACACAACCCATCTCATATCCCACGTAGATCCTCTCAAGTATGTGTTCAGTAAGCCCATACTAAATTGTCGACTGTCCAGATGGCAGTTGATCCTACATCAATTTGATATCGTCTACGTGACGTAAAAGTCTGTCAAAGGTCAAGGAATTGCGGATCAACTGGCCACCGCACCTGTAGGGGATTACAAACCCTTAGAAACATACTTCCCCGATGAAGGGGTAATGGCAGTTCAACAATACCATCAGTACGATGCATGCCATACATGGAAAATTTATTTTGATGGAGCTGTTAACACAGAAGGCTCTGGAGCTGGAGCAGTTCTAGTATCCCAGATGGGGAACAAAGATATCCGTCGCCGTCAAATTGCAGTTTGTCAGCACCAACAACACAGCTGAGTATGAAGGCTGTATCATGGGGCTAAAACTTTCCCGTTCAATGGGTATCAGGTGGTTAACTATCTTTGGGGATTCCGAATTGGTAATCAAACAATCCACAAGAATCTATCAAACCAAAGAATTACGTTTACTGCCTTACCATCGACAAGTTTTACAGATGGCTTTGGAGTTCGAAGAAATCTCCTTTCTACACATTCCTCGTAATAGGAATGATTTTGCGGATGCGCTAGCAACGTTGGCCTCCTTGATTCATATACCTGACAAGGAAAACATGCCAAGCATCACATTTGCCCTACAAAAGGCCACAGTTTATGGGAACTATGTTAGAGAAGTATCAAATGAGCTACCTCCCATCCACAACCCTTGGTATCAGCATATTAAGGAGTATCTGCGAGATGGATCTACACACGCTGAGATGAGCCTAACTGAGAAGAGGCAGATCCATCGACTTGCTATGAAATTCTACCTGAGCGGAGATGCACTCTACAAAAGAGATGCAGGACTAGGTCTCCTCAGATGTCTGGACAAAGACCAAGGTCAGAGGCTCATGGATGAGATCCATGGTGGAGTATGTGGCCCCCACATGAGTGGACCCTTACTTGTCATGAAAATTCTCAGAATAGGGCATTATTGGCTTACGCTCAAAGCTGACTGTGATGATCACATTAAGAGATGCTATCAATGTCAAATTCATGGGAATGCTATCCACGCCCCTCCAAGGGAACTCCACAATATGAGTTCGCCATGGCCCTTCTCAATGTGGGGAATGGACGTGATCGGGCCCATCGAGCCCAAAGCCAGTAATGGACATCGATTCATATTCACCATGATTGACTACTTCACCAAATGGGTAGAAGCAGCCTCCTTCCCCAGGGTTACTAAAGAAGTCATCATTTCTTTCATCAAAAACAATATCGTCTGTCGATATGGACAACTAGAGGTCATTGTGTCAAACAATGCTAAGAACCTCAACAACAAAATGATGGAGGAGCTATGCAGTAAATTCCACATCAAACACCTTAACTCCATCATCTACCGTCCAAAGATGAATGGTACTGTTGAAGCGGCTAGTAAAAACATCAAGAAGATCATGCAGAAAATTTTTGCCAATCACAAAGGATGGCCTGACCTCTTGCCTCTGACTTTTTTAGCCTCTGAGGAACTTCCATGCATTACTTCCTTTGGGCAACCCCCTACTCATTAGCCTATGGGATGGAAGCAGTACTCCCCATAGAGGTGGAAATGGAATCCCTCAGAGTGTTGATGGACTCTCAGTTGGATGAAGACCAATGGGTACAAGACAGGTATCACCAATTGTCTCTAATAGACGAAAGGCGAACCGCGACTATCTTCCATGATCAGTTATATCAGCAAAGGATCTCATGATCCTACAACAGAAAAGTCCGGCTACGGCAGTTCAAACAACATGACTTGGTTTTAAAGAAGATCATTGACAACCAAGATCAATCTAAGGGAAAATTCGCTCCGAACTGGGAAGGCCCATTTGTTGTCAAGGAGGTATTGACAGGAGGTGCTCTCAGACTACAGGAAATGGATGGCGATGAATTTCCACAGCTTATCAACTCGGACATCGTGAAATGGTACTATATCTGAAGTTACAATTAAGCAAACATCCTGGTATTGATCATTCAATCACTAGTCATTCCGGTTTCTAACCTTTTCTTTTCCAAACTCTTCTGCCCCTCAGGGAAACATACACTTTAAACCAGCAGCCTGGTTTCACCTCATTTCAAATCTTCCATACAATTTCTGTTATCTTGAAGACGGGATTGAACCTTTCACACCTGCAGTTTATCCTGAAGACGGGATTAAACTTTTCTACTCCTGCAGTTTGTCCTAAAGACGGGATCAAACTTTTTCCACACCTTCAGTTTGTCCCCATCATGGGATCAAACTTTCTTCTCCCCGCAGTATAGCCTGCACATGGGATTCATACTTCTCTTTGGCTAGGATTCGTCCTAAGGGGCGAACTACGTCGACCTGATCTCCTTGATACACGAGAGTACGTAGGAAACCATATTCTATATGGCCCGGTCGTTATAAACAAAAAAACAATAAAAACATTTCTGCCCTTTATCTACAAAAACAAAAACCATAAAAAATACTTCTACACCTTTCTTCATCAATAAAGCTTTTACACCCATCTGCTTTTCACATTCAGCGTTGAACCTCTTACACCAGGTTCGAACTACGCAGACTTGATCTCCTCTTCAATAGGAGTACGTAGGCAGCCATTTATGGTTTAGTCTAACCCCTACTAGAACAAAAATGCTTGTCACACAGTACTGGGATCAAACTTCAATCCACCACATTTTCATCGGCTTCAGACCAAAGGGATGGAATTATCCAACCTCTCTTCACAAATAGGAGATTCGGTGACCATCTAAGCTGCGGTTGTGCCTCAAAGAGAAACACCAATCCATAAGAGATGAAATTAACTAGGCTTCTCACAAGTAGAAGTACTGGCGACCATCTGTGGTACGGTCAATCTCAAAGAGGAAAAGCCACACTCCTCTCCACATTTCTATACAGAAACCAGTCCCAAGACACTAAAGATGGTAGGGATACATACAGATCAATGATCCATTCTGAGAGATCCTGCGGTGACTCAATGTCCACATATCAAGGATAAGTTCAGAATGCATCAAGATCACAAGCCCTAAAGAAACAGGCAAATGTCAAGCAAGTATCAAGGCACGACTAAAAGGGAAGTAAATCAAAATATATTTCTCTACCATATATAATATTGTTTGATATATACAATCTGTACTGTACATGACAAAATGGCCAAGCTAGTCTGTGCAGGAAAATACAAAGCTATCTACGGATCTGTGCGTATGCGGACTATCAGATCAAACATAACACCCCACTTTGAAGACGGAGGTAAAGCTGCAAGCTCCTGCCCAATGGTATCTACACGAGCTAGCAGATCAGAGGCTAACTGCATGGTGACATGATGCTCATCAATGTATGCATTCATATTGTTGCCTCTTTTTCAGTTCTGATAAAAGAGCTCTAACTCATGCAAGCATACATGTGTCAATCGATAAATATCTGAGGTAAGTAGAGTATCGATCCCATAGAGAAAGTTGTCAAATTTAAACTACTATGCATCAATTAAATCACTATATTTATATGCTTAAACTAATGACTATATTGGTGAATTACTCTAACTGCATATAACCACTAAAACAAGAATAATAATGGAATAAACCAAGTCTGGAAATAATGGGATCCTAACTTCATTTAATACTTCATCCAATTACCACTATCATGCAAGAATTGTTCACATATCATAGGAAAGTAGCCAAGAGAACTAATAACCATTTTTCAATGCACTAAGACCTACTTACACAACATCCACAAATGATAGACTCCATGTAATCATCAATATAACCAAAATCACTATATGTCTATGTGAAGTTGCTATCATACTGAATTTAAGCACAAGCCCTTATTTTAACTCATACGGTGAAACAGTATATGTCTATCTGGTTCACGAAATATGCAAGCCACATAAAACAACCCCATATACGTATGCTATCATAATTACAATCCATAGTTGCATGTTCTTTGTCAATTCCATACAAGTACTGAAACGAATGGTGATCAAGCATTCATACATGCAAAATAATCATGATAGAAATTCCATATGATATGTAAAATAGCCCCAGCAATCAAGCATGCAACTAAACTACATATTAAAATTCGTTAGAATCCCATAATGGAGTTTAGTTCATGACTGAACCAAAAGCCATTATGGGATCAAAGCTAAACATGGTTAATAAGCAAACAATTGAAAGATGAAGGATAGAAATGATCAAACCCAATTGCTGATTATAAACCAATATTAACGTTCAAATCCTCGTATAAATCCAGCAAAATAATAATGATAATCCACAATGATAGAAAATCCCAAGAAGAATTGGAGAAATAGGCGTTTAGGCTTCATTCTACGTTGGAATCTCCCTCAACGTGTAAACCCTAGTTCCTACTATAAAAAATACGTCAAAAGTAAACAAAGGTATGTCTGACACCAGTCAGATATCGTTTTAATCAAATTCCAACCCTTTTAATTAAAAATTAAAATAAATCAAATCGTGACTTGGGTATCATACATGACCGCCCTCCAAATGTAATCCTCGTGCGCGGGCGCGAGACTTGCGATCATGTCATTTTGTCCAAAATTTAGGTTGCTCGTGCGGGCGCGCGTCCCCAAGCTTATTCTCAGACGATTCTTGCGCGGCTTGCGATCTACAATGGATTCGGATTACTGCTACAGCCAACCTGATCGTTCTGCTGCTCCTTCCTTTTCCATCCATGCTTAGTCTTTCGCTCCACTTGATCCTCATGCCACGATATCCCAACAGGCCCCGCTTCGCGCGTCCATTAGCCTTGTTAACCTTTAATACCACCAAATTAGGCCGCTTCTCGCACTTTTTCACCAAAAGGAGTTTTAAGTAAATGCAATGCAAAATAACATGAAATGCAACTAAAAACACACAAAAATGTACTTGAGATAGGAATAGTTCGCGTGAATTGGTATTCAATAAGTAGGTATAAAACCCACTTATCACATATCAGCAAGGATGCCAGTCATATGGGATCTAACTGAAGTACTGTCTGCAATGGCCACATCCCTAGCAGATAGGGCTGTATCCCGCTCCATAATCAATGCATCCCTGGCTGATCTAGCCTCATCCCTCCCTAATAGAGCGGCATCTCTCCCATTAAGAGCTGTCAACATCGAGGCCCTATCCTGATCTCTCTCATAAGTCATCAGATGTAAGCTCTGCTCCAAATACTGTGCTTGATACTGAGTAACGGTGACACTCGGGGTGGGAGAATCCATCACAAATGCTGGTAGCCCAGCAGTCAAATCCCCATCGATGGGAATGTCAGCCTCCTCCATAGGCTCCTCAACGTCGGAATCTATATCCTGCACTGTGGATACTACCATAGTCGATGCAGTCTCTGTCTCCATCCATGCTGAATACTCTGCAGAATAACCGGATGATTGACGGAAAAGCTCGGGCTAGCTCTCACGATCCCAACAGCATACAAACACGGATCGTCTCGGTGATGATAAGTGGCGAGAAGCGGTTACCGACTCAATGCCCCCTCATAAGGATGAAAGTCCTGAAACTGGTCAAACCGACACATCACGTCCAGTGGGTGGTAGGTGATCATCCCTCTCAAACCAGCTAGAGGAAGATAATCCATGCCCGGAGCATGAGTAATGAAGCTGTAAGGTGAGCTTAGCCCTGAACACGATAATATAGCAAATGGATCTCCAATCCCTGCCAGGAAAGCTAACCATGATGCAACATCTGTACACTTCGCAGGCTGAAAGGAGTACGACATGGCTATATCATGGGTGAAACAATACCCATGCCGTCTGAATGTGCCAATCGGTATCAAGTGTGACATAAACCACACGCATAACATGACCTAATCGCCTATGAACACTCCCGCACGGATAAGTGCAAAGAATATGTGGCCGACCTCTCGTAGTCTCGCCATAATCATCGGTGATGATGGTGTGACCCTCCACGAGAGCTCTCACCGCCATAATGACGCCTAATGTTCAACTCATCCATGTATTGTGGCATGAAGACGTGTGATGATAATACGATGAAGAGCAAAGACATCTACTCCGCCAAATGCCAATGATCCTCCGGTGTAGTGAAATCCCCGGAATACCGTGCATAACTATCCTCAAAGCCAAATCTATCAAATAGAAAACGCTGGGATATCACGTGGCTAGATGTAATCACATCCTGTATTCACTGCGCTACCAATCCGGTGAGGGTCATGAAGCGCCTACTCATGTCTTCGATCGCCATGTGCACGCAAGGTCTGGCCGGCAACGACAAAGATCGTCAACCATGCATACTCCTCCGCAGTAGGAGTCAACTCACAGGTCCTAAATCGAAAAACACTGCTCTCCGCACTCCAATGCTCTAAAGATACCCTCCACAAACTGTGGGAACTCGAAACATCATCCTTGTGGTCATAGTATCTTTGCAACAAATGATCTCTGATCATACCATGCTCGGTGGTGACATACTATCATACCATGAGCAAGATACCATATGCCACCAAAAATGGTGGGGTATGATCAATACTGACTAACTCGTAGAAGAAGACATCCAGACGCAGGCCGTGTCATAAGACCATCCAGGGTCAATGCTGAATATCTCTGGACATACATACATATGCATAACATAATAACATGCATGATATAATAGATGGAAATATGATATAGGGAATGGAAAATTGTACATACATTCCTAAGTATATCATCATCTAATACATCTTTGTACAACTAAAATACAGGAAAATGGGGCGAAGCTACCCAGCAACTAACAGAGGCCTATCAAAAGATATAGCGAGAATGGGGCAAAGCTACCCAATGTCTAACAGAGGCCTATCAAAAGAGATAACGAGAATACATCAGAAGAAATCAATGGTATCGATGTCTACATCGTCAATCCTGTCCACGTGATGTAACTCCTCCCGAGTCCTTTGGATCTCTATCTACTGTGGATGTCGCCTATACAAGGAAGATACAGACCGCAAAACCATATGGGTCACCTAAGGGGCCAGCGCCAGAGCTGGAAGGATCAAAAGTATCTGCCCAAATGCCGGATAAAGAAATGTGCCCGGTCCAACTTCTGAGTCAAACTATCAATCTATATCACATGAGTCAGATCTTTGACACATGCTAACTAATCCATCATCATCACGGATCCTGGAACCATATCCCCCATAAACTGTGTGGCGCGGGTTTGAGCTCCAATGGTACGAGGAACCACTAATGCCGAACATCTCCCGAGTGTGGGGACCCTCCGACAATGTGGCTAACGACCCCAACAATGGGATATCAATGATGGGTGATTGTGAAAGCAGCCAATAATGCTCGATAGGAGGCAAGATCGCACGTGAATCTCTACAGAAGTGCTCCTCGATAGCACGCCTCTCCTAAATAGAGCTCCCATCCTCCATCCGTGAAGAGAGGAATCCTACGGGTGGAAATAACGTACTCAACTCTAGTGGCACCCATCCTCAAATCCAACACTCAAGTGCTCCCCAAAGTAGGGAACCCATGTGATGACATCCATTTCACAACAACTCTAATCAGAGGCGACAATGAGTGAAACCCTCAGCTACAAGGACCTCCGCTAGTATGGAATGATGCCATCTCCGTCCTCGTGGATAGGTGTCTAAACCTAACACGCTCACAAGATGCAAACATGGAAGCCTCTTACAGGCCCAAAACTGCCAACATAAAGGAAAACATCTGCTGTCAGTTAGCACTCTTAACCTGTACATGGGAAAAGACAAGAGAAATACTCAGCAGCAGAAATGGGTAGAATCCTAACCAAGCCTCGGTCAAGCCCTGCGATCTCATGCACATTCCCCTTAGGAAGTAGGCAAAGGTGTAGGAACCCCAATCATAGTCTCCTATACGGTCCACGTGTCGAGTGGCGCTGATCAAAGTGAAGGACACCGTAGAAGAGTTATCTGCTATGAAATTTCTAATGATCATCGAAACAATCATCAAGAATGCGATCCACGACTTTCACATCATCGGGTATAGGCTCACTCAATGATTCCGCTTCATAGTATCTATGCTCAAAGGACACATTGCTCGCATAGCCCCGCCTTGAGCACCTCCATGGAACTCCCAATAAGGATCACTAAGAAGAGGGGTAATATCCATTGTGCAAGGCAATCAAATCCTCCAAACTCCATACCTATGATAAACTGCTAATCCATCAGCGTTATCATCACCTCATAGTCCAGCAAATGGAGTGACTGAGTGTGGTGAAACCAGCGCTCAGACAATGCCCTGAGGTAACCCCAGGGACAACGACGGGGAAGAATGGAAAAGAACATCCCAAATACCCAGCCATGTATAATCGCTCTATAGTCATCGTGCAAAGCTTGATACATAGAGTGGATGCTAAACCAGTTCCCTCGAGGTTGTGTAAAGCCGAGGACCTAAATCCAATGCAGATCAACATTAGAACCCTTTGCTCTTCATCAATAGGAAATAAGGAAGATTAAAGATCTAACTTCATACCTCATTTGCGTACAGGTAGACTGAAGGATGCCAACTCAAGTCACCCAAAAGATCTGGGTTCGCCACTTGAATACCGCAAATCCCTCACGGGGAACACGCAAGCGAGAGCGGGAACCTCAATCCAGTACATCCTCCTCCTCGTCCTCTACATCCCAAGCACTTCAACCCGGATGAGACGTATCACCACCTCCACCAAACAGCGAGGTCATTTAACGTAAGCGAGGTCGAGGTACTTCGTAAGCCCTCCTGTACACGAAGTGGTCCTGCGCAGAACTACTCGGTGATTTGGATCCATAATATCTGGACAACAAGTTTCCAAATCACCTCTGAAAGGGTGTGGTAAATTCTTACCTAGAGCTTTTCAAAATGCATTTTATGATTACATGCATGCATGCATTGTTTTAACATACATCTACAGTAAAGTTAAAAATGCATGACTATCCAATGCCTACGTTTCAGAAATTTTTTTTCATAGCCCCCTTTGTAAATGGGATTATCCACATGCACATAGGCATGACTAGGTGGCCATTCAGTAGGACACCTACCAACAGTCATATACATCCTAAATGCATTTAATACATTGCAGTAAAAAATCCGTAAGTGTAATCTAATTACCAGGGTTATTTTACTTTTCCACCTTTACTCATTTGTCCTCAAATAAGATAAGAAATGATAGTATAAGGTATCAATTTGACTGTTTCAAAAGTTAATTTTTTTTACATCATTATATTCAGCATGGTTTAATACTAACATTTACCGTGTTGAACATTTTTTGCAAAGTCATATCAGCATGCATATTCACTACTATGTGTCTAAATGCATTTTATGTGATAAGTCATTTTCCAACCGATAGAAACTGGAAAAGAATACATGCATATGTTACCAGGATAGTGAAGAACGCTTGTACAGTGGCAAAATATGTAGAAAGTTGCCCAAACTCAACAGGTCTGAAGAAAAGCTCTCAGATTTCCTTCGTTGCGTAGCTTGAAAATGACTTATGAAAGCAACCCACAGGCTTTACATAGCCACGGTTGGCCGCAGGTCCACTTGAGGCTGCTGCAGGTGTACCTACGGCACCCCTATGTGGGTCCTACACCTCCGACTCGCTCCAGTTAGAGTTGCAAAGAAGGTCTCATAAGCTGAAAAGGCCAAATCAGGAATAAAAATGCTACGCAATTGAGCGAAATAGCCTGAAATCTTGGTTTTCATGGGCCACACTCTGGTCCCACATCTCACTCATTGATATTCGTCCGCATATAAGGTATACTATACCAATGGCCTCAGCTTTTACAAATCATGCTCGATAATACCTCACAAAGGTCCGATGTCGTCAATGCAGGGTCACAACCCTAGAAGTATCCCCGGTGGGGGTTACAACGCCGAAGTTATGAAATAATGAAGTATCCCCGGCGGGGGTTACAACGGCGAAGCTTCGAACTAATGAAGTATCCCTGGCGGGGGTCATAACGCAAGTTTTTCAAGCATCTAAGTATCCCCGGCGGGGGTTACAACGCAATTCAACCATTGATATACACATCAATGAAGGTCAAGCAACCTTGATGTTATCTCAGCCGATGGCAAGTAAACCCATCGAAGCAACTTATCCATGACAAAGTATCACCGGCGGGGGTCACAATGCGATGCAACCATTGATACACACATCAATGAAGGTCAAACAGCCTTGACCATGCACCCAACAAGGATTTATCCGGTGATACACACATTAACGAAGATTAGGCAGCCCTGACAAATACATACTATTGGCAGTAACTCCGACAAGATGGTGGGATATGTTATACACATCCTCAAATAGACAAAGCTTTCTCCCCACAGATCTCTTGTACACAAGAGGTACCTCTATGGAATAGAAGTCTGTGTCTAGGATTCAAGACTTTGGTGATAGCCCCAACGTCAACATCCTGGAAGACTTGGATTACATGTCCAAGACATCATTGATTGCCATCCCAATAGGATTAATCGACAAATCATTTTCATCATGCATCATACATTTGCATCATGTTACTGCACATAGTTTTATGTTTATCTTGTTGCATTTCAAGTGTCTAGGATTCTTTATCATATCCATGCCTTGCATTGCATGAATATGATAAAGAGGGGCATCTGTAGACACTCAAAATTTTTTTCACACCTGTTACTAACATTATAGGAGGGCAGATTCGTCTTTCGGAGATAACCCTAAAAGATAACTCACATCCATTCCGGAAGTTCAGTTTCAAAACCCGGAACAAACACTGGGAGTATCATTTCCAACCCCGAAACACACATCGGAAGGATCATTTCCAACCACGAATATAACCCTGAGTTTCATCCTTGGAGATAACCCCAAGGAATGTTGTTGTAGTTCCGACGATAACTCTGGAAATGCTTGTTTCAAATGCATGCTATCAGCTTCAATCTCAGACCTCCTGCCGAGGCACTCATACTGCTGACCCGTAGCTAACACCGGGTAGACAGGCACTCTTACAAATGACCTTGCGGCATTCAAACACTTGCAGCAGTCCAATCTCAGATGTAACCCTGAGCAACGTCTGCTTTTAACTAAAACCGGAGATAACCCCGGTGAGGAGTCAAACGTCATCTTGCCACCTCAACACCTGCGCGTTGTCTCAATATTTCATAAATACATACATACAACAATGTCCTATAAGAACCCAGAAGTTCCAATCCCGAGTGACTATTACGCGTGGCAGCACACCGGATAGAATTTGAAGCTTGAGGACCATAGGCATGGTCCCCTCTTCCTGACTTCGTACAACCTCTAATCCATGTCATTGCGTAACTCTTGACACAAGAGGTCCGAAGAAGGTCTTATATACCTCGTTCAGATGCTCGGATTGATGTTCTAAAAGTTTAAGTGGACATTATAGTGCACGAGTGCACGTATTTCGAGACGATGGGACCCATAGGTCACAGGGCACCCCGGACAGCCGCAGGTGCAACTACGGCTGCCGTAGGTACACCTAAGGCTCCCCCCTCTATAAATAGAGGGCTTGGGGTGGCCATTTGAAAAAAAAAAGAGGCGAGGAAGCCCTGTCCAATTTGCTCTGTACACATCCCATATTTAGTGTTTCCTTATTTTAAACACCTGTTAGCCCACATATAAATATACATTTACCGGTGGGAGCTGAGTGTTTATCCATATAGAGTCATAGAAGCCTGCATTGGCAGCCCACTATAAGCCTTGTCACACTTTATAAAGCCTTTCTCTTCATCTTTGCACACACTATTCTACACATTTAGAGTTGTGTTGTATGCGTATGCCCGGACTTTGATCCGCGGTTTTTATTTTTGTCTGTATATATATACTTATATATGTATATATTTATATATGGACTAACATTATCGAGTTATGCCTCGATTGAGCCTAGACTTATGCAGGCGTTTACTTGCTTATATATATATATATACTTATATATATAATCTGTTGTCATTTACATATCGATGAGCCTAGACTTTATGTCTCGAAAGCGTTTTCGCTATATATATATATATATATATATATATATATATATATATATATATATATAAACTGTTGATGAGACATATCGATGAGCCCGGATTTTACATCCTATATGCGTTTATTACTTATATATATATATATATATATATATATATAATTGTTGTGGACATATGAGCTCGGATTTTATATCCCGGAATGCGTTTATTGTTTATATATATATATATATATATATATATATATATATATATATTTACATTTACATCAGCCCGGAGTTTACTTGAGGCCTTTTACCGCTTTTATTTATATTTAGTCCGCTTACCGGAGTTTACTGTCGTGGCGGTTAATCGCCTTTTACCGCTTTTTTACATTTAGTCCACTTTGGAGTTTACTTCATGGCGGATGATTGTATTTATCGCTTTATTTACTTTTCTGATCCCCCATGGAGTTGCTTCGTGGTGGTTGATCATGTCTATATATATATATATATATATATATATATATATATATATATATATATATATATACCGTTTTTATATATTTACATTTCCGATCCCCCATGGAGTCGCTTCGTGGTGGTTGATCATGTTTGTATATATATATTTCTGACTTTTTATATATAATCGCTATCGCTTTTCATATAAACTGCGATATCATGTGAGCCTAGGAATCATGTGATCACAGATTCAGTCTACTGAATCTAGATTCGGTTCCTGTGATGGACATTTTTCAGCTGTAAGCAACTTGTACATTATTTACAGTGTTTGAATTTCCTTGGATGGCTATCACGCCCATGAGGAGTTTGGCACTGCTGTATATTATTTTCTCGAAGATGCCTTGCATCTCAAAAATAAAAGCAAATAAGACGAACAATTAATAATAAAATGGAAGTATGAAAAGGTCTCAATTCCTATTGAGCACGGGGTTTGAAAAACCTCTTTTTATAAAACTTCATTGCTATATCTTGCTTAAAACTGAATTTTTCTATAAATTCAAACCCCTTGTATATATGTGCGAACGAGGCCTCACACTACTTTCAAATAATTGCACATTGATCCACACACACACACACACACACACATATTCATATAACAGTTTCTTGAAAAGTGGCGGTCACTGTGGTAACACGGATGTCGGGGGGTGCCTAACACCTTCTGTGAGACCCCGAATTTTATGAAATAAAAGTATTCAATTTTCTTATATTTATTCTATTTAGTAAATGGTTAAATTGATAAAAGGTTAAAGTTAAGGGTGATATGTGAAAATTTTTCAAAGTAAACAAGTTGTCATAAAATAATCGGTGATAAAAGTATAATAATACGTGTGGTTGCATAGTAGCACACGGTATTGTGCAGTATCTTTGATTATTGATGCTTACGTGAGAAATCACTCAGATTTATTCAATTATTGTTACAATATTTAATATTATTAAATCAATAATTGAGATGATAAGTTATTCATATTATTATATACATAATTAATAATGTCTAGAAGTTCTGTCAAGGAGAGGTTTGGTCACCTAATTGCGCGCTAATAAGGAGAAATCCTTATCGGAAAGCCCCCTCTTTCCTGGGAATGACCTGGTTTTTAAATATTGTGAATTATAATATTAATGATGAATAAGTTCGTGTTAATTAAAGATGAAATTGATAGTTCCATTGTGTGGAAATTATTAGTGTTAGTGGAAATCGACATTTATTTCGATAACAATTGATGTCTGGAGGTTATATTGACCAATCTGGTAATTAACCAGATAAATGGAAAATTAATTGCTATTGATTCACATGATTATAACTATTTGTTCACATGTGTGTACTATTGATTCACATTTATTTACTATTAGGGGAGTTGGTGCAAGATTGATAATACTTGCATGACTAAGTTAAAAATGGAGGTACTATACTGTAATTCGTATTTTCACATGTCTAGAACTATTGATTCACATGATTTACTATTGACTCACATGATTTACTATTAGGGGAGATGGTGCAAGATTGATAATACTTGCAGGACTAAATTAAAAATGAAGAAAAAAAGGAAGGTAGTATACTATAATATTTCGAGCCCCAAAACGTGCAATTATCGAAACTATATTTTCCTATAAATAGAAGCTCATTCTTCCTTCATTTCTCACCAATTCACTAATCTATAGAGCAATTATTATAGAGAGAAATTTAGAGAGAAAGAAGAAGAGAAGTCTGCTATCTCACTATTCCAGTATCCAGTCTTCTTTTTAGGTAAGGGGTATTATTCTTTCGTATTCATGAAGAGAGTTATTTTTTTTCAATACTCGTAAGGGTTGTTATTCCATTCTTTAATATTATGTTGGAATAACCTGTCTATGCGAAGTACCGCATACATGGTGAAATTCTTCTGTTATTCCATTCTTTATTATTCTGTTAGAATAACCTGTCTGTGCGGTCTATCGCATGCCTGGTGAATTCTGTTGTTATTCCATTCTTTATCATTCTGTTGGAATATCCTATCTGTGCGGATTACGCATGACCTAGTTCCGTTTTTTATTATTCTATTGGAATAACCTGTCTGTGCGGTCTATCGCATGCCTGATGAAATCTGTTGTTATTCCATTCTTTATTATTACATTGCTGAATATCCTGCGCATGCGGATTCGCATGACACAGTTCCATTCTTTATTATACATTGAATAACTCGCTCACGCTTGGACTCACCGCATGCATGGAGCATTCTTTTGTTATTCCATTCTTTATTATTCCATTATAATAACCTGTCTATGTGGATTACCGCATGCATGGTGAATGATCCTTCGTATTCATTCCTTATTAAATTATGGAAATGATCTGTCTATGTGGATTACCACATGGCGGGAGAAAATCCATTTGCAGTTTCATATATTCTCTTATACACAGTTGGTTAAAGCTTTGGCTTCTACTCCATGAAATTAGTGGAATATCCTTGATATTTGCGCTTCATCCAATATCTTTTCATGGAAATATTCTTCTAAGCATTCTTGAATTTTACTCTACAAAGCAGTATCATGTTGACAATTTAGACG
This sequence comes from Panax ginseng, assembly GCA_020205605.1. Lineage (NCBI taxonomy): Eukaryota > Viridiplantae > Streptophyta > Magnoliopsida > Apiales > Araliaceae > Panax > Panax ginseng. The sequence continues at coordinate 109,964,622 of CM035131.1, read as the reverse complement.
TTATTGATTTCTGGATAAATTAAATTATAAATCTTTAAAATTTATCCTTAAACTTGTTTTATTGAATTATTATGTCATTGTCATCATCCTCATGCTTATATTGTGATTAAAGTCATCTTTGGCTTACGTGCATAGATGGACTTGGTATGATTATGACTAGGGATTATTCAAAGATAATCATGTAGTAATGTAACGTAATGATGTGGTAAAAGTCCTCATTGAATTCGTAGTTCATTGATGGACAGGTTGTTGGTATGATTATGACTGGATTATTCGGTATAATCATGACCATTGATGATTGCATGAATATCCTTGCCGTGGTGCGAGGATTATTAGATTTAATTTATTGTGAGTCTCAAGCGATAAAGTTGATGAAAAACTTTTTAAATCATAGAAGATAGTAGATTTTTTGCTCTACTTGACTCTTCTAATGGATTGCTTATTCCGTTGCAGTTATTGATCTAAAACTTGTTGTCTATTATATTCTATCAATTGTTATATTGTTGAAGGCTAAGGATAATTTATTATGCATTATCTTAGTCATAATATTTCTTACTGGGCTAGTTGAGATCACCCTTTCTTTCATTATTCTCTTCAGGAAATGAGAATATAGCTGGGACAAGTCAGGGAATGGAGTGATGGTCCAGATGGTTGTTTTAGTAGTCCTCACTATTCTGTGAAAGAGTGTGATAATAAATGTAATGAGGACTCCATTGAGATTGGATATTGTCTAGAAGGCAATATTCTTGTTTAAACTCTCAGCTATGTTTTGTCGTATTTTACACGACAGTTGTATAATTAAGTTTGTATTTGATTTATGTACCATATATCTGGCGACCCAAGATGGGTAATGTATACCTATTTTGGGGGAGTCACACCTTCCCTCCGCATAATCAAGCCTCCGAACCCAAATGAGTCTCGGTTTCACATACCCGTTTAGCAGTGACATCACTGGGTCAATGTGCAAACCTTTTCGGTTACGTTGGTGCAACCAGTTAAAAACACCAACTGGCGATTCTTAAAGTCAAATCGTCGACATTACACGTGTCAGACCTTTTTCACTTGTTTTTTCAAATAAATCTCACATTAACATGAGAACACCAAAGAACAAGTAACGAAAAGGGTCAACTAAAAATCCCGACGTCGACACACTATAAGTCAAATAAGAGGAACTTGTAGATAAACCTATTGTACCACAACCGAATCGCAAATTTGGAATAGTACCAAAGATACCTGGGAGGTATGGATTCATCACAAATGATGATGATGATGAGGTACGCATCATAGAAGATGATGATCCAGTTATATACAATGAGGTAAGAGTTGTAGACACTTAGAGAAATGGATTGAAGCAAGCTTCTCAAAAATGAAACATTCATTTTGATGAAACAATCAAAGGGGTTTGATTTTATCAAAAACAAGAATGAACCTAGTGTGTACAAAAGGGTCAGTGGGAGCATCGTGACATTCCTAGTATTATATATTGATATACTACAGATAAGGAATGACATGCCAATGCTAGAATCAGTAAAGATAAAGTTGTCGAAACATTTCTCCATGAATGATTTGGGAAGAGTATCGTAATTGGGGATACAAATCTATATAGATAGATTTAAAAGGATGCTCGACTTAATCCAAGGAATGTATATTCATTTGATGCTAAAGTTGTTTAATATGGCAAACTCCAAGAGATGTCTTATGTTGATGAGCATTGGAGTGTATCTCTCTTAATAGTCCCCATAGACTCATAAAAGAGAGATCGCATGAGTAATTATCATGTATGCAATGAAATGTACGAGACCTGATGTTGATCAGTCATATTTTTGAGAAGTTCACTCTGAGACAGTGAAAAACATCTTAAAGTAGTTTACCGACACTAAGGATGTGATCATATTTATGGTGAGTCTAAATTAAAAGTAGAGGGCTTAACAGACTCAAGTTTTTCAGACAAACCAAGACGACAGAAAATCCACTTTAAGGTAAATGGTTACCTTGAATAGTGGTGCAGTGAATTAGAAAGGTTTTAAACAGCAAAGAGTTGTTGATTTAGTGATAAAGACAAAGTATATAGCTATAAATGAATTTGCAAGTTGATTGTTTGGATGAAAAGTTCATTACAGAACTAGAAATAGTTCCTAAGTCTCATCTTGGATCTAAACATGTGTTGTGGCACTTTCATTTGATTATAAGAATCATTAAAAGATGGGAAATCATTATAGAAATAGTGGACTCTCAAGAAGAACATTACACATCCATTAACTAAAGCTTATCCAACAGCAGGATAATCGTCACTTAGAGAAGAAGGGTATGAGATACCATGGCGATTGACTTTAGTGCAAGTGGGAGATTGAAAGTAGTATGCACACAAGCCAATCATGTTTGATGATAAAGCATATACTTTATAACAATCTTATTCATTTATTAATAAAAAGTATTAATTTATTAAAGGCTTTTAATTATCTACATGATGCTGCTTTATAATATGTGATAAACCCATAGGTTTAAGCAATGCTTTTAGAATAATGATGATGATCATTCTAATGAGATCTAAATTCTTAGAAAGCTTAAAACTAAAATAGTTCCCAATCGTTGGATTACTATATTGGGGAGAATCCAGATAGATTGGTACATACGTTGCTTGCTCATTGGATGAGGATGATTGATCTCATGATCATTTGTGTGGAGACACTAAAGCAAGTATGTAGGTGCTTATTAGAGAATAAGTTCACTGAACGTGGCTCGCTAAGGAATACCTAATGGAGTATTACTTGCCTGTCAATAGGAATTCCTGTAGTGATAGTAGTACAAGTAATCCTTGGACTTGAGATCATCATAGTATCTTGTGTATGATGAGTTATACTTTGTCTTATTCCTTAAGACCCTTAGGGTATATCAAAGGGTATGCCTGGGTATAATAAGTTGTACATGGAGACAATTTATGATCAATAAAGAATCTACCGCTTCTAGTAAAAAAAGAGAATTATCCTATGTGATTTGATAAATGACAACCCAATAGTCCGGGTTAAGGCATAATGAAATTAGAAAGGAGTTTCTAATTTGCATTATTTGGAGTTGTGCATTTAAGAGTCGAAATACATATAATTAAATAAAATAAGACTTGATAAAGAATTCCATGTCTTATATTTAATTGGGACATTGTATGATGGAAGGATTGAATTATACAGTAACTATTTACTCAAATGTTCTTTTATGATTAATGTTGAAATCTATATTATCCGAAAAGTTGTTAATCACTAGGGAGGCTTATCCCTATTGTAGAATAAATTATTTATTTATTTAAATAAATTAATAGTTTAATTTATTTATTTAAATAAGATTAGAATTGTTCTAATTGATTTATTCTGGCAAGGTTTAATATGTAGAACCTAAAGGGTCACACCATAAAAGGAAGAATAATTATTTAAGAAGTTAATGGCATAATCGTAATAATATAAGCTAAGTATATTTAATTTAATCTATGGTGATAGAATAAATTAAATAGCTTAATATTTATTATTTAATATTTTAGAAATATTAAATATAAAAATTAATAAGAGGAGTCTTATTAATATTATTATAATTATTATTATTTTAATTTTTAAAGAGTTAAAAATTAATTTAATATAAGTACTCTTATATATCCTAATATGATTAGGAGGCTAATTAATTAAAAGATTTTAATTAATGATTCCTAATAAGATTGAGAGCATAATTAATTAAAGGAGATTAATTAATTAAAATAAAAGCCCAATTCCTTAATTGTTAAGGAGGGTTGCCCACATCTATAAATAAGAGGAGTCTTATTATGGGTGAGGGTGGTTGACACCTTCATAAAACACGTGAATACGTAATTCCAATAGTTAGGAAAGTACACCCTTTTCTATGAGAGATAGAAAAACTAGGGTTTTGCTAAATACTCATCTTCTTGAATCTTTCTTCTTCCTTGGTGAATCACCTCTAAAGGCCAAACACTTGGGTGGCTAACATTGATCAAAGGAAGGAACCAAACCCGGTGGATTCAAGTTGAGCGCGAAAAGGATTGGAGGTGAACTTGTATCTGAGGAAGCTCGAATCTTCAAGGGTATAATTCTTGTTCTTCATATTTTTGTTTAATTAATAATTGTGCATAAAGGATGATCCGGGTATATGGTTTGTAAAATTTTAAAACTCTGATTTTCCATGCTTCCGCTTACTTTGTGCAATTTGATTGCATTCATGAATATTACAAATCTAACAAATTCCATATCAAATATTAAATCTTGTTATAAATGTCATGCTATCCTGTCATCAAAACAACTAACCTTTGTTTTGCAGGAAAACATTTTAAAACCCCTAAAAACAGACACATTGTGTGACGCCCCCAAAATAGGTATACATCACCCATCTTGGGTCGCCAGATACACATGGTACAGAACTCAACTACAAACTTAATTATACAACAGTCGTGTAAAATACGACAAAACATAAGCTGAGAGTTTAACATGAATATTGTCTTCTATACAATATCCACACTCAATGGAGTCCTCATTACAATTATTATCACACTATTTTATAGAATAGTGAGGACTACTAAAGCCACTTATCCTGGACCATCACTCCATTTCCCGACTAGTCCCAGCTATATTCTCATTTCCTGAAGAGAACAATGAAAGAAAAGGGTGAGCTCAACTAGCCCAGTAAAAAATATTATGACTAAGATAATGCAGAATAAATTATCCTTAGCCTTCAACAGTGTTAAACTGATAAAATATAATAAACATCAAGTTTAACTGCATTGGAATAAGCAATCTATTAGAAGAGTCAAGTAGAACATAATGTCTACCATCTCTTCTAGATTAAAAGTCCATCGTTAATATTTTATTCCTGTAACACTCAACAATAGTTCTTTGTTATACGCAAGACAAAAAGAACTATCATCACATGTCTTCACCTAAACCACCAAAGATTATAGTTAAATCCACAATTCATATTTATAATCATGTAAATCAACAGTTTCTCCTTGCCACAAAGGCTTAATAGAACGTTTACTCAATATCCTTACCCCAAAGGCTAAAGATATTCAAATGTAATAACAATGATCATATCAGTTGTCTACCTTTTCACTATGGCCCAAAGATATTCAACTATAAAACTAATGGTCATGATCATACCAATCAATTGTCTGTGAGTGCACTACGGCCAAAGACATTCAACTGTTAACTAATGGTCATGATCCACGCTTAATCACATCATCGAATTATCCATGCACTACGAGCCAAGGATATTCGTTATTATCACCACCGATGGTTATGATCATGTCATACACTGCCCATCTTTTGCACGTAAGCTAAAGATATACAACTATAAAATCAATAATAAATAGTCCATCTTTGCACGTAAGCCAAAATATACAAATCAAAACCAATAATCAATAAAATCCATCTATGCACGTAAGCCAAAGATGACTTTCATCACAATATAAGCATGAGGATGATGACAATGATATAAGCATTAATCAAACAAAATCATGGATAAATTTTAAAGACTTTAAATTTATCCAGAGTTTAAAAATATCTAAATTGTCAACATGATATTGCTTTGTGGAGTAAAATTCAAGAATAATATTCATGTACCAAAAATAATTTGGACAGAAAAGAAATGTATTTTTTAGGTAAATAGTACCCCATGAATAGTACCTTGTGAATAGTACTTCGTGAATAGTACCGTGAATAATACTACTAAGCATGAAAAGTACCCCAAATACCCGAGTGAATAATATTCGGGTGAATAGTAATTTAGGTGAATAGTAACCCGTGAATAGTACTCTGACATAAAAAGTTCCCCGAATACCCGAGTGAATAATACTAGAGTGAATAGTAACTTGGTGAATAGTAACTCGTGAATAGTAAATCGTAAAAGAAAATACCAAAAAAAATGATATTCCATGACGAGTACAAAAGAAATGATATCTCATACGAGTATAATATAATATACGAAACTGCAAATGGATTTTGACTCGCCATGCGGTAATCCACGTAGACAGATCATTTCCACAATTTAATAAAGAATGAATACGAAAGGTCATTGACCATGCGTCACGGTAATCCACATAGACATGTTATTCTAATGTAATAATAAAGAATGGAATAATGTAAGAATTCACCATGCATGCGATAGACCGCATGCACGTGTTATTCCCAATGTAATAATAAAGAATGAAATTAGGTCGTATGTAATCCGCATACATCTGTGATATTCCAATGTAATAATAAAGAATAAAACCAGGTCATGCGTAATCCACACAAACAGGATATTCCAATAGAATAATAAAGAATAGAATAACAACAGAATTCACTGGGCATGCGATAGATCAGACCGATAAAAGTTATTCCAATTGAATAATAAAGAATGGAATAATGGAAGAATTTCACCATGTATGCGGTATCATTGATAGGTAAAGTTATTCCAACATAATAATAAAGAATGGAATAACAACAAGAATTCACTGGGCATGCGATGAATCGCATTGCAAGACAAAAGTTATTCCAATGTAATAATAAAGAATGGAATAATGAGAAGAATGTCACCATGTATGCGGTATTGTGATGTACAAAGTTATTCCAACATAATAATAAAGAATGGAATAACAACCCTCACGAGTATTGAAAGAAAATAAATCTCTTCATGAATATGAAAGAATAATACCCCTTACCTTAGAAGAAAAATGGACACTGGAATAGTGAGGTAGCAGACTTCTCTTCTTCTTTCTCTCTATAATTTCTCTCTATAATAATTGCTCTTGTGAGACTTAGTGAATTGGTGAGAAATGAAGGAAGAACGAACTTCTATTTATAGGAAAATATAGTTTCGATATTTGCACATTTTGGGACTCAAAATATTACAGTATAATACCTTCCTCTTTTTCTTCATTTTTAATTTAGTCCTGCAAGTATTATCAATCTTGCACCAACTCCCCTAATAGTAAATCATGTGAATCAATAGTACACACATGTGAACACATAGTTATAAGTATGTGAATTAATAGCAATTAATTGCTCATTTATCCGGTTAATTACCCGATTGGTCAATATAACCTCCAGACATCAATTATTATCGAAATAAATATCGATTTTCACTAACACTAATAATTCCAACACAATGGAACTATCAATTTCATCTTTAATCAACATGAACTTATTCATCATTAATATTATAATTCACAATATTTAACAACCAGATCGTTCCCAGGAAAGAGGGAGATTTTCGATAATGATTTCTCCTTATTGGCGCGCAATTAGATGACCTAACCTCTCCTTGACAGAACTTCTAGACATTGTCAATATTGTAAATAATAATATGAATAACTTTGTCATCTCAATTATTGATTTAATAATATATCATATTATGCAGATGATATTGTGACAATAATTGAATCAATAATATGCAAGATATGATGCAGCAATTACTGTAGCAATAATTGAGTATAACTGAGTGACTCTCACGTAAGCATCAGTAATCAATACTGTGTGCTACTATGCAACCACGCGTATTACTATACCTTTATCACCGATTATTTTATGACAACTTGTTTACTTTGAAAATTTTTCACATATCACCCTTAACTTTAACCTTTTATCAATTTAACCATTTACTAAATAAAATAATTATAAGAAAATTAAATAATTTCATTTCATAAAATTCGGGGTCTCACACATTGCACAACATGCATACTGTTAGTGTTTATCAAGACTAAACTAGATGCCTCTTTTTGTAGGCAAGATTGGTTCTACTACTAGATCAAAGACTAAAAAAGCACAAAGCCTATCTTCAGACATTGCTACAAGTGCCCCACCTGAATCCACCCCTATATCTCTAGAGGAGTACGAGGGACTTAGAAATCAGATATCAAAGTAGACTATCCTACTGAAAGAACAGAGTAAAAATACTCAGTGTCAACAGATACCCACTCAACCAGATTCCTCTGCACAAGGAGGTAGTCAGGCTACTGACAAGAATGTGGAAATACAGATACCTGAGCTTCACTCCAGTGAAAAAACAAACAAAACCCCATAAATCACCAATCTCAAATATGACCGAGAAACTGGTGACATTAAAAAGAAAGTCCAGCAAATGGAAGAGACTATTCGGTCATTCAAAGGGACTGGAACATATGGGAGTGTCAATTACTGAGATATTTGCATCTTCCCAGGGGCTCGTTATCCAGATAAATTCTAAGTCCCAGATTTTGAAAAGTAAAATGGGTTATGAGATCCATATACCCATCTAAAAGTGTATATTGGAGAACTCAGATCCTATGCAGAGGATAAGAAGCTGAGAATGCAACTATTCCAGAAAAGTCTAAATGGGGAAGCCAGAGCATGGTACGCTCGACTTGACAACTCCAAAATCTATAGTTAGGAAGAGCTGGCTCATGCATTTCTAAATTAATACAGTTTCCGGTCACAAATGGCACATGATAGATATCAAGTGACCAAAGTTAAAAATCAGAATACTTAGTCTTTCCTGGAATATGCCCAAAGATGGAGGCGTATGGCAGCACAAGTCATTCCTCCCATAACATAAACTGAAATGGTGATGACATTCATCGATATACAAGAAGCTCTATATTATAAGAGGGTCCTAGCTGGAATAGGAAAACCGTTATCAGAGATTATTAAACATGGAGAAATAGCTGAAATGGGGTTGGAATCGGGAAAGATTAAATTCCTCACTGGTTTAGAGGCAGTTGCTGAGCACATCCAGATTTGAAAGTATGGGACTAACCCTAGGAGAACCCATAAGAAGAATGAAGAAGATGTATCCTTGATACTTCAGGTTTAAACTCAGCGAGGCAGTCAGAACCCTCCCATACAAAAGCAGATTAATTACTCCCCATTCCAAACATCTGTAAAGCCTCCAAATCCTCCATTTTAGAAAGCAGGAAAGGTTAAACGCATAAGAACTTTTACACCCTTAGGGGATTCATTGGAAAACATATTGAAGCTTCTGACTAACCAGAAGAAGATCACTTAACTCCTTCCACCTGCAAATCTAAATGGGAAATTTTTTGACCCAAGCAAAAATTGTACTTATCATTATGGTTCCCCGGGCTTTGATACACAAGAGTGTTGGTCTTTGAAACACAAGATCAAAGATATGATAGATGATGGTGAGATTGTGGTTACAATACCAGAATAACCACATGTCCAAGATAATCATCTGCATCAACACAATGAGGAAGGAGTAAACATGATCAACATGGGGAATGTAGAAGGTTCCAAATACCTTAAATATATTGGAGAATCGTCAAATAACCTCGTAAAGATAGGTTATTCAGAAGGACAACCTTCAATAGAGTGAGAGAAAAAATCCATCAAGGAATAAATTGATCAATTGGCAGAGTTAATGGTATATCAACACCAAGTAACTCGGCAACTAATAAGCCAAATTAGTCAGAATCAAACAAATATTTCTCCACCTATAGTCATTCCAATTGCTAAAAGGGATCATTCTTGTTTCCAAGAACATGAAACCTGGGTTGATAAAGTAGCAGGGGAAGAGAGATTCCAAGCTCTTAGAGCGTTTGTTGCTAAGAGAAAATTAATTCCTTTAAATCAATCTAGAGAGGAAATTTTATAGATGCTGATCAATGAAGGAAAGATCACAGAACTATTTCCCCTAATGGACCCTCGATCAAGGAGGTTCGATGCTACTAAGATATGCCAATACCACTCTAACACTCCTGGTCATGACACTGAAGGTTGTTGGGCATTTCGTCACGTAATCCAAAATCTAATTGATAATGGTGATTTATAAATGATAAACAATGACAATACCAGGTATGAAGAAGAGAAGATATTTCCTCTTGGAACATAGAGATGGAGGGAAGTTATATTAGTCATTTCCTCTGAAGGAGACATACATGCAGCACCTTTAGTAATTCAAGGAATGAGGGATTAAATAGGAAAGAATCCTATGAAGATAGCTACACTAGAACCATTGATCTTGCCATATCTACCCCAATATCCCATTATCAATTTGAAAAGAGTCCCATGGAACTATGGTGAGAGTGCAAGATCAACATAAGATTATACCACTGTCCTACCAAAGGACAATCCCCTATTTTTATCACAGCGCATGATAAAGCCCATTATCAAAACCCCGGGCAAATTACCCAAGAAGAAGGTTGCATAATTCCTCAGCAAAATGAGGCATAATATAGCAAACGTGGTGCAGAATTTAAAAGAAGCGCCTAGGCAGATCTCTATCATAGATTTAATCTTATCCTCAGAATATTATTATAAAATTCTGGTGCAAGTACTGGAAGAAGCAAACCTGCCAAGAATGGTGGACACTAAAAAATTTCAGCACTTGATAGATCACATTCTTAACAGTAATGTGATATCCTTCAGTAACAGTAATTGGTCACTGTAAGTTATTGCATATAACAGTGATATCATCTTGATATGTGATAAGGGGTGTATGGATAGATGGAGGATATCCTTGAACATCTGCCCTTATGATACCCTGGAAAGGATGAAAATCAAACTAAACAGAATCTGAAACAATTATTATCATAAGAGCCTTTGATGGATCTTAACGGGATACTGTGGGAGAAATATAACTTCCTGTGGAAATTGGCCCTGGATACAACTTACTATTGGGAAGACCATGTATTTATATGGCGGGAGCCATCCCATCCACATTCTATCAGCAGTTAAAATACATCTTCAATGGCAATCTGGTGACTATTAATACTGAACCAGAATATCCAATCTCTGTGCAAAGGGATATGCCTTTGATTAGTCTCGATGAAGGAGTTGAGCCTGCTAGCTTTCAAGCATTCAAAGTGAGCAACTGTGACGACCCCAAATCCAGGTACTTGAAACCCGAACTCGGTTCCCCACGATACCATTTCTTTAAGCTGAATAATACTAAATAATAATACATTCGAACTTAATTTACATACATCAAAGTTTACTTCCCCAGGTACGTGACCTTCAAATACATTCCTTACAATACTTGAATAGATACCAATACAACTATAACCATTAACTCATAATACACACTTATTCAATCAGCTTTCCTTTTTCCTTTGTTCGCGCTCGAGCCTTGGTGTTTTTCATACATAACTCGAAAACATTTAATTTAAGCAAGGATGAGCATTTAAGTGCCCAAACAAGTAATAGCAATTATATATGTTTGAAAGAATATAAGTATTCTCTTTACATAACACTTCTACAACGAATTGAAAGTTGTGAAGTAATCTGTACTGATAAAAAATTCACATAACAACTCTCTTTCAAATTCTTTAAATTTGGCTCTGGCTCTACCCTTGAATAGGGTTTAAGAAACATACTATGAACATTCTTTTCATTTTGAAAAGGTTTAGCGGAATTCTATCCTCAAACCAAAATCATAACTTACTACGCACGCGAGGGTGATCACCATTGTACCTGTGATTGATCAATACTACATAACTTGAACGAAATTCATCGCTCACTCTATCCGGCTTTGCGCAAAAATCTTCCCATATAGGGATGTTCATACATGCTGGTTCCAAACAGAAGGTTTTAATCTTGCTCAACAATAATATGTAATTCAACATATATATACGGGTAATTGACAAAGGTGTATCAACATGTGAACAAATGCCATGATTATCCAAGTGGGGACACTTGTATAACCATTTATAGAAATCAATGAACAGAATATATATCTGAGCTAACATGTCGATAATCAAAGAGTACATAATGCATGACAGAGGATAGAATAATTACGAAACTTCTTACTCATGTCCATTGCATAAAGGAAGTGTAAAGGTAGGATACTTGCTCGATTCAACGATTACAAATCTCAACTTAGGTTTTATCTCTTTATCACAACCTATCAATAATCGATCATTCGTTCAATTAGAACAATATATCTTAACACATAGTAATCTTTATCTATTACAACAAAGACATAGTCCAATCACATAATCACGGTGATCATACTTTTAGTTCCTATTCTATACTTGAAATATTTTTATACATTTTCAAATATCTCATCCATGCTCTTCTGAAGAGTCTTTTCTTTCTTTTATAAGGTCCGACATTTGTCTCACAGACGAACGACTTTTTTTATCGGGTAAATAATTGAGTCTAAGACTCTTATTCTATACCTCAACATCTCGTAAATATCGGACATCTTATTTTAATCATTTTTGCAATATCCGTAAATTGAAAAATTTAAAATAATTCAAATCTGTCACTAAAGGGCCTATAGTGATATAACTGTTACTATAGGTGTTCTTCAAATTCAGAACTTCATAATCGGTTCTCAAGTCAGCTAGTTTGGCTGGCTATAACTTTCAAATATCGGAATCATAATTAAATGATTTAAACATTAAACAATTCCATCATCATTAATAGTTTAATTAATACTAAACTATTAATGAAACCATTGCCAAAATATAAAAGTTATTTATAATAACTCAAACTATTTTTAAAACATTTATATTACCCAAATAATTACCATTAATATTTAAATATTAATGTACTATTTATCCAAATATTAAAAGTCATTAATTATAACTTAAAATATTTTTAAATCCTTAATATCCTCTTTAAATGGTTTTAAATAAGTAAAACCATTTTTAAACTATTTATTTAATATTAATCATTAAATAAACTAAATATCATTAATATTATCTTAATATCATTAATATTTAATTATTAATGAAATTATCATTTAAATATTAAAAGTTATATTTTATAACTTAAAATATTTTTAAATACCTTATTTTCATTTAAAATAATTTTTATAATATTAAAATCATTTTTAAACTAAATTATTTAATATAATCATTAAATAACTTTAATATCATTAATAATTATTAATTAATGAAATTCATCACAAAATATTAAAAAGTCATCACAAATAACTCATTTACATAATCAATTCCAAGCCAAAATAAACATAGTAAACTAACTAGTTTATTAACAACACTAACTAAACTTCAAAAATTCAAACTTTAACTAACAATTAAAAATAATAACATTACAAAAATTAAATAAGAAACATGCCTAAATCTGAATTCCACGTAATCGAATACGCACTTCCACGCCTAAAATTTAACTAAGGAGATCTTTATAAAAAGTTCTCCCACAACAAAGCCTTTCTCAAAAAATTGGAGGCCTTATTGTTGGTGAATGAAACAAAGGCCAAGCCCTTCTATTTATAGGTTTAGAAAATGGTGAAGTTTTCAATTTAGTCGATGTGTGACTTGGTTTATACTAATTTTTCAATAGCTCACTTTGTGATTTTCTAACGCATTGCTCATAACTCCGATTAATCCGATATTTGGATATGTTATACATGGTATGTAAGACTATTTTTAAAAATACTGAATTACCCAATTCCGGGTTCATTAAGTAGCCCAAACAATGCATCAAAATGGACGTTCATATGAGCTTTTCAATCTCGTTTCAGCTTTACCTCTTTCGCTAAAAACAGTCATAACTCTTTCATTTTAAAACATTTTTGAGCGATTCTTGAGCCCACATTGAAGTTAACTTCTGGGGCTACAACTTTTATTCTTTGACCATTTCCAAATTCGAACACATCAGCCCAGAAATTCCGTTCAAATGGACTGCACCGCACTTGTTGGGAAGTTTTGACACTACTACTTTGAAATGTCATAACTCTCTCCTCCGATATCGGATTTAGTCCGCTTCAGAGTCTATAGAAAGCTTATTCGGGTTTACTATAACATACCAAAAGCCTAGAAGGTTTTAGAACATTAGCGATAAATAAAGGTGTCCCGAATAGCACATCCATTGCACGACTTTCGGTTCGAGAAATTTGACACATTTCCTTCCAATCACCGTAATTCCCTCATCCGAGGTTGGAATGAGGCCATTCCAAAAGCCTATGGCTTCCTAACTCAAAGGCAATACTGACATATCAAAAGTCCAGACTTTTTAAAGCATAAAAAGTGGGACGAGAATGCTCCCATTACTGTGATCGCTTAAAAGCAGGTTTATCATGATCGGTCAACCATGTTTGACCATCTATAACTTCTAATCTATGCATGATATGGACTTGATTCTTTTTACAGATTAAAGACCACATATTAGGCTACACATAACAACTTTTTAAGAACAAAACTCATGATCGAGCAAAGAGTTATGGGCTCTGACATTTGGTGAACAGAATTTGGTTTTTCCAACTTGCTTAAATCTTCAAATTCGTGCACTTTGATGTTATGGGTCTTTGATTTATCAACTCATATAATCAATTAACATTCTATTACACAACTTTAAACAATCAATTTCATCAAATAACATCGAATCAAAGGATTTCTAGGTTTAGTGTTCTTATACCCTTTTGCCAAAAAATTCTTGATTCTTCGCTTCGATTTGTTACAAGTATGGTTGGGCTTTGTTTAAGAGTGTATGGGCAATCTTGTACAAGGCAATTAAATGTAATATTTAATCACTAGATTTAATTCTTATAATTTACCAATTAACTTCTATCCTTTGGTAAATTAAAACACTTATACAATAACATCGAAATTAAACCCATTAATTAAAATTAGGGTTTCTCAACGTCATCAATTAGAGTTTCTAATTGACCATTAGTAGTTCTTTAATTATCGTGTATGTTACTAATACAGTAATTCACAGTTCTAATTTTAACTTAGGTTAGGGTTATAATAATTAGGGTTTGTCCTAATTATCGACGCATAAACAAAGAATTAGGGTTTCTTCTAATTACCGATATTCTTATTCACGGTAATTTCATATACGATCACTACTCGTAAATATCCCATAATCGAGTTTAATAATTAGGGTTTCACAAAGACGGTAATATGCTATGACCTAATTCAATCGTCATTGCTCAATATTATCTGTCACTTTATACCAAATTACATAATTATGGTCTTTGTAAAATCATTATATAAATAATATAATATTATTATTCTCATCTCTTGATCACAATCCCAATCCCAGGTTTGGATCTCATATACGACTCATTCTTCGTACACAACATCAATAATCAAGTTAAAATAATTAACTTAAATATTACGAACAATTCATATAATAAAATATTTATTATATAAATCTAATTATCACTTCATATATTATTTCCAATCATGTTTTCATGGAAAATAATTAATAAAAACATTTTACCACACAAAATTTATTACCATATAATTTGTGGAAATTAATAATTCCAAAATTATTTCTAATTTTTCAAGTAATAAATGTATTCGCATTTATCATTCACTTTACTTGACACTTAGTCTCGTCATTAAATAAAAAAAAAATTTATACGCAAAATTTCTTATTTATTTTATATAGAAAATCTCGGGTTATTACAGCAACACTCACTATCGACCTATCAGGGGCCAACCTTAAAACCAAGAATCTCTGCTGAAGTAATGAATGTCAGTCAAGAGATGATATCCTTGGGTTTATGGCCAGGTAAAGGGTTGGGAAAGAATCAACAAGGAATCAAGAATCCAATTCAGATACCTAGCCAAGCAGGGAAAGCTGGATTAGGCTACTGCTCTGGATCAAAATACAGAAAGCTACATAAACATATACTGACTCATCTATCAATATCTTGTTACCGAATCTCATTGATGCAGGATTCGGGAAATAGGGAACAAAGATTTTTATCACTGTATCCAATTTACTGATGCCAAAGGTCAATATAGTTGGTGATGAAAATGAAGGGCCCCTTCCCGCCAAGGAAGAAAAGATGCAGAATGGGCGGTTTCTACAAGAAGTTCGAAGTTAATTTGCAAAGATATTCTACCTAGCACCTAATGAAGGTGAGTCTGTCATTGATAAGAAAGTTGACCAGGAAGAAGTTTTGGCCATCATCAAGGTAGAGGACGACAATAACCCCTTCATCACGAAAGTTAGTAGTGACCTGACTCTGGATAATTGGTGCAACACTCCTTGCATCACTCGTAAAGGGTAAAAAGGGCAGAGAGTCCATCTTCCTTGAAGTGTAGATATTATCAAACTACTTACTTTTGTTGCATAGTGCTAACAGTTTACTTTTGTTATACTTTTTATTAATGCTTTGTATTTTCAAATAATTGCATATAGTAAGTAAAAGCATTTTATTTTTAGGACTCCAAAGTTGGATTTGTTTAATCTTGTTGATGAATTACCAAATCAGAGTAGTGACTATAACTTTGATGTAGAATTGAACTTTGACCTGATGGGAATTGATCAAGGGGAGATAAATGACACTAAGGTTCCTGAGGACATCAAAGGATGGGTCGAAGACAAACCCAAACCAAACCTTAAACAAACACCACTGTCAATATCGGAACCTCAGAAAAAAGGACTACAAATTGGGAATGTCCTTACCCCAAGCCAAAAGAAAAACTTGATTAAACTCTTAACCTAGTTCTAGGATGTGTTTGCATGGTCGCATGAAGATATAATTAGATTATCCACTAATATTATCATTCATTGACTGCCTATCAAAGAGGGGTTTAAACCAGTCAAATAGAAACTCAGGAGACTGAAGCCCGAGTGGAGTCTGAAAGTCAAAGAAAAAATTGTCAAGCAATTCAAAGCAGGCATTATCATGGTATCAACTTACTTTGAATGGCTATCCAATGTGGTTCCTATGCCTAAGCCCAGAGAGAAGTTACGACTATGTGTGGATTACAGGGACCTGAACAAGGCTAGTCTCAAAGATGACTTCGAAGTACCTTTCATCCACATCTTAATAGACAACACAACATAGTTCGACATGTACTCATTTACGGAATGTTTTGTCGGATACCATTAAATCATGGTTGCTGAAGAAGATAGAGAAAACTTACCTTTATCACTCCCTGGGGAACCTTTTGCTATCGATGGCTAGCTTTCATCCTTACCAATGTCGGTGCCACATATCAGAGAGCTATGATGGCTCTATTCCATGACGTTATGCACAAAGAAATAGAGGTTTATGTGGATGATATCATCATAAAATATAGAAAGGAGGATGACCACGATCCAAAATTTTTAAATTGTAATTTAAATATTTATTGAGTTATATAAATATTATTTGAGGTGTTTATTGTTAAATAAATATTTTATTGATGTGATGGTTGATGAATCTAAATTTATTAGAGAATTTTCTAAATTAAATTAATTTATAATTTAGAGATTTGTATTATAACATGAGGTGTTATATTTGTTGTTGTGATTTAATAATTTAGATGGTATATTAAATTATTAAATAAAATTATAAATGAAAATTATAATTTTGTGATATTTGATAAAAGGCTATATTTAATTAAAATATAGTATGTGATTAATTTAATGGGTTAATGTTGGATATGAAAATCAAATAAATATATGTGATTATAAATTATAAACTAAAGTGTTTATTAAAATAAATTAAAAAGGGTTTAATTTAGTTTTTTGCCAAACAAGGCTTAATATATTAATTCTTTAAAATTTAAAGGGTTTTGCCAAACAAGCCTTATGGCTTTTGAAATTTCTAATTTTTAAATTTAAATAAATAAAATAAATAAAATAAATAAATAATAAATATATAATATACGTTATTTTGATAAGCGATGATAGCTATTAAGGCGTATATCGGTTTTTTGTTTTGATATTATCATTATTTTGGTTTTATCGGTTTGTTTTTTAGTTTACGCAGTTTATTCTTTGGGTTTTGAGAGAGTTGAGAGAATTTGATAGAGAGTTAGCGAGAGAGAATTTGAGAGAGAGTTTGAGAGATTTTGAGGGAGATTGAAAATTCAATTAACAAAAGATTGTATAAGTAATTGAAGGTATGTTTACTACTTTGATATATATATATATGAGTATCTCGACAATAATTTTTTATATACTCTTGTGAATTATATTTTTTGAATTGTTGTTATGTAACTAAGTTATGGTGATTATACATGCTTATAATGATTAGATATTATGTTTAAACAATAATTGCATGCTAATTTAGATTTCTGATGAAGAAAATTTTGACGGTGTATGTTTATATGTATTTTTTCATATGTTCATGAAAAGTATCAATTTTAGTGGCCAATTAGTATGTGAAATTATAAATTGAAGCTTGTATATGTTAGTTCAATGAGATCTGAGCATAACGTAATTTGAATGAGTGATTTGGCCAAATAATGAATTCACAGTGATGATTTTTGGGATGAATATCAAAATGGAGTTTTATATGAAAAACATGAAAATTGAGAAATTAAAAATGGTTTTAGTTGTTGTTAAATTGTGCTAAGTGGTTGAATAGGTTAGCAATCATGTTTATGATAGTTGTATATTTATTTTACGTGTTATTATCATCCTTTATTTGGTGGGTGAAATTTGTGTTTGTTGGGCTAAAGTTGACTCTTGTTCATTAGCCTTCTCTGCGTCTGTGAACAACTGCACTTGCATTGTGCTTCTTGAGTGCCAAGGCAAAAAAATGGTAGCAATCTTGCTTGGGTCCCAAAAACCTTTGTATGGCGTTTGCCATACATACTACTGGTTTGAGATTACGATTTTACTGCATTGCTGCTTGAGTCTTGGGTTAGCATCATAACATGGTGCGAAATTATGTTAGCATGTTAAATGTGTAATGTTAAGGTTAACATAACATAGTGAATTGGGGTTAGTAAGTTCAAAGTTGCAAAAATGATTAGTAAATCGAGAGCGCGTTATGTGGTAACTTAGTATACATAATGAAGCGTTAGATAAGTGTTGCGAAGTAAAACACTTGGATTTTACGAAATGTAAATGGTAATGAAGACTTGTGCTTAAATGATAAGTTTAGCTAGAAAATGAACATGTTTTGGTATGTTAGCATATCTAATAGGTATTGTGGTTCTAAAATTATGTGTAGGTGATCGTGAGTTTAATTTTATAGCTTACGCTCAAGGCAAGTTTCTAAACCCTATCTTTTTACATTGAGAAAGTTTTTCTAACTCTACACTTTCGTTGAGTTAGTTCTATTATTACATTGTGTAACTTTATTCTTTTGATTGAGCAAGCTTTTTTTTATCTTAAGCATTATTGAATAAGTCAATTGTTCCTAAAATTCATTCGAGCAAACTTTAACTCTAATGTTATTTGAAATTCTCATTTGATTGATTCATTCTAACTTGTTTATAGTTAAGCAAGTTTCTTAAGTTCTATTATTGTATAATGAGCGTAGTTTTGAACTCTCGTCTCTATTATTGAGCTATTTTTAATTCTTTGCATGAGTTAATACCATGTTGGGCAAGTTTTTAGTTTTCGACTTGCTATCGTTAATGTACGTTCGGTAATTTCATTTCTAATGTTATAAGACTCTAACCTTAGCTTATTTATTGTTCAAGCAAAGGTTAACCATTTTATTCATTTTATTGAATACTTATGCTCTATAGTTATTTCAAGCATGAGTTTAATATGTATAATCAGTTCATTTATGATTCTCAATTGTTCTATGTTATGTTGTTATTAAACATACATTGTGATTATCAAACACTATTGATTCAACTAGTCCTCTAGTTGATGTTCGTTAAACTTCAAATTACCCTTGAAAGCTTATCAAACCAAACTTTCTTTAGTGCGGACTTGTACTCTAAATCTTGAGATGAACAAACCTATATATTATGGGGATAATTTACGCTTAGCGTTAAAATGTTTGTGCACAATACATTATATGAAAATTTGATCCCCCTAAGTACGAGAGTCCTTATAGTCTTATATTTGTTAAAGTTGGAGTTGAAAGATTACTCATATTTGTGGACATAGTTCATGGTCTTATGACCCTCGGTTATATATATTCCATATTTTGGATTCAGGTTTTGATTATCATTGTTAGAGTACTATTAGTTTTGATGAGCCTATTGTTGGCGATTATTATTATTATTTCTCTCTGTTGATTCATTATTATATCCGGTGAGCAATTTTTTGCTCACTCTTGCATATATATATATACTACTCATTGACTAAAGTTGAGAAGGTAGATGAGCCTTGACTAGCAAAGGAAAGGGAAAAATGTACAAGTGATCTTTGATTTGTACTTTTGATTCTTATTATGATCATAGACTTTTTAATAATGATGTAATGTAATAATTTAATTCCGCACTTGAATGATGTTTTAAGGTTAGATAACTTTGGGATGTTTTTGAATTTAATGATGTAACCCTATTTAAAGGGAGGATTTATGGTTTAAATATTATTTTATTTGGGTAGATAGTATGAATGTATGGATAGTGAGCACCAAATCTTGTGGGAATGAAGTACCTAGATTTGGGGGTGTCACGGGTTGGTATCAAAGCTTTAGGTTATGAACCTTAGGTGGGGAAAAGCCTTAGGAAGTAACCTTTGAAAAGATAGTGATGATAAACTCTTATCGAGTTTTAGGAAAGAAAGTAATAAAACACTTATGTGTTTATGTGATTACAACTTATGTGCTTCGTGAGTGTCGAGTAGTAATGATTAGTAATTAAAACTTAAAATTTGGTTGACAGGATGGCTAATGTAGGAGGATCGGTCGGGCTAGAGAGGAGGAGCCTCGAGATATTGGTGATTTAGGAACAACTCTTGCCACGGGAAGCAGTTACGTCGGTCGCGATAGTTGAAGAGGAGAGAGAGTACGATGAGGATGATGAGATAGAGGCGGATGAGGAGGACCCCGTGGGCTGCCCATAGTCGGGGATGAGGAGGGCGAGGAGGAAGAGCTTCCACTTAATTCGATATTTGCCCGTATATGCGACGAGGTGTATGGCCGCAATGTGGAACTTCAAGATACCGTCGAGGAATTACGAGGAGATAGTATGGTGAACAACGAGACCTCGATGGCACGAAGAAAGGCGATGAGATCGAGGATCGAGAGAAAACGGTGAACAACGTTGAAGAGAAGTTGGTCCACACGAAGGGAAAAGCGAGCGAATGATGATGAAGATTGATTGAGTTGAGAAGAACAAGTTGAAGAAGAATCTACAAAGGGCAAAAGTGAAGAAGCGCGTCTGATGAAGCTTATCAATGAGCGGAATGGCGCGAGAGAGAGGCGCACAAGCAAAAGAGGAGGAAGATGGAAGAAATGAACAGCGTATTCAACACCGTGATCAATCGAGCTCGAAGATCGGGTCATGGGTTATCGATTCGATTTGAGACGCTACCATCATACATATTGGATCGTAGAACAATGTTTCGAATTATGGAGGAAAGGCGTCGTAAAAGGCTCTGTGATATCTTAGTAGGACATTGTAGAGAATGTAATTGATATGTGATTAGAAAATAAATGAAATGTAAATCCGGGTATGATATAACCAATGGGATAGATGATGATGATGTTGTCCTGCTATTTGTTATAGTTTAGGAAAGTAATGTAAATAGCGGTGATCTTTATTGTTTTGATATTTTTTTAAAGATGATGAATGAATAAAAGTTATTGTTTTATTCAAAAGTGTTAAGTGTTATGTGATAAACTTTTATGATGTGCAACTTAAGTATATAATACTTAAAAGGTTGAATAAAAGCTAATGGATGTATTTTAACGAGAAAATGCCTCAAGGCGTCAACCACCACGACGAGAGAACCCTTTGAGGAAAACAACAACAACAATGTGGAAGGAAACCCGATTAATTGACTAGTGGCGTTCTTGGCGGGTGCTTTGCGAATCAACCTCGAGAATCAAGGTACTACGTTTAAGGACTTCAAAGGCGGTTGGACCACGAATTCCGTGGGTCCATGAATCCGGTTGAAGCACGGACACTGGATCATGGAAATCGAGAAAGTTTTGATGTTGCTAGGGTAGAGGATAATCTAGAAGAAGGCTGCTTTTGCAACATTTATGTTGAAAGCGAGAGGCTAGTTATTGGTGGCGGGCCAATAAAACTCGGGAAGGTCGAGGAGTGATGACTTGGAAAGGTTTAAGGAAGGAGTTGTTCTTGAGACTATTTTCGAGAAAGTTTGAAGAGTCGACTAAGTTGATTTTTGGAATTAAAGCGAGGAGCGATGTCGGTGTGTGCGAGTATCTTGCAAAATTCAACGAGTTGGCGAGGTTTGCGCCATATCAAGTTAAAGCTGAGATGAGCTTGAATGCGAAAGAGGTTTGAGCGAGAATTTGAAGCCACTGGTTGTCTGATAGGGTTTCCTGTTCAATTGAAGACGTTTGCGGTGATGATGGAGAAAGCAATTCTCTTTGAAAGTGGAGGCGAAGGCGGTAACAAAACATAACCAAGAAGCGGAGGAAGAAGAAAAGTGAAGGTGAAGCTAAGAAATGGTGGTGGTGGTAATGGTGGAAATGGCAACAACAATTTGAAGAGGAAGTGGAATGCGAATGGGGGGGCTGGAAATCAACAAAGAAACCGACAAAATAAAAGTTTGAAGCATGTGCTACGTGTGGGAAAGTTTCACAAGGGTGTGTGCTTGATGGGGAAATGAGTATGCTTCAATTGTGGCGGGAGGTCACATCGCCCAAATTGCACTCAAGCTAAGAAGAAGCGTTTGCTTCACGTGCGGGTCAAGGATCACTTTGCTCGTGAATGCCCCTAAGAAGAGATCTGGTGAGACAAATGGGAGCAAAGGAAATGCTAGTGGAGGTGTCTTTTGGCTATTTTGGACCAACATCAACAAATAAGCCCCAGCCAGAACCTTCAACTTGACATGCCGGATGAGAATGCGGTGCAATCAAAAAAGATGTCGTGTCGGGTATTATCCCAATCAATGATATAAATGCATATGTATTATTTGATTAAGGGTGCTACTTGCTCGTTTATATCGATGAATTTGCTAAGAAGTTAGAAATACCTAGTGAAGAGTTGAAATTCCTTTAAACATAGAAATTGCGAATAGGGAAGTGATTCTGTTAGGTTCGTATCAAGAAGCTGTAGGGTGAACATTAAAGGGAATGTTATGAAAGTAGATTTAATCCGATAAAACTCGGAGAGTTCGATGTTATTTTGGGAATGGATTGGTTATTCAATTATGGGCGATAATTGATTGCCAAAAAAAGTGTGTAAACCTTATGACTCCGTCGAAGGTAGTTTTTCATGGTAGCAAATCGCCTAGACAAATGAAATGTAAAGCGATGATGCGAGGCCAAAAAGTTATTGAGTCGAAATTTGTGTAGGGTATTTAGCTTACATAGTCGATACTCAAAAGGAGAAGGGTGTGAAATTGGAGGAAATACCGGTGGTTAGGAGTTTCGTGGGCGTGTTTTAGGAGGATTTGCCGGGACTTCACTTTGAAGAGAAATCGAGTTAAGTGATCGACTTAGCGCGAGGGAAGGCAGCTCGATATCGAAGGCCCCGTCTGAGAATGGCTCGGTGGAGATGAAAAAGAACTAATGGTGCAAGCTGCAAGAAGCATTAGATAAAAAGTATATTCAATAGGAGTGTGTGTCGTAGTGGGGAACCCCGGTGTTATTGTGAAGAAGAAGGATGGGTCGATGCGTCTTTGCATTGATTATAGGGAATTGAACAAAGTCACTATTAAGAACAAATATCCATTGCCAAGAATAGATGACTTGTTTGATCGATTGAAAGGGTGCTAGATATTTCTCGAAAATAGATTTGAGAAGTGGGTATCATCAATTGAAAGTAAGGAAGGAGGATGTCTGAAAGGCGGCATTAGAACTCGGTATGGACATTACAAATTTTTAGTGATGTCTTTTGGTTTGACAAAGCGCCCTACTGGCGTTCATGGATTTGATGAGCAGGGTGTTTAAACCATTTTAGACAAATTTGTGGTGGTGTTTATCGATGATATTTTGGTGTACTCTAAAACTCAAGAGGAACACGTGGAACACTTACGTCGGCGTTGGAGGCGTTAAGAAAGGAAAAGTTGTATGTGAAATTCTCTAAATGTGAATTTTGATTTTGGAGCGTGTACAATTTCTTGGGCATATGTAATTGATAAGGATGGGATTTTGGTGGATCCATCAAAAAGTTGAAAATTTGTGATAAATTGGGAACAACAAGAACTCCATCGAAGTAAGAAGTTTCTTGGGGTTGGCGGGATATTATAGACGGTTTATTCAGAGATTTTTCCAAGATTGCCACTCTCGTTGACAAATTTGACAAGAAAAATATAAAATTTGTTTGGGGCGGAAAAGTGTGAAGAAAGTTTTCAAGAATTAAAGAAGAAGTTAAGTGTGGCTTTTGTGTTGTCATCGTTACCGGATAATATGAGGAAATTTTGTGGTGTATAGTGATGCTTCACACAAAGGATTGGGTTGTGTCCTTATATGCGAGCGACAAGGTTATTGCGTATGCATCAAGGCAACTGAAAAGACTACGACGAAAAGTATATCGACTCATGATTTAGAGTTGGCGGCGGTTGTTGTGTTGCTTTGAAGATATGGAACCTTATCTCTATGGAGAAAAATGAGATCTACACAGGACCATAAAAGTCGAAGTATATTTTCACGAAGAAAGACTGAACATGCGGCAAAGGAGATGGATGGAATTGATAAAGGATTACGATTGTGAGATCTTTTTTTATCATCGAAAAGCTAATGTGGTTCTGAGATGCCTTGAGTAGGAAAAGCGAGAGAAAAGTTGATGTTGTTAAGAGATAAGGAGGAGCTTATTTTTGACAATGGCAAGGTTAGAGTTGGAAATCAAATTTCCGGAAGAATCAGATGAAAAATTGTTCCGGATAGAAGCTAGTCAACTTTGGTGGACAAAGTGAAAAACAGCACAACTACGGGATGAAGAATGCAAAAAAAATAAAAAAAAGTGTAGTCGAGGGTAAAGAAGTGAAGTATAAGGTCGATCTTGAGGGAATGCTAAGATTCGAGGGCGAATTTGGGTTCAATGATACAGGATATTAAAGAAGACATCTTGATGGAAGCTCATAGCTCAAGATATTCGATTCATCAGGAAGTATGAAAATGTATCAAGATTTGCGGCGTCATTTTTTGGTGGCCGAACATGAAAAGAGATGTTGCGAGAATCGTTGCAAAGTGCTTGACATGTCGAGAAAGTGAAGGTCGAGCATCAGCGACCAAGCGGATTACTTCAACCGTTGGAATACCGGAATGGAAGTGGGAGCATATCACAATGGATTTTGTGGTAGGTCTTCCACGACGACTCGAGAAAGGATACGATGCGATATGGGTGATAGTGGATGATTAACAAAATCGCACACTTTTTGCCGATAAAGATTAGATTTAATCTTGATCGGTTGGCGAAACTATCGTTAAAGAGATCGTCTCAAGACATGGAGTTCGGTGTCAATTGTATCAGAGACAGAGATCCGAGGTTCACATCAAATTTGGGAAGAGACTCTGAGAATGCATGGGAGCATGATTGAAGATGAGCACTGACATATCATCCACAAGCCGATGGGCAAAGAGAAAGAAACGATCGAGCGGCTTGAAGATATGCTTAGAGCGTGCATCATGGATTTCAAAGGAAATTGGGATGATCATCTACCGTTGGTGGAATTTGCATACAACAAACAGTTACCCATGCAAGCATTGGTATATGCTTGCCATCTGAGGCGTTATCTGGCGGAAATCTGAGAACTCCACTATCTTTGGGATGAAGTTGGAGAGCGTCAATTATTAGGCCCGAAGCTGGTTGATGATGACCCGTTGAAGTTGTCAAACTCATCGAGAGCAAAGGTGGTAGTTGCTCAAGATCGACGAAAAAAAGTATCTTTGATCAACACTGAGTGAGTCGTGAGTTTGAAGCGAGGAAATTTCGTATTCTGAAAGTTTCTCCTTGGAAGGGAAAATTCGTTTTGGAAAGAAAAAGAAAGCTCATTGAGGTTTATTGGACCTTTCAAAATATTGCGAAGAGTGGGAGAGGTGGCTTATGAGGTAGCTTTACCTCTCGAATTAGAAGCATGTGCACAATGTTTTTCATGTGTCGATTGTTGCGACAAGTATAAACCGATTACAAGCATGTGATTGAGTATATGAACCATTTGCGATTCGGTAAAGATTTGTCTTCTGAAGAGATTCTATCCGGATAGTCGACGAGGAAAGAACAAGTGCTCGGGAATAAAGTGATACCTTTTTGTGAAGGTGATATGGAGGAACCTGATGACGTCGAAGAGGCTACGTGGGAACTCGAAGGCGATATGATGAAAAATTACCTGAGTTATTTGTTTTAGTCTGTGTGTCTTGATTACGGGGACAGAATCTTTGTAAGTAAGTAGGGAGAATGTGATGATTTGATTGTTTGAATTGTGATTACGGGGACAGAATCCTTGTAGAGGAAGGAGGAAGGATGTAACGATCAAAATTTTAAATTGTAATTTAAATATTTATTGAGTTATATAAATATTATTTGAGGTGTTTATTGTTAAATAAATATTTTATTGATGTGATGGTTGATGAATCTAAATTTATTAGAGAATAAATTTCTAAATTAAATTAATTTATAATTTAGAGATTTGTATTATAACATGAGGTGTATATATTTATTTGATTTAATAATTTATGGTATGGTATATTAAATTATTAAATAAAATTATAACATGAAATTATAATTTTGTGATATTTGATAAAGTGGGATTATATTTATTTAAAATATAGTATTTGATTAATTTATGGGGTTAATGTTGGATATGGAAAATCAAATAAATAATATGTGATTATAAATTATAAACTAAAGTGTTTATTAAAATAAATTAAAAAGGGTTTAATTTAGTTTTTTTTGCCAAACAAGGCTTAATATATTAATTCTTTAAAATTTAAAAGGTTTTTTTGCCAAACAAGCCTTATGGCTTTTGAAATTTCTAATTTTTAAATTAAAATAAATAAAATAAATTATAAATAAATAAATATAATATATATAATTATTTTATAATGATGATGATAGCTATTAAGGCCATATATTTTTTTATTTTTTTTATATTTATTTTTTTATCATTTTTTTTTTTGTTTTTAGTTTATTTTCACGTTTACTAGTTTTCTTTCTTGAGTTTGAGAGTTGAGAGAGAATTTGATAGAGGTTAAGAGAGAATTGAGAAAGAGTTTGAGAGAATTTGAATGAGGGAGATTGGTCTTCAATTAATAAAGATATGTATAAGCTAATTGAAGGTATATTTCTACTATATTTGATATTATTTATGAGTATCTCGACAAAAGTTTTTCTATATACTCTGTGAATTATATTTTTTGAATTGTTGTTAGGTAACTAAGTTATGGTGGTTTATATGCATGTTTATAATGATTAGATATTATGTTTAAACAATAATTGCATGCTAATTTTGGTTTCTGATGAGTAGAAGAAAATTTAAATGGTGTATGTTTATATGTATTTTTTTTTCATATGTTCATGAAAAGTATCAATTTTAGTGGCCAATTAGTATGTGAAATTATAAATTGAAGCTTGTATATGTTAGTTCAATGAGATCTGAGCATAACGTAATTTGAATGGAGTGATTTGGCCAAATAATGAATTCACAGTGATGATTTTTGGGATGAATATCAAAAATGGAGTTTTATATGAAAAACATGAAAATTGAGAAATTAAAATGGTTTTAGTTGTTGTTAAATTGTTTTAAGTGGTTGAATAGGTTAGCAATCATGTTTATGATAGTTGTATATTTATTTTACGTGTTATTATCCTTTGTTTGGTGGGTGAAATTTGTGTTTGTTGGGCTAAAATTGACTCTTGTTCATTAGCCTTCTCTGCGTCTGTCTGAACACTTGCTTAAATTTTGCTTGTGAAAAAAAAAAAAAAAAAAAATGTCTTGATTCTTTGTAGGTCCCAAACCCTTTGTATGGTGGCAATTGCGCCATATACTACATTGGTTTGAGATTACGATTTTTTCTTTCTTCTTTTGATCTTGGGTTAGCATCATAACATGGTCTGAAATTATGTTAGCATGTTAAATGTGTAATGTTAAGGTTAACATAACATAGTGAATTGGGGTTAGTAAGTTCAAAGTTGCAAAAATGGTTAGTAAATCGAGAACGCGTTATGTGGTAATTTAGTATACATAATGAGCGTTAGACAAGTGTTTGAAGTAAAACACTTGGATTTTTGAAATGTAAATGGTAATGAAAGACTTGTGCTTAAATGATGATAAGTTTAGATAGAAAGTGCACATGTTATGGTATGTTAGCATATCTAATAGGTATTGTGGTTCTAAAATTATGTGTAGGTGATCGTGAGTTTAATTTTATAGCTTACGCTCAAAGGCAAGTTTCTAAACCCTATCTTTTTACATTGAGAAAGTTTTCTAACTCTACACTTTCGTTGAGTTAGTTCTATTATTATATATTGTGTAACTTTATTCTTTTGATTGAGCAAGTTTTTTTTATCTTAAGCATTATTGAATAAGTCAATTGTTCCTAAAATTCATTCGAGCAAACTTTAACTCTAATGTTATTTCAAATTCTCATTTGATTGATTCATTCTAACTTGTTTATAGTTAAGCAAGTTTCTTAAGTTCTATTATTGTATAATGAACGTAGTTTTTGAACTCTCGTCTCTATTATTGAACCTTTTTTAATTCTTTGCATGAGTTAATACCATGTTGGGCAAGTTTTTAGTTTCCACTTGCTATCAGTTAATGTACGTTCAGTAATTTCATTTCTAATGTTATAAGACTCTAACCTTAGCTTATTTACTGTTCAAGCAAAGGTTAACCATTTTATTCATTTTGTTGAATACTTATGCTCTATAGTTATTTCAAGCATGAGTTTAATATGTATAATCAGTTCATTTATGATTCTCAATTGTTCTATGTTATGTTGTTATTAAACAACATTTGTTGTGATTATCAAACACTATTGATTCAACTAGTCCTCTAGTTGATGTTCGTTAAACTTCAAATTACCCTTGAAAGCTTATCGAACCAAACTTTCTTTGGTGCGGACTTGTACTCTAAATCTTGAGATGAACAACCCTATTATTATTAGGGGATAATTTACGCTTAGCGTTAAAATGTTTGTGCACAATACATTATGCGAAGGGTTGATCCCCCTAAGTGCGAGAGTCCTTATAGTCTTATATTTGTTAAAGTTGGAGTTGAAAGATTACTCATATTTGTGGACATAGTTCATGGTCTTATGACCCTCGAGTTATATATATTCCATATTTTGGATTTCGAGTTTTTGATTATCATTGTTAGAGTACTATCCGGTTTTGATGAGCCTATTGTTTGGCGATTATTATTATTATTCTCTTGTTGATTCATTATTATATCCGGTGAGCAATTGTTTTTGCTCACTCTTGCATATTATATACTCATTGCGACTAAAGTTGAGAAGGTAGATGAGCCTTGACTAGCAAAAGAAAGGAAAAAATGTACAAGTGATCTTTGATTTGTACTTTTGATTTTTATTATGATCATAGACTTTTTAATAATGATGTAATGTAATAATTTAATTCCGCATTTGAATGATGTTTAAAGGTTAGATAACTTTGGGATGTTTTTGAATTTAATGATGTAACCCTATTTAAAGGGAGGATTATGGTTTAAATATTATTTATTTGGGTAGATAGTATGAATGTATGGATAGTGAGCACCAAATCTTGTGGGAATGAAGTACCTAGATTGGTCTTCAATATAAACTACCCGTTGGGGCGAGCTACACGACTGTCAATATGGAGTTTCCTTATTTGATTCTGATTCTAGAGATCTTTGGCTGATGGATTTAGGAAGACATTAGAAGAGTATTAAAGGCAAATATAGGGGTAGAGAGGATTTTTATGATGATCATTAACAAAACCATAACTTTTGGATCAGGAGTGGAGGATTAAAGCAAAGATTTGGAGCACGAAGAACACAAAGGGGATTGGAGAAGAGTAGCGGTTTCATTTACAAATTTTAGTTTCTTATTCATTTATTATGAACTAAATCACTTTTTAAGTCTACGATGAATCTTTTTGTTTAACGATGATTACATGCTTCTGTATTAATTCAATAAGACTTATTTTGGGTTTGTCTACTATGATTTATGCTTAATTAATAAATTGTTTGATCACCAATTTCTTGACAACCCCTTTGAACTCGAGAGATGGAATATGGGTTTAGACCTAATCATAGTGGCATATGATTGTGATTTCTGCATAATGATGGGATTCATAATTTATGCTTAGTATAGAGATATACCTATGTATCACACGTAATCCTATGAGAACTCGTGATTAAACCTTCTTTAATTATAATTCACATAGAGATATAGTGGATTAGTTAATTATGGTGTTTTATTTAATTCTATCAACAGTGGATTTAAGTAGATATGAGTATAATTCATTGAGGGATGGTTATATCTACTATTGTGTTCTTGGTTAAAAATATGGGATAGTTGATTTGAATTAAAAGGAAGCGTGTCATTCTATGTGAATCATCAAGTGAAATTATAGACTTAAATCTCCAATACCTGATTAAAAGCTTGTGGTAGTTAGTTGGTTTTGAATTCATTAGTAGTTTTCATAATTTTCACAAATTTGATATTTAGTTTAATAAAATTGAGATAATACAAAATTGGTAGTTGTTAGGATAAATTTAAGTTATTTTCTCTGTGGAAACGATACTCGACTCATCACTTTATTACTTGTTGTCCACGTATACTTGCGTGTTGTGTGTAACTAGTTTTACCCAACAGTGGCAGCTAATCCTTCAATAATTCAACATCATCTATGTTACGCAAAAAGCCATCAAAGGTCTAGGAATTGTGGATCAACTGGCCGAAGAACCATCAATGGACTTCGAACCGTTGAAAACTTATTTCCCTGATGATGGGGTAATGAAAGTTCATCAAGACCCTCAGGAAGATACAAGCCAATTTTGGAAACTGTACTTTGATGGTGTTGTGAACATGGACGGTGTAGGAGCAGGTGTAGTTCTTGTATCCATCACTGGAGAACAATATCCTATGGCTACTAAGCTATAGTTTGTTAACACCAATAACATGACCGAGTATGAAGGCTGCATAATGGGATTGAAATTGGCCCAATCAATGGGTATCAAAAGGCTAGTTGTCTTTGGGGATTTTGAGTTGGTCGTCAGACAAACCATCGGGGCATATCACACCAAAGAATTACATTTGATGCTCTATCATAGGCAGGTTATTAAAATGACTATGGGGTTTAAAGATATAGCCTTCATCCACATTTCTGGGAATCAAAATGATTTTGCTGATGCACTAGCAACCTTGGCTTCATTAATCAACATCTCCATGAGGAAAGGAATTTTGGATGTCAAATTCACAAACCAGATGGCATCAGCCTATGGAAATTACATTGGAGAAGTGTCTGATGAAATACCTCCCATCAAACAGCCATGGTACCAGGATATCAAAAAATATCTACGGGATGGGTCTACACCCACTAGGATAAGCCAAGCTGAAAGAATGCGGATCCCTAAAATGGCCATGAAATTCTACTTAAGTGGAGATGACCTCTACAAAAGAGATTTTAGCTTAGCTTGAACTACGAAAGACCTAATCTTCTCCCATCAATGGGAGTACGTAGGCAGCCAACTATGGTGCAGTCAAACCAAATAAATACTGTTCAAATCAAAGCAAATAAAAACTTTTCAAATCAAACCAAATAAACACTTTTTAAACCATTCAGGCTAAGCTTAAACTATGTAAGACCCGATCTCCCCCATACACAGGAGTACGTAGGCAACCATCTATGGTGCGGTCTAACTGTGAAAAAGAAAACCAAACACTTTACCTCAACCTAAACACTGACCAATACCAGTCTCAAAACACCAAAATTATAAAAGTCTATACACCAAAAAAAACCTGAAGATCGACAACTCATTCTGTGCCTGTGATACCTCAATGTCAGTCCATCAAGAAAGAGTTCGCGATGCATCAAGATAGCAAGTTAAGGAAAAAAATGGCAACCATCAAGCCAAGTCAAAACATATCCAAATGGGAAGTGAATTGAAATATATTTCCTTTTTTATATGTTACTTTTTGATATATATAATGTGTCCTATACATGACAAAAGTGACTAATCTAGTCTATGTAGAAAATAAAAATCCAATCTATAAACCCACAACCAGACGGGTCAAAAAATCTAGAAGCAGATCTCTCTTTAAAGACTGAGGGGCATCCCTAAGCTCTTGCCCTTCTGTCTTAATACGGGTCATAAGCTCCACAATAGTATTTATGGTACTATCCTGTAAACCCAAGAGCTCATTTGTCTGTGCGACGATATCATCCATGAAAGATCTGAGAGCAGTACTCTCAGTAATAGTGGCATCCCTGGCAACCCGGGGCTCATGCCGCTTTAGATAAGCAACTTCCTTGCTATATAGGGTCGTCAACATCAATGTCTTGGCCTGATCCTTCTCAAAGGTCAGAAGTCGTATCCTTTACTTCAAAGCCTCTATAGAAAAAGGGATAGCAATAGTTAAAGGGCTATGGGCGGAACTAACTAAAGCTGCCGTCAAGCTAGCAAATAGCTCATCCTCTGTATAGGAGGGTGGAGACTCCATCGACTCCTCATCATCTAAATCAGTAGACGACTCTGAATAAGCAACAAGAACTGATACTATGTCTGCCTACAACTAGGCATGATACTCTGATGAATAACCAGGGTGACAATCACTAAACTTAGCAGTATCCTTGTGGATATAGAAATTATATACTTTAGCCAGATCATCCTTAGATAAAGATAAAGCTGATGATCACTAACCTGAAGCCCCATCAAAAGAATTTAAGTTCTGAAACTGCTCAAACTGTCCCATAATAGCTAAAGGATGGTACATAAACACACCTCTCAAGCCCGCAAATGGGAGAAAGTCCATACCAGTGGCATGTGTGATGAAGGTAAATGGAGAACCGTTGTGACGCCCCCTAAATAGGTCCACACAACCCATTCTGAGTAGACAAATACATGGTACATAAACCAAATATAAACTTTATTAATACAAATGTCGTGCAAAATACGACAACACATGTGCTGTGAGTTTTAATACAAATATTGTCTTGTAGACAATATCCAAACTCAAAAGTCCTCATTATAATTATTGATACACTATTTTACAAAATAGTGAAGACTGCTATAATAACCGTCTTGAACCATCACTCCACACCCTGACTAGTCCCAAATATATTCTTGCCTCTTGAGAAGAGTAATGGAACAAAAAGGAAAAGGGTGAGCTCAACTAGCCGAGTAAAGAATATTATAACTAAGATAATGTAGAACAAATTATCCTTAGTCCTCAACAGAAAAAAATCTGATAGAATACAATAAACAATAAGTTTTAGATCAATAATGCAGTAAAAATAACAATCCATTAGAATAGTCAAGTAGAGCATGATGTCTACTATCTTCCCTAATTTAAAAGTCCATCAATATTTTATCCCTGTAACATCAATCATTAATTATTTCCAATCAATGATTTATCTATGCACTACGGGCCAAAGTTAATCGTTTGTATCATCAGTGGTCATGATCATGTCAAACACCTGTCCATCTTTACACAACGGGCCAAAGATATCAATCCACAGTTCATCTTTGTACTACGGGCCAAAGATATTCATTAATCAACAGTTTATCTTTGCACTACGGGCCAAAGATAACTTTCAACATAATTGAAGTCTGAGAATTATGATAATGACAATAAGAATGAATCAAGTGAGATCATAACACGAATTCAATTTCAAGAATAAGATTCATAAAAGATAACTTGGACAAAGAAAAGAAATTAAATTCTGTTGTGAACAATACTCATGAATAGTACCGTATGAATAGTACCCAGACATAAAAAAATTTCCAAATTTAATACGAAATTTCAAACCATCAGTGAAATGATATTAGATGAAGTGCAATCCTTAAGAAATTTTTAATCATTTTAGGAATTATAGAAGCAATACTTACCATAGTAATTTTTAAATTTAGGAATATGAGATGAAATAATATCATGACTTACATGATAAGGAGTATGAAAGAAAATGATATCCCTTACAAGTATGGAAGGAAATAATATCATTTACAAGTATCGAAAGAAAATAACATTCTTTACGAGAAAAATAATATCCTTTACCTTAATAGGAAAGTAGTTCTAACTGGAATAACGAAGATTATGTTGAGAAAATTTTGCACTGCTAGTAACACTTAAAATACCCTTATACTTACAAGAAATACGGCCAATATTATAGAGAGAGAATTTTCTAATTCTGGTGTGAGTTTCATTGTTTAACTAAGCAACCTATTTATAAGAAAGTTGTATCACACCACTTCTTACCATTTTCACCCACACATCTTAGTTTTTAAAACATGCAGCACACTTATTTTGAAAAGAAGAATTCAAAAGCAAACTTCTCACCTCCACCCATTTATTTCACATGTTATATATATATATATATATATATATATATATATATATATATTATAATAATTTTACTATTTAAATAATTATAAATTATAAATTTATACTATTATAATAATATATTTGAATGAATACTTTATCAGATAAGATAATTATGGTTCCATAGCAAAATATGCCAAATTTTCAACAAATATCTCATGCTAAAACTCCTCCATTTATATAAAATTGAACAAATATTTACTTATCATATTTATCAATAATTTTTATTTTATTCATCAATTATTTACAACTCTTCAATCTCTAATTAATATTATAGATTCACAATATTGACAACGAGATCGTTCCCAGGAAAAAGGGGGCTTTTCGATAAGGATTTCTCCTTACTAGCGCACAATTATATAATCTAACCCCTTTTCTCAACAGAACTTTCTAGACATTATCAATAATGCTATCTAATAATATTATTTCAATAATATGAGTTACTATGTCATGACCATTATTGAAACAATAATGTAAATTACTATTCAATTATCACTGTAGCAATTATTGAATTTATAATATGAAAGACTGTGCAATTTTATTGTATCAATTATTGAGTGACTTCTTACATAAGAATCAATAATCAGAGATATTGTGCAATATCGTGTGTCACTGTGCAACCACACGTATTACTGTACTTTTATCACCTGATATTTCAACAATTTTAACGGTAAAAGTTTTGTCGTTATTTTTATAAAAAGGTAATTTATGTCGCTTTCTATATCCGACAGTTATTCCTTTTTGTGGTGTCCACTAATGATTGCACCATCGTACGAATATTCCTGACAAAAAGAATATCCCTCGACCAAAACGAATATTCCTCGACAAAACGAATACTTTATGACCACTTGCTTACTTTGTAAAATTTGCACATTTAACCCATAACTAAAGCATTATACCAAATCAACACCTTATTATTCAAAAAATAATATTTAAAGAAAATTAAATCTTTATTCATAAAAAGTTAGGGTTTACAACCTCCCATTCTTATGAAATTTTGTCCTCAAAATTGATGTACGTACTTGGTATGTCAAAGAGGTGAGTATACCTTATTTTCATTTCAGATTCTAACTCCCAGGTCATTTTCTCAATATCATGGTTTCTCTATAAAACTTTGACTTGAGGTATAACCTTTGAGCGTAAAATATGCTCCTTCTTATCCAAGTTTTTAACAGGTACCTCTTTATATGTTAAATCTTCTACTATTTCATCTTGTTCTAATTTAATAATGTGGTTCGGGTCTTTCACATATTTACATAGCATGGATATATGAAAAATGTTATGAACACGAGACATACTTGTCGGTAAAGGGAGTCTACAGGCCATAGTTCCTACTCGATCAAGGATTTCAAATGGACCAATGAATCGAGGGTTGAGCTTTCCTCTCTTTCTGAATCTTGTAACTCCTTTACATGGAGCAACACATAAAAATACATTATCTCCAACATTGAATTCCATGTCCCTTCAATGAAGATCAGCATAACTCTTTTGTTAATTTTGTGAGGTTTGTATATGTTTTCGAATCATTTAAATCTTTTTCATAGTCATGTGTATGATTTCTGGTCCCAACAATGTTGCTTCACTCACCTCGTCCTAGCATACTGGAGAATGACACTTTCGTCCATACAATTCCTCAAATAGAGTCATGCCTATACTTGCTTGATAACTGTTGTTGTAGGAGAATTCCACCAATGGTAAGTACTTGTCCCAACTTTCTTTGAAGTCTAGGACATAGAGTCTTAATAGATCTTCAAGAGTTTGAATAGTCCTCTCCGATTTCCTGTCCATCAGGGGATGATATGCAGAACTGAATCGTAAATCAGTGCCCATAGCTTTCTGCAAGCTGACCCAAAATCATGAAGTGAATCTTGGGTCTCGATTAGAAACTATGGATACTAGCATACCATGCAATCTCACAATCTTATTTATGTACATACGAACAAGATGTTCAAGTGAATATGTTTCTCGTATAGGCAAGAAATGAGCAGACTTGGTTAATCTATCGACAATGACCTAAATTGCATCTATGCCTTGAGAAACCTTGGGAAGACCAGTAACGAAATCCATGTTGATGTGCTCCCACTTCCATTTTAGAATTTCAAGTTGTTGCAATGGACCTTTTGGTACTTGATGCTCTGCCTTGACACGTTGACAAGTTAAACACCTTGAGATAAACTCTGCGATCTCTCTCTTCATATTGCTCCACCAAAATGTATGTTGAAGATCATGATACATTTTGTTACTTCTAGAATGGATTGAAAATGGTGTGTTGTGTGCCTCTATTAGGATTTTGTACTTTAAATCAGAGTTGTTAGGAACACAAAGTCTGGAGTTGACTCAAAATATTCCTTCTTCATCAATTCTTTCTTCTGAAATATCACCTTCTTGTACTTTCTTCTTCATACACATCAGTTTTGGGTCTGTAGCAATTTTCACTTTATCGATTAAAGTCGGTTCTACTCGTATATTTGATATCATCACGTGGGTACTTGGAGCCTTTAACTCCATCTCCATCATTTGTAAGTCATACAAAATGGGTCTTTGTGTTAACAACATCGCACTCGTACCCGCATACGATCTTCTACTCAACGCGTCAGCTACCACGTTCATTTTTCTAGGATGGTATTGAATGGTATGGTCGTAATCTTTCAACATCTCGAGCCAACGTCGTTGCCACATGTTGAGTTCCTTTTAGGTGAAGAAATATTTGAGGCTTTTATGATCTGTATAGATCTCCACTTTCTCCCCATACAGGTAGTGGCTCCAGATCTTTAGCGCAAAAACGACTACTGCCAACTCTAGATCATGAGTAGGATAATTCCTCTCTTATTCTATGAGTTGTCATGAGGCATAGGCTATGACTTTCCTATTTTTCATAAGAACACATCCTAAACCTCTACCTGAAGCATCGATGTAGATGACAAATCCCTCCAAACCTGATGGTATTGTCAGAACAGGTGCCGAAATGAGTCTCCTTCTGAGTTCTTGGAAGCTCTTCTCATATTCCTCGCTCTATTTGAATTTTGTATCTTTTCGAGTCAGCTGAGTTAATGGAGTAGTAATTCAAGAAAATTCTTCCACAAATCTCTGATAATAACCAGCTAAGCCCTGAAAGCTACGTACTTCGGTTACTGACTTAGGTTGCTCCCAACTTTGTATTGCTTCAATCTTTGCTGGGTTAACTGATATTCCATACTTCGATACCACGTGCCCAAGGAATGCTACTTCCTCAAGCCAGAACTCGCATTTCTTCAACTTGGCATATAGCTTATTTTCACGAAGCTTTTGGAGTATCAGCCTCTAGTGTTGCTCATGATCTTCACGACTTTTGGAATAGATGAGGATGTCATCAATAAAGACAACCACAAAATGATCCAAATATTCCTTGAATACTCGGTTCATCATATCCATGAAGGCCGCAGAAGCATTTGTCAATCCAAAAGACATGACTAAGAATTCATAATGCCCGTACCGAGTTCTAAAAGCAGTCTTAGAATGTCATCAATTTTAATCTTTAACTGATGATATCCGAAACGAACATCGATCTTTGAAAAGAATTTAGCACCTTGCAACTGGTCAAACAGGTCATCAATGCGAGGCAACGGATACCTATTTTTGATGGTGACATGATTCAACTCCCGATAATCAATACAAAGTCGCATACTCCCATTTTCTTCTTTACGAATAGAATAGGAGCCCCCTAAGGAGACGTACTAGGACGAATGAAACCGATGTCTAATATTTCCCGCAGTTGGGTTTTTAACTCCTGAAGTTCAATAGGAGCTATTCGATATGGGGTTTTGGAAATATGTTTTGTAGCGGGTTCAAGGTCAATAAAAAACTTGATTTCACGCTCCGGGAGTAGGCCAGGAAGTTCTTCAGGGAATACGTCAGGAAATTTATTAACAATATAAATATCATTCAAATTTGACATATTTTTGTTTAAATCCGTGACATGGGCTAAGAAAGCTTGACATCTATTTTTCAATAAACGAATAGCTTTATGGCTTGATATGACAATGATTGACTTTAGTGGTTTGGTTGTTTGAATTCGCATAATAGGTTGGTTAGGAATATGAAAGCTAAGCACCTTACGAAAACAATCAATTTTAGCATAATGAGTAGTTAATCAATCAATCCCTAAAATCACATCAAATGCAAGTATTTTCAAAGAGATAAGATCGACAGGTAATGTGAGGGTGCCGATTTAAATCAAACAAAATTTATAAACAATGGATGTAATGAAGTTTCTCCCAATGAAGTTTTAATAGATAAGTCAAAGTCTAATTTCTCAGGGGTCAAGTTCAAATGTTGAGCACAAGCAGGTGAAATAAAAGAATGGGTAGAACCGGTATCTAATAAGGTATATACTTCGCAAGAGTTTATAATTATCTTACCCGTGATAACTTCGTTCGGGTTCCTTGCCTTTTGGGGCATTACGACAAATTCTCTCCCTTGAACCACCGACTTTATTTTGTCCGTAGCCGCCTTTGGTGCCACCATCCCAGCTGGACTTGATTTCACTACCGGAAAAAATCAGGCTATGTGACTGTCCTTTCCACAACTGAAACACACCTTAGAAGGCTGTGAACAATTTGGACTTATGTGTCCTCTCTCTCGTGATCATCAGAAGCATCTAACCGGCGGTCGTTCTCTCCTCCCTAGAATTTGTTCAACAGTCTTTGGTACTCGCCAATATCTTTCCGTCATTGTTGAATCTTATTTTTTAAAAATTTTCACTTGACTCACCTCTTCTATTATCTTGGCCATGATTACCACCGAAGTGGTTACCATTTCTGGCACGTTGGTTATCACTGCTTCGATGATTGTTGCCACTGGTATGACTATTATCGTGCTGCCGGTTGCTGTCTTTTTTTAATAATTGAGCCCTATTCATAATATCTGAATACAAACAGAGTTTATGAGATATAAGATGTTGTCAAATTTCGGGTTTCAAACCTCTTAAAAAAATTCACGTCATTTGCTCCTCATTATCTACTAAATGAGATGTAAACCAGGATAACTCCGCAAACTTAGCCTCGTATTACGATACAGTTATATTGTTTTACTCCAGCTTGATGAATTCCACCTCCTTCATGTGACGAATACTTTATGGAAAGTACTTGTCGTTGAATAATTCTTGGAACTTCTCCCAAGACATCTTAAATGCGGACAGATGAGTACGTTTTACAGATTCCCACTAGTAATCTGCCTCTTCGCGCAACATAAAGGTGGCGAAGGGAACCTTTTGGTCTTTAGTGTATCCCAAGACATCAAATATCTTGGTAATCTGTTTAATCCATACCTCTGCCTTAAGTGGCTCTGGCTTTCCCAAAAACTCTGGCGGTCCCAACTCCTTGAATTTCTTAGCAGTGATAAGCCGTGAGTTACCATTGTTTCCACCTGCATTTTGAACAGGAGTCTCTCTCGTCTGATTTTGCATGAATTGTAGAAAGCTCCTAAACATCCCATCATTCATCATTTGGTCAGTGTTGTTGTTTACATGAGGATTATTGCCTTCCTGATGCACATTATCTTGATTATTGATTAGCGGTATCTCAACGGTCTCATGTGCTCCATTACTCATATCAAAATTTACAGCTGCTATTCTCAAATACTGCCATAAAACAAGATTTCATTAAAGAAATTAACATGCCACATATCATCCCTATATTTTACCGACCAATTAAACATCAATTAAGCTTATGTAGGACACACTAGCGAAGGATTTACTCGTCTCTCCACTCCTAGTTCTAATCCCAGATCTCCACAAGAGATCATATCTGTCGACGTCGGGATTTTTGAGTGTCCCTTTTTGTTACTTGTTCTTTGGTGTTCTCATGTTAATGTGAGATTTGTTTGAAAAAACAAGTGAAAACGGTCCGACATGTATAATGTCGACGATTTGATTTTAATAGTCGCCAGTTGGTGTATTTAACTGGTTGCACCAACGCAACCGAAAAAGGTTTGCACATTGACCCAATGATTTGACACTGCTAGATGGGTCTGTGAAACCGATATTCATTTTGGGTCCGGGGGCTTGATTATGCGAAGGGAAGGTCCCCCCGACATCCGTGTTACCACGGTGACTGCCACTCTTCAAAGAAATTGTTATATGAATGTGTGTGTTTGTGTGTGTGTGTGTGGATCAATATGCAATTATTTGAAAGTAGTGCGAGGCCTCGTCAAGCACCTATATACAAAGGGTTTGAATTTATAGAAAATTCAGCTTTTAACCAAGATATAGCAATGAAGTTTTGTAAAAGAGGTTTTTCAAACCTCGTGCTCAATAGGAATTGAGACCTTTTCATACTTCCATTTTATTATTAAATGTTAAATTTTTTGTTTTTTATTTTGAGATGCAAGCATTCTCTAGAAAATAATATACAAGAAGATGCCGAACTCCTCATGGGCATGACAACC
The DNA here is from genome assembly GCA_020205605.1 of Panax ginseng. Lineage (NCBI taxonomy): Eukaryota > Viridiplantae > Streptophyta > Magnoliopsida > Apiales > Araliaceae > Panax > Panax ginseng. The sequence goes on along the minus strand of CM035131.1, from coordinate 109,923,969 downwards.
ATCCAAGGAAATTCGCATAATCGTAAAAATAATGTACAAAGCTACTTTAAAATGCTAAAAAATGTTCATCATAAGAATCGAATCTAGATTCAAGAATCGAACTCGTGATCACATGATTCCTAGCTCACATGATATCGCAATTTATATGGAAAGAAAGTATATATATATAAAGAAGTAGTATATATATATATGTAAAAGTCAGTAAATATATATATAACATGATCAACCGCCACGTAAGTAAACTCCAAAGTGACAAAATGTAAATAAAGTTGTAAAAGCGATCAATCGCCATAAGTAAACTCCAGCAGAGTGATGTAAATAAAAGTTGTAAAAGGCCACGTATGAACTCTGTGCCCGACAGTAATGTAAATATATATATATATATATATGTATATATATATATATATAAGCAATAAAATACATCGGATGTGAATCTGTGCTCATCGGATATGTCCGGATGTGAATTATATATATATATATATATATATATATATATATATATATATATATATATATATATATATATATATATAAAAGCGATTAAACGCACTAGATGTAAATCCAGCTCATCGATATGTTCGATAACAATTATATATATATATATAATATATATAAAAGCAATTAAACGCATCGTATATAAAAATCTGTGCTCATCGTATAAAGTCCGACTATACGATTATATATATATAGTATATATATATATATATATAAGCAATTAAATGCTCCATCAAGTTCAGGCTCAATCGAGGCATAACTCAATAATGTTAGTCAATATATAAAATATATGCATATATAAGTATATATATATACAGACAGAAATGAAAACCATGGACCGAAGTCCGGGAAAACGCACACAACACACGACTCTCAACGTGTACAACAAAGGTGTGTGCTAATATGGGAAGAAGGCTTTATAGAATATAAGAAGGCTTAAAGTAACGCCAAAGTAGACTTCTATGACTTTAAATGGATAAACACTCAGCTCCCGCTGGATAAAAGATAGTTATATGTGAGCTAACTAGTGTTTAAAGATGAGGAAACACTCAAAAGATGTGTATGCAAAGTAAAATGGACAGGGCTTCCTCGCCTTTTTCCCTCCCTCTTCTTCTCAAATGGCTGACCCCAAGGCTTGTATATATAGATGGATGGCCGCAGTTGTACCTGCAAGGGCAACCGTAGCTTGTGTACTCGCACCGGTCGTGATGCATCCGAGCCTCGGGTCCTTTTTTGTTCAGTAAGACATGCACTCATGCACTGTAATGTCCGTTCGAACTTGCAGAACTTTAATCCGAGCATCCGAATGAGGTATATCTGACCTTCTTCAGACCGCTTGTGTCGAGAGTTACGCAATGACATGGATTAGAGGTTGTACGAAGCTAGGAAGAGGGGTCTATGCCCATGGTCTTCAAGCTTCAAATTCTATCCAAAGTACTGTTACACGTAATAGTCACTCAGGATTGTAAATCCTCGGTTCTTGTGGGACATTATTGGATGTAGGTATGTATGAAGTGTTGAGACGACGTGCCATTATCGAAGGAACAAGATGACATTTGACTCCTCGCCGGGGTTATCGCCGGTTTGAGTTGAAAGTAGATGTCATTCGTGGTTGGTTAAATTTGAGATTGACTACTTGTTGGTATACCGCGATATCATCTTGTTGAGATGGTAATATGACGTTATGACTCCTCACCGGGGTTATCGCCGGTTTAAGCGGGAAGCAGACGTTGCTCAGGGTTACAGCTGAGATTGGACTGCTGCTTGTTATTATGTCTCACTGTCATCTGTAGGTATTCTTGTCTGCCCGTTTGTTAACTCCGGGTATGAGGTGTGTGTGCCTTGACAGGATGTCTGGGGTTGAAGCTGATTGCATATGTTTGAAACAAGCATTTATGGGGTTATCGCCGGAACTGCAATGGCATCTCTTAGGGCTATCACCAAGGATGGGTTACTACTCCCAGTGTTGTCTCTGGGACTAGAACTAAGCATCGTGGTGTTATTACCGAGATAGAACTATCCTCTCCGGTGTTGTTACCGGTCTTTTGATCTACATATCTTGGGGTTATCTCCAAGATTGGAAATGACATTCCCGGTGTGTGTTCCGGGGTTTGAACTGATGTTCCTGATTTGTGTTCCGGGTTGGAACTGAACTTTCTGTAGTATCTAGAATGGATGTAAGCTATCTTCTAGGGTTATCTCTAAAAGATAAATCTACCCTCCTGCAATGTTAGTAAAAGGAGCGCAGAAAATTTCGAGTGTCTACAGATGCCCCTCTTTATCATATTCATGCAATGCAAGGCATGGATAGGATAAAGAATACTAGACACTTGAAATGCAAGCAAGATAAACATGATGTTATATGCAAAGAACATGATGCAAATGCATGTAGAATGCATGAATGATTGTCGTGTAATCTCGTTGGGATGACAACGATTATGATGGCTCGATATGCGATCCAAGTCTCCAAGGATGTTGACGTTGGGGCTATCACCAAAGTCTTGAATCCTGCATACATCGGTTTATATTCCATAAAGGTACCTCTTGTGTGTAAGAGATCCGTGGGGATAAAGCTTTATCTATTTGAGGATGTGTATAACATATTCCTCACTCGCTTGAAAGTTATCGCCATGTCAGTTTGTTGTTATCGTGGTCACCGATCTTCACCGATGTGTGTATCACCGGATAAATCCCTGCTGGGTGCATTGTCAAGGCTGCTTGACCTTCATTGATGTATGTGTCAATGGCAGGATTGAGTTGTGACCCCCGCCAGGGAAGGTTGCTTCAATGGGTTTACTTGCCATCGGCTAACATGATGTCAAGGCTGCTTGACCTTCATTGATGTGTGTGTCAATGGTTGCATTACGTTGTAACCCCCGCCGGGGAAGGTTGCTTCGATGGGTATACTTGCCATCGGCTAACATGACGTCAAGGCTGCTTGACCTTCATTGATGTGTGTGTCAATGGTCAGATTGCACGGTCAGAATCGCCACGGGGGATACGCAAGTTCAAGGATGTGTAACAGCGATGACCCCACCGGGATATGAGATGTTGATAACTTCGGCGTTGTAACCCTCGCCAGGGAGGTTTGATATATCGTGGTTTTGCGTTGTAACCCCCGCCGGGGAGGTTTAGGGTTGTGACCTTGCAAATGACGGCATCAGACCTTTGTGGGGTATTGTCGAGCATGATTTGTAAAAGCTGAGCTCATTGGTATAGTATACCCTGCATTCAGGCGAATACCTTTGAGACGAAAGGAGTTTAACTCTGACCGACGAGAAATTAGGATTTCAGGCTATTCCGCTCAATCGCATAGCATTTTTATTCCTGATTTGGCCTTTTCAGCTTGTGAGACCTCCTTTGCAACTTTAATTGGAGCGAGCCGGAGGTGTGGGGCCCATGGAGTTGACTCCTACTTTGGAGGAGTATGCACGGTTGACGATGTCGCATTGGGATGACTTTATGCGGCATATGGCTATTGGAGACATGAGCAGACAGTTCATGACCCTCACTAGATTGAGGCGTAGAGTGGTTCAAGACGAGATTACATCCGGCCACGTGATATCCCAGCGTTTCCTGTTTGACAAGTTTGGCTCTGAGGACAGCTATGCACGACATTCCGGGGATTTTACCACACCGGAGGATCATTGGCATTCAAAGCTTGAGTAGATGTATCGCTTATGCTTATTGTCATACGCCTTCATGTCATGCAGTATATGGATGAGCTAGATATCGCGCCATTATGGCAAAGGAGAGCTCGTGGAGGGTCGTACCATTGTATCGATGATTATCGTAGAGACATCGAGGTCGCCTACATACCGCCGCACTTATCCGGCAGGAGAGTATTTACAGTAGCTCTCATTACGTCAGACGATGTGGTTTATGTCACACTTGAGACCGATTGGCACATTTAGACAACAGGGGTTTTGTTTCACCCATGATATAGCCATGTCGTACTCCTTTCAGCCTGCGGAGTGTACATATGCTGCATCGTGGTCAGTTTTTCTGGCAGGGATTATGGATCCGTTTGCCATATTACCGTGTTCAGGGCTTAGTTCACCTTACAACTTCATTACTCATGCTTCGTGCATGGATTATCTCCCTCTGGCTGGATTGAGGGGCATGATCACTTACCACCCATTGGTCGTGATGTGTCAATTTGACCAGTTCCAGGATTTTCATCCGTATGAGGGGGCAAAGTGAGTCAGGGCTTCGCTTCACACCGCTTATCAAATGGAGGATGATCTAGTGTCAGTATGCCTGTTGGGATCAGCGAGAGCTAGCTGAGTTTTCTGTCAGCCATCCAGGTTGTTTTGCAGAGTATTTCGCATGGATGGAGACAGAGATCGACTACCGCATGTAGTATCCACAAAGTGTGGGGGATTGATTTCGACGATGAGGAGCCTATAGAGGAGGCCGTTATTCCTATCGATGATTTGATCGCCTGGTCGCCAAAGATTTGTGATGGATTCTCCCACCCCGAAAGTGCCATCGTTACTCAAAGATTCTAAGACATCATTTGGAGCAAAGCTTACATCCGATGACCTATGAGAGAGATCGTGCTAGGGCCACGATGTTGATAGCTCTTGATGGGAGAGACGCGCATTCTATTAGAGAGGGATGAGGCTAGATCACCTGTGGATGCATTGATTGTGGAGAAGGGATGCCGCTTTATCTGCTACTAGGATGTGGCCATTGCATATAGTACTTTCAAAGAGATCCCAGATGACCGCTGGGCCTTGCCGACATGAGTGCTTACATTGATGAGCATTATGCCACCATGCAGCTTAGCCTCGATCTCGCTAGCTCATGTAGATACCTTTTGGGTGAGCTTGCATAGCAGTTACCTCCGCCTTCGTAGAGAGGGATGCTATGTTAGATCCGATAGTCCTGCATGTATACAGATCCGTAGATAGCTTTGTATTTTCCCGCACGTACTAGCTTAGCCATTTTGTCATGTACAAACATGTATGTATATATATCAAATAGTATTATATATAAGGTGGAAATATATTTTGATTCACTTCCCTTTTAGTTATGCCTTGATACTTGCTTGATATTTGCCTGCTTTTCAGTGGCCTTGTGATGTTGATGCATTCTCGAACTTATCCTCGATAGATGGACATTGAGACGCCGCAAGATCTCTCGAATGGATCATTGATTTCTGTAAATACCTACCATCTTTGGTGTCTTGGGACTGGTATCTCAGATGAAAAGTGGAGAGGAGAATGGTTTCTTCCTCTCTCGAGATCGACCGCACCACGATGGTCGCCAAGATTTCTATTTGTGAGAAGCCTAGTTAATTCCATCTCTTATGGGTTGGTATTTCTCTTTGAGGCACGATCACAACTTAGATGGTCACCGAATCTTCTATTTGTGAGAAGAGGTTGGATAACTCCATCCCTTTGATCTGAAATCGATGAAATGTGGCGAATTAAAGGTTGATCCCAAAGATGCGTGTGACAAGAATTTTGTTCGTAGGGTTAGATTGAACCATAAATGGTCGCCACGCATTCTATTGAAGAGGAGATCAAGTCTCGTAGTTCAAACCGTGTAAGAGGTTCAACGCCGAATGCGGAAGGCGATGGGTGTAGAAGTATTTTTGTTGTTTTTGTTGTTTTGTAGAGAAAGGCAAAAAATGTTTTTGTTGTTTTTCTTTATTGCGACCCGCCATAGAGAATATGGTTGCCTATGTACTCGTGCATCGTGGAGATCAGTCGACGTAGTTCCCCTCGTGATAATTCAAGGCTAAGAGAAGTGTGAATCCCATGCAAAGCTATATCAGGGGAGAAGAAAGTTTGATCCCATAATGGGGACAAACTGCAGTGTGAAAAGTTTGATCCCGCCCTCGGGATAAACCGCAAGCGTAGAAAAGTTTAACTCGCCTTCGTGATAAATCGCAGCGAGAAAAGTTTAATCCCGCCTTCGTGATAAACAAGTGTGAAAGGTTTAATCCGCCTTCGTGATAAACCGCAAGTGTGAAAGGTTTAATCCCATCTTTAGGATAACCGAAATTGTGAAAGGTTTGAAATGAAGTGATACCAGTCACCGGGTTTGAAGTGTATGTTTCTCGAGGGCGTAAGAGTATTCAAAAAGGAAAGGGTTCGGTTCGGAATGACCGGTGAATGATCAAAACCAGATGTTTGTTTGATGGTAACTTCGCATATAGTACCATTTCATGGTGTCCGAAGTTGATAAGTTGTGGAAATTCATCGCCATCCATTTCGTAACTCGAGAGAGCACCTCCGCCAATACTTCTTTGACAACAAATGGGCCTTCCAAGCTAGGAGTTTAATTTTCCTTAGATTGATCTTGGTTGTCAATGATCTTCTTCAAAACCAAGTCATGTTGTTTGAACCGCCGTAGTCGGACTTTTTCGTTGTAAGATCGCATGCGATCTTTGGTCGATATAATTGACCATGGAAGATAGTCGCGGATCGCTTTTCGCCTATTAGAGACAATTGGTGATAATTGCCTTGTACCCATTGGTCTTCATCCAACCGAGCATCCATCAATACTCGAGGGATTCCATTTCCACTTCTACGGGGAGCACCGCTTCCATCCCATAGACTAGTGAGTAGGGGTTGCCCCAAAGTGGAAGCACGCATGAAGTTTCAGATGCTAATAAAGTCGAGGCAAGAGGTCGTGCCATCCTTTATGATGGCGGACATTTTCTCGCATGATCTTTTGATGTTTTTATTAGCCGCTTCAACAAACACCATTCATCTTTGGACGGTAGATGATTTGAGTTGAGATGTTTGATGTGGAATTTTCTCGCATAACTCCTCCATCATTTTGTTGTTGAGGTTCTTAGCATTGTCTGACACAATGACCTCTGGTTGTCCATATCGACAAATGACATTGTTTCTGATGAAAACAATGATAACTTCTTTAGTAACCCTGGGAAAGGATGCTACTTCTACCCATTTGGTGAAGTAGTCGATCATGGTGAATATGAATCGATGTCCATTACTGGCTTTGGGCTCAATGGGCCCGATCACGTCCATTCCCCACATTGAGAAGGGCCATGGCGAACTCATATTGTGGAGTTTCCTTGGAGGGGCGTGGATAGCATTCCCATGAATCTAGCATTAATAGCACCTCTTGACGTGATCATCACAGTCAGCTTTGAGTGTAAGCCAATAATGCCATGTTCTGAGGATCTTCTTGACAAGTAGGGGTCCGCTCATGTGAGGGCCACATACTCTACCATGGAGCTCATCCATGAGTCTCTGAGCTTGGTCTTTGTCAAGACATCTGAGGAGACCTAATCATGCATCTCTTTTATAGGGTGTATCTCCGCTCAGGTAGAATTTCATAGTAAGTCGATGAATCTGCCTCTTCTCAGTTAGGCTCACCTCAGCGGGTGTAGATCCATCTCGTAGATACTCCATGATGTGCTGATACCAAGGGTTATGGATGGGAGGTAGCTCATCCGATACTTCTCCAATGTAATTCCCATAGACTGGGGCTCTTTGCAGAGTAAATGTGATGTTTGGCATGTTTTCCTTGTCGTGTATGTAAACCAAGGAGGCCAACATTGCTAATGATTCGCAAAATCATTCCTATTACGAGGAATGTGTAGAAAGGAGATTTCTTCAACTCCAAAGCCATCTCAGAAACTTGCCGATGGTAAGGCAGTAAATGTAATTCTTTGGTTTGATAGATTCCTGTGGATTGCTTGATTACCAATTCGAAATCCCCAAAGACAGTTAACCGCCTGATGCCCATTGAACGGGCAAGTTTTAGCCCCATGATACAGCCTTCATACTCAGCTGTGTTGTTGGTGCTGATAAACTGCAATTTGACGACGGATATCGCCTCCCCGCATCGGATATTAAAACTGCTCCAGCTCCAGAGCCTTCTGAATTAACAGCTCCATCAAAATACATTCTCCACGTACAACATGTATCGTACTGATGTTGTAGCTGAATTGTCATTACTCCTTCGTCAGGAAAGTATGTTTCTAAGGGTTTGTAATCCCTCGCAAAAAGTGCAATGACCATTGATCCGCAATTCCTTGACCTTTGATGACTTTTGCATCACATAGACGATGTCAAATTGTTGTAGGATCAATCGCCATCCGGACAATGACAATTCAATATGGGCTTATCGAACACATACTTCAGAGGATCCATTCGAGGATATGAGATGGGTTGTGTGACCATGGAGGTAATGTTGTACCTCTCATGGAAGCCCATGCTAAAGCACAACACGTCTTCTCAATCAGAGTGTACTTGTGTTCACTGATGTCAATCTTTTGTCGAGGTAATAGATAGCTTGTTCTTCGCCTCTATTGTCTTTTTTTTTGCTCAAAGATGTTCCCATGGCATTTTCATTTATGGATGTGTACATGAACATGGGAACATCATCCTGGGTGGTACCAAAAAAGAGCGTTAATCGCTTGCTCTTTGATTGTCGAGGAAGGCTTTTCGACACTCATCATTCCATTTCATGGAGGAGTTCTTCCTTAACAACTTGAAGATTGGCTCACAAAGTTGTCGTGAGTTGAGAAATGAATCGCTAATGAAGTTGATCCTTCCCAAAAATCCCTCGTATTTCTTCTCTCTCCGAGGAATGGGCATTTCTTGATGGCCTCGGATTTTGGTAGATCCAGTTCAATCCTTTGTGGTCGATTAGGAAACCTAGCAACTTGCTCCTCGACTTAACACCAAAGGCGACTCAAGGGATTCAACTTCAAGTTGTACTTTTACGCAACCCGCTGAAAAGTTTTTGAGATGGTCTAATGGTCATCCTCCTTCCCGGATTTGACAATGATGTCATCCACGTAGATCTCTATCTCTTTGTGCATTAAATCATGGAAAAGAGCCATCATAGTCGTTGATAGGTTGCCCCTGCATTGATGAGGCCGAATGACAACCGTCTCAGTAGTAAAAGGTTCCCAAGGCGTGATGAAAAGAAGTTTTCTCACGATCTTCCTCAATGACTATAATTTGATGGTACCCCGCAAAGCAATCAAAGAAAGGAGTACATGCCGATCGAAAAGATTGTCAATAAGAATGTGGATAAAGGGCACGGAAAGCTATCTTTAAGGCAAGCTTTGTTCAAAATCCTTGTAATCCACGCAGACTCGTACCTTTCCCCCTGGTTTAGGCACAGGAACAATGTTGGATATCCACTCCGGATATGTAGACACCATGATGATGCCAGCTTGAAATTGTTTCACAATTTCTTCTTTAACCTTTAAACTCCACTCAAGTTTCAATCGCTCGAAGTTTTTGCCTAATCGGCTTGAATCCTTCTTTAATGGGAAGGCGATGAAGAACAATGTCAAGTGGACAAACCCACCATGTCTTCATGAGACCATGCAAACACATCCCTCGAATTGGGTTAATAAAGGCAACCATGTCATTCCGCTGATTTGTGGTAAGGTTTGAACCAATCTGGATTAGCTTAGGGTTGTCTAAGGTTCTAAGATGGAAAGGAGTGGTTTGATCAAGATTGGGTTTGGGTTTGTGTGTGACCCATTACTTAATCTCTTGAGGTGTCTCAATGTCCTCTTGGATGTCCATCAAGTGTGAGTCCAACTTTGCATCAAAGTTATAGCCCTTGTGGAGAGAAGGCACCTTATCAGCAAGTACAGGAACATCTAAATTTAGAGTCCTGAAACAAAAGATGCTTTTACTTAATATATGCAACTGTTCGATCATACAAAAGTGTTAGCATGTACTTGATAAAATAACTGCTAGTGCTATAAAGAAAAGCAAGCAATTAAAGTTATCTACAGGGCAGAGGGATTTTCTGCCCATTTTACCCTCGTCGACCAATGCATGGAGTGCTGCTCCAATTGTCGAGGGAAAAGTCCTGATGGACTGCAGTGATGGAAGGATTGTCATTGTCCTCCTTCTCCCAAATGATAACCATGACATCTGGGCAATCATCGTCTGGGTGTATCTGCTTGTATGTTCATCATGAACAATGACGTGAATACCGCCATCATCAAGGCAAGGTCATGTTTACGTTTCCGCCTTTTCTTCCGCCGGATCGTGAATCAACACCTCTTTTGCTTTGATTGGAATCGGTTTTGAAACAAAGATAGCCACAACATGGGTTGGAACCTTTATCGAGATTGCATTAACTCATGAGGTAAAGGTATAGAAAATCGCCGCATGGGGGAAGTTCGAGGAACCCGCTTGTGCTTATGAGGATTCCTCGTGATCGAATCGCGTAATAGCCTAGTCCGGTTGTTCCAATTTGATCGACATTTGATAGGTGCTTAATACCCGCTTATCTTTACCAAGCCCTTGTCCGTGTTGATGACCCAATGACATCATTTCTCGAGTGGCCGATATAACCTCGGCAGTAAATCTTGGTATGGGAAGTGGCGCCCAATAGAATGGTATCATGCGTGTTACTCACTTCCGCAGTATGGAAACCGCCGGTTCAACTTTTGAATTAAAGTCGATAATTGGTAGAGCTCTTTGTTCAAGACAATCCCGCCCAGCATTGATAAAGTGACTAGATCGTTGTTGATAATGTATTTGAGTTGTTGATGTAAGGTGGAGGGAACAACCCAACCATGTGTATCCATGGTCTCCCCAAGAGCAAAGTTGTATCCTTGTTTCTATATCTTGAGGACGGAAAGGTACATTGAATGTATTGGGACCAATCTCAATTGGCAATTCAATCTTTCCAATGGAATTTCGCCGGATCCATCAAAAGCTCTGATGACCGTATGGCTGCTTTGGATCCGCTTGAGATTGATATTCATCTTTACCAAGGTGGCATAAGGACAGATATTTAGAGATGAGCCTCCATCTATCAATACTCCTGCTAGCATGTACCCGGAAGATAAAACTGCAATATGCAAAGGCTTACAATGACCGGTCCCTTCGGGAGGTATGTCGTCATCAGTGAAGGATATCACATTGTTGTTGAAAATGTGATCAACCAAATGTTGAAATTTTTCCACATCCACTGATTTTGGCAAGTAGGCTTCTTCTAAAACCTTCAATAAGATCTTCCGATGATCCTCGTAAGAGAAAACCAAATCCAGATCAAAATCTGTGTGGAGCTTCTCGCAAGCTTAAAACCACTTTGGCTTCATCAGGCCCATAAGACGAGGAATTTTTCAATCTTTCCACGGCAACTTACCCTTTGTTTTGCAAGTAGGTTTGACAACCCATCGAGGAAGGTACAAAGGATTTTCCTTCAACACCGTAGAAAGAGAGTATGAGACGTGGATCCTTTAGCTTCTCCATAATTCCATGGAACTTTGTAAGTCGACAACAGGATGTTGTGGTCTCGAAAGGTAAAGGAATTGGCTCTGTAAGTGCCACTTTCAAAGGATTGTCACTCCTTTGAGTTGAATTGGTTGTATGGGAAATACTTTGATAATCTCATCATCCACTTCTTGATATAATCGCCATCGATCCTTCCATTTGGTAGGATATGCATTCCCACCCTTGAGTCGCATAAAGGTAATCATCTCGCTATTTGCAGGACACCGCTATCAATAAGATTCTCGAATGAGATGCATGAGTGCCCAACATTCTTTCCGCGGTCGTGATCGCGAGAATGTGAATGATATTAACACATTTCATCGATTGAACCGCCCCGAGAGGGGATTGATGGGAGGGAGAAGGAATGTAATTCTTCCTTCGCTGATCAACATTTGAAGTATCTCTCCATAGATTGGCCCAAATAGGTGAATTCTCGATGGAAAAATCCCGACGGGCTTTAGCATTTGCTCGCTTCACAACCTTATCCTCCATAGCTTCGCTTTTCAAGGTGGTGAGGAGGATTCATTAACAACAAAAGGAAGGAGATAGTATGCTCCTCGCCTCGATTAATTGGCGTGTGACTTGATGTCGGTGGGTCACCAGCTCGCCAATTGCTCAATTTGTTTGCAAAGAGCTTTCATTTTTCGCTCCATGGTAAACCGAACTTTGCATAATCCCATTTGTCAACACCGCCTTTGATGGTTTGGGATGATTCGCCATTAGAATTGGAACCTTGTACAAAGGCTCCAATCGATCATGTTGAATCTTCTTCTTCTTGTGTTGAGGAAGAGGGTTGTCTTGCACATGAGGTTGATCCGGTTTAGTGACCACGATCTCACCGTTGTCTATTAGATCTTGAATCTTATGTTTCAAGGCCCAACAATCTTGAGTATCATGTCCAGTGCCCCGCATGATAAGCACACTTCCGAGTAGCATTAAAACCCTCCCATTAGGGTCATTGGTGGAAGAAGATGTGTAATTTTCTTCCGAGCAAGTTAGAAGAGCAAGAATATTCTCGAGCGAGTCCCCTAAGGGTGTGAACGTTCGAGGTCGCTTTACTTCTCCACTTTTAGGCAATGGAGGGTTTGAAGATTGTGCTGGAAAAGGGGAGTAGTTTCTCCTCTGTATAGGCATGCTTTGATTGCCTTTTAGTCCTTGTAGTATCAAGGAAACATCCTCCTCTTTCTTTTTATGGACCCTTCAGGGGTTGTTTCCATAAGATGCGGACTGGATGTGCTCAGTAATAGCTTTTAGAGAGGCTAGGTCTTGAATTTTACCGGACTTCAATACCATTTCAGCCATCTCGCCGTGTTTGATCATTTCAGAGAATGGTTTGCCAATACCAGCTAGAACTCTTTCATAGAAAGGAGCTCTCAGACATCTATGAAGGTCATGACCATTTTTCGATTCTATCATGGAAGGAATAACTTGAGCAAAGAAGGCGCTTCCACCTTTGAGCGCATACTCTAAATGACTCATTAGATCGCTTTCGACCTTGGTAATTTGGTACCTGGCCAGAGCCATCCGAGATTGAAAATCAGATTGAGTGAGGAAGGCGTGAGCCGCCTCTTCCCAAACTATGGATCTTTGAGTTGTCTAATCTGTATACCATGAACGGGCTTCTCCAATAGATTTTTCTAAAACAAATTAGATTCGAGCTTTTCATTTTCTCACAGAAGACCCAAGTTCTCCAATGAACACTTTTAAATGTGTATAAGGATCCCCTAATCCATCATATTTCTCAAAATCGTGGGTCTTGAATTTCTCTCGATATTGAACACCGTGGAATATGCAAAGGTCTCAGATATAAAACATCGCCATGTGTTCCAATCCCTTTGAGAACGCGGATGGTTTCCTCCATTTGGAGGACCTTCTTCCGATATCACCGTGTCCGGATCTCCTTTGAGATGGGTGTTTTTGTGGTCTTTGTTGGTCGATCCAACCGATGTTCGGAATTGTTTTTTCCAAATTTTTGAACTCCTCCTTGTAGAGAGGATTCTATATGTGTAGGTATCTTCGTACCCTAAGTGGACTGGTGCAATTTTTTCAGCAGAACGGCCAAGTCTGTAATTTGTTTACTCAATCCGTCAAATTCTTCTCGGGAAACAGCATTAGACTGGTCAAAAGAAGACATGATTGGCTGTAAGCCTGTGGCCTTTTTGGACTTTGAGCGGGTAACAGGCCCAATTGCTTCCCTACAAAAGACTTACGTAGTTTAGTCTTAGGGTAATGCAAATGTTATCATAACATGTCCGTTTAGGAATTTTGTCCTGCAAAACCGGTTGTTAATTGATAACATGTTATGCATGCACAATTATTCTTCATATTTTCCATTACATATGGATGAACATGGAATAAAATTACAAGTAAATGTTTATAAGTAATTGAAAATGGAAAGTATGAAGAGACTTTTCTCTCCGCTTGGTTTATCGAGGTCGACCTATCTTAAGGTTTCTCTCTCATGCTTTTTTGGCATGAAGGTTCCCAGATCATCGCAATTTACTCGACGGGAAGTTAATCTGGCCTTTCAACCGAGCGAACTGGTGGTGCCTTTCCCGAGCCCCGGGAATTATTCTTCCCACGAGTCCAAAGAATCAAACACCGATGTGATAGCCTCCCCGATGGAGGAACCACATAACATACATTCACATACAACGGTCTCACCGCTTATGCAAAATGATGATATGTGCGAAGCACTAATATCACATATAGATATTTAGTAAAGGCAAAGAAATAAAGATGCATTCGTACACATTCATCAAAATGTAAATGCAAACATTCACACACAAGCATATAACAATTTTGAAAAAGCTTGTAATAGCGGCTTAAGCCTCTTATCGAGTCCCCAGCAGAGTCGCCACCGTCGACGCCGGGATTTTTGAGTGTCCTTTTCGTTACTTGTTCTTTGGTGTTCTCATGTTAATGTGAGATTTGTTTGAAAAAACAAGTGAAAAAGGTCCCATATGTATAATGTCGACGATTTGACTTTAAGAGTCGCCATTTGGTGTATTTAATTGGTTGCACCAACGCAAATCAAAAAAGGTTTGCACATCGACCCAGTGATTTGACATCGCTAGATGGGTTTGTGAAACCGAGATTCATTTTGGGTCCAGGGGCTTGATTATGTGGAGGGAAGGTGTTAGGCACCCCCCGACATCCGTGTTACCACGGTGACCGCCACTCTTCAAAGAAATTGTTATATGAATGTGTGTGTGTGTGTGGATCAATGTGCGTTATTTAAAAGTAGTGCGAGGCCTCGTTCGCACCTATATACAAAGGGTTTGAATTTATAGAAAATTCAGCTTTTAACCAAGATATAGCAATGACATTTTGTAAAAGAGGTTTTTCAAACCTCGTGCTCAATAGAATTGAGACCTTTTCATACTTCCATTTTATTATTAAATGTTCTATTTTGTTTGTTTTTATTTTGAGAGATGCGAAGCATTCTCTAGAAAATAATATACAAGAAAGGTTTAACTCCTCATGGGCATGACATACCATCCAAGGAAATTCAGACATAATCGTAAAATAATGTACAAAGTCGCCATAAATTGAAAAAATGTCCATCATGGGAACTCGAATCTAGATTCAAGAATCAACTCGTGATCACATGATTCCCTAGGCTCACATGATACCGCAATTTGTATGGAAAGCAAGAAGTATATATATATATATATATATATATATAAAAGTATATAAATATATATATATATATATATCAATCCGCCACTAAGTAAACTCAAAGGGACAAAATGTAAATAAAGTCAAAAGCGATCAACCGCCATTTAAGTAAACTCTGTGCAGATGTAATGTAAATAAAGTTGTAAAAGGCCACGTAAGTGAACTCTGTGCCCGACAGAATGTATATAATATATATATATATATATATATATATATATATATATATATATAAAGCAATAAACACACTAGATGTGAATCCAAAGCTCATCTGATATGTCCGACAAAGAATTATATATATATATATATATAAAAAGCTTATTAAACGCACTAGATGTAAATCCAAAGCTCATCGATATGTTCGACAACAATATATATATATATATATATATATATATATAAAAGCAATTAAACGCACTGATATAAAATCTGTGCTCATCGTACAAAGTTCCGACCATAGCTTATATATATATATATATATATATATAAGCAATTAAACGCCTCAATCAAGTTCAGGCTCAATCGAGGCATAACTCGATAATGTTAGTCCATATATAAAATATATACATATATAAGTATATATATATGCATGTAAATGAAAACCACGGATCAAGTCCGTAAACGCACATAACACGACTCTCAATGTGTATAATAAAGTGTGCTAATATGAGAAGAAGGCTTTATAGAATATAAGAAGGCTTACAAAGTAATGCCAAAGTAGACTTCTATGACTTTAAATGGATAAACACTCAGCTCCTCACGGATAAAAGATAGCTATATGTGAGCTAACTAGTGTTTAAAGATGAGGAAACACTCAAAAAGATGTGTATGCAAAGTAAAATGGACAGGCTTCCTCACTTTTTCCCTCCCTCTTCTTCTCAAATGGTCAACCCCAAGGCTTCATATATATAGATGGATGGCCACAGTACACCTACGAAGCAATGCATTGTAGCTTGTACCGCTGGAATGGTCGTGATGCATCCGAGCCTCGCGGGTCCCATCTATCTCAGAAGACGTGCACTTCATGCATCGTAATGTCCGCTCGAACTTGTAGAACTTCAATCCGAGCATCCAAACGAGGTATATCCGACCTTCTTCTGGACCGCTTGTGTCGAGAGTTACGCAATGACATGGATTAGAGGTTGTACGAAGTCGAAGAGGGTCTATGCCCATGGTTTTCAAGCTTCAAATTCTATCCAAAGCATCGTCACACATAATAGTCACCCGGATTGTCAATCCTCGGTTCTTGTGGGACATTATTTGATGTATGTATGTATGAAGTGTTGAGACGACGTGCCATTGTCGAAAGAACAAGATGACGCTTTGACTCCTCGCTGGGGTTATCACCGGCTTGAGTTGAAAGTAGACGCTGCTTCGTGGTTACAAACCGAGATTGACTACTTGTTGGTATGCCGCGATATCATCTTGTTGAGATGGTAAGATGACGTTGTGACTCCTCACCGGGTTATCGCCGGCTTAAGCGGAAGCAGACGTTGCTCGTGGTTACATCCGAGATTGGATCGCCGCTTGTTTGTATGTCTCATCGTCATCCGTGGGTGTTCGCTCGCCTGCTTGTTAACTCCCGGTTCGAGGTGTGTGTGCCTTGATAGGATGTCTGGGGTTGAAGCTGATTGCATATGTTTGAAACAAGCATTTCCGGGGTTATCACCAGAACTGCAATGGCATCTCTTGGGGCTATCATCAAAGATGGGGTTGTTACTCCTAGTGTTGTCTCTAGGACTGGAACTGAGCATCGCAGTGTTATTGCCGAGACAGAAGTGTCCTCTCCGGTGTTGTTGCCGGTCTTTTGATCTGCATATCTCGGGGTTTTCTCTGAGATTAGAAATGACATTCCCGGTGTGTATTTCGGGGTTTGAAATGATGTTCCCGATTTTGTGTTCGGTTGAACCGAACTTCTTTGTGTTTCGGTTGAACCCGAACTTCCTAGAGTATCCGGAATGGATGTAAGCTGTCTTCCAGGGTTATCTCCAAAAGACAAATCTACCCTCCTGCAATGTTAGTAATAGGAGCGCAGAAAATTTCGAGTGTCTACAATATCTCTAAGCTCTGATACCAACTTTGACGCCCTCAAAATAGGTTAACACAACCCATTCTGAGTCACCAAATACATGATACAGAAATCAAATACAAACTTTATTAATACTACTGTCGTGCAAAATACGACAACACATGTACTGTGAGTTTTAATACAAATATTGTCTTGTAGACAATATCCAAACTTAAATAAAGTCCTTATTATAATTATTGATACACTATTGTATAAAATAGTGAGGACTGTTATAATAACCGTCTTTAACCATCACTCCACATCCCGACTAGTCCTAGCTATATTCTCGCCTCCTGAGAAGAATAATGGAACAAAAAGAAAAAGGGTGAGCTTAACTAGCCCAGTAAAGAATATTATGACTAAGATAATGTAGAACAAATTATCCTTAGTCCTCAACAGGAAAAAATATGATAGAATACAAAAGATAACAAGTTTTAGATCAACAACTGCAGCGAAAACAACAATCCATTAGAAGAGTCAAGTAGAGCATGATGTCTACTATCTTCCATGATTTAAAAGTCCATCATCAATATTTTATCCCTGTAACATTAATCAATAATTATTTCTAATCAACGAATTTTCTATGCACTACGGGCCAAAGATAATCATTTGTATCACCAGTGGTCATGATCATGCCAAACACATGTCCATCTTTGCACTATGGGCCAAAGATATCAATCCACAGTTCATCTTTGCACTACGGGCCAAAGATATTCATCTATCAACAGTTCATCTTTGCACTACGGACCAAAGATAATTTTCAACATAATTTAAGTCTGAGAATTATGATAATGACAATAAGAATGAATTAAGGGATACCATAACATGGATTCAATTTCAAGAATAAGATTCATAAAAGATAACTTGAACAAAGAAAAGAAATTAAATTCTATTGTGAACAGTACTTATGAATAGTACCCAGACATAAAAAAAATTCAAAATTTAATACGAAATTTCATACCAATATTTCAGTGAAATGATATTAGATGAAGCACAATCTTAAGAAATTTCTAATCATTTCAGGAATTATAGAAGCAATACTTACCATAGTAAGTTTTAAATTTAGGAATATGAAATGAAATAATATCACTTACATGATATGGAGTATGAAAGAAAATGATATCCCTTACGAGTATGGAAGGAAATAATATCATTTACGAGTATTGAAAGAAAATAACATTCTTTACGAGAAAAATAGTATCCTTTACCTTAATAGGAAAGTAGTTCTGACCGGAATAACGGAGATTATATTGAGGAAATCTTGCACTGCTATCAACACTCAAAATACCCTTATACTTACAAGAAATACGCTCAATATTATAGAGATTTTTTTTTTGATTCTGGTGAGTTTCATTGTTTAACTAAGTAGCCTATTTATAAGAAAGTGGTAGCACACCACTTCTGACAATTTGCACCCACGCATCTTAGTTTTGAAAATATGCAGCACACTTATTTTGAAAAGAAGAATTCAAAAGCAAACTTCTCACCCCACCCATTTATTCCACATGTTTATATATATATATATATATATATTATAATAATAATTTTACTATTTAAATAATTATAAATTATAAATTTATAGTATTATAATAATATATTTGAATGAATATTTTATTAGAGAAGATAATTGTGGTTCCATAGCAAAATATGCCAAATTTTCAAAAAATATCTCATTCTAAAACTCTTCCATTTATATCAAAGTAAACAAATATTTACTTATCATATTTATCAATAATTTTTATTTTATTCATCAATTATTTACAACTCTTCAATCTCTTATTAATATTATTGATTCACAATACTGTCAGATCGTTCCTAGGAAAGATGGGACTTTCTGATAAGGATTTCTCCTTACTGGCGCGCAATTATATAACCTAACCCCTTTCCTTGACATAACTTTCTAGACATTATCAATAATGTTATCTAATAAAATTATTTCAATAATATGAGTTACTGTGTCGTGACAATTATTGAATTAATAATGTAAATTACTATTCAATTATCACTGTAACAATTATTGCATTAATAATATGAAAGACTGTGCAATTTTACTATATCAATTATTGAGTGACTTCTTACGTAATAATCAATAATCAGAGATACTGTGCAATACCGTGTGCCAGTGTGCAACTACTAGGAGTGAGTAAAAAATGAATAAAACTGAATTACCGAACACAACCAAATTTTTTAAACCGAATTATTTCAGTTTTTCACTTCTTTTTCCAAATTTTGGTTATATCCGATTTAATATTCGGTATTCGGTTTTGGATACTGTTTTAAAAAACATATTATTCGGGCATCCGAATAATCAAACTTTTTAATTAAAAAATAATAATTTTATAATTGTATAGTACCAACCGTGCGTGTGAGCTTGTCTGTCTGTAATGTGTATGTTATGTATTCACATTTTGCCCTACCTTAGCCCCTAATTTCCAAATCCCAGTTCCCAGTAGGGGTGCTCAAAATTTTCAGTTTTTTCGGTTTTTTACTAGTACCAATTTTCAGACGCTTTTTTTTGGTATCGGTTTTTTGGAAATACCGATTTTTGAAGATTTTAACACTTTTCAAAGATCGGTAATCAGTAATGACTTTTTTGCTTTTATTTTTGAGATGCGAAGCATCTTCGAGAAAATAATATACATAGCAATGCCGAACTCCTTGTGGGCATGAGAGCCATCTAAGGAAATTCGAACATCGTAAATAATGTACAAGCTGATTACAGTCGAGAATGTCCATCACGGGAACCGAATCTTGATTTAGGAAACTAAATCTGTGATCACATGATTCCTAGGTTCACATGATGCCGCAGTTTGTATGAAAGTTGTAAGCAATTATATATATAAAAGCTGTAAATATATATATATACAGACGATCAACAACCACGAAGCGAACTTCATGCGGGATTGGAAATGTAAATATATAAAAGCGGTAAATATATATATAGAGACGATCAACAACCACGAAGCAACTCCATGGGGGATTGGAAATGTAAATAAAGCAGTAAAAATGATCAACCGCCATGAAGTAGACTCCAGGCGGGACTAAATGTAAAGAAAGCAGTAAAAGGCCACGAAGTAAACTCCAGGCCTGACAGAAATGTATATATATATATATATATATATATATATATATATATGTCAACGTCGGGATTTTTTTAGTGTCCCTTTTCGTTACTTGGTCTTTAGTGTTCTCATGTTAATGTGAGATTTATTTGAAAAAACAAGTGAAAAAGGTCCGACATGTATAATGTCGACTTTTTGACTTTAAGAGTCGTCAGTTGATGTATTTAACTGGTTGCACCAACGCAATCGAAAAAGGTTTGTACATTAACCCAGTGATATGACACTGCTAAATGGGTCTGTGAAACCGAGATTCATTTGAGTTCGGGGGCTTGATTATGCAGAGGGAAGGTGTTAGGCACCCCCCGACATCCGTGTTACCACGGTGACTGCCACTTTTCAAGAAACGGTTATATGAATGTGTGTGTGTATATGTGTGGATCAATGTGCAATTATTTGGAAGTAGTGCTATGCCTCGTTCGCACCTATATACAAAGGGTTTGAATTTATAGGAAAATTCAGTTTTAACCAGATATAGCAATGATGTTTTGTAAAAAGAGGTTTTTTAAACCCTGTGCTCAATAGTAATTGAGGCCTTTGATACTTCCATTTTATTATTAAATGTTCGGCTTGTTTGCTTTTATTTTCGAAATGCGAAGCATCTTCGAGAAAATAATATATAGCAGTGCCAAACTCCTCATGGGCATGACAAATCATCCAAGGAAATTCGATTAATCAGAATAATATACAAGTCACATAAATTGAAAAATGTCCATCATGGGAATCGAATCTAGATTCAGGAGACTGAATATGTGATCACATGATTTCTAGGCTCATATGATACTACAGGTTTGTATGGAAAGCGAGAAGCGATTATATATATAAAAGTCAGAAAATATATATACGTATATGATCAACCACCAGAAAGCAACTCCATGGGGGATCGAAAATGTAAATATATAAAGCGTAAAAATATATATATATATATATATGGACATGATCAACCACCACTTAAGTAAACTAAAGGTGGGACGAAATGTAAATAAAGTCGTTAGTAATCAATCGCCATGAAGTAAACTCAAGGCAGATTTAAATGTAAATATATATATATATATATATAAAAGCAAGAACGACCGGATGTAAATCCTGCTCATCGGATATGTTCAACAATAATTATATATATATATATATATATAAACAATTAAATGCACCGGATATAAAATCCAGGCTCATCGGATATGTCCGACAACAATTATATATATATATATAAAAGCAGGTAAATGCTCAGGATATAAAATCCAGGCTCATAAGATATGTCTGACAACAATTACATATATATGTATATATATATAAGCAAGTAAACGCTCCAGACATAAGTCTAGGCTCAATCGAGGCATAACTCAATAATGTTAGTCCATATATGAAATATATACATATATAAGTATATATATACAGATAGAAATGAAAACCACGGACCGAAGTTCGGGCAAACGCACACAACGCGACTCTCAATGTGTATAACAATGTGTGCTAATATGAAAAGAAAGGATTTATAGAATGTGAGAAGGCTTACAGTTGGCTGCCAAAGTAGACTTCTATGACTCTATGTGGATAAATACTCAGCTCCCGCCGAACAAAAATATAGCTATATGTGAGCTAACAGATGAGGAAACACTCAATATGGGTGTGTACAGAGTAAATTGGATAGGGCTTCCTCGCCTTTCTCTCTCCTTCTTTTCTCAAATGGCAGACCCCAAGGTCTATATTTATAGACTGATGGCCGCAGGTGTACCTACGGCAGCCGCAGTTACACCTGCGGCTGGTCGAGATGTCCCCGGGCTTCGCGGGTCCCGTCTTCTCGAAATACGTGCACTCTTGCATTGTAATATCTGCTCGAACTTGCAGAACTTCAATCCGAGTATCCGAACGAGGTATATGTGACCTTCTTCGGACCGCTTGTGACGAGAGTTATGCAATGACATGGATTAGAGGTTGTACAAAGTCAGGAAGAGGGGACCATGCCAATAGTCTTCAAGCTTCAAATTCTATCCGGTGTACTGCCATGCGTAATAGTCACTCAGGATTGTAACTCCTCGGTTCTTATGGGACATTGTTGTATGTATGTATATATGTATGTATGTATGAAGTGTTGAGACGACGTGCAGGTGTTGATGTGGCAAGATGACGTTTGACTATTCGTCGGGGTTATCGCTGATTTGAGTTGAAAGCAGACGTTGCTCAGGGTTACATCTGAGATTGGACTGCTGCAAGTGTTTGAATGTCGCAAGGTCATCTTGTGAGTGTGCCTGTCTACCCGTTGTTAGCTCAGGGTCTGAGGGATGAGTTCTTCGACAGGAGGTCTGAGATTGAAGCTGATAGCATGTATTTGAAAAAAGCATTTTCGGAGTTATCGCCGGAACTGCAAAAACATTCCTTAGGATTATCGCCAAGGATGAAACTCGGGGTTATCTCTGAGGTTGGAAATGATCCTTCCGGTGTGTGTTCTGGGGTTGGAAATGATGTTCCCGGTGTGTGTCCTGGGTTTTGAGCTTGAACTTCTGGTAGTATCCGGAATGGATGTAAGCTGTCTTCCAGGGTTATCTCCAAAAGATGAATCTGCCCTCCTGCAATGTTAGTAACAGGCGTGCAGAAAATTTCGAGTGTTTACAGATGCCCTTCTTTATCATATTCATGCAATGCAAGGCATGGATAGGATAAAGAATCCTAGACACTTGAAATGCAAGTGAAATAAACATAATGCTATGTTCAGCAACATGATGCAAATGTATGATGCATGATTGTCAGGTAATCCTGTTGGGATGACAATCAGTGATGGATTGGACATGCGATCCAAGTCTTCAAGGATGTTGACGTTGGGGCTATCACCAAAGTCTCAAATCCTAGACACTGGCTTATACTCCATAGAGGTTCCTTTTGTGTACAAGAGATCTGTGGGGATAAAGCTTTGTCTGTTTGAGGATGTGTATAACATATTCCCTCATCCTGTCGGAGTTACTGCCAACAGTCTGTTGTCGTTAGGGTTGCCCGACCTTCATTGATGCGTGTATCGCCGGATAGATCCCTGCTGGGTGCATTGTCAAGGTTTCTTAACCTTCATTGATGTATGTGTCAATGGTCGCATTGAGTTGTAACCCCTGTCGGGGATACTTGTATAAGTTGCTTCGATGGGTTTACTTGCCATCGGCTGATATGACGTCAAGGCTGCTTGACCCTTATTGATGCGTGTATCAATGGTTGAGAATGCGATGTAACCCCCGTCGGGGATACTTGTATAAGTTGCTTCGATGGGTTTACTTGCCATCGGCTGACATAACGTCAAGGCTGCTTGACCTTTATTGATGTGTGTATCAATGGTTGAGAATCTTACCAGAATCTTCACCGGGATACGTGGATGTTTAAAAGATGTGCGTTGTGACTTCGTCAGGGATACTTTATCGATTTATAACCTAAGATTGAATTCCCCCGCGGGGAGGTTTAGGGTTGTGACCCTGCAATGACGACATCAGACCTTTGTGGGGTATTGCCGAGCATTATTTGTGAAAGCTGAGCTCATCAATATAGTATACCTTGCATTCAGGCGAATATCAATGAGATTATGGGAGTTCAATTCACCCGCATAAAACCGTAATTTCAGTTATTCCGCCAATCGCGTAGCATTTTATTCCGATTCGGCCTTTTCGACATGAGACCTCCTTTGCAACTCTAAGCTGGAGCGAGCCGAGGTGTGGGACCCAAGTAGAGTGTCGCAGGTACATTCTACCAAGAATTAGCAGTGGATCTGCGACCAATCGTGGCTATGTAAAGCCCAAAGGTTGCTTTCATAAGTCATTTTCAAGCTGCGATGCGAAGGAAATCTGAGAGCTCTTCTTCAGATTTGCTGAGTTCGGGCAACTTTCTGCATATTCTTCCACCATACAAGCGTTCTTCACTGTCCTGGTAACATATGCATGTATTTTTTTCCCACTTTCTATCCGTTGGAAAATGACTTATCACATGAAATGCATTTAGACACATAGTAGTGAGTATGCATGCTGATATGACTTGATAAAAAATATTCAACATAGCAAATGTTAGTATTAAACCATGCTGAACATAATGATGTAAAAAAATTTAACTTTTGAAATAGTCAAATTGGCACCTTTTACTGTCATTTCTTATCCTATTTGAGAACAAATGAGTAAAGGTAGAAAAAGCAAAATAATCCTGGTAATTAGACTACACTTACAGATTTTTTACTGTGATGTGATAATGCATGTAGGATGTATATGACTGTGTAAGGTGTGCTACTGAATGGCCACCTAGTCATGCCTATGTGCATGTGGATAGTCCCATTTACAAAGGGGGATATGGCAAATTTTTTCCAAAATGTAGGAATTGAGTAGTCATGCATTTTTAACTCTACTATAGACGTATGTTAAAATAATGCATGCATGCATATAATCATAAGGTGCATTTTGAAAAGCTCCAGGTAAGAATTTACCACACCCTATCTGAGGTGATTTAGAGACTTGTTGTCCAGATATTATGGATCCGGATCAGCCGAGTAGTTCCCGTAGGACTACTTCAGGTGTACGGAGGAGGGCTTCTGAGGAGCCTCAACGCTGGTCTATCAAACAGCCTCATCGTTTAGTGGAGGCGGTGATACGTCCTATCCGGGTTAACGTGCCGGATGTCGAGGACGAGGAGGAGGACGTCATCGATTGAGGTTTCGCTTCCCTGCCAGACGTGTTCCCGTGAGGATCTGCCAGTATTCAAGTGGCGAACCTGATCTTCTAGGTGACTTGAAAGTAGGCATCCTTCAAAGATACCGCATGCAAACGAGGTATGAAGTTAGATCTTTAATCTTCCTTATTTCCTATTAATGAGGAGTCAAGGATTCTGATGTTGATCTGCATTTGATGTAGGTTCCCGGCTTCACACATCCTCGAGGGAACTTGTTCAACATCCACTCTATGTATCTGGCTTTACATGATAACTACAGAGCGATTGTACATGACGCTGATGGATTGGCAGTTTATCACAGGTATGGACTTTGGAGGGGATTCAGTGCATTGCACGGTGGATATTACCCCTACTGCCATTAGATCCTTGTTGGGAGTTTCGCGAAGGCGCTCAAGGGCAGGACTGTTCGTACAAGTCCTTTGAGCATAGATTCTATGAGTGGGCTGTTGAGTGAGCCTATACCCGATGATGTGAGAGTCAGGGATCACATTCTTCGGCGATTGTTCCTGATGATCATTAGGGATTGCTTCATAGTAGATAATTGCTCTACGGTGTCCTTCTCTTTGATCAGCGCCACTCGACACGTGGATCGTATAGGATAATATGGTTTGGGTTCCTACACCTTTGCCTACTTCCTCAGGGGAATGCGCATGCGATCACAGAGCTTGACCGAGGCGTGGTTAGGATTCTACCCATTTCTGCTGGTGAGTGTTTCCCTTGTCTTTTCCCATGTATAGGTTAAGTGTGTTGACAGACAGTAGATGTTGCCTTTGTGTTGGCAGTTTTGGGCCTATGAGAGGCTTCCATGTTTGTGCCCTGTGAGCGTGTTAGGTTTAGACACCTATCCACGAGGACAGAGATGGCATCATTCCATACTGGCGGAGGTCCCTATTGCTGAGGGTTTCACTCATTGTCACCTACAGCTGGAGTTGTTGACAGCGGATGTCATCACATGGGTTCCCTACTCTGGAGAGCATTTTGTAGTTGGATTTGAGGATGGGTACCCGACTGGAGTTGAGTACATCATTTCCACCCACAGGATTCCTCTCTTCACAAATGGAGGATGGGAGCTCTATTTAGGAGAGCGTGCTATCAGGATCACTACAGGATAGATCCGTATGCCAATCTTGCCTCCTGTTAGGCGTTATTGACCTATTTCGCAGTCACCCGTCATTAACAGCCCATTGCTGGGGATTGATAGTTTTACATTGTCAGAGGGCCCCTGGACTCAGGAGATGTTCCAGCATTAGTGGATCCCTCGTACTATTAGAGCTCAGACCCGCGCCACACAGTTTATGGGGGATATGGTTACAGGATCCGTGATGATGACGGATTGGCTAGCCTATGTCAGAGATCCGACTCATGTGACAAAGATTGACAGATTGACCCGGCAACTGGACCGGACACATCTTTTCATTCGACATTTGGGCAGAGATCCTTCTGAGGTAGATACTTTTGATCCTTCCAGCTCTGGCGCTGGCCCCTCGGGTGACCCATATTGCTTTGCCGGTGAAGATCCTCCCTTGTATCGACCTGACATCCCTGTAGATAGAGATTCAGTGACTCAGGAGGAGTTACATCAGTTGGATAGGATCGATGATGTAGACATCGACACCATTGACTTTTTCTGATGTATTTCTCGTTATCTCTTTTGATAGGCCTCTGTTAGCTGCTGGGTAGCTTCGCCCCATTCTCGCTATATCTTTTGATAGGCCTCTATTAGATGTTGGGTAGCTTTGCCCCATTTCCCTGTATTTTAGCTATACAGAGATGTATTAGATGATGATATACTTAGGAATGTATATACAGTTTTCCATTGCCTATATCATATTGTCATCTATTGTATCAAGAATGTTACTATGTTATGCATATGTATGTATGTCCAGAGATATTCGGCATTGACCCCTGGATGGTCTTGTGACACGGCCCACACATATGTCTTCTTCGACAGTTAGCCGTATTGATCATACCCCACCATTTTTGGTGGTATCTTGTATGCGTTCATGGTATGATAGTATATCACCATCAAACATGGTGATTGTAAATGATTTGTTGCAGCATAATAGAGCACTAGGTATCGGATAGGCAGGTTTTCCGATTTGGGACCCAAGAGTTGACTCCTACTTTGGAGGAGTATGCACGGTTCATATGACTATCAGAGACATGAGCAGACAGTTTATGACCCTCTCCAGATTGAGACGTAGAGTGGTACAAGATGAGATTACATCTGGCCACGTGATATCCCAACATTTTCTGTTTGACAGATTTGGCTCTGAGGATAGTTATGCACGGCATTCTGACATTTCGAAGGACCATTGGCATTTAGCTAGAGTGGATGTACTACTGTTGTGCGTATTGTCATACGTCTTCATGCCATGGTATATGGATGAGCTGGATATCGGCGTCATTATGGCAGTGAGAGCTCTCAGGGAGGGTCATACCATTATACCAATGATTATTGCATAGACTCTGAGGTCAGCTATATACTGTTGCACTTATCCGATAGGAGTGTTCACAGGTAGCTTGGTCATGCTGTATGTGTGGTTTATGTCACACTTGAGACCGATTGATACACTTAGACAACAGGGGTTTTGATTCACCCATGATATAGCCATGTCATACTCCTTTCAGCCTGCGGAGTGTACAGATGCTTCATCGTGGTCAGCTTTCCTGGCAGGGATTAGGGATCCATTTGATATATTGTCGTGTTCAGGGCTTAGCTCACCCTATAGCTTCATTACTCATGCTCCGGGCATAGATTATCTCCCTCTGGCTGGATTGAGGGGCATGATTACTTACCACCCACTGGCCATGATGTGTCAGTTTGACCAGTTTCAGGATTTTCATCCTTATGAGTAAGCGTGAGTCGGTCAGCCGCTTCACACCTTTTATCAGCGGAGGACAGATCCAGGTTGTATGCATGTTGGGATCAGCGAGAGCTGGCTGGGTTTTCTGTCAGTCATCCGGGTTGTTCTGCAGAGTATTCTGCATGGATGAAGACAGAGACTACATTGGCTGCGATAGTATCCACAGTGCAGGATGTTGATTCTGATGATGAGGAGCTTATAGAGGAGGTTGGCATTCCCATCGATGATTTGACTGCTGGGCTGCCAACATTTGTGATTGATTCTCCCACCCCGAAAGTGCCATCTTTGTTTCAAGATTCTAAGACAAGATTTGAAAGCGAGCTTACATCCGATGACCTATGATAGAGATCAGGCTAGGGCCGCGATGTTGACAGCTCTTGATGGGAGAGACGCCACTCTGTTAGAGAGGGATGAGGCTAGATCAACCAGGGATGCATTGATTGTGGAGCGAGATGCCACCTTATCTGCTAGGGACGTGGTCATTGCGAGATAAAGATACTAGTGAGATCCGGATGACTATCGATCTTAGCGACATGAGTGCTTACATTGATGAGCATTATGCCACCATGCAGTTAGCCTCTGATCTGCTAGTTCGTATAGATACCATTGGGCAGGAGCTTGCGGCGTTACCTGTCTTCAGAGAAGGATGCCATGTTAGATCTGATAGTCCGCATACACACAGTTCTGTAGATAGGTTTGGATTTTTTTGCACAGACTAGCTTAGCCATTTTGTCATGTACAACACATGTATATATCAAACAATATTATGTATGGCAGGGAAATATATTTTGATTCACTTCCCTTTTAGTTATGCCTTGATAGTTGCTTGATATTTGCTTGTTTCTTCAGGGCCTTGTGATCTTGATGCATTCTGAACTTATCCTTGATAGGTGGACATTGAGACGTAGCAAGAACTCTCAGAACGGATCATTGATTTATGTGTATCCCTACCATCTTTGGTGTCTTGGGACTGCTATCTGTATGGAAAAGTGGAGATGAGGGTGGTTTTTCCTCTCTGAGATTGATCGCACCATAGATGGTTGCTAGTACTTCTATTTGTGAGAAGCCTAGTTAATTCCATCTCTTATGGGTTGGTATTGCTCTTTGAGGTGAAACCAGGCTGCTGGTTTGAAGTGTATGTTTCCCTGAGCGGCAGAAGAGTATGTAAGAAAGAAAGGGTTCAAAACCAGAATGACTGGTGACTTGATGATCAAAACCAGGATGTTTATTTGATGGTAACTTCAGACATAGTACCGTTTCACGGTGTCCGAGTTGATAAGCTGTGGAAATTCATCGCCATCCATTTCCTGCAATCTGAGAGCACCTCATGTCAATACCTCCTTGACAACAAATGGGCCCTCCTAGTTAGGAGCGAATTTTCCCTCAAATTGACCTTGGTTGTCAATGATCTTCTTTAAAACCAAATCATGTTGTTTGAACTGCCGTAGTCGGACTTTTTTGTTGTAGTATCGTACGATCCTTTGCTGATATAACTGACCATGAAAGATAGCTGCGGTTCACCTTTCGTCTATTAGAGACAATTGGGGATAGCTGTCGTGTACGCATTGATCGTCATCTAACTGAGCATCCATCAACACTTTGAGGGATTCCATTTCCACCTCAATGGGGAGCACTGCTTCCATCCCATAGGCTAATGAGTAGGGGTTGCCCAAAGGAAGTCTGTGAGGAAGTTCTCAGAGGCTAATAAAGTCAGAGGCAAGAGGTCTAACCATCCTTTGTGATTGGCGGAAGGTATAACTTGAGCAGCAAGGCACCTCCACCTTTGAGCATACTCTCTGAAAGACTCATTAGACTGTTTCTTGACGTTGGTAATTTGGTACCGGTCAGGAGCCATCTGAGATTGAAAACTGTATTGAGTGAGGAAGGCGTGAGCCAGCTCTTCCCAACTATGGATCTTTGAGTTGTCTAATCTAGTATACCATGAAGCGGGCTTCTCAAATGACTTTTCTAAAACAGTGCATTACGAGCTTTTCATTTTCCGCGAAGATCCAAGTTCTCCAATGAATACCTTTAAATGGGTATAAAGATCCCTAATCAAAATCATACTTTTCAAAATCGGGGTTTTGAATTTCTCTCGGATAATGAACACTAGGGAAGATGCAAAGGTCAAAGATATGAAACACTTCCATGTGTTCCAATCCCTTTGAGAACACGGATAGTTTCCTCCATTTGGAGTACTTTCTTCCCGATATCACGGTAATTATCCGGATCTCCTCTCGAGATGGGTGCTTTCGTGGTCTTTGTTGGTCGTATCCAAGCGAGGTTTTGGAATTGTTTATTCCAACCTTGAGCTCCTCCTTGTGTAGAGGATTACGTATGTGGAGGCATCTTTGTGCCTGAGTGGTGATGCAATTCTTTAAGCAAGACAACCAAATTTGTGATTTGCTAACTTAATCCGTCAAATTCTTCACGAGAAGCGAGATTAGATCGGGTGACGAAGACATGATTGGTACAGAGGCTCGTGGCCTTTTGGATTTTAAGCGGAGTAACAGCCCAATGATTCCCCTACAAAAGACTTATGTAGTTTAGTCTTAGGGTAATGTAAATGTTATCGTAATATGTCTCGCTTTTAGGAATATCGTCCCGCAAAAGCGGGTGTTAATTGATAACATGCATGCATGTATAATCTTCATATTTTCATTACATAAAGATGAACATGGAATAAAATTACAAGTAAATGCTTTTACAAGTAATTGAAAATGGAAAGCATGAAGAGACTTTCCTCCGCGTTTGGTTTATCAGAGGTTGACCAATCTTAGGGTTACTCTCGCGGCTTTTTGGAATGAAGGTTCCCAGATCATCGCAATCTACTTGACGGGAAGTTAATCCGGTCTTTTCAACCTGGAGCGAACTGGTGGTGCCTTTCCGAGCCCCGTTGGAATTATTCTTCCTACGATTCCAGTAATCAAACACCGACAGGATAGCCTCCTAATGGAGGAACCACACAACATACATTCACATACAACGTGTCTCACCGTTTATGAAAATGATGACATGTGCGAAGCACAAATATCACAGATAGATATAGTATAGTGCAGTAAGTAAAATGCATTCGTACACATTCATCATAAATGTAAATTCAACATTCACACACAAGCATATAACAGTTTTGAAAAGCTTGTAATAGCGGCTTAAGCCCTCTTACTGGAATCCCCAGCGGAGTCGCCACCTGTCGACGTCGGGATTTTTTTAGTGTCCCTTTTCGTTACTTTTTCTTTGCTGTTCTCATGTTAATGTGAGATTTGTTTGAAAAAACAAGTGAAAAAGGTCCGACATGTATAATGTTGACTTTTTGACTTTAAGAGTCGCCAGTTAGTGTATTTAACTGGTTGCACCAACGCAACCTAAAAGGTTTGCACATTGACCCAGTGATATGACACTGCTAAACGGGTTTGTGAAACCGATATTCATTTGAGTTCGGGGGCTTGATTATGCGGAGGGAAGGTGTTAGGCACCCCCCGACATCTGTGTTACCACGGTGACCGCCACTTTTCAAGAAACTGTTATATGAATATGTGTGTGTGTGTGTGTGTGGATCAATGTGCAATTATTTGGAAGTAGTGTTATGCCTCGTTCGCACCTATATACAAAGGGTTTGAATTTATAGAAAAATTCAGTTTTAAGCAGATATAGAAATGAAGTTTTGTAAAAAGAGGTTTTTCAAACCCTGTGCTCAATAGTAATTGAAGCCTTTGATACTTCCATTTTATTATTAAATGTTCGGCTTGTTTGCTTTTATTTTCGAAATGCGAAACATCTTTGAGAAAATAATATACAGCAGTGCCAAACTCCTCATGGGCATGATAGCCATCCAAGGAAATTTAGACACTGTAAATAATGTACAAGCTGCTTACAGCTGAAAAATGTCCATCATAGGAACCGAATCTAGATTCAGGAGACTGAATCTGTGATCACATGATTCCTAGGCTCATATGATACTGCAGTTTGTATGGAAAGCAATAAGCAGTTATATATATAAAAGCTGTAAATATATATATACAGACATGATCAACCACCACGAAGCAACTCCATGGGGGATCGGAAATGTAAATATATAAAAGTGGTAAATATATATATATATGGACATGATTAACCACTATGAAGTAAACTCTAGGTGGGACGAAATGTAAATAAAGTACATAAAAGCAATCAATCGCCACTTAAGTAAACTCTAAGCGAGATTTGAAACATAAATATATATATATATATATATATATATATATATATAAGCAGTAAATGCACCAAATGCAAATCCGGGCTCATCGGATATGTCTGACAACAATTATATATATACGTATATATATATATATATATATATATATATATATATAAGCAAGTAAATGTACCGGATGTAAAATTCAGGCTCATCAGATATGTCTGACAACAATTATATATATATATATATATAAGAAGGTAAATGCTCCGGATATAAAATCCAGGCTCATCAGATATGTCTGACAACAATTATATATATATATAAGCAAGTAAACGCTCCAGGTATAAGTCTAGGCTCAATCGAGGCATAACTCGATAATATTAGTCCATATATGAAATATATATATATATATATATATATATATATATGTAAGTATATATATATATATACAGAGAGAAATGAAAATCACGGATCGAAGTCCGGGCAAACGCACACAATGCGACTCTCAATGTGTATAACAGTCTGTGCTAATATGAAAAGAAAGGCTTTATAGAATGTGAGAAGGCTTACAGTGGGCTGCCAAAGTAGACTTCTATGACTCTATGTGGATAAATACTTAGCTCCCGCTGGACAAAAATATAGCTATATGTGAGCTAACAGATGAGGAAACACTCAATATGGGTGTGTACAGAGTAAATTGGACAGGGCTTCCTTGCCTTTCTCTCTCATTCTCTCCTCAAATGACTGACCCCAAGGTCTATATTTATAGACTGATGGCCGCAGGTGTACCTGTGGCAGCCCCAGTTACACTTGCGACTGGTCGAGGTGTCCCCGGGCTTCGCGGGTCTCGTCGTCTCAAATTACGTGCACTCGTGCACTGTAATGTTCACTCGAACATGCAGAACTTCAATTCGAGCATCCGAACAAGGTATATGTGACCTTCTTCGGACCGCTTGTGTCGAGAGTTATGCATGACATGGATTAGAGGTTGTACGAAGTCAGAAAGAAGGGACCATGCCCATAGTCTTCAAGCTTCAAATTCTATCCGGTCTACTGCCACGTGTAATAGTCACTCGGGATTGTAACTCCTCGGTTCTTGTGGGACATTGTTGTATGTATGTATGTATGTATGAAGTGTTGAGACGACGCGCAGGTGTTGATGTGGGAAGATGACATTTGACTCTTCGCCGGGGTTATCGCCGATTTGAGTTGAAAGCAGACGTTGCTCAAGGTTACATCTGAGATTGGACTGCTGCAAGTGTTTGAATGCTGCAAGGTCATCTTGTGAGTGTGCCTGTCTACCCGTTGTTAGCTCAGGGTCTGAGGGATGAGTGCATCGGCAGGAGGTCTGAGATTGAGGCTGATAGTATGTATTTGAAACAAGCATTTCTGGAGTTATCGCCAAGAATCGCAACAAAGATTCCTTGGGGTTATCGCCATGGCCTAAACTCGAGGTTATCTCCAGGTTGGAAATGATCCTTCGGTGTGTGTTCGGGGTTGGAAATGATGTTCCCGGTGTGAGTCATATATATATATATATATATATATATATATATATAAGTAATAAATATGCCGGATATAAATCGAGGGCTTATCGAGCAGAGAGTTCGACAATATATATATATAATATATATATATATATATATATATATATAAATAAGCAATAAAGCACTTTCAGGATGAATCCGAGGCTCAATCGAGGCATAACTTCGATGATGTTATATATATATATATATATATATATATATATATATAATAAAAAAAAAAAAACGGATAGAAGTTAGGGCATACACACATAAACACGACTCTCAGCGTGAATAAGCTGTGTGTGCAAAAAGTGGAGAAAAGGCTTTAAGAAATGTAAGAAGGCTTATAGTGGGATTGCCAAAGAAGACTTCAAATAGCTTTAAATGGATGAACACTCGGTTTCCCCTTAGGTAAAATATAGCAAAATATAAGCTCACAAGTGTTTAAAATGAGAAAGCACTCAGTTTATAGTGTGTACAGAGCAAATTGGACAGGGCTTCCTTGCCTTTTCTCTATGCAAAATGGCCACCCCAAGCCCTCTATTTATAGAGGGGAGCAGCAGTGTAGTGTGTGATGCCTGCACTGTGCACTGGTGCCTGGGGTGCCCCGAGCTCATGAGGTCCCTGTTGTCTCGAAATGCGTGCGTGCGCATGCAATGCATGATGTCGCTCGAACTTTAGAACTTCAATCGGGCATCCGATTGAGGTGTATAAGACCTTTTTGGAATGATTTGTTGTGAGAGCTACACAAATGACATGGGATTAGAGGTTGTCTGAAGTCGGGAAGATGGGACCATGCCTAGGTCTTTGGTCTTCAAATTATATCCGGTGTCTTTGTCTTGTGTAGTAGTCACTCGGGATTGGAGAGCTATGGTTCTTGTAGGACATTTTGTATGTAGAATGTATGTTGAAATGTTGTTGAGATGGCGCAATGTGGGATCGAGGTGGCAAAATGATGATTTTGCCCCTCTTGGGGTTATCTCGGTTTGGGGTGATGTAGCGAGTCGTTGCTCGGGGTTATCTACGAGATTGAATTGCTTGTAAGTCTTGAATGTCCTCGGGGTTGTCTACGAGGTGTGCTGACCTCCGGGGTTATCTCGGGGTTGGGGCTGAGTGCCTCGGGGTTATCTCAGAGGTTGAAGGTGATTGCTTTGAGGGTTGAAATGAGCATTTTCGGGGTTATCTCGGGGCGCAATTGCACTCCTCGGGGTTGTCTCGAGGTTGGAACTAAAACTCCGAGGTTGTCTCAGGGATGGGGATTTGAGTATCTCGGGGTTGTCTCGAGATGGAAAAGCGATGATTCGGGGGTTCTCTGGAGGCTGGGCGACATTCCTCGGGGTTATCTCAGGGAGGTTGAGGTTAAAACTGAAACTCCGGGGTTGTCTCTGGGATTGAAGCTGGGTATCTCGGGGTTGTCTCAGAGATGGAAAAAATGATAATTCGAGGGTTGTCTCAAATTGGGTTATGCTTTGTCCTCGGGGTTATCTACGAAAAGGCGATTACGCGCCCTCTGCAATGTTAGTAACAGGAATGCAAAATTTTGAGTGTCTACAGATGCCCCTCTTTATCATATTCATGCAATGTAATGGCATGGATAGGATAAAGAATACTAGACACTTGAAATGTGACAAGATAATCATGATGCGATGTCAATGACATGATGTATATGTATGATGTATGTGGTTTGTTGGACCATTTTCCAGCGGGATGTGATGATTTGTTCCCATGACTTTTGATGGGGATTGGAGTTATCATTGATGACTGATGATGAACTACTTGGATGTGTACTCCAAAGCTCTCGAGGAACTTTCAGGATGTTGACGTTGGGGTTATCACCAAAGTCCTTAATCCTTAGTACAGACTTTCCATTGAGGATGTATCTCTCTCATATCTGAGAGACTACTGTGGGGATGTGTTTTGTGTCGATGAGAACTTGTATAACATATTCCATCATCGGTCCTCCCGATGAGGATGGTTCTTCTAGTTTGTATCGTGGTTTGTGGAGAGTTCTTGCCGACGGTCCTTGTCGGGGTTGCTCGACTATCGAGATTCTTGCATCATGATACCATTTGGACCATTGTTGATCGGGGATCGATGCACGATCCCTTGTTGAAATGTACATCGATGGATGAGATCCTCTTTGGGGATGATGTCGAGGTTGCTTGACCTTCGTTGGCGTGTGCATCAATGGATGAGATCATCGGATGGTTTTCGATGCTTTCTTTGGATTTACTTGCTTTAGTGGTGAATGTCGTCAAGGTTGCTTGACCTTCGTTGGCGTGTGCATCAGCGGATGAAGTTGATATAAGTTCCCATTTGGGGGAAATGTGTTTTGGAGTTATGACCCGAGCCGATGGCATCGGACCTTTGTGAGGTATTATTTGAGTGTAGTTTGCAATAATTGTGATCATCGGTATAGTAAACCTATGTTGCAGGGTGAATACCAATGAGTGATATATAGACCCATGATTTGGTCTCTGAAAACCGATTTTAGGCTTTTTCCGCTCAATCGCGTAGCATCTTTTTTTCTGATTTGACTTTTTCAACTTGTGAGACCTCCTTTTGCAACTCAATTGGGAATTGGATGAAATGGAGGTGGACCCCCACCTAGGAGAGGTACATGTAGTACACTTGACTGACCTAGTGGGTGGCTTTAAGTGGCTTGTTGCTTTCATAAGTCATTTTCAAGTTTGCCACCACGGAGAATCGAGAGCTCTTCTTGAGATCTCTTTGAGTTGAGGCGTCTTTACGCAAATTCTATCATCCTTAGTACAAGTGTTACTACCTTTATCACAGTAGCGTATGCATGTCTTCTTTTTCGTTTTTTATCAGTTGGAAAATGAGTTATCACATGAAATGCTTCTAAACACATAGTAGTGAATATGCATGCTCATATGACTTGATAAAAAATATTCAACATAGTAAATGTTAGTATTTAACCATCTTTGAACATAATGATGTGAAAAAATTTGACTTTTGAAATAGTCAAATTGGCACCTTTTTACTACTTTATTTCTTATCTATTTGAGGACAAATGAGCAAAAGGTGGTAAAGCAAAGTAATCACAGTAATTAGGCTACCCTTACGGATTATGACTTTGATAGTGTAATGCATATAGGATGTTTATATTTGTGGGTAGGTGTCTTCTTGAATGGCCACCTAGTCATGCCTTGTATGTGCGTGTGGATAGTCCTATTACAAAGGAGACTATGGCAAAATTTTTTCAAAATGTAGGCATTGGGTAGTCATGCATTTTTAACTCTCTTGTGGTGTATGTATAAAAGTAATGCATGCATGCATATAGTCATAAAATGCATTTGAAAAAGCTCAGGTTAGAGTTTACCACACCCTTTTACGAGGTGATTTGGAGACTTGTGTCGAGA
Source organism: Panax ginseng (assembly GCA_020205605.1). Taxonomy (NCBI): domain Eukaryota; kingdom Viridiplantae; phylum Streptophyta; class Magnoliopsida; order Apiales; family Araliaceae; genus Panax; species Panax ginseng. Next base: position 109,887,231 of record CM035131.1, on the reverse strand, counting down.
TATATGGATCCGGATCATAGAGTAGTTCATGAGGACCTTGAGGTGTGTGCGGAGGAGGGCTTACGATGTGCCTCGACCCGTTGAGTTAAACTGACCTCGTCGTTTTTGTGGGAGGTGATGAAATCTATCCGGGTTGATGTACGGATGTTGAGGGCGAGGAGGAGGATGTACCGATTGCGGACCCCGCTCCTGCTTGCTCATTTTCCCGTAGTAGGATCTTCCGGCATTCGGTGATGATCCCGGAGAGCTTACGGGTGATTTGAGTCGACACCCCTCGGTTTACTTGCATGCAAATGAGGTAAAATTTGGATTTGATCTTCTTTTTCCTATTGATGAGGAGCAAGGATTACGATGTTGATTTGCTTTTGTGATGTAGGTTCGGCTTTTACGACCTCGAGGGGCTGGTTGACATTCACTCTACATATCGGGCTCTGCATCCCGATTATCGAGCGATTGTGTGCATGGTTGGGGCTTTGAGGCGTTCTTTTCCATCCTCCCCGTCGTTGTCCACAGGGTTATCTCGGGGCGTTATTTGGCCTTGGTTTCACGGACTCGGTCTCTCCATTTGTTGGATTGTGGTGATGATGATGATGCCGATGGATTGGCGATTTATCACCGGTATGGAGTTTGGAGGGCGCCGGTGCCTTGTCTGTGAATATTACCCCCATTGCCGTTAGATCCTTGCTAGGAGTCATTTGGAGGCGCTCGAAGGTAGGGAGAGTCGTTAAATCTGAGGTCCTTTGAGCGTAGATGCTATATGAGTGGGCTATTGAGTGAGCCCATATGCCGATGATGTGAGAGTCGGGGATCGCATTCTTGGTGATTGTTCTGATGATCATAGGGGGTTGCTTCATAGCGGATAACTCTTCCACGGTATCATTCGCTTTGGTGGCGCCACACGAGATGTGGACCGTATTGGAGAGTATATGATTGGGGTTCTATACCTTCGCCTATTTCCTCGGGGGCATGCGCATGCGTTCGTTGAGGGCTTGCGGAGGCTTGGCTAGGATTTTACCCATTTTTCTTTGGTGAGTATTTCTCTTTTGATTTCCATATATCTGAGTTAAGAGTGTTGGTGACAGAGATGTTTGCCTTTGTGTTGGCGAGTTTTGGGCCTGAGAGGCTCTCATGTTTTGCGTCTATGAGTGTGTTAGGTTTAGATACCTATCCACGAGGGCGGCGATGGCATCACTCCATCTTGGCGGAGGTTCACATGGTGAGGGTTTCACCCATTTGTCGTCTCTGAGTTGGAGTTGTTGACGGTGATGTTATCACTTGGATTCCCTATTGCAGGGAACATTTTGACCATTTGGTTTGAGGATGGGTACCCGGTGGTGTCGAGTCGTGATATCCACCCGTAGGATTCCTCTCTCTTCTGAGATGGAGGATGGGAGCTCTATTGGGGGAAGCGTGCTATTAGGAGCACCACCTGGGGGAGATTGTGTGTACCGATCTTGCCTCTGCGAGGCGTTATTTGGCATATGTGTCGCGATCGCCATCATTGATATCCCATTGATGGGCGTTGATGACTTTTACATTGTCGGAGGGTCCGTATACTCGGGATATGTTCCATCGTTGGTGGTCCCCTCGTACCATCGGAGCCCGAGACCGCGCCACTCGGTTTATGGGGATATGGTTCTGGATCCGTGATGATGATGGATTGGATGGCTTTGTATAGAGATCGACTCATTTGACACAGATTGATGATTTGACCGGCGGTTGTTGGACCGGGCACATTTCTTTATCAAGCACTTGGCGAGAGATCCTTGAGGCGGATACTTTTGATCCTTCCGGCTCTGAAATTTGGCCCCTTGAGGTGACCCATATGGTTTTTCGGTGCGAGATCCTCCATTATATAGGCGACATCCCTCGTTGATGGAGATCCGGTGACTCGGGGAGGAGTTACATCGGTGGACATGATTGATGATGTGAACATTGACACCATTTCTTCTTCTTGATGTGTGTATTCTCGTTATATCTTTTGATATAGCCTCTGTTGTTAGATCTTTGGGTGGTTGTGCCCCATTCTCGTTATATCTTTTGATAGGCCTCTATTGTTAGTTGTTGGGCATTGTGCCCCATTTCCTATATTTTTAGTTTTGTCTGAGAGATGATGTATTAGATGATGATGTACTTAGGAATGTATGTACTATTTTCCATTCCCTACATCATATTGCCATCTATTATTTATCATGCATATATTATGTTATGCATATATGTATGTCGAGAGATATTGACATTGACCCCTGGATGGTCTTATGATCTGACCCACACAGATGTCTTCTTGACGATTAGCCGCATTGATCACACACCCGTATTATTGGTAGCCTCCATCTGAGGTCGTGGTATGATAGTTTGTCACCTCGGATCGGGTGACCAGTAGATCGATTATTATGACATTCCATGACCCTCACGATGTTCGAGGTTCTGTGGGCTTTGTAGATGGTATCTTTGGAGCATTGGGTACAGGAGAGAGGAGGTTTTTCGATTTGGGACCCGAGTTGACTCCCACCTTAGAGGAGTATCTTGTGGTTGGTTGATGGCTTTGCTTTTAGGCCAGACCTTGCGCTCGGATGGCTATCGATGATATGGGCGGCGGTTTATGACCCCCTCTCAAAATTGAGGCGTGAAGTAGTATAGGATGAGATTACATCCGGCCATGTGGTGTCCCGGCATTTTTCGATAGACAGATTTGGCTCGGTGGGCGATTATATGCGACACTCGGGGATTTCACCACATCGGAGGATCGGTGGCGTGTGGCGGAGTAGGCGTACTCATGATGTGCGTAGTGGCTTATGTGTACATGCCCTTTGTATATGGATGATTTGGACATCGGTGTTATCATGGCGGTGAGAGCTCTCGGGAGAGGTCATACCATTGTGCGATGATTGTGATGAGAGACATTGAGATCGACCACGTATTGTCATACCTATCCATGAGGGGGTATTCATAAATAGCTTCGGTCATGTTGTATATGTGGTTCATGTCACACTTGAGACGATTGGCACCTTTTCGGCGACATGGATCTTTATTTTTCCCATGAGATAGCCATGTCTTACTCCTTTCGACCCGGTGGAGTGTCTGAGACGCTATATCTGGTCGGTGTTTTTGGCGGGGATCGGAGATCCGTTTGACATTTTGCCGTGTGTCTGAGGCTCGATTCACCCTCTGACTTCATTACTCATGCTTTTTGGCATGGATTATCTCCCTCTGGCTGGTTTTGAGGGCATGACTACTTACCACCCTTTGGTTGTGATGTCGCAGTTTGACCCGGTTTTAGGACTTCCATCCTTTTGAGGGGGCATTGGAGTTGCGTTTGGCTTCTCGCCATTTGTCGTGAGAGGACAGATCCAGGGTGTATGCTGTTGGGATCGGCGTGTGAGCTAATTGAGTTTTTATTAGCCATCCAGGTTATTCGATGAGTATTCTGCATGGATGGAGGCAGAGCGCATCGGTTGCGGTTGTATCCACGAGTCTTTGGGATTGATTACGATGGTGGAGAGCCCCATGGAGGACATTGATTTTCCCTCGAGGAGGAGGAGCTATTTCTTTGGGTTGCCGGCGGTTGTGATGGATTCTCTAGTGTACTTCTTTGTGACCCGCATTTGAGTATTTAGAGCGAGTCTTCATTTGATGACATTTGAGAGAGATCGGGCTAGGGCCTTGATGTTGTGACTCTTCTTTGGGAGAGAGATGCTCTCTCTAGAGAGAGATGATGCTTTAGCTCATAGAGACACCACTATTATTTTTGGCGGGATGAGGCTAGATCATCGAGAGATGCATTGATTGTTGAGCGGGATCTTTGCTATCTCTGCCGGGATGTAGCCATTCTGAGATAGTACTATGGTGGTGAGATCCTTTACTACTTATTATTATTTTTGAGATGAGTGCATATATTGATGAGCACCATGTCACCATGCAGTTGGCTGTGGATTTGTTGGCTCGTGTAGATACCCTTGGGCAGGAGCTCACAGCGTTACCTCTTCTTTGGAGAGAGATGCCATGTTGGACTTGATAGCTCATATATACTTTGATTTGTAGATGGGCTTATTTTTTACTGCTAGACTAAGCTTAGCCATTTTGTCATATACGATACATATTGTATATATCAAACAACATTATATATGGCGGGAAATATATTTTGATTCACTTCCCTTTTAGTTGTGCCTTGTTACTTGCTTGATATTTTGCTGTTTCTTGGGGCTTGTGATCTTGATGTATTACGAACTCATCCTTGATGGGTGGACATTGAGATATCTCTTAGGATCTTTAGAATGGATCATTGATTGTGTGTGTATCCCTACCCTTTGGTGTCTTGGGATTTGGTTTTGTATGTAGTATGTGGGAAGTGTGGCTTTCCTCTCTCTGAGGTTGACCCACCCATGAGATGGTGTTGGTACTCCTTTGTATGGGGAGCCCAGGTAGTTCCATCTCTTATGGATTGGTGTTTCTCTTTGAGGACTCAACCATGGCTTAGATGGTGTGATTCTCCCTTTGTGTGGGGAGATCAGTTAGTTCCATCCCTTTGGTGCAGAAGCCGATGAAATGTGGTGGATTGAAGGTTGATCCCGATACCATGTGAGTTTTTTTTGTGTTTTGGTAGGGGTAAGGCCAAGAACCATAAATGGCTGCCTACGTACTCCTATTGAAGAGGAGATCGGTCTGCGTAGTTTGAACTTTGGTGTAAGAGGTTCAACGTTTGTATGTGAAGGTGTAGGGTGTAGAAGGGTGTAGAAGTGTTTTTTTTTTTTTTTTTTTTTTTTTTGTGTGTGTGGTAGGGCCATTAAAAATGGTTGCCCTCGTACTCCGTGTATTGGGGAGATCGGTCGGCGTAGTTAGCCCCCATGTCTTGGGGATGATTGCTTGATGAAAAGTTTGATCCCATGTTTAGGGACAAAGCTGCGGAAAAGTTTGATGAAAAGTTTGATTTGATGTTTTGGGACAAAGCTGCGGGTGTGAAAAGTTTTATCCTGGTGGGAAAAAGCTGCGGTGTGAAAGGTTTAATCCACGGTGGTGGGATAACTTTGAATTGTGTGAAAGGTTTGAAAAATGAAGTGGAGTGAAAGATCGATGATCTAAAAAACCAGTTCTTTGGTTTGAAAAGTGTGTTTGTCCACTGATGGGGGGAAGATGGGTATGAAGAAAGGTTGTATGTAGTGAAGGGTTAGAAAACACTGAAGTGATTTGGGGATCTGGTGATCAAAACCAAGGATGTTTGCTTGATGGTAACCTCGGACATAGTACCATTTCACACGGTGTCACGAGTTGATGAGTTATGGAAATTCATCGCCATCCATTTCGTAATAATCTGAGAGCACCTCTGTCGATACCTCCTTGACAATAAATGGGCCTTCCCAGTTTGGGGCGAATTTTCCCTTGGATTGATCTTGGTTGTCAATGATCTTCTTCAAAACTAAGTCATGTTGTTTAAACTGCTGTAGCTGGACTTTTTTGTTGTAGGATCTGGCGATCCTTTGTTGGTATAACTGACCATGGAAGATAGCAGCGGTTCGCCTTTCATCTATTAGAGACAATTGGTGATACCTATCTTGTAACCATTGGTCTTCATCCGGTGGCGTCTATCAACACTCTGAGGATTCCATTTTTCCACCTCTATGACCTTGCTTGCTTCCATCCCATAGGTTAATAGTAGGGGTTGCCCCGGTGGAAGTGCGCATTGAAGTTACGTAGGCTAATAGAGTCGGAGAAAAGAGGTCGGGCCATCCTTTGTGATTGGCGGACATCTTTTGCATGATCTTCTTGATGTTTCTTATTAGCGCGCTTCAACAACACCATTCATCTTTGGATGGTAGATGATGGAGTTGAGATGTTTGATGTGGAATTTCTTTGCATAACTCCTCCATCATTTTGTTGTTGAGGTTCTTAGCATTATCGAAACAATTACCTCTGGTTGTCCATATCGACAAATGACATTGTTTACGATGAAACCAATGATGACTTCTTTGGTAACCACAGGGAAGGAGGTTGCTTCTACCCACTTGGTGAAGTAGTCGATCATGGTGAAGATAAGCGATGCCCATTCTTGGCTTTGGGCTCGATGGGCCGATCCGTCCATTCCCCACATTGAGAAGGGCGAGGTGAACTCATATTGTGGAGCTCCCTTGGAGGCGTGGATAGCATTCCATGAATTTGGCATTGATAACATCTCTTGGCGTGATCATCACGTCGGTCGACCTTGAGAGAGAGCGATAATGCCCATTACGAGGATCTTTTTGACAAGTAGAGGGCCGCTCATGTGTGGGCCACATACTCCACCATGGATTTCATCCATGAGCCTCTGAGCTTGGTCCTTGTCCGGACATACGAGGAGACCTAGTCTGCATCTCTTTTGTAGAGTGCATCTCGCTCGGGGTAAATTTCATAGCCATTCGATGGATCCGCTTTTTCTCGTGAGGACTCGCCTCGGTGGGTGTAGATCCATCTCGTAGATACTCCTTGATGTCTTTGATACCAAGGGTGTTGGATGGGAGGTAGCTCATCGATACTTCTCAATGTAATTCCCATAAATTTGGAGCCTTTTGGGGGAAAATGTGATGCTTGGCATGTTTTTTCCTTGTCGGTATGTTGATCGAGGAGGCCAAAGTTGCTAGCGCATCTGCAAAGTCATTCTATTCGAGGAATGTGGAGGAAGGTTATTTCTTCAAACTCTCAAAGCCATCTGGATATAACTTGTCGATGGTAAAGGCGACAAATGTAGTTCTTTGGTGTGATAGATTCCCGGTGGTTTGTCGATTACCAATTTGGAATCTCAAAGGCAGTTAAGCGCTTCGATGCCCATTGATTGGGCAAGTTTTGCCCCCATGATCTGACCTTCATACTCAATTTGTGTTGTTGGTCTTTGACAAACTGCAATTTGATGATGACGGGATCTGCTCCCCGTAATGGCTACTAGAAGCTGCTCGGCCCCAGAACCTTCCATATTTTATAGCTCCATCAAAATACATTTTCCATGATTGGTGTGTATCGTACTGATGGTGTTGCTTTGCTGTCATTACCCCTTCATCGGGGAAGTATGTTTCCAAGGGTTTGAAATTCCCTAAAGGTGCGGCGGCCAGTTGATCCGCAATTCCTTGACCTGTTATAGACTTTTGCGTCACGTAGACGATGTCAAATTGATGTAGGATCAATTGCCATCTGGACAGTCAACAATTCAACATGGGTTTACTGAACACATACTTGTGAGGATCCACACAGGATATGAGATGGGTTGTGTGACCATGGAGGTAATGTTGTAACCTCATGGAAGCCCATGCTAAAGCACAACAAGTCTTCTCAATTAGAGTGTACTTGTGTTCTTTCTTCTTTGAATCTTTTTCTTTGAGGTAGTAGATAGCTCGCTCTTGGCCTCTATCGTCTTTTTCTGTATCGACATCGACCCATGGCATTGTCATTAATGGGCAGGTACATGAAGCAGGGGAACACCATCCACAGGAGGTACCAAAATAGGAGCTTTGACTATTTGCTCTTTGATTGTAAGGAAGGCTTTTCGACACTCATCATTCCATTTCATGGAGGAGTTCTTCCTTAATGACTTGAAGATAGGCTCACGAGTTCTTTGTGAGTTGGGAGATGAATCGGTGATGAAGTTGATTCTCCCAAAAATCCCGTATTTCCTTCTCTATATCGAGGAATGGGCATTTTCGTGATGGCACTGGATTTTGGTGGGATCGACTCAATCCCTTTTTGTGGTGACTAGGAAACCCTAGCAACTTGCACGATTTAATGCCAAAAGGCGCACTTGGTTGGATTCAACTTTCAAGTTGTACTTATGCAACTTTGTTGAAGAGCTTTTGAGATGGTCTAGGTGGTCTTCTTCCCTTGGGACTTGACAATGATGTCATCCACATAGATCTCTATCTCTTTGTGCATTAAGTCATGAAAAAAGAGCCATCATGCCCATTGATAGGTAGCTCGGCATTGATGAGGCGAATGACAACCGTCTATAGCAAAAGGTTCCCCAAGGCGTGATGAATGCGGTTTTCTCACGATCCTCTTGACAACCATGATTTGATGGTACCCATAAAACAATCGACAAAAGAGTACATATGTCGTATTGAAGCGGTATTGTCGATGAGAATGTGGATAAATGGTGCGGGGAAAGCTATCTTTAAGGCAAGCTTTATTAGGATCCGATAATCCACACAAACTCGCACCTTTCCTCCTGGTTTAAATGCGGGGACTATGTTGGATAGCCATTCGGGGTATGTTGACACCATGATGATGCCGACTTGAAATTGTTTCACAATTTCTTCTTTAACCTTTAAACTCCACTCGGGGTTTTAATCGCTTTGAGCTTTACACTGTTGGCTTGAATCCCTCTTTGATGGGGAGGCGATGAATGACAATGTCAGTGGACAAACCCACCATGTCTTCATGAGACCATGCAAACACATCCTGGAATTGGGTTAATAGAGTAACCATGTCATTCCTTTGGTTTGGAGTAAGGTCCGTACCAATCTGGATTAGTTTGGGGTTTTCTAAGGTTCTGAGGTTGAAAGAGGAGGTTTGATCAAGATTTGGTTTGGGTTTTCCTTGACCCATTCTTTGATCTCTGAGGTATCTCATAGTCCTCTTGTATTTCCATCAAGTTTGAGTCAACTTTACATCAAAGTTCTGATCCTTGTGGAGAATAGGCACCTCATCGACAAGTTTAGGCACATCTAAATTTAGAGTCTGAAACAAAAAATGCTTTCACTTAATATATGAAGCTATTCAATCATACAAAGTGTTAGCATGTAATGACAAAACAAGCTGCTAATCTTGTATAGAAAAAAGTAAGCGATTATTGCTATCTACTGAGGCGAGAGGAGTTTACGCCCTTTTTACCCTTGTCGACAAACAAATGCATGGAATCTTGCTCTCCAATTATCAAAGGTGAAGTCTGTTGGATGGCGATGATGAAGGGGCTATCATCGTCCTCCTTCTCCCGAATGATGACCATGATATCTGGACAATCATCATGCAGGATGTCTCTATTCATGCCCTCGGTATGGACAATGATGATCTGTATGTTTGACAATCTGCTTTGGCGATGTCTTGTTTACGTCTCGTTCCCTTTCTTCCACTTTGGGATCTGGAATCGGGACCTCTTTTCCTTTGGCCGGTATCGGTTTAGGAAATAACATAGCCATTACATGGGCGGACACCTTTCGAGGAGGAAATGTATCTGGGCTCGGGATATGTGAGTTGAGATAATCGTCGTGTGTGTAATTTGAAGATGAAGGAATCATTTGTGCTTGTGAGGATTCTATGATTTGGAGCTAGCGAGAATAGCCTAGTCGGTTGTCCCTGTTTTATTTGGGAATTTGAATTGGGGCTTAATGCCACGATGATCTTTCTTGACCCTTGTCGAGGTTGATAACTTGATGATATCATCTCTTGAGTTCTTGACATTACCTCGGCAGAAATCTTGGGTATGAGAGGTGGCGCCCCAATGGGATGATAGTGAGTGTTGCTCACCTCTAGGGGCATGAAAAATTGGTCGGTTCAACTTACGAATTGAAGGCGATGAGTGGTATGTCACCTTGTTCGAGGACATTACGGCTCGGCATTAATGATGTGACTAGGCTATTATTGTTAATGATGTATTTGAGTTCTTTGGTGAAGGGTGGAAGGGGCGGCTCGACCATATGAATCCACGGTCTCCCCAAAGCGAGGTTGTATCTGTGGCTATTTTTGAGCACATGAAAAGGATATGTTGAATGTATGTGGACCAATCTCCATGAGGTAGTTCAATCTCCGAAATGACATTACATTTCGTCGGGATCCATCAAAAGCTTTGATATAATAGTATGGCTGCTTTTGATCCTCTTGAGATTGATGTTTCATCTTCTCCAAAGTGGCATAAGGATAGATATTTAAAGATGATCCTCCATCTATCAAAACTCCTCCCACCATATATCAGGAGGAGAGAGAGAGCCGCTATATGCAAGCGGTTTGCAATGACCGGTCCCTTGGGAGGTATGTCGTCATCGATGAAAGATATCACATTGTTGTTAAAAATGTGTCAACGGATCTTTGGAATTTTTTCAACATCCCTTGATTTGGCAAATGGGCTTCTTCAAAACCTTTAGCAAGACCTTCTTGTGATCTTGGAAGAAAACCAAGTCGGTATGGAAATTTGTTGTGGAGCTTCTCTCAAGCTTAAAACCACCTTGGCTTCATTATGGCCCATAGTATGGAGGAACTCTTCAATCTTCTCCATGGGAACTTTTCCCCTTTGATTTGATGGTAGGCTTCATCACCCGTTGGGGAAGATATCTGATGGATTCTCCTTCAACAACTGCTGATGAGTTATGTGGGATGTGGATCCTTGACCTCTCCATAATTCCATGGCACTTTTTTGTAGGGTGACAACGGGATATTGTATGCTGTATGGCAAGATAATTGGCTTTAGTGCGACCACTTTCAAAGGATTATCAACACCTTTGAGTTGAATTGCTTGTATTGTGGGTGGTATGGCGGTGAATCATCCTCGGCGGATATAAGCTTGCTCGACTTCCTTCCATTTTTGTAGGAAATGTGTCCCCCACTCTCGAAGTAACAGTGTCATTATCACTTGACTGCGAGGACACCATTTGTCGATTAAATTACGAATAAGATGGCGGAGTGCCTGACATTCTTTTGTGTTGTGTGTCGCGAGAGTGGGGGGTAATCTTGACATACTCCATTAGAATTGAACCATCTTTGAGCGAGGATTGATTGGAGGTAGCGAGAGCTGTGATTCTTCCTTCATTGATCGACATAAAAATATCTCCTCCATTGGTTGGCCCGGATAGGTAAATTCCTCTTGTTGCAAAAATCCTCGATGGGCTTTGGCACTTTGCTCTTTTTGCAATTTTATCCTCCGGTGTTTCTTTTTTGGAGTCGATGATGGAGTATTCATAACAAGAGGAAGGAGACTAGCATGCTCTCTGGTGACTAATTGGCGTGTGACTTGGTGTTGATGGATCACCGATTACGCTTGATTGGTTAACTTGCTCACAAAGAGCCTTCATTTTGTTCCATCAAAAGCTGGGGCATGCATAATCCCATTTATCGGCACCATCCTTCTTTGGTTTGGGAGGATTCACCACCAAGTAATTGGAACTACATCCCTTTGCTCCAATTAATCATATTAACCTCTTCTTCTTTGTGTTGAGGAAGAGGGTTGTCTTGCACATGAGGTTGGTGGGTTTAGTCACCACGATCTCACCATTATCAATTAAATCTGGATCTTGTGTTTCAAGGCCCGACAATCCTGAGTATCATGTCACTGGAGCTCGGCATGATAAGCACACTTCTATTAGCATTGAAACCCTTTCCATTCGGGTTGGTTTGGTGGAAGAAGATGGGTAATTTTCTTCCGAGTTGTCAGAAGATTGAGAATATTCTCGAGTGAGTCCCCTAAGGGTGTGAACACTCGAGTGCGTCTGACTTCTCCACTTTTTGGCAATGGAGGGTTTGAAGAAGATTGTGCTTGAAAAGGGGAGTAGTTTCTCCTTTGGATAGGCATGTTTACATTGCCTTTTTGTCCTTGTAGTATCGAGGAAACATCCTCCTCTTTCTTCTTATGGACCCTCTGGGGTTGTTTCCATAACTTCAATTTGGATGTGCTTTCTCAACAATGACTTTTTAAGCGGCTAGGTCTTGAATCTTTCGACTTCAATCCCATCTCGACCCATCTCTCCATGTTTGATCATTTAGAGAAAATGGCTTGCCAATGCCAGCTAAGACTCTCTCATAGAGAGGGAGCTTCTTGTATGTCTATGAAGGTCATCACCATTTTAGACTTCGGTCATAGAGGGAATAACTTGAAGCGAAAGGCGCCTCCACCTTTGAGCATACTCTCGAAAGACTCATTGGCTTGTTTCTTGACCTTGGTAATTTAGTGCCGGTGCAGGAGCCATCGAGACTGAAGCTATCTTGTTGAGGAAGGCATGAGCTAGCTCTTCCCAACTATGAATCTTGGAGTTGTCTAATCGGTGTACCATGATCGGGCTTCTCGAGTTAGACTTTTTTGGAGCATTTGCATTACGAGCTTCTCATCCTCGGCATAAGATCTGAGTTCTCAATGAATACCTTCAAATGAATGTGTAAGGATCTCCCAACCCATCATACTTTTTCAAAGTCGGGAGTTTTGAACTTCTACGGATAATGAACACGGGGAATATACAAAGGTCGACATATATGAAACACTCTCGTGTGCTCTCAATCCCTTTGATAGGCCAGAATGGTCTCTTCCATTTGAAGGACTTTCTTCCTGATATCACCGGTGTCTGGATCTTCTTTGAGATGGGTAATTTCAGGGGTTTTGTTGGTTTTGTCGATTTGAGACTCGGGTCTTGGAGTTTCTTTGTCAGGACCTTGGGTTCCTCCATGTGTGTGAGAGGATTACGTATGTATGGGTATTCGTGGACCACTGAGTAGGGTGGTGTAGTTCTTTAGCAGAACAACCAAATCTGTAATTTGTTTGCTTAATCCTTCAAACTCCTCACGAGAGCAGGAGTAGGATTAGACTGGTCGAGATGAAGCCATAATTGGTTGTAGGCTTGTTGCCTTTTTGGACTTTGAGCGAGGTATGAGGCCCAATTGTTTCCTACTAAAAAACTTATGTAGTTTAGTCTTAGGGAATGTATAAATGTTACATGCTATATGATGTGTAGTTTTTAGGAGTATTATCTGCAAAGCGGATGTTAGTTATTTTGTAAGATAGCATGTCATTTTGATAAAAAGGAATGCATGTACACATATTCCTTTATATTTTCCATTACATATGAGATTGACATGGAATGAAATTACAAGTAATTGAATTTACAAGTAATTGAAATGGGAAAGTATGAAGAGACTTCCCTCGCGTTTGTTTTTCGAGAGGTGACCTATCTTAGGTTACTCATGGCTTTTTTTGGCATGAAGGTCCCGAGATCATTGCAATTTACTTGACGCGGGAAGTTAATCGGTCTTTCAAGCTGGAGCGATCTGGGTGGTGCCTTTCACGAGCCTCGTTGGAATTAGTCTCCCTCTGAGTCGGTAATCAAACACCGACAGGATAGCCTCTGGTGGGAGGACCACACAACATACATTCACATCAGCGTGTCTCAGTTTATGGAAATGATGACATGTGTGAAGCACTTTAATATCCTGAAGTAGATATAGTGTGAAGCACTAAGTGCGATAAGTAAATGCATTCGTACACATTCATTTAAATGTAAATGCAACATCCACACACAAGCATATAATAGTTTTGAAAAAAGTTTGTAATAGCGGCTTAAGCCCTCTTCTTTGGATGTCCCCCAATGAGTCGCCACACTATCGAGCGTCGGGATTTTTATTTGTCCTTTTACATTCTTGTCTTTTGGTGTTCTCATGTTAGGTGAGATTTGTTTGAAAAAACAAGTTGTGAAAAGGTCGACATGTATATATCGATGATTGAATTTATAAATTAAGCCGGTTGGTATTTTTAAATGGTTGCACCAACTCAAGAGAAAAGGTTTGCACATTGACCTAGTGATGTGACTTTATTTTAACAGATGTGCTGTGAAAGCAGAGATTCGTTAGGGGTGCAGGGGCTTGATTATGCGGAGGGAAGGTGTTAGGGCACCCCAGACATCCGTGTTACCACGGTGACCGCCACTTTTCAATTAAAATTATATGAATATATGAATGTGTGTGTGTGTGTGTGTGGTGATGTGCAATTATCTGGAAGTAGTGTTATGCCTCGTTTGCACCTATATACAAAGGGTTTGAATTTTGTATAAAAGTTCGGTTTTAACAAGATATAGCGATGATGTTTTTTTGTAAAAAGGTTTTTCAAACCCTTATGCTCAATAGTAATTGAGGCCTTTGATACTTCCATTTTATTATATGTTCGACTTGATTGCTTTTATTTTTTGAGATGTGAGGCATCTTGAGAAAATAATATACATATGATGTCGAACTCCTTGTGGGCATGAGAGCCATCTAAGGAAATTCAAAACAGTGAATAATTTACAATTTGATTACTGTTGAAAATGTCCATCACGAGGAACCGAATCTAGATTTAGGAAACTGAATCTGTGATCACATGATTCTAGGCTCACATGATGCATGATTTGTATGATTTATATGAATATATATAAGTATTATATATATATAAAATATATATATATATATATATATATGATCGACCACCATGAAATAGTAAAAACTCCATGGGGATTGGAAATGTAAATATATAAAAGTTGTAAATATATATATACGTGAAGAACTGTGTGTGCACAATAGTGGAGAATGGCTTTAAGAAATGTAAGAAGGCTTACAGTGGACTGCCAAAGAAGACTTCAATAGCTTTAAACGGTTCCCACCGGTAAAATATAGCAATATATAAGCTCACAAGTGTTTAAAATGAGAAAGCACTCAGTTTATAGTGTGTATAGAGCAAATTGGACTGGGCTTCCTTGCCTTTTCTCTATGCAAAATGGCCACCCCAAGCCCTCTATTTATAGGGGGGCCATGCAGTGCACTCATGTTGCCGCCGGGTGCCCGAGCTCTGTGGTCCCATTGTCTCAAGTACATGCACGCATGCAATGTGATGTCCGTTCGAACTTTCAAAACTTCAATCCGGGCATCCGATTGAGGTGTATAAGTGTGACGCCCCCAAAATAGGTATACATCACCTATTCTGAGTCGCCAAATACATGGTACAGAATACAAATGCAACCTTAAATATACAACATGAGCTGTGAGTTTTAATACAAATATTGTCTTATAGACAGTATTCAAACTCAAAATAAGTCCTCAATACATTTATTATCATACTATTTCATAGAATAGTGAGGACTACTAATGCTATCATCTGGACCGTCACTCCATTCCCCGACTAGTCCCTGCTACATTCTCATTTCCTGAAGAGAACAATGAAAGCAAAAGGGTGAGCTCAACTAGCCTAGTAAGAAATATTATGACTAAGATAATGCAAAATAAATTATCCTTAGCCTTCAACAGTATACAACTGATAGAATATAATGGGCAACAAGTTTTAGATCAACAACTGCAGCGGAATAAGCAATCCATTAGAAGAGTCAAGTAGAGCATAAAATCTACTATCTTCTATGATTTAAAAGATTTATCACAAATTTTATTGCTGAGACTCAGCTTAATAAATAATCCACATCATCAAATCATCCCTGCACTACAGGCTAAGGATATTCTTTAGTATCACGACCATGAATTATCCATGCACTACGGGCCAAAGATAATCGTGTTTTCATCAACGGTCCTGATCATGCCATAAAATAATTCATCTTTGCACCCTTGGCCGAAGAGAATCCATAGCCATAATCATACCAAAAACTGTCCATCAACGCACTACGGGCCAATGAGGACTTTTTCAACATCATTTGTAACATTACGGTCATGATTATACCAAATAATCCTTGGTCATAATCATACCAAGTCCATCTATGCTCTACAGGCCACAGATGACTTTCAACATAATATAAGCATGAGGATGATGACAATTCAATAAAACAAGTTCAAGAATAAATTTTAAAGATTTATAAGTTAATTTATCCAGGAACCAATAACATCCAAATTGTCAACATGATACTGCTTTGTGGAGTAAAATTCAAGAATGCTCAGAAGAATATTTCCATAAAAAGATCTTTGGATGAAGTGCAAATATCCGGGATATTCTACTAATTTCATGGAGTATAGAAGCCAAAACTTTAACCAATTTGAGTATAATAGAATATATGGCTCGAAATGGATTTTCGCCGCCATGCGATAATCCACGTAGATGCATTATTTCCACAAGTTAATAAGGAATGAATACAAAGGATCATTCACCATGCATGCGGTAATCCACATAGACAGGTTATTCCAACAGAGTAATAAAGAATGGAACCAGGTCATGCGTAATCCGCACAGACAAGATATTTTAACATAATAATAAAGAATGGAACCAGGTCATGCATAATCCGCACAGACAGGATGTTCCAACAGAATAATAAAGAATGGAACCAGGTCATGCGTAAACCGCATAGACAGGATATTCCAACAGAATAATAAAGAATGGAATAACAACATAATTTACCAAGCATGCGATAGACCGCACAGATAGGTTATTCCAACAGAATAATAAAGAATTGAATAACAGAAGAATTTCACCATGTATGCGGTACTTCGCATAGACAAGTTATTCCAACATAATAATAAAGAATGGAATAACAACCCTTACGAGTATTGAAAGAAAATAACTCTCTTCATGAATACGAAAGAATAATATCCCTTACCTTAAAAAGAAGAGTATTTCGACGGGTAGGGCGGGGATATACTTAAAGAAAACTTGCACTATTTTCTACGCTCAAAGCTTTCTTAAATTCTAAAGAAATACGCTCAAGATTATAGAAGAAGAATTCTCTGAACTTCTGGTGTGTTTTTCAATTCTAACTAACCATCTTATTTATAGGAGAATGGAAATGATGCTATGCAATAAAATATAATATATTCTATTTATAATTATATAATAAAATAAAATTTATAAAATATATATATATATATATATATTATTTAAAATCTAATAAAACAAATAACTTTATAAAAGTATTACATTTTTATATAAAAGATTTTACTATGCAAACACTATGCTGAGTACTCTATACAAATACTATGCATAATAAAATATAATATATTCTATTTATAATCAAATAAAACAAAACTTTATAAAAAGTATTTTGTTTTATATAAAAAGATTTTACTATGCAAATACTACGAGATAATTATATAAACACTATGCATAATAAAATATAATATATTTTATTTATAATCAAATAAAACAAAATTTTATAAAAAGTATTCATTTTATATAAAAAGTTTTCTATTTTATTATATTTATAATAATAATAAAACAAAATTTATATATATATATATATATATATAAACTTCCGTGACTTTCCAGATTCCCCCCACCCCCCCCATTTTTCTTTCGTGGGCCCCACATGTGGGCCCACCTTTTAAGAAATTTCTACCAATTATTTTGAAAAATGGGTATATGGGGGTCAATAAAATAAGCAAAACTTCATAAAAATCACCTTAATAATTTTAACAAGATTTATCACCTTTATTATAATTCACAATATTAATCGACCAGGTCGTTCTCAAGAAAGAGGGGGCTTTTCAATAAGGATTTCTCCCTATTGGCGCGTAATTAGGTGACCAAACCTCTCCTTGACAGAACTTCTAGACATCGTTTAATATTGCAAATAATAATATTAATAACTTTGTCATCTCAATTATTGATTTAATAATATATAAAATATTGAGAATAATTGAATCAAATAACGTGAGATACTATGTAGTAATTACTGTAGCAATAATTGAACAAAACTGAGTGACTTCTCACGTAAGCATCAATAATCAATACTGTGTGCTACTATGTAACCACACGACATCGTACTTTTACTAATGAGTAGTTCAATGGTTTTAACGGTAAAACTTCCGTAGTTATTTTCATAAAAAATATTTTTGTCGTTTTCTCAATCCGACAATAATTCTGTTATGGGGTCCACCAATGATTGTACCGTCGTACGGATATTCCCCGACAAAAAGAATATTCCCCGACCAATCGAATATTATACAACAACTTGCATACTTTTCAAAATTTATAAATATTTCCCACAACTATAACATTATCTCAAATCCATGCCATAATTTTGGAAAAAAATATTTCGAGAAAATTAAATCTTTATTCATAAAATTCGGGGTCTTACAATAAGATCTTTTTTTGAAATGCTGTTGTCGAGAGTTACACAAATGACATAGGATTAGAGGTTGTACGAAGTCAGGAAGAGGGGACCATGCCCAAGTCTTGAGGCTTCAAATTATATCTGGTGTACTGTCTTGTGTAATAGTCACGTGGGATTGAAACTCTAGTTCTTGTAGGACATTGTTGTATAGAATATATGTTGAAATGTTGTTGAGACGGTGCAATGTGGAATCGAGGTGGCAAAATGATGATTTTCACCTCACCGGGGTTATCTCCGGTTTGGGCTGATGTAGTCGTCGTTGCTCAAGGTTATCTCTGAGATTGGACTGATGTGAGTGCTGAAAGTCCTCAGGGTTATCTCTAAGGTGTGCCTGACCTCCCGGGGCTATCTCCGGGGTTGGAACTGAGTGCCTCGGGGTTATCTCCGAGGTTGAAGCTGACTACAAGGGTTAAAACTAGCATCTCCGGGGTTATCTCCGGAACTGCAACTGCATTCCTCGGGGTTGTCTCCAAGGTTGGAACTGAAACTCCCGGGTTGTCTCCGGGACTGAGTATCTCGGGGTTGTCTTCGAGATAGAAAACTGAAGATTCCAGGGTTATCTCCAGAACTGGAATGACATTCCTCGAGGTTGTCTCCGAGGTTGGAACTGAAAATCCCGGGGTTATCTCTGGGACTGGAACTGGGTATCTCAGGGTTGTCTCTGAGATGGTAATACTAATAATTTTGGGGTTGTCTCCGAAATTGGAGCTGCTTTGTCCTCCAGGGTTATCTCTAAAAGACAATTCTACCTTCCTGCAATGTTAGTAACAGGAATGCAAAATTTCGAGTGTCTACAATTATGGTTTGAAAAATTAAAATTAACAAAACTAATTACTAAAATCAGAATTTCACATGATTAATGCAGATTTAACATGTTAAGATTACAACTTCCCTTGGTATTTCATTTAAATTAATTTACTTCCCATTTAAATTAATTAATTAATATGAATTATTATCCAAGAATACTTTATAGTACTCACACACTTTTTCCAAAGACACATGAACAAATCCTTCTAAATTCGATCTTTAAGGCACATAATTACAAGGAACACCCTAGTCAATCAACTCACTATATTCCTATGTGAATCAAGTTAATTAGGGTTTTACGCACAAATTCTTTCAATGGATACAAAAGACACTTAGGTATATTCCTATCCTACATGCTAATCATATTAACCTTATTCAGAATATATGAATAGATGTTATCATATCTAGATCTAAATATATACTCCATCTTCCAATTTTATATAGATTATCACAGTAATTGTTTGCCAAACAATTAATCAATAAGCAAAAGATATAATAAACAGTTCAATAAAAACCAATTTTCATTCAATGGGAAGGTTTAATTTAAACTACATACCAAGTTTCGTTGCAATCTTAATTAAAATTTAGTTCATGATAATAATAAAGAAAAACATCCCAGGTAATTACAAAAGATAAAACTAGAGAAGAGAAGAAGAAACTCTGAATTTGCTCCAAAACTCCCTCTTTGATCTTCAGCCCTTGCAATCCTTCTTGTTTTTCTTCGTTGTTCTCTCTATAATTGTCTTGATAATTTCCTTTATACATATTTTCTCAAGTCTTCTCCTATTTGTATTGGTCCAAAACCCTCCTTCAGATTCCTGTTTGGCTTCACAAACAACTCAGCAGTAGAAAAATCCAACTTTGATCGTGCATGAGCGCCTAGGCGCTCAACTTAGTACAAATCCAAGCGCCTAGGCGCTTGACCAGGACCACATATTTACAAAAATATACTCAGCTCAAATTTTAATGGTTTTTTATCTTTTTCTTCTCCCAAATGACCAATTTATCCCTCCAGCTCCAACCTATAAGAAATTAAAAAAAACACATAAAAAGATAATAAAAACACTTAAAGATAGTAATAATAAAGTTTAATAATATCGGATTCATAGGTATAAAACCTACTCATCAACCACCTTTTCAACAACGGGTCTTAAAGCAGAAGTTAGATAAATAGTTCTCTAAATTCCTGGAAATCTTGTAAAAGCTACAAATAAACATTTCATTTGCAGACACCCTAGAACAGATGTCGAGTTATGCTAAGTTTATGAAGGTTATTTTGTCAAGAAAGAAAAAATTGGAGGATTATGAGAAAGTAGCGGTGACAGAGGAGTGTAGCGCGATTTTACAAAGGAAGTTTCCTCCAAAGTTGAAGGATCCAGGTAGCGTCACCATTCCTTGCACTATTGGAAGCATGTCCTTTAACAAGTGTTTATGTGACTTGGGTCCAAGCATTAATCTAATGACGTTATCAGTTTACACTCAGTTGGGTTTGCCAACACCAAAACCAACGAACATCTCGTTATAACTTGCGGATAGGTCAGTTACATACCCGAGGGGAATTGTGGAAGATATACTTGTGAAAGTAAACGAGTTTATATTTCTAGCTAACTTCATCATCCTCAATTAAAAAGAAGACAAGGACATTCCGATTATTTTAGGGATATCATTCTTAGCAACTAGGAGGACTCTCATCGATGTGAAAATAGGAGAACTGACTATGAGAGTTCAAGACCAAGAGGTCACATTTAATGTATTCAAAGCTATGAAATTCCCAACAGATGAGGAGGAATGCTTTAGGATGGATGTGGTTGAGAAAATGGTGAGTTAAGAGTTAATGCGAGGCATGAATAGGGACCCATTGGAAAAATCATTGTTGGGAGATGTTAACCTAGATGATCCCAAATTGATTGAGTATTTGCACATGTTGGATGCGTTACCTAGAGTGAGAAAATTCAAGATTCCATTTGAACCATTAGAAACTGTAGAAAAATTGTCGGTACAGATGAAACCTTCACTAGAGGAACCACCTACACTTGAACTCAAACCTCTTCCTACACACCTAAGGTATGCATTTTTGGGCAATTCATCTACTTTACCTATCATTATTGCATCTACACTTAATAAATCGCAGGAAATTAAGTTATTAAGGGTTCTTCGGGAATACAAAACAATGATGGGATGGACTATTGCCGACATCAAGGGAATAAGCCTTTCATTCTGCATGCACAAGATATTGATGGAAGATGATGGTAAGCCTATAGTGGAACAACAACGGAGGCTCAATCCGATTATGAAAGAGGTAGTAAAGAATGAAATTCTGAAATGGCTCGATGCTAGAATAATTTATGTTATCTCTGATAGCTCTTGGGTGAGCCCTGTACAGTGTGTCCCAAAGAAGGGTGGTATGGCATTGGTGAAGAAAGAAAATAATGAGCTGATACCGACAAGGACAGTGACCGGTTGGAGGGTATGCATGGATTATAGAAAATTAAATAAGACAACCCAAAAGGATCACTTTCCATTGTCGTTCATTGACCAGATGTTCGACAGACCAACGAGGCATAAATACTATTATTTGCTGGATGGCTATTCGGGTTACAATCATATTGTAATTGCACCGAAAGACCAAGAGAAGACAACGTTCATGTGCCCCTACGATACCTTTGCTTTTTTGTAGATGTCATTTAGACTGTGTAATGCACCGATAACTTTTCATAGATGCATGATGGCAATATTTTCAGATATGGTGGAACGCAATGTTGAGGTATTTATGGATGACTTTTCAGTGTTCAGGAATTTCTTTGACAACTGCTTAAGAGAATCTGGTCATGGTACTTAAAAGATGCGCAGAAACCAATCTGGTGCTTAACTAGGAAAAGTGTTAGTTAATGGTTCAAGAGGGAATCATACTTGGACATAAAGTCTCAAAAAAGGGGTTGGAAGTTGATCGAGCGAAACTGGAAACAATAAAAAACTTGCCACCGCTAACTTCAGTAAAAGGTATTCGCATTTTCTTGGGCATGCCGGATTCTACCGCCTGTTCATAAAAGACTTTTCTAGGATCTCAAAACTGTTATGCAATTTGTTAGAGAAAGATATACTGTTTAGATTTAATGAGAATGTCTATCGACGTTTTAGCAGTTAAAGAAGATATTAACTACAACACCTGTGATCGTAGCACTGGACTGGACTATGCCATTTGAATTGATGTGCGATGTCAGTGATTATGCGATAGGGGTTGTTTTGAGACAACACCGAGATAAAGTTTTTCATGCAGTCTACTATGCAAGCAAATCTTTGACGGATGTGCAGCTGAATTACACAACCACTGAGAAGAAACTATTGCAGTTGTGTATGCTTTTGATAAATTTCATTCATATTTAATTGGAACTAAGGTGGTGGTGTACACCTATCATTCGGCTATCCGGTACTTGGTTTCAAAGAAAGATGATAAGCTTAGACTGATTCGCTGGATATTTTTGCTTCAAGAGTTCGACTTAGAAATCAAAGATAGGAATGGGATAAAAAATTAGGTGGCTGACCACCTTTCGAGATTGGAGAATCCGGATCAAAAGAAGACAAATAAAGTTTTGATTAATGAATCTTTTCCAGATGACCAGTTATTTGTGATTCAGGGTGAGTACCTATGGTATGAGGATTTTGCCACTTATTTGGTGAGTAATATTCTCCCTCCAGATTTGACATGCCTACAAAAGAAGAAATTCTTACATGATGTGAAGTGGGACAAGTCATTTTTTTTTTCAATAATGTGTAAGTAGAATGATTTGGTGGTGTGTGCCACAAAGTGAAGTAGAAAGTATCTTACAGGTATGCTACACATCAGTATATGGGGGACACTATGAAAGTGAAAGGACGGCCGCCAAAGTACTACAAGCAAGATTTTATTGGCCAGCCTTGTTCAAAGACGCACATCAGTTTTTGAAAAACTATGATCGATGTAAAATGGTGGGCAACATTTCCAAACAGAATGAGATGCCACTCAACATGATCCTGGAAGTGGAAGTTTTTGTTGTATGGGGGATCGATTTCATGGGACCTTTTCCGCCTTCATACAACAAATTGTATATCTTGTTGACAGTAGACTACGTGTCTAAGTGGGTTGAGGCCATAGCGCTACCGAAAAATGACGCTAAGGTTATTTTGAAATTTTTACAAAAAAAATATCTTTACAAGATTTGGCACCCCAAGGGAAATCATCAGTGATGAGGGAAGTCACTTCTGCAACAAGTATTTTACAACCCTCTTGACCAAGTACGGGGTCAACCACAGAATTTCCACTGCCTAACACCCCCAGACTAGTGGCCAGGCAGAAGTATCTAATAGAGAGGTGAAGAAAATTTTTGAGAAAATAGTGATCCCAAATAGAAAAGATTGGTCTCTGAAACTGGACGACGCGCTATGGGCCTATTGCACAACATACAAGACACCGATCGGGATGTCTCTATATCAGCTTTTCTACGAAAAAACATGTCACCTCCCAGTGGAACTTGAGCATAAAGCCTATTGAGCCATCCGAAAACTAAATTTTGATCTCACAGTAGCAGGTCTGCAACTCAACGAGTTAGATGAATTCCGTCTGCAGGCATACGAGAACTCTAAATTGTACAAAGAAAAGGTCAAACAACGGCATGATCAGAAAAATCTTGGATAGAAAGTTCGAATCGGGCCAAGCAGTACTATTATTCAACTCCCAGTTGAAACTCTTTCCCGGAAAATTGAAATCCAGGTGGTCGGGTCCATTCACCATCAAAATAGCATTTCCACATGGTGTCGTTGAACTATATAACAAGGATTCTCCCGCTTTGAATGCCTACTATTTATTTTGTCCACTACCGCCTAAATCGTGAGAGACCTTTACCTCATTCTCCGCCCCAACAAGTAAAGGGCTATTTGCGACCTTAGCTCGGCTCATCTTTTCCTTTAGGTCTAGCTCAATGATGAGCTTTTTAGATGTTCGTCTGTTGGACGGATATGACGTTGCATGTCATCGTCGTGGGAACCTCATCATCGCTGGTATCCTCGGGTCCCGACGGATATCCGTCTGCAGGCTTAGACGAAAACACCCTAAGCTCGCGGGTTGGGTACACAGAAAGACAAAGGCTTGACGACCTACCTAATTAGCTAGACGAACTTCCCGTCGAGAGCTTCCCCGGCCCCTGTGTCCGAAGCCGGGACATTGATTGACTCATTGATTCCGAGCGAAAACATTCAAAGTTAACGGATAAATATTGAAACATTATTAGGGTGGTGACCTCAATCGCCATGCAACCTCGGTTGACCTCATCGAGCCAGTATGAAACATGGAGTTGTCAGACTGAAAGACTTAAAATCAAGTGCTCTGTGGGAGGTAACCCATTCTTTGCTTTTGTTTTCAGTAGTTAGAATCTAGTTTTTCATTAGGACATATAGTAAATAGTTGTTAGTTAGTTAGTCGTTATGCATAATATGTTATTAGCTCTGTCTCCATATTGCTTGTTCTGATAATTGCTATTGTATTCAGCACATGTATTGGTGAATTATAAAATCATGCTAGAGCTCATTGATCCACGTTAGAACATATTGAGAGGATATAACCAAGTGTCAAGTCTACAGAACAAGTACAAAATTCAAGAGCAGGAAAAAATACATGCCCGCCCCGATGACAAACTCTCTGCCAGATGTAGCCCCAGCGAGCCCAAACTGCGCCTTGGCGCTGAGTCCTCTATCCAATGCCGCCGAAAGCCACCCCAGCGGGGGTCCAAAGCCAAAAACATCTGGCCTTGGCTGGGGTACGAGAATAAAGTTTTTAAAATACCCCATCTGCAGTCGACCCCTATCCATTCCAAACACAGATTTCTGAAACCTAACCTTAAAAAAACCACTCATACACATAATCTCTTCAACAAATTCGTCCTCCCAACCGATATCCACTTTGGACTGCAAGGATTCACCACCTAATCAAACATTATTGAGCAGAACCTAGGGCTTCAACTTCTATCTTCCTTCCGGGTAGAATCCAAGCAGATAAAAGGGCTTGATTTGACTCTGTCCAACATCGAAAATCATCCCCAACTTGCCACACCGTATAAATTTAACACGGGTAAGCATACATAAACAACATAATTTGATTACTCCTTGTTGACAGATTGACTTATGTGGTTAAATTGGGGAAATAATTTGGTCAATTGAAACTTTGGAGGGTTAACTGTTTGGCACTAGTTTAATGTTGGAAACTTTTGGCAATTGGCGATGTCATGCTTTAGTTTGCTTTGTAAGTTCCAAGTTGGGTGAAGAACTGAAGTTTGGGGGTAACCATTATCGAGCGCCTGCAGTGTGTTAGTACAAAGCTTTATTAGATAGTGGGCCAGATTACGATAAGATTCTGACAGAAATTTACAGGCCAAAAACTATGGCTAAAAGGTAAGAAAGGGGGTACACTATTCTTAAGTAAAGATTTGAGCCTCTACGACAAGATTTGGAACGCCTTCCTATGTGCCAAGCTCCTCCCCTCTCAGCACACTAGCGAAATCACAAAAGAGAAAGTTTCGCTATTGTACGCCATTATAAAGGAATTTTCCATTGACATAGGGGAAATCATAAACTATTCAATCCTCTAATGCTTGATAGGGCCTATTCTAGGAGGATTGCCATATCCATCCCTTATTTGTGGGTTGTGTCATCGCACTGGTGTTAGGTGGGCAGCCGAGGAGCCGGTACAGCAACCAATGTAACTATTGGACAGTAGGTTGATTGCCAGGTATTTAGTGTGGAAAAGGGGTAAGTCGCATCCAAGGGGAATCAAGTTTATATTTCCTTCAGACTCGAATGAGGAGGAGGAAGAAGCAGAGGATGCAGATTAAGAAAAAGTAGAGGATACAAATTATAAAGAATTTGCAGAGGATATACTACCTTATGCTGAAGAGGCTACTACATTGAGCACATTACGCAAGATAAAGTTCATGTTTAGCTCCCAATTTCGGACTCTTCAGCAACAGTTGGATGCACAGAGCAAAATAGAGGATAAAAAGGCCAACCGATTAGCGGCGAGACAAAACCACATGTTTGATACTTAAAATAGTTTCAGTACTGAGGCAATTTCACGACTAAACCCTTCTACTGAGTGTTTCCAATTCTCGAATCCTCAGCCACTCCCAGCTTACTCACCGTCAGATTCAGATGTTGAGGTGGTCGAGCCTGACCCGTAGATGTTCAAGGGAGTCCTCCATACTTTAATTCTTATTCCATTCACAATGAGAACATTGTGTGTTCTAAGTTTGGGGGTAGTTGTACATCATATCATATAGTAGTTGCATGATAGTTTTTGTTTAGTTACATATATTTGGAAAAAAAATTAAAAAAATCAGAAAACCACAAAAATATTTGTTTAGTTAGTTTGGTCGTTATTTGCACATCTTCGCACATGATTTATTCAGGTTGCATGATTTTAGCATGTTAGTGAGTATAAAGTTATTTTAGCCTGTGATGATACTAGAATTGCATAGATATTAAAAGGTAATGATAACTAAAGCATAGATGTAATCACAAACCATGGTGTAAATCTTTGCCTATTTGAAACTGATGTAACCACCAGATAGCACAATAAGATGACCATGTAGAATAACTTAGTTGAAATATACACATAATTGACTTCTTGAGGGAAATTGAGGGTTTAATGAAAGAAATTCAGTGACTTAGTGGTAAAGGCTAGGATTAGGCAAAGACCTATGTTTGGGGGAAGATATGGGATCTATATATAAAAGAACAAACAAAAGAGTAAGAAAAAATATGAGAAAAAGAAAAGAGTAAAAAAAAATATGAATAAACATCGTGACTAGTTTAGTTCTATGGCCTTTGTTACTTGAGTAAGTACGCCCTAGGGGATGTCGTTACACCCAGCGCCCTAAAGCCATCTGGTTTGGGAGTCGTTGGTTGAAAGCTCACTAATTGGATGACACTGAAAAGCCTAAGGGAACTAGATATTGCACAATCATGAGTAGAGTAAAAATACAAGAAAAAGAGCAAAATGCCCCCTAACTAAATAAAGGTAGCAAATTTATCCTATATTGACTTCTGATTTGGTATTTGTTGAGTCTTAGCTGAGCTTAGCTTGTTTACACAATTTTTTAAGTTAAACTCGTGTAATTTCATCTAAGAAGTTTATTATGTGATACATTTGATTTGTAGTTAGTCTTCATGGTTGTTGAGCACACACACACTGCATCAGTAATAACATGTGTAGATTTACAATTTGGTTTGGATTGCTAACATGTTTTGGTGGGATTTACTGTCTATTTCTTTTGTGATTTCCCTAAGGCGATCTTGGTGAAAGATAATACTTATTGATAGCTGTATTTGTAGGCTTATAGTTAGTTTGTATTTGCATTGCGTTTCTCTTGAGGACAAGCAAAGTCTTAAGTTTGGGGGTATTTGATGAGTGGGTTTATACATACGAATCGGGTACTTTTCGAGCTTAACCCAGTGCTACTTTAAGATGTTTTCGTATTGATTTACTCGTTTTCTATGGATTAAATTGCAGGAATTGGTTTGAAGGAAAAAGCAGGGTTCAAAGGAAAATTGGAAGATATTTCTAGCTAACACATCCACCAGGGTGGGCGTCTATAACCCAATTTACCCGCCGGAGCAGGGGTTACAAGATTCCAAATAGGATTTGGTACACCCGTCGGGGAGGGCAATCTTTAGTATAAATTACCCGCCGGGGCGAGCTACGCGACTGTTAATGTGGATTTTCCTTGTTCGGTTTTGATTCTGGAGATATTTGGCTGATAGATTTGGGACGCGATTAGAAAAGTATTAAAGGCAGATACAGGGGCAGAGAGGATTTTTATGATGATCATTAATAGAACCCTAACTTTTGGATCACGAGTAGAGGATTGAAGCAAAGATTTGGAGTATGAAGAACATAAAGGTGATCGGAGAAGAGCAGCGATTTCATTATAGTTTTAATTCTCTATATTCATCTTTGTATTCAGAATTCTAGTATCTTTGCAGATTTCAGTTTCTTATTCATTTATCATGAACTAAATCACTTTTTAAGTCTACGATGGATCTTTTTGTTTAACGATGATTGACATGCTTCTGTATTAATTCAATAAGACTTATTCTAGATTTGTCTACTATGGTTTATGCTTAAGTAATAAATTGATTGATTACCAATTTCTTGATAACCCCTTTGAACTCGAGAGATGGAATATGGGTTTAGACTTAATTATAGTGGCGTGTGATTGTTATTCCTTGTTGATCGATTTCACAATCAATGAATACGTGCAAGTATACACGGTCAACAAGTAATAAAGTGAAAGTAAAGTATCGTTCCCACGAGGAATTATTTAATAAAAATCACCAAGTACTTATTCTTAACCTAACTAATTTTATTTAAACAGTCTCAAATCGTGTTTTTTCTAATTAAGAAAACTAAATTAACTAATTAAAACTAAGATTTTAACGAATGAATTCAAATAAATAAAGATTAAGACTTCAATATCCCCAATTATGAATTATAAATCAATTATCCAATTATCCCAATTATTATGCCTCTTGAATTGTTAATGTGAATTCTCAAATGCCAAAAGTCCTTTTTCAAGTGATCAATTGCCTTCTATTTAATCCAGATTAATCTTGCTATTCCTATGCAAAACAATTGAATTAAACTCGTTCCAATCCCAATTCCTTACGTGTTACATGCATGTAATGAGATATTTCCATTCAATTCACAAACCTAATTTTTCACCATGCAAATAACTAAGTCACATGATATCATGCCCGATTCTAACCCTAGAATTCCTCTTCCAATTCCTTACAGAGTAACAAAGTAATTATCGATCAAATAATTAAGCAATAAGCACAAGACAAGATAAACAACTCACTTTAACATAAATAATTAGAATATAATGAATAACTAATTCATAGCCATAAAAAGTTCAATTGAAATCTTAATAAAAGAGTTAGTTCATAATTAATGAATTAAAACCAAGAATCCACAATTGAATAGACATCAAAAGATAAAAGTAAGATGAGAGAAGAGAATAGAATGTTGTCAACAAATCGATGCTCCCTCGCGCTCTTGCTCTTGATCTTCAATGGTCTCAAGTTGCTTCAATCTCCAAAACTAATAAGAACTAGGGTTATTTTCTAATCTAAAGGAGTGTTTAATCTAGGCTAAGCTATGTAATCTCCCTTTATTTTATGCCTTACATCATGTATTTATAGGTTACAAGTCCAATTTTTAGTTTAGGAACAAACCCAATCCTATTTGAGTCAAAAAGGTGTCAAAATTACGCCCAAAAGCGGCGTCAAGGCCATCACTAAGCCCTTCCCCAATTGCCGGGAGGCGCTGGCACGAACTCAAACTCCTGCTCAGTCAGCGCCATGGACTGGCATAGGCTCTAAAATGGGCGCCTGACGACGGCCCAAAATCCGACATTTTCGCTCCGAGCGTCCTTTGGGAAAATGGCCATAACTTCTTCGTCCGAACTTCGATTTCGATGATTCAAGATGTTCCGGAAGAGGAGAAATAGATATACAACTTTTATTCTTTGAGTGTTTCGAAATAATGTCAGGAGCTATAGTCAAATTGGCTCTGAAGTGACTGCTATGTAAATGGCAAGCCGAAAATGCGAATCTAGCCACCCCAAACATCGATCCATGTAACTTTTGTCCCAAATCCTACAAAACAATATAAAACATGCTTGAATAGACACAAACACATAAAAACATCCTAAAAGACTTAAGAACAACATTAAATTAAGCCCGAATGTATCCAATTCATGGGTATAAAACTCACTCATCAAATACCCCCAAACTTAAATCTTTGCTTGTCCTCAAGCAAAAACACAAAAATGTTATGCAATGCAATGTAATGAAACTAATCTATATGCCTACGAATCCAACAGTAATGACAGAAACAAGTCTATTCAACCGGCCTTAGAGAAATCAAGTAAACATGATAATACATCATATTAAGACAAATCAGTAATTTCCCAATCAATCATCAAATCTTAGACTGTTATCACTGATATAGTGCGTGTGTGCTCTACAACAATGTTAACTGATATAAAATCAAATTTAAGACATAATAGATATCTTTGAAGGCATCATACAGTGCAAATTCACAAAATTCACGAACAAGCTATATCCAACTAAAGTCAAACATCCACCAAGTTCAAGAGTCCAATCTGGGATACTTATGCTTTACTTTTCATTACGGGGGCTTTTTGCTCTTTTTCCGTTTTATTGTTTTTTTTAACCATAACTGTGCAATGTCTCATTCCATTAGGCTAACGGTGTCACCCCTTGTGAGCTTTTCGACCAACGACTCCCTGCACCATATATAAGACCTCTCAGGCGCTAGGTTTTAAGATACCCCTTTGAATGCGTCTTACTCAAGTAACAAAGGCCCCGAAACAAAACTAGCCACGGTAATTTTTTTTTTTTTTTCTTTTTTTTTTTTATAGATGGTTGGTGAGTGCGTTTTACGCTCCATCTCACGCTTGTGTTTATGGGGAGTGTTTCTCCTCAACCCACCACAAGACTCAACATGTTTTTTTTTTTTAAAGCTTATATACCCCAAAATTTCCCCCCAAACTTAAGTTTTTATCAAAATTTAGCCATCTCCGCCTATTCATGTCTTTCATTCCTTCACACTAGTATTATACTTAAGAAATCCATTATGTATCAATTTAAACTTAATCAGTTAACATAGTCAATTATTAACGTCTTAACCTTGATTATACCGATTTCAAACAGGAAAAGATTCAATTCATAACAAGAAATCACATCAAAGCCTGAATATTCAATATTATACTTATCTACTTAACTCCAGTCTCATCATTGGCCAAAATAGACTTTTACTATCTAACAGTTGGAATCATGCAAATATAAACTAACTGCAACAAACATAGTAAACTAACTACTATTTTTTGCGATTTTTAAATTATTTTTTTTTTAAACAAAAAAACTGAATGCAAAAACTAAATGTAAATAACCCGAAAACATAACGAACTACAATGTAAATAACTAACTATATGCAATACGACACTAAAATGCCCCCAAACTTAAACTAGACATTGTCCTCAATGGCTACAATAGAAAAAATTAAAGCAGAGGACTTCCCTGAAAATATAGCCATCTTCCTCCTTGTCCGCTAAGTTTGGAGAATAGGCTAAGCACATGGAACAAATTGGTCACCACACTTGAATTTGACTTGAATAACCTGTAAAACCATGATAGAAGCAATTTTATTAAATCCTGAATAAATGCAAATTCCAAACTACTAATATAAAACTTAATAAAAATTAAAAATAAAAATTAAACTTGGGTTGCCTCCCAATAAGCGCTTGTTTTATAGTCTCAGCCTGACTTCTTCAATTCTCTATCCAATTCCCCTACGAAAGTTGAGGAACCCTCCATCCATCGGAAATAATATAGCTTTCGGTATGTTCCCATTTATAATAGCCATTGTATTAAAGTCACCTAGAATGCTTTCTTGAGATAAGATCACATTCAAGAACGTCCAGCATCTAGGTGGTTTCTCCATTGTGTCTGCGAATATATTACGGCATAGAGGCTTGTCGGACACAACAATTTCTTCTTCTATCTTCGTAGCTCATCGCACCATGGTTTGAAGGTGTACTTGCTTTTACATCACAGAGAGAGTATTGCCCGAAGCGACATGACTACCATTCGGACAAGGTTTTACAAATCTAACTTAGGACTCTTGAACTGTGGAGGAGAAGGCACTTGAGGCATAAATAACATTGGCTCATCATCATTGGTTCTCACAATTAGTTCTTCACCGAGCCTTGTTGTCATTATCCCCACTTGTCTCCTCTTTTTCATCTCGTGGCTCATCCAGGTTGTAGATTTGGCTCGGGCTCACCATCGGGCTCGGAATCCATGTCATAGGGCAGTGTATTGAGGACGGTTGTTCAACGATATATGCTATCCATTCCACTTGATTTTCCAAATTCTTGATCAACGCCCTTGGCTTTGCAAATTCAAATTCTACTTGATTCATTTTCTTGTCTTGTTCCTCATTCCTTTTTCGTAAGCTTTAATAAATTTTTCCAAGGCTTCTCGCCAATTTGAATGTTCTTCCCTGTTGTAGTGGAGGTGGACACAAGAAATCATGTGGGTATGTTGGACTTGGAGCATAAAATTGATCTTGATTGTTACTCCATGAAAAATCCGGGTGATACCCCAATCGATGATAGTTATTGGGATAGACATAATTATTGGGGTAATCACCACTATCTGCACTTCTACCGAAACCGATGGTGCATTGATGACTCATATGATTTCCAAAGACAATAATCAAGTAAGTAACCACCATACTTTGACGATTTGAGCTTCAAAAAGCTTCAAACATCCTCGAAAGTGTCTCAATCTTTCTTTGACAATGCGAGAAAGTTTCGAGTCTTTCAATCTCCACTCCCCTTGGTTGAGTCATGTTCGTATGGCCATTGATACACAAAGTCATCCATGGTACAAAAGAGAGAAATATAGAAAGAGAATTAAAATAAAAATAAAATATTTAAATTAAGACTAATTTGATTGAAATTAATATTGGTAAATAATTATTAAATTAATTCCCTAAGAAGCGGCTTAAAAAACTTGTTGATCGATTTCACAATCAATGAATACGTGCAAGTATACACGATTCAACAAGTAATAAAGTGAAAGTAAAGTATCGTTCCCACGAGGAATTATTTAATAAAAATCACCAAGTACTTATTCTTAACCAAACTAATTTTATTTAAACAGTCTCAAATCGTGTTTTTTCTAATTAAGAAAACTAAATTAACTAATTAAAACTAAGATTTTAACGAATGAATTCAAATAAATAAAGATTAAGACTTCAATATCCCCAATTATGAATTATAAATCAATTATCCAATTATCCCAATTATTATGCCTACTGAATTGTTAACAGGAATTCTCAAATGCCAAAAGTCCTTTTCTAAGTGATCAATTGCCTTCTATTTAATCCAGATTAATCTTGCTATTCCTATGCAAAACAATTGAATTAAACTCGTTCCAATCCCAATTCCTTACGTGTTACATGCGTCGAACAGATATTTCCATTCAATTCACAAACCTAATTTTTCACCATGCAAATAACTAAGTCACATGATATCATGCCCAGTTTTAACCCTAGAATTCCTCTTCCAATTCCTTCTAGAGTAACAAAGTAATTACTGATCAAATAATTAAGCAATAAGCACAAGACAAGATAAACAACTCACTTTAACATAAATAATTAGAATATAATGAATAACTAATTCATAGCCATAAAAAGTTCAATTGAAATCTTAATAAAAGAGTTAGTTCATAATTAATGAATTAAAACCAAGAATCCACAACTGAATAGACATCAAAAGATAAAAGTAAGATGAG
The DNA here is from genome assembly GCA_020205605.1 of Panax ginseng. Taxonomy (NCBI): domain Eukaryota; kingdom Viridiplantae; phylum Streptophyta; class Magnoliopsida; order Apiales; family Araliaceae; genus Panax; species Panax ginseng. Next base: position 109,854,229 of record CM035131.1, on the reverse strand, counting down.
AGAAGAGAATAGAATCTGTTGTCAGCAAATCTGATGCTCCCCTCGCTTCGCTTTCTTGATCTTCAATGGTCTCCAAGTTGCTTCAATCTCCAAAACTAATAAGAACTAGGGTTATTTTCTAATCTAAAGGAGTGTTTAATCTAGGCTAAGCTATGTAATCTCCCTTTATTTTATGCCTTACATCATGTATTTATAGGTTACAAGTCCAATTTTTAGTTTAGGAACAAACCCAATCCTATTTGGAGTCAAAAAGGTGTCAAAATTCGCCCAAAAGCGGCCGTCAGGCCATCATTAAGCCCTTCCCGGTATTGGGCAAGCGGGCACTAAACTCAAACTCAACTCGCTCCTCAGCTGCCTTGTTGGCACAAGCATAGGCTTTAAAATGGGCTTGCCCCTGGCCGCCCAAAATCCGACATTTTCTGCTCTCCGACGTCCTTTGGGAAAATGGCCATAACTTCTTCGTCCGAACTCCGATTTCGATGATTCAAGATGTTCCGGAAAGAGGAGAAATAGATATACAACTTTTATTCTTTGAGTGTTTCGAAATAATGTCAGGAGCTATAGTCAAATTGGCTCTGAAGTGACTGCTATGTAAATGGCAAGCCGAAAATGCGAATCTAGCCACCCCAAACATCGATCCATGTAACTTTTGTCCCAAATCCTACAAAACAATATAAAACATGCTTGAATAGACACAAACACATAAAAACATCCTAAAAGACTTAAGAACAACATTAAATTAAGCCCGAATGTATCCAATTCATGGGTATAAAACTCACTCATCAAATACCCCCAAACTTAAATCTTTGCTTGTCCTCAAGCAAAAACACAAAAATGTTATGCAATGCAATGTAATGAAACTAATCTATATGCCTCTGAATCCAACAAAGAATGGCGAAACAAGTCTATTCAACCTAGGCCTTAGAGAAATCAAGTAAACATGATAATACATCATATTAAGACAAATCGATAATTTCCCAATCAATCATCAAATCTTAGATCGTTATCACCGATATAGTGCGTGTGTGCTCTACAACAATGTTAAGCGATATAAAATCAAATTTAAGACATAATAGATATCTTTGAAGGCATCATATACGATTGCAAATTCACAAAATTCACTTAACAAGTTTATATCCAACTAAAGTCAAACATCCACCAAGTTCAAGAGTCCAATCTCGGGATACTTATGCTTTACTTTTCATTACGGGGGCTTTTTGCTCTTTTTCCGCTTTTATTGTTTTTTTAACCATAAGCGTGCAATGTCTCATTCCATTAGGCTAACAATTGTCACCCTTAGCGAGCTTTCGACCAACGACTCCCGGACCATATAAGACCTTAGAGGCTTAGGTTTTAAGATACCCTTGAGCGTCTTACTCAAGTAACAAAGGCCCCAAACAAAACTAGCTACGGTAATTTTTTTTTTTTTTCTTTTTTTTTATAGATGGTTGGTGAGTGCGTTTCGCTCCATCTCACGCTTGTGTTTATGGGGAGTGTTTCTCCTCAACCCACCACAAGACTCAACATGTTTTTTTTTTTAAAGCTTATATACCCCAAAATTTCCCCCAAACTTAAGTTTTTATCAAAATTTAGCCATCTTCGCCTATTCATGTCTTTCATTCCTTCACACTAGTATTATACTTAAGAAATCCATTATGTATCAATTTAAACTTAATCGATTAACATAGTCATTATTAACGTCTATAACCTTGATTATACCGATTTAAACAGGAAAAGATTCAATTCATAACAAGAAATCACATCAAAGCCTGAATATTCAATATTATACTTATCTACTTAACTCCGGTCTCATCATTGGCCAAAATAGACTTTTACTATCTAATGCTTGGAATCATGCAAATATAAACTAATCGCAACAAACATAGTAAACTAACTACTATTTTTGCGATTTTTAAATTATTTTTTTTAAACAAAAAAAAGCTGAATGCAAAAACTAAATGTAAATAACTTAGAAAACATAACGAACTACAATGTAAATAACTAACTATATGCAATACGACACTAAAATGCCCCCAAACTTAAACTAGACATTGTCCTCAATGGCTACAATAGAAAAAATTAAAGCAGAGGACTTCCACGAAAATATAGCCATCTTCCTCCTTGTCCGCTAAGTTTGGAGAATAAGGCAAGCACATGGAACAAATTGGTCACCACACTTGAATTTGACTTGAATAACTGTAAAACCATGATAGAAGCAATTTTATTAAATCTCTGAATAAATGCAAATTCCAAACTACTAATATAAAACTTAATAAAATTTAAAATAAAAATTAAACTTGGGTTGCCTCCCAATAAGCGCTTGTTTTATAGTCTCATTTGACTTCTTCAATTCTCATCCAATTCCCCTATTTAAAGTTGAGGAACCCTCCATCCATCTGAAATAATATAGCTTTCGGTATGTTCCCATTTATAATAGCCATTGTATTAAAGTCACCTAGAATGCTTTCTTGAGATAAGATCACATTCAAGAACGTCCAAAGATCTAGGTGGTTTCTCCATTAATGTCTGCGAATATATTTCGCATAGAGGCTTGTCGACACAACAATTTCTTCTTCTATCTTCTGCAGCTCATCGCACCATGGTTTCGAAGGTGTACTTGCTTTTACATCACAGAGAGTATTGCCGACGACATGACTACCATTCGGACAAGGTTTTACAAATCTAACCGGACTCTTGAACTGTGGAGGAGAAGGCACTTGAGGCATAAATAACATTGGCTCATCATCATTGGTTCTCACAATTAGTTCTTCACCAAACCTTGTTGTCATTATCCCCACTTGTCTCCTCTTTTTCATCTCGTGGCTCATCCAATTTGTAGATTTGGCTCGGGCTCACCATCTGGCTCGGAATCCATGTCATAGGGGGCAGTGTATTGAGGATTCGTTGTTCAACGATATGCTATCTGTTCCACTTGATTTTCCAAATTCTTGATCAACGCCCTTGGCTTTGCAAATTCAAACTCTACGATTCATTTTCTTGTCTTGTTCCTCATTCCTTTTTTTGAAGCTTTAATAAATTTTTCCAAGGCTTCACCGCCAATTTGAATGTTCTTCTGTTGTAGTGGAGGTGGACACAAGAAATCATGTGGGTATGTTGGACTTGGAGCATAAAATTGATCTTGATTGTTACTCCATGAAAATTCGGGTGATACCCCCAATCGATGATAGTTATTGGGATAGACATAATTATTGGGGTAATCACCACTATCATCTTAGGCTCGAAAGCGATGGTGCATTGATGACTCATATGATTTCCAAAGACAATAATCACAAGTAACCACCATACTTTGACATTTGAGCTTCAAAAGCTTCAAACATCCTCGAAAAGTGTCTCAATCTTTCTTTGACAATGCGAAAGTTTCTCGAGTCTTTCAATCTCCACTCCCCTTGGTTGAGTCATGTTAGGTGTATGGCCATTGATACACAAAGTCATCCATGGTACCGAAGAGAGAAATATAGAAAGAGAATTAAAATAAAAATAAAAATATTTAAATTAAGACTAATTTGATTGAAATTAATATTGGTAAATAATTATTAAATTAATTCCTAAGAAAGCATAAAAAAACTTGTTGATCGATTTCACAATCAATGAATAAATGCAAGTATACGAGGCCAACAAGTAATAAAGTGAAAGTAAAGTATCGTTCCCACGAGGAATTATTTAATAAAATCACCAAGTACTTATTCTTAACCAAACTAATTTTATTTAAAAGGTCTCAAATCGTGTTTTTTCTAATTAAGAAAACTAAATTAACTAATTAAAACTAAGATTTTAACGAATGAATTCAAATAAATAAAGATTAAGACTTCAATATCTCCAATTATGAATTATAAATCAATTATCCAATTATCCCAATTATTATGCCTCATTGAATTGTTAATGTGAATTCTCAAATGCCAAAAGTCCTTTTCCAAGTGATCAATTGCCTTCTATTTAATCCAGATTAATCTTGCTATTCCTATGCAAAACAATTGAATTAAACTCGTTCAATCCCAATTCCTTACGTGTTACATGCATGTAATGATATTTCCATTCAATTCACAAACCTAATTTTTCACCATGCAAATAACTAAGTCACATGATATCATGCCCGATTTTAACCCTAGAATTCCTCTTCCAATTCCTTCTAGAGTAACAAAGTAATTCTTGATCAAATAATTAAGCAATAAGCACAAGACAAGATAAACAACTCACTTTAACATAAATAATTAGAATATAATGAATAACTAATTCATAGCCATAAAAAGTTCAATTGAAATCTTAATAAAAGAGTTAGTTCATAATTAATGAATTAAAACCAAGAATCCACAAATCGAATAGACATCAAAAGATAAAAGTAAGATGAGAGAAGAGAATAGAATCATTGTCACAAAATCGATGCTCCCTCTTGCTCTTGCTCTTCGATCTTCAATGGTCTCCAAGTCGCTTCAATCTCCAAAACTAATAAGAACTAGGGTTATTTTCTAATCTAAAGGAGTGTTTAATCTAGGCTAAGCTATGTAATCTCCCTTTATTTTATGCCTTACATCATGTATTTATAGGTTACAAGTCCAATTTTAGTTTAGGAACAAACCCAATCCTATTTGGAGTCAAAAGGTGTCAAAATCGCCCAAAACGCGATCCCAGCCATCACCAAGCCCTTCCCCGGTATCAACAACAAGGCGCTGGGCACTGGCAACTCAAACTCTGCTCCCCAGTATGGGCAACGCTGGGCATAGGCCTAAAATGGGCGCCCTTGCTGGCGCCAAAATCCGACATTTTCTGCTCCGACGTCCTTTGGGAAAATGGCTATAACGTCTTCGTCCGAACTCCGATTTCGATGATTAAAGATGTTCCGGAAAGAGGAGAAGTAGATCTACAACTTTTATTCTTTGAGGTTTTCGAAATAATGTCAGGAGCTATAGGCAAATTGGCTCTGAAGTGACTGCTGTGTAAATGGCAAGCCGAAAATGCGAATCTAGCCACCCCAAACATCGATCCATATAACTTTTGTCCCAAATCCTACAAAACAATATAAAACATGCTTGAATAGACACAAACACATAAAAACATCCTAAAAGACTTAAGAACAACAATAAATTAAGCCCGAATGTATCCAATTCATGGGTATAAAACTCACTCATCATTCCTGTATAATGATGGGATTCATATAATTTATGCTTAGTATAGAGATATACCTATGCATCACACGTAATCCTATGAGAACTCGTGATTAAACCTTCTTTAATTGTAATTCACATAGTGATATAGTGGATTAGTTAATTAGGGTGTTTTATTTAATTCTATCAATTGTGGATTTAAGTAGATATGAATATAATTCATTGAGGGATGGTTATATCTACTATTGTGTTCTTGGTTAAAAATAAGGGATAGTTGATTTGAATTAAAAGTAAGTGTGTCATTCTAAGTGAAGCATCAAGTGAAATTGTAGACTTAAATCTCCAATACCTGATTAAAAGCTTGTGGTAGTTAGTTAGTTTTGAATTCATTAGTAGTTTTCATAATTTTCACAGATTTGATCTTTAGTTTAATAAAATTGAGATAATACAAAATTGGTAGTTGTTAGGATAAATTTTAGTTATTTTCTCTGTGGGAACGACACTCGACTCATCACTTTATTACTTGTTGATCATGTATACTTGCGTATTGTGCGTAACTAGATTTTACCCAATAGTGGCAGCTAATCCTCCAATAATTCAACATCATATATGTTACGCAAAAAGCCATCAAAGGTCTAGGAATTGCGAATCAACTGGCCGAAGCACCATCAGGGGACTTCAAACCGTTATAAACATATTTCCCTGATGATGGGGGTAATGACAGTTCATCAAGACCCTTAGGAAGATATAGGCTAATTTTGGAAACTGTACTTTAATGGTGCTGTGAACATGGACAATGCAGGAGCAGGTGCAGTTCTTGTATCCATCACTGGAGAACAATATCCCATGGCTACTAAGCTACAGTTTATTAACACCAACAACACGACTGAGTATGAAGGCTGCATAATGGGATTGAAATTAGCCCAATCAATGGGTATCAAAAGCCTAGTTGTCTTTAGTGATTTCGAGTTGGTCATTAAACAAACCACTGGGGCATATCACACCAAAGAATTACATTTGTTGCACTATCATAGGTAGGTTATTAAGGTGGCTATGGAGTTTAAAGATATAACCTTCATCCACATTCCTCAGAATCGAAATGATTTCGCAGATGCACTAGCAACCCTGGCTTCCTTAATCAACATCTCCACAAGGAAATGAATTTTGGATGTCAAATTCACAAACCAGATGGCATCAGCATATGTAAATTACATTGGAGAAGTATCTGATGAAATACCTCTCATCAAACTGCCATGGTACCAGGCTATCAAAGAATATCTACGGGATGGGTCTACACCCACTGGGGCAAGCCAAGCTGAAAGAATACAGATCCATAAAATGGCCATGAAATTCTACTTAAGTGGAGATGACCTCTACAAAAGGGATGTAGGAATGGGACTCCTAAAATGTCTGGACAAAGACTTAGAGACTTATAAATGAAGTACATTGTGGAGACACATGAGCGGTCCCTTACTTGTCAAGAAGATATTAAGAACAGGGCATTACTGGATCTCTCTCAAATTTGGCTGTGATGGTCACATCAAGAGATGTTATCAATGCCAAATCCATGGAAATGATGTTCACGCTCCTCCAAATGAACTACATTGTATGAGTTTGTCATGACCCTTTTCTATGTGGGGGATTGACGTGGTCGGGCCAATCGAGCCCAAAGCCAGCAACGGTCATATGTTCATCTTCACAATGATCGACTACTTTACCAAGTGGGTAGAAGATGCCTTCTTTCCCAAAGTCACCAAGGAGGTCATAATCAGTTTCATCAAAAATAATGTAATTTGTTGATATGGGCAACCGGAGGTGATCGTATCAGACAATGCCAAGAATATGAACAATCAGACGATGAAGGAATTATGCAACAAATTCCATATTAAACATCTTCATTCCGCCATCTATCATCCTAAGATGAACGATGTTGTTGAAGCAGCCAACAAAAACATCAAAAAGATTATTCAGAAGATGTCCGCCAATCATAAAGGTTGGCCTAACTTACTGCCCCTGACTCTGTTAGCATACAGAACCTCAATGTTCACTTCTACTGAGGCCACCCCCTATTCATTGGTCTATGGCACAGAAGCAGTACTTCCCATAGAAGTAGAAATGACATCATTAAGGGTATTAATGGATGCCCAGATGGAAGAAGAGCAATGGCTGCAAGATCGGTACAACCAATTATCTCTGATAGACGAGAAGAGAGCTACCGCCATATTCCATGGTCAGTTATATCAGTAGAAGATTGCTCGGTCCTATAACAAGAATGTCCATCTTCGACAATTCAAAGAAAATGATATGGTGCTGAAAAAGGTCATGTCAAATCAAGATGAAGCCAATGAAAAATTCGCCATAAACTGGGAAGGCCCTTTTATTGTCAAGGAGGTGTTATCTAGAGGAGCTCTCAAATTGCAAGAAATAGATGATGAAGAATTTCCACAGCTTATCAATTTAGACTCTGTCAAAAGATACTACGTCTGAACCCTAGCAGTCACCATCCTATTTGGAAAAAGTCAATCAAATCAAATCAGGTCATGTTAGCTTAGCCTGAACTATGAAAGACCTGATCTCTTCCCATTAATGGGAGTATATAGCCAGCCAACTATGGTGCAGTCAAATCAAATAAACACTTTTCAAATCAAACCAAATAAAAAAAATTTAAACCATTCAGGCTAAGCCTGAAATACATAAGACCTGATCTCTCCCATACACGGGAGTACGTAGGTAACCATTTATGGTGCAGTCTAACCGTGAAAAAAAAACCAAACACTTTACCTCAACCTAAACACTGACCAATACCAGTCTCAAAACACCAAAATTATACTCGAAAGCCTATACACCAGAAAAAACCTGAAGATTGGTAACTCATTCTGAGCCTGTGACACCTCAATGTCAGTCCATCAAGAAAGAGTTCGTGATGCATCAAGACAGCAAGTTAAGGAGAAAAGTGGCAACCATCAAGCCAAGTCAAAGCATATCCAAAAGGGAAGTGAACTAATGTAAGACCCCAACTTATTATAAATAAAATTGAATTTTTCCTCTATTCATTATTCTAAATTAATAAGGTGTTAATTTGATATAATGTTTTGGTTATGGGTGAAATGTGAAAATTTTACAAAATAAGAAAGTGATTATAAAATATTCATTTCTGTCGGGGAATATTCGTTTGGTCGTAGAATATTCTTGTTATTGGGAATATTAAATTTACTCATGACAAGAACCATTCGTGGGCCCCATAACGTAATAACTCATCGAATGAAGAAAATGACAAAGTATGAGTTTTTATAAATAACGACGTAATTGTTACCATTAACACTGTTGGAATACCTGGTGGTTAAAATACAGAATAATACGCGTGGTCGCATAAAGAGTTAGACACCTGTAGCATATTATTTTTGAATTATTGATTCTTACGTAAGAATGCACTATTCAATAATTGTTACAAGAATTATCGCTCAATATTTTATTTTATTGATTCAATAATTATTGCGTTGATATTTTATATTATTGTTGTTTCAATAATTGTCATTAGACAAGATTTCCCATTATCGATCAATAATTCATATTATTTGAATAATATTATTAGATAGCATTATTGGCAATGTCTAGAAAGTTCTGTCAAGGAGAGGTTTGGTCACCTAATTACGCGCCAGTAAGGAGAAATCCTTATTGAAAAGCCCCCTCTTTCCTGGGAACTGCCTGGTTGTCATTATTGTGATTCTGTAATATTATTTGTGAATAATTAATTATTGATTTATATGATAAGGAAATATTTATTTGATGCGGATATAAATGATGGATTTATTTATGTGGTTATAAATGAAGGAATTAATGTTGAGGTGTTTTATCAAGATTTTGCCTGATTGGAGGTATTAAAAGATCAAATCGATGTTCTTAAAGCTCTATTCGTGAGTTATAATTTTAATCCCAACCGTTGGATCGTTGTGATTTTTGGATATGTTATACATATATAAGTTGAGTATATATCCACAAATTTTGAACCGTTAAAATTAACGTATGATTTGTTATGAATTTTAAGAGGTGTTAAAAATCATCCGCTTGTGGGATTTTTTGATATTTTCTATCTAGAATTTGGAAAACTTAAAGCTACAAAGTTGTAGAGAATTCGATTTCGTGTGGAATGGACATAAAATTGTATTTTTTTGATAAACTGCTATTTTCTATGAATTATCAAGTTTTGAAAATAAAATGATTTTTATTAAAATTGGGTGGGACCCACTTTTGTTGGTTTGAAAACATGTAATGCTATTTTTCTTCCAAGATGGTCGCTCATTAATTCAATTGAAGTATGCATAGAATTGAGAAAAAAAATATTATTATTTTATTATTTTAGTCTCCTATGACATTTCTAGCATTTTCCTATAAATAAAGCGCTTAGGTTAGAATTGAAAATCACACCGTAAACAAGTTTCTCTCTATATTGTCGAGCGTATTTTTGTGAGTATTTAGATACTTTGAGAGTTGCTATTCAAAGGCAAGTTTCTTTCGCTTTATATCCGATATTTCTAATGTAAGTACTATCATTTTGAGGTAAGGGATGTTATTTTTTCAGAATGATATTATTTTCTTCAATATCATTATGCCAAATATTGATATGAATTTTATTGTGGAATTTTTACCTTTTTGTGTCTGGGTTACTATTCACGATTCATAACTATTCACGATATACAATACTTATTCACTTAATACGACACTATTCATTTAAAAATGAAATTTTTCCTTTTTGTCCAAGATATCTATTATGGTTACTATCTTTGATTGTATCCATGTTTTGATCTTTATTTTTGAATTCTACTTCACAATTGGTTATTATGGAGTATTATTAAACTTGGATAAACCGTTATACTAATCCCTAATATTTGTCCTTTCGTCTCATTGGATTCATTTTCTTTAAGATATTTTTCATCATCCTCACCCTAAATGATGATATTATCGAATATCTTTGGCCTCAGAGTGCAAAAGATGAATGATTAATCGATGAATATCTTTGGCCCATAGTGCAAAAAAGATGAACAGTGTTGAGATGAATATGATCGATTGGTGATATAAATGAATATCTTTCGCCTCAGTAGTGCAAAGATGAATATTTGATTAAAGATATATATTGATTGTTGTTACAGGATAAAATATTGATGATGGACTTTTAAATCTTAGAAGATAGTAGAACTCATTCTCTACTGACTTTTCTAATGGATTGTTGTTTCACTGCAGCTTGTTGATCTAAAACTTGTTGTCTATTATATTCTATCGATTTTTCCTCGTGAAGACTAATGATAATTTGTTGTATATTATCTTAGTCATAATATTCTTTATCGGGCTAGTTGAGCTCACCCTTTTCCTTTTTGTTCCATTTTTCTTCTCGTGAGGTGAGAATTTAGCAGGATCTAATCTGGGTATGGAGTGATGGTTCAAGAAAGATGTTTTAGTAGTCCTCACTATTTTGTAAAATAAAGTGCATTAATAATTGTAATGAGGACTTATTTGAGTGTGGATATTGTCTAGAAGACAATATTTGTATTTAAACTCACAAAGATGTGTTGTCGTATTTTTGTACGACAATTGTATTATAAAGTTGTAAGTTGCTTTCTCGTATCATGTATTTGGCTAACTCGTAATGGGTGATGTATACCTATTTTGGGGGCGCCACAATTGGTATCAAAGCTTAGGATATGATCCCGGCCGAGATGTGAGACTAAAACTAGGAGGGGAGAGACGGGTAAATATTTCACTAGTGTGTCTTACCTAAGCTTATTTGTTGGTTGGTCATAATATACGGATATTTGTGATATGTTAATTTGTTTAATTAACCCTTGTTTTATGGCAGTATTTAAGAATGGTTGTTGAGAACGTTAACAATGGAGTGTATGAGACCGTGGAAACACCTTTAGTCACCAATCAGGAGAATGTGTAACAGGCTGACAATGTTCCTCCTGTAAACAACACCACTGATCAGACGATGAACGATGGGATGTTTAGAAGCTTTTTGCGCTTTATGCAAAATCGCACGAGGAGACTCAAAAGTGCGTAATATGGGTGGAAATGATAAGAACGCGCTATTTTGTCACATACCAAGCAGTTCAAAGAGTTGGGACCACCTGCACTGGGGAAAGCCCGATCCGATTAAGGCGAGACGGGTCAAGCAAATTACCAAGATATTCGATGTCTTGGGATGCACTTGAGGAACAGAAGGTTCCATTCGCCACTTTTATGTTCCGAATGAGGCAGATTCGGTGGGAATCAGGAAACGATCCATCCATCCAACCGCACTCAAAGATGTCTTGGGAGACATTTCAGAAGTGTTCAATGACAAGTACTTTCCCGAAAGTATTTGTCATATGAAGGAAGTGGAGTTTATTAGACTCGAAAAAACAACATGATGTTGTCCCAAAGACGAGGCTTAAGTTCGCAGAGTTATCCGTGTTTGCACCTCATTTGGTGGAGAATGAGGAACGATTTGAGGATGTTTCGAGAGGTCCAAACCCGATATACGCCAATATCTCATTTCTCATAAATTTTCTCTGTATTCAGATGTTGTCAATGTGGCTCAATTATTAGAGCGAGATAATGAGTATACGTTCAACCGAGGGACAACAACTGTGGTCGACCGGTGACAAAGAAATATCTGAGCAATGATAACCAAATGGGGAAGAAGGAATATGATAAAAGCGGTAATCACCGGTGGTAATCGTGGCCATGATAATAGAAGAAGTGAGCCTGGGAGGAGATTTTAAAAAGAGAAGGTACAACAACGATAATGTGAAGACGCCAAAGACCAAAGAAGAATCTATTTTTAAGGGAGGAGAACGACCACCACCGGTCAGATGCTATAAATGCGGAAAGAGGGACATATCACCCAAACCGCCCACAACAATTCAAGGTATGTTATAATTATGGAAAGGAAGGACATATCGCTCGAGATTGTACTATAGTAAAACCAAGTTCAATGGGGATGGTGACTCAAAAGGTCGTCCCGTAAAAGTCAAAGTCAACTGCCTCGAAAAAGCGTTTGTCGCGATCGCCAAAATGCGAGGAACCCGAACGAGGTGATCACGGGTAAGCTAGTCATAAATTCTTGTAAATTTTATACCTTACTAGATACCAGTTCTACCCATTCATTTATCTCTCCCGCTTGTGCTCAACGCTTAAACTTGACCGGAGAAATTAGACTTTGATTTATCCGTGGAGACTCCATTAGAGAAACTTTCATTACATCCAATCGCTTATAAATCTTGTTTGATCCAAGTTGGCACCATCACATTATTACGTTGATCTTATTTCTTTAAAGATACTTGCTTTTGATGTGATTTTAGGGATTGATTGGTTAACCACTCATCATGCCAAAATTGATTGTTTTCGTAAGGTTGTTAGTTTTCATATTCCTAACCAACCCGTTATGCTAATTCAAGCAACTAAACCACTAAAATCAATCATCATCATATCCAAACCATAAAGCTATTCATTTATTGAAAAATGGATGTCAAGCTTTCTTAGCCCATGTTATGGATTTGAATAAAGACACGCCGATTTGAATAAAATTTCGTTGTTAGTGAATTTCCGACGTATTTCAAGAACTTCCTCGGTCTACCCCCCGTAACGTGAAGTTGAATTCTTTATCGACCTTGAACCGGGTATAAAACCCATTTCTAAAACCCCATATCGAATGGCTCCTATTGAACTTCGTGGAGTTAAAGGTCCAATTACAGAGTTATTAGACATCGGTTTCATTCGCCCCAAGACGCCTCCTTGGGGTGCTCCTATTTTATTCAGAAAGAAGAAAGACGGAGTATGCGATTTTTGTATCGACTACCGAGAATTGAACCATGTCACCATCAAGAATAGGTATCCGCTACCTCGCATTGATGACATGTTTGACCAGTTACAAGGAGCACAATTCTTTTCAAAGATCGATCTTCGTTCTGGATATCATCAGCTGAAGATTAAAACCGAGGATATTCCAAAGACCCGCCTCGTAACTCTAAGACGGCATTATGAATTCTTAGTCATGTCTTTTGATTGACTAATGCTCCCGCCGCTTTCATGGATATGATGAACCGAGTATTCAAGGAATATTTGGATCTGGCTTCATTGTTGTCTTTATTGATGACATCCTCATCTATTCCAAAAGTCGTGGAAGATCATGAGCACCATTTGAAGTCGATATTTGAAAGGCTTTCGTGAAAACAAGCTATATGCCAAGTCAAGAAATGCGAAGTTCGCTTGAGGAAGTAGCATTCCTTGGGCACGTGGTGTCAAAACATGGAGTATCCGCTTAACCCAAATAAGATCAAGCAATACAAAGTTGGGAGCAACCAAGTTTGCGGATCAAGTGCGCATATCTTTTCGGGCTTAGCTAGTTATTATCGGAGATTCGTGGAAGGATTTTCTCGAATCGCTACTCCGCTAACTCACCGACTAAAAGATACAAAATTTGTATGGAGCGAGGAATGCGAGAAGAGTTTCCAAGAGCTCAAGAGGAGACTCATTTCGCACTGCTCGCAATACCATCCGGTTTGGATGGATTTGTTATCTACAACGATGCTTCGTGCAAAGGGTTAGGATGTGTTCTCTCATGCAACATGGGAAAGTCATAGCCTATGCCTCACGATAACTCAAAGAATATGAGAGGAATTATCCTACTCATGATCCGAGAGTTGGTAGCAGTCGAGATTCGCGTTAAAAATATGGAGACACTACTTGTATGGGGAGAAAGTGGAGATTTATAATGATCATAAAAGCCTCAAATATTTCTTCACCCAAAAGAACTCAATATGCGACAACGACGCTGGCTCGAAATGCTGAAAGATTACGATCACACTATTCAATATCATCCCGAAAAGCTTAACGTAGAGTCGACGATCGAGTAGAAGATCATACGCGAGTACGAGGGCGATATTGTCAACGCAAAGGCCCATTTTGTATGACTTGCAAAGGATGGAGATAGAATTAAAGACTCTGTGGACCCACATGATGATGGCGAATATATGAGTAGAACCGACTTTTAATCGATAAAGTTAAAGTCGCCAAGCTACGGACCTGGGTCGATGCGTATGAAGAAGAAAGTGCAAGAAGGTGCTATTCCATAAGCAAGAATCGATGAAAAAGGAATACTTTGAGTCAACTCCAGACTTTGCATTCCTAACGATTCTGACTTGAAACATAGAATCATGATGGAGGCACACAACACACCATTTGCAATCCATCCTGGGAGTACCAAAATGTATCACGATCTTCGACATACATTTTGGTGGAACAATATGAAGAGAGAGATCGCGAAGTTTATCTCGAGGTGTTTAACTTGTCAACGAGTAAAGGCGGAACACCAAGTGCCTAAGGGTCCATTGCAAACACTTGAGATTCCGAAATGGAAGTGGGAGCACATTACCATGGATTTCGTTATGGGTCTTCCCACAGTTTCTCAAGGCATAGATGCGATTTGGGTTATTATTGATAGATTGACTAAGTCTGCTCATTTCTTGCTGATACGAGAGACATATTTCCTTGAACGTCTTGCTCGTATGTACGTGAATGAGATTGTGAGGTTGTATGGCATGCCAAGATCCATAGTTTTGGATCGTGACCCAAGATTCACTTCACGATTTTGGGTTAGCTTGCGTAAAGCTATGGGCACGGATTTACGATTGGCTTTGGCATACCATCCTCAAATGGATTTGCAATATCAGAGAACACTATTCAAACCCTTGAAGATCTATTAAGACTCCGTGTCCTTGATTTCAAAGGAAGTTGGGATAAGTACTTGTCATTGGTGGAATTCTCCTACAACAACAGTTATCAAGCAAGTATAGGCATGGATCCATTCGAGGCGTTATATGGACAAAAGTGTCATTCTCCAGTATATTGGGAGGAGGTAGGTGAAGCAACGTTGTTGGGACCAGAATTGGTACCATGACTATAGAAAAGATCCAAATGATTCGGCAACGTATTCAAACCTCACAGGATCGACAAAAGAGTTATGCGTATCTTCATCGAAAGGATGTGGAATTTGGTATTGGGGATCATGTATTGTTACGTGTTGCTCCATGGAAGGGAGTTACAAGATTCAGAAAGAGAGGAAAGCTCAATCCATGATTTATTGGTCCATTTCAGATTCTTAACCGAGTAGGAAATGTGGCCTATAGAATCACGTTACCTCCAATCATGTCTCGTGTTCATAATGTTTTTCACATATCTATGCTTCGTAAATATGTGAAAGCCGAGAACCACATTATTGAGTTAGAACCAAATGAGATAGCCGAAGATTTAACATATGAGGAGGTACCTATTAATATCTTGGATAGGAAAGAGCATGTCCTGCGCACCAAGATTATACCACAAGTTAAAGTTTTGTGGAGGAACCATGCTATTGACGAAATGACCTGGAAGTTAGAATCGGAAATGCAAGCGAGGTACCCTCACCTGTTCGAAACACCAGGTACATACGTCAATTTTGAGGACAAATTTTTATAAGGAGTGGAGGTTGTAAGACCCCAACTTATTATAAATAAAATTGAAATTTTTCTCTATTCATTATTCTAAATTAATAAGGTGTTAATTTGATATAATGCTTTGGTTATGGGTGAAATGTGAAAATTTTACAAAATAAGCAAGTGGTTATAAAATATTCATATCTGTCAGGGAATATTTGTTTGGTCGTGGAATATTCTTGTTGTCAGGGAATATTCGCAGACGACGACGTTAAACCCATTTGTGGGCCCCATAACATAAAAATCTATTGAATAAAGAAAACGACAAAGTATGAGTTTTTATAAATAACGACGTAATTGTTACCAATTAACACTATTGGAATACCGGTGGTTAAAATACAAGAATACGCGCATGGTCGCATAAAGAGTACACCAGATTGCACAATATTTTTTGAATTATTGATTCTTACGTAAGAAGGCACTACTCAATAATTGTTACAATGAGTTATCGCTCAATATTTTATTTTATTGATTCAATAATTGTGCATTGATATATTTATATTATTGTTGTTTCAATAATTGTCATCGCAGTATTTCCCATTATCGCATCAATAATTCATATTATTTGAATAATATTATTAGATAAGCATTATTTGGCAATGTCTAAAAAGTTCATCAAGGAGAGGTTTGGTCACCTAATCGCGCGCCCAAGAAGGAGAAATCCTTATCGGAAAGCCCCCCTTTCCGTGAACCGCCTGGTTGTCATTATTGTGGATTTCGTAATATTATTTGTGAATAATTAATTATTGATTTATATGATAAGGAAATATTTATTTGATGCAGATATAAATGATGAATTTATTTATGTGGTTATAAATGAAGGAATTAATGTTGAGGTGTTTTATCAGTATTTTATCGGATTGGAAGTATTAAAAGATCAAATCGGTGTTCTTAAAGCTCTATTGCGTGAGTTATAATTTTAATCCGACCGTTGGATCGTTGTGATTTTTGGATATGTTATACATATATAAGTTGAGTATATATTCACAAATTTTGAAACCTTAAAAATTAATGTATGATTTGTTTTGAATTTTAAGAGGTGTTGAAAATCATCCGTTTGTGGGTTTCAGATATTTTCTGTTCGAAATTTAGAAAAACTTAAAGCTACGAAGTTCTAGAGAATTCGATTTCGTGTGGAATGGACATAAAATTCGTATTTTTCTGATAAACGAGCTATTTTCTATGAATTACTGAAGTTTTAGAAAATTAAAATGATTTTTATTAAAATTGGGTGGGACCCACTTTTGGTTGGTGTTGAATACATGTGGGCTGCTATTTTTCTTCCAAGATGGCCACTCATCAATTCAACAAAGCATGCATAGAATGGAGAAAACAAATATTATTATTTTATTATTTTAGTCTCCTATGGCGTTCTAGCATTTTCCTATAAGTAGGCGCAGGTTAGAATTGAAAATCACACCAGAAATAAGTTTTTTTTCTCTATATTGTCGAGCATATTTTTGTGAGTATTTAGATACTTTGAGAGTTGTTATTCAAAGGCAAGTTCCCTTCGGTTTTATATCCCATATTTCAATGTAATTACTATCATTTTGAGGTAAGTGGATGTTATTTTTTTCGTAATGATGATGTTATTTTTTCAATATCATTATACCAAAATATTGATATGGATTTTATTGTGGAATTTTTACCTTTTTGTGTCGGGGTTACTATTCACGATACATTATTCACGATATTGATAATTATTCACTTAATACGACTATTCAATTCTAAAAATGAAAATTTTCCTCTTTGTCCAAGATGTCTATTATGGTTACTATCTTTGATTGTATCCATGTTTTGATCTTTATTTTTGAATTCTACTTCACAATTGGTTATTATGGAGTATTATTGCACTTGGATAAACCGTTATACTAATCCCTAATATTTGTCCTTCCGTCTCATTGGATTCATTTTCTTTAAGATATTTTTTCATCATCCTCAATTCCTAAATGATGATATTATCAATATCTTTGGCCCCGTAGGCAAAGATGAATGATTAATCGATGAATATCTTTGGCCCGTAGTGTAAAAAAGATGAACAGTGTTGAGATGAATATGACCGATCGGGTGATATAAATGAATATCTTTGGCCAGTAGTGCAAAAAGATGAATATTTGATTAAAGATGTATATTGATTGTTGTTACAAGGATAAAATATTGATGATGGACTTTTAAATCTTAGAAGATAGTAGAACTCATTCTCTACTTGACTCTTCTAATGGATTGTTGTTTTTTTCACGCATTTGTTGATCTAAAACTTGTTGTCTATTATATTCTATCGATTTTTCCTCGTGAAGACTAATGATAATTTGTTGTATATTATCTTAGTCATAATATTCTTTTATCGGGCTAGTTGAGCTCACCATTTTCCTTTTTGTTCCATTTTTTTCTTCTCGTGAGGTGAGAACACAAGCAGGATCTAATGGGTATGGAGTGATGATTCTAGAAAGATGTTTTAGTAATCCTCACTATTTTCGTAAAAATAGTGTATGAATAATTGTAATGAGGACTTATTTGAGTGTGGATATTGTCTAGAAGATAATATTTTTATTTAAACTCACAGTATGTGTTGTCGTATTTTGAACGACAATTGAATTATTGAAGTTGTAAATTGCTTTCTGTATCATGTATTTGGCAACTCAGAATGGGTGTTGTATACCTATTAAGGGGGCGTCACAACTAAAATATATTTCCTTTTTTATATGTTACTATTTGGTATATACAATGTGTCCAGTACATGACAAAAGTGACTAACCTAGTCTATGCAGGAAATGAAAAGCTAATCTATAAACCCACAACCAGACGGGTCAACAAATCTAGAAGAAGATCTCTCTCTGAAGACTGAGGGGCATCCCTAAGCTTCTGCCCTGCCATCTCAATACGGGTCATAAGCTCCACTATAACAACCTGAATTTTTAGAAGTTATTAAAATAAGAATTTAGTAAACAAAATTCTTAATATAAGATATGTTGATAATATATATGTATTTATATATTGGGAAAATGAGGTTTAACAGTTAATTATACTGTTGAAGAAATTAAATAATATTAGTAATTTAATTAAGTTGAAATTATAATATGAAAGAAGATATTTTGATTGTTATGCCTTGTTGGCAATGGAATTTTTATGAATTAATTTCATATATAATATGAGTAATTCACTTAATTTAAATAGTGAATTAATATAATTGTTTTACTAAAATGAGAAGGTAATATATTGCATAAAATGTACCATGTTAATGTATTACGATAGTGAATTTCATAAATAGTAAAATATTAATTAAATAAAATAAATATTTTAGTTGAAATATTTATGGAATAAAATGAATATTCAAGGAAAATTATTAGAGAATAATTTATTTAAGTATGATAATAATGATTAAATGATTTTATAATCAAGTGTGTACTTTATTACGCTAATGGAATGGAAATATTCTAATTTAATTAAATAATTAAATTAGAGGATTAATGATTTGTTAAACAAATTATAATTATATTAGCTAATTAAATATTGAGTTGGCTAAATAAAGATTGTAATTTAATTGGGTAATGTGTAACATGAGTACTATAAGATAAGAGAATTATAAAAATTAAATAAAAAGTGTTTTAAAGTGTGTTAACCAAACAAGGTCTTATGACCTTTGGTATATTGTAACTGCTGAGACCCTTAATTTATTTGAGTGTAAACCGTTTGTCAGTTTTTATGTTATGCATTATTTTGCTAAGTCTAAATAGTAGAGAGAAAGGGGAGCCTTATAGAGGGTTTGAGAGATAGAGAATTTTTTTGTAGAATAAGAAGAGAAATACTGAGAATCAAGACGGAAGAAGAGGTGTAGTCAAGGCTTCGTAATCATCTTCTAACCAATCTAAAGAAGAAATCAAAGGTAACAACTTGGTTGTAAAATTTATTTTGTGTTCTTATATATACTTCTTTGTAAATGGATTTTGGTAGAGGATTTGCTAAGAATTGATGATATACTTGTTAATAGATGTGTATAATCTAGTATATAACCTCTGTAATGGGTTTTGTAGTAATCGAATTGGTGTAAATATGTTAAAAGATAATGAATTTGAGTTTTGGCATAATATATACAAGATGACTTATTTTAGACACAAAATTGATGATTAAATCATGTGATAAATTGTAAATTGATGATAGTTTCTATTAATACATTGAGAAAGGAAAATAATGCAAGTGGAATGAATCTTTTTGGTCAAGAAATGAATTCATAGCGAATGAATTCACCAAATATGTTTAAAACATGAAAATATAGCGTGAACATTGAATTGGAACCCTTAAAATGAATTTTTAATGTTTTGAAGTGTTATAATTATTCTTTAGATGAGTAGTTCAAGGTTTAATGAGTTCAAAGAGTTGAAAACCAGATAATTCTGACTTAAAATGAAGAAGTTATGAAGATTTGAAGTATGTACATAAAAATATTACAAAATCTAGAATCTAGACGAAGTCGAGCGCGAGCGCGCTGTCCATGAGCATGGGAGCGTAGCTGGGAGTTGCTAAAGAGTGTGGGCGCACTAGAAATGTGAAGGAAATGAGCGCGGCCACGCCCATAGTGTGTCAGGTGTGACTATTTTGACCTAATTTAGTAAAATAGGCATAACGTTTGCATAATAACTCTGATTGAGGCGATTCAAGATGATCCGAAACGAGGAAGTATAGACCTACAACATTTGATCTTTAAGTTTGTCAATTTGAGATTGGAAACAGGGGGTCAAAATGGCCATCTTTGGGACTGATGTGTATTCAGAGGCAATCGGAGGGCGACGGGCATGCACGTATGCAATTGTAGTGCTTCTGAAGATAAAAGATGTTCTAAGTTATAAAACGTTAATATTAGTAAGTATAATGATGCTTAACATTAATATATGATGTATTAGATAAGTTGTATAAGCATACGCAAGATAGATAAATTGGGCATGTGACAAATGAACGTCGAAACGCCGTGATAAATGTTAATGAACTTAAAAAGCATTTTAATTCAAATAAAATAAACATTATAAGATATGGAATAGGGTTAATTTGACAACCCGGAGAACCGGATTGTCCAGAATTTAAGTTTAAAGAATTAGTTATTAATAAAAGGAATTTTTATTAATAATATTTTGTGCTATGTGTTTATTAATCGTTCTAGAATCTAGGATGATTATAATATGGGAGGATTCTAGCTACGACCTAGACTGAACGAGTAAGAATTTTCAAGACAAAAATAAAATTTTTTCGGGAACAAAAATATTTCCGAGAAAAAAGACGAAATAGGCACTATTCACCCGACGAAACCCTAAGGGTTAGGGTTTGAATAACCTAAGCCTTTTCGAAAGTTTGGTATGTTGAAATGACATTCCGTCGAAAAATTTGACGATAATATATCGTGAAAAGTTAAGTAAGTCGATAAAAGTTTTTCTCAAAAAATGTACAGAAATCAGACGAAATAAAAACGACGAAAAGTATTGTTATGTACTTTTCATTCGTTTAGCTACGTTAGGAGAAAACGTGAAGGAAAATTCTTAACGTCAAAAAGTGTTTTTCAGTTTTTCAGAGATCCAAAGAATACATAAAGTTAATCTGTAAAGGAAAGTCGAAATATCCAAAAATATTTGGATTTTGAGAATCGCAGTTTTTGAACTGTCGGACGAATTCTGCAAGACGGATGCACGAAGCTTCCAGGAGAAACTTCATGAATAGTAAGGAGGTGTGAATAGTAACCTTTGGGGCAAAATGACTATTTTACCCCTAGCATTGGTTTTTTATAAAAGGAAAGCTTAAGCTCATTTGTTGGGATTTTGAAAATTCACTAACACTTGAGAGAGAGAAAGAGAGTTCGGATGAAGTGGAAAAGGGAGAGGAAAAGCTAGCCCGAGTGCAAACTTTGTCCGACAGAAGAAGATTAAAGAAGAAAGGTAATCCAAAACCTAACTTCTAAGTAAATTTTCTTTAAGTTTTATATGTTTAAAACATAGCTTAATGAGAATAGAAGTAAAAGATGTTAAGAATGATTTTCATATGGTTGAAATCATGAGAAAAATAAGAAATAAGAATTAGAAGTTTAGTTTATAAATTTCATAAGGATGTATGAATTTCGTAATGAATTTGAGTGATCCGAATGAATCATATGAACAATTCGGTGAAATAAGTAAGGAATGGTATTTTATAATACTGAATTCCAAGAAAAGTGAAATCATAATCAAATTATCGAACGAAAAACGCGAAGAACACGAAGAACGTTGTTGATGAACAAATTTAAAACTATCGTAGTATAATTTATTGTTGATGGAAAAATTTAAAACCATCGTATTATAATTTGTTATTGATGGAAAATTTTAAAACTATCGCGTATAAGTTAGTTGCTTATTGCTTGGTTAGGAAAGATAGAAACATTCATGAAGAACGAATTAAAACTTAGCTATAATGAAGTTATAGCAAAAATTTCATAAAAGACGAATAAGAAGTAGAAAGTATGTAAATTAACCCGAACGTATAGGGTTTTATAAGAATGTAAGATAACATAGAAAACGTGAGTCGTGGACTCAAGAACGAACTAGTTCCGAGTTCGGATGATCGAATTACGGACGAACGAACGAAGAGCGTTAATAACGTAAAACGAACGAGTAATGGAATTTAAGCCAATCGAATTGCTTGTTAACGGATTCAAAATAAATTTCTGTCTAAGGGGAATTGAAGTACGTAAGATAAGGAAGAGAATGACTTTGGAACAACCTCGTTTCGAGTTATAACG
Source organism: Panax ginseng (assembly GCA_020205605.1). Taxonomy (NCBI): domain Eukaryota; kingdom Viridiplantae; phylum Streptophyta; class Magnoliopsida; order Apiales; family Araliaceae; genus Panax; species Panax ginseng. The sequence continues at coordinate 109,831,847 of CM035131.1, read as the reverse complement.
AATAAGTTATGAGATTGTGAAGTAAGCGTCTCAAAACAGTACAAGACTTAGAAAATTTTTCTATGTTTTAGGCCCAGCTCGCAGTCATAGCCGCCTTGATTAAGCCTTGGGAGGAGGCAAAGACCGCCATCTCGTGCGATTAGCTATCGCTAAGGGGCACCGCTTGACGTGAGAGAAAGAGAAGGAATTGGCGCATGAAAGGCGTGATGAGGCAAGGCCCAGAGAAGAGCTTTTAACTGCTCAATTCTTGGGAAAAGTGTAAAGGAAGATAAAGAACGTATAGTTCGTGTAAAGTAACACTTAATCAAGTGATTTAAACCTTTAGTAAAGGTTGAATGGGAAGATTGAATGGGATTAAAAGATAAAGAATGTAAACGCAAATTACAGAATTGATATCCGGGGACCGTAGTCCCGATAAAATGAACGTGTAGGATTGCTATGATTGTGATTCCTTAGACGTTGAGTGATGAGGATGATGTATAACATTTCAATGTTATGATATCCTAATGAGAGTTAAGTGTGAAGCGTATAGACGTTGTGAACGCAACGCTGTTGCGATGAACGATCGGTCTTAGCATACAACGAATCGTATGGCTTCAACATTAAGAAAGAATAATGAACGTGGGGTTCATGTAATGGATAACGAAAGTAGTAGGTAAGATATAATTTATCAAGAAAGCCGTAATGAATGGTATCAAGATTAATGAAAGTCGAATATGAGTCGGATAGAGAATGTTAGAATAAAATGTAAGCATTAAACACTTTAATCGACGTAAGGGTTGAGTGTACGCGAATATTAAACAGGCAGAACCTACACCCCGTGTATGGTTTGACCGTAGGGTAATGAAGACCAATGATTAAACCTGTGAACGATAAATAGCTGAATTAAAGATAATGATGTATAACGTTAAGAAGCTAAGTTAATGATTTTAACTTGGATGACATTCCGTGTCGAATTAACCGGATGTTGTAAGACAAGAATAAGGTAATGAAAAATGCTTAACGTTATGAATGCGCAGAATTGATATTGAATGATCATTCTGAGTATACAAAAGATTGTATGACTTAGACGATAAAGAATGAATCATGAGGTATGGCATTTAGTTGTCAGAAAGCCATAAGGAATGAAAAATTGACTTAACGAACACTATAGTTTTAATGGTTCAGATAAGTTAAGATGAATTTAGGTTGTAGTACAATCGTAACCTTTGATGGTTGACATATGGGAGCAGGGCTAAACAATTCCTTCAGAGAGCGGAGGTATATACGAAACTGGCAACCGATCTAACTCACTGTGAAAACAGTGTAGATGAGATGAGAACTTGTTTGTGGGAAACCACTCAGAGTACCATATGGACTACTAGTAGAGACACGATGTGTGCTGAGTCATGGAGAGTTATAAGAAGAAGATAAGAATGTAAATCATCAAAGATGATGATCCCCATTCATAGGTCCGAGGTCTACATCTATGAATTGAAAGGTCCGAATGATCAACTCTGCAATCAGTTGTTAGAATCAATAGGTCTTCAAATCGTTCATTTGAAAAAATGGAAACCCTTCTTATTGGATTTATTGGATGATCATGATACTTCCCAAAAATTGAAATTCTTGATCAATGGAGGAATGAGTAAGACATCTCCGTATGTCATGAAGCCGTAAACTGGTATAGAAAGTTAGTCACGTAAACTTTGAGTACAAGAATGCGAACCCTAAGAAGTAAAGTTAAGTAAACCAATGTGTAAATTCAAGTATATGACTAATTGGTGTATGTGTTATTTCCTTATGTGTTATATAGGGATTGCGGTAAATAGTTCAGCATAAACTATAAGCTGTAGCTGTGCGTAAGGCAAGTTTCCTAACTTCATTCATATTTTAAATGAATGTAGTTTCTTAAACTTCTCAAATATTGAACTTGAGAAGTTTTATCTACGTGCAAATGTGTGATATTTGTACAAGGTGGTAAAATGTATGAAGCCTTGTGCCACAATTTAAACACTTCGGTATTTCTATGAGATGGACTGTTCTATGATTGAACTGTTCAATATGAGAATGTTTTGTTTATACATGAACCGTTATTGTTAAGTCTGTGTTAATGATTCTAGCCAGACAAGATGTGTATGAAAGAGGTAGAAGAATGAAAGTATTTCAAAGTGAATGTGACAAATGTTTTAAAATGATAGGAATTAAGATTATTCCTATTATTCAAGCTGTTTCATAACCTTTGTTGGGTTATTGAAGTCTTAAAAGAATGTTTAAATTCTTGAAGTTGTTTATTCAACTGCTATGACTTGCTAAGCAATTGAATTCTCACACTTGCTTTAAATAAAAATATTTTCAGTGAACGATGTTAGAAAGAACTTAAGGATCCCGTAAAGAACAAGTTGATCGGTATCCAGACGAAGTGCCATTCAGTATATGAATGTGCGTGAAGATCAAGTCAAGACTTGTAATGTAGAATAATGTAATTAAACTATAGAATAGTTTAATAAACTATTATGTATCTTTGGTGGCGGATAAAAGTCACTCTTGTAAGATATAAAGAATAATGTAATTATCATTATTTGTAATGAAGGAGGTTATAAGGTATTAGAACCTGGGATTTAAGAATGTATATTGTTATATTTAGCTATATAATGATGTATGTTTGGAAGAATGATGGAACTGTGATGCACGGAGTACGGGTGTGAAGATAGACTGGATTTTGGGGTGTTACAAAGTGGTATCAGAGCTGATAGGTTATAAACGTTAGGTATGAGTACCTAAGGCTATAATCGTAGAGAGAAGGTTAAGAAAATTGTTGAGTTAAATGATTAAGGAAGAAGATCACCACGTGATCATATTAAATCATAATAACGGATGTTCTATTAAACGATGGATGATTTATAGCTAATGCTATAAATGAATGGTACTATAAATTAGTACGCAAAGAAGAACTGAGATTGAGTTATAAAGGATAGCATACGTATTAATTAAAGAGAAAGTTAGAAGTTATAAGATTTCAATTAAGGACTTGTGTCAGTAGCTGAGTTGTATGATTCCTTGTATGGGCGAGGGATTTTTACTTGGTTTTAGAACCACTTAGCTTCCTGGTCGATATAGTGGTTAAGTCGAACAATTCTTTATATGGGCGGGGAATTGTCTGCTTACCTTCTTATATTGATTAGTGGCCGAGTTTGGTTTGATGACCACTTAGCTTCTGGTATTGATAATCTTTGACATGTTTGGTCGCGCTATCAATATATACTATAAGAAGGTGAATATTTTCTCATGTATATGTGTGATAGGTAGAGAATGTTAATATAGGTGCAAGTTCTTGAAACTCATACTTATGAAAAGTTGTGATGCATAGTTATATGTTATGTTTCTGATCCCTGAGCATATGGATAGTCCTTGATTTGTTCTTAGATTACATATTGCAAAGATAAGTTTTTAAACACATATGGTTGTGGAAAGTTCCTATACACATAAAGTGTGGTGAGTTGATGGGCTATACTAAGGTATAGGAATGTTTAGACTGAAAACGAGTTATTTTTAATAGATTTAGCATTTAAGGTGCTATAGAAGATTAAGTATTGCCGAAAGTAAGAAAATGAAGGAATATGGAGAAATAGGATATTCCAAGTCATCTAGCTATGCTAGATTTCGAAGTTTATTGAAATCGTTCTTATGTGTGCGCATTTTGAAAATGAAAGAATTGGTTCAACTTTTGGAATCAATGGATTTTAAAAAGAACTATTCTTTATATGTCTATGCTAATTGTTTCGGCTAGACAGAAATTGATTTGAAATATCAAAATGAATTTTATATCATCAGTGCATTTGATGCAAGGATAGTAAAAGGATGGAGTTATTAATGCAATTGTACCTAGTGTTGGATGTGATCTTATGATCAACAACCTGCTATGGTATGATGTATAATGATGAAGTCATAAACTGACGAAATCCTCAACGTACTGTGAAAAGTATGGTATCGTGACGTTATAAAATGTTTTGATGTGTTGTGAAAGAATTCAAAGAAGTAGTCGATGTCAATTAATTTAACTAGACGAATGTTTCAAGTTGATGTCCAATTTATTGGTATGGTCTAAGATATTTGATTTGGCTAAGACAAATGGTATGTCATGTTATAAGAAAATCGAGCATTCTTTGAGGAGTTATGCCGAACCAAATTATTTTGGTGCAGAATCTAATGATTAAGTCTGAGGTGAACATACCCTGAAATGGGGTTATACGATGGGTTGATCGCCTATGTATGGAAAAGGTAGTTTTCTTTCTTGGTGATTGTAAACTGACCGTGATAGAAGGGTTTACGGTGAAATATTGTTAAACCTAGTAAGAGTTCATGGTCGATTTGACCCCTCAGCAAAAGTATGAAATGTTTTAAAGGAATCTTTATATTCCTATTAATTCCTTCTACTTCATAATTCTTGATAAGTTATGATGGTTAGGGAATGTTTGAAAGATAAGAACTTCTTTGAAGAGAAGCTGAGAAGAAGAGTAAGCTAAAATTTCAAGGACAAAATTCTGTAAAGAAGGGGTGAATGTGATGACCCGGGAGATGGAAAATATAGTTAGACGTGAGGTTTAACTAATGACGGTTATGCCAACAAATGATCCTTATGAAAAGGATGAATTAAGATTAAACCTTTGCTAAAGGGTGTAGGAATAAAGCACCCGGGTATAGGTGTGGTTTTGGAAATTTTGAGGATGGAATTTTTATAAGAGGGGAAGTGTGACAACCCGGAGAACCGGATTGTCCAAAATTTAAGTTTAAAGAATTAGTTATTAATAAAAGGAATTTTATTAATAATATTCTATGCTATGTGTTTATTAATCATTCTAGAACCTAGGATGATTATAATATGGGAGGATTCTGGTTACGAGCTAGACTGAACGAGTAAGAATTTTCAAGACAAAAATAAAAATTTTTCGGGAACAAAAATATTTTTGAGGAAAAAGACGAAATATGCACTATTCACCCGACGAAACCCTAAGGGTTAGAGTTTGAATAACCTACGCCTTTCCGAGAGTTCGGTATGTCAAAATGACATTCCGTCGAAAGATTTGACGATAATATATCGTGAAAAGTTAAGAAAGCGGATAAAAGTTTTTCTCAAAAAACGTGCAAAAATCAGACGAAATAAAAATGACGAAAAGTACTGTTATGTACTTTTCATTCGTTTAGCTATGTTAGGGGAAAATGTGAAGGAAAACACAATCAAATTGAATATTGTGTATTAATAGTAGGAAGGGTTATGAGATATAGAGTAAAGATTACATTACAACTACTATGCATTTCTATGTGACTAATAGTTGATGTGCATGATTATATAATTGTGTAGGGAACGTGAAGTGCAGATAGCTGTAAGCTGTTAAACTATTATTGGTAAACAACGATCAAGGCAAGTCTTTTAGTTCCTATTTGCTATGTGAACTTGATGATGAACTGTTTTAAATCTTTATTACAAAGAGCATGATGTGTTATATATGTTGAAAGTATGAAACGTTAAAGTCAATTTATGACTACGTTGATTGAGTAAAGAATGTTGATTGAGTAAGGAACTCAATCTTTATACTTTTTATGTGAACTGCAACATGTATATTATATATGTTAGTCTAATGATTATAAGATGTATGTTGAGCATGTTTTTATGTGATACGTGATGCATGAAAACTATTAGATTTGTTGGGCTGTCGAGTTCAACCTTGCAAATAACCATTTTTACAGGTTAAGGATTTAAGGTAACGCTATGTGCTACTTGAATGACATGGAACAAATGCAATTCAGGAAGATTAAATACTTTAGCTATAGCTGTTATTCTTTTAAACCATGTTAAAGGTTTTGAGATATGTACTTGATAAGTTATGATTATTTAATAATAAACTATAAAGTTTGAATTATCTGATACATAAAGGTTATCAAATTGAAATATAGGATTTTATAAAATTACTCTGATGAAGAGAATAATAAAATAAATTTGATTCAGAGATGTATAGATGATAAAGGTTTTGATTCAGGGAAATAAACAAAGTTAGAAGACAGAAAAGTTTAATTATTTTGCATTTTATTAAGTTTAATATCGAATAATAATGTAAAATCAGAAGTTAGTCGTATTATTAACGATCGAAGTCGAGAGATGAATGGTATGAATTTTTGGGTCATTACGGTTGGTATCAAAGTTGTATGTTATGAACCTTAGGTAAGAGTACCTTAGGCGATAACCTTGGAGAAGAAAGATGAAGATGATAAAACTCAGATAGAGTTTGAACAATAATAGATTAAAATATATGTAGAAGAGACTAAAATATGTATACGAGGAGATTCAAAGAAGAATCTTGAAGTATCTAAAAGATGAGAAACAGGGGTTACCTGGCTCCAGTAATAAAGATATTAACTTTTAATAAATAGAAGATGCCTATAAGATGAAGATGATAAAAATAATAAAAAGAAGAAACTCAAATAGAGTTTAGTTGATAATGAATGAATTCAGAAAATTCATGTGAAACAAGTTTAAACAATATGTGTAGGTTCAAAGAAGAACCTGAAGAGTTAAAAGATCAAGGAACACCTGGGTTGAAGAATTATAAAATAACATAATTAAAGAGGAAGTAATGAGGATCATAAAACCAAAATGATCATAAATAGAAGAAGAATCATAAGGGAAGATGATTGTAAAATAAGATCACGATGTGATTAGATTAAGTTTTAAAATAACAGATGGTCTGTAATTACTGAATGGTTATAGCTTGATGCTATAATGAGAAGGTACTATGAAATAGTGCGAGGTAAACTCACGAGGAGTTATAAATGATGAGATACAAAAAAAAATTTATCGAGTAAAAAGCAAGTTGTGAGCATGATAGAGTTAGGTGGGATTTCAATTGAGAACTCATGTGATGGCCGAGTTGTACAAATCTTTGTATGGACGAGGATTTTGTGCTTGCACTCAGTTTATCACATTGATAATCATTGAAATGTTGGTTTTGCGCTATCAATGTATATGTGGTGAAAAGGTGATTCTTTTCTATTGTGTATATTTGATAGTTAGAGACTATTAAGATTAGTCAGATATTATTAGGATTAGGTGTGAGTTCTTAAACTCATACTTATGATAAGTTGATGACTCATAATCATATGTATGTTTTTGAACCCCTAAGCATATGGACAGTTTCTGATGGGTTCTTGGACTACATATTACTAGGATAAGTTCCTAAACTCGTATTATTGTGGCAAGTTCCTAAACTTCCAATGTGTGGTAAGTTTGATGAACTATATTGGGGGTATAGAAAGATTATAACTTGAAATACAAGAATATTTAGTATAAGAGCATTGGTGGTGCTAGAAATAAAACGAATTAGTAAGTAATGAGTAATGGAGTAAAGATTGAAGTTAATAGAGAAAATAGATATTCTAAATCTTCTAGCTTTGCTAGATTTTCGAAATTTATTGACTTCGTGCTGATATTTGCACTTCTGTTTTCTTGAAAAACATTAGATCAAATGATTGAACCAGTAAGTTTTAAAATTAATACTGTTATTTGTATGTCTATGCTAATTGTTTCGGCTAGATAAAAATAATTTAAAAATATCAAAATGTATTTTGTTTGTTCATAGGCATTAAAACATCACTAAATATGATGCTGATTTGACAAATGAGGAAGTCATCAATGCAATTAAACCTGGTGTTGGATGTGATCATAGGATCGTCAGCCCACTATGTATGATGTAGCTGGCAAGGTCATATACTGTAAGAACCATGAATTTTATGAATAAATAATTAATTTAATATAATAAAAAAATGAATATTTATTTGAATATAAATATTGATGTGTTGTAAGATGAATAATTCAATTAGTGTAAATTGAATTTATATGAGGATTGAGAATTTTGGAATGCCTTGTGTGGCATGAGAATGGAAGCTAAGTGAGTTAATTTAATTAAGAGATGAATAAATTAAAGTGAAGAGAATAATTAGTTAATATTATATTAATTAATTGTTATTGTGTGTAATAGGATATTATTGAATGAAGTAATTTACATAATTGTTTAGTATGGCAAGATAATAAATAAGGATATTATATATTAAGTAAAAAGGGATTAATTAATTGAGAATATGAATTTTTATAACAGTAACTAAGTTAGAGAAATTTTGAGAGTAAGCCTTGTTGCACCACTCTTCAGATCAGTAAACCGGTAGCAATTGCTGCCAAAGAGTAATACTTTGGAAAAATAATTCCACTGAGTGCATGAGTTACAATAATGAGTTGTTAGTATTAATAGAGAATGAGAAATATAGTGGATCAGTTACCATTATTATTATGTGAACATTATTATTAAATATTATTTCATGCCACTATGTGTAATATGGGAAAATGTGGACAGTAGTATCATATAATTACTTACTACATATGATTAAATGAGGTGTGACTTTTAATTAAGATTAATGCTATACAAAAATTATATGGTAAAAGTAATTAAATCATAAAGTTGATTTACATAAGTTTTGTTACCTCGTCATGTGTGATGGGATAATTAAATGTGTACTCTAAAATATGGGAGTAAATAAATATGTATTACTAAAATATTTTTTAAAGGAGATATTAAATTATTAGTGATCAATTAAATTAAGTCCACAGATGTTATAAATATTAAATTATGTGGACTAATGTACACGGATTATATGATGTGAGTACATAAATAATCCCTAATTTTTCCTAATATAGTAACAATTGTACATTAAAATTACAATTTTGAAGTTCAAAGAACCAAGCTAAGCTTATTGCTGGGATTTAAACCATGTCCCAAAATCAGTGACCATACTCAGTACATGAACAGTAGCCTAACTCTACAATGCGTAAATGTGACGAACAAGATTTTTGTAATTTAAATTTTAATATTTATTGAATTAAATAAATATTTTTGAGGATTTAATTATTAGATTTAATAATTAATTGATGCAATTGTGATAGATTAATTTAATTATATGTGTTACATTTATTAAATTAATCTGGAGAATATTTATTATTCGAAGTATGTCATTATGTGAGCTTATTGTATTAAATGAAATATTTAATAAGCATAATGTTATTTTAATTAATATAATAATTAATTAGAGATTTAATAATTTGATATAAGTAATTAATGAGAAAATTAATTATATGACTATGTGAATTTATGAGAAGTTATTATATTTTATTTAAATTAAATTAAATAAGATATTTGAATTAATGTGTAAGGGTGTGACATGATTTAAACTATATTATAAAGATTTTATTAAATTAATTGGATATAGCCTTTTAAGGCTAGCCAAACATGGCTTTAGTGGGAGTTATAGGCAGTTAACTCATGATGGGTAACTGACCATAATGCGCATCAGTTTCCTTTATATGTACTCTTCTTTCTTTTTCTTTTTATTATTATTGGCTAAGTCTAGAAATAAACATAGAGATTGAGAATTTACAGAGTTAGATTGTCAGAGAAAATATTCAGAGATTGTGAAGGAGATTGAGAGTGAGGAATCAAAAGTATCTAAGCCTACTAATTTATACTCTACAGGGTAATCTCCTCCTTCCTAGTTTTTATTTTACGTCATTGAGTTTCATATATATGGGTTTCAAAGTTTTTGGTTTAAACCTCTGTAATTGGAATATGAGTAATGATTTTGGGTTGTGTATGTGTTATAACATAACACATCGTATTTTAATTATATATATTATGTAAACCATATCATCAAATTCATGAAAACATGTCGTATATGATTGCTGCAAAATTACAGAGTTTGAGTTTTTGGCCATATGGCCTTATCGTGGTATTTCATGTGTTGATCATATATTATCCCTAAATTTTACACTTCAGTATATTATTATACATGTTGATACTTAAGATACCAAACTTTAAACGAACGGATTCGGTGTTTTAACGAATCCGCAGTGTCAATTTTCATGTTTTATTTTCAAAACCTTCAAGAACATCAAGAACAGTGAAAGTAAATGTGTTGATTTTGCAAATTATATGTTGTAACTTGTTAAAAATCATGCTAGATGGGTTAAGTAATGATTATATATGTATTACAATGATTGGGTAAGTCTAAATTCATGTAAAAAATAACTAATTGGAAGTTATGGCCATATTCATGTATAATTTTACGTGTGATTGATTTTGGCCTAATTTGGCCTTGTTATGTTCAAGGAATCGCAGAAGGCTATGTAAACTCTTGAGAAAATGAGCACAGGTAACTACTTACAGTGACGTTACTAAACTAAATTACCACTTTGCCATCAAAAAAATAAAAAAAAAATATTTGATGAAAATTATTATTAAAATATTTATAAAATAAATTAAATATTTTAATTGAGATATTTATGAAATAAAATAAATATTTGATGAAAATTATTATTAATATATTTATAAAATAAATTAAATATTTTAATTGAGATATTATGGAATAAAATAAATATTCGATGAAAATTATTATTAAAATATTTATAAAATAAATTAAATATTTTAATTGAGATATTATGGAATAAAATAAATATTCAATGAAAATTATTATTAAAATATTTATAAAATAAATTAAATATTTTAATTGAGATATTATGGAATAAATTAAATATTCGATGGAAATTATTATGAAATAATTTATTCGAAAGTGTAATAATAGTAAGAGAATGAAAATATTCTAATTTAATTAAGTAATTAAATTAGAAGGGTAATGATTTGTTAAATAAAGTGGAGTTTATATTAAATAATTAAGTGAAAATGTAACTAATGAATGTCGTGAATACATATGGTATGTGTGTAGGATTTGTGGTGAACTAAGTAGTAATCGTTTAGCTTCTACGACTGGCGAGGCAAGTTTCTAACCCCTACTTGTCATTATTGTTCAAGTTTATTAATTACCTCGAGTAAATTATCATTATTATTATTCATGTTCAAATGTTATATTAAAGATTGATTATCTTTTCAAAGCATGATTCAGGTTATACAATAATTGTCCTATTGTATACTTCACGAGATTATTATTCAATTTGAATATCATTATTATTGAACCTTATTAGACTAAGCGAACCCTTATTGATTCGACTAATCCATAGTTGATGAGCGTTCTAAATTTCCAAACCCTTGATGAATTATCTAAACCAAACTTCCTTAAAAGCGGACTCAATGTCTTGAGATGAACAACCTCGCAAAGGATTTACTTATGTGTTAAGCGTTAAGATATTGTGCACATTATGGTACTAAGTCGATCCCCAAGTGCACGAAAGTAGAAAGGTCCATAGTCTTATGATCATTAAAGGTTTCAAGTATAACCCTTGATAACCGAGGACATAGTTCAAGGTCTTATGACCCTCGTAAATCTTTTGATTCTTGTTATTCATTCTTGATTCAAAAGTTGAGCTTTTATTCGAGATATCTTTGATTCACTCGCATGTTATTATAATCGTTATTTCATTGTTATACTTGTGGGCATTTGTGCTCACTCTTGCGTAATAATAACATTGTAGTTAAGAAATCTAAAGAACCAACGAACCTTCTACTAGTAAAGGCAAGGGCAAGGTTAACAAGTGATGAAGACTTGTTGTTTTATATGATGATGTATTTGATTAAGACTTAAGTTAATGATGTTGTTTAAGACTTAATTGTTTATGATTCCGCACAGATGTTTAAGGTTAGAGTAACCTGGGATTGTATTTATTATGTAGTTGATGTAACCCCATAAGGGGAGATTTATTATTATTTCTATCTATTGCATGGTTTGCATTTATTATGGGTAGATAGATAGATGATATTTGTACAGTGAACACCAAATCCCATGGAATTGAAGTATCCGAATTTGGGGGTGTCACAAGTTGGTATCAAAGCTGTAGGTTATGAACCTTAGGTGGGGGAACAACCTTAGGCTACTAACAACCTTAGGTAGTAGCCTTATAGAAAGAAGATAGTGATGGAAAACTCTTATCGAGTTATAAGAAATGAATTTATGTAATTCATTGAAGATAATAAAAGACCTTATGTGTTTATGTGTTAAAGTATGCGTTAGATGATACGACTTAGTAACTAAAACTTAAAATTTTGTTGTCAGGATGTCGAATGTTGGAGAAGCTAGTCAAGTTGGGGAGTAAGAACCTCGTGTACCTATAGTACCGACAGAGGAGGAGCCCCGAGACATTCATGTCGTTAGGGAGCAGCTGGTATAGAGGGATTCATCTCCATTGATCACCGTTGTTGGTCAGGAGCATGAGCCCGAGACTGATCCTGAGGAGGATCCTGAGGAGGAATTTGTTGAGGAAGAGGAAGAAGAAGAGTTACCACGGTACACCGTTGATGCGGAGATGTATGACACGTTATACGATCGTAACGTGGAGTTACGAGACGAGGTCCAGGATTTGACTGAGCAGGCGGTTAGTCAGAAGATTACTATTGAGCAGAAGGATAGAGAGATTGTGACTCTTCACACACGTTTAGGAAACGTGAAGTGGGATCTGGTTCACGAGAAGGATTAGACCGAGGATAAGTCCGCAGAAATAGAGACGTTAAAGAAGGATCTGAAGGAGACCTCAGAGAGGCTTGCCATAGCAGAGGAGGACTGGGTACGAGAGTCACGCCGTGCTGATCGTGCAGAAGATGATCGCCATGCGAAGAAGGCTAAACTTGAGGAGACATACTCTACACTACAAAATGCAATGAATGTGGTCCAAGATCGAGTTAGGAAGTATCCAATCCAGTTTGAGGATCTACCATCATATATGCTAGATCGTAGAACGATGTACCGCATCATGGAGGAGGAACGTAGCAAGGCTATCCAGCGCCTTGACAGACAGTGATAGAATTTGTTTAATTATGTGAAAGACTTAATTAGTTTTTATATGTAAATTCTGACGTGTTTATGAACGAAAGAATATTTGAATGTTTTAAATCCTGTGGATTCTTTATTCCAGGATAGTTGATGTAAATAGCAGTTATGCTATCGTTTAATGTTAAAACTTTGATTTGAATGCAAATATATCAAGTTGTTTGAGATGATGTGTTAAGTGATATGTTAAATTGTTGAGTAATGCCTTAACTATTTAGAGAAATAAATAAAGTTCTAATAAAGCGTTTATTTAACAGAAAAATGCCGCCAAGAAGATGACCAAATCGTCAACCAGCCCAGGAAGGGTCAACGAATAACAACAACAACACTACCAATGCTGACCCCGTTCAGTAGTTGGTAAATTTACTGGCTGGAGCAATTAACAATCAACCACAAGCCCCACCAAACACCATGTTCAAGGATTTTAAGGCGGTGGGACCGCCAAAGTTTAAAGGTTCTATGAACCCAATCGAAGCTCAAACATGGGTTATGGAGATGGAGAAGGTGTTTGACGTCGCCAGAGTAAGGGAAGACCAGAAGACCACATATGCAATATTCATGCTGAAGTCTGAAGCCAGCTATTGGTGGCAGGTAAACAAAGTACGAGGAGGAGAAGATGTAATAACCTGGGAGAGATTTAAGGAGATGTTTTTTGAGATGTATTTTCTGACTAGTTCGCAAAACCAAATGGAAGTTCAGTTTTTGGAGTTGAAACAGGGGAATATGTCCGTAGCAGATTATGCGGAAAGGTTCAACGAATTGGCTAGGTTCGCCACATATCAAGTGCATACTGACGAGAGAAAGGCAAGACGTTTCGAGCAGGGACTGAAGCCCTAGTTGTATAGCAAGGTGTCAATGTTCCAATTGAACACTTTTGCTGGAGTGTTAGAGAAGGCCATACTCGCTGAAGGTGGAAGCGATGCGGTATCTAAATATAATCAGGATCAAAAGAAGAAAAAGAGTGAAAATGAAGGAATTAACAAGACTGGTGGAAGTATTACGGGAGGTAATAATAATCAGAAGAGAAAGTGGTCCGATAACTCGTCAGCTGGAAATCAACAAGGAGGGCAAAAGAAGAAGATTGAAGCATGCTCAACCTGCGGAAAAGCTCATCTGGGAGTTTGCATGAAGGGAAAATGAGTATGCTACAATTGTGGTCAGGAAGGCCACATAGCACCTAACTGTTCTAAACCAAAGAAGGGTGCCTGCTTCACTTGTGGCTCAAAGGATCATCTTGCAAGGGATTGTCCTAAGAAGGGATCACGGAGGAACAAGATCGGGGAGGAATAGAGAAACAACGGTGGAAGCACTCGACTATCACAGGACCAATCGCAACCAACCGAAATCGGAGCCTGTAACATTCAACATGACGATTCGGGATGCGATGCGATCTCGCGATGTGGTGTCAGGTATCATTCCGATCAATAAAGTTAATGCTTATGTATTATTTGATTCGGGTGCTACTTGTTCATTTATATCCGATGACTTTGTCAAGAACTTAGAATTGCCTAAGGATGAGTTAGAATACCCCATGAACATAGAAATTACGAATAGAGAAATTATTCCTGTTAAGTACGTGCACAAGAACTGTAGAGTGGATATTAAGGGTGACATTATGAACGTAGATCTTATCCCTATTCGACTTGGAAAATTCGATATTATCTTGGGTATGGACTGGTTATCCAATTATGGGGCGGTAATTGATTGCCAGAAGAAGCGTATTAACCTTATGACTCCGTCAAAGGTTATGTTTTATGGTAGCAAGTCGCCTAGACAAGCGAGTTGTCTGACGATGATGTAGGCCAGGAAGTTGTTAAGACAAGGCTATGTAGGATACTTAGCTTACATAGTCGACAGTCGAAAAGAGAATCCGAAGGTAGAAAAATACCGATTGTGAGGGACTTCGTCGACGTATTTCCAGACAATTTACCAGGACTTCCACCAGATAGAGATTTAGATTTCGTAATCGATTTGGCGCCCGGAACTGCTCCAATATCGAAGGCACCATACCGAATGGCACCAGTAGAGATGAAGGAATTAATGGTACAACTACAAGAATTGTTGGACAAGAAATACATTCCACCGAGCGTATCGCCGTGGGGAGCGCCGGTGTTGTTTGTGAAAAAGAAGGATGGATCGATGCGACTCTGCATTGACTACAGAGAACTGAATAAGGTCACGATTAAGAACAGATATCCATTACCGAGGATCGATGACCTGTTTGATCAATTGAAGGGCGAGATACTTTTCCAAGATAGACTTGAGAAGCGGTTATCATCAATTCAAAGGTGAGGTAGGAGGATGTACCAAAGACCTGCGTTCGTAATACGATACTGATCGTCACTACGTAATTTTTAGTAATGCCGTTTGGTCTTACGTAATGCTCCGCAAAGATTTATGGGACTAATGAATGGTGTGTTCAAGCCGTTTTTGGACAAGTTCGTAGTGGTATTTATAGATGACATTTTGGTCTATTCGAAAACCAAGGAAGAACATGAAGAACATTTGAGGGTGACATTAGAGACGTTGAGAAAAGAGAAGTTGTACGCTAAATTTTCGAAATGTGAATTCTGGATTGAAAGGGTACAATTTCTTGGACATGTGATCAATAGGGACGAAATTTCGGTGGATCCCTCCAAAGTCAAAGCTGTGATTGACTGGGATCAGCCGAAGACGCCGTCGAAAGTAAAAAGTTTTCTTGGATTGGCAGGTTATTACTGAAGATTCATTCAGGATTTTTCCAAGATCGTAACCCCGTTGACGAATCTGACTAGAAAATTAATGAAATTTATTTGGACGGAGAAGTGTGAGGAAAGCTTTCAAGAATTAAAGAAGAGAAGAAGTTCAATTACGTGGTTATCTCTTCCGGATGACACAGAAATTTTTGTGGTATATAGTGATCGCCGCACAAAGGACTTGGGTGTGTGCTCATGCAAAATGGCGTAGTCATCACAGACGTACGCGTCACGACAACCGAAAAGATTATGAGAAAGGTATCCACCCATGACTTGGAGTTAGTGCGTAGTTTTTGCTTTGAAAATCTGGAGGCACTATCTCTATGGGGAGAAGTGTGAAATATATCTGACCACAAGAGTCCTAAAATATTTTTACACGTAAAGACTTGAATATCGCCAAAGAAGGTGGTTGGAGTTAATTAAGGACTACGATTGTAAGATTCTATACCATCCTGGTAAGGCAAATGTGGTGGTAAGACGCCTTAAGTAGAAAGGGCCTGGAGAAACCGATGTTGTTAACCGTACAGGAGGAGTTAATTTCAGCAATGGAGAAGTTGGACTTGGAAGTAAAGTATCCTATGGAGATTGATGAGAAAATATTTCAGATGCAATCTGGTATAACCCTACTGGATAAAGTTAAGGAGGCTCAGCTTCAGGACGAAGAATGTAAAAATGTGACAAAGAAGATATCTGAAGGAACCGAACCAAGATTTAAGATGGATAAGGAAGGAATACTGAGATTTGATAATAGAATTTGGGTACCGCTAGTTCAAGAGATTAAGGAAGATATTTTAAGTGAGGTTCATAGTTCACGATATTCGATTCACCCTGGTAGTACCAAGATGTACCAAGATCTTAGACATCATTTCTGGTGGCCGAATTTGAAGCATGATGTTGCAGAATGTGTTGCCAAGTGTCTGACCTGTCAGAAAGTGAAAGCGGAACATCAGAGACCGAGTGGATTGCTACAACCGTTAGAGATCCCAGAGTGGAAATGGGAACATATTACAATGGACTTTGTGGTTGGCCTTCCGATGACTCAGAAAGGCTACGACGCAGTATGGGTTATCGTTGACCGACTGATGAAATCTGCACACTTCCTTCCGATCAAAATAAGATTCAACTTAGATCAGTTGGCGAGGCTATACGTAAAAGAGATTTTTTCGAGGCACGAAGTTCCGGTATCAATTGTTTCAGATAGGGATCCGCGCTTCACATCAAATTTCTGGAAACGTCTTCAGGAATGCATGGGTACGCAATTGTGAATGAGTACAGCTTACCACCCTCAAACAGACGGACAGAGTGAGAGAACGATTTAGACATTAGAAGATATGCTAAGAGCCTGTGTGATGGACTTTAAAGAAAATTGGGATGATCACCTACCATTAGTAGAGTTTGGTTACAACAACAGTTACCACTCTAGTATTGGAATGCCACCCTATGAAGCGTTATACGGCAGAAAGTGCAGAACTCCACTATATTGGGATGAAGTTGGCGAAAGACAACTACTAGGCCCGGAATTGGTACAACAAACAGCAAACATAGTCAAGGTGATTCGAGCAAGATTGACAGCAGCTCAAGATAGACAGAAGAAATACGTCGATCCACACCATAAGAATGTTGAGTTCGAACCAGGTAGTTATGTGTTCTTAAAGGTCTCTCCTTGAAAAGGAAAGATCAGATTCGGAAAGAAGGTAAAATTGAGCCCAAGATTCATCGGACCCTTTGAAGTTCTGAGAAGGGTCGGAGAAGTTACTTATGAGGTAGCCTTACCTCCATCTCTAGAGAATGTCCACAATGTTTTCCATGTCTCAGTCTTACGACCCTACAAATCCGATTACAAGCATGTGATTGAATATGAACCCTTACATTTCGACAAAGACTTGTCTTACGAAGAAATTCTGTTCAAATTATCGTAAGAAAAGAACAAGTTCGAGAAATAAAGTAATACCTTCATTAAGGTAATTTGGAGGAACCACAACAATCAAGAAGCTACGTGGGAACTCAAGAGAATATGATGAAGAATTATCCTCATTTATTTACTTAATTATTTGTAAGCGATTCTGGGGACAGAATCTTTGTAAGGGGGGAGAATGTAACGGGTCGAATTTATTGAGTCATGATTCTGGGGACAGAATCCTTTTAAGGGGGGAAAGATGTGACGAACGAGATTTTTGTAATTTAAATTTTAATATTTATTGAATTAAATAAATATTTTTGAGGATTTAATTATTAGATTTAATAATTAATTGATGCAATTGTGATAGATTAATTTAATTATATGTGTTACATTTATTAAATTAATCTGGAGAATATTTATTATTCGAAGTATGTCATTATGTGAGCTTATTGTATTAAATGAAATATTTAATAAGCATAATGTTATTTTAATTAATGTAATAATTAATTAGAGGTTTAATAATTTGATATAAGTAATTAATGAGAAAATTAATTATATGACTATGTGAATTTATGAGAAGTTATTATATTTTATTTAAATTAAATTAAATAAGATATTTGAATTAATGTGTAAGGGTGTGACATGATTTAAACTATATTATAAAGATTTTATTAAATTAATTGGATATAGCCTTTTAAGGCTAGCCAAACATGGCTTTAGTGGGAGTTATAGGCAGTTAACTCATGATGGGTAACTGACCATAATGCGCATCAGTTTCTTTCCTTTATACGTACTCTTCTTTCTTTCTTTTTTTTATTATTATCGCTAAGTCTAGAAATAAACCGAGAGATTGAGAATTTACAGAGTTAGATTGTCAGAGAAAATATTCAGAGATTGTGAAGGAGATTGAGAGTGAGGAATCAAAAGTATCTAAGCCTACTAATTTATACTCTACAGGGTAATCTCCTCCTTCCTAGTTTTTATTTTACGTCATTGAGTTTCATATATATGGGTTTCAAAGTTTTTGGTTTAAACCTCTGTAATTGGAATAGGAGTAATGATTTTGGGTTGTGTATGTGTTATGACATAACACATCGTATTTTAATTATATATATTATGTAAACCATATCATCAAATTCATGAAAACATGTCGTATATGATTGCTGCAAAATTACAGAGTTTGGGTTTTGGCCATATGGCCTTATACGTGGTATTTCATGTGTTGATCATATATTATCCCTAAATTTTACACTCATATATTATTATACATGTTGATACGAAGATACAAAACTTTAAACGAACGGATTCGGTGTTTTAACGAATCCATGATTAAAGGTCAATTTTCATGTTTTATTTTCAAAACCTTCAAGAACATCAAAACGGTGAAAGTAAATGTGTTGATTTTGCAAATTATATGTTGTAACTTGTTAAAAATCATGCTAGATGGGTTAAGTAATGATTATATATGTATTACAATGATTGGGTAAGTCTAAATTCATGTAAAAAATAACTAATTGGAAGTTATGGCCATATTCATGTATAATTTTACGTGTGATTGATTTTGGCCTAATTTGGCCTTGTTATGTTCATGAATCGCAGAATCTCAGTAAACTCGAGAAAATGAGTCAGGTAACTTTTAGCTTACGTGACAGCGTTACTAAACTAAATTACCATTTACGGCAATAAAAAAAATAAAAAAAATATTTGATGAAAATTATTATTAAAATATTTATAAAATAAATTAAATATTTTAATTGAGATATTTATGAAATAAAATAAATATTTGATGAAAATTATTATTAATATATTTATAAAATAAATTAAATATTTTAATTGAGATATTATGGAATAAAATAAATATTCGATGAAAATTATTATTAAAATATTTATAAAATAAATTAAATATTTTAATTGAGATATTATGGAATAAAATAAATATTCAATGAAAATTATTATTAAAATATTTATAAAATAAATTAAATATTTTAATTGAGATATTATGGAATAAATTAAATATTCGATGGAAATTATTATGAAATAATTTATTCGAGTGTAATAATAGTAAGAGAATGAAAATATTCTAATTTAATTAAGTAATTAAATTAGAAGGGTAATGATTTGTTAAATAAAGTGGAGTTTATATTAAATAATTAAGTGAAAATGTAACTAATGAATGTCGTGAATACATATGGTATGTGTGTAGGATTTGTGGTGAAGCAAGTAGTAATCGTTTAGCCTCACGCGAGGCAAGTTTCTAACCCTACTTGTCATTATTGTTCAAGTTTATTAATTACCTCGAGTAAATTATCATTATTATTATTCATGTTCAAATGTTATATTAAAGATTGATTATCTTTTCAAAACATGATTCAGTTATACAATAATTGTCCTATTGTATACTTCCTGAGATTATTATTCAATTTGAATATCATTATTATTGAACCTTATTAGACTAGCGAACCCTTATTGATTCGACTAGTCCATAGTTGATGAGCGTTCTAAATTTCTGAACCCTTGATGAATTGTCTAAACCAAACTTCCTTTGGTGAGGACTCGAATGTCAAACTGAGATGAACAACCTACGTGAAGGGATTTACTTATATCGTTAAGCGTTAAGATATTGTGCATGAAGATGGTACCAAGAAATTTGATCCCCCCTAAGCACGAGTAGAAAGGTCCATAGTCTTATGACTGTTAAAGGTTTCAAGTATAACCCTTGATAACCTAGGACATAGTTCAAGGTCTTATGACCCTCAGAAATCTTTTGATTCTTGTTATTCATTCTTGATTCAAAAGTTGAGCTTTTATTCAGATGTCTTTGATTCACCCGCATGTTATTATACTGTTATTTCATTGTTATACTTGTGGGCATTTATGCTCACTCTTGCGTAATAATAACATTGCGCTTAAGAACGAAAAGAACCGATTTAACCTTCTACTAGTAAAGGCAAGGGCAAGGTTAACAAGTGATGAAGACTTGTTGTTTTTTATATGATGATGTATTTGATTAAGACTTAAGTTAATGATGTTGTTTAAGACTTAATTGTTTATGATTCATACAGAGATGTTTAAGGTTAGAGTAACTTTGGGATTGTATTTATTATGTAGTTGATGTAACCCCATAAGGGGAGATTTATTATTATTTCTATCTATTGCATGGTTTGCATTTATTATGGGTAGATAGATAGATGATATTTGTACAGTGAACACCAAATCCCGTGGAATTGAAGTACCCGGATTTGGGGGTGTCACAGTAAAAATTAGTCGGCAGTTGAGAGCTAAGATTAGCAGTGATGATGGCTAAGAAGGTTGTGGTTGGCCAACTTCTGTATACCCAATGTGCTCTTCTATTTCCCTTTGAATTAAACCATGGTGCAAGGCTATGAACTGGACCATCATTTCTCTATATATAGTACCCCCTCCTTCTTAATTTTTCTGTTGCATGAAAATTATCTGATAAGTGTGGTTTGAGAGTAAGAGCTTCTGAGTATTAGGATATTATAATCAGTGTGTTGGGGAATTCAATTAAGCTTTAAAGAGGTATAAAATCCTAACTTTTGTTCTTAGTTGGGTTTTGTCAAAATCTTGACAATTACATGAATTCTTTGTCAATTAATATGAATTAGCATGCTATTATGTGTTTATGAAGTATGTTTACATGTATGGAACCTTTAATGATGGATTTGAGCATGTTTAAACCGAGAAAAATCAACGTTGGTTGATGCTCTACAAAATAGAGTATGTTACTGCAATTGCGCTGGACCCAATATGTGAATTTGACTTCTGTTTTCAATCTGGTTGATTCTGGCATACTGATATAACTTAAACATGCCTAGAAATAAGTTTAACATGAGTATTTAGATTCCTTGACATAGCATGGACGAGTTGGTTGGTGTTAGTATGCATGAAATAAAGAAAATGATAGTTTTGAAAATAGACCTTGATGAAACTAATGAACTTTAAGTTCTGATTTTGTGAACATGCATATATGATATAGCTACACATGAGAGGTAATTCAAAGTTGTATACGTATACTAAGATGTAACTCCCATTTGGTTTAACTTTTCAAAACAAACTTGGATGTGCTATAAGCTAATAAACATGATGTGATACACATTCTGAACTTAGAACATGTATAATTTATATTTCTTATATGGCCACACATACTACATACCTATGGTCATTTTTTTTAAACACATTGAAATCTATACAAGCATGAGTTAGAGATGTTTTGAGAAAATATTGATACTAGTTATGTGTATAGGATGAGAACTCTTGTAACCATACATATTAACTAATTTCATGATTATCTCACATATATTCATGACGGACATTATAGCCTTTGTAATATCATGATCTTGATTAGCCTTAACTCATTGAAATCCTAAGCAAAAACCATAACATACCAAGAATAAGTGTAGGTTCACTGTAAAAGCATGTGAAACCCTTTAACATACTAATATGTTAAGCATTGTTATCATAAGACTGATCCAGGAAATGAAAGTCTTAACTCCGAAGTCTGCTGCGAGGATAAGCGAAAGCAATTGCGCCATCCTTAAGCTGAGACAGTATGCTAATCGCGCCATCCTGCAATGATCGAGATCTGCATTCTATTTGTAATCTAAGGTTCAAGGCATGCTTATATGGTTACTTTAACTTGTATTGTATGACCAATATGCTATGTAATGTGTTAAGAAGCATGCTAAGTGATAGAATTGAATGTTTAATTATAAACTTCCAAATGATAAGTCCAAAAGATGCTTGTGAATTATAAAGCAACGATTAGAAACTATGTTGATGACTTCATGATGTCTTGTAAACTGATTTGGGCTATAAGTATTCAAAAGTATGCGATGAAGTATGTGTAGAGTGAACAACTAAGTTAGACGTTTATGTGTGCGTTTAAACTTACATATCATGTATGAGCATATGGAACTAATGAATATCCTATACGCGTAACAATATTATGTTAGGATTCGAAAGAGTGTTGATAAGCTATATTTTGGTAAACTACGCTTGAGGCAAGTACTCGAACCCTACTCTTTATTAAGCATTACTTGAACTTGTGTTATTATTTATCGTACAAGTAGAACTTTGAAAGTATAATACTTCGTAATCTAGAAATGAAATTGTTTACAAACCTTGATTTCGAACAATAATTGTTCATATATATATATATACTGTGAAAGAAAAATGTCTAAGCCATTGCTTCGGCTAGACTATTGATATTTGATCAAAAGCTATCCAAACCAAATTAACTTGGTGTGGACTCTTATAACTGAGATGAATAACCCTCTTGGTAGGGGAATTATATATTTGTCGGGGAACCGATGTGCACATATGAGAAAGATTAAATGTTATGCATAACATAGGGTACTAGAGGTTGATCACCTGTTGTACACATTTTGTAGAATTATCAATTTATTACTGTTAATTCTAGGAGAAGTTCAAAGTCCTTAGTGACTACTCAATATTCATTACTTTAAAATCTTGAATTGATTAATCGTGGAATATTATTGATATTTTCTGTCCATAGCGACTATTGCTAATAATCATCGATACTTCTTGCTGTCTTGAACTATCATTATTGTTGTATCCTTGAGAGATTTAAAACTACATTGATTATAATTTTGCTATATTACTTGCTTGGAAAAATTGTTGCTCATCCTTGCTTTCCTTAAAAATTTTAGTTAAGACAGAACGTGGTGAACCCTCTGGCAAGGACAAGGGTAAAGAGAAGGCTTTGGAATAGTTAGTTCAATAGTACTAGGAATGTACTATTATTCTGTTGTAGAAAACTTATTTATATTGAGCTATATTTAATTTAATTTGTATTGTATTAGTAACGGTTGCGAGACTTTGGGACAAGAATAATTATGTTATAACAATGTAATTTATTCTATTATTCCGTTGTGTGAGATTTTGATTTATTATTAGAGTTAGTACGTGACAACCAAATTTGAGACAAGTGTGGTCTGAATTTGGGGGCGTCACATATACTGATTGTATCCACAACGTACTATTAAAATAGTACAGCATCTTGTGAAAGTAGTATGCATACAAGCCAATCATGTATGATGATAAAGCATATACTTTGTAATCAATCTTATTTATTTATTAATAAAAGAATTAATTATTAAAGGCATTTATTATCTACATGGTGTAGTTTTAATAATATATGATAAACCCATAGTTTTAAGCAATTCTTTTAGAATCATGATGAGATCATGCTAATGAGATCTAAATTCTTAGATAGCTTAAAACTAAAATGTTCTCAATCAATGGATTATTAAAAAGGGGATTAGTGAATCCTGATAGATTGATACATATATTTCTTGCTCATTGGATGAGAATGATTGATCTCATGATCATTTGTGTGGAGACACTAAAGCAAGTATGTAGGTGCTTATTGGAAAATAAGTTTACTGAACATGACTCGCTAAGGAATACCTAATGGAGTTTTAATTGTCTGTCAATAGAAATTCCTGTAGTGATAGTTGTACAAATGATCCTTAGACTTGAGATCATCATAGTATCTTATATATAATGAATTACACTTTGACTTATTCCTTAAGACCCTTAGAGTATATCAAAGGGTATGCTTGGGTGTAATAAGTTATATATGGAGATAATGAATGATCAATAAAGAATCTACCACTTCTAGTAAAAGAAGAGAAATATTCTATGTGATTCGATGAATGACAACCCAGGAATCCTTAGCCAAGGTGGAATAAAATTAGAAAGTAGTTTCTAATTTTCATTCATTAGGAGTTGTGCATTTAGGAATCGAAATACATATAATTAAATAAAATAAGAATTGACAATAATTCCATGTATTATATTTAATTGGGACATTGTATGGTGAAAGGATTGAATTGTACGGTAACTATTTATATAAAGGTTCTTTTATAATTATTGTTGAAATCTATATTATCTGGAAAGTCGTTGATCGCTAGGGAGGCTTATCCCTATTGTAGAATAAATATTATTTATTTAAATAAATTAATAGTTTAATTTATTTCTTTAAATAAGATTAGAATTTTTCTAATTGATTTATTTACAACCGGTTTAATATGGAGAACCTAAAGGGTCACACCATAAATGGAAGAATAATTATTTAAGAAGTTAATGGCATAATCATAATAATATGTTAAGTATATTTAATTTAATCTATGGTGATAGAATAAATTAAATAGCTTAATATTTATTATTTAATATTTAGAAATATTAAATATAAATTAATAAGAGGAGACTTATTAATATTATTGTAATTATTATTATTATTAATTTCTAAAAGAGTTAGGAATTAATTTAATATAAGTACTCTCTTTTATTCCTAATAAGGAGTTTAATTAATTATTTCTAATAAGATTATGGAGTCCAATTAATTAAAGGAGTTTAATTAAATAAATAATACCTTATTTTAATTAAATAGGGTTACCATATATCTTTATAAGAGGAGTCTTATATCAGATATTAGAAATACGTAATTCCAAAAGTTGGAGAGTACGCCCCCTTTTTCTATAGAGATAGAAAAAACTAGGGTTTGAGACAATACACCATTCTTCTTGAAAATTCTTCTTCCTTGGTGGATCACCTCTAGAGGTCATACACTTGGATGGCTAACATTGATCAAAGGAAGGAATCAACCCAGAGATTTAAGGAGATCGCAGAGAAGTAGAAGTTGAACTCGTACCTGTGGAAGCTCGTATCTACAAGGGTATGATTCCATAACTTCTTGTTCTTCGTTTTAATTAATAATATGCATAAAGGATGATCTGGGTAATTGGTTTCTGAAAATTTTTAAAATTTGATTTTACTTTACTTCCGCTAATTTTACAATTTGATTGCTACTTTGATCTTCACAAAACCTTACAGTGGTATCAAAGCCAAACTTTATGTGAATTATTAATTGTTTTGATTCCATATATGTATGAGTATGTATTTAGAATAATTTATTGGGTATAATTTATTGTATAAAATTTATTTTAAAAAAATATCGTGAAATCCGTGATTTCGTTGAGTCCGTGTAATGCGCATCATTACTTCAGTGAATATATTATATATATCCATGATCTGGAACTTCTATATATATATATATATATATATATATATAATATTCTTAATAATTTTATAATTAAAATAAAGAGTTTATTTTAATCTTAAAATTGGATTTCATGCAACTTAAAATTGACCATTAAATGATACTCATATATATATGGAATGATTTTATTCATGAGATGAATGTTTTATTTATTGATACATATGATGATATGTATGATAATAAATGAGGTTGATTATGGACTATTGACCAATATGATTGAATTTATTTTGGATGAATGCTTGAATGAATGTGTTTTATTAAATGGGGTCTGCGTACCTCGTCTTTTCTGGTTTTATTCTTTATGTAAATTCTATATCTCTCCTATGTACTTCCCCTTGACTATTGATCAAGGTTTCTATTTAAATTAAATAGTTTATGTAATAGGATTAGTTAGAATTTTTTGAAGAACCGGAGATCAAGGAGAAAGGAGTGCTCGAAGACCCGTTTGTAATGGAGCCCAGGTTTAAATGTAATAGTAATATTTAAATGTTTATTCTTGCACCCTAGGGTTTGACCTTTTGGTTCACTTAGTGGCTCTAATGAACCAAACTAGAATAAAAGTCCATAATCAATCCGGGTAGAATATAGTATTCTATATATGCATACAAGTATTATATATATATATATATATATATATATATATATATATATATTATGCAAACATGCTTCATATGTTTAATAATATGATGTGTATTTTATATATATGTGCATACACGCTAAACAAGATGAGACAAATAATAACAAATCCCTCAAAGTTTTTATATATTAAGTCTTAAGCGTTCAAAGATATTTAGAATATTGAACGTTGCCTTCTAGCATGATAAAATTAATAGAGTATTCAATATTTAATATGAGTTTGTTGTGTCATCACAAGGCAAGTATTAAGTATTTAAGATGTTATTTATCACATTTGATGCTTATAAAGAAAATTGAACAATATTGTTTTGTTATGTCACCACAAGGACAACATTTTTCTTTTTTGAATATATGAAAGTGCTAGGTTGGACTTAACTTAGATAATTTTGATTCGAATGTGCCACCACATGATCAAAATAATCCAAGAGGCAAAACATAAGGAGTTACATGATTATGTAATTGACAAAGAGTTGTCTACCTATTTATTTATATATAGTTTGTTGTGTCACCACAAGGCTATATATATTTGAAATGGGATCATTATTCTCACTAGCAAAAACTTTAATTAGATTTTGCCGAACTATATAGATGAAGGTAATATAGTTTGAAGAAAATAATGGAAGATACCGATTTAAAATAAGACCTAATTTATTTTGGTAATTAATAAATGAATGTTTCCTAAAATATTGTCTTTCACATGCAGAAATTTGAAAATGTCACACTCACTGATTTCACTACGTAGCATACTTGATGCTAACAAGCTGACCGAACCGAATTACACGGACTGGTTAAGGAATCTGAGAATTGTTCTCACTACTAAAACGATTTCTTATGTCCTAAATTCGTCTGTACCTGCAAAAGTTGCAAAGACATTCTCTGAGGAAGAGATTGATACTTTTAAACAGTGGCAAGATGATGCATCTATGGCTCAATGCATCATGCTCTCATCCATGAGTAATGAGCTTCAGCGTCAACATGAAACCATGGATGCTCCTACTATGCTACTGCACCTGCAAGAGCTGTATGGTGAACAAAGTAGGACTGCTAGATATGAAATATCTAAGGAGCTCTTTCGATCTCTCGGACCGAGGGTACTACTGAATTGAGACCACCCATTCATTGACCGGCCGTGAGACCACCCATGAAGTTGATCGGTCAGTGGGACCACCGCTGTGGGGAGACCCCCTGGACCCCCGTCAGAAAAGCACGATGGTCGTGACCCCAATTTGTTATATATATTTTCTTTAATTTTATATAAACCGTTATATGCTTATTGTGATATGCATGGTGCATGATTATGGCCTTTTGACCCATAGGTTAGTGGTTTGGTTTTGAAATATGGCTTGCATGTCGTGCCTTTCTATAAATTCTAATGTAAAATTTCTTCTCATCTAAATCCTCTCGAATGTAACTCGAGGTTTCTTTATGTCATGTAATAATCAGAATCGATGAAGATGAAAAGATGAAGGACACGATGGAAAGATGATGATGGAGAGGAGGCACATGCTTGAGGATGATCCAAGGAAGCTATTTATTTTAAGATCTTTTACCACCTTAGATTGACCTTCAATCTTTCATTAGCTTGAAAAGATTGACAGTGGATTGGGCCATAACTGTGACACATTTAATTTTGCACTTTATTTATGCTTGTATGCAATATGATATGATAAATAATGTGCATGCTTAATAAGATTAAAATTTGTGAGATCTAAATTTATTAATAAAATCCCTCATTAAATTATTAAGTCTAAATCAGATGCCTTCCAATGACTAACACTCATCAAGACCTTGATCAATAGATGTAGCTTTGCCAAAGAAAAGTACCCTATTTATCTAGGTAAGATGCGATAGGATAATTGTGATATCCAAACTGTTAAAATCATTGGGCCCGACTTAACTAAGTTATCTCAATAGGATTGTGGACTTAGAGGCATAGAGTTTGGTAGGTACCATTAGATGGACTAGAAACAATTGTTGTTTACCAAACTATCCAGGAGTTATATATGATATAATTGACAAAAGGGATGTCTACCTAAATAATTGTGTTTTAAGAGATTAGACAAAGCTAACTTAGCGCATAATGAAATATGGATCTTGGCTCACTAGAAAGATTTAATTGAAAAATGCTTTTCGAATTAATGGTGAGGGCTATTAATTTGAATAAAATAGTGGGAGGTATATTTTGAATGTACTATTATCAATTACATAATATCAACTCTGCAATTTGACTTATTATTATTTTTTGCACTTATAAATTATAGATATCAATGGCAAACAACAACAATACAAGTAGTCTTTCACTACGATCAGTCCTTGAGAAGGACAAGCTGAGTGGAATTAATTTCCTTGACTAGCATAGGAACTTGAGGATTGTCCTCAAACAAGAGCGCAAGCTATATGTCATTGAAAAGACCATTCCTGCAGCACCAGCTGATACTGCACCACATGCGAAGCATAATGCTTACAAGAAGCATCAAGATGATGCTCTGGACGTGAGTTGTCTCATGCTAGCAACCATGAACGCTGAGCTTCAGAAGCAACATGAGTTGATGGATGCTTATGAGATAATCGAGCATCTCAAGAAATTGTTCGAAGGGCATGCTCGACAGGAGAGGTATGATACAAGCAAGGCATTGTATCACTGCAAAATGGGTGAACGTGATCCAGTTGGTCCACATGTGCTGAAAATGATTGGGTATATTGAGTACCTTGGTAGGTTGGGTTTTCCAATCACTCCCGGAGGCCCAAACAGATCTTGTTTTGCAATCCCTGACTATTCTCAATTTGTCATGAATTATCTTATGAATGAAATTGCAAAACCCCTTACTGAGTTGTTGAGCATGTTAAGAACTGCCGAGAACAACATGAAAAAGGCAGGACCCGCTCCCATAATGATGGCAAAAAAGGAAATACTAAGGAAAATGGAAAGCAAGAAGAAGATAGGATCTAAATCGGTGCTAAACCTAATCCCAAAACCAAACAAAGCTTTAAAACCTAAAGGTGGGGTGGCTAAAGAAGGTGATTGTCACTACGTGGAAAAACACGGACACTGGAAAAGGAATTGTCGTGCTTATTTGGAAGAAGTGAAGAAAAGGAAAGGAAGTATGACTTAGATTCGTGTATATATGTTATAGAAGTCAACTTGTCTACTTTACATCATGGGTATTAGATCTGGATGTGGTTCTCACATTTGTGTTAATGTGCAGGAACTCCGAAGGAGTAGGACTTTGGCAAAAGGAGAGGTTGACCTACGTGTTGGGAATGGAGAAAAAGTTGTTGCATTGGCCGTAGGAACTTATTATTTATCTTTGCCCTCTAGGCTAGTTTTAGAATTAGAAGATTGTTATTTTGTGCCTGCTATAAGCAAAAACATTATTTCTGTTTCTTATTTGGACAAGAAAGGTTTTTTATTTATAATAAAGAACAACCATTGTTCGTTTTACTTAAATGATATATGCTATGGTGTTGCACAATTGTTTAATGGTCTTTATATTCTTGACTTAGATATGCCTATCTATAACATAATACAAAACGATTTAAATCAAATGATTCAAATCCAACATATCTCCGGCTTTGTCGTTTGGGCCATATAAATGAGAAGCGATATCAAAACTCCATAAAGATGGGTTTTGGATTCATTTGATTTTGAATCATATGAGAAATGCGAGTCTTATTTATTAGGCAAGATGACTAAAGCCCCTTTCATCTTTGGACACGATTGAGCAGGCTAGCGATGTATTGGGACTTATACATAGTGATGTATGTGGACCCATGAGTTCGTTAGCAAGAGGTAGATTTTATTACTTCATTACATTTACTGACAACTTTAGTAGATATGGATATGTGTATCTAATGAGACACAAATCCGAATCCTTTGAAAAGTTCAAAGAATTCAAGAATGAAGTTCAAAACCAATTTGGCAAAAGCATAAAAGCCCTTCGATCCGATCGAGGAGGTGAATACTTAAGCCAAGACTTTGATGACCTTCTAAAGGAGTGTGGTATTATATCACAACTCACTCCACCTGGAACACCACAATGGAATGGTGTGTCTAAGAGGAGGAATCGAACCTTGTTGGACATAGTACGATCAATGATGAGTCATGCAGATCTTCCAATAAGCTTCTGGGGTCATGCCCTAGAGACAGCTGCATTCACACTTAACCGTGTTCCTACAAAGACGGTTCAGAAGACACCATATGAGATGTGGACTGGGAAACGTCCTAGTGCGTTGTTCATGAAGATTTGGGGTTGCGAGGCGTTTGTAAAACGTCTGGATTCTAACAAGCTCGGATCCAAATCTGACAAATGTAATTTTGTGGGATACCCAAAAGAAACAAAAGGGTATTATTTCTACAAACCTTCTGAAAACAAAGAGTTTGTTGTTCGGCTCGGTATTTTTCTAGAAAGAGAATTTGTCTCTAAAGGAAGCAATTGGGAGGAAAGTAGAACTCAAGAAATTCGAGAACCACAGAATATCATTGAACCACGAGTTGGAACGTGAGCAAGAACCACAAGATGTTGTGGAAAGTGAACCTGCTCAAATTACACAAGGAATTCGTAGATCTGGTAGGACACGCCAAGAGCCCGAGAGATATTATGGATATCTTGTGACTCAAAATGGCGATGTGATGCTCATAGATTAGGATGAGCCTGCTTCCTACCAAGAAGCTATGAATGGACCAGATTCTGAGAGATGGCTTGAAGCCATGAGATTTGAAATGGACTCCATGTATACTAACCAAGTATGGACTTTGGTTGATCCACCCGAAGGGGTAAAACTAATAGGGTGCAAGTGGGTTTTCAAGAAGAAAATCGACATGGATGGTAATGTACAAACCTATAAAGGCCGACTGGTAGCAAAAGGTTTCAAACAAGTTCAAGGTGTTGACTATGATGAAACCTTCTCTCTAGTGGCAATGATTAAATCCATCAGGATCTTACTTGCTATTGCAACTTTTTATGATTATGAAATCTGGCAGATGGATGTCAAAACTGCTTTCCTTAATGGAAATCTCCTTGAGGATGTGTACATGACACAACCTGAGGGTTTTGTCGCTCCAAAGGATGCTGGAAAGGTATGTAAGCTGCAACGTTCCATTTATGGATTGAAGCAAGCCTCTTGAGTTGGAATCTTGATTTGATGAAGCGATCAAAGAGTTTGGCTTTATTAAAAATGAAGATGAACCTTGTGTATATAAGAAGGTTAGTGGGAGTCATATTGTATTCCTGATATTATATGTTGATGACATATTAATTATTGGGAATGACATTCCTTCATTACAGTCAAAAACATGGTTAGGAAAATGTTTCTCCATGAAAGATTTAGGCGCGATGACCTACATTTTAGGTATCAAGATCTATCGAGATAGATCGAGGAAAATGCTTCTACCTAAGTCGAGTACATATATTGATAAAGTTGAAATGGTTTCGGCATGCAAGAGGCAAAAAGAGGACACTTACCCATGACTCATGGTGTAAAGATCTCTATGGCCCAATGTCCTCAATCACAAGATGATGAGGAGCGTATGAGAGAAAGATCCCTTATGCTTGACAATTGGATCTATCATGTATGCAATGATATGTACTCGTCCAGGATGTCTCAGATGCTTTGAGCATGACGAGCAGAGCAATGATCGAATCCGAGTTAAGGTCATCGATGTGATCAAGAATATCCTCAAGTACCTAAAAAGGACTAAGGATTCATTCTTGGTATATGGAGGTGAAGACGAACTAGCAGTAAAGGGTTACATAGATGCTAGTTTCTAGACTGACAATGATGACTATAAGTCTCAGTCTGGTTTTGTGTTTTGCCTTAATGGTGGTGCTGTTAGCTGGAAGAGTTCGAAGCAAGAGACAGTAGTTGATTCTACAACAGAGGCTGAGTATATTGCTACTTCTAGTGCGGCCAAGGAGGCTGTATGGATTAAAAAGTTCATCACTAAACTTGGTGTTGTTCCAACCATTGTTGATCCGGTTGCTCTATAGTGTGATAATAATGGAGCCATTACATGTGGGCTAAGGAACCCGAGATCTCACCAACCATCCAAGCATATACTTAGGCGGTACCATCTCATCCGTGAAATCATTGATAGAGGAGATGTACATATAGGAAGAGTGCCAAAATATGATAATGTTGCAGATCCACTGACCAAGGCTTTGGCGTAGCAGAAGCACGACGGTCACACTAGTTCCATGGGTATTAGATACATGAGTGATTGGCTCTAGTGCAAGTGGGAGACTGTTAGAGTTTATGCCCTAAAGGCTAATTATTTGATATAATTGCTTAACGTTTTGATATTATATTTGATTGAATAAATGAATGATTTTATTATGGTTTTATTTACTGCGTTATATAAATGTTAACATAATAAAAATCCTTAGAATAGTGATACAAATTATATAGTTTCAAGTATGTGACTTGAACATGAGATTATATAATTATAATTAGTATCATTATTCTTAAATGTCCCTAGTCGAGTATCATTGTTGATGGGACAACAATGATGCATTAAGACTAGTATGTGGATTGACTGATGACCAAATCTCATTGGTCATAAATATATGAGATATTAAGTCAATGCATAGGTACATGTTAGAGAACGGTGTACTGGACAGACCCACCATGAGAATTCTATGTGGAGCATTATGCGAAGTGTCATTAGAAATTCTCATAGTGACAATGATGTAATGGTTCTCTGACCTGAAATCACTATATTACTACACGGGAATTTATGTACTTTGATATCATCAAATGTCACCTTTAATAGGGTGGACTATAAAGGTGATTATTGGGTACATCATGAATCGTGTGAGGAATATGAGTGATCTAGATGGAATTTAACCCTCCTATTTATTAGGGGTGATATCCATAGGCCTCTTGATTGAGTAGGACTATGAAATGCATGGCCATGCTCAAATAGTGATTTGTTTCATATAGTCTACTCATTGATCAAGAAAACTCAGATTAAATTATGAAGAGTATGACACATTCCATGACTCGAGTTTAATCTAGGATATTAAGGTTAAAAGGATTAAATTACATTGAAACATTGGTCACTAAAAGGTTGCATCGAATCATCGATCTTATTATTACTTGGGTAGCAGTGATGCATTACTAGATGCCGCTCACTGTTTATAATTTTATAATATGATTTTAAAATTATTGCCAACGTGATAATAACCTATAGGGTCACACACATAGAACGTAATTTAAAAGGGAATAAATTTAAATTTTAAGGATTTAAATATATTAATATGATTAATAGTATTTAAATCACAAATTTAAATTAAAAGGAAAGTTTGTATATATGTATATTAATTAAGTAAGACTTAATGAAGTTATATATATATATATATATATATATATATATATATATTAGGATTTTATGAAATTAGGTTTTGATTAATTCCATTTAACTACTATATATAGGATATATAGCAGCCTACTTAGGGTTAGATCGTAACTTGAAAACCCTAGTCGCTTCTTAGAGAGAGACTAGAGAGAAAACATACTGATTTCATAAAGGTTCCTTTGGTGGCTAGTACTGCAAGTCCCTCTTATTGCGTAATCGTTCACGGTTAAATGCGGCGTTAAATGTGGATACCATAGAGACGTAGTTTCGTGAGGAATTGCATTAAGGATTCGAGCGCATCAATTTCAGATTCTCATTTTTCATATTCGGTATAATCTCTAAACAACTGAGTTAATTTTTTTTTGCATGGATCCTGTTTTTGGGTTTCAAAAATTGCTTTGAATTTTTATATTTCCGCTGTGTTTTATGTGCCGAAATCCCTACAACAATGACTACGAAATCTGGCAGATGGACGTGAAAATGACCTTCCTTAATGGGAAACTTGAGGAGGATGTGTATATGACACAGCCAGAGGGATTTGTTTCAACGGTTGGAACAAAACAAGTATGTAAGCTACAACGATCCATTTATGGATTGAAGCAAGCTTCTCGTAGGTGGAACATCCGTTTTGATAAGACAATCAAAGAGTTTGATTTTATCAAAAATGTGAATGAACCATGTGTGTACAAGAAGGTTAGTGGGAGCGATGTTTCATTCTTTTTATTATATGTTGATGATATATTACTGATAGGGAATGATGTTCTTATGCTACAATCAATTAAAATTGGGTTATCTAAACATTTCTCCATGAAGGACTTGGGAGATGCATCCTATATTTTGGGGATAAAGATCTATAGAGATAGATCTAAAGGATGCTTGGCTTATCCAAGTAACGTACATTAACTCTATGCTAAAGAGTTTTAGCAAGTAAGATTCCAAAAGAGGTCTCATACCGATGAGCCATAGAATACATCTCTCCAAGAAACATGCCCCAAAGACACCTGAGGAGAGAGACCGTATGACTGAGATTCCTTATGCTTCAGCAATAGAATTTATAATATACGGTATGATATGTACTGGACCAGATGTCGCTCATGTACTTAGTGTAACAAGTAGATATCTGTCGAATCTAGGAGAAGAACACTAGAAGATAGTAAAAAATATCCTAAAGTACATAAGAAGAACTAAGGATGTATTTCTTGTCTACGGTAGGTCTGAATTGAAACTAGAGGGCTTTACAGACTCAAGTTTTCAAATAGACCAACATGACAGTAAATCCATTTTGGGGTATGTGTTTACCTTGAATGGTGGCGTAGTGAGTTGGAAAAGTTCCAAACAACAAACAGTTGTTGATTCAGTGACAGAGACAGAGTACATAGCTGCAAGTGAAGCTGCAAAGGAAGCTATTTGGATGAAGAAGTTCATAACTGAACTTGATATGGTTCCTAGCATTAAAGCACCAGTACCTTTACTCTGAGACAACACCGGAGCTGTTGCGCAGGCTAAGGAACCCAGATCTCATCAGAAATCCAGACACGTGTTGCGGCGTTTTCATTTGATTAGAGAGATCATTGAAAGAGGAGATGTCATCCTGAAGCGTGTGGACTCTTAAGACAATATTGCAGATCCATTTACTAAAGCGTTAACACAACAACAGTTTGATCTTCACTTAGAGAAGATAGGTATGAGATACCACAACGATTGGCTTTAGTGCAAATGGAAGATTGAAAGTATTATGCATACAAGCCAATCATGTATGATAATAAAGCATATACTTTGTAATCAATCTTATTTATTTATTAATAAAATAATTAATTATTAAAGGCATTTATTATCTACATGGTGTTATTTTAATAATATGTGATAAACCCATAGTTTTAAGTAATGCTTTTAGAATCATGATGAGATCATGCTAATGAGATCTAAATTCTTAGATAGCTTAAAACTAAAATGTTCTCAATCAATGGATTACTAAAAAGGGGATTAGTGAATCCGGATAGATTGATACATACATTACTTGCTCATTGGATGAGAATGATTAATCTCATGATCATTTGTTTGGAGACACTAAAGCAAGTATGTAGGTGCTTATTGGAGAATAAGTTCACTGAACGTGACTCGCTAAGGAATACCTAATGGAGTTTTACTTGTCTGTCAATAGGAATTTCTATAGTGATAGTAGTACAAATGATCCTTAGACTTGAGATCATCATAGTATCTTATATATAATGAATTATACTTTGACTTATTCCTTAAGACCCTTAGGGTATATCAAAGGGTATGCTTGGGTGTAATAAGTTATATATGGAGATAATAAATGATCAATAAAGAATCTACCACTTTTAGTAAAAGAAGAAAAATATTCTATGTGATTCGATGAATGACAACCCAAGAATCCTTGGCCAATGTGGAATGAAATTAGAAAGTAGTTTCTAATTTGCATTCATTAGGAGTTGTGTATTTAGGAATCGAAATACATATAATTAAATAAAATAAGACTTGACAGTAATTACATGTTTTATATTTAATTGAGACATTGTATGGTGGAAGGATTGAATTGTATAGTAACTATTTACTCAAAGATTATTTTATGATTAATATTGAAATCTATATTATCTAGAAAGTCGTTGATCGCTAGGGAGGCTTATCTCTATTTTAGAATAAATATTATTTATTTAAATAAATTAATAGTTTAATTTATTTATTTAAATAAGATTAGAATTGTTTTAATTGATTTATTCAAAATCGGTTTAATATGGAGAACCTAAATGATCACACCATAAAAGGAAGAATAATTATTTAATAAGTTAATTGCATAATCGTAATAATATAAGTTAAGTATATTTAATTTAATCTATGGTGATAGAATAAATTAAATAGCTTAATATTTATTATTTAATATTTAGGAAATATTAAATATAAATTAATAAAAGGAGTCTTATTAATATTATTACAATTATTATTATTATTAATTTCTAAAAGAGTTTAGAAATTAATTTAATATAAGTATTCTCATTTATTCCTAATATGATTAGGAGGGAAGGAGTTTAATTAATTATTCCTAATAAGATTAGGGAGCCCAATTAATTAAAGGAGTTTAATTAATTAAATAATACTTTATTTTAATTATATTGGGTTACCTGATATCTTTATAAGAGGAGTCTTATATCAGATATTAGAAA
Organism: Panax ginseng; assembly: GCA_020205605.1. Lineage (NCBI taxonomy): Eukaryota > Viridiplantae > Streptophyta > Magnoliopsida > Apiales > Araliaceae > Panax > Panax ginseng. The sequence continues at coordinate 109,795,084 of CM035131.1, read as the reverse complement.
TACGTAATTCCAAAAGTTGGAGAGTACGCCCCTTTTTCTATAGAGATAGGAAAAACTAGGATTTGAGCCAATACACCATTCTTCTTGAAAATTCTTCTTCCTTGGTTGATCACCTCTAGAGGCCATACACTTGAGTGCCTAACATTAATCAAAGGAAGGAATCTACCTGGAGATTCAAGGAGATCACGGAGAAGTAAGAGTTGAACTCATACCTGTGGAAGCTCGTATCTACAAGGGTATGATTCCATAACTTCTTGTTCTTCGTTTTAATTAATAATATGCATAAAAGGATGGTCCAAGTAATTGGTTTGTGAAAATTTTTAAAATCTGATTTTACTTTGCTTCCGCTAATTTTGCAATTTGATTGCTACTTTAATCTTCACGAAACCTTACACCTTGAACATCATAAAATGATTTTTTGTTCTCTTTAAACTAAGAAAGATATGCCACATGAATTGGCGAAAATATTTCGATTGTTGTTCGAGTTGTTGTTAGAGATTTAGCTAGACAAAAATTGAAAGATGTTTATGCAGTTCAAGCGTTTCTTGAGAAGTTATGTCAAACCAAATTATTTTGGTGCGAATTCAATTAACCTCACTTTCACTTTACAAATGCAAACAATTAGCACAGTAGTAAGCAAGGATCGATCCCACAGAGAGTGATTTGTTTTATATTTATTCTATTATTTTGATAGAAAATAAAGATGGGTATTTTTTGGAAATTGTTTTGAAACTAAGAAAACAAGAATTAATGATGAAGTTAACAAAAAATATAAAAATTTCAGTTCTGCAGTTCAGTTTCAACAAGTACAGCAATCAATTAATCAAGTTATTATTATTTTCCCTTCAATGAAACTATTAGCCCTAGATAACAATAAGCTCTGCTATCTGAAATTCTCCTTGGGTTATCACTGTATGAAACAAGCTCTCCACCAAATTCTAACTAGCATACAACCTAGAATAAGCTCTCTAGATTTAATATGATAGAAGCATTAAGAAATAGAGAATTAGGCTAATCCAAGCAACAAACACATAAGCTCGATTTGCTTAACTTATTTTTTAATAATCTTAGCAATACACAAAAGCTTGTCCACAATTAGTATTACCAAGTTGCTACTGTGATGAAGAAAGATATCAATTACACGTAATACCAATCTTAATCCAGCAGATGATAATGATCAAATTAACACAATTGGCCATATCAAATCAATTAGATCAATTAGCATGCAATCAATGAAAACAGATTATCAGAAGAAATTTCATACAAGAAGGAATAAATAATAATACTCAATTAATTAATTAATTATAACAAGGATTCACCTCCCTTTAGAACTAAATGAAAAGAACTAGCCTGACATGCTTTTGAGTTTGCACTCCAATAGATGATAGTTGATAGTTGAATTAACAAAACCCTAACTCTCATTCTCTATTTATAGTGTTAGACAAAGTCCTAAATCCTATAGGAAGTAGAAATCCAAATCCTAAAAGAAATTACAAATCATAACTAGTTTCCATAAAGAAATAGAATTCAATTTGGAAATAAATCTTAGTCTAAAGGAAATCTTAAAGCTAATAGAAATATAAATCCAATTCCATATAGAAGTCTGCCAAAATCTACATTTAAAAACTTTCCAAAAATCCAAGATTTTCCTATTTTCCCGCTCAAATTCGCTGGGGCGAAATTCCATTTCCTACTGCGACATCCTTTGGTAAAACGAGCATAACCTTTGATCCGGGAGGATTTACGGAGCCTGCTACCTATCAAAACGAAGATATCGACGAGATCTACAACTTTCATTCTTTGAGATTTGACAGATTCTGGTTGGATCAAGGTTGAAATTAGGCTCCAAGTGACTGCTATGTAAATCGCAACTTCCAAACTTAGAGGTTCAACGTTCGTTTAGTAAAAAGATCATAATTTTTTCATATGAACTCCGATCGGGACGATTCAAGATGTTCCTGAAAGTTAAGGAAAAGCTCTACAATCAAATCCAAGTCCAAAGCCAAGACCATGCATCCAACTTAATGCTAAAAACCCTGCAATTTTTCCTTTTTCCTCATTTCAGCTCCAATTCTTCCTGAAATCATTAAACACCTTAATAAGCTCATATACACATGAAACATGCAATAAAACTAAACATAAAGGAATCAAAATAAATGAATAATACGCACTCATTAAATTTCCCCACACTTAGCCTTTACACGTCCTCGTGTAAACCAAAAGTTTGATTTCCAAAAAAATTCTATTCAACCATTATGTCAAAAGATTTCAAGGTACAAATCATGACTTTTAACACTAAACTCACAGAAATCTAATCAATGCCTCATCAGTTAACTCACAATGAACAACCTTACCATTTCATCAACAAACTTCATTAAACCAACCTGTAACCACAAAAGAAACTTTCCTACAGTCCACATACTTACTCAACTTGGTTATTATGGAAAAAAAACCGTGCACACTGACTCATAACCAAGAACAAACTTTTTCTTGCTTTTTAATTTTTTTTTATAGAACCTTCTTTTTAGCACAGATGAATGTATTTTCATGCTCTTTTCTCGTATTTTTTTTCTTGATATGTGCAATGTCTCCTTTTCTTAGGCTTTTCAGAGTTACCCATTAGTGAACTTTCCACCAACGACTCCCACACCAGATGTTTTTAGGGCGCTAGGTGTAGAGACACCCCTAAGGCTTACTTGTTCAAGTAACAAAGGCCACAAAAGTCGACTAGTCAAGTTGTTGTTATCCATCACACTTTTCAGCGTGAATACCGATGCTTCTCGAGGCTTGGATACCCAGTTATTTCACACAATGGACATTGAAGCAAATTTTTCAATCACCAGAATTTTCTTTTCTCTTTTTTTTCATTCATCATTTTTTTTCACATGGTTCTGCAACAACATAAGCAAGTTAAACAGTTCCAAGTCATGAAATCAGTGCACATAGACAACTCCATAAATAACTTAGCCAAATAAACATGCTTTCCATATTCAAGTACTCATGTATCATAAATTCAATTCAAATCAATTACTATGGATCATGGCTTACTTGTCATCATTCATTAATAAATTAAGCAACAAACAGATTCTGAATTTTAGCATCAATTTTCAAGTTTTGACTTTAACCTTCGAACACATAGGCAAATAGAATCATGGATGTTTTTCAACTTTCCATCAAAATTGGATTATTGTTCTTACATAAAATAAAACCTAAATCTCCCCCCACACTAAAACCTTACATTGTCCCCAATGTAAGAAAATCATGCAAAGAAGAAAATACTACTAGCTAACATGCAATAAAAAATTAAAAAGTGAAGGGATAGAAAAATCAAATCTGAAATCTTGGGTTGCCTCCCAAGTAGCTGCCCTTGTTTATTGTCATTGGCTTGACATCATCCTTCTCATCCTATGTAATTGGACTTGTGTACTTCAAGTGGACTGGTAACAGTTTTAATTTATTAGAAGCATCCTTTAAATCATGATTTTGCTCCATTCCAGCCATCAAATCCTCCTTGTATATTTGCTCAAGTGATTCCTGCACTATAGAGTCAACAACATCAATAGCAAAACAGAATTAACATTACCAAGATACCTCTTAACTTTATATATTTCGAACTGGACATGTGCATCATCCAATTCCATGCGTAAGGTCCCATGGTGTTTATCATTCTGTGTTTTTTTTGTTTGCACCGATGTATCATCTATATCCTCTTTGTAAAGATCTGCAAAACATATTAAATTGTTATCTTCTACTTCTTTTTCATCCTTTTCAGACTTTGAATACTTGATTTCTTCTTCAAATTCAGTAGTAGCCTCAAGCACTTCAAACTGGTTTTCACTAGTGAACTCCTCATCATCTTTAAGTTCTTGTTCCCTATTCACCATTTCTTCCAGGAATTTTTCATTAGACTCTATATACCACGTTGAATTCTTTCCAACTTTCCATTTCCTTGTTAGAACTTGGGGAAAAGGTAGTTTCGATTCAAGTCGAAAGAGGTGGAAATTTGTGCTTGAGTACATCATCGCGCTTCTTTTTTCACTATCATCGGACTTTGCTTTGTATTGAATTTCCTTGTCACGATCCTCCGCATCACATCTCAATGTTATGGCATTTATATTTTCAACCGCTTTGAGAAAGTGACCTTCCTACTATGGTTAAAGTCGACCAACTTGGTCCCTTAGATCTTGAACAGAAGTTCTTGTCTCCTGCTGGAATTGTTGTGTTTGACTCATGAACTATTGTGTTTGGTTCATGAATGCCTTAAACATATCCTCCATAGATGTCCCAGAATTGACAGGTACTTATTGGTTCTTTGTGTGGTACTGAGGTTGAGCTTGCTGAAAACATTGCTTATTCATTGCAGCCATTTGTCGAACTATAGCATTTAATTCAGAAATTTATTGCTCAATATTACAAGTGCTCACTTCTTTTACCCTTTGTAATGCATAAGTCATCCTAGTACCATACTGTTGTGAGTTGGCTGTCATGGTTGTAACTAAGTTCTTTGCAACTTCTGGAGTTTTGTCTACCAGTGCTCCTCCACTAGCTGCATCGATCATACTTCTTTCCATTGGTAGCAACCCCTCATAGAAGTATTGGATCAAGTGATGGTCATCAATTCCGTGAGGTGGACAGCTGGAACACAACTTCTTGAACCTTTACCAATACTCGTATAGAGTTTCTCCATTGAACTGCCTGATTCCACATATCTCTTTCCTTGTATCGGCAACTCTTGATGCAGGGAAATACCTCTCCAAGAATAACCTTTGCATATCAGTCCATGATCGTATTGATCCTGATAGTAGATAGTATAACCAGTCTTTAGCCAAATCCGCTAAGGAGAATGGAAAAAGTCTAAGCTTGATATGCTCCTCTGTTACTCCTTGTGATTTCATCGTGGAACACACCACATGGAACTCCTTTAGATGCTTATATGGATTTTCACCTATAAGACCACGAAAAAAAGGCAAAAGACGAATTAGTCTGGAGTTAAGTTCAAAAGCAACATCTAAAGTAGGATACTCAATACAAAAAGATGGTTGAGTCAGATCAGGAGTAGCTAGTTCTTTTAAAGTTCTGTTATTGTGTGGCACCGCCATCTCTTCTACTTCAAGTGATGGAACAAGAGCTTCTTTTGTATCTGCAGTTTTCTCTATCTCTTAATCAAAATTTAAGTCAATAAAGTTAGAGGAAGGAGTCATAAAACAAAAACAAAAAGCAAATAATAAAAATAAACGAAAACAAAGAATAAACAAAAACAAATAACACTCCCCGGCAACGACGCCAAAATTTGGGAGCTGTCGTTTACACTCCTAAATTAACCTCACTTTCACTTTACAAATTCAAACAATTAGCACAGTAGTAAGCAAGGATAGATCCCACAAAGAGTGATTTGTTTTATATTTATTCTACTATTTTGATAGAAAATAAAGACGGGTATTTTTTGAAAATTGTTTTGAAACTAAGAAAACAAGAATTAATGATGAAGTTAACCAAAAATATAAAAATTTCAGTTCTGCAGTTCAGTTTCACCAAGTACAGCAATCAATTAATCAAGTTATTATTATTTTTCCTTCAATGAAACTATTAGCCCTAGATAACAATAAGCTCTGCTATCTGAAATTCTCCATAGATTATCACTGTATGAAACAAGCTCTCCACTAGATTCTAACTAACATACAACCTAGAATAAGCTCTCTATATTTAATATGATAGAAGCATTAAGAAATAGAGAATTAGGCTAATCCAAGCAACAAACACATAAGCTCGATTTGTTTACTTGTTTTCTAATAATCTTAGCAATACACAAAAGCTTGTCCACAATTAGTATTACCAAGTTGCTACTTGTGATGAAGAAAGGTATCAATCACACGTAATACCAATCTTAATCTAGCAGATGATAATGATCAAATTAACTCAATTGGCCATATCAAATCAGTTAGATCAATTAGCATGCAATCAATGACAACAGATTATCAGAAAAAATTTCATACAAGAAGGAATAAATAATAATACTCAATTAATCAATTACTTATAACAAGGACTCACCTCCCTTTAGAACTGAATGAAAAGAACTAGCCTGACATGCTCTTGAGTTTGCACTCCAATAGATGATAGTTGATAGTTGAATTAATAAAACCCTAACTCTCATTCTCTATTTATAGTGATAGACAAAGTCCTAAATTCTATAGGAAGTATAAATCCAAATCCTAAAAGGAATTATAAATCATAACTAGTTTCCGTAAAGAAATATAATTCAATTTGGAAATAAATCTTAGTCTAAAGGAAATCTTAAAGATAATAGAAATATAAATCCAATTCCATATAGAAGTCTGCCAAAATCTACATTTAAAAACTTTCCAAAAATCCAAGATTTCCCAATTTTCCTGCTCAAATTCGTTGGGGCGAAATTCCATTTCCTACTACGACATCCTTTGGTAAAACGAGCATAACCTTTGATCCGGGAGGATTTACGAAGCCTGATACCTATCAAAACGAAGATATCGACGAGATCTAAAACTTTCATTCTTTGAGGTTTGACAGATTCTAGTTGGATCAAGGTCAAAATTAGGCTCCAAGTGACTATTGTGTAAATCGCAACTTCCAAACTTTGAGGTTTAACGTTCGTTTAGTGAAAAGATCATAACTTTTTCATATGAACTCCGATCGGGACGATTCAAGATGTTCCTGAAATTTAAGGAAAAGCGCTCTACAATAAAATTCAAGTCCAAAGCCAAGACCATGCATCCAACTTAATGCTAAAAACCCAGCAATTTTCCCTTTTTCCTCATTTCAGCTCCAATTTTTCCTGAAATCATTAAACACCTTAATAAGCTCATATACACATGAAACATTCAATAAAACTAAATATAAAGGAATCAAAATAAATGAATAATACGCACTCATCACCTTTTATAGGGGATTATATTATGCGAAAGCATTAAAATGTTTATGCACAAAACATTGTACAAAGGGTTGATCCCCCTGAATACGAGAAGAAATGTCCATATAGTCTTATGACTGTTAAAGGTTGAAGTCGAGATACTTGGTTACCTGGGGTCGTAGTTCAAGGTCTTTTGACCCCTCAGCATGATTTGGAATCATTTAAATTTCTGAGTTATTCATATTGCTTCCCAATTATTGAGCAATTATGGAAGATTCTTATTATTTTGAAAGGTGAAAGTGGAAAACATGAGATATTCCTTAGAAAAGGGTAAGTCATAAGATACGACATGTGATGATGAAAAGTTAAGCAAATCATAATAATTTCAAGAAAGAAAAGAAATTCTGATGAGAGAAGGAATAAAGTTATTAAAGTATAATGTAAAAGTTTTAAAAGAGAAAGTTGTAAAGAATGCGATGATTTTAGAAAGATCTTTATAGAAAGAATTTGGTTATAGAATCTAGTGAATAAAGGTTAACGTAAAATCTATTTTGGTAAATTGTATTGTCGAAGATTTGTAAATTAAAATTTAGAGAACGAAAATCTTAAAAGAAGAGGTGAATGTAATATCCTGAGTGTTTTTGAGTTGAGTATATGATAATGATTCTTAGAAAATGATAATGAACGGGTTAAAGAATATATAAAACTCAAATATAATTAAGTTTAAGTAAAGTTTGTGAGATAAAGTCTATAAGAGTTTGTTGTGAAAAGCAAATGTAATAGAAAATATAAAACCTATACTAAGATAATGTGTTAAGTGACTCAACGATAAAACATTTTGAAGGGATTGGTTGAAAATCGAGTAAGAGAGGTTTCAGTGATTCCAAGGACGGAATCCTTATAAGAAGGGAATGATGTAACAACCTGAATTTTCAGAAGTTATTAAAATAAGAATTTAGTAAACAAAATTCTTAATAAAAGATGTGTTGATAATATATATGTATTTATATATTGGGAAAATGAGGTTTAACAATTAATTATATTGTTGAAGAAATTAAATAATATTTGTAATTTAATTAAGTTGAAATTATAATATGAAATAAGATAATTTGATTGTTATGCCTTGTTGGCAATGGAATTTTTATGAATTAATTTCATAAATAATGTGAGTAATTCACTTAATTTAAATCGTGAATTAATATAATTGTTTTAATAGAAGGTAATATATTACATGAAAATGTACTATGTTAATGTATTACAATAGTGAATTTTTGTAAATAGTAAAATATTTATTAAATAAAATAAATATTTTAGTTGAAATAGTTATGGAATAAAATGAATATTCGATAAAAATTATTAGAGAATAATTTATTTAAGTATGCTAATATTGATTAAATAATTTTATAATCAGTGCGTACTTTATTACACTAATGGAATGGAACTATTCCAATTTAATTAAATAATTAAATTAGAGGATTAATGATTTGTTAAACAAATTATAATTATATTAGCTAATTAAATATTGTGTTGGCTAAATAAAGATTATAATTTAATTGGGTAATGTGTGACATGAGTACTATAGGATAAGAGAATTATAAAAATAAAATAGAAAGGGTTTTAAAGTGTGTCAACCAAACAAGGTCTTATGACCTTTGGTATATTGTAACTGCTGAGACCCTTAATTTATTTGAGCGTAAACCGTTTATCAGTTTTTATGTTACGCATTATTTTGCAAGTTTAAATAGCAGAGAAAAAGGGAAGCCTTATAGAGGGTTTGAGAGATAGAGAAATTTTTTGTAGAATAAGAAGAGAAATCCTGAGAATCAAGAGGGAAGAAAAGGTGTAATCAAGGCTTCCTAATCATCTTCTAACCAATCTAAAGAAGAAATCAAAGGTAACAACTTGGTTGTAAAATTTATTTTGTGTTCTTATATATACTTCCTGTAAATGGATTTTGGTAGAGGATTTGCTAAGAATTGGTGATATACTTGTTAATAGATGTGTATAATCTAGTATATAACCTCTGTAATGGATTTTGTAGTAATCGGATTGGTGTAAATATGTTAAAAGATAAAGAATTTGAGTTTTGGCATAATATGTACAAGATGACTTATTTTAGACCCAAAATTGATGATTAAATCATGTGATAAATTGTAAATTGATGATAGTTTGTATTAATACATTGAGAAATGAAAAGAATACAAGTGGAACGAATCTTTTTGGTTAAGAAACGAATTCGTAGCGAATTAATTCGCTAAATATGTTTAAAACATGAAAATATAGCATGGACACTGAATTGGAACCCTTAAAATGAATTGTTAATGTTTTTATAGTGTTATAATTATTCTGTAGATGAGTAGTTCAGAGTTTAACAAGTTCAAATAGTTGAATACCAACTAATTCTTACTTAAAATGAAGAAGTTATAAAGATTTGAAGTATGTACATAAAAACATTGTAAAATCTAAAATCTGGGCGAAGCTGAGCGCGGGCGTGCAGCTGGGAGATGCTAGAGAGCGCGAGCAAATTGGAAATGTGAAGGAAATGGGCGCGGTCGTGCCCATACTGTGTCAGGTGTGACTGTTTTGACCTGTTTTAGTAAAATATGCATAACCTTTGCATAAGAACTCCGATTGAGGCGATTCAAGATGATCCAGAACGAGGAAGAATAGACCTAAACTTTTGTTCTTTAATTTTTTTAGATTTGAAGTCGAGAACAAGGGTAAAAATTGTGATCTTTGGGACTGATATGTATTCGGAGGCAATTGGAGGGCGTCGAGCATACACGTATGCAAGTGTAGTGTTTCTGAAGATAAAAGATGTTGTTCTAAGTTATAAAACATGAATATTAGTAAGTATAATGATACTTATCATTAATAAATGATGTATTTAATAAGTTGTATAAGCATATTAAGCATACACAAGAGAGATAAATTGGGCGTGTGATGAATGAACGTTGAAACGTCGTGACAAGTGTTAATGAACTTAAAAATTGTTTCAATTCAAATGAAATAAATATTATAAGATATGGAATATGGTTAATATAAATCAATAAGGAGTCCTAGCAAGACTTAAACACTTGAATGAACTTCGAGTGTGACCTAAGAAGAAATATAGTGATATATAAGTCGAAAGTTAACACAATCAAATTGAACATTGTGTATTGATAGTAGGATGGGTTATGAGATATAGAGTAAAGTTTACATTACAACTATTATGTATTGCTATGTGACTAATAGTTGATGTGCATGATTATATAATTGTGTAGGGCACGTGAAGTGCAAATAGCTGTAAGCTGTTAAACTGTTATTGGAAATCAAAGATCAAGGCAAGTCTTTCAGTTCCTATTTGTTGTGTGAACTTGATGATGAACTGTTTTCAATCTTTATTACAAAGAGTATGATGTGTTATATATGTTGAAAGTATGAAATGTTAAAGTCAATTTATGACTACGTTGATTGAGTAAAAAATGTTAATTGAGTAAGGAACTCAATCTTTATACTTGTTATGTGAACTGCAGCATGTATTGTATGTTAGTCTAATGATTATAAGATGTATATGGAGCATGTTTTTATGTGATACGTGATGCATGAAAACTGTTAGATTTGTTGGGCTGTCGAGCTCAACCTTGCAAATAACCATTTTTGCAGGTTAAGGATTTAAGGTAACGCTATGTGCTACTTGAATGACATGGAACAGATGCAACGTAGGGAGATTAAATACTTTAGCTATAGTTGTTATTCTTTTAAACCATGTTTAAGGTTTTGAGATATGTACTTGATAATTTATAATTATGTAATAATAAACTGTAAAGTTTGAATTATCTGATATATAAAGGTTATCAGATTGAAATGTAGGATTTTATAAAATTACTCTGATGAAGCGAATCATAAAATAAATTTGATTCAGAGATGTGTAGATGATAAAGGTTTTGATTCAGGGAAATAAACAAAGTAAGAAGACAGAAAAGATAATAAAATTAATGTGTGATAATTTTATGAGTTGAGTATTTAATTTCATAAGATAATTAAACTAAATGAATTATTAAATAATTATAATGTCATTCTAATTTAATTTGATAATTGAATTATAGATTTATTAGTTTCTTAAATAAAATTATAATTTATTGTGGGAATTATAGTTATATGACAAATGTTAATTTGAATTATGAATTTAATTAAATTAGTTTTATAATGGGTATGACATAAGAACTATAGTATAAGGAAAATATAAAAATAAATTAAAGGGGGATGTATTAGTGTGCAAACCAAACAAAGCCTTGTGGCTTTTGGTTAATGTAACAATTGAAGTATTTTGGCTTGATTAAACTGATAAACCACGTTTATCAGTTTATTTTGCGTATATTGTGTGTTAGTTGGTTTATATTACGTACTATCCTAAGGCTAAGTTAGAAACACAGAGAGTTAGAGAAGAAGAACAAAAGAGAGTTACAGAGAAATTGAGGGTTCTCTGTGAATTGGGAATCAAGGAGGAGAAGGAAGGCTAAATTAGCAATCATCATCATATTATAAGAAGTAATCAATTAAGGGTAATAAACTAACTCTTAATTTATATGTCATGTTTTTCTCAAAGTCTTCACTGTAAAATGAATTTGATGTGATGATTAGATGAGATGTTGTGTATATAAGTTTATGGGTATGTATAATCTATTATAAATAATCTAGAAGTGATGTTGAAGGAATCAAAATTCGTGTAAATATGTTGAAGAAAAGGAATTTGAGTTTTGGTTGTAATATGTGTATTATGACTGTTGTAGAGTTAAAATTAGTTATGATTTCATGCTGTAAATTGAAGGTTGATGATTGTTTATGGTAGAACTTTGTGATACGAAAATAATGTGATTTGAAAAAATTAAAATGGTTGAAAATTAAAGTCGTGGTGACTGATTTCGCTATGTATGACAAAATATGAAAATTAGTATGAACTTGGAATTTGAGTCCTTAAATTGGTTGTTAAAGTTGTTTGTGATGTTAGAATTGCTTTATAAATATTTGGTCTTGAGTTTATAAAGTTTATAAACATCTGAGTTTGGTTAATTTGGAGTTGGGTGAGGAAATTGGAATTTTTGTATAGAGCAGAGTCTGAGTTCGTGTTTCTGGAAAACTGAATCTGGAGTCGAGCGCTGTCACGCTGCTTTTGGACGCTATCGCGCTGGATCCAAGAGTAGTTAGGGCGCGACCGTGCTAGTGGTCAATCAGACCCAATAATGAATTGTTAACGGTATAGCTTGGGGAATGTTAACTTAACTTATTTTAATGATTGTGAAGAAGCCTAAAATATGTTATAAGACATAATAACATATCGTAATCACAAAGTTGAAACTATAAGTTATGAATTAATAAGTTGTGAAAGTCTGGAATGTGATATCATGAGAATTGGAGTTAATTTTCAATCACCATGTCGTGTACTATAATATAATTGGGAGTTTAAGTACATGGTATGTGAATGATTAGGATAATCGGATCTTATGCTAAAGATTATAGACTTGACTAAAATGAGAAGTAAACCAGTAAAGTTAGTGTTAATATAATTAATCGGTATTGTGATCCTAATGGTATATGTAGGGTATTTGGCAAACGTGTGTTATAATTGTGTAGCTTATGCACAAGGCAAATTCCTAAAGCTTAATCTTATGTTGAGCAAGTTTCTTAGCTCTATATTGTTTACGATTATGCAAGTTCTTGTATCCTAATTCTTTTACATTGTGCAAGTTTCATATTCCTACCTTGATGTCATTAAGCAAGCTTCTTATCTTTAATCTTTTATTGAGTGAGTTCCTAACTTTTGTTTCTTGCCATTTAAAGCATAAATTGTTTAAGTTCATTGTCCCAAATGATATTTTCTAACTCTTTTGGATGTAATACTTTGGATACAATGTTTATCCAATTGTATATTGTTGATATTCAACCTTTGATTAAAATATTGTTGTTCAATCTTATATTATCGTATTGAACCTCGAGTGGCTAGTAAATCTTTAATGAAATTGGTTAGTCCATAGTTGATGACAGTTCTAAAATTCTAGAAACGATGTTAAGCTAATCCAAACTAAACTTTCTTTAGTGAGGAAATTCTAAAGTCAAACTGAGGTGAATAACCCTAATATAGGGGATTATGTATGCGTTAGCATTTAGATGTTTGTGCACAATATATGGTACGATGAGATGATCCCCCTAAGTACGAAAGAAAAGGTCTGTATAGTCTAATGACTGTTAAAGGTTGATGTAGAAATACTTAGTAACCTTGGGACACAGTTTGTGGTCTTAAGACCCTCAGATCAAATTCTCAAACAAGTTCTCTATTATTTAGTATTTATTGCTTAATCTTATGTTATTGCTATTGTCATCATTATATTAGTGAGAAATTGTTTGCTCACTCTTGCTATTAACACTGCAACTAAAGTTGAGAAAGTTGATGAGCCGTCTTCTAGCAAAGGCAAGGGCAAGATGTCTAAATGATGAAGACTTATTTGATTTTACCTAACTGAACTTCTGTTATAAAACTTATTTAATTATGATGTATTCCGCAGGCTGATGTAATAAGTTAAGGTTAGATTACCTGGGATTTTTTTAAAGATGATGTAACCCTTTAATGGGGAGGATTATTATTTAAGTTGTTTAATTTATGTCTTTATCCTGATTATAGGTAGTCAGATGTAATTATTTTGGATAGTGAGCACCAAATCCTGTGGGAATGAAGTACCCGGATTTGGGGGTGTCAACTGCAGCCTAATGTGTATTTATATGTACAGCCAAGGGCTTGGCAAGGCATAGATCACTGAGCAAGTGTAGTCTGCGAGCCCCTAGTCATATATTGTATTCTTTGTTATTGAGTGAGCAATAAAAGGTTGGGACGTTATCCTGTAAACACTGTGTTGGCTTGTGTGTGTGGCTTCATTATACAAATTGTGCTTGTGTGATTGACAGGTTACTGACTGGTTGGGTGAACCAGTGCATCACAAGGAGAACATAGACGCGAAAAAAAATAGTGTCAAATTGTACACCCTCTGAAAATTGGTATCAGAGCTTCGTTAGAGAACGATGGCGAAAAATACTAGTCAGATCATTGAAATGTAAGAGAGATTGTAGTTGCTGGAAACTTATGTGGGCATACGGTTGGTTGGTGAAGAAGGTTCGCTGATGGACCAGTTTAGAGAATCATCTGCTCTCCTGGAGAACTTTTGTGCTGAAGTGGCTGAACATGTCGTGGTGTTCAACAAGAAGTTGGATGACATAGCTCTTGATGTGTTGGATATCACGAATCGAACCCTCGAAGTTTCTGAATGATTCAAAAGAATGAATTAAGACATGGCACTGATTAAACGTGATGAGGCTGGTGGTTCAATGAGTGGATATGGACACCACTCGAAGTTGTGAGTCCTTGAACCCAAATCCTTTAGAGGCAGTCAAAATGCCAAGGAATTGGAAAATTTTCTATGGGACATGGAGCAATACTTCATGGCTATCCATATCCTAGACCGAGAGAAGGTCATAATTACTAGCATGTACCTGACGGAGGATGCAAAACTCTGGTGGCGAACTCAGACTGAGGATGATGTTAGTGCGAGCAAACCAAAGATTGAGACATGGGAAGTTCTCAAGAAGGAATTGAAGGATCAGTTCCTGTCTCTTAATACTTCATGGCTACCAAGAGATAACTTGAAGCATTTAAAACAGACAGGATCTGTTTGGGAGTATGTGAAAGAGTTTAGTTCTTTGATATTGGACATCAAGAACATGTCTAAGGAAGACAAGTTGTTCAATTTCATGTCGGGTTTACAACAGTGGGCGCAGACTGAGTTGCGTAGACAAGGTGTCAAAGACTTGCCTACAGCAATTGCAGTGGCTAATAGTCTGGTGGACTATAAATATTCTGGTCCCAATGCTGCTGATGGTAATAAGAAGCAGATGGGTAAGAAAGAAAAGGGCGGTTCCAAAGATGGCAAGATGGACAAGCAATCCAAGAAAGGTGGAGACAAGCAATCCAAGCCTAAAGGTGATGGACAGTCTAAGGACATAAGCAAAGGTTGCTTCATATGTGGAGGTCCCCATCGGATGAGGGAATGCCCAAAGAAAGAGAAAGTGAATGCTATGGTTCCCAATGACTCAAATGATGATGGAACATCAGATGGTGCGAGAATGAACCCATTGCAACTGTTGGGTGCTTTGTAGACCCAAAAGGCAAAGACACTCACTCCACGTGGACTGATGTATGTGTCAGTGGTTGCTAATGGCCAGGAAGTGTTGGACATGGTAGATACTAGTGCTACCAATAACTTTGTTGTAGAGAGGGAAGTGGAAAATTTAAAGTTGAACTTGTAGCAGAAAGCAAGTAAAATCAAGGCTGTAAATTCTGAGGCCAAACCAATTCATGCCACGGCGATGGCGGATTTAAAGGTTGGTCAGTGGGAAGGGAAGTGTAGCTTGATGGCTATTCCTTTGGATGACTTTGATCTTATCCTAGGAATCGATTTTCTGATAACGGCGAAGTCCATCGTGATTCCTCATCTCGGAGGATTGATGATCACCGATGAAAGATGTCAGGTTTTGTGAATGCTATATACCCAAACCTGGAGAAGAAGGAAGGCAAGTAAAAGACTGGTTTGTTGTTTGCGGTTTAGCTTAAGTCTGGGCTTAAAAGGGGCGAAGAAACCTATTTGTGTGCTTTAACTGAGATTAAGCCGGGTGTAGTCTAAGAGGTGCCAGATACTGTTGCTAAGTTGCTGGATGATTTCAAAGATGTGAAGCCTCCAGAACTACCAAAGACCCTTCCTCTAAGGCGTGTTGTTGATCATAAGATAGAATTGGAGCCAGGTGCAAGACCCCCCCTACTCAAGCCCCTTATAGAATAGCGCCTTCTGAGTTGGTAGATTTGAGAAAGCAATTGACAGAGTTGCTAGAATCTGGCTTTCTGCGACCCTCCAAGGCTCCTTATAGTGCACCTGTGTTGTTTCAGATGAAACAAGATGGCTCGATGAGGATGTGTGTGGACTACAAGGCATTGAATAAGGTCACTATCAAAAATAAGTACCATATTCCTAATGTTGTTGACTTGTTTGATCGTTTATCCCAAGCCAAATACTTTATGAAATTGGACTTGAGAGCTGGGTATTGGCAAGTGAGGATTGCTACTGGTGATGAAGCTAAAACAGCCTGTGTGACAAGGTATGGTTCGTATGAATTCCTTATAATGTTGTTCGGCTTAACCAATGCCCCAGCTACATTTTGTAATCTTATGAGCGATGTGTTTTATGAGTATCTAGATAGATTTGGTGTTGTCTATCTAGATGACATTGTTGTATATAGTGAAACACTAGATGGTCACCTTGAACATCTTAAGTTGGTTTTTCAAAAGCTGAGAGAGTTTCATTTGTATGTGAAAAAAGAGAAATGTGAGTTTTTTAGAGCAGAGATCATGTTCCTTGGGCACTGGATTAACTAAAGACATGTGAGAATGGATGAGAGAAAAGTCCAAGCTATTATCGAATGTGTTGGAAGAATACATATCTTGATTTGATGTTTAAAGTAAACGTTCATGATTATATGTGAAGTCCTTCAAGGAATATATGTACAAGGACTTAGTGATAGATCAAAATTGTTAGGTTGATCTAAGCTTTCAATGTTCATCATTCTGTAAATGAATGTATAGATAAAGAGATCAAAGATGTTAGGTTGATCTATATCTTGAAATATAATAGACTAGTAATTGGTTTAGTGCCTAAAGGCGCACTGCTACAGAATAAAAAAAAATTAGATTAAAATTGAAAAATACTACATTACCTAAAAGACTTTTTTGTAACCTAAAATAACTTGCAATCGAGACATAACAATTATCATAATTCACCAAACCTCCACAATAATTAATTTTTCTTTAAAAATAGATATCCAAAAAAATCTAAACCTATTTACACAACTTAAAAATCATCAATAACAATTTTTATAATTCACCACACCACCATAATAACAATTATTATTATTACTACTATTATAATAATAATTATTATTATAATTATTATCATTATTGTTATTTGATTTGGGCGGGAATTTTTAGTGTGAGATGAAATGTGAGCCTTTAGATTAAGTTAGAAGAATTGAGATGAAATCTGAACCGTTCTTGTGGTTTGTCAAATGAAATATTCAAAATGGTTTCTGTTTTATTATATAGATATTATAATTATTTTTATTATAATTATTATTATTATTATTAGTACTATTATAATAATATTTATTATTAGTAGTACAATTATAATTATAATTAATATTATTATTATTATTATTAGTACTATAATTAATATTATTATAATTATTATTATTATTATTATTATTTGTTTGTTTGTGTTTGTGAAGAAGAGAGGATAGAGAAAGATTTTATGTGTGAACATGAGAGAGAGTATGGTGTATGGGTGAATTTGATTAGGCCGGGAAGAAATATGAGCTTTTAGATTAAGTTGGAAGAATTAAGTTAGAATAAATCTGAACCGTCCTTTTGCTTTGTCAAATGGGTTCTATTTTATTATATAGATTTATTATTATTAGTACTATTATAATTATTATTATTATTATTATTATTATTATTATTATTATTATTATTATTATTATTATTACTACTACTACTACTACTACTACTACTACTACTACTACTACTATTATTATAATTATTATTATTATTATTATTATTATTATTATTATTATTATCATTATTGTTATTATTATTGTTATTTGATTTGGGCGGGAATTTTTAGTGTGAGATGAAATGTGAGCCTTTAGATTAAGTTGGAAGAATTGAGATGACATCTGAACCGTTCTTGTGGTTTATCAAATGAAATATTCAAAATGGTTTCTATTTTATTATATAGATATTATAATTATTTTTATAATAATAATAATAATTATTATTATTATTATTATTATTATTAGTACTATTATAATAATATTTATTATTATTACTATTATTATTATTATTATTATTATTATTATTATTATTATTATTTGTTTGTGTGTGAAGAAGAGAAGAGAGAGAAAGATTTTGTGTGTGAACATGAGAGAGAGTATGGTGTATGAGTGAATTTGATTTGGGCGAGAAGAAATATGAGCCTTTAGATTAAGTTGGAAGAATTAAGTTAGAATGAATCTGAAACAGCTTTTGTGCTTTGTCGTGGTCCAGACATTTGCCAAAGCCAACTCAGAGATCGCAGTGTGCTCTGGGAAACGTAGAGTCTGCAAGACAAGCAAGTGAAGATCGTAGTGTGCCAGCCCTTAAGAGAAATCGTAGTGTTCTCGTTTGGTTGCATCAAGCACCAAGGTGGCAAGACACCACGATAAGAATCATAGAGTATCATCTGGCTGTGTCAGAAGTTGTGGGCCTTGATCATTTATTCAAAGATAAAATCTTAACAAATGTGGAAGGGGTTACAAACGTTGAAGTAATCACCAATCCCAATGACATGAAAATATCCTTAGTATGCAACAAAAAGATGTATTGAAGAAGCTAAGGAAAGGACCATGGGATAGAGGAAAACACCTTTTCAGGTGTTAGGTGAGAAAGCAGTCTACTATGTCAATGGGCCAGAATGCATTTCAGAAGATATGCAGAAAAGTCTCCATCAAAGTTCAGAAACGTCAAATGCATTAAATGCTTCAACGGATGGATTCAACGGGAAGATTTCAAAGATCACATATATGCAAGACATTTGCAGATGATTAAAGTATGCAAGCAATTGAACAAAAAGAAAAAGTACTCAACGCTTAACTCTACGATCTGAGAAAAAGAGAAAGCTTGGACAGTTACTAAATTCTTTCGAACAAGAGCTTAACGAAAAATGAGTAGCACCAACCAAGAACTCAACAACTACCAATCAACTGAAGTAAGAGTTCCAAGTCAGAAGGACTTGAAGAGTTCTAAAGTGAACTGTGAAGAACCAAGTCTGCTGGACTTGAAGAGTTCAAGAGTGAACTAAGAAGTTCCTAGATTATTGGTCTAGAAGGAATCTGTGAGATTCAGAAAGTGTAAAAGACATCCTTAGTGGATTTCCTACCGAGGAGTAAAGAGTGGACTAGAGCTTTAAGTGCTCAACCACTTAAAACTAATTGTGTCTATTTCATTCTTGCTATAATCGCTATAACTGCTATAACTGTTATAATTGTCTCACTCTCATTAACTCACTATATCTAAAAGGGAGATCAAACAAACCTTAATTCTACTATTTTTAAATCATTATCAAAACTGACAAAGTAAAACTAAAAGATTTTTAAATATCTATTCAACCCCCCCTTCTAGATAACTATTGTGCCTCAGGAACTAACAATTGGTATCGAAAGGTGTTCTATTATATAGCCTACAAAGCTTAAGCAGATCCAATGGCACACTTACTAAGCTTAATCAAAGATCGGAGGAGGCAAAGAAGCCACCTATGTGCAACAAAGATAAATTCGCCAACTGGAAAGTTTGGATGCAAGCTCTACATGGATTCAATAGATGAAGATCTATTTGAAACTGTTCAGAATGGGCCCTACGTTCCTACAAAGCTTGCACCAACTACAGACGATCCAAACAGAATACAGATCAAGGTCAAAGGAGAATGGACAGAAAACGAGAAGAGAGTTGTTCAACTCGATAAAAAGGCCAAGAACAACTTATTCTAATCCTTAGAAGATGATCTATTCGAAAACGTGGTCAACAGCAAAACAACAAAGGAGGTTTGGGAAGCATTGCTCATCATGCATGAAGAAAATGAAGTCGAGAAAACAAACAATCTCTCTCGACTCAAAGAATATGAGATGTTTGCACACGTTCAAGGAGAAAACGTCACTGCCACCTACGAGAGATTTAATGTTCTGCTCAACTCTCTACGAGCCTATGGAAAGATCTATCCAAACAAAGATCTAATCATAAAGTTCATGAGAGCCTTACCAAACAAGTGGGATGCCAAAACCACTGCCATTTGATAGTCAAAGAATCTACATGAAATGATTGTTCAACAGTTATATGGCAACCTTCTTACATATGAATTGGAGCTGACTCAACGAGCAGAAACTCTATTCGAAGGAAGAAAGAAGGATAAAGGTGTTGCTCTTAAAGCAACTGAAAACACCTCTAAAGTCAACATCAAGTTGACTCGACTATGATGAAGATGATGATGAGGACTTTGCAATCTTTGGTAAAAAGACTCGAGAAGATTCATGCGTCAAGGCAAAAATCAAGAAGCCAAAGAAAGTCAACAACTACAAAGAACCATGAGCAAATAAATGATCTATGCTACAATTGCAAGAACCTCGCCATTTCATTGCTAATCGCAACAAACCTCTCAGAGAAGAACTAAAGAAGAAATCACATTCAAAGAAGGAATACAAAGGCAACAAAAGGCCTCAGAAGAGAGACAAAGGCCTTGTAGCTGGAGGATCGTGGAGTGACTCAGACAATGACTTAACTCCAGAATCAAAAGATGATGAAGATCTTTAAATGGAAAATCTTTTCCTGATGGCCAAAAATGCAAAGGACAAACAGAACTCCAATATACATGAAGTAAGTATAGATGAGGTATTTGACTTCAACTCTCCTAATGTAGACATTGATGACTTAAGAACTGCACTGCATGGCATAACATCTGATCTGCATCAATAAATGAAATGGTTTAGAGTTCTGACTAAGGACTATTCACTTTTTCAAAAGGAAAAAGAAAAAGTTCAAGAAGAACTGGAAACAACCCTTCTAAGTACGGATTCTCTCTCCAAGTTTGAAGCTGAGAATAAGCTCTTGAAACAGACCAATGAGCTCAATGTAAAAAGAGAGTCAAGTCTAACCTCTAAAATTGAGAAACTAGAAAAGACGATCTCTACATGAAATAAATCCTCTTCATCCATGGACTCCCTAATCTCTAGCTAGAGAAGTGTCTCTGACAAAACAGGTTTAGGCTTTGGGGAATCTGCCTCAGAGCTATATGTGAAAAAGGTAAAGGAAACTAGCACTAGTAATGCTTCAAGTTTTAGTAGAGGAATTATATTTGTGAAATCCTCATAGAAGGATGAGCCAGTCAAACCCTTCTCTACTGGTTCAATCCATATTCCAAGAAGTAAGGAATCACATGCTGGCCTGGGTTTCAGAAAAGAGAAGAGTAACCCAACCACTACTCACTAACCTCGAAGGATCGTAGAGTCAAGTAAAACCAACTCTACGAACCAACTGGGAAGGTACAGTAGAGGTAAGGTACACTCCTCACAAATCATGAAACACAAGGACACATGGAAGAAGGAAAATCAGCTTAACAGAAGAATGGCTAAAGATCCACAAAAGTCCAAATTGAGGAAGAATTCTCACACACACATAAACATGCATCATATTAGATATTTTGTGTGCTATAAAGCTGCCATAAGGCTGCAAAGTGCCATTTTAATTCCATGCATATGAGACCCAAAATCAAGCAGATTTGGGTCCCCAAGGGTACTAACAAAGTAGGACCCATGCAAGTATGGGTACCAAAATGAAGGTTTAATGTTACCACAGGAAAAGAGCTCCACGATCACAACCTGGTATCTGGACAGTGGATGCTCAAGGCACATGACTGGGAACAAAGCCCTTCTGTCTAACTACATAGAGAAGGAGGGTCCCTCAGTCATCTTTGGAGACAACGGCTCTGGCAAGACAAGAGGATATGGCTCAGCTGGAAATGGTGCAGTATCCTTCAGTAAAGTGGCCTATGTGGAAGGACTACAACACAATCTTCTAAGCATTAGCCAACTCTGCGACAAGGGTCATCAAGTAACATTCCTCAACAATCAATGTCAAGTCCGAGACCTAAAGACATCTGCTGTAAAGTTAACCGGAATAAGAGAAGGAAATGTCTACACAGTAAATCTTGGTCAACTAACCTCAGACGAGACAATATGCTTTCTGGCTAAAGCATATGAAGAAATGAGTCAAGTTATGGCATCAAGACCTGTCTCATCTCAACTTCAAGAGCATGTCCAAACTAGCCTCAAAAGATCTAGTCAGCAAAGCTTTACCTAAGTTCAACTTCGTTAAAGAAAGGTCGTCATGTAATGCCCGTCACCTGGAAAGAAGGCACTGTAAGCTCATTCAAAAGCAAAATTGCCAACTCAATCGACAAGCCCTCGCAGTTGCTCCACATGGATCTATTTGGGCCAATTCCAACAACGAGCCCTGAGAGGAAGAGATACTCACCTGGTCATAGTCGATTTACTACACCGATTCACATGGGTATTCTTTTCTAACCTCAAAGGATGAAACAAGCTCCCAACCGATCAAGATATTCAAACTAGTTATGAACGAGAAAGGGGAGAAAATCAAGGCTATAAGGAGTGATCATGGCAAGAGAATTCGACTTCTCAAAAATGGACCAATTTTACATGCATAATGGCATCATTATAACTTCTCACCCATTAACTCCTCAACAAAATGGAGAAATGAAAGAAAGAACAGGATGTTAATAGAGGTCGGAAGAACTCTACTACAAAGAAGCCCATTCATCTTCCGAATACTTCAAAAGTAACAACAACACCGCATGCTACACTCGTAACAGATCACCATACACTCTACGATTAAGAAGACCCCTATTTAACCGTGGAAAGGAAGAAAGCCAAGTGTCGCCTACTTTCATGTATTCGGCCAGTGCATGCTACATTCTTAACAATGGAAAGCAAGATTTGACAAAGTTTCAAATTTCAAGTCGATGAAGGAATCTTTCTTGGATATGCCATGCAGAAAGAAAGCCTATGAAAGTATTCAACAAAAAAGACACTAAGTGTTGAAGTCTCGATTCACATCATCTTTGATGAGACCAGAGTTAGACAAAATAAGATCGCAAGACACTACGATCGACAGCTCGCATACACTACTTAACGAGGTCGTCGAGCTCAACACTACAGTCGTAGTTCCAGCTAGTGAAATCGTTGAGCAAGGAAATGAGATCGTAGAGAGGCCTATGCAAGACGAAGAACCTCCACACCAAGAAGTAGATATAGATCTTGAAGACCTCAGACAAGAAGGCATCAGGATAGATGTCCCAACAGGAAGCAGATGGGAAAGAGATCACACTCAAGACTTAATCATTGGGGATCCAAGTGCAAGAGTCAAAACAAGAGCTGCCACCCAAAATGAATGTTTCTATCTAAGCTTCATGTCACAAATGGAACCTAAAAAGATAGAGGATGCCTTGGAAGACTCCAGCTGGATAGAAGCCATGCAGGAAGAACTTAATCAGTTCGAAAGAAGCAAAGTATGGAGATTGGTACCAAGACCAAAGAATCATCCTGTCATTGGAACCAAGTGG
The DNA here is from genome assembly GCA_020205605.1 of Panax ginseng. NCBI lineage: Eukaryota > Viridiplantae > Streptophyta > Magnoliopsida > Apiales > Araliaceae > Panax > Panax ginseng. The sequence continues at coordinate 109,771,900 of CM035131.1, read as the reverse complement.
GTCTTCAGAAACAAGATGGATGAAGATGGAGTAATAACCAGGAATAAGGCAAGACTAGTGGCCAAGGGCTACTCTCAGGAAGAAGGCATTGACTACGATGAGACATTTGCACCTGTTTCCAGACTAGAAGCCATCAGAATATTCCTTGCCTTCGCTGCTCACATGAAGTTCAAAGTCTTTCAGATGGATGTCAAAAGTGCATTCTTGAATGGTGAACTTCAAGAAGAAGTCTATGTAGAACAACCTCCAGGTTTCATCAATCCATCTCTTTCTAATTATGTCTACAGATTAGACAAAGCCTTATATGGTCTTAAACAAGCTTCTAGAGCATGTTATGAAACACTAACTAACTTTCTTATTAAAAATGAGTTCACTAGAGGTAGAGTAGATACCACACTATTTCTTAGAAAGCATAAAGACAAAGTCTTATTAGTTCAAATAGACGTTGATGACATTATTTTTGGATCTACTGATGAAAAGTTATGCAAGAGATTCTCCAAGATTATGCAGAGCAAGTTTAAAATGAGCATAATGGGTGAGCTGAATTTCTTCCTTGGGCTACAAGTAAAGCAAACCGATGAAGGAATCTTCATAAACCAAACCAAGTACATTAAAGACTTACTTAAGAAGTATGGCATGGAATCAGCCTCTCCCATGAAAACCCCAATTGCTCCTGCAACCAAGCTTGACAAGGATGAAAAAGGTAAAAGTATTGATATAACTCAATATCGAGGTATGATAGCTCTCTTTATATCTAACTACTAAGAGACTGCATATAATTTTTGCAAATATGTATATGTGCTAGATTTCGTGCTAATCCTAAAGAATCACATTTAATCGTCAGAAAGAGGATTTTCAGTATCTCAAAGGTACACCTCACTTAGGGCTTTGGTATCCCAAGGAGTCCTCATTTGAACTAACAAAGTATATACAGATGCCGATTTTGCAAAGTCGCAAAATAGATAGAAAAGAGTACCAAATGGCACCTATCGCTGACATTAGGAAACAGACTTGTGTCCTGGTTCGGTTCAAAAAAAAGCAAAACTCTCAGATTCACTTCAACCTCCAGAAGTCAATACACATTTTTGGCGAGTTGTTGTGCTCAGATCCTATGGATGAAAAATCAGCTAGCAGACTATGGGTTTGAATTCAAATCCATACTTGTTCACTGTGATAACACTAGTGCCATAGCAATAACACACAACCCTGTCATGCATTCTAGGACTAAGCATATAGAAATAAGGTATCATTTCATTAGGGATCATGTGCAAAATGGAACCATATCCTTACAATATATCCCTACTAAAAATCAACTTGCTGATGTCTTTACAAAACATTTAGATGAATCCAGGTTCAACAAATTATTAAGTGAGCTAGGCATGCTTAATTTACAACCATGAAATCTATGCTCTAGTTTGTGCTAACCATGCAGATATAAAAGGTTATGTTCGAAATCGTAGACATGATAAAAGGAAGTCCGCGATCGTAGAGCTACAGTGACATGAAAGACAACGATCGTAGTGCAGACTCAACGATCGCAGCACAGACTCAACAGTGGCATAACAAAGGAGCCTCCTATGATGACAAAAGTCCAACAAAACAAAGCAATCTCTCTAATAAGCGCCTCAGGGACAAACCTAACCCTTGATTCATTCTATAAGGTTAGCCCTTCCTGAGCTACCTTAAACCGAGAAGAATGCCAAGTCAAAAGTACATCGCAAGGACCCAGACAGACTCGACGATAGAAGTTCAGACTCGACGATTGTTGAACAAACTCAACGATTGCTGGGCAGACTCGACGATTACAAGGACTACCTCAATGACCGTAGTCCTCCCAAAGGACACGCCGATGTTAAGGGAAAATCAAGATAATCCTCCTACCAAATTGTAGAAGCCAAGCATAATTTGACACCGCCCACTAAGCAAAATGGAGAGAGGGAAGTTACAAGTACAATTTGAAAAAAACGCTTTACTTTGAAATCGAAAGCTCAAAAGCTTATTTCTCTCTTTCTCTCGCAAGTAAAACCCTAACTCTCAAGAAAGCTCAATCAACCATACTCCTTGCAAAGAAATCAATGCATAACCTCCAACGTCATCTCTGCCACTGAGACTCTATTTCGATGAGTTCAAAACAATTGAACCCAAATTTCACAAAACTCTCATCATTAATAAAGAAGGCTCGGTCTCAAGAGGCTCTAGGGTACTACCACATTGATCTACCCTAAGCTAGTAAAAGAATTCTATGTAAATGGTGTGTTCAAAAATGACGTCATCACTATAAAAGTCAAGGACGTGGAAATCAAGTCAAGGTCGAGGACATCAACCTAGCCCTAGGTTTCAAAATCAAGGGTTTTCATTCATAGATGGCATAGATTTCCATGAGGGACTTAAAAGGATGCATCACAAGAAATTCCCAATGTCAAAGGATACAAGAAAAGGAGTTTTCAGAGGTACAAATTTTTGGCTGACATTGTTAGAAAATGCATATGCTGCAAGAGCTCAAAGCCACGATTCTATAAACGAAGCAATTTCAAGCTCATGATAACCATCATCCATGGGATAAACTTAACTATGGAGCCCTTCTGCTTGAATGGATTGGAAAGTGGATTCTCAGCTCGAAGAAATCAAAAAGCTCTGGGAAGATGCTCTACGGGCGATTCATCAGTATCATTCTACAGTCCGCTTTGGGCGATAAAATTGAGGATGATGAAGGTGAACAAATAAATCCAAATGTAAGAATGACCCAAAGAATATTCGAGAACCGGAAAAGGAATCCAAATTAAAAACGTACGAATGATGTCTCGAGTCCAAAGGTAGTAGGATCCGCGATGCAAAGGAGTCGGATTCCAGGAATATATCTCGTTGTTAGGAGATCAAGAAGAAGAAGAAGAAAACTAATAAGGAAGAAGAACCCTCCGCTCGGTCGAAAAAAAAAAGCAAGGGAAAGAGGAAGCTAAAGGCTCGAATGGCAGAAGAACCCCAAGGATCTACCACTGATAAACCTGTCGAGTCCTCTGACATTAAGACTCTGCGAATCCTAAGAAGAAAAGAACAGCAGGCTGAGGCAGATGAAGACAGAGCCACCATCTCACAGCTGCTGAAGAAGAACAAAAATAGTCACCAATCCAAGAGACCATCTGTCTTCTCGATCGTAGAGTCTCTACCGATCGTAGAAACTGATCGACGCCTCCCACGTAAGATGCTACACCGCACACTCGGCCGATCAACAGCTTTAGAGTTGAAGCTAAAGAAAGTCCTAAGGTTGTGAATCAGCCTAGGAAAAAAAAAGAAAGTTGGTCAAAAAGTACATCCTTATCAATAATGGAGTACTTAAAGAAGAAGACAAAAAGATAGTCACTGAGAAGGAGCTATCCGAAGCTGGACAAGAAAACACTGCTCAAGCTGAGGGGGAGCTACCTAAAGCTCTCACCCTAGAAAGTGCTCGAGCTGAGGGGGAGCCACTCGCAATACAAATGGATGATCACGTTGAGGGGGAGCCTCATAAAATTCCCATGACAGAAGCAGCTGCTCCTACAATAAATGAGAGATAACCAGAGCAAGAACAAAGAGAAGTCATTAATGTAGTGGAATCCTTGAATGAAGACAGAGAAAAGGACGAAGATGACGAGGTCAAGATCATTGTTGTGGGCTATGATGGGTACAGGAAAGCTATCTATGATCAGCTGTTCTCTTATCTACCCATGATGCCTTTTCATCAAGCTCAAATTCTACAATCCTGGAATCACATGTTTTGGAGTTTCAAAGAATATCCAGCCATCTCTGTGCTGGCTCATGGATTCCCAGGCAACTTCAACTTTTCCAAACAGCTAATCTCAAATGGTCCCTCTTCAAAAGTTGTGCACGAGGTAGTATCTATCCCAATCTTTTTCAGAGTTAATCACTATCCATCCTCCTTTTTCAGCCAATTTTATGAATTTCCAAGCTAGTTGGAAGTAGTTCTTAATCCACAAAGTCAATTCCCAGTTGCAGAATCCCAAAATTCTATAACTGATGAACCAAATATGCCCAACTTCACATTGATCCCAACTCCTCTCATCTCTACGATTACTGACTCTAGCCCCATCGTAGAGTCCCTCGCTCAAATCATAGAGCCACCTACTTCAAACACCCAAACACATGCCCCTCCATCCGATATTCCCTCCTCATCCACAAATGAATACTTCAACCTTGATCTTGCCCTCTACTCAATACAAGATCAATACAAGAGAACACCCCTCCTCACAAATTCAAAAACTCAATGAACTCTCATTTCGAATCGCCCACCAAAACCGATTTGTTAAAAATCCAAGAAAGTGATCAAGGAAATCGAAGATAGTCTTGAAGATCATTAATCGAACTCATTCAAATGAGATCGAACAAAATGATGATCAACCGCCAAATAGTCTCCCAAGCACCCTAAGTTCTCGAGCTCACAAAGAAACTTAGGAAATCATCAAAGAAATGATTTCAGAGCATAAATGATCAGGATGAGATCCATTTTCAAGTCGCTAAAAGACATAGGATGTTGTTCTCGATCTTACAGAAGACTCAAGAATCTAGAATGAACTTATGATGGAAGATCACAAGTCGCAAACCGCATTGAAGAATTTCAAGAATTTTCCATGGGCCAAATGAAACAGATCGATAATGTCTAGACATCCTCCAACAAAGGGAAGCTCAATCTGATGCTCTAATCAAAGCAAATCGAGAGGACATTGCTCAAACTCAAAGTCAACTCAACGAGCTTATCTGAGGGATGATTCATCTCTCAGAAGACATTCGAACCCTTGATGCTGAGATAAAGGGGGAGAATTAAGGGAGAGGAGATCAAGGCGCCAAGGGCAGAGGCAGAGGCACTTTCTCTGCTCAATCATCAAGGAGTCCTCCAAGGAAGTATCATCAACAGACTCCACGATCTGGCCATCATACTCAACGATCCGATGATGATGAACCAATCATCATGGCTCAACCATTAAGGAGTCAAAGGCCAACTCCTACTCACAAGAAGTGACCACCACAGCCTAAGAATGCCAATTGGAGATCCCCGATTCATGAATAGGCATGATCACAATCCAAGACTAAGTCAAAGCGAGTTGGAAGATCTAACACGAGAGAGATGAAGCTAGCAGAGGAAAAGAAGAGCCGAGGAATATGCAAATCCTCCACGGTAAAAAAGGCAAAAAGAAATAGAGATAAGTTGAAACTCAACTCTTATTGATGTAACTAAGTTTAAATTAATATCTATCCTCAAACATCAATAAATTCATGCTTATTCTCTAGAAATTTCAGATGCTCACTAAAATATTAAGTCATATTTATTTTGTTGCACTGCATATAGAATTCGATAATCATGACAACAAATCTCCTTGGTTATGTCAACATCAAATAGGGGGAGATTGTTGGAAGAATGCATATCTTGATTTGATGTTTAAAGTAAACGTTCATGATTATATGTGAAGTCCTTCAAGGAATATATGTACAACGACTTAGTGATAAATCAAAATTGTTAGGTTGATCTAAGCTTTCAATGTTCATTATTCTGTAAATGAATGTATAGATAAAGAGATCAAAGATGTTAGGTTGATCTATATCTTGAAATGTAATAGATAGGCTTCAAACAGATTTGTTGTCTAATGAGCTGAGTAAGAATCTGCAGAAGCCAAGGCAAAATCATAGAGCATAAAGGAATGTAGTATGACTACCTTAAAGGGCCTCTCCAGAGATCGTAGAGTGGTCCAGACATTTGTCGAAGCCAACTCATAGATCGTAGTGTGGTCCAGACATTTGCCTAAGCCAACTCAGAGATCGTAGTGTGGTCCAGACGTTTGCTGAAGCCAACTTAAAGATCACAGTGTGGTCTCAGAAATATAGAGTCTGCAAGACAAGAAAGTGAAGATCGTAGTGTGCCAGCCCTTAAGAGAAATCGTAGTGTTCTTGTTTGGTTGCATCAAGCACCAAGGTGGCAAGACACCACGATAAGAATCGTAGAGTATCATCTGGTTGTGTTAGAAGTTGTGGGCCTTGATCATTTGTTCAAAGATAAAATCTTAACAAATGTGGAATGGGTTACAAACGTTGAAGTAATCACCAGTCCCAATGGCATGAAAATATCCTTAATATGCAACAAAAAGACGTATTGAAGGAAAGGACCATGGGACAGAGGAAAACACCTTTTCAAGTGTGAGGTGAGAAAGTAGTCTGCTATGTCAGTGGGCCAGAATGCATTTCAGAAGATATGCAAAAAAGTCTCCATCAAAGTTCAAAAATGTCAAATGCATTAAATGATTCAATGAATGGATTCAATGGGCAGATTTCAAAGATCACATATATGCAAGACATCTGTAGATTATAAAAGTATGCAAGCAATTGAACAAAAAGAAAGAGTACTCAACGCTCAACTCTACGATCTGAGAAAAAGAGAAAGCTCGCACAGTTATTCTGTTCTTTCGAACAAGAGCTTAACGGCAACTAAGTAGCACCAACCAAGAACTCAACAACTACTAATCAACTGAAGTAAGAGTTCCAAGTTAGAAGGACTTGAAGAGTTCTAAGTGAACTGTGAAGAACCAAGTTTGTTGTACTTGAAGAGTTCAAGAGTGAACTAAGAAGTTCGTAGACTGCTGGTCTAGAAGGAATCTGTGAGATTCAGAAAGTGTAAAAGACATCCTTAGTGGATTTCTTACTAGAGGAGTAGAAGAGTGGACTAGGAGCTTTAAGTGCTCTGAACCACTTAAAACTATTGTGTCTATTGCATTCTTGCTATAACTGCTATAAATGTCTCACTCTCATTAATTTACTATATCTAAAAGGGAGATCAAACAAACCTTAATTCTGCTGTGTATAAATCATTATCAAAACTAACAAAGTAAAACGAAAACATTTTTAAATATCTATTGAACCCCCCCCCCCCCCTTCTAGATAACTATTGTGCCTCCAGGAACTAACATAATGGACTACTCCTACAAAAGTTACTAAGTTAAGATCATTTCTGGGATTGGCCAATTACTATCAAAGTTCATCAAGGGATATTCAAAAATGGTGTCTCCCTTGACTGACTTACTCAAGAAGGATAATAAGTGGGAATGGATAACGGGATGTCAAGAACCGTTCGAGAGATTAGAAGAAGTTATGTCATCTGAACCGGTGTTGAAGCTTCATGACTTTGAGATTCCTTTTGAGGTGTATACTGATGCGTCGGATAGGGCCATTGGTGGGGTTCTAGTGCAGAATAAACATCTAGTTGCCTATGAAAGCCGAAAATTAAAGGATGCTCAACAAAGATACAATACTCATGAGAAGGAGATGACTGCAGTGGTGCATTGCTTGGAAACATAGAAATAATACTTGCTGGGTACGATGTTTGTGGTGGTGACTGACAATGTTTCCAACACTTACTTTAAGGCTCAAAAGAAGCTGACCCCTAAGCAGGCTCATTGGCAGGAATTCTTGGCAGAATTTGATTTTGTGTGCGTACACTAACCTAGTACGCAGAACTCAGTTGTTAATGCATTAAGTAGAAAGGTGGTGCAAGAGTTTTTTGCTGCTCTCACGATTGTTGAGACAGAGTTCCTAGACAAGATTAAGGAATTATCCCAAAGTGATGTTGTTAACCAAAAACTTCGTTCGCAAGTACAAGAAGGGCTGGTTCAAAGATATTGGGATGAAGATGAGTTGTTTTATGCAAAAGGCAGTAGATTGTATGTCCCTTATGAAGGGGGTTTGAGGAGGTAGATCATACATGAGATGCATGACACAAAGTGGGCTGGTCACCCAGGCATTGAGAGAATGTTGGCTTTGCTGTCTCATTCGTACTACTGGCCAAAAATGGAAAATGATGTTGAGGCGTATGTCAAGTCTTGTCTCATGTGCCAAGTGGACAAACTTGAGAAAAAGAGTGAAGCAAGCTTATTCTGACCTCTTCCTATTCTGATGAGACCACAGCGGTCGGTGTCGATGGACTTCATTTTACGGGTTCTTAGAAGGTTGATGGAATGAGATTAATTTTTGTAGTCGTTGATCATTTTTCCAGGTATACGGTGTTCATCCCAGTACCTCATGCTTGCATAGCAGATGTGGCTGCTGGATTATTTTTCAAACATGTTGTTAAGTATTTTGGGTTGCCTGAAGATATTATAAGTGATCGAGATACTCGATTCATGGGCAGGTTTTGGATGGTTCTGTTTGGTTTGGTTGGGTTAGAATTGAAATTCAATACGGCGAATCACCCTCAGACAGATGGTAAGAATGACAGGATGAATCAGTTGCTCAAGGAGTATCTGCGACATTATGTTACTGCAAGTCAAAAGAACTAGCTGGAGTTGCTTGAACTAGCATAGTTTAGTTATACTTTCCATCAATCTTTTACAACGGGTATGAGTCCCTTTGAGCTAAGCATTGGTTTTCAGCCAAGGACTCCAAATGATGTGGCGATGCAACGTACTGGAGGTAATTGTCCTACTGCCTATCGGTTTGCAAAGGCAAGAACAAAGTTGCTTGAGGAGGCACGAGGCAGCCTGAGCAAGGCAGTGAGAAGGATGAAGAAGTATGCGGATGAACATCGAAGGTCGCTCAAATTTAAAGTGGGAGACATGGTGTTGCTGAAGCTGACACCAAAGATTTGGAAGAAGATCAGTAGTAAGATTATGTATAGGAGTTTGATTCTGAAGTATGATGGTCCCTTCGAAGTGATGGAAAGATTTGGGGTTGTGGCTTACAGACTGAAGCTTTCAGATAGGATAAAAGTACATCCAACATTCCATGTGAGTTACCTTAAGCCATTCCAGTAGGAATTGCTAGATGCTGGTAGGAAACAAGTCAAGAGGGCTCCGCCAGTGATTAGAAAGTAGTTTGATAAGGGTGTTGAGAAGATTTTGGCTCATAAGCTGAAGGTCAGGGCAAGAAAAATTGTAGAACAGATTATCTTGTGCATTGGAAAGGTGAAAATGAGGTAGACGCGAGTTGGGAAAGAGATGTGACTTTGTGGCAATCTGAGAAATAGATTGTTGAGTATTAGGAACACCCTTCGATGAGGAAGTCGGGCTCTTCTGGTGGGGGTCGTTTGTTAGCCCTTTAATAGGTTGACACGGGCTCGGCATGCAGGACGCCCAAATAGTATGCCAAGAAGAGCCTTGGCACTCATTTGTGGGGCAAGGCATATGTGTATGGCGGTACAGGCAAAAGAACATGCTACAAAGAATCGATAGCAAAGAGCCTTTGGCTTTACATAGTCGACAAACGAGTTTGACACTTAGTCATTTAAGCAGCAATGAGCAGCGTTGAGCATCAGTGGGTGACACTAGGTAGCAAGTTGGGTCATTGTGCAGCAAATGGGCTATGTCAGAAAACTAGCAAATCTACATGGTTTGCATTATGCTTCCTCAGACAGGTTTGATGTCTAGTTCTGACACTTTGGAAATTTTTATAAGTGCTACTATAGGGGGGTGCTCCATGAAGGTCACCCAGGACCATGGGCAGGTGCCATGGACGATGTGTACTGGACGTTGGGACATTGTTGGGCTCCCCTACAACAATGTCTAACATCAGATTGTTGGCTTTGATCAAATCAAAGACTTGTTCATGGGCTGGGCATGAATGAGCAAGAACGTGGGCATGTCACAGGCGTTGAGCTTGGCATTTCAAGGCATGGCATGGGCTGGTGCCTAGCATGCAACAAGGATAATGCATGTGGACAGACGCATGGGATGGACATGCACAGCAAACTTGGACAGCACCTTGGGCAAGTGTTGGGCTAGTTGGAAATTCGTGGGCCAAATGGACAACATCTTATGGCAACATGATTGGGCAACTTCATGGGCTGAGACATCAAACAATGTGGGCTGACATACTGATGGGTGAGGACATCAAAAGGTAATGACGACCTTTGTGGGTGGTTAGGAATTTGGATGATCGAGCAAGGCCCAACCGACGAAGCGATTATGGGTAGTTACTAGCAGTCAACCTCCATGCACATGACTGGCATATCTCCAATTAGTTGCACATCATGGGGGCACACACTTGTTGGTGGACGGTTGACGGGCAGTTGCACATCATGGGGCACACACATCAGTTAATGGGCAGTTACACATCATGGGGCGCATACATCTGCTAGTGGGCAGTTGGCAGGAAGTTGCTCAATCATGTTGTCACATGATGCTGTCCATTTGGCCCATGAATTTCCAACTACCCCAACACTTGCTCAATCATGTTGCCACAAGATGTTGTCAATTAGGTTAACATTCCCCAAGCTATACTGTTAACAGTTCATTACTGGGTCTGATTGACCACTAGCGCGGTCGCGCCCTAACTACTCTTGGATCCAGCGTGATGGCACCCAAAAGTAACGTGGCAGCGCTCGACTCCAGATTCAATTTTCCAGAAACACGAACGCAGACTCTGCTCTATACAAAAATTCCAATTTCCTCACCCAACTCCAAATTAACCAAACCCAGATGTTTATAAACTTTATAAACTCAAGACCAAATATTTATAAAGCAATTCTAACATCACAAACAACTTTAACAACCAATTTAAGGACTCAAATTCCAAGTTCAAACTAATTTTCATATTTTGTCATACATAGCAAAATCAGTCACCACAACTTCGATTTTCAACCATTTTAATTTTTTCAAATTACATTATTTTTGTATCATAGAGTTCTACCATAAACAATCATCAATCTTCAATTTACAACATGAACTCATAACTAATTTTAACTCAAACAGTCATAATACACATATTACAACCAAAACTCAAATTCCTCTTCTTCAACATATTTACATGAATTTTGATTACTTCAACATCACTTATAGATGGTTTATAATAGATTATACATACACATAAACTTATATACACAACATCTCATCTAATCATCACATCAAATTCATTTTACAGTGAAGACTTTGAAAAAAAACATGACATATAAATTAAGAGTTAGTTTATTACCTTTAATTGATTGCTTCTTATAATATGATGAAGATTGCTAATTTAGCCTTCCTTCTCCTCCTTGATTCCCAATTCACAGAGAACCCTCAAATTCTTTGTAACTCTCTCTTGTTTTTCTTCTTTAACTCTCAGCAATAGTGGCATCCCTGGCAGTCTGGGCCTCATGTCACTCTAGATAAGCAGCATCCTTGCCATATAGGGTCGTCAACATCAATGTCCTGGCCTGATGCCTCTCAAAGGTTAAGAGTCGTATCCTCTACTCCAAAGCCTCTACAGAAAATGGGACAACGGTAGTTAAAGATCTAGAGGAGGAACTAACTAAAGTTGTCGTCAAGCTAACAAATAGCTCATCCTCTATATGGGAGGGTGGAGACTCCATCGGCTCCTCATCATCTGAATCAGTAGACGGCTCTGAGTAAGCAACAAGAGCTGATGGTATGTCTGCCTCCAATAAGGCACAATACTCTGATGAATGACCAGGGTGACAATCACTATATTCAGCAGTACCCCTGTGTATACAAAAATCATATACTCTGGCCAGATCATCCTTAGATAAAGACAAAGTTAATGATCGCTAACCTGAAGCCCCATCAAAAGAATGTAAGTCCTAAAACTGCTCAAACTATCCCATAACAGCTAAAGGATGGTATCTAGTCACACCTCTCAAGCCCTCTAATAGGAGAAAGTCCATACCAGTGGCATGTGTAATGAAGCTAAATGGATAACAGTAGCCAAAATAAACCAATATAGAAAATGGCTCCTTAATCACAGTCAAGAAGACAAACCATGACGCCGTATCTACGTAATCAGTAGGGAAAAAAGAGTAGGACATCGTTGTGTCATATCCGAAGTAATATTGGTCTCAAATGCATCATAAACCAAACATACAACAATACACCACTGCCTCGAAAGAACTCATCAGGACAAGTGAGACAAAGAGAAGTTAAATAAAAGTCTCTGCCAAAATCATGGGAAGAAATGTATGATCCTCCCAAAGAGCCAGAACTATAGTGACTAATCCAATATCCAAGTTGTGAGATCCCGAATTTTATGAAATAAAAGTATTCAATTTTCTTATAATTATTATGTTATTTAGTAAATGGTTAAATTGATAAAGGTTAAAAAAGTTAAGGGTGATATTTAAAAATTTTGCAAAGTAAGCAAGTTGATATAAAATATTCGTTGTGTCGGGGAATAATCGATTGGTCGGGGAATATTCGTTTTAACAGGGAATATTCGTACGAGGACATAATCATTGGTGGACCCCACGATGGAAGTATTATCGGAGTTAAAAAATGACAAAAATATCTTTTATAAAAATAATGGTGAAAGTTTTATCGTTAAATTGTTGAACTACCCAAAGAGTAAAAGTATAAGAATACGATGTCTAACATAGTAAGCACACCAGTATTGATTATTGATGCTTACGTGAGAAGTCACTCAATTATACTCAATTATTACTCTGATAATTGCTTCATAATATCTCTCATATTATTGATTCAATTATTGTCACAGTATCATCTGCATAATATTTATTATTATTAAATCAATAATTGAGACGATAAAGTTATTCATATTATTATTTGCAATATTGACGATGTCTAGAAGTTCTATCAATGAGAGGTTTGGTCACCTAATTGAGCGCCAATAAGGAGAAATCCTTATTGAAAAGCCACCTCTTTCCTGGGAATGATCTGGTTGTTAAATATTGTGAGTTATAATATTAATGATGAATAAGTTCGGTTTGATTAAAGATGAAATTGATAGTTCCATTGTGTTGGGATTATTAGTGTTAGTTGAAATCGACATTTATTTCGACAATAATTGATGTTTGGAAGTTATATTGACCAATCGGGTAATTAATCGGATAAATGAGCAATTAATTGCTATTAATTCACATGTTTATAACTATGTGTTCACATGTATGTACTATTAGGGGAAGTGGTGCAAGATTGATAATACTTGCATGACTAAATTAAAAATGGAGGTATAGATGAAGGTACTATACTGTAATTAGTTTTTTCACATGTATAGAACTATTGAGTCACATAATTGTACTATTGATTCACATGATATACTATTAGGGGAGGTGGTGCAAGTTTGATAATACTTGCAGGACTAAATTAAAAATAAAAAAAAAAGATGAAGGTATTATATTGTAATATTTTGAGCCCCAAAATGTGCAATTATCGAAACTATATTTTCCTATAAATAGAAGCTCATTCTTCCTTCATTCTCACCAATTCACTAAGACTCACAAGAGCAACTATAGAGAGAGAAGCTATAGAGAGAAAGAAGAAGAGAAGTCTACTACTTCACTATTCCAGTATCTACTCTTCTTCTGGGGTAAGGAGTATTATTTATTTCATATTCTGAAGAGATATTATTTTTCGTATTCGTATGAATATTATTATCGTTCAATATTCGTAAGGAATATCATCTTCGTTCAATATTCGTAGGAATATTATTTTTGTTCAACAGTCGTAAAGGGTTTTATTTTTTTCGTATTCTAAAGAGAGTTATTTTCTTTCAATACTCGTAAGGGTTGTTACTCCATTATTTATTATTCTGTTGGAATAACCTGTCTACGCGGACTACCGCATGCATGGTGAAATTCTTCTGTTATTTCATTCTTTATTATTCTGTTGGAATAACCTATCTACGCGGACTACTGCATGCATGGTGAAATTCTTATGTTATTCCATGCTTTATTATTCTGTTGGAATAACCTGTCTACGCGGACTACCGCATGCATGGTGAATGACCCTTCGTATTCATTCTTTATTAAATTATTATTTTAATAACTTATAAAAATTCGGGTTGTCACATATACCTATTTTGGGGGCGTCACAGTTGGTATTAAAGCTTAGGGATATGATCCCTGACTGAGATATGAGACAAGAACTAGGAGGGGAGAGATGGGAAATTCCTTCGCTAGTATGACCTACCTAAGTTTATTTGGTATTTAATTGGTCGGTAAGAGTATAGGGATAATATGTGATATGTCAATTAACCCTTGTTTTTGCCAGTGTTTGAAAATGGCAGCTAAAAATGTTAACAATGGAGTGAATAAGACCGTTGAGACACCTTTAATCACCAACCAGGTTAATGTGATGTCAGACAAAGAAGAAATTAGAAATATCTACGTGGTGAGTGAAGAACTAATAGTTGCACCCGAGATAGTCGCAGAGGTGGCATCTGAGAGTGAGGAAGAAGAGGAACCTGAGGAGAATTTATTAGAAGAATTTTATGATCAAAATTTAGAATTACAAAATCATATTCATGAGTTAGAAGAGCAGTCTAAAGAACGGCAGGCGGTCGTGGAGCAAAGAGATGCAACAATTCAAAATTGTGTTACCCGATGTGCGATGCTTGAACAGAAGCACTCTTTAGCAGAGTATACAATATTAGAGCTGGAATCTGAGAATGCTATGATCAAAGTTCTGATGAAAGAAGAAGCAAATGAACGAATGAGAATAGATGATGCATGGGTAAAAGCCGCGATGCGTTGATATTGTAGAAAAAGACGTCCGATCCAATAAGACCAAAATAGATGAAATGGATTTCGCTTTTTGGACAACAATTGGGAGAATCCAACATCGAGTTCGGAATTACCCTATGCAGAGCGGTCAACCCCAATTCGATATGGATCGGAGAGTAATGATTCGAATCATGGATCAGGAATGTGATGAAGCAATTAAGGGTGGAATGTACTCTATAGCAAAGTTAAGTCCAACTGGGATGTGTCCCAGACAAGTCAAATTTGGTAGTTTAAGTGAGAGTGTTTATTGAGGAACCCGAACGAAGTTATCATGGGTAAGTTAATCATAAACTCTTGCAAAGTCTATACCTTATTCGATACCAGTTCTACCCACTCTTTTAGTTTACTTACTTGCGCTCAACGTTTAAATTTAACTCCGGAGAAATTAGACTTTAACTTATCTGTTGAAACTCCGTTGGGAGAAACCTTCATTACATCCACTATTTATAAGTCTTGTTTAATTCAAATCAGCACCCTCATGTTACCTGTCAATCTTATCTCTTTGAAAATACTTGCCTTTGATGTGTTTTTAGGAATCGATTGGTTAACTAATCACCATGCTAAAATTGATTGTTTTTGTAAGGTTGTTAGCTTTCATATTCCTAACCAACTTGTTATGCGAATTTAAGCAACCAAACCACTAAAGTCAATCATTGTCATATCAAGCCATAAGTAAAGAGTCCCAAGCCTTTCGCTGGTGACTTCCTTGTGTGGAATGCACCGAAGCTAGACTTTCCGTAGGCGATGCCGTGAATGACGATGGCAAGTTGATAGGTATCAATGTGACGTGTTATCCAAGTCTTCGATGAGAGTCACAGTTTTGAATAATATTTCTATTGTTAATAAATTTCTGGACATATTCCTAAAGACTTCTTAGCCTACCCTAGAGCGTGAAATCAAATTTTGTATTGACCCCAGTACAAAACCCATTTCTAAAACCCTCAAATATTTCTTCGCCTAAAATGAACGTAACATGTGCCAAAGATGTTGGCTCAAGCTGTTAAAGGTTACGACTATACCATTCAATATCATCGTGGAAGAGCGAACATGGTAGCTGACACGTTGAGTAGAAGATCGTATGCGTTTACGAGTGCGATGTTGTTAACACAAAAACCCATTTCGTATAACTTACAAATGATAAAGATAGAGATAAAGACTTTTGGGACCCGCGTGGTGATATCAAATATATGAGTAGAATCTACTTTAATCGATAAAGTTAAAGGCCGCCCAAGCTACAGACCCGGAGTTGATAAATACGAAGAAGAAGGTTCAAGAGGGCGTTATTCTAGAAGCAAGAGTCGATGAAGAGAGGAAATCTCAACCCTCGATTTAATTGGCCCATTTGAAATCCTCGATCGAGTAGGAACTGTGGCCTATAGACTTGCTTTACCGCCAAGTATGTTGCGTGTTCATAACATTTTTTTCCACGTATCGATGTTACGTAAATATGTGGATGACTTGAACCACATTATTGAATTAGAACAAGACGAGATAGCAGAAGATTTAACATATGAGGAGATACCTGTTAAAATGTTGGATAAGAATGAATATATTCTACGGTCAAAGGTTATACCTCAAGAGTTAGAATCTGACGAGGTATCATCATCTCTTCGGCATATCAGGTACGTACGTAAATTTCAAGGGAAAAATTTCATAAGAAGGGGAGATTGTGAGATCCCAAATTTTATGAAATAAAAGTATTCAATTTTCTTATAATTATTATGTTATTTAGTAAATGGTTAAATTGATAAAGGTTAAAGTTAAGGGTGATATTTGAAAATTTTGCAAAGTAAGCAAGTTGATATAAAATATTTGTTATGTCGGGGAATATTCGATTGGTCGGGGAATATTCGATTTAATAGGGAATATTCGTACAACGGCATAATCATTGGTGGACCCCACGATAGAAGTATTCTCGGAGTTAGAAAACAACAGAAATATCTTTTATAAAAATAACGGTGAAAGTTTTACCGTTAAACTGTTGAACTACCGGTAGTAAAAGAAATGCGATGTCTGGCGTGGTTACATAGTAGCACACGGTATTGATATTGATGCTTATATGAGAAGTCACTCAGTTATACTCAATTATTGCTACAGTAATTGCTTCATAATATCTCTCATATTAGTTATTCAATTATTGTCACAGTATCATCTGCATAATATTTATTATTATTAAATCAATAATTGAGATGATAAAGTTATTCATATTATTATTTGCAATATTGACGATGTCTAAAAGTTCTGTTAATGAGAGGTTTGGTCACCTAATTGCGCGCCAATAAGGAGAAATCCTTATCGGAAAGCCCCCTCTTTCCTGGGAATGATCTGGTTGTTAAATATTGTGAGTTATAATATTAATGATTAATAAGTTCGGGTTGATTAAAGATGAAATTGATAGTTCCATTGTGTTAGGATTATTAGTGTTAGTGGAAATCGACATTTATTTCGATAATAATTGATGTTTGGAAGTTATATTTACTAATCGGGTAATTAATCGGATATTTGAGCAATTAATTGCTATTAATTCATATGCTTATAACTATGTGTTCACATGTGTGTACTATTGATTCACATGTATGTACTATTAGGGGAGGTGGTGCAAGATTAATAATACTTGCATGACTAATTTAAAAATGGATTATAGATGAAGGTACTATACTGTAATTAGTTTTTTCACATGTATAGAACTATTGAGTCACATGATTGTACTATTGATTCACATGATATACTATTAGGGGAGGTGGTGCAAGTTTAATAATACTTGCAGGACTAAATTAAAAAGGAAAGAAAAGATGAAGGTATTATACTATAATATTTTGAGCCCCAAAATGTACAATTATCGAAACTATATTTTCCTATAAATAGAAGCTCATTCTTCCTTCATTCTCACCAATTCACTAAGACTCACAAGAGCAATTATAGAGAGAGAAGCTATAGAGAGAGAAGCTATAGAGAGAAAGAAGAAGAGAAGTCTGCTACTTCTTTATTCCGGTATCCGATCTTCTTACGAGGTAAGGAGTATTATTTATTTCATATTACGAAGAGATATTATTTTTTTGTATTCAGTATGAATATTATTTTCGATTCAATATTCGTAAGGAATATCATCTTCATTCAATATTAAGTAGGATATTATTTTTTTCATTCAAATCGTGGGGTTTTATTTCTTTCGTATTACGAAGAGAGTTATTTTATTTCAATACTCGTAAGGGTTGTTACTCCATTCTTTATTATTCTGTTGGAATAACCTATCTACGCGGACTACCGCATGCATGGTAAAATTCTTCTATTATTCCATTCTTTATTATTACTGTTAGAATAACTCGCTCACGCGGATGGACTCTGCATGCATGGTGAATGACCCTTTCATTATTCATTCTTTATTAAATTGTGAAAATGATGCATCTCTCGTGGATTACCGCATTGCGGATGAAAATCCATTTGTAGTTTCGTATATTATATTATACTCGTATGAGATATTCTTTCTTTTGTACTCGTCATGGAATATCATTTTCTTTTGTATTTTCCTTTCATGGGTACTATTCACGTATACGGTACTATTCACGTATACGGTACTATTCATAAAGTACTATTCACGAAGTACTATTCATGAGTACTATTCATAAAGTACTATTCACGAGGTACTATTCCCAAAGTACTATTCACCCGGAGTACTATTCATGACAAAAATTGATTTCTTTTCGGTCCAAATCATTTTTGATACAATATCATTCTTGAATTTTACTCTACAAAGCAGTATCATGTTGACAATTTAGATATTTTTAAACTCTAGATAAATTTAAAGTCTTTAATATTTATCCTTGATTTCGTTTGATTAATGCTTATATCATCGTCATCATCCTCATGCTTATATTGTGATAAAAGTCATCTTTGGCTTACGTGCATAGATGGATTGTTGATTGGTATGATTATGATCAGGAATCATTCGGTATAATCATAACTTGTAATGTTACAAATGATATGGTAAAAGTCCTCATTGGCCCGTAATGCATTGATGGATAGTTGTTGGTATGATTATGACCAGGGATTATTCGGTATAATCATGACCATTGATGATTACATGAATATCCTTGGCCCGTAGTGCAGGGATGATTCGATGATGTGGTTTATTTATTAAGCTGAGTCTCGGTGATAAAGTTGATGAAAAACTTTTTAAATCGTAGAAGGTAGTAGATATCATGCTCTACTTGACTCTTCTAATGGATTGCTTATTCCGCTGCAGTTGTTGATCTAAAACTTGTTGTCTATTGTATTCTATCAGTTTTTATACTGTTGAAGGCTAAGGATAATTTATTCTGCATTATCTTAGTCATAATATTTCTTACTGGGCTAGTTTAGCTCACCCTTTCTTTCACTGTTCTCTTCAGGGAATGAGAATATAGCTGGGACTGGTCGAGAAACGGATTGACGGTCCAGATGGTTGTTTTAGTAGTCCTCACTATTCAGTGAAATAGTGTGATAATAATTGTAATGAAAACTCCATTGAGAGTGAATATTGTCTAGAAGGCAATATTCTTGTTTAAACTCTCAGCTATGTTTTGTCGTATATTACCCGACAGTTGTATAATTAAGTTTGTATTTGATTTATGTACCATATATTTGGCGACTCAAGATGGGTGATGTATACCTATTTTGGGGGCGTCACACAAGTGGTCCATGTAAAGAGGTATGTATAAGTATGCCACAACACATATAAAGTATTCACTCAGGCCACCCTCCAAAGATCCTCCGGGATGGAGAAGTCCTTCGAATGCAGTGCAAATCTATCCAAAGACCCAAAATGGTCAATCAAAAAATCCATGGACACTACATGCCCAGCGGAGATCTCCTCAAGCACCACAGATGGCCTTAGTCTGGTCATAGTTATAAACTGACGGTGCATATGACCAATAGCAACTCTAGCACAAGGCCCAGCTAGGGACAAATCAGTGATACGTTGATACTCCTCTAAGGTCGAAGTCAACTCGTCTAACCCAAATCTAGAAACCTATCTATTAGGAATCCAACAAGATAACATACCCTCCAAAAAACCATCTGAAACCTGGAACGTTGGGAAAGACATGGAATGTCTCAACATGAGACCTGCTTATATGTAACGCTCCCACATCTGGGTATCTGTTACCTTAGACCTGGTGCGCTATGATACAACTTTCATCTAATTATTTATAACTTCCATTCATAAATTAATGAATACAACTTAGATTTGATGTCAATTAATATATTAATTCCTTCTCATTTTTAGGATCTATGAATTGATCCCAAAACTTTAATAAGTCAATTCTTAATCTTGTCATTAACCCTTCCTGTCTTTACATTATATTTGATGTTATACTTAATAAGATGCAGAATAATTAAAAATTTTCTGAATTCTTTATTAATTTCCCTGAATCACAACCTTCATCCTTTATATATCTTTAAATCAAATTTATTCTATGATTCGATTCATCAGAGTTACATTATAAAATTTTATATCTCAATTCGATATTCTTTATATATCAAATAGTACGGTTTTATAACTCTACATGACTTAAACATCGTAAACAACTATCAAGTACATCATCTGAAACCTAAAACATGGTTCAAAATCATAACTTCATATAAAAAATCAATCTTCTTATGATACTATTAAACTATCAATCAAGTAGCACGTAACTTTACCGTGACTCCTTAACCTGCAAAAATGGTTATTTGTAAGGGTGAGCTTGACAGCTCAGCAATTCTAACAGTTTTCATGTATCACATAGCATATAATATCATGCTCAACTTATACAATCATAACCATTTAAATAGAATACGCATGTCGCTTCTCATATAACAAGTATAGAAATTAACTTCTTAAACATATATTCATAGATTAACTTTTGATTTCATACATATCTCATATGCCTTTCATTTATAATTTAACATTTCACAACATAACATAATTCAACCAACAATTATCAAATGCATAGAGCAAATAGAAACTGAAAGACTTTCTTGGCTCATAGATTATCAACTATAACTTAACTGCTTATAATAATCTGCACTTCGTGTACTCCTACATAATTGTATTATCATGGATTCATACCCTTCAGTCATACATATCCATACATTCTTAATGTAATAATAAATGTTACATTATTTCCTAACTTGGTTTTTAAAACCTTCATTTCACTTTCTTATTATACTCTTAGGATAGCTATGTATGTATAGGTATACCTTAGTCACACATACTTGACATATATATCAACATTCATACACACTTTCTTAGCTATGTATTCGATACACACTTAAAACTCATAGATACATGATCCACATTGTTCTTGCTTTTTGCAAACCTTAATAAAATTTGTCAAATTTGGGTTTTATAAAACCTTTACATGCTTATATACTTAAAACATTACTTAATTCAAGCATTATAGCTTAAGACATTCATACACACATTCTTTGAGGTTTAGATCACAGTTAAAATAGTTAGAACACAACGCCTGCGGTCTTGATTCTTATTGCTGATTAGGCTGGGAGGGTCGTATTGCTGCTTGCGACTCCCCGTCGAGATCGATTTTAAATTTTTGATTTTCTAGTTTACATCTCATTTCTTAGCATGCATGGGTACTAACACATAAAATATACACACGTTGAGAGGTCTTGGTCCAGGTTTGGTGCCTCTTGTGTTTACTTTAAGTTATGTTCACACTTCATAGCTTTATTTTAAAATTTCTATTTATTTCAAGGCTAAGCGAGTTTATGCAACAAGGGTTTAACTATGTAATCATTAAACCACATAATGATGTTAAACAACCTTCAATACGTATGCTCACATATATTTAACTTATTTATGCCTAGCTAGTTTAGTTTATCACTTGAAACTCATTAAAAATCATTCTCGAATGACTTATATTGTGTCAAACTAGGTGTGTGCACTTATAGGCCATGTTTAGAGACATAAATAGTACTAGCTTGCCATCCTATAAATTTAGAATGTAAATATCCTCATGCTTGTAAATATTCATTTAAAAGCCTCCAAGTTTTCTTTAAAAGTCATTTTAAACCAAGTTATCACAAGTTGACTATAAGCAAGGCAACTTTAAATCACATTTCATGCTCATTTGTACTCATAATTCCACCATATATATATATATGTGTGTGTGTGTGTGTGTGTGTGTGTGTGTGTGTGTGTGCGCGCTACAAAGTTAGAACTTAAATAACTCAAGGTTTGTCAAGGTTTGTTTTCAAAAATTTTAAGTTTTCTTTAGAAAATATACCAAATCATGCTGGGGGTATCACATTACAGCAAAAAGCACTATCCATTTCTTGTGCTCGACGTAGGCTTAGTTATTGAAGCGCAAAGGGTGCGGTATTGCTTGGATCTTCTTGAGACGATTCAAAACGACTTTGCTTCTGCAGAACTCAGAAAACCAACACAAATATCCTTGATTTCTCATGATTAGACCAAACACATTGTTTTCATATGTTCATATAAACTTATATAACATGATAGCAACTTACAAACCAAATAATAATCAACTTAAAGACTTGAATTCAAAGTTTATACTATTTTTCCAAAGTTTAACATGTTTAGTGAATTCCTTCACCACAGATTCGTTTCTGAACCAAATTGATCCATTTAACTTTCTTTGTTTTCATATTCAACCATATTATCAATATCTCACAACAATTTACAAATTGCAACAATCTTTAGCCATCAGTTTTGACTCATTTAACAAGTAGTTCATGACATTTCTAAGAACTCGTAAAACTTAAAATTAAGAACATACTAAGAAATATTACATGTAAGACCCCGAATTTTATGAAATTAAAGTATTCAATTTTCTTATAATTATTATTCTATTTAGTAAATGGTTAAATTGATAAAAGGTTAAAGTTAAGGGTGATATGTAAAAATTTTGCAAAGTAAGCAAGTTGATATAAAATATTAAATTAGGTGTTGGGAATATTCGTTTTGAGTGGGGAATATTCTTTTGTTAGGGAATATACGTCTGCGACACCATCATTGGTGGATCCCACAACGAATAAGCATCAAAGTTAAAAGCGGTGTAAATAAAGCTGTTTATAAAAATAATGGCAAAAGTTTTCTGAGATTAAGCTTTGTTGAAATATCCGGTGATAAAAATATAGTAATACAAATGGTTGCACAGTAGCACACGGTATTACACAGTATCTCTGATTATTGATGCTTACGTAAGAAGCCACTCAGTTTATTCAATTATTGCAATAGTAATTGCTGCATAGTATCTCATATTATTGATTCAATTTTTGTCACAGTATCATCTGCACAATATTTTATATTATTAAATCAATAATTGAGAAAACACATTTATTCATATAATTATTTACATTATTGACAATGTCTAGAAAGTTCAGTCGATGAAAGGGGTTTGGTCACCTAATTACGCGACAATAAGGAAAAATCTTTATCGGAAAGCCCCCTCTTACCTAGGAATGATCTGGTTGTCAATATTGTAAGTTATAATATTAATGATGAATAATTGTTAATAGATTAAAAATGTGTTTATTAAAGATAAATAATTTGTGGTAAATATTTATTCAATTTTTGATATAAATATAGGGATTTGTTATGAGGCGTTTGTTGTAAGTTTGACTTAATATTTCGTGGGAAGATTTACTAATTTTATGGACCGTCGATGGTGATTTTAATAGTAAATCAATCAATCTGGACCGTCGATGGTGGTTTTAATAGTAAATCAATTTGGACCGTCGATGTTGGTTTTAATAGTAAATCAATCTGGACCGTCGGTGGTGGTTTTAAAAGTAAATCAATCCGGACCGTTGGTTGTGGTTTTAATAGTAATCAATATGGACTGTCCGTTCTAATAGTAAAATAATCTGGACCGTTCGTGAATCAGTTACTATTTAGTCCATTCTCCTATAAATAGAAGCTTAATTTTTCTTTCATTCTCACCAATTCACTAAGACTCACAAGAGAAACTATAGAGAGAGAAACTATAGAGAGCAAGAAGAAGAGTATTCTGTTACTTCACTATTACAGTATCCAGTCTTCTACTAAGGTAATGGGTATTATTTCTTTTGTATTCATAAGAAATACTATTTTTGTATTCATCCTTTAATATGTGGGAATAACTTGTCTACGCGGATTATGTACCGCATGACAGGTAATCCATTTGCAGTTTTGTATGTTATTTCTTTTCATATTCTTAAATCTAAACTTACTATGGTAAGTATTGCTTCAATAATCCCTGAAATTAGTGGAATATCCTTGAGTTTTGCGCTTCATCCTGTAACGTTTCATTGGAATATTGATCTGAACTTTTTTTTATTAAATATCAATATTTTCACCCGGGGTACTATTCATAGGTTACTATTCATGGGTTACTATTCACTCAGTTACTATTCACTCTGGTATTATTCACTCGGGGATTCGGGGTACTTTTCATGTCGGGATATTATTTACGAAGTACTATTCACGGGATACTATTCACCCGGGTACTATTCACCCAAAAAAATTTATTTCTTTACTGTCCAAATTATTTTTGATACATGGATATTATTCTTGAATTTTACTCCACAAAGCAGTATCATGTTGAAAATTTGGACATTATTGAATTCTGGATAAATTAAATTATAAATCTTTAAAATTTATCCTTACTTTTATTTAATTGAATTCTTATATCATTGCCATCATCCTAATGCTTATATTGTGATGAAAGTCATGTATGGCCCGTAGTGCATAGATGGACTGTTGATCGGTATAATTATGACCAGGGATAATTCGGTATAATCATGACATGTTATGTTACAAATGATAAAAGTCCTCATTGCCCGTAGTGCATTGATGGACAGTTTTTGGCATGATCATGACCATTGGTGATTACACGAATATCCTTGGCTCATAGTGCATGAATAATTCATGGACCTGATACTAATGATTATCATTGGCCCGTAGTGCATGGATAATTCAGTAATGTGGATTATTTATTAAGTTGAGTCTCAGCGATAAAGTTGATGATAAACTTTTTAAATCATAGAAGATAGTAGATATCATGATCTACTTGACTCTTCTAATGGATTGCTTGTTCTGCTGCAGTTAAACTTGTTGTTTTATTATCAGTTTAACACTGTTGAAGGCTAAAGATAATTTATTTTGCATTATCTTAGTCATAAAATTTATTACTGGGCTAGTTGAGCTCACCCTTTTGCTTTCACTGTTCTCTTCAAGAAATGAGAATACAGTTGGGACTAGTCAGGGAATGGAGTGATGGTCCAAGATGGTTGCTATAGTAGTCCTCGCTATTCTATAAAAATAGTGTGATAATAATTGTAATGAGGATTGAATTTGAGTTTGAATATTGTCTAGAAGACAATATTCGTATTAAAACTCAACTATTGTGTTGTCGTATTTTGCACGACAATTGTATTAACTAAGTTTGTATTTAAGTTCTGTACCGTGCATCTAGAAACCCAAGATGAGTGATGTATACCTATTTTGGGGGCATCACAGTTGGTATCAAAGCTTAGGGATATGATCCCTGGCTGAGATGTGAGACTAGAACTAGGAGGGAAGAGACGGGTAAATCCTTCGCTAGTATAACCTACCTAAGCTTATTTATTATTTAATTGGTCGGTCAGAATATAGGGATAATATGTGACATATCAATTAACCCTTGTTTTGTGGCAGTGTTTGAAAATGGCATCTGAAAATGTTGAGATAAACAATGGAGCACAGGAGACCGTTGAGTCACCACAGATCAATAACCAGGATAATGTGCATCAGGAAGGCAATTATCCTCATGTAAACAACAACACCGACCAAATGATGAAAGATGGGATGTTCAGAGGCTTTATGCAATTCATTCAACATCAGGCGAGAGAGACTCCTGTTCAAAATGCAGGTGGAAATACTGGCAACTCTCGGATGGTCACCGCTAAGCAGTTCAAGGAGCTTGGACCACCGGAGTTTTGGGGAAAGTCAGAACCACTTAAGGCGGAGACGTGGATAAAGCAGATCACCAAGATATTTGATGTCTTGGGATGCTCCGAGGAGCAAAAGGTTCTCTTTGCCACCTTCATGTTTCGAGGAGAGGCAGATTACTGGTGGAAATCTATAAAACGTACTCAGCATGCCGCATTAAAGATGTCTTGGGAGAAGTTCCAAGAATTGTTCAACGACAAGTACTTTCCCGAAAGTATTCGTCACATGAAGGAGGTTGAATTCATCAGGCTACGGCAAAAAAATATGACCGTATCGCAGTACGAGGCTAAATTTGCGGAGTTATCCCGGTTTGCATCTCATTGGTAGATAATGAGGATAGAATAATGCGAATGTTTCTGTGAGGTTTGAAACCTGAAATACGTCAATACCTCATTTCTCACAAACTTTGCTTGTATTCAGATGTTGTGAATAGAGCTCAGTTATTAGAACGCGATAATGAGTCAACCCAACTAAGAGAGAGCAGCCGACAAATTGATAATACTAGTGGTAGTAGTCATCGGAGCGGTGACAACAAACGTGGAGGGAATCAATATACCAGAAATGGTAACCACTTCAATGGTAATCATGGACAAGACAATAGATGTGAAAATTTCAAGAAGAGAAGGTTCAACAATGAGGGAAAGACAACAACACCAACACCTGTTTTCAAGGAAGGAGAACAACCACCGATTGTATGCTTCAAATGCGGAGGGGAGGGACACATCAGTCCAAACTTTTGCGGGATCTCCTGCGGGCTCATCCTCTATGGGTTCCACCTCTAGATCTATCTCTACAGGAAATGGCTCCATCTCCTCCTCCTCATCATCATCATCATCATCGATAGGAGCCACTGTCAAAATGGGCTCTGCTATCAATGGTGTCTCATACACTACGTGTATGTCACGCGGCTCCTCCTCTATCACTCTACTGGGTCCTCCCAAGTCTGTCATCCTATAACCACCAACATAAGACAAACAAACAACAACTCCATTAGAATGTTAAATAAACATAAGTTCATTGTATAGAATGAAATTATATTCCATAATATATTAAGTATCTCTCTATGAAAACTCTACATGAGTTTCATCCCTCTCTATCTTCTAAGTTATAATCTAAGGACTCTCGCTCCTAAGGTTTATAACTACAGCTCTGATACCAACCTGTGACGCCTCCAAAATTCAGACCACTCTTGTATCGAATTTGGTTCATCATGTGCTACAAATCTAATGACTAAATAACAACTCATGCAATGGAAATAACAGAATAGATTACATTTATTTAATATAATCATTCATGTCCCAAGGTTTCGTAACTGAAAACATATCTTACATAACTTAAACATAGATTATACATAACACAATATGTCTTAACATAATCATAATATCTCTAGACAAATATGAACTACTCCGTAGCTTTGCCCTTGCTCTTATCAGTGCCTAAGGGTCCGCCTTACTCTGCCTTAGCTGAAATGTTTTTAGGGAAGCAAGAATGAGAAACAAGTTTGCTCAACAAGTAATTTAGCAATAACTGTGATCATTTATAGAGTCCAAATCTCAAGGGTATGACAGTGAATAATAGTTCAGGAATTTTTAATTATTCTCAATAAAGGTTGCTATGGACTGAAAGATATCAATAAGATTCAATGCTTAATCAATTCGAGATTTCAAATAATGAATACTGAGCAGTCACTAAGGACTATGAACTTCTACTAGAATTAACAATAATATACTAAAAATCCAATAAAAACGAGTACAGCAGGTGATCAGCCTAAAGTACCCTACGTTATGCATAACATTTAATCATACTCATGTGCGCACGTCAGTCTCCCAAAAATTATATAGTTTCCCCTTCAAAGAGGGTTGTTCATCTCAGTCAATAAGATTTCATACCAAGTCAATTTGGTTTGGATAGCTTTCTATCATACGATAATAGTCTAGTCGAATCAATGGCTTAGACGACGCTTATAATGCATTTAAAAATAATAAGCTCAATGCTTGCATCTACATCAAGATACACATATGATTTCCGAATGGCAATAGATATTTACTTGATATAAGTATGATTAAATGACAATAATTCGAAATTATGCAACATATATTATAAAGAGTTTAGGGACTTGCATTTAATACAAAGATCGAATGAAGTTAGAGAACTTGCACAAAATTCTAGGTTGTGCAAGTTAGGATAACTTGCGCAATCATAGATTCCTTGCATAAAGTAAATGCATAGGTTAGGATACTTGCCTCAAGCGTAGTTTACCAAGTATAGATAATCAACACTTGTCGAATCCTATTATAACGTAGTTACACGTATAGGATATTCATTAGTTATGTAAATTTAATACTCATACTTGATATGTAAGTTCAAATGCATTCCTAAGAGTCAAACTTAGTCTTATAATTCCTTACGTATGTCATCACGTACCTTACATACACATAGAACAAAATCAGTTTGTAAGACACTATGAAATCAAATAACATAGTTCGCAATCCTCTTTTGACTTAACGTTTGAAGTTTATAAACACATATCCAATTTATGATTTTATCATTAGCATGCTTATTGATACCTTGAATACTGTATTTAGACATGTATTACAGATTTAAGACAACAATACAAGCATGCATCACATCTCAGATCACAAGCAGATTAGACAGATTTGCATTACGATTTGTGGCAATTTCGCATACAGTTAAACTTAGGGGCAGTGAAGGCTATTTGTTCTCTAGCCTGACTAGAGTTGAGCTTCTGCTCTCCTGGTTTTAGTCCAATTTTTATCATACCGAGACATTTACAATTATCATGCACACATGCTAGAGGAATTTACATACTTGTATGTCCACTTCAAGGTCAACTTTACATGTTAGGGTCTTAGTTTAGGATTTCCACAGAATTAAGGCCAAATAGGGTCATGAAATCACAAGGCCTACTAGGTTAACCATATGTACATGTGAGAAGGTCATATAAACTATAATATACATGCTCGCAATTATTTATATTAACTAGCATCATTGATCACTTTAAAACATGCTTAAATTCATACTTGGTTAACTTTCATTACGTCTAAGACGTAAAAATCATGTTTAGAGACACAATGAACATAAATGCAATTTAGTTTGAAAATATCCGAGTTTGCTTTTGAAATCATTTTAAACTTGAACAATGAAATTTAACACATACAAAACATCTTTAAATCACTTTTCATGTGTAGTTAAGCCATGTTAACATATTCACAAAGTCAGAACATACTCCATCTTCAATCTTCAGTACTTAACTACTCACACAAATGCAATTTAGTTTGAAAATATCCGAGTTTGCTTTTGAAATCATTTTAAACTTGAACAATAAAATTTAACACATACAAAACATCTTTAAATCTCTTTTCATGTGTAGTTAAGCCATGTTAACATATTCACAAAGTCAGAACATACTCCATGTAGTATTCATGGATATTAGCTTCAATATGTCAAGTTTTCTTTGAAAAAGTCATCTAGCTCAAAGCCTAAACAAGTTGGTCATGAACAAAGGAACTATAAATCACAACTCATGCTTATTTATGTTAAGAAATCAGTCATATATGTATACTATCAAGCTCAGAATTTGCAAAACATGAGTTTCATTAAAGTTTGTCTTTGAAATTTTACATTTTTGTTATAAAATTCTTACTAAATCATGTTGGACAATTCATACTTCATAAGAAAACTTTATACCACATGTTATACTTCTTTTCATGCATGTATAGATCACAATACCAGGTTAGAAACAACACAGAATAACATAAGCTAGAATCGGTTTCGGGGCACCAAGCAATTTGCTACCGCACCCTAATATAAAATCAGGCGCGATTTAAGCCTTTTGAACGAACGGAAAGGTGCTCTGTTCTACAGAGTATCGAACCAACTCGGAATTTCTTTCAACCAAGCATACTTAAAATCATTCTTAGAGGTTCCATACATGTATACAAACTTCATAAACGCTTGATAGCACAATTCCAAATCCAATTTCACAAGAATTGAGTAGAATATCTATAATTGGCAAAGTTTTGAAATAAGAATTAAAAATAAGAATTTACCTTCTTAGAAGCTTAGTTTTCTTAGTTTCTACCTTCTGCAATTTCCGGACTCCTCTTTAAACCACAAGCAACTCATACTCTAATTCTTGGAATTTCAATACACAATTCTCGGCAACGTAAAATAAAAATGTAGCTGCCTTTTTATAGAGCAATGGTGGACTGGGTATTGGGTTTATACTAAGGTTGGAATCTATGGTGTATAAGAAGAAAACAATGGACATCAAAGGGTTGCTCAACCACCACTTCCCAGCCATTTGCATAGCAATGATCACCTATTCATAGCTACTATTCATTGCTCTGTTGATCACGTAAAGGGAATTAGAACACTGTTTGGGCAACTGATTTTGGGATAATGGTTTAAAAGCTCAGCAACTTGATTAAATAATGCATAGTTTGGCTTCTTTGATTTCCAAAAATGTGATTTTAATGTGTTAATGCTACTAAAATATGAAAATTTAAGGATTTAATATGTACCCATATCATATAATCCTTGTACATTGGGTCCACATAATTTAATATTTAATGCAGATAAAATAACGCAGTTAGGTATTATTGAACGGGTATTCCCCCTAGACATTATTAGTACTCACATAACCACATTATGACACTATCCAATATTAAATATCCATTTTAAATAGTTATTCCCTTTCCGAATTTTTGGGATACACAGTTAATTTATTAACTCTGTATTAAAATGTCACACATGATTTTATTGTGCTACTGGGTACCTCATACTATTTAAATGTACTCTTATCACATGATTTTAATGATGTTACACATTACAATAATGTTCCATTTAACAGCTACTGGAATAACTAACTTTTCAATCTAGCCACTGGCGCAGCTACGCCAGTTTGTACTACAGAGAGGGCGCAGCTGCGTCGGTCCCTGGCAGTGTTAAACTGGTTTAGCTCTATGCCAGTTCCATCCTCTGTCACCATACTAATTTCACATGACATGAATTAACTTCCATATTGGTAATATTACTAGTTAAAGAGTCTATGAAATTATATACTTACCGTAATTAATCTTCCTCTTATTAAACTATTTCTCTTTTAATTCACTTAGTGAATTTCTTCGTTCCTCATTATGCCACACTAGGCCATTCTCATAACATTATGATAATATCTTCATTAGTCTCATCACAATGCT
Organism: Panax ginseng; assembly: GCA_020205605.1. Lineage (NCBI taxonomy): Eukaryota > Viridiplantae > Streptophyta > Magnoliopsida > Apiales > Araliaceae > Panax > Panax ginseng. The sequence goes on along the minus strand of CM035131.1, from coordinate 109,741,224 downwards.
TCGCTTTAATACTTATTTAATCGAATCGAGGTTTTATAACTCATGCCACAACAATACTTAATTATATTCAAATAAATATTCAACTTTTATTAATTTATTTATTAATAATATTAAGAAATTCTCGTGTATTACATTATACACATTAGGCTCAAACATTAATCTAACACATCAATTATTTGGACCACATTCCCTAACACTTGAAATTTATTCACATTTGCTTGGGTATATCCCATAGTCCAATTCATTATTAAATCATCTCTCAATTAATCCAATTAAGTAATTAATTATGTCATACAAGGCTTAACACTTAAGCTTAATTACTTATAACCAAGCTTATCACTACCATTACTATGCTATGCAAGACCCATTTATTTCAAGCTTAGCTAAATTACATAACTTAAGCTTATTTTCACAATATAGTCTTACCCAGTGATCATTCTCATTTTACGACTTCATTTTTAGTATCTCATCTCATATTTCGTGCATGATGCAATTTTATTGTATTAACTATTTTCATGATAACACAATACACATAATTGCACATAAAAAATAAGTAAATAATAATAATAATAATTCCTCATTTATTAATAATAATCTTTTAAAAAATTTTGGATGTTACAAATTAGATGGCTATGTCCCGAAAGATCAGATTTAAGGCCTCGTGATAATGAAAAAAAATTATGATTATGGGTGCTCGGGTCTATCGATATGGTTTTCATATCCGGAGATGGCCCGACCCTTTTTGATGTTTTCTTTCATGCATTATCACCAAAATAATTTTCAAACAAAACATCAAAGAGCTTTTATAAAATAATAACGCGCTTCGGGGTTAGATAAATCTAAGTTTAATAACTTGAAGTATCAAAGTACATTGACACGAGTTAAATAAACATCAAAAACACACACACATACACACACTTCATGCTTAGAAAAATTAACAAGATGCAGTAACCGTGTTTTCACGAAAGTTAAGGGGTGTCTAACACCTTCCCTCACTTAATCAAGCCCCCGAATTCCACGAATCTCAGGTTCAGACCAAATTAAATGGAGTCGCATATTGTGCCATATTGCAAAAACTTTCAAAATTCGGATGAGTTGGTACATCCATTTGAAACTATACCGATTGGCGACTGTCTAAATCGGCCCAATCATTAAAATTAAATCTTTTCAAATAGTCGGCATTCATGTCGGTCCTGTTTTCCTAAAAACTCACCCTTGAAATAAATTAAATCGATCTATCGAAATATGAAAAGGGTAGAAAACAACACATCATGGAAGGCGTAATCTCTTTTCCTAGCGTTAATAGAGAGAACTATACTCAAATATCATCAGAGTATATTCTTCTGCTATATTTCTCCTTGTGTGATCTTCACCTTATATCCATGGTACAACATAAGCTTTATAATCTCTTTTAGCTCTGAGGTCAATTTTATACACACAACTTTACGATTCTAAGGCTGACTTTACAATCTTTATTTCACTGAACGGTCTTGGAGTTATCGTACAATATTTCTTTCATTCAGTGTTTGCTTGGAGTATTCTATGATCAGCCTTTACGGAATAAGCCTTACTTGACTTTACTATTCACTAATCACTTAGCAAGTTGGTCGTGACTTTGCTAGGTGATGTTTAATATATAACAGCTTCTTCAACTCCTTCTACAACTCTGTGATAGCCTTGCAACTTTGAGATCATTTGTTCATTTATGAGCTGATCTTCGTCTAAGGAATGGAGTGAACTCTGCGATCTCCTGATGCGTACGAATAAAGTTAACTCTGTGAAGTATCTCTACACTACGAAACAGGCAGAGTAACTTTACGATCAATGACTTCTTATCATCTATACGTCAGATCAATTTCGATAAGATCATCCTAACATTATTTGATCTTTCTAATTTAAGTCCTTGTACATCAATTCATTTGTAAGGATTTTACAAAACTTACTTATACAAATATTCATTAATCATATTTCTCGTCAAGCACATGTAGACTACTTTGCTGATTATACTACTAATATACATAGTAGCTTTTACAATTGATTATGTTTATTACATATATAGACAAGTTAAAGATCAACCTAACAAGTTTGATAAACTATTCTAAATCTTTGTACATAGATATCTCAATTAAGGATTGTACAAAACTTATGCATAAAAATATACTTTTAAGTTCATCATCAAATCATATACATTTGGAATCTACTGAGAATTCTAATCAATCTCTCCCTTAATGAAATAACCTTTTAATCCATAATTAGATTCCTAACATTATACACGAATAATACTAGAATCATGACACATCATTAAAATAAAGATAATGATATCAAATATAAGTACTTTATTGATAAAGTGTTATGATTTTAACACCATTTTAATATATTGATAAAATATAAAACTTTAATTCTTAATTAAAGGCTCAATCTACTCGCTAGACTTAGGGTCATCTTGGCCCACATAGACTCAATCAAAAAAAACAAGGTGGTTGATGCTACTAAAGTAACTAAAGTTGTCTTATATATTATATATACTATTATTCGGTAGCACACGCACTGCGTGTATAAATAATATAAAATAAAATTAAAATTTTAATGACTAAATAAAAAAATCAAAAATTTAAATTAAAAAAATAATATAATAATATATCCAAAATTATAGAGACAAAAAAAATAATCAAACTTGACACACAAAACAGGTCATCCGCTCTAAAGAAAAGTCACTTTATATTATAATTTATAGAGATACTAACAAATAATTATTTTCTTTATAATGTCTGAATAATTATTTTCTTTATAATAATCTGAATTACATGAGCATCATTTATGATAACGTGATATTTTTCTTTTATATATATATATATATATATATATATATATATATATATATATATATATATATATATATATGATCGCATCTTAAGTTACTCTTTATCAGCTTTCCACTTACCCCCCCTTTAGCGACGAACCGAGTGACGATTGATGCCTCGTCGCTATATGTTCGATTCAGTAAATATATGTTATGCGTCGCTAAAAGCTAAGGAATGCCGGACGAATCGTCGCCTCGATCCGTAAGCTAAAGGGGTGAGTAAGGTGAACTAGATAAGGGTGAGGTCACCCCTTTAGATTTTGATGAGTGACGATTCGATCCGTCGCTATATGTAAACCGTCGTCTTATCTTTTTGCGACAGACAACATATAGCGACGGACCGAACATATAGCGACGGACCGAATTGTCGCCCGGTCCGTCGCTAAAGAGGATGAACTAGGTAAGGAGTGAGCTTAAGATCCGGATCGTATATATATATATATATATATTATTTCAATGTAAAATGGAGAGTCTGCGGTAGTATAACTTTTAAAGTTACATAATTACTATTACGATCGTAGAGTATTACACGATCGTAGAGTGAATTCACAAATCGTGGAGTGACTCTACGATCGTAGAATGAAATCACTCTACAATCGTAGACCGTATAACTTTAAAAATTATATGGCCGTGTACCTCCATATTTCCCTAATTTCAAACCATTGTCAATATTTAGTTTTACATGTCAACTCTCAAAAGTCACAACGGCAATCTAAACCAAGTAATTAAGCATAATAATAATATTAAAAGTTTTATACTCCTATCAAAAAGTTTTGTCAAACTCAATAAAAGTAACAAAGCTGCTACTCCTCTGTGTCCCCCTCTCTGCGCTAGAAACAGTAACACAAAAAACGCAGTGTTAGTACTACTAGTTCTTCACTAGTTCCCAAGTAGCCTCCGGCAAGCCGAAATTTTCCAGCGAGAAATGGAAGGAGTGGGTTCCCGTCTCGGCCGAGCTTCGTCGCGCTACGGCCAAGCTCCGGTGTTCAGCGGCCCTGTCAGAAAGTGGAAGAAGCAATGGGTTCAAGTGTCCTCTCCTCTCTCCTACTCTCGCTCCAACAGTACCCACGGGAACAACGTTCCTTCCTTGCTACTATGCCGGTGGACCCCAATTTCTTCCACCAATTCCGGTGATAACTCCTCCGTCAAGCCGGAGGAGCCGCCGCGCCGGAAGTTCCGTTACACCCCGGTAAGCTAATTTCTTCCCCCATTAAATTGGTTCTAATTAAAGGGTTGTTGTTTGTTTGGGAAGTAGTTGAAGGTTTAAATAAGGTTTATATATTTTGTGGGACGTGGGGTTTCTGTTTTTTACATATTGGGTTGGGAACTTGGAATGGGTGTGATTTAGTGATTCTAGGGTTTATTTATTTCTTAAATTTTATATGTGAGGGAGTTTCTGGGTAACCATTGATGGGAGTGGTAAAGTTCTAGTGGTTGATATTATAGGTCGCAAATTAGTTGAAGGTTTTGTCCAAGACATGAATTTTTACTTTTATTAGATGGTTATTATAGGTTTTGTGACTAAGGGTGGGGTGAAATGGTGGATGTAGTTTTTGGAATTTTTTTTGGGTGCTTATTTATGGGATACTTTGTGGAGTATTTTCTTTCCTGTGTTTTCATACCTTGTTCTATTGAAATTGGAGCTTTCAATAAAATGCAGCTGTATTTGGGTTATGAAGGCAATGTTCGAGTCTGAATAAAAATGAGATCTTTGAGTAGGGTTTGCTGATTAGCATCTATTGTATTAATTGATAAATTTGTTTCGTGGCCGGTGAATGCCTGGTAGTGATACTAGCCAATTGTAGCATCTTCTCTCGAGTAATCATGAACTGCATGAACCAATGACTACACTAAAGTAGTTTAGAGGGTATTCTATGTGAAACCTTCTAGATTATAGAATGCATGGTGACCACACACGCTTAAAGCGCCTACAAGGACGAAGCCAATTACACATTTCTACTTTCATCCATTTAAAGATATCCACATCTGGAAAGATCATTAATACCAATACTAACAAGATTTTTTTTGTTCCTGGTATTCCGGATTGTTGAGGCCTACCAATCGTGGTTTACCTTGCAAACTTTGTAGTTTTGGTATTTCCTGGCTTCATATGCTCCTATTGTGGTGAAAATCTTTCTACATAAACTGCAGAAATTTCCCAATCAGAAAAACAAAGAAAGAAGAGGCAAGCTTTGGTTGCTAACTCCTGGGAAACCAGCAGCTGCCCATGTATAACAATCATATCGTTTGAGTGCTGGATGTCTCTCAGCAACGAGCCGCAAATGCAAAGTGGTTCTTGTTTTCTTTTTTTCCTTTCCTTTCCAAAGCCTAGGGGGATGTGGGAAAATTAAGGTGGAAGTGGGGGTGTTGATGTTGTGTTGTTCCATTGTGAAGGAAACTTGAGATAAATGGAGGACTAATTTCAATGCTCACCACTTTCATGTTACGTAATCTTGTGTAAAAACTTGCTGCAGAATAGTTTTTTAATTCTTAGAAATCCTCACCTCCTGTCTCCTATATAGTTGTAGCCCCTTTGTCATTTGGGAAAGTATATGAGGAACTAGAGCTATGTTTGTTTGCAAGGATTATAATATCCCAGGATTATAATTATAATCCATGGGATTATAATCCCAAGACTATTATCCGGGATTATAATTATAATTTCAAGATTATTAAGTTATTTTATAATCCCTAGACTAATAGTCCCAAGTCTAAATTTGAAAACAAACAAGATACTTGGGATTAATAGTTTCATCCCAAGTATAATCTTTGGAAACAAACATAGCCTAGGTAACATGTATACGAAGTTTACCAATGTATACTAAGTGTGGCCGTCCCTTTATTGTGCAGATTGTCGTGCTAGATGAAATGAAAAAGGAGTTTGAGAAAAGAGCTAATGATGAACCTGTAACAAGCAAGATCAGCCAATCTCCACGAAAGGAAACTACGAAAAGTGAGGATATATTTAGAAAGCAGGACCTCGGTAGTCTCTTTGTTGATGTGAGCCAGGTAACACAAAAGGATTTAGTTTACTTTTGTTATTCCTGCAAATCTGAGTTTAATTTCACTTTTATATTAAGAGATCCTTTAGTATTAATTAGGTTATCCAAGTCATGTTAAGGGTATTTTTGGACCATATGATTTGCAATCTTTGATGCTAGGATCAAGCCATCTATTTGATTCCAAATTCATACGTTGTTCTGAAAAAAGTTGAAAAGCATTTTCTGTTTTGCATGCATATTTTTCTTATACAAATCAAGTCACCACCAAAAGGTTGTAGTTTGTTTCTTATGGAATTAGGTTATAAGCTTTTGTTTGAGCAACGGATATACAAGCCTATATAGAACAATGTGGCTACTCATTCTTGTTGTTAACACCATATTTGGATGTCATCGGATTATATGTAATTGAACCTCTTTTGCAGTAAGCCGCATACACTGATTCTTTCTGATTGGCCATCACATCCCTAGCATCTTGTGCTATGTCCACAACAACTATTTAACAATATAAATTTAGTCTTTGCTATTTTCTTATGAATTTGATAACAGGGCTGTAGTTAGTGGTCTGATTATCAAGACTTTAACCCATATAACCTATGAATACTTTAGTATTGTAACTAGCACATGACTAAAAAAAACCCTTATTGTTCAAGTGCATAATATAATCAATTAAAGCACGCAGCAAGAAACATTAAAAAATTTCTTTTTTTCAAATTAGCTTTTGCCTTGAACTTTACAGAGGTACATTGTGACGAGTAGTTTTTGATATCACACTTCTTAATTGTAAGAGAAATTTGTGATTTTTGCTGGTAAGTTTTTCTGTAAAATTATTTTGGTTGATAATTTGATGATAAAGCACATATTAACCCAGAAACAAAGATGTGTACTGCATTATATGTAATCAAGTTGATATATTTAACCACCCTGCAGGAATTAAAAAACAATTCCATGGCCCCAGGTCATTCAAACAAAAGGCTCTTTGATATGGATTTGTGCTTGAAAGGTGATGGTGACAATGACGATTCTGATAGTGAGAATTAGGAGGTGAGATGGGTGGAGGAAGGCCAGAAGTATTTCGGGCACTGAAATGATGATCACGCCTTGGCCCGTTATATTTAGTAGTACCCGATGCTTATCTTAGCAACTCTATTTTAGATTTTAGTAATCTGCCTCTTGTAATTAAAGCTTTGGTAGTGACTTATGGTAAACTCTACGTATGTTATTCGGCTTATAACGATATGTAGTAGTATATAACCCATTTTGTGCTGTTATCGGGATACCAAAAATTATTGCCCTTGTGACGAATTTTAGTGCTTTTTAGGAACAATTGGAAAGAGATTCTCTAACTGGAAATAATTCAGAGCAATGCTTCTTAATGAAATACCCCTGGCTGAAAAGGAAGTTAACAAAGCGAGTTGAATGGGTCATATTAAGTCCAGGAGTAATAGTTTTATGAGATGAAATACCCCTGGCTGAAATGGTAGTTAACAAAGTGAGTTGAATGGGTCATATTAAGTACTGGAGTAATAGTTTTACAAGATGTTTCGTATAAAAATCTACAGTTTTTTAATCAAATACCCATAGTTGAAAAGGAAGTTAACAAGGTGAATTGAATGTAATATATAGTGCTTGATATTCAATCAAGGAGTAATAGCTTTACAAAATGTTTCTTATAAAATCTGTAGTTCATCAGAATATAAATCTACAATACAGTAGTTGCACAGAGGTTGCTAATTTTCCAGCTACAAGATCACCATAATTATCATTTCTTTCTGTCTTCTTTCCAAGTAGATGGTTTTCTTTCTCCCGATTTTCTACTTTGTTTCACATATTCTGATGAAAAATTTTTAAGACGCTATTAAGCACTAATAATCTCAAATCTAAATTTAAAACAAACAAAACACTTGAAATTAATAGTCCTATTTTAAGTATAATTCTTACAAACATAGTCTTAGTCTTAGTTTTATAGAAAATGTTTTCCAGAAATATTTTTAGTCTTAGTTTTATAGAAAATGTTTTCCAGAAATATTTTTGGAGAAAAATGACGTTATTTTAAAAAGGAAAAAAGACCGGTAAATTTTGTTATTGAATAAAACCAAAATATAACGAAATAACAAATTAAACGCCCCCATACTGGGTAATGAAAATTCACCACCACCCTTGCCACAAAATTACTTCTATAATAATTTAAATGCCTGGAGATGTTACTCAATCTTCCTCACGGCACAATCATCATAACATTAACAGCAGAATAAACTGGAGAAAAAAAAAATTGTTCTGCCTTTGCACAAGAAACAAAACCTAAACCTTCTCTAACATACATGGGGAGCCTTGTTTTTCACAATATCATTCCATATAAGTTCAACCACGTCATTCCGTCAACTCTCAGAGCCTTCCTTGTTGTCCACGGTTACTGTCACCCCAACTTCAGCAGGCCGAATAATCCGGTCATACAGCATGTACCCCGGCTGCAGCCAGAAAACAATGAAACACTTGCCCAATTACTTAACACTGGTATTCACTTAATGTCAAAAACTGTGTTACCAAATCTTTCATTTCCCAAATTCAATGAACATGAGGAAGAATGGTTATCAAAACATACATGTGAGATCACTAGAATTTTGACAGAAATCAACTATGTACTACCAGATTAGTTGTTAGATTATGCAATCGACTCATTAATCCATTCATGCAAACTACTGCATCCGTTAGCGGAAGATGTTTTAAATACATTTTTCACACAATTTAAGAAAAACAAAAGGAAAAGAGAGTATAAATAAATTATATTTTATCCCCAATGGACCCCACATAAGTACACTAAAGATTCTCTCTTGTTCCAAAAAATGGTGGACTCTACTGAAGTACTTTTGAGGGTATAATAGACTTTATATACCATTCTGCATTTGAATTGTGAGACATATTTTATGGGACAATAATTTTTTGTACATAAGACATTTTGTGGGATGGCAGACTATGACATATCATGCATTTTTATCAACAAAAGATAAAATAAAAATAATAATGTATTGTTCTTCAAAGCTGACCACTGATGCCCTGTATGTAGAAGAAATTGTGACTTCCTTCTTCTTGGGGCCCATGTACCCCACCTTTGCCATTTTATAAGTCTTTAGAAGGATGAATATTTCCAATATACTACATAGTAATTTGCCCTGCTAAACTTACCTTCAAAACAACAGCAACAGTGTTCGGATCCTTGGAAGAATCTGGTACTTGAAATACTGCATTGTGTCTATGTGGATCAAACTGTTCATTTGTAGGATCAAACTTTTCAACACCAAACTTTTTGAAAACCTGAAAGAAAACCAATCATAAGTCCAACAGGAAAATCATCTCTCTCAAATCATCAAAACGTACCAAGTATGTGACAGGTTCATCATTCTTTAGCACATGATATATAATGGACTTGCATATGTTTTCTGGTAACATTAATTATACATAGATGCACTAACATATATAAAGTAGGGGAAACCCATCTAATTGAAAAGACATGCAAAATCTGGAACTAAGTTGGCTTGTTTACAAAGATACGTATAGCTTAATAATTGTGACACTAAGAATGAATTCTGATCATTGTGGGGAAAAAAATAGGATACCTCTGTCAACTGTTTTTCAGTCATTTCAACACCTTCCAGCAGTGTTTTTAGAAGTGGCACAGCTCCAGCAGAGTCTTTAGATGTGTCAATTTTTGCAAAACTGTCTTTTACAACTGAAGACGCTCTACCCATATTATCCGCAACATCCAATAAGCTCTTTGCAAAATTCTGCGAGTATATTGGAACAAAGGGTACCAAATACAAAGCATTATTATAAGAAGGCTCAGTGCTATATGAAAGTGTACCCATCATTCAAAGAAACTGCTGATAATACCTGTATGGCAAACTTTTTCAAGTTCTCTGCTTCGCGTCTTGTCCTGTCCTTGACATTCTCCATTTCAGCATAAGCACGTAGAACTTTATCATTAATAGTTTCAATCTCCTTGTTCTTCGCCTTGAGAAGTTCTTCCTTCTCCGCTACAAGTTTCACCAGATCATCCACGGACAAGTCATCCTGGGAACCTGAATCAGAAAATGCATTTCATTCATTCCCTTTCATATTCTGTAGAATTCAGAAACATGTTAACTTGAGAATTTGAATTAGAACCTAGCTTCTCTTCTGCTCATAATTATTACCTTTTGCAGATGATTTTGTTTGATCAGATACTTCAGCATCTCCAGTTGTTTTTGCAGCACCATTTCCTGACTGCACAGTCTCCTTTTCATCAGGTTGAGACGCAGATGATGAGAATCGTTGCAAGGAAGATGGACTCAGGATTGAATGGTGAAACAAAGACACCTGACCTGAAATCACCTGAAATAAAACAAGTCTTTCTGTATAGGTCTTTGATACATAAAGATTTGGTTAAGAGGAACAACATAAACAAATCTGGAAAATATTAAGCACAGCATTTCCTCTATCTGGCTCCCTTGACTGTAGATGCCACAACAAAGACAAATGCCGAGATCTAGAAGTACATCTTAAAGTTTCCTTTACACTGCACCTTTTTAGACCATCATGCTGCCAATAAGCCCGAGGCAATTTCGCTATTGTTTTACGACAGTTGGCAATACCAACATAGATTAGAGAACAAAACATGAGCTTGAAGTGTATTGACAGGAGTAGTAGCCATTAATGGGGATCTCATAAGTCAAGAGCGAAGCCAAGAATTTTTATATTTGTTATTTAGAGTTTTTATTATGTTTAATGTAAGAGTAATTGATGTAATTTAATTAATAGTGGGGATTTAGAATATTAATAAGTGATTAGGAATTATTAATAAGGTTATTTTAGTCATTTAGTACTTTTAATATTCCCCAAGTAATATTAGGATTTTGAGTGTCTTAATCTCTTTAAATAGTAATGTAATCCCCACACGTCTTTTAGACGATAGACTATTGTTATTGAAGTTGATTATTATCATTTATACCGTAGAGGTATTTTATCTATCTTAGTGTTGATTCGTGGAGTTGATACACTGGAGAGATCCTAGTGATTTAAACGTGGAGTTTAAATCCTAGTTTATTTTCCATTAATTCTTCATCCTTAATCTATCCTACATAATTTTTGGTATCAGAGCTTAGAGTAGTCTATTAATTTTTATTAGTGGAGATCTTGGGTTTTCAACAACAACCAAAATCATCGTTCATCGTCAAAAACATTGTTCATTCGTCGGAGTTATTGTTCATCGTGAGTTTAATGTTCATCGCGGCTACTGTTCATTGAGAAAAAAATCAGAATTGTCTTGATGCTGCTGTCAGAAAAAAAAAAAGATAGAAAAGAGAAATTGTTGCTGTGTTTTGCAGTCAGATAGCCTCCTTGCCGCTATTGTTTTCATCATCTTCATTTGTTACCCTCCCTTTTTCGTTACTTTTGGTTGTTCCCCTTTTCGCTACTATAGTAACCCTAATATCTAGCTTATAAATATCTTGCCAAAATTACATGTTGCATCCCCCATAGTTTTCTCTAACATTTAAGTTTTAGCCCATAGTTTATATGTACTTATACCCTTTCATCCTCTTAAAACAACCCCTACACTTTCTACGTTCATACGTTAGCCCCTGTTTTTTTATTTTCATTTTAGTTAGGTCCACAAGTTACCCAAAAAAATACAAAAGTTTTATTTAATTTATTTTTTTAGCCCATTGTTTTTTATTTTCATTTTAGTTAGGTCCTCAAGTTACCCCAAAAAATAAAAAAATACAAAATCAATCACATCATTTAATCCCTACGAGTCTTTTCTACAATAGACTATTGATATTGAAATTGATTATTATCATTTATACCGTAGAGGTATTTTATCGATCGTAGAGTTGATTCGGACTTGATACACTTGAGAGATCCTAGTGATTTAAACTTGGAGTTTAAATCCTAGTTTATTTTCCACCAATTCTTCATCCTAAATTTGTCCTGCATCAGCCATCATGAGGTTTGTCGTCAAGATATCATGCTTTAAGAATTAGTTCAAGAGTCGTGCTTTCCGACTATAGAGCATGCAAGGCCAAGGAGCTTTATAAGCTTGGCATGCATTGAAATATATTATTTATGAGGTTGGAATGTTATATCATTTTCAGTCAGTTATTAAAGGTTTCTAGGACCTAGCAACTATCAAGAGTGATTCCCAGTCTCAAACTAGCTGAGGCCAACACCACTTAACATGCTGACTTGGCACAAAGAAATATAGAACATTGTTACCAGTTATCACCAACCATGCGAGATTGCATAAACAGCAGACCAATCTTACAGGTCCACATTGTTTGAAGGCCAAGTCAAGTAGGCCATACAGACAAAGTCCCTAGCTTGAGCTCCCATCCTATGCACCTTAGTAAGGCCACGAATCCGTGTTAAACGGTAAAAAGAGCCCGGGCACTTGAACCCACACCTTCATCCTTCTGTTTCTCTAGGTTACAGACACATCCCAAATCCATTAAGCATTTGCCATTCCTTGAGAGAGAGATTGTCTATACTGTATATAAATGTGATCTGAGATACATAAAAATATTCCTATTATATTTTTTGATTAGGATTTTTTTCCATTTTAATAAGTTTTCTAATTAGGTTCTCAAAACCTGCAATTCCTATGATTTCAAGTGAATCCCCCACCCCCACCCCCATCCCCATCCCCATTTTTTGATCAATGATATTAGGTAAATCTAAACACAGGTGTTAGGAATCAGCACAAGAAGTACCGTCATTTTAGTTTCTGGGATACTTGTAATTTATTTTAACTAGTAAAGGCATTTTGTTCTTTATGTTGAGATTAAGTTTTCTTATTGTCTCTTTAAATAAGCATTATCCTGGAGGTAAAATAATTTATTATTATTGAGTGAATTGATTTTCAGAATTACATCTGTCTGCAGCATGAGGAATATTAGAGGGTTGGCGGATTCTCTACAGGTATAGGCACTAACACCTCCCTCTACAAATTAAACAAATTCAAACATCCAAGCCTTAGTTATCACAAAATTTCACTTTTCAGTTCAAATGTGAGAAAATTGAATCACCCTTCCAGCATGTATGTGAACTACTGCCTACAATTTCCAACTAAACTTAGCAGAAATAGGGGCAGACTTAAGGCTACTAGTTTACTTTCCCCTTGTTTTATCTTAATAACCAATCATACCAAAATATGAAAATAATGTAACGCAACCAATTCAAAAATAAACAAAATTATCTCTGGTTATTTAAAAAAGTGAGACCTTGAGCATGCATATTTCACTTGAAACTTGCACAAAGTTGACATGTAATATAGGCTTAATTGTTCCTTCTACAAAAGCTACTAGGAACATAGAGACAAAAGATATTTCATTTACATATTAAGCAACTCCAAATTCCATTTCAAGACCGGAAGGATTTCTTGTTGGCCAATACAGAAATAGAAAAAATAGCAATCACATAAAGTTGAAATTTTGATTTACTACACATATTCACACAGACCCTGAAGTATGTCAACTCAAACTCTTAAGCCAAATAAATAAAATCATAAATGTGACAATAAACAACATGAAGGGACCATACAACTTTGTTGGAGTTGGGAGCCCATGGCTGTGGGGAGACGGGGCTAAGCCCTTCTTGTGTAACCCTTCCGGGAACCAAAAAATGATTACCAACATCAAATAGGAAAATGCAAGTCTTTGGATTATTTATATACATTAAATATGAAGACACCAAGATGCCTACATTTACATTATGTGTAAAAGCCTAACAAATACCCTAGCCAACCAATCTGCCAATGCACCCAATAAATAAATAAATAAATAAAACTGAAAATGTTTATGCAAGAAACCAAAATTCCTTGGGAAACTAAGGGCTTGCAAAAATAATGGGTGGTTTAGGACTATTTGTACTAATTTATTATAGCTACAGATTAGTTGTTCCATGATTATCTGTTATTTAATCCATCTACTATGTTTTGTCATTTCTAAGGCCATTTGTGCATGGGATTAAATAAATCATGCAATAAAATAAAATAGTTCATAGTGTTAAATTAGTGCAAATAGTCTTATCTCATCCATCATTTTGCAAACAAATGTAGCCTCAACATGCTTATAGAATTTATTAGGAAAATTAAAAAAAAATCAACTAACTTACCGAGTCAGAACATGCTTCAATTCAGTCTAAAAGGAAAAAAGAAAAAGAAAAAAGTGGGCTAAACTAAACAAAACCGAACGCCCAAAAGGACATTTCCTAAATCGAATTCAACACAAATTTCACAACATAAAACCCAATTCACAATACCGCTAAAACCCTAGAGCATGTAAAAACCAGAAAAATCATGAGCTTTATCCATTTTCCGGAACACTAATAATGTTTTGCATTAAAGGTTACCTGAGATCGATGGAGGGAATGAAATTGATTGAACTTAGGAATGCATTGTTGGGGTCTTTGTTGTTGTTGTTGTTCTTTTGGGCGATTGTAAAGGAGCAACGAATTTCGGCACTGGGACAAAGTGCTCCTACGTGATAGCCAAGAGCTAGTTCTGCCAACCAACATCTCGCAGTTCTTATTCGTAGTGATAAAGAGAGGAGAGGGAGTTGTTCGTAGCGGTTAGAAGAAGGGTTTAAGCAGAAAAGAGATGAACATGAAGTTTATTTTTTGATAAGTTTTTATCAAAATTGGTCAATTAATTAATAAAATATTAATATGTATAGAATTTCGCAATATCAGTAGTATTTTATTGACCAATTAATTAACTTACTCAAAAATGAACCTTCTACCCACTTTCAAAAGAGAGTCTCGGGACTGAGGAGCCATTTGATGTTTTAATGACGAAAATGCCACTCACATTTACAGAAATTTACCTCGAATTTTAAAATTTCTTTGATTGCACAATTCAAAATTAATAATCTAGAATGAAAAATAATTTGTGAATATAATATGGAAAATGATTATATATCCACAATTTTTTATAAATATGAATTGCAATTAATGTGAAATTATAAATGATAAAATAGAATAATGATATATGAATTCCTTCTAAGTTCTATATATTTTTCAATCGATAATCATATGTATCTAAGTACTTATGTGTATACAACACAAATTGATTACATTAGCGCCAAGTTTCACGGGTCGTAAGACCCCAAATTTTTATAAATAAAAAAAAATGAATTTCCTCTAATTATTATTCTTGATTAATAAGGTGGTAATTTGATATAATGCTTTAGTTATGGGTGAAATGTGCAAAGTTTACAAAATAAGCAAGTGGTTATAAAATATTCATTATTGTTCCAAAGGGGGAATATTACGTTTGGTGCGTGGAATATTTTTGTCGGGAATCTCGTGCGGTGCCAGTTGATCATTAGTGGGCCCATATGGAAAAGCGGTTGGATGAAAAAGCGACAAGATTGAGTTTTTATAAATATAAATGGCGTAGTTATTCTGAATTAACCTTTGTTGGATTACACGGTGGTTAAAATCTGATGTCTGGCGTGGTTGCCGCGATGCTTTGCGGTATTACTTGCGATATTGTTGAATTATTGATCCTTACGTAAGAAGGCCTTTACTCGATAATTATTACGATGAATTCTTATTCAATATTATATTGATTCGATAATTCTTTGCGTTGATATTTTATATATATTTGTTGTTTGATAATTGTCAACTTTACGGTATTTTCCATTATCGAATCAATAATTCATATTATTTGAATAATATTATCGAGATAACATTATTGGCGATGTCTAGAAAGTTACATACAGGAGAGGTTTGGTCACTAATTGCTGTGCAGGTAAGGAGAAATCCTTATTGGAAAGCCCCTCTTTCACAGGAGCGCTGCTGGTTGTTAGTAATGTGATTCTATAATATTATTTGTGAATAATTAATTATTGATTTTATGATAAAGAAAATATTGATTTTATGTGGATATAGATGGAGAAAATTTTTAATGTGACAATTGTTGAAAATTAATATTTTATCTTTTTACGATAAAATAATTCATTTAAATATATTATTTTAATAATATATTAGCGGTGATATTTTTATAATGAATGTGGGATATATGAGTATATGAGGAGGTAGAGTATTTTGTGGCATTAAATGTTTTAACATATTTTTTTGTGTGTCGGTGGACCTGATTCTTGATAGAAAATTGATTATATTTGTAAAATCGCTTGGTTTATGGATTTTGGTCAATTTTTACATTTGGAATTTGGAAAAACTTTCTTACGCAAAGTTGTAGAGAATGGAATTTTCCATGGAAAAAGTCATGAGTTTTGAATTTTTACGATAAGCAAGAGCTATTTTCTATGAATTGTTGAAGTTTTGGAAAATAAAATGATTTTTATTAAATTATGGGTGGGACCCACTTTTATTCTAACACATGTGAAATTTTGCTAATTTGAGTCGAGGATGGTGGTGCATTTGAATTGGTAGAGTAGCATGCGTAGGAAATGTGTTTAATAAATAATATTAATTTATTATTTAGTCTCGCTTTGGCGTTCTAGCATTTTCTATAAATAGAGGCTAAGTTAGAATTGAAAATCACACGAAACTAAGTTTTCTCTCTTTCTCTCTCTATATTATCGGCGTATTCTTGTGAGTATACTTTGAGTGTTCTTTATCGGTGCGAGTTTACATCGACCTTTATCTAGAAATTTGATCGAAATACGGTTATTTTGAGGTAAGGGATGTTATTTCTTTCATAAATGATATTATTTTCTTGATATCATTATGCCAAAATATTGGTTGAACTTTTTATCAAATTTGGAACTTTTTTTTCATGTTCTTATTCGGGAGTTCTTATTCACGATTCTTATTCGAGATTCTTATTCACGATTCTTATTCACGATTCTTATTCACGATTCTTTATTCGAAGCGTGAAGATGTTTTTTTGTGAAATTTCTATCTTTTTTGTGTCGGAGTTCTTATTCACGTATACGGCACTATTCACGTATCTGACTTTATTCACGAATCGACCTTTATTCATAGAAAAAAATGAAAATTTTTCTTTTTGTCCAAGATGTCTATTTTGGCTCTTATCTTTGATTGTATCCATGTTTTGATCGTTATTTTTGAGTTACGCTTCAAAATCGTTTATTATGAAGTATTATCGATCTTGGATAAAAGCATGTTATGCGAATCCTAATATTTGTCCTTCTATCTCTTTGGATTCGTTCTTAAAAATATTTTTCATCATCCTCGGTCCTTAATGGTGATACTTGATGAATATCTTTGGCTTTGTAGGTGCAAAGATGAGCGATTAAGCGATGAAATCTTTCTTTGGCTGTAGTGCGAAGATGAGCAGTGTTGAGATGAACATGACCATTTGGTGATTTAAATGAATATCTTTGGCTGTAGTGCAAAGATGAATATTGATTGTTATTCTGAGGATAAAATATTGATGATGGACTTTTAAACCTTAGAAGGCGGTAGAATTCTTTCTCTCGTGACTCTTACAATGGATTCTTATTTTCCATTGCATTTGTTGATCTAAAACTTGTTGTCTATTGTATTCTATTAGATTTTTCCTGTTGAAGACTAACGATAATTTGTTGTATATTATCTTAGTCGTAATATATTCTTCTTGGGCTAGTTGAGCTCACCCTTTTCCTTGTTGTTCCATTTTCTTCTCGGGAGGTGAGAACATAGCGAGGATCGAGTCGGGGTATGGAATGAAGGTTTAGAGAGAGTTGTTTAGTAGTCCTCACCATTTTTGTAAAATAATGTATCAATAATTATGATGGGGATTTATTTGCGTGTGGATATTATGCAGGCGGCAATATACGTATTTAAACTCACGGTATGTATTGTCGTATTTCACACGACATTTGTATTATTGAAGTTGTAGTTATTTACGTACCATGTATTTGGCGACTCGAGAATGGGTTGGGTGGAATGGACCTATTTTGGGGGCGTCGCGGTTGGTATCGAGCTTAGGGATATGATCTCTGGCGGAGATCGGGGGAATAGAACTAGGAGGGAGAGGCGAGTAAATCCCTTGCTAGTGTGTGTCTACCTAAGCTTATTTGTTTGGTCGGTCGTAATATAGGGATATTATGTGACATATTAATTTGTTTAATTAACCCTTTTTTATATGATGATGTTGAGAATGTCATTTGAGAATATTAATGATGGAGTAAATGAGGAGGCCGAGTGGAGCAGCAGTACTCACCTGATGAGGAGAAGCGTCTGACGGTGGCAATATTCCTCTGTGAACAACACACTCACCAAAGCAATGATGAGCGATGGAATGTTTAGAAGCTTTTTGCGGTTCATGCAAAATCGAGACGAGGAGACTTCGTGTACAAAATCTGGTGGAAATGATGATAATAGCTTGTAGCGGTGCATCCTGACGAAACGATTCAAAGAGTTGGGACCACGATTTCCATGGAAAGCCGGATCCGATCAAAAGCGAAGCGTGGGTCGAACAAATTACCAAGATATTTGATGTCTTGGGATGCGGAGAACAGAAGGTTCCATTCGCCACCTTTATGTTTCGTGGTGAAGCGATTCTTGGTGGGAATCGAAGCGTACCTGACCGGATGCACTTAACATGTCTTGGGAAAGATTTGAAGCTGTTCAATGACAAGTACTTTCCACGAAAGTATTCGTCATATGAAGGAGGTAGAGTTTATTAGACTCGAGCGAGAACAACATGGCGGTGTCTCGATGCGAGGCAAAGTTCGCGAGTTATCGAGTTTGCACCTCATTTGGTGGAGAATGAGGAGCGAATGGCAGCGTATGTTTACGAGAGGTCTAAAACCGAGATTCGTCGATACCTTATCTCTCATAAGTTTTTCTCTGTATTAGGATGTTGTCAGCGGGGCTCGATTATTAGGCGAGATAATGAGTATATTCAAGCGAGGCGACCAACAACACGATAAAATCATCATCTTGGTGGTATAGACCATCGGGATGATGATAACCATCGTGAAAGAAATTATCGAGCAAGAAATGGTAACCACTTGGTGGTAATCATGGCCATGATAATAGAAGAAATAATTCAAGTGGAAATTTCAAAGAAGAAGATTAAGCGATGGCGGGAAGGCGTCGGCGTGACATCGACACCTGATGACAAATTCTAGGGGAGAAAGCGGCCTTGGTTAGATGTTACAAATGTGGAGAGGAGGGACATATAAGTCCAAAGCATTCCTGACCTTCAAGGTATGTTTTAGTTGTGGAAAAGAAGATCACATAGCTCGATTTTGTCTATATGCGAAATCAAGTCCAATTTGGAGCAAGGTGGATTCAAAGGCGGATCTGGAAAGACAAAGTCAGCGGTTCTGGAAGGCGTTTGTCGTGGCCGGTCAAAATCGAGGAACGAGCGAAGTTATACGGGTTAGTTAATTATAATTCTTGCGAAGTTTATACCTTACTGAATCTGGGGTTCTACCCATTCTTTTATCTCTCTTGCTTGCGCTCAGCGTTTGAACTTGACTACGGAGAAATTAGACTTTGACCTATTATTGGAGACTTCGTTGGGAGAAACTTTCATTACATCAGTTGTTTAGAAATCTTGCTTGATTGAGTTGGCACTATCACATTACATTGATCTTATCTCTTTAAAGATACTTGCTTTTGATGTGATTTTAGAGATTGATTGGTTAACTACTCATCATACCAAATTGATTGCTTTTGTAAGGTTGTTAGTTTTCATATTCTAAGCAACTTTGTTATTGAATTCAAGCAATCAAACCATTGTAGTCAAACATTTTCATATCAAGCCATGAAGTCATTCGTTTATTACGGATGTCGAGTTTTCTTAGTCCATGTTATGGACTTGAATAAAAATCGTTAAATTTGAATGATATTTCTATTATTAGTGATTTTTCTGGCGTATTTCTGAAGAATTTCTTGGCTTACTCCCAAAGTGTGATATTAAATTTTGTATCGACTTTGAACCGGTACAAAACCCATTTCTAAAATCTCATATCGAATGGCTCTATTGAACTTGGGAGTTAAAAACCCAACTATAGAAGTTGATACAGAGAGCCTCTATCTTATGACTTCCTTTGTGGAATGCCTGAAGCCGGACTCTCGTAGGGGGCGCCATATTCGATGCGATAGTAGTAAAGCGATAGGTGTCATTGTGACGTCTTATCAAGATTGGGATATGAGTCACGAGTTGAGAACAACCTAAGTCGATAATCGAAAATCGTAGCTTTACAGGCTTAGTTGGTTATTATCGGAGATTCGTTGAAGGATATTCTCGAATCGCTATTCCATTAACTCGGTGACTCGTAGAGATACAAAATTGAATGGAGCGCGGAATGTGGGAAGAGCTTGAAGAACTTAAGAAGAGACTCATTTGGCACGTGTTACGACCATACCATCTGGAAAAGCGAGCGTGGTAGGCGGCGTGTTGAGTAAAAGATCGTATCTGATGCGAGTGCGATATTGTCAAAGACTCATCTCGTATAACTTACAAATGATGAAGATGGAGTTAAAGACTCTAGGTACTCGCGTGATGATATCTGAGTATAATCGACTTTAATCGATAAAGTTAAAATCGCTCAAGCTACACGGGGGTGATGAATATGAAGAAAGAGGTCTGCGAAGTTGTTATTCAAAAGCGAGAATTGGCGATGTGAGGAAAGCTCAAACCTTGATTTATTAGTTTATTTGAAATCCTCGATCGAGTAGGAGCGTGGCCTATAGACTCGTTTACGTAAGTATGGCGTGTTTATAGCGTTTTTCACGTATCGATGTTACGTAAATATGTGGACGACCGAACCACATTATTGAGTTAGAACCAGACGAGATAGTAGAAGACTTAACATACGAGGAGGTACTGTCAAGATTTTGGATAGGAAGAAGCATGTACTACGTCTGAAGGTCATACCACAAGTTAAAGTTTTGTGGAGAAACCATCTTTATTGAGGAAATGACTTGGGAGTTGGAAGCGGAAATGAAAGCGAGGTATCTTCATCTTTTCGATACACAGTGCGTCGTCGAATTTCGAGAGGACGAAATTTCATAAGGAGGGAGGTTGTAAGACCCCAAATTTTTATAAATAAAATCGAATTTCCTCTAATTATTATTCTTGATTAATAAGGTGGTAATTTGATATAATGCTTTAGTTATGGGTGAAATGTGCAAAGTTTACAAAATAAGCAAGTGGTTATAAAATATTCATTATTATCGGGGAATATTCGTTTGGTGCGTGGAATATTCTTTTTGTCGGGGAATCTCAAAATGCGGCAGCTTGATCATTGGTGGGCCCCATGCGGAAAAGCGGTTGGATGAAAGAAAGCGACAAAGATTGAGTTTTATAAATAATGGCGTAGTTATTCTGAATTAACAACTTTGTTGGATTACACGGTGGTTAAAATACGATGTCTGGCGTGGTTGCTTGCGATGCTGCGGTATTATTGCTGATATTGTTGAATTATTGATCCTTACGTGAAAAGGCCTTTACTCGATAATTATTACGATGAATTCTTATTGATATTATATTGATTGATAATTCTTTGCGTTGATATTTGGTATTATTTATTGTTTTGATAATTGTCATTACGGTATTTTCCATTATCAAATCAATAATTCATATTATTTGAATAATATTATCGAGATAACATTATTGGCAATGTCTAGAAAGTTACATCTAAGGAGAGGTTTGGTCACTAATTAATTGCTTGGCGATAAGGAGAAATCCTTATTGGAAGCCCCCTCTCTCTGAGGAGCTGGTTGTTAGTAATGTGATTCTATAATATTATTTGTGAATAATTAATTATTGATTATATGATAAAGAAAATATTGATTTTATGTGGATATAGATGGAGAAAATTTTTAATGTGACAATTGTTGAAAATTAATATTTTATCTTTTTACGATAAAATAATTCATTTAAATATATTATTTTAATAATATATTAGCGGTGATATTTTATAATGAATGTGGGATATATGAGTATATGAGGAGGTAGAGTATTTTGTGGCATTAAATGTTTAACATATGTTTTTGTGTGTCGGTGGACACAATTCTTGATAGAAAATTGATTATAGTATAAAATCGCTAGTTTATGGATTTTGGTCAATTTACATTTGGAATTTGGAAAAACTTTCTTACGCAAAGTTGTAGAGAATGGAATTTTCCATGGAAAAATCGCGAGTTTTGAATTTTTACGATAGCAAGAGCTATTTTCTATGAATTATTGAAGTTTAGGAAAATAAAATAATTTTTATTAAATTATGGGTGGGACCCACTTTTTTATTCTAACACATGTGAAATTTTGCTAATTTGAGTCGAGGATGGTGGTGGCTGAATTGGTAGGTAGGTAAGCATGCGTAGGAAATGTGTTTAATAAATAATATTAATTTATTATTTAGTCTCTCTTTTGGCGTTCTAACATTTTTCTATAAATAGAGGCTAAGTTAGAATTGAAAATCACACACGAAACTAAGTTTTCTCTCTTTCTCTCTCTATATTATCGGCGTATTCTTGTGAGTATACTTTGAGTGTTCTTTATCGGTGTGAGAGTTTACATCGACCTTATCTAGAAAATCGGTCGGAAATACGGTTATTTTGAGGTAAGGATGTTATTTCTTTCATAAATGATATTATTTTCTTGATATCATTATGCCAAAATATTGGTTGAACTTTTTATCAAATTTGGAACTTTTTCATGTCGGGGTTCTATTATTCATGAGTTCTTATTCACGAGTTCTTATTGATTCTGATTCTTATTCACGATTCTTATTCACGAGTCTTATTCACGAAGCGTGAAGATGTTTTTTGTGAAATTTCTATCTTTTTGTGTCGGGGTTCTTATTCGTATTACGGCCTTTATTCACGTATCTGACACTTTATTCACGAATACGGCCTTTATTCATAGAAAAATGAAAATTTTTCTTTTTGTCCAAGATGTCTATTTTGGCTACTATCTTTGATTGTATCCATGTTTTTGATCGTTATTTTTGAGTTACGCTTCAAAATCGTTTATTATGAAGTATTATCGATCTTGGATAAAGCTGTTATGCGAATCCCTAATATTTGTCCTTCTATATCTCCTTTGGATTCGTTCTTAAAAATATTTTTCATCATCCTCGGTCCTTAATGGTGATACTTGATGAATATCTTTGGCTTTTGTAGTGTTGAAGATGAGCGATTAAGCGATGAATATCTTTGGCTGTAGTGCAAAGATGAGCAGGTGTTGAGATGAACATGACCATTTGGTGATTTAAATGAATATCTTTGGCTTTGTAGTGCAAAGAAGATGAATATTGATTGTTATTCTGAGGATAAAATATTGATGATGGACTTTTAAACCTTAGAAGGCGGTAGAATTCTTTCTCTCGTGACTCTTACAATGGATTCTTTATTTCATTGCATTTGTTGATCTAAAACTTGTTGTCTATTGTATTATTAGATTTTTCCTGTTGAAGACTAACGATAATTTGTTGTATATTATCTTAGTCATAATATTCTTCTTGGGCTAGTTGAGCTCACCCTTTTCCTTGTTGTTCCATTTTTCTTCTCGGGAGGTGAGAACATAGCGAGGATCGAGTCGGGGTATGGAATGAAGGTTACAGAGAGAGTTGTTTAGTAGTCCTCACCATTTTTGTAAAATAATGTATCAATAATTATGATGGGGATTTATTTGCGTGTGGATATTGTGCAGGCGGCAATATCGTATTTAAACTCACGGTATGTATTGTGCGTATTTCACACGACATTTGTATTATTGAAGTTGTAGTTATTTACATGTACCATGTATTTGGCGACTCGAGAATGGGTTGGGTGGAATGGACCTATTTTGGGGCGTCGTCAGACGAGAGGAGACTCGTGTACAAAATACGGTGGAAATGATGGTAGCCTTGATGCATCACGGCCAAGCGATTCGAGGAGTTGGGACCACAGAGATTTCCATGGAAATCCCGGATCCGATCAAAAGCGAAGCGTGGGTCAAGCAAATTACCAAGATATTTGATGTCTTGGGATGCGGAGGAACGAAGGTTCCATTCGCCACCTTTATGTTTTGTGGTGAAGCGGATTCTTTGGTGGGAATACGTAAGCGTACCTGACCGGATGCACTTAACATGTCTTGGGAAAGATTTGAAGCTGTTCAATGACAAGTACTTTCCGAAAGTATTCGTCATATGAAGGAGGTAGAGTTTATTAGACTCGAGCGAGAACAACATGGCGGTGTCTCGATGCGAGACAAAGTTCGCGAGTTATCGAGTTTGCACCTCATTTGGTGGAGAATGAGGAGCGAATGCAGCGTATGTTTACGAGAGGTCTAAAACCAAGATTCGTCGATACCTTATCTCTCATAAGTTTTCTACGTATTAGGATGTTGTCGACAAGGCTCGATTATTAGGCGAGATAATGAGTACATTCAGCCGAAAAGCGACCAACAACACGATAAAAATCATCTTTGGTGGCAGCGGCCATCGGGACAATGATAACCATCGTGAAAGAAATTATCGAGCAAGAAATGGTAACCACTTTGGTGGTAATCATGGCCAAGATAATAGAAGAAATAATTCAAGTGGAAATTTCAAGAAGAAGATTAAGCGATGGCGGGAAGGCGTCGGCGTGACATCAACACCAATGACAAATTCTAGGGGAGGAAAGCGCGGCCGGTTAGATGTTACAAATGTGGAGAGGAGGGACATATAAGTCCAAGCTATTCCTGACCTTCAAGGTATGTTTTAGTTGTGGAAAAGAAGATCACATAGCTCGATTTTGTCACATGGCGAAATCAAGTCCAATTTGGGCAAGTGGCACCAAAGGCGGATCTGGAAAAAGACAAAGTCAGCGGTTCTGGAAGAAGCGTTTGTCGTGGCCGGTCAAAATGTGCGAGGAAACGAGCAAAGAAGTTAGCAGGTTAGTTAATTATAATTCTTGCGAAGTTTATACCTTACTAGAATCGGTTCTACCCATTCTTTTATCTCTCTTGCTTTGCGCTCAGCGTTTGAACTTGACTACGGAGAAATTAGACTTTGACCTATTATTGGAGACTCCGTTAGGAGAAACTTTCATTACATCAGTTGTTTAGAAATCTTGCTTGATTCAAGTTGGCACTATCACATTACCTGTTGATCTTATCTCTTTAAAGATACTTGCTTTTGATGTGATTTTAGAGATTGATTGGTTAACTACTCATCATGCCAAATTGATTGCTTTTGTAAGGTTGTTAGTTTTCATATTCCTAAGCAACTTTGTTATTCAATTCAAGCAATCAAACCATTGTAGTCAAACATTTTCATATCAAGCCATGAAATCATTCGTTTATTACGGATGTCAAGTTTTCTTAGTCCATGTTATGGACTTGGATAAAAATACGTTAAATTTGAATGATATTTCTATTATTATTGAATTTCTGGCGTATTTCTGAAGAATTTCTTGGCTTACTCCCCAAAGCACGATATTAAATTTTGTATCGACTTTGAATCCGGTACAAAACCCATTTCTAAAATCTCATATCGAATGGCTCTATTGAACTTGGGAGTTAAAAACCCAACTATAGAAGTTGATACAGGAGCCTCTATCTTATGACTTCCTTTGTAGAATGCCTGAAGCGGACTCTCGTGGGGGCGCCATATTAAATGCGATAGTAAAGCGATAGGTGTCATTGTAACGTCTTATCAAGATTGGGATATGAGTCGCGTTGAGAAGCAACCTAAGTCGGTAATCGAAATCGTAGCTTTCTGAAGGCTTAGTTGGTTATTATCGGAGATTAGTTGAAGGATATTCTCGAATCGCTATTCCATTAACTTATGGTGACTCGTAGATATACAAAATTTGAATGGAGCACGGAATGTGGGAAGAACTTGAAGAACTTAAGAAGAGACTCATTTTCGGCACGTGTTACGACCATACCATCACGGAAAAGCGAGCGTGGTGGCGGCGTGTTGAGTAAAAGATGGTATCTGACAGTCTGAGTACGATATTGTCAAAGAGACGCGTCTCGTATAACTTACAAATGATGAAGATAGAGTTAAAGACTCTAGGGACTCCGCGTGATGATATCGAGTATAATCGACTTTAATCGATAAAGTTAAAATCACTCAAGCTACTGCGAGGTGATGAATATGAAGAAGGAGGTGCGAGAAGTTGTTATTTCAAAAGCGAGAATTGGCGATGTGAGGAAAGCTCAAACCTTTGATTTATTAGTTTATTTGAAATCCTCGATCGAGAGTAGGGCGTGGCCTATAGACTCGTTTTATGCCAGTAGTATGGCGTGTTAATAGCGTTTTTTCATGTATCGATGTTACGTAAATATGTGGACGACCGAACCACATTATTGAGTTAGAACCAGACGAGATAGCGAAGACTTAACATACGAGGAGGTACATCAAGATTTTGGGTAGGAAGAAGCATGTGCTACGTCTGAAGGTCATACCACAAGTTAAAGTTTTGTGGAGAAACCATCTTATTGAGGAAATGACTTGGGAGTTGGAAGCGGAAATGAAAGCGAGGTATCTTCATCTTTTCGATACACAGTGCGTCGTCAATTTAGAGGACGAAATTTCATAAGGAGGGAGGTTGTAAGACCCCAAATTTTTATAAATAAAATCGAATTTCCTCTAATTATTATTCTTGATTAATAAGGTGGTAATTTGATATAATGCTTTAGTTATGGGTGAAATGTGCAAAGTTTACAAAATAAGCAAGTGGTTATAAAATATTCATTATTATCGGGGAATATTCGTTTGGTCGTGGAATATTCTTTTTTTGTCGGGAATCTCAAATGCGGCCAGTAGCAGGTCATTAGTGGGCCCATAACGAAAAGCGATTGGATGAAAGAAAGCGACAAAGATTAAGTTTTATAAATAACGGCGTAGTTATTTGAATTAACCTTTGTTGGATTACACGGTGGTTAAAATACTGATGTCTGGCGTGGTTGCACAATAGCTGCGGTATTACCTGCAGTATTGTTGAATTATTGATCCTTACGTGAGAAGGCCTTTGCTTTCGATAATTATTACGATAATTCTTATTGATATTATATTGATTCGATAATTCTTTGCGTTGATATTTGGTATCCTTTGTTGTTTTGATAATTCATTTACGGTATTTTTCATTATCAAATCAATAATTCATATTATTTGAATAATATTATCGAGATAACATTATTGGCAATGTCTAGAAAGTTACATCTAAGGAGAGGTTTGGTCACTAATTAATTTGCTAGGTAAGGAGAAATCCTTATTGGAAAGCCCTCTCTTTCAGGGGCTGCACAGTTGTTAGTAATGTGATTCTATAATATTATTTGTGAATAATTAATTATTGATTTATATGATATTGATTTTATGTGGATATAGATGGGAAAATTTTTTAATGTGACAATTGTTGAAAATTAATATTTTATCTTTTACGATAAAATAATTCATTTAAATATATTATTTTAATAATATATTAGCGGTGATATTTTTATAATGAATGTGGGATATATGAGTATATGAGGAGGTAGAGTATTTTGTGGCATTAAATGTTTAACATATGTTTTTTGTGTGTCGGTGGACACAATTCTTAATAGAAAATTGATTATAGTACATTAAATCGCGATGGTTTATGGATTTTGGTCAATTTCATTTGGAATTTGGAAAAACTTTCTTACGCAAAGTTATAGAGAATGGAATTTTCCATGGAAAAATGTGAGTTTTGAATTTTTCGATAGCAAGAGCTATTTTCTATGAATTGTTGAAATTTCGGAAAATAAAATAATTTTTATTAAATTATGGGTGGGACCCACTTCTATTCTAACACATGTGAAATTTGCTAATTTGAGTCAAGGATGGTGGTGCATTTGAATTGGTAGGTAAGCATGCGTAGGAAATGTGTTTAATAAATAATATTAATTTATTATTTAGTCTCGCTTTTGGCGTTCTAGCATTTTCTATAAATAGAGGCTAAGTTAGAATTGAAAATCACACGAAACTAAGTTTTCTCTCTTTCTCTCTCTATATTATCAAGCGTATTCTTGTGAGTATACTTTGAGTGTTGCTATCTGGTGCGAGTTTACATCGACTTTATCTGAAAATACGACTGTCAAAATGCGGTTATTTTGAGGTAAGGGATGTTATTTCTTTCATAAATGATATTATTTTCTTCAATATCATTATGCCAAAATATTGGTTGAAATTTTTATCAAATTTAGAACTTTTTCATGTAAAGTTTTATTCACGAGTTCTTATTCACGAGTACTATTCACGAAGCGTGAAGATGTTTTTTGTGAAATTTCTATCTTTTTGTGTAGGGAGTTCTTATTCACGTATCGGCACTTTATTCACGAATCTGACACTATTCATAGAAAAATGAAAATGTTTCTTTTTGTCCAAGATGTCTATTTTGGCTACTATCTTTGATTGTATCCATGTTTTGATCGTTATTTTTGAGTTCTGCTTCAATTTTTTGTTTTAAATAGATAACGTTTTTTTAAAAAAATGTTATCTATTTAAAAAACACGGAGCAAAAAACCATGCTTAAATGAAACTTAAAATTAAAACACGGAGCCAAAACCCTTTTCATTTCACGCGTCTTCATGGGTCGATCCAGAATATCAATCTTGCTCTCTCATTGATTCATGGATTCAATCGCCATAAATCACAAAAGCAATGAGCTCGATATCGACTTCTTTATCGTAGTAGGTACCACAACGTTGAGGGGACTTGAATTTCCTCTCGATTTCAGTTTCATTTCACGAAAGATAGTTGTGTTAGGGTTTTTAGATTGTGTTCCGAGATCTCGTCCATCCGAGTCCCTTATCACTCCTCACTCCTCCTCCATACCCTTTTTCTTTCTCTCTGACCATGGCTAGCGACGTCGGCTCCACCTCACGACCTTAAGTCGTGAGTCCTTTTGGAGCAAATGAAGCTCCACCTCGCGCCACCAAACACCGTGAGGATATCATCAACAAAATCGGCCTCGTTTATCAACTCAATATCGCCCCCAAGGTCTCTCTCTCTCTCTCTCTTTACATATATATGTATGTATGTATTGTATGCCTAATTTACTTGATCCGATTAGTTATTAACCATAACCCTTGGCTTTGACTTTGTTTTTTTATCGAGAAAATTGGGTAAAATGAGGAAATTTATGTTGTTGATCTCAAAAAAGGAGAGGTTACCAAAGGTTAGGGTTTGATCCCCCACTGTGTCATTCTGACTCTACTTACGGTTATAGCAAAATTTGTTGTTTTCTTAGTTAAATAATCAAATTTTGTGGTGTAATTTCTTTTTGATGTGTAATTTTAAGCTTTGTTTTCACATGGATCGAGAATTGAAACAAGTGTTGGGGTTAATTAGGAACTCAATATAATATGATGGCTTTGGTCTTGACATTTCTTTGCCATTGGTACTAGCTTAAAATTTGAGATGAGTTGATTATTTAACTTATATCCATATTTACTTATTTAAACTTTTATATGAGTTGGTTGCTTAATACTACTATATACATGGTTGCTTATCTTGTTATAAGGATGAGTGATCCACGATCTTACATCTCTTGCACTTGGAATTGATTTGGCGACACTTGGGTTGAACTTGAATTCTTCAAAAAATTTGCACAAAGCATTTGGTTCCCCATGGTCTAATGAGCACTGCCAAAGGTGATCCGAGTTCAATGTGCCTCGGTGTTATTATGCTAAACAACCACCTTCCCTATATGTGAGCTACCCTTTATTTTCATTTCAAGTCTTCCTTCTTTTGTTAGCCTTTGTATTTGTTGCTCGAAGTTTTTTTGGTGGGTGCGGCAAGGTTATTTTTCAAAGTTCGAGTTGGACACATTATTTTACATATTTTTCTGGTCACGAGTCTTGAGGATCTCTATTAAATTTTCTTAGTGAATCTTGTTCGATCTGATACATATTTATGGCGATTTTATACATGCAAAGATGCCGAAAAGCGAAGTCCATTTATATATCTGCAAATGGCTTGTATGCTCTCTCGGCCACTTGATATTCAAAGCATGCTTGTATCTCCTTTTCTCTTGCTTGCATCATAGATGCTTCTATGTTTGAGTGATCCATGTTTCCAAAAAAAAATTCTAGCATTGCTCGAGGACTTTGCGTATGCCATTATTGTGAGGGCTACAATATTTCTAATTGCAATGCGCTTTTGTTATATCTTTGGTATAACGAGAGGATGGTTCTCTACTGAGAGAGCATCACTTCGTGGTTAATGCGATGTGACCAACATGGAGCCTCTTGTGAAGACGAATCGTATGAGAGAGGTTCTTATATATGTTTTGACCCAAAACACATGGGAAACAATCCGCAAGGTTAGTGGTTCCTCTGTCATTGGTTATTACATTGTTCCTCCATGTTGTTGTGACAACCCGATATTTTCTATATAAATAAATCGGAAATTTTGCGTATAAATTTTTTATTTATTTATTTATAAAAGTGGAAATATGTGTTAAGTAATGTGTATACATATATTTATGTGATAAATAAAATTTATTTATTACATTAATTATTATAGATTATTTTATTTTAGAAATATTAATTAT
Source organism: Panax ginseng (assembly GCA_020205605.1). Taxonomy (NCBI): domain Eukaryota; kingdom Viridiplantae; phylum Streptophyta; class Magnoliopsida; order Apiales; family Araliaceae; genus Panax; species Panax ginseng. The sequence continues at coordinate 109,710,915 of CM035131.1, read as the reverse complement.
TATCAATTATATTCTTATAATAATTAATTTTATATTAGAAATGTTGTTATTAATTATTTTCCATGATAATATAATCTTATATTATTTAAATAATATATGATATGATTTTTAGAATAATTATAATAATTATTTTATTATATGAATTTTGTTCAGGTTATTAAGTTAATTATTTTAACTTAATTAATAAGGTTAATTACGATAGATAAATCGGATATGGAATCCAAACCCTAATTACGGGTTTTGATCAAGGAATGATAATAATATTATAATATTATAATATTTTGATTTTTAAGTCTTTATAAATATATCTTTATATATATACGTCTTTGTTGACGGTTGGTCAATTATGGTGTATATTGACTCAAACCCTAGCATTAATTGGTTTGACCCTGTTTTTCCATTTAAATGGAAATTTTAAAGACATTATATAATTGTGTTATATGATTTATGTTAAGTAATACATAACAATATGCTAATTAGGAAACCCTAATTATAAATTTAAAACCCTAGTTTATATTTGACTTTCTAATAATTAGAAACCCTAATTTGAAACCTAAACTAGAGTTTGTGATCAGTCAAAAATTGTGTTACTATGATTAATAACATGTATGATAGATTTTAATTGCTAATTAAGGTAAACCTAATTAGTAATTTAAAACCCTAATACCAAGAACCCTAATTTAATTATTAGAAACCCTAATTGCGTATTAGTAACCCTAATTATCATAATCCTAAATCCTAATTGCTATATTAGCAAAGTTAATTATGATTAGTGGTATTAAACCCTAATATTCCTGTATAATATAATTATTAACCTAATCTAATTAACAAACCTTAATTTTTAAATTTTAGAAACTAAAATTATTTTAGTTTTTGTACAAACCCTAGTTCTTTATTTCATACAAGTCTATATACTTTAAACCTAAGGGTTAAACCCTAAGGTCAAACCCTAAGGGTTTGGCAAGAGTTACAATAATGCCATTAAAATGATTTACCAATTGACCATTATACCCTTTTGTACATTAAAGAGGCTAATATATAGGTTTTGACTATAAGAGAAGTTGGTGACCAAATCCAACAACTCCATGTGACACAAAAATGCCAGCACTCAGCCTTTATATCAATAATACAATGTATCTTGGACTTCTATAAATGGATTGAGAGAGAGAAAATTGAACATTCATGCTCATTTTGTGCACAAACCCTCAACCAATCTCTCTCACTAAAAACCAACGAAATCCTTTGCTAGATCAGTTACAAAAATAGCCCCACGAAATCCATTAACCAATCAGCAACTCAGAATCAAAAATTTTCAAAGAAAGGTATAAAACCCTATTCAAGAATCTGCCCAAATTTTCTGTTGTTAGATGTTAGATTTAAGTGTTAGAATATGTTGTTTGTAGTTTGTTATGATGATCTGGGTTGGTTTTAGATAGATCCATATCATCTAAGTCTTCATATTTGAGTTTTTGAAAAATCTGGAAATTTTTTTTATTGTTGTCTGACAAGCAAATGTCAGGCCTCTTTAATCTTTCTCTGTTATGTGTTCTAGTTGTTTAAAGCTTTGATCTTGTAGCCTATTATGTTCTCTGTGATCTGGAACTTTTAGCTAGCTCAGATCGTGTACAGAATGAAAGTTATGGGCGGTCAAACCTCATTGTTGTGACCATGACTTTATAATTCTGGAAAAACCCAGATCGAGCCCGAAGGCTCGACAAGTTTTTCATGGGCTAAGATATTCTTGTTTTATGATGTTATGTAATAATCGTTGCATCTAACTTATAGTATGGTAGTTATATTACATTTTAAGTCTCTTAGATCTCTTATATCATGAACATGATGGATTTGGGACACGGTCAAACCAAGCAGGAAGTCCACGGGGGCGTGGTTTCTGACAAGGTTTGACCGGTCTATATCTCATTATTTTGTTGTGGTTTTGTTTATGTTAAGTATTATATATGTAGTATTACATGTTGGCTACACACTCCAGCTTTCAAATCACCAAAATAACACATGAATTGCAAGTTGTGGAAGCCCAAATATGAACAGTCGAACTGTTCTTCATTTTTGGGTAACCCAGAAAATGAAGAAACGACTCGACAAACTTGTTCATGGCTCGAGATCTCATACATTATGATGTTTGGCCATACTTCTTGTTAGATCTTGTAGTATTGATCGAGTACTACAAGATCTGACCAAGAACATTGCCAGAAACATTACATGTTACGAATTAAACGTGGTCAAACTGGTTAACTAACAACTGGCTTATGAATGCTCAAGAACACTAAAGGCTATACTTTTTGTCGCTAAAGGCCTATATGGCGATTCTATTAATTTTAATTAATTAAATTTTCAAAAATTATTTAAAAATAGAAATAAATTATTAACAATTCAAAAATTATTTTAAAAATTATTTAAGTTATAAAAATTAACTTTTAATAATTTGGAATATTTTCCATGAATATTAGAATTTATTTAAATATTATTGATATTTAATTTATTTAATAAATGTATTAAATAAATAAATTAAAAATAATTTTATTATATTAAAAATCATTTTAAATAATAATAAGGTATTTAAAAATATTTTAAGTTATAAAATATAATTTTCAATATTTAAAGGTAAAATTCATTAATTAATTATTATTAATGATATTAAAGTTATTTAATAATTATATTAAATAATTTAGTTTTAAAATGATTTTATTATTTTAAAAATCATTTTAAATGAAAATAAAGTGTTTAAAGATATTTTAAGTTATAAAATATAACTTTTAATATTTAAAGGATAATTTCATTAATAATTTAATATTAATGATATCTATTAATGATATTAAATTTATTTAATAATTACATTAAATAAATAGTTGAAAAATGGTTTTATTGATTTTAAAAATTATTTAAAAGGGATATAAATGAATTAAAAATATTTTAAGTTATAATTAATGACTTTTAATATTTAGATAAATAGTACATTAATATTTTAATATTAATGGTAATTATTTAGAAATGATTTTAATTGTTTTAAAATACCATTTAAAGGTAATATAAATGTTTTAAAAATAGTTTAAGTTATTTTAAATAACTTAATATTCTGACAATGGTATTCATTAATACTTTTATATTAATGATAATAGAATTACTTAATATTTAAATCATTTAATAATGATTCCGGTATTTCAAAAATATGATAAATTATAATTATTATAAGGTCATGAAAGATATTACGACCGGTGTTTAAGTTATCTAAATGGATATGGAACTACTGTATAGAGTCTTAGACTCGATAAATATCCGATAAAGTTGTCGGTACATCGACATGTTTCAGAAATAGATCTGGACTTATAAAAATAAGTCTGTATACGTGTTTATTTGTGATTCAATGGTTATTAGCGCGTGCATGACAATGTGATTAGGTTATGTCTTTGATTGCAAATAGAAAGTACAATTTGATATGACATGTTATTCTAATTAAACAAATAATCTATTTAATGATAGGGCTTGATATAAAAGATAAATCTAAGTTGTGTAAGCAGCAGACAAGGCAAGTATCTAACTCTTTGCATTTACTTTATGCAACGGACATGCGTAAGATAATATCTGAACTATTCTTTTCAATTATTCAAATATTTCAACCTTTGTATATACTTATGCAATGATTCTGTATAAGTAAGTTATTAAATTATAATTGTTGTACAAGTTCCTTTATTATGTTATTATTGATCAAGATATATATTCTGTTCGTTAATTTCTAAAACATGGTTATACAAGTGTCCTCACTTGAATAATCATTATATTTTATCACATGTTGATACATACTTATATGATTGTCGGTATGTATAAGTTGAATTAAAAAAGTCGTCTAAGCTATTTGATCCCAAATTTAGACACAAATTAAAAATTATTGTTGAACAAGATAAAACTTTACTGTTATCTAACTGGATTGTTTTGGTTCGGATTCTAGACTGTTATGAACATCCCAAATATGGAAAATTTTTATGCGCTAAGGTGGACAAAGGATGAACGATAATATCGTTCTTGTAATGTAGTATTGATCAATATAGGGCATAATGGGCTGATCACCTCCCGTGCCCGTAAGTTATGACAGTTTACAAATGAAGTTCTGTTTAACCTTTTTGAAAATAAAAAACAATGTTCATAGTCTGTCAACTGATCCTCATTTATAGTCAATACGTAGTTTCAAAAATTTGAAATCGAAATGATATGTTCTTTATTATTGATTCAGTTTACTTCACAACTATTGATTCGTTGTAGAAGTATCGTTCAAAGAAAACATTCAGTTAACTGTTATTGTTGCTATTACTTGCTGGGCACTCAAATGCTCAATCTTGCTTAATTTAAATGTTTTCAGCTAAATGTGAACAACCTGAAGGCTCTGCCAAGAACAAGGGAAAAGGAAAAGTCGCTGAATGAATGTTTAAGCTATCTTATGTAATAGTTTGACTTTATGATAAGGATGATAAATATTATTATCATGTAATGAATATTTAAAGGTTTCGTACTTGGGATTTAAAAACTCTGATAATATATAAATTAAATTTGATAATCTATATTATTGTTATTATTATTAGTATTATTGGAGCATTCATAGAAATGGTATCGATGATAAATTCCTGTTTTGCTCATTGCCAAACTGAGAGACAGGATACGTGGTTCGCTGATGATGCTCCTCTTGTTGAAAACAAGGTATGGCCAATTGAGATACAACTGAGATACACATAAAGGACTGTTCACATCAGGTTCAGTTGATCTTGTAAGGGCAGATGTTTCCAGGCTTCCCTTCACATCAGGTTCAGTTGATGCAGTTCATGCTGGTGCAGCGCTACATTGCTGGCCATCTCCTTCGAATGCAGTACGTAAGTTCTTTTAATGGTTTGCATATCATGCGAGATTTAGTTATTGAAAAATATTCTTTAGATCTGCATGTTTTCCTCTTTACTTGTACTACTTGGTGCTTGGATTGTTAACAGTCTGCATGAGTATTCCGGAAGTGATGGCAATGTAGCAATAAGAATTAAGGTGGAATATATACATATGGTAGAAGGTGTACAAGAACTGGACAACTGAAACTTGTATTGATTATAGGTATCCCAAAGACCTGACGTTAAATTCGGTGTAAAAGCTTTGATGGTTCATCATAGTTTTCCATTATGGTGTTTGATGCCTTACTCACAAAAGAACCTTGCTAAAAGGTGTCAGATGTAGTGTAATATGTGCAAATTTATAGAAGATGTAAAGATGTAACAATAATTATGGTCTTTGACTATTGTATGTTCCTCTCCTTTGTAACAACAATTATGGTCTTCGACTATTGTATGTAAAGATGTAACAACAATTATAGTTTTCTATTATGGTGTTTGTCAAAACTGTAGAATTGTGTGTGGTTGGATTACTTAGAATCTTTGATAAATGATTGAAGTTACAACTCTTTTAATCTTTCAGGCTACAATATGCTAATCTTTCAGGCATTAACATATTGCAGGTGCATTGGTAATGTAGGTGAATCACAACTTTTTTTTTCTTTTTTTTTAATCTACAACATTTTTAAAACGATGTGTAAATATGGCTAAACGTTGTTTGATATATTAAACAACAACATTTTTATCCAGAAAACGTTGTGGAATCATACATTCTACAACGTTTTTAAGCATCTGTTAATTTATGGAAAATAAATCTACAACGTTTTTTTCTTAAAAAACGTTGTGTAATGTGCTTAACTACAACGTTTTAAAAACGTTGTGTAAGGGTGTCAAATAGATGACACCTTTAACCACGACGTTTTTCTGACTGAAACCACAATATTTTTTCCGCGTTGTCTATTTACTATTTTGTAGTAGTGAAAGACATGAATTCAAATAGTCACAACAGCAAATGATGAGTTGTCTGGGGAACCCAAGCGATTTTCGGCCAATAGTATCCTTGCCTCAGAATCTTATATGCCAATGACTTGGCCCCCATGTGATCTCCACAAATTCCTTCGTGCACCTCTCGAAGTGTATAATCTGCTTCTGTGCTTAATCTTCCTAGCTAGTATTCGATCCGAAGGTAGAACCCCATCCGCCAGATACGAGATATAAGGTGTGAGCCAGCAGTTGAGCCGATCCAAAGCTAGCACATCCACTTTCGGAACACTTGGTTATTCTAAAACTTCTAGGTACACCGATCTATTGAAGGATCTTGCTTCGGTTGTGGCCAATCGTGCTAAAACGTCTGCGATTATGTTATCTGCCCGATCCACCCCTTGGCAAATATATGAAGTGAAGTATGCCAGTTTTTCCTTTACTTCAGCTAGATATTTCGTCATTCTTGCCCCCCGAGTTTCGTACTCTCCCGATATCTGCTTGACAACCAATTGTGAGTCACTATAGACAACCAACTTCTGAACTTTTAGGCTTCGGGCCAATCGGAGTCCAGCTAAAATGGCTTCATATTCGGCTTCATTATTTGTAGCTTTGAACTGAAACCGGATGGCTTGCAGGACTTTAAATCCTTCGGGACTTGTCAGAATAACTCATGCCCCGCTGATGTCCGAAGTTGATGACCCATCTACATATAAAGTCCATGAAGTTGGTCCCTATTGAGCTTGATAGAATCGTACTCACGTCCCGGTTTTAAGTAAAAAGAACATTCCACTACAAAGTCTACTAGCGCTTTGTCCTTGATGGTACGTTTTGGGGATGGTATTCTAACATAAACTGTGTTAATTCCATTGCCCAAGCAGCCAACCGGTCTGACACTTCTTATTTGTGCAGTACTTTCTTCAACGGCTGATCCGTATATACCACTATCATCCGACCTTGGAAATAATGTCACAGCTTCCTACTCGCGATTATCAAGGCGTAGGCGCACTTTTCCAGGTTCGGATATCTTGTCTCTGCATCCCAAAGAACGTGGCTGACGTAGTATACTGGGAACTATTTTCCCCCCTGTCCCTTACCAATACAGCCCCCACTGCCATCGGGCTTGCAGCCAAGTATAAATATATAGGTTTCGAAGGGATTGACTTCTTCAACAAGGGTGCCGAAGATAAATATGTCTTTATCCTTTGGAACGCATCTTCACACTCTGAGGTCCATTGAAAACTCTTCTCGTTCTTCGGCCCTCTGAGAGTGTCAAAAAATGGGAGACACCTTTCGGCTGATCTGGACACAAATCTCCGGGGTGCCGCAATCTGACCCGTAAACCTTTGGACATCCTTATAGGACTTTGGAGACTTCATATCTAAGATTGCCTGAATCTTTTCCAGATTCTCTTCGATGCCCCTTTTGCTAATTAGGTATCCCAAAAATTTTCCCGACCCTAACCCGAACGTGCACTTAGTCGGGTTCAACCGCAACTTGTGTCTTCTTACTGTTTCAAAGCAGCTTTCTAGGTCCTCCAGATGTTCCCGAACTGACATACTTTTCATAATCATATCGTCCACATACACTTCCATGCTTCGACCTAGCTGCTTTCTGAATACGAAGTTCATCATTCGCTGGTTTGTTGCCCCAGCATTTAACAATCCGAAGGTCATCTTTCGGTATGCATAGATGGCCCGATGAGTAACAAAACTGGTCTTCGGGATGTCCTCCTTGTTCATCGAAATCTGGTGGTATCCTGAGAAGGTATCCATGAAACTTAACATACCGTACCCCGAAGTGGCATCAATCAATTGGTCTATGTTGGGCAAAGGATAGAAATCTTTTGGGCATGCCTTGTTCAGATATGTGTAATTGATGTATAATCTCCACTTCCCATTCTATTTCTGAACCAATACAACATTAGCCAACCACTCGGGGTAGTCGATCTCGAAAATGAATCCTACCTCCAGTAGTTTAACGATTTCCTCATCTATGATCCTCTGCCTTTCTGGGGCGAAAATCCTTCTTCTCTGTATCACTGGTTTTCTCTTTGGATCTATATGCAGATTGTGTAAGGCCACCAACTCACTTACCCCAGGCATATCGCTAGGCTCCCATGCAAAGATGCCGGCATATACCCGAAGCAGATCTACCAGTCCTGTCCGTAGTGGTTCTGTTAGTCCTGACCCAATCTTGATCAGCTTCTCTGTATTGCCTGGGACCAACTCTACATCTTGATCTCTTAATTTGGCGGGGCCATAGGTTCAGTCTTTATTCTCAATGAATGGCTCTATTTTAATAGCCATCGTTTGCTTCTGCTTGCTGACCCCGACCCCCAACGAGATTAATGTGTTCCGATAGCACCTTCGGGCAATATCAAGATCACCTTTTACCTCCCCTATCCCGTTCGGTGTCGAAAACTTAATTTTGAAGTGTGGTATGGATGTTACTGCTTGCAATGCGGCTAGCGTCGGCCTTCCCAAAATAACATTATATGCCGAATCTACCTATACCACAAAGAACCTGACCATTATTTCTGCCTGCTGGGGTGCTGTGCCGAACTTGATAGACAGCTCGATAGTTCCTGACACATGCACTGGGTCTCCACTAAAACCATATAATGGGCCTTCTCCACCCAACTCCATCTTCTTTCCTTTCAGATCCATCCATTGATAGGCGTGCTTATACAGTATGTCAATTGAGGACCCATTATCGATCATCATCCTCTTCATGTCCACTGGCCTGACCTATGCCGTTATTACGAACGCCCCATCGTGTGGTTCTATTAGATCGGTTGGATAATCTTCATCTGAGAACGAGATGGATACCCTTGGGTAGGCCCGATCTTTCCTTGGCGAGGAACCTGCTATCGACAACACGACCTCAAGGTGTCCGCTTCTCTTCTTCCCGGTTACACGTCCTACCGAACCGCCCAAAATTACATCAATCACACCTCGGGGTTGCGGGTTTGGTTTCGACTATGTTTCGTGAGTCGGCCCTCTATTTTCCTCTCTAGGCACCTCTAAACCTTCTCGATCGACCACATACTGTACTAACTGCCCATTCTGAACATTCTTCTCTATCAAATCTTTCAGATCATTACACATCTCCGTCGTATGCCCACGACTTTGATGGTATTCACAGTATTTGTCCCGACCTCTCTTGTCGGGCTTCGGGTGCGTTGAACATGGCTCGAAAAATGGTTTGTTCCGCATCTCCTCCAATATCTTCACCCGATCTGTGTTGAGGGCGGTGTAGACTTTGTTGACATTTCTGTTCGGAAAAGGCGGTCGGCCACTTCCCGAACCTCCACCATTATAGTTTTTTCTACCGGAGCTATTCGACCTCCCCTGATTGTCCGACCGCTGATAATCCTGCTTGTCCCGATCTTTAGACTTCTCGTAAGATTGGGAGTGCGGTTTGAAATTTCCCATCGCCTCCTCTATCGCTATGAATCCCTCGGCTCGATGGAAGGCTTGTGTCAAATCTGCCGGAGGGTTGATCACCGGGTCCTTCATCAGTTTCTTTGACTTTCCGATATCTAGACCAGTTGTGAAAAATCCCGAGGCCTGTGGAGAGTTCAACTATGCAACCGAACCCACAGCCTCCTGAAATCTCTTGACGTACTGGCCTAGGCTTTCATCCGCCTTCTGTCGAACCTGCATGAGGGAAGCAGTAATCTTTCCTCGTCTTCTGTTGCTCCCGAACCGAGCATGAAACTTCTCTCGAAGGTCACTCCAGGAATTAATTGATCCAGCAGCTAAGGTCCCCATCCATTCCGGGCACTCTTCTTCAAGGTTGTATCACCCGATCATCTTGAGTCGCCAAATACATGGTACAAAATTAAATACAACTTAATTATACAACGAGTGCCAAATCGTGTAAAATACGACAAAACATAATCTAAGAGTTTTAATAAGAATATTGTCATCTAGACAATATCCACACTCAATGGAGTCCTCATTACATTTATTGTCACACTATTTAATAGAATAGTGAGGACTACTAATACTATCATACGGACCATCACTCCAGTTCCCAGAGCTAGTCCACTTCGTTCTCATTTCTGAAGAGAACAATGAAAAGAAAGGGTGAGCTCAACTAGCCCGTAAGAAATATTATGACTAAGATAATGCGAGAATAAATTATCATTAGTCTTCAACAATGTTAAAGCGATAAAATACAATAGACATCAAGTTTAAGCTGCGGTGGAATAAGCAATCCATTAGAAGAGTCAAGTAGAGCATGATATCTACTATCTTACATGATTTAAAATATTTTCATCATTTTTTATCATTTGAGACTCGACAATAAATAAACCACATCATCGAGTCATCACTGCGCTGCTACTGGCGAGGATATTCATTAAATCATCGATGGTCATGACTATCTTAGAATAATCCTGGTCATAATCATACCAAAAAATTGTCCATCGATGAACTTCAAAGACTTTGAGGACTTTTACCACATCATTTATAACATTACGGTCATGATTATACCGAATAATCCACAGTCATAATCATACCAAGTCCATCTATGCACGTAAGCCAAAGATGACTTTCATCACAATATAAGCATGAGGATGATGACAATGACATAATAATTCAATAAAACAAGTTCAAGAATAAATTTTAAAGATTTATAAGTTAATTTATCTTGAAATCAATAACGTCAAATTATCGACATGATCTTTGCTTTGTGGAGTAAAATTCAAGAATGCTCGAGAAGAATATTTCCATGAAAAGATCTTTGGATGAAGCGCAAATATCGAGGATATTCTACTAATTTCATGGAGTATAGAAGCAAAACTTTAACCAAATGAGTATAATAGAATATATGAAGCGCAAATGATTTTTTCACGCCCGCCATGCGGTAATCCGTGAGCAGATCATTTCCACAATTTAATAAGGAATGAATCTGAAGGATCATTCACCATGCATGTGATAATCCACATAGGCGAGTTATTCAACGAGAATAATAAAGAATGGAATAATGAAGAATTCACCGATGCATGCGATAATCCTTACGCAGACGAGGATATTTCAACAGAATAATAAAGAATGGAATAACGGAAGAATTCACCATGCATGCGATAAGATCAGCTGCAGACGAGGTTATTCAACGAATAATAATAAAGAAATGAACCGGGTCATGCGTAATCCATACGCACAGGACAGGATATTCAACGAGAATAATAAAGAATGGAATAAATTCGATAATTCATAATATTCAGCGAGAATAATAAAGAATGGAATAATGAAGAATTCCATAATGTCCAGACAGCGAGGATATTCAACGAGAATAATAAAGAATGGAATAACAGGAAGAATTTCACCATGTATGCGATATGCCGCATGCAGACGAGGTTATTCAACAGAATAATAAAGAATGGAATAACGAGAAGAATTTCACCATGTATGCGGTGCCGCGCATAGACGAGTTATTCAACATAATAATAAAGAATGGAATGGAATAACAGTAAGCTCTCTTCATGAATCTGAAAGAAATAATACCCCCTTACCTTAGAAGAAAAGCTGGATATTGGAATAGTGAGGTAGTGAGACTTCTCTTCTTCTTTCTCTCTATAATTTCTCTCTATAATAATTGCTCTAAAGCTTTAGTGAATTGGTGAGAAATGAAGGAAGAATGAGCTTATTTATAGGAAAATATAGTTTCGATAATTGCGTTTTGGGGCTCAAAATATTCTGATTATAATACCTTGACTTTTCTTTCATTTTTAATTTAGTCCTGCAAGTATTATCAAACTTGCACCACCTCCCCTAATAGTAAATAATGTGAATCAATAGTTCAATCATGTGAATCAATAGTTATAATCATGTGAAAATATGAATTATGAGTATAGTACCTCTATCTATACCTCCATTTTTAACTTAGTCATGCAAGTATTATCAATCTTGCACCAACTCCCCTAATAGTACATGAATGTGAATCAATAGTACACACATGTGAACAAATAGTTATAATCATGTGAATTAATAGCAATTAATTGCTCATTTATCAGATTAATTACCGATTTAGTCAATATAACTTCCAGACATCAATTAATATCGAAATAAATGTCGATTTCCACTAACACTAATAATTCAACACAATGGAACTATCAATTTCATCTTTAATCAACACGAACTTATTCATCATTAATATTATAACTCACAATATTTAACAACGAAGGTCGTTCGAGGAAAGAGGGGGGCTTTTCGATAAGGATTTCTCCTTATTGGCGCATGATTAGATGACAAACCTCTCCTTGTGAGAACTTCTAGACATTGTAAATATTGCAATTTAATAATATGAATAACTTTGTCGTCTCAATTATTGATTTAATAATATAACATATTCACGGATGATCTTTGTGACAATAATTGAATCAATAATATGAGAGATATGATCGACAATTCTTTGTAGCAATAATTGAGTATAAATGAGTGACTTCTCACGTAAGCATCGATAATCAATCTCCAGTGTGCTCTCTTATGCAACCACAGCGTATTCTTGTACTTTTACTCTAGGGTAGTTCAGCGGTTTTAACGGTAAAACTTTTCGTAGTTATTTTTATAAAAAGATAATTACATAGTTTTTCTTATTACGACAATACTTCGTTTGTGGGGTCCACTGATGATTGTCTTGTCGTCGTATGAATATTCCTGTTAAAGCGAATATTCCCAGAGCCAATCGAATATTATATAACCACTTGCTTACTTTTGCAAAATTTGTAAATATTACCCCAACTATAACATTATATATATCCACACCATAATATTCAAAAAAATATATTTTGAGAAAATTAATCTTTATTCATAAAAGTTGGGGTCTTCTGACCTCCCCTTCTTATGAAATTTCATCCTCGAAATTAGAAGTGCGTACTGGTATATCGAAGAGGTGAGGATATCTTGACTTCATCTCGATTCTAACTCCCGGTCATTTCTTCCACATCGTGGTTTCTCCACAAAACTTTGACTTGAGGTATAACCTTGGGGCGTAGAATATGATCCTTCTTATCAAGATTTTAATAGGTAACTCTTCATACGTTAAATCTTCCTCTATCTAAATCTGGTTCTAATTCAATAATGTGGTTTGGGTCTTTCACATATTATTTACGTAACATAGATATGTGAAAAGCGTTATGAACACGAGACATACTTGGCGGTAAAAAGCGAGTCTATAGGCCCACAGTTCCTACTCGTTCGAGGATTAAAAATGGGCCGATGAATCGAGGATTGAGCTTTCCTCTCTTTCCAAATCTTGTAACTCCTTTCCATGGAGCAACGACGTAACAACACATGATCTCGATATTGAATTCCACGTCTTTTCGATGAAGATCGGCATAACTCTTTTATCGATCTTGTGAGGTTTTTATCGTTGTCGGATCGTTTGAATCTTTTTCCGTAGTCATACGTACCAACTCCGGTCCCAACAACGTTGCTTCACCCACCTCATCCGGCATCTTTGGAGAGCGACACTTTCTTCCATCTGCGCGCCTCAAATGGAGCCATGCCGATACTTGCTTGATAACTATTGTTGTAGGAAAACTCCACCGATGGTAAGAACTTGTCCCAACTTCCCTTGAAGTCGAGGACCACGAGTCTTAATAAATCTTCAAGAGTTTGAATAGTCCTTTTCATTTGCCCATCCGTTTGAGGATGATATGCGAACTAAATCGTAAATCCGTGCCCATAGCTTTTTGCAAACTAACCCAAAATCTTGAAGTGAATCTTGGGTCTCGATCGGAAACTATGGATCTTGGCATACCATGCAATCTTACAATCTCGTTTATATACATACTAGCAAGGCGTTCAAGTGTATAAGTTTCTCGTATCGGTAAGAAATGAAGCGGACTTGGTCGATCTATCAACAATGACCCAAATCGCATATATGCCTTGAGAAACCTTGGGAAGACCGATGCTTGAAATCCATGGTAATGTGCTCCCACTTCCATTCGGAATTTCAAGTGGTTGCTGATGGACCTTTTGGCACTTGATGCTCGCCTTGACTCGTTGACAAGTTAGACACCTTGAGATAAACCCGCTATCTCTCTCTCTTCATATTGCTCCACCAAAATGTATATGTGAAGATCACGATACATTTTGGTACTCCCGAGATGGATTGCAAGCGGTGTGTTGTGCGCCTCCATCATGATTTTATACTTCAAGTCGAATCGTTAGGAACACAAAGTGCAGAGTTGACTCGAAAGTATTCCTTCTTCATCGATTCTTGCTTAGGAATAGCACCTTCTTGCACTTTCTTCTTCATACGCATCGGCTCGGTGCGTAGTTTGAGCGACTTTAACTTTATCGATTAAAGTCGGTTCCACTCGTATATTCGCCATCATCACATGGGTCCACAGAGTCTTTAACTCTATTCCATCCTTTGTAAGTCATACAAAATGGGCGCTTTGCGTTGACAATATTGCTTTTCGTGCGCGCATATGATCTTCTACTCGATCGTCGGCTACTACGTTAAACTTTTCGAGGATGGTATTGGATGGTATGATCATAATCTTTCAACAACTCAAGCCATCGTCGTTTTGCGTATGTTGAGTTCCTTTTGAGTGAAGAAATATTTGAGGCTTTTATGATCCAGTATAGATCTCCACCCTCTCTCCATCTGAGGTAATGCCTCCAAATCTTAAGCGCAAAAGCATTGCTTTGCTTGACTCTAGATCATGAGTAGGATAATTCCTCTCATATTCTTTGAGTTATCGTGAGGCATAAGGCTATGACTTTCCCATGTTGCATGAGAACACATCTAACCCTTTGCACGAAGCATCACTTTGTAGATGACAAATCCCTCAGAGGCGGATGGTATTGTCGAGCAGTCTTTGAAATGAGTCTCTCTTGAGTTCTTGAAAACTCTTTTCACATTCCTCGCTCAATAGAATTTTGTATCTTTTTGAGTCAATTTGAGTTAATGGAGTAGCGATTCGAGAAACCCTTCCTCTGAATCTCGATAATAACCGATTTAAGCCAAGAAAGCTCGTCTTGATCATTTGACTTAGGTTGCTCCGACTTTGAATTGCTTTGATCTTTTTGGGTCAGATAGATATTCCATGATTTGATATCACGTGCCCAAGGAATGCAACTTCCTCGAAGCGAACTCGCATTTCTTCAACTTGGCATAAAGCTTGTTTTTCACGAAGCTTTTGAAGATATCGACCTCAAGTGTTGCTCATGGTCTTCACGGGTTTTGGAGTATATGAGGATGTCATCAATAAAGCGACCACAAAGTGATCAAATATTCCTTGAATACTCGGTTCATCATGTCCATGAAGGCGGCGGGAGCATTAGTCGATCAAAAGACATGACTAGGAATTCATAATGCCGTCTGGGGAGTTACGAAAGCGGTCTTTGGAATGTCATCGGTTTTAATCTTCAATTGATGATATCCGGAGCGAAGATCGATCTTTGAAAAGAATTTGGCTCCTTGCTGGTTGGTCAAGCAGGTCATCAATGCGAGAGCAGCGGGTACCTATTTTGATGGTGACATGATTGACTCCAGATAATCAATACAAAGTCGCATACTTCCATCTTTCTTCTTCACGAATAGAGCAGGAGCACCCCGAGGAGGCGTACTGGGGATGAATGAAAGCCGATGTCTAACAATTCACTGTAGTTGGGTTTTTAACTCACGAAGTTCAATAGGAGCCATTCGATATGGGGCTTTGGAAATGGGTTTTGTCTGGGATTCAAGGTCGATACAAAATTCAATTTCACGCTTTCTGGGGTAGGCGGGGAAGTTCTTGGGGAATCGTCGGAAATTTATTAACAATAGAAATATCATTCAAATCGGCGTATTTTATTTAAATCAAGTGACATGGGCTAAGAAAGCTTGACATCAGTTTTTCAATAAGCGAATAGCTTTATGACTTGATATAGCGGTGATTGATTTTAGTGGTTTGGTTGCTTGAATTAGCATAATAGGTTGGTTAGGAATATGAAAGCTAATGACCTTACGAAAATAATCGATTTTAGCATGATGAGTAGTTAACAATCAATCCCTAAAATCACATCAAATGCAAGTATTTTCAAAGAAATAAGATCGACGGGTAGCGATGCGATTACCGATTTGAATCAAACAAGACTTATAAATAGTGGATGTAATGAAGGTTTCTCCCAGCGGAGTTTCAACGAGATAAGTCGAAGTCTAATTTCTCAGGAGTCAAATTTAAGCGTTGGCGCAAGTAGGAGAAATAAAGGAATGGGTAGAGAACCGGTATCAAATAAAGTATAAACTTCATTTAGAGTTTATGATTAGCTTACCGTGATCACCTCGTTGGATTCCTCGCTTTTTGGGAGGTTCGACAAAGCGCTCTCCCTTGAACTACGGTTTTGTCTTATGCAGGACACCCTTTGATGCCTCCATCCAATTTGGACTTGACTTTGGTGCCACGACAAAATCGGGCTAGGTGACCTTCTTTTCCACAATTATAACATGCTTTGTTTGCATCATGCGGTTTGGACTTATATGTCCTTCCCTCCACATTTGTAACATCTGATGAGGTGGTCGTTCTCCTTCTTAACAACGGTCTTTGGTCTTTGGCGTCTTTCCATCCTTGTTGAATCTCCTCTTCTTGAAATGTCCACTCTTATTATCATGGCCATGATTACCAGAAGTGATTATCATTTACGGCATGTTGATTCCCTCACGTTTGTTGTCTTAGCCCGATGGTTGCTACCTTTGGTATTATCGACTTGTCGGTTTGCTCTCTCTTGGTTGGGTTGACTCATTATCGGCGCTCAATAAGCTGAGCCCTATTCACAACATCGAATACAAACACGGTTTATGAGAGATAAGGTATTGGCGTATCTCGGGTTTCAAACCTCTTAGAAACATCGCGTCATTCTCTCCTCATTATCAACCAAGTGGGGATATGGCAAGAGATAACTTCGGCAAACTTAGCCCGTCTTTGCGCCACGGTCGTATTTTTTGCTCAAGCTTGATGAACTCTACCTCCTTCATGTGATGAATACTTTCGGGAAAGTACTTGTCGTTGAGCGACTCTTGGAACTTCTCCCAAGACATTTTGAGTGCGGCGGGGTTGAGTCGCTTTCTGATTCCCACGATGTCTGCCTCTGCTCATAACATGAAGGTGGCAAAAGGAACCTTTTGCTCCTCGGAGCATCCCAAGACATCAAATATCTTGTTGATCTGCTTTATCACGTCTCGCCTTAAGTGGTTTTGGCTCTCAAAAAAAACTCGGTGGTCAGCTCCTTGAAGCTGCTTAGCGGTGGCCGTCAGAAGTTGTCGGTGTTTCCACTGCATTTTGGGCGAGGAGCCGCTTTCGCTTTGATGTTGCATGAATTGCATAAAAGCCTCTGAACATCCCATCGTTCACCATTTCATCGGTGTTATTGTTTACATGAGGATTATTGTCTTCTGTTGCACATTATCACAGGTATTAATCTGTGGTGACTCAGCGGTCTCATGTGCTTCATTTTTATCTCAACATTTTTGGATGCCATTTTCAAATCGCTGCCACAAAACAAGGGTTAATTAACATATCACATATTATCCTATACTACGTGAGCCAATTAAATACCAAATAAACTTAGGTAGGTCATCTAGCGAAGAATTCCCGTCTCTCCCCCTCTAGTTCTTGTCTCACATCTCGGCCGGGGATCATATCCTAAGCTTTGATACCAAGCTGTGGCGCCCCCAAAATAGGTATACATCACCCATCTTGAGTCGCCAAATACATGGTACAAAATTCAAATACAACTTAATTATACATCTGACGAGTCGTGTAAAATACGACAAAACATAATCTAAGAGTTTTAATAAGAATATTGTCATCTAGACAATATCCACACTCAATGGAGTCCTCATTACATTTATTGTCACACTATTTAATAGAATAGTGAGGACTACTAATCTTATCATACGGACCATCACTCTGGTTCCCAGAGCTAGTCCGGCTTCGTTCTCATTTCTGAAGAGAACAATGAAAGAAAGGGTGAGCTCAACTAGCCCGGTAATGAAATATTATGACTAAGATAATGCGAGAATAAATTATCATTAGTCTTTGACAATGTTAAGCGATAAAATACAATAGACATCAAGTTTAGCTGCTGGTGAAATAAGCAATCCATTAGAAGAGTCGAGTAGAGCATGATATCTACTATCTTACATGATTTAAAATATTTTCATCAATTTTTTATCATTTGAGACTCGACAATAAATAAACCACATCATCGAAGTCATCCACTTTTCTGGGCCGAGGATATTCATTAAATCATCGATGGTCATGACTATCTAAAGAATAATCACTGGTCATAATCATACCAAAAGCTGTCCATCGATGCACTACTGAGACTCTTGAGGACTTTTACCACATCATTTATAACATTACGGTCATGATTATCTTAGAATAATCACAGTCATAATCATACCAAGTCCATCCATCATGCACGTAAAGCAAAGATGACTTTCATCACAATATAAGCATGAGGATGATGACAATGACATAATAATTCAATAAAACAAGTTCAAGAATAAATTTTAAAGATTTATAAGTTAATTTATCTTGAAATCAATAACGTCAAATTATCGACATGATCTTGCTTTGTGGAGTAAAATTCAAGAATGCTCGGAAGAATATTTCCATGAAAAGATCTTTGGATGAAGCGCAAATATATCAGGATATTCTACTAATTTCATGGAGTATAGAAGCCAAAACTTTAACCAAATGAGTATAATAGAATATATGAAGCTACCAAATGGATTTTTCACCCGCCATGCGGTAATCCACGTAAAGCGAGATCATTTCCACAATTTAATAAGGAATGAATACGAAGGATCATTCACCATGCATGTGATAATCCACATAGGCGAGTTATTCAGCGAATAATAATAAGAATGGAATGGAAGAAACGGCATGCGAAGAATTCAACGAGAATAATAAAGAATGGAATAAGAAGAATTCACCGTAAATGCGATAGCGCACAGACGAGGTTATTCAGCGAGAATAATAAAGAATGGAACGGTCATGCGTAATCCGAATGGAACAGGATATTCAGCGAGAATAATAAAGAATGGAATAATAAAAGAATTCACGGTCGCATGCGATGCGGCCGCATACAGACGAGGATATTCAACGAGAATAATAAAGAATGGAACCGGGTCATGCGTAATCCCATGCAGACGAGGATATTCAACGAGAATAATAAAGAATGGAATAACAAAGAATTTCACCGGGCATGCGATAGGCCGCGCAGACGAGTTATTCAACAGAATAATAAAGAATGGAATAACGAGAAGAATTTCACCATGTATGCGGTACTTGCGCATAGGCGAGTTATTCAACATAATAATAAAGAATGGAATAACAACTCTTATGAGTATTGAAAGAAAATCTCTCTTCATGAATCTGAAAGAAATAATACCCCTTACCTTAGAAAAAAGCTGGATATTGGAATAGTGAGGTAGCAGACTTCTCTTCTCTCTTTCTCTCTATAATTTCTCTCTATAATAATTGCTCTAAAGCTTTAGTGAATTGGTGAGAAATGAAGGAAGAATGAGCTTATTTATAGGAAAATATAGTTTCGATAATTGCACGTTTTGGGGCTCGAAATATTACTGATCTAATACCTTGACTTTTCTTTCATTTTTAATTTAGTCCTGCAAGTATTATCAAACTTTACCACCTCCCCCTAATAGTAAATAATGTGAATCAATAGTTCAATCATGTGAATCAATAGTTATAATCATGTGAAAATATGAATTACGATTATAGTACCTCCATCTATACCTCCATTTTTAACTTAGTCATGCAAGTATTATCAATCTTGCACCAACTCCCCTAATAGTACAAGAATGTGAATCAATAGTACACACATGTGAACAAATAGTTATAATCATGTGAATTAATAGCAATTAATTGCTCATTTATCAGATTAATTACGATTAGTCAATATAACTTCCAGGACATCAATTAATATCGAAATAAAATGTCGATTTCCACTAACACTAATAATTCCAACACAATGGAACTATCAATTTCATCTTTAATCAACACGAACTTATTCATCATTAATATTATAACTCACAATATTTAACAATGAGGTCGTTTCGAGGAAGAGGGGCTTTCAGATAAAGATTTCTCCTTATTGGCGCATGATTAGATGACCAAACCTCTCCTTGATAGAACTTTCTAGACATTGTAAATATTGCAATTTAATAATATGAATAACTTTGTCGTCTCAATTATTGATTTAATAATATAACATATTATACGAGATGATTTGTGACAATAATTGAATCGATAATATAGAGAGATATGATGCGACAATTCTTTGTAGCAATAATTGAGTATAATTGGTGACTTCTCACGTAAGCATCGATAATAATCAATCTTAAGTGTCTTCTTATGCGACCCAGCGTATTCTTTGTACTTTTACTCTAGGGTAGTTCAGCAGTTTTAACGGTAAAACTTTAATTAGTTATTTTTATAAAAGATAATTATATGTTTTTTAACTACGACAATACTTTAGTTGTGGGGTCCACCGATGATTGTGCCGTCGTCTGAATATTCCTGTTAAAGCGAATATTTCCCGACCAATCGAATATTATATAACCACTTAACTTACTTTGCAAAATTTGTAAATATTACCCACAACTATAACATTATATTATATCCACACCATAATATTCAAAAATATATTTGAGAGAAAATTAATCTTTATTCATAAAAGTTGGGGTCTTAAAGTATTACCTCTTGATTGAAACCCAAGCCTTATATTTATAGAGTTCTTGTACCTTAGAATCCCTTTCCGAGTCGGTTTAGGACTCTTAAACATGGCAATTACCATAATTTGGATCCAACACAATCTCCTTAGAAGGTGGAAGTGGAATCCAATCCAAACAATACCTTTGGAGTTACCTTATTCAAATATGGTTGGACTCCAGATTCTCAGACGCAAGATAGTCCTTTGCATTGTGCCCAACCCAATGGTGACTCACCATCCAGTGCGAGCTTCTCGCCCCAAAGGACTAGAAGGCGGAGCCAGAACACCATACACCACAGTAGGGTTCCTGCCCAAAGGACTCGGATACCGAACCCGAACACCTTCAGCATCTCCGAGGGCTTCGGCCCATGGGCTTACAAAATCCTTCTAATGTCAGGCCTTCAGCCCACATGGAGGTCGGCAAAACACTCCTGAACAGATTCAATTTTTTCTTTTTCTTTTTTTAATTTTTTAATTTTTAAACTTATAAAAAAAATAAGGTAGTATTATATGGTAAGAAAATACTTGTTAAAATATTTATATTTAAGTTCATGCTAGAAAACATGTGTATGAAAGGACTAAAAATGTAAATGAAATTCTTATTAATTCTTTTTTTTTTTTTTTTTTGGCAAAGAGAGTATTATATTACTACGTAAATATTTATTATGTTCCAAATAAATATTTTTTCTAGGTAATATTTTTAAGAATGGGAAAAGGTCTCACAATGGCATTATTGTAATTTTATTTGAAAGAAATTGGGTTTTAGAAGCATTCAGAACATCCAGTTTCATGGTCCAAGATCTCAATTTCTTTTTTGTTGCTGAATAATTCCATGAATATTTTGATTCCAATTTATGTATCTTGAAGCCGGATTTTAAAGCTTATTTATACACTAAAAGGTGATAGTTTACCAATATTTTTTTTCTTTTTTTCTTTTTTAATGTGCAAAGTTATACTTGGAGTCTATTACACTTAAAATATGACTTTAGTTTACAATGGACTTTATTATATATTTTGGATTTGACTTCCCACATTTACGTACATTTTTCTTTCAATTTTGTTCAATACATTTTTTAAAAAAATTATTTTTTATCTCAATATCTTTGTTAATACTTATCCAATTATGTATAAAGATAGATACTTTAATGAGATCAATTCTATAAGAAATTAGAACTATATCGAACGTATTTTATTGTAAAAAATTTAAAAATTTATTGTTAAATTTATACTAAAAAATTAATGCTTATACTTATCAAATGATGAAAAAATATTGAATTATTTTCTTATTTTGAGTACTGAATACAACTCGATCAATATTTAAATAAAATGATAGGTACTGATTTCAAATATGCATATTAAAGTATAAATACTTGGTATATGAGATAAAATTATCGGAAATGTGTATTGTTGAAGAAACACGTCTTTATATTTTTGTTATATATTCATCTCATTAGGTGTTTAATTTAAGCATCCATTGATAAGCCAAGAAGATCACACAAAATTTTTAAGAAGAATCCCAAATTCCTAGCATGAAAAGTGGATGCACGTGAGATCAGTATGTTATAGTAATTGAGTTGGTGCATTAACTTCATACAACAGTTTGATCTTTGTTAGATTCTGGCAAAATTACTCTTGGGCACATGTACGAAGTCAGGTGACATCAAATATTGGATTTTAGATTTAATTTTTTTAATTCATGAAAATTTGGGTCATTTTGGCCCGGTCTGTTGTGGCCCGCCCACGGGTTTTTTAAAACTAGAATAAAATAATACTTTTTTTGAGAATTAAACTTTAGACCTCCCGCACCCTTTAAACAAATGTTCAAACCAACTAAACTACAAGAATTTTTTATTATAAAGTCACTTGCCCGGCACTCCTACTAGCATAAACTATCCAAGCCTTCATACAAAGTGAAAGTTCATGCTAAGATGAAGGAAGACCCACCAATTTAATACTTATATATATATATATATATATATATATATATATATATATATATATATATATATATATATTTAACATGCATCAATTTCTCATTATTAATGATTGTTAGATCATTTATACTCTTTAGTACACTCTATGTCGCCAAAAAGTGAGATGATCAGTTAAATTTTTTTACAATTTATTTGTTATCTTAAATTATTATTATTTTTTTGCGCCTACGCTAATAAGTAGTCTTGGATTATGATTTTTACAAAGGCTAGGTTTGTTTACCTGTTCAGAGTATGAGAATGGGATTGAACTCTTAATTCTATTTTAATAATAATAATAATAATAATAATAATAATAATATATTTATTTATTTATTTTTGTCATTTTCAGATAATCCCCCTATTTGACTAATTTTTAAAATTTATATGAGATTTATCAAAGAGTGCATTAAATTTAATTTTCCCCCTAACTTGATAACTTTTAAATATATATATCGAGTTAAGTCTTACTACAAGTAATCTTTTACTCCTATGTTTTAAAATATAAGAAAAATTTTAAAATTAAGAAAAGAAAAGTTTTAATCTCCATTAACCATAAATTATTACAATTCAATATGGATAGATTATCTATAAAGAATTACACACACACATATATATATATATATATATATATATATATATATATATATATATATATATATATTATATGTAGAGGCATCTCTAGAAATAATAAGTCTAGATAAATGAGTATTTTTTTAACCTTGTATACTTATTATATGAAATTAATTTGCAAAACTCATGTTTTCTTACCTTAAGTTAAGAAAGAGTTTGGATTTTGGGTATTTCTAAAATTTATTTTGCTAATTTATTTTGGAATAAAATGAGAAATATTTTTCTCATGTATTTTGACAATGAAGGAGTATTATATTGTTGTAGACACTCGAAATTTTCTACACACCTGTTATTAACATTGTAGGAAGGCAGATTCGTCTTTCGGAGATAACCCTGGAAGGTAGCTCACATCCATTAGGATACTCTAGGAAGTTGGGTCTTAAACCTTAACACACACAGGAGTATCAATTCCAACCTCGAGATAACCCCGAGTTTCGTCCTTGAAATAACCCCAAGGAATCTAGATTGCGCTTAAATAATAACTTCAAGAAAATGTTTGTTTCAAATGCATATAATCAGCTTCAATCTCAAACCTCCTATCGAGGCACTCATTCCAAAGATCCGGAGATAACACCGGGAAGACATGCACACTTAAAGATGACCCTGCGGAATTCAAACACTTGCAGATTCAATCTCGAGATGTAACTTTGACAGTAACGCTCGCTTGTCACCAAATAGGAGATAACCGGTGAGGAAAAAATCGTCATCTTGCCACCTCAACCCCAGTGCGCCGTCTCAACATTTCATACATACATTTCTACACAGCAATGTCCCACAAGTGCCAAGGAGTTCCAATCCCGAGTGACTATTACGCGTGGCAGCACACCATATAGAATTTGAAGCTTGAAGACCATGGCCATGGTCCCCTCTTCCTGACTTCGTACAACCTCTAATCTCATGTCATTGCGTAAATCTCGATAAAAGCGGTCCGAAGAAGGTCTTGTACACCTCGTTCGGATGCTCGGATTGAAGTTCTGCAAGTTCGAGCGGATATTACAGTGCACGAGTGCACGTACATCGAGATGACGAGGACCATGATAAAGGGCACCGGCGGCACCATGAGTGTATCTCATGACTACCGCAGTACACAGGGCTCCAGACTCTATAAATATAGAGCTTGGGGTGGCCATTTGCAAGAAAAAAAGAGGCGAGGAAGCCTGTCCAATTTGCTCTGTACACACCCCATATTGAGTGTTTTCTCATTTTAAACACCTGTTAGCTCACATATAGCTATATTTTACTGGCGGGAGCTGAGTGTTTATCCATCTAGAGTCGTAGAGCCTGCCTTGGCAGTCCACTGTAATCCTTCTCACACTCTATAAAGTCTTTCTCTTCATCTTTGCACACACTATTCTTCACATTGAGAGTCGTGTTATATGTGTATGCCCGGACTTCGGTCTGTGATTTTTATTTCATTTCTGTCTGTATATATATATATATACACTTATATATGTATATATTTTATATATGGACTAACATTATCAAGTTATGCCTCGATTGAGCCTAGACTTATGTCTATATATATATATATATATATATATATATATATATATATATATATATATATACGCGATAAACGCACAGGATGTTTCTCAATCCCAGCTCGGTTTATCATTTCAGCGATTTGTGTCAGGTCTGGAGTTTACTTCGTGGCCTTTTATTGTTTTATTTACATTTCGTCCCGCTTGGAGTTTACTTCGTGGCGGTTGATTGTCTTTACTGCTTTATTTACATTCAGTCCCGCCTGGAGTTTACTTCATGGCGGTTGATCGCATTTATTACTTTATTTATATTTTTGATCCCCCATAGAGGTGCTTCGTGGTGGTTGATCATGTCTCTCTATATATATTTACAAACTTTATATATATATAATCGCCATCGCTTTTCATATAAACTGCGACATCATGTGAGCCTAGGAATCATGTGATCACATATTCAGTCCACTGAATCTAGATTCGGTTCCCGTGATGGACTTTTTCAGCTATAAGCAGCTTATAAATTATTCACAGTGTTTGAATTTCCTTAGATCGCTTTCATGCCCATGAGGAGTTCGGCACTGCTATATATATTATTTTCTCGAAGATGTTTCGCATCTCAAAAATAAAAGCCAACAAGCCGAACATTTAATAATAAAAATGGAAGTATCAAAGGCCTCAATTACTATTGAGCACAGGGTTTGAAAAACCTCTTTTACAAAACTTCACTGCTATATCTTGTTTAAAATTGATTTTTTTATATAAATTCAAACTCTTTGTATATAGGTGCGAACGAGGCCTCACACTACTTCTAAATAAATTGCACATTGATCCACACACGCACACACACACACACATATTCATATAACAGTTTCTTGAAAAGTGGCGGTCACCATGGCAACACGGATGTCGGGGGGTGCCTAACACCTTCCCTTCGCATAATCAAACCCTCGAACCCAAATGAATCTCGGTTTCACAGACCCGTTTAGCAGTGTCACATCACTGGGTTAATGTGCAAACTTTTTTCTCGACAGCATTAGTGCAACGATTAAAAAACACCAATGGCGATTTCATAGCCAAATCATTCGACATAATACATGTCGGACCTTTTTTACTTATTTTTTCAAACAAATCTCACAATAACATGAGAACACCAAAGAACAAGAATAGAAAAGGGACAAATAAAAATCCCGACGTCGACAATTGTTTTTTTTCTTCCTTGAATATTAAAAGTTCCAATTTCCGGTTACAATTTAAGTTAAGGTATATAGTGACTTTAAAATGAAAATCCTTGAAACTCAGTTGGTTTTAGCATTTGTTTAAGGAGTGGGGAGGATTAGAGTTCGATTCTCAAAAGGAACATTGTTTTGTTAAAAATAACGCTTGAAGTGGTCCGGCTCGGCCCTACCAAACTGGGCCTCATATTTTCAAATTTTCAAAAAAAATCGGACCATTTGGCCTGGCCAATTTGCATTTGGGCCAGCTGCTTTTCAGTGTCTAGTTGCTCTTTAGGAGCACGTACTAATGGTGCAGAAATTAGACAAGTAGTGGATAAGTGGTAGTACTAGAATTCTTATTTTTAGCAGTTATGGTTGTGGGTTTAGGAGATAATGATTTTTTCTTTATGTATTTAAATTACTTTTGTTTGCAAAAAAGGGATATTATTGAATAACCAATTGCTGTGGTCTATTCTCACCCAGAGAAGAATTTTAGTTACATAAAAAATATAGTAGCTTTAACTGGGACCTATCATTGGTATCAGAGTTGTACCCATGGCAACTAACAAGGAACGAATAGAACATCTTGAAGCAGAACTCGGAGGACTGCAAAACAGCCTGAGTCAGATGGAGCTGGGTATTGCAGACAAGTTTCACCAGATGGAAGACGCCATTAAAAAAATGACAGAAACCTTGCTTTCGAACAAAGAAGGGTCCAGAAGCAACGCTAATGACCGTAATGGTCAATCTCGTTATAATAAGGAAGAATTCACGGAGAATATAGAAACGGGAAGACATATGTTCTCATCCAAATTAGCGAAACTCGACTTTCCAAAATACTCGGGAGATGATCATACGAAATGGTTCAACAGAGTGGATCAATTCTTTGAGTACCAAGGTACCACTAATGCTCAAAAGGTGTCACTAGCATCATTCCATCTTGAAGGTAAAGCGAACCAATGGTGGCAGTGGTTACGACGAGCTTATAAAGAAGAAGAGAAGGCCATGACGTGGGCAAATTTCGAAGAGGAACTATGGGATCGATTTGAACCAATAGAGTGTGAGGATTTTGATGAAGCTTTATCAAGGGTGAAATAGGTAGGCTAATTGCGCGTCTACCAAAAGGAATTTGAAAGGCTTGGGAACCGGGTGCAAAGATGGATAAAAAGGCCTTAGTAGGGACGTTTATGGGTGGTCTCAAACTGGAGATTGCGGGAGGCATTCGAATGTTCAAACCTAAGTCATTGATGGAAGTAATAAGCCTGACACAAATGCGGGATGATCAACTAACTCTTTGTTGGGTAAAATCTAGTTACGCATAACACACAAGTATACGTGGTCAACAAGTAATATAATAGTAAGTAGAGTATCGTTCCCATAGAGAATTAGTATGAATTTAACCCTCACAATTATCAATTTCCTATTAATCCAAATTTTATTAAACTATCCAATTTAAGAATTATAATTATAAAAACTAAATAGATTAAAATACTAAAATTACCAAATAATCAAAAAACCCTAAAAACAGAAATTTTCAAACAAGTATCGGAGAATTAGGCTTACAAATTCACTTTAAGCTTCACTTTGATTATTACTCTTTATTCCAGTTTAACTCGCTATCCCAGTTTATTAATCAAGAACACTCAAGTAGAATTAGCCACCTCTCGATGCACTAATACCATATTAACTTAAATCCACAAATTAGATAGAATTAAGTTAAACACCTTAGTTAACTAACTCACTATATCTCTATGTGAATTACAATCAAAGAAGGTTTAAGTTCAAGTTCTCTATCCGATTACATGCGATGTTAAGCATATCTCTACCCTAACATTCATCAAGATTCCATTCAACCATAGAATTCAAGAACACAAGCTATATTAACTAAGTCTAAACTCGTACTTCCTCTCTCGAATCCATACAAGTCCACAAATCATCGTTCCACTTAAAGATCCATTATAAGCCTAAAAAGTAATTTAGTTCATCATCAATGAATTAAAAACTGAATTAATTAAAGAAAACATCATCCCAATTACAAATAATAAACTAAAGAAGAAGAATAAATCTAGGACCACCCTTCTCCATAGCCCAATCTGCAATTATTGTGAAACTCCTTCAAAAACTCTCTCCAATGCTCTTGCTGCAAAAATCCTTTCAACAAATCTTAATTGCTTTCTATGATAACTCAATCTTGTTGTTTGTTGTTAATTATATGCCTAGACACATATTCTAATTAAAATTCCATCCATATTTGAGTCCCAAGTCGTTGGCAACACTTAAGCTTACGTTTGCAGCATTTGAAAAGAACAGGGACATCGGGAATTCTCCAGTACCCATTTTTTGCCGGGTGTTGTTGGTAATTAGCCACCGCCTGGTTTAGCTTCGCTAACTAACTAAGTTTACACCCTTCCCGTGGGTTTTATATAGAATTAGCTTAGAATTTACCGGGTGCCTTCTGCTAACTGATCCATTTTGCTCTCTTTCTTGCCAAATTCCACCATAAGTCCACCCTTTTTATCCAAATGCCACTCCACCACACCTAAACACAAAATAACAATAAACAAGTAAAAACAAACAATAAAAATAAAGATTTCACACATCTTAAGCTTGAATTAGAAGCCAATAAGTAGGTATAAAATCCACTTATCACTTGTCAACTGACACTCACAAGGTCTGTACAATTTAATCGCTCCTAACTCGACCTTGCTCCTCCAACAAAGGCTAAACCAACTCTGCCCATAAAAACTCCTTACCTGGGATTAAATGCAAAAAAGGCGAGCTCAAGGCCTCTACTTTAACTGCGACGACAAATTCACTCCAGGTCACAAGTGTCGAGGCCCCCAAGTCTTGTTGTTAGAAGTAGACGATGGTTCAAACAAGGAAGATGACGAGGACCCCGAAGTCAATGAACCTAAAATATCATTGCAGGCTCTAATCGGGGGGTCAACTTCAAAGACCATGAGAGTCACGACCAAGGTTGGAAACCATGAATTGAATGTCCTTATCGATAGCGGATCCATCCATAATTTTATTAGTGAACGAATAGCTAATTGGCTGCAACTACCAATGGTACCAACTAAGTCATTCAATATAAAGGTGGCGAATGAGGATCCATTAAAGTGCCAAGGAGGATTTAAAAATATCCATGTCTTACTTCAAGGTATTCCATTCTTCCTTACCCTTTATTCTTTGACACTAATCGGGTTGGATTTCGTGTTAGGAGTTCAATGATTGGAGCAATTAGGAAAGGTGATTTGTAATTGGCAAAAGATGACCATGGAATTCTAATGGAATAATCAAACTCAGAAGTTGCAAGGGACATATGTCCAACCCATTCAGTCAGAGTCCTTGAAGGCTGTTTTAAAGGATTTGCGACAAGGTCATTTTATGTTTGCTATTTGTTTACAAACTGAAGCTATAAACCCACAAAAGGGAATTGAATCAGATATGCAGCAGTTTTTAAAAGCTTTTGAAAACATTTTTCAAGAGC
The DNA here is from genome assembly GCA_020205605.1 of Panax ginseng. Classification (NCBI taxonomy): domain Eukaryota; kingdom Viridiplantae; phylum Streptophyta; class Magnoliopsida; order Apiales; family Araliaceae; genus Panax; species Panax ginseng. The sequence continues at coordinate 109,681,525 of CM035131.1, read as the reverse complement.
CAAAATAACTACCTCTTGCAAGAGAGATTGACCACCACATCACTCTTAAAGAAGGAACTGAGCCTATCAATGTAAGATCCTACAGGTATGCCTATTTTCAAAAAGCTAAAATTGAAAAACAAGTTCATTACATGCTTCAATTGGGCCATATAAGGTCAAGTACTAGCTCTTTTTCATCGCCCGTGTTGCTAATTAAAAAGAAAGACGGTACATGACGTTTCTGCACTGACTATAGAGCCCTTAATGTTGTAACCATCAAAGACCGATTTCCAATTCTCACCGTAGATGACAAATTAGACGAACTTCATGGCTCAAATTTTTTCACTAAATTAGATTTGACAGCGGGTTACCATCAAGTTCGGGTACATTCGATTGATATTCATAAAACTGCATTTCGCACTCATAATGGTCATTATGAATATTTAGTCATGGCTTTTGGCCTTTGTAATGCACCCTCGACTTTTCAAACCATTATGAATTCCATATTTCGGCCATATGTTTGCAAATTTGTGCTAGTAATCTTCGATGACATCTTGATTTATAACCCCATATGGACCATGCATCTTGAACATGTTCGAAAGGCTTTTGAAATTTTAAGGCAACATAATTTTTTTGTTAAACTCAAGAAGTGTGCATTTGGCCAACAGGAGTTGGAATACTTGGGTCATATTGTTACTCCTCAAGGAGTGAAAGTGGACTAAGGGAAGATTAAAACAATGTTAAATTGGCCTAGGCCTACAAATATTTCTGAGTTGCGTGGATTCTTGGCCTTACAGGTTACTACAGGAAGTTTGTTCGTACTTATGGAATTTTGTCTCGGCCTCTCACAACTCTGTTAAAAAAAGGACAATTCAGGTTGACTGATGATGCAGAAACTGCCTTTGAAGGCCTTAAACAAGCTATGACTTCCACACCTATACTTGTAATGCCTAAATTTGATGCACCTTTTGTTATTGAGATTGATGCTTTAGGTGATGGCAATGGAGCAGTCTTAACTCAGCAAGGAAAACTCATAGCCTTCATGAGTCGAGCCTTAGGAATTTTAAAAAAAATGGTCAACTTATGCTAGAGAGATGTTAGCCATTGTTCAAACTATCCAATCTTGGAGACCATACTTGATGGGCCGAAAATTCTTTATCCAAACTGACCAGCGTAGCCTGAAATATTTCTTGGAGCAACGCATCGCCACACCGGAGTAGCAAAAATGGGTGTCAAAGCTACTTGGCTATGATTATGTGATCATTTACAGACCTGACAAAGAGATTTCAACTGCAGATGCACTTTCGCGCGTGATAGGCAACCCATGTCTTGATGCTTTATTTGTTTCACACTCTCAGGTATGGGATAAATGTAAGATTTTGTGAAAATCATAGACACAATCAAATTGCAAAAATTAGCGTAAGCTTGACAAAATAGATTTTAAAATTTTTCACAAACCAATTACCCGGATTATCCTTTATTCATATTATTAATTAAAATGAAGAACAAGGAGTTATGGAATCATACCTTTATAGATACGAGCTTCCACAAGTACAAGTTCAACTCCTACTTCTCCGCGATCTCCTTGAATCTCCGGGTAGATTCCTTCCTTTGATCAATGTTAGCCACCCAAGTGTATGACCTCCAGAGGTGATCCACCAAGGAAGAAGAATATTCAAGAAGAAGGGTGTATTGGCTCAAACCCTAGTTTTTCCTATCTCTATAGAAAAAAGGGGCGTACTCTCCAACTTTTGGAATCACGTATATTTGATATCTGATATAAGACTCCTCTTATAAAGATATCAGGTAACCCTATTTAATTAAAATAAGGTATTATTTATTTAATTAAACTCCTTTAATTAATTGGTCTCCCTAATCTTATTAGGGATAATTAATTAAACTCCTTTAACTAATTTTGCCTCCTAATCCTATTAGGAATAAATGAGAGTATTTATATTAAATTAATTCCTAAACTCTTTTAGAAATTAAAATAATAATAATTGTAATAATATTAATAAGACTTCTCTTATTAATTTATATTTAATATTTCCAAAATATTAAATAATAAATATTAAACTATTTAATGTATTCTATCACCATAGATTAAATTAAATATACTTAACAAATTATTACGATTATGCCATTAACTTCTTACATAATTATTCTTCCTTTTATGGTGTGACCCTTTAGGTTCTCCATATTAAACCGGTTGTGAATAAATCAATTAGAACAATTCTAATCTTATTTAAATAAATAAATTAAACTATTAATTTATTTAAATAAATAATATTTATTCTACAATAGAGATTAGCCTCACTAATATAGATTTCAACATTAATCATAAAAGAACCTTTGAGTAAATAGTTACCATACAATTCAATCATTGCACCATACAATGTTCCAATTAAATATAAGACATGGAATTACAGTCAAGTCTTATTTTATTTAGTTATATGTATTTCGATTCCTAAATACACAACTCCTAATGAATGCAAATTAGAAACTACTTTCTAATTTCATTCCACCTTGGCCAAGGATTCCTGGGTTGTCATTTATCGAATCACATAAGACATTTCTCTTCTTTTATTAGAAGTGGTAGATTCTTTATTGATCATTCATTATCTCCATATATAACTTATTACACCCAAGTATATCTTTTGATATACCCTAAGGGTCTTAAAAAATAAGTCAAAATGTAATTCATTATACATAAGATACTATGATGATCTCAAGTCTAAGGATCATTTGTACTACTATCACTATAGGAATTCCTATTGACAGGCAAGTAAAACTCCATTAGGTATTCCTTAGCGAGTCACGTTCAGTGAACTTATTATCCAATAAGGACCTACATACTTGCTTTAGTGCCTCCACACAAATGATCATGAGATCAATCATTCAATTCTCATCCAATGAGCAAGCAATGTATGTATCAATTTATCCGAATTCACTAATCCCCTTTTTAGTAATTCATCGATTGAGAACATTTTAGTTTTAAGCTATCTAAGAATTTAGATCTCAGTAGCATGATTTCATCATGATTTTAAAAGCATTGCTTAAAACAATGAATTTATCACATATTATTAAAACAACACCATGTAGATAATTAAATGCCTTTAAAAAATAATTCTTTTATTAATAAATAAATAAGATTGATTACAAAGTATATGCTTTATCATCATACATGATTGGCTTGTATGCATACTACTTTCAATAATATCAAAGAAGAAGCGGTTAGTCATCCTTATAATGCAGAAAATTGGCAAGTTGGCAGCTAAGAAACCTATAAGCCCATACAGGTGGAGAAATGGTCTAGTATACTACAAAAATAGAGTGGTGGTACCTCTAAACTCTAGCATCATCCAACAACCATTACGAGATTTCCATGACTCGCAAGTTGGTGGCCATTCAAGAGTACTACGAACTTATAAACGACTTATATAACAATTCTATTGGCCATAAATACATCGAATTATGCAAAAGTATGTCTCTTCTTGTGATATCTGCCAACGAGCCAAATCAGAAACACTCTATCCAGCCAGAATCTTGCAACCGTTACCGATTCCATGTCAAGTATAGGATGCCATCACAATGGATTTCATCGAAGGGCTTTCATAATCCAACAGCAAGAATACTATCCTTATTATGTGTTGGGTCATGATATTTCACATATTGGGCCGACCCAATTAGGCCCATTCATTTGATTAAATCTATTGGGTCATTTCTATTGGGCTTGGCCGGTTGAGTACGGTCGGTGGTTTTCTTAATAGAGCAAGAAGGTCTTCAAAGTAAAGGTAAATGATAACTTTATCTTTTTCAATACACTAGATTTTTTATCCTCCATTGTTGACCCTTGTGATCGCTTTGTCTTGACTCTCGCTTTGAGCTATCCCAAAGCGGTCGAAGCCGTCAAGCTTTTGGTGTTGACTGTGTTTAGTGTGCAGGATCAGGACGTCTTACGTGATTGGGACGTGGCAGAAGATCTTGGCGTTAACATTGGCGCTAGAAGGAGGGCTGTGTTCTAGTGTCTTGTAGTTTTCAATCACAAAACTTTATTTGTTCTACGTTGGAAGAGATGGTGAGAGTAGAAGCGGATATGCACGAAAGGACGGTAGAAGGCTGTGAGCTCATCATCCAACATATTTACATTAAGGATAAATGCAGGTCCTTCAAAGAGTGTTCATGAGTGAGTGAAACCTTTGCTTCAAACATGTTTCAAGGGTTCTCGTTCGAGAGAGCTCATGGTGGAGCAGACGGAGGTTGGTGTTTCTTGATGATAAAGGCCGTGACCAAGATCGAAGGCAGGTGGAGGGTTCACCACCTAGAACTCATCACCAAAGTGGTCGAGATGACAAAGCTGCCAAGTTGGCGAGGATGGCAGAAGAAGCAGATAAAGCTTTAGAGGTTCTTCTAAAGCGGAGGAGGATATATTTGTGCGAGATGCTTGGATGGCCGTCCCGAAGGACGAGGCATCCACTATATTCGATCCAGAAAGCGTAGTAGGCATAAGGATGTACAACATCGGGAGGGAAGGGCGGAGCATTACGTGCATGTAGTCTCGAAATTCGACCTCAGGAGAGAAGGAGATCAAGAAGCAGAACTCCTGAGATATCAAAGAAAGCACTTATTGTCATTAGTTCTCAAGATCGAGATGGTGGCAGACAAAGGAGTCGGTCGAGAGAGTATGCACTTGAGAGTAGAAGGAGAGAGCATGAATGTGAATATTCTCATCATGAGGATAAAATTGCACGCCGGAGTAGATCCAGAAGTCCAACAAAGGCAGTGGGGTTAGATAGAGGAGGTCGATCCACTCAGAAGCAGAAGGTTATTCAGGAGAAAGAAGTCTCTTCGCAACCGGAAGGTGTAGACTTTTTAGTTAAGGAGTTGAAGGAGCTTGAAGAGCGGTGGTTGAAGTTCAACGGTGAAGGACACTTCGGGGGAAAAAGGCGTCTCCTTTTTTTCTCGGATATTCTTAAGGAGAAGCGAGATACCACAAAGAAGTTACCCCATATGGAGAGATTCGATGGGTGCAGGGACCCTTATGACCATAGTCGAGGCGTTCGATCGGTGATGGATTATTATGATTTCACCGATCTTTGCCAAGTGCCATACGTTTGTTACAACATTGAGGAAGGATGCAAAGGCGGTGGATGGGGACTTTGCACTGATTGATTCGGTCTCGTCGTGGTCCGAGGTTGTGTGACAAATTTCATGCTCGTTTTGGAACAGCAGAAGAAGAGGAAAGCCTACGGGTTCTTTGGCACGAGTCAAGCGAGTTTACTAATGAGTCCTTGGGTCGATTATGTGAAGCGATTCGATTGAGGAAGCGGTTGGCAAGTGGTAGACCTCAATGATCTTGAATTTGTCGGGTTATTTTTGAATGGGTTGGATCTAGTGAAGTCAGAAAAGTTGGTGAAGAAGGCGATGTTTCACCATCAGAAGAGCTTGGTAGAAGCTTTCGATAAATGAGAGGCTACATTGTGGTGGAGGAGGCTATGAATAGCTTGAAGCGTCCTTCTTGGACGAGGATGAAGGAGGCGGACACTTACAAAAGGTGAAAGCGATCGAGAAGAAGGTGGGAGGGTATAATGATCGGCGGGGAGGCGGCTCGAAGAAGTACAACAACATGGCGAGGAAGTAATCGCCCACTCTCCGCCTAGAAGGTGAATAAGGTTTACCTGGCCCGAACACGGATAGGTCGGTGATTTTGGATCGGATCGGGAACCGGTAGTTCTTTGAACCACCTCGTGATAATTTTAAGCGGGGACGAGGCATGCGCTCAAAAATTTTGTGGCTATCATCAAGCTACAGTCACGACACTAATGAATGTTGCAATTTGAAGGACTTTGTGAAAGGAAGGTTCAAAAGCGGTTTGTTGGTTCGATGTATGTGGCGGGAGGACCATCGGCAAAGCAACAGAATGTTGGCCGTCTTTATTCGAGACAGTTCAAATGGTTCCACCGTGCGACTGCTCCAAATCAACCACGAGCACGCGTCGTTGATGTAATATAGAGGTGGGATGGCGAGGAAATTGGTAGGGAAGAAGAGGAGGGATATCTGGATTTGATCATGTAAAGTGGCGGGGGTGTTCTCCCGAAGGCCAAATGAGACCATTTCGAGGGATAGTTATATTCCTTCACCGTCACGGATTATCCTTGAGCCCATCGAACCTCGTGAAGAAGGGCCTTTGGTGATCCTTTGCACTGAAGTGGGTTCGGTGGATATGAAGCGTATGATGATGAGACAGCGGGTCTTCTATGGATATTACTGTATGCCCATGCTTATCGGAGGATGCATCTTGATGGGCGAAAGATGGAGGTGGGGCGGGGAGGCTCCTTTATATGGCTTGACAACGATCCGGTCAAAGTGGCGAGCCTTTATTGAACTACCGGTAATCTTGACCTAGCTCCTGGTGAGGTAGAAATAACATGTAAATTTTATGTTGTGCATGTAGATTGACCTTCTGACGCCATCTTGGGTAGACTACCTACTTGACTCTCAGTGTGACTTCCATCCCTCACTTCAAGATCAAGTTCCCAACAACACATGGAGTTGGAGAGGTAGCGCGGGGACTTGGATCGGCGAGACGATCTTCTGAGGAATCTTGTGATTGCCTCGGGAGTAGGAATTCGACAAGCGAGAAGCAAACCATGGCGATTGAGATCGAGCCCTTCATTGAAAGCGATTCGGAGCCATTGGTTATTCTGCGGGAGAGGCGGAGGAGATCGAGCTAGTTACGGGAAGAAAGACAAAGCAGTGAAGATAGGTTGGGTTTGCGGAACCTCTCCGAACAAACCTTATGGAACTTCTTCATTTGCTATATGCGGACATCTTTGCATGGGAGCCACAAGACATGCACAGAATCAGCGAAAGATTGCGAAAGCACCGACTAGATGTAGATCCATCAAAAAAAGCGATTCGGCGAGAAAAGGCGGATCTTTGCACGAAGACAGACGGATCATTGATGAAGAGATTGCGAAAGGTGATAGGCTGCTTGACTTCATCTTTGAGATCGATTATCCGGAGTGGATGGAAAATGTAGTCTTTGGTGCGAAGCGAGAATGGAAAGTGGCGAGTTTGCATCGACTACGGACTGAACAAAGCTTGCGAAGGACTTCTATCCTCTACCCCATATTGATCGACTCATTGATGCCACTTGGGGTATGCATTTACTAAGCTTTATGGATGCTTTTTGAGGTTATCATCAAATATCTATGTGCAAAGAGGACATTAGAAGGCAGCATTCATCACACACCGATTCGGTGTATGCCTATAAGAAGATGACCTTTGAAGCGATTAATCTTTGGAGCCACTTATCGGAGAATGATGAACTTCATCTTCAAAAGCGGACTAGGAAGGAACATGGAGGTATATGTGGATGACATGATAGTGAAAAGCATGATTGTTGAGAAGCACTGGATGATCTGAGAGGAATGCTTTCAGATGTCCGTCATCACAAATTGAGACTCGATCCTACAAAAAGTGCACCTTGGGCTCGGTGCGGGGAAGTTCACAGGATATCTGAGTCGATCGAAAGGGGTATCGAAGCCAATCGAGAGAAGATCCGAGCCATACTAAATATGAAGACTCCTCGGTCATTCAAAGGCGTTCAACGTCGTTCGGGAGGAGGATTGACTTTGAGGAGATTTATGTCAAGTCGGCGAGAGAGATCTTTGTCGTTCTTTGATCGTTGAAGGGAATAGAAGAATGCGAAAGGCGTTCGGTGGACTTTGGAGTGTGAAGCGCCTTTCAAAGCATAAAGGCGTATTTGTCTTTGACTCCTTTATTGGTGAAACACTGCTCCTCTTTGAGACTTTGTACTTATATTTGGAAGCTAGTTAGATTTGGCGGTGGGGCTATTTTAGTTCGAGAAGTGGGGGAAAGCAACATCCGGTCTATTTCGTCGATCACGTTCGAGAGATCTTTGAAACCGGGTGCGAACATTGAAAAATTTGCCTTTGCTTTGATAATTGCTAGTGAAAGCTTAGGCAATATTTTCAAAATCGGCTCTCTGGTAGTTTATACGGATCAAGCCGTTGAAGAAGGTGATGAGAAAACGGAAGTTTGGGGAGATTAGCAGCATGGACGATGGAATTGTCTCAATTTTTATTGAATATCATCCCCGAAGCGCTATCAAAAGGTCAAGCCTTGGCGATTTCATGGTGGAGTGTTCGTTCTAAAAGAAGAGATCTTTGAGTTGCGAAGTGAAAACGTCCGTCGAAAGCGATTGCAGTTCTTGACATGGTCGAACTTCGTGGACTCTGTATGTAGATGGGTCTTCTACTTTTGGACGTCGATGGGCGGGGATTATTTTGACAAGTCGGAGAGGATTCAAAGTCTGTGAGCCATCGATTTGGGTTCAAAGCAACGAACAACGAGGTGAATCTGAAGCGATCTTGTGGGGTTCGATTAGCGAAGAGTGCGGAGGTTGAAGTTAATCATTTATAGTGACTCTCAATTTGGTCGTCAAGCAAGTGTTAGGGGATTATGAAGCTCGTGGAAGCGAGAATGATCAAGTATTTGGCGAGTTGAAAGCCGAAAACGATATTTCGTCTCTATGAGTTTAGGGTATAGGCGTAATGACAATTCTATTCTTAGATGCATTGTCAAAGTTGGCCCCTACGGATGCTAAGCGTTTTCGATGGATCGATCTATTTGGAGGTTCTGCGACGGTAGAGTATCGGCATGAAGCGGTGATGTGCATTGAGCGTTCTATTTGTTGGATGACTCCTTACATTGAATATCTGGCGGATGGCGTCCTTCCTTGGATCGAGATCTTTGTGAAGAAGATCAAATACAAAAGTGCCAACCGTTCTTATTGATGGGGATCTTTATCGAAGGGCATTTTCATCACCATTGTTAAAGTGTTTGGTCCGTCAGAAAGTGAATATGCTCTTGGGAGGTTCACGAGGGTATTTGTGGCGACCGTATATGGTACTGCTAAGTCATTGCTTTACAAAGTGCTTGGCGGGGGTTCTCTTGGCCTACAATCTTCAAGGAAGCTACGGAGTATGTGAAGAAGTGTGAAAGTGTCACTCGATAGTTCAGATCCCCATCGACTACGGAAGAGCTATACTCGATCTTATCTCTATATACCTTTCTTTATGGGGGGTAGATATCTGGGTCCATTCTTAGAAAGCTAAAAGGTCGAGTCGGTTTTGTTATAGTTGCCATCGATTATATGACCAAATGGGTAGAAGCGAAGCCACTTCGGTTGATAACGGAACAAGAATGCTTGAAGTTCATGAAGGAGTCCGTAGTGTTTCGTTTCGGAATTTCTAAGGTGGTGATATCGGACAACGGACGCCAGTTTGTGGGATCGAAGTTTGAAGGATTTCTGAAGGAGCTGGGGTTCAACACAAGAAGACTTGATTGGCTCATCCACGATCAAGCAGGCGGTCGAGGTGACCCAGCGAGCAGCTTGCTTGAATGGGATCAAGCCTTGGTGGATGAAGCTAAGGGAGATGGCTTTGAAGAGCTTCTCGGTTGTTATGGGCTTATCGGACTACTTGAGGACTACTACGGGGGACTCACCTTTCAGATTGGCTTATGCATTGATGCCTTAGTCCTGTTGAGATTGGATCCACCGGTCTTTGGTCGGTCGGTTCAAAGAGATCTCTGATGATGAAGGGGTGAAGGTCAACTTGGATCTGTTGGAAGAAGTCGGAGAAGTGGCTTTGATCAAATTGGCGACCTATCAGCGGAGAGTAGCCAAGCATTACAATAAGGGGTAAAGCTTTGGAGATTTGAAGTGGGAGATTTTGTCCTTAGGGAAGTTGAAGCATCTACGCCTCGAACTTGGGAAAATTGATGCCAAGGCGGGAAGGAATAGTATGAAGTAATTGAAGTACCAAAGCCATGGACTTATCGGTTAAAGGCATTAGGCGGATCGAGATCAAGAATACTTGGCATCTTTGGCGGAGGCTTGAAGTATTTTCGGTAGAGATCGAGTCGGTTTATCTGAAGTATGTAAATATTTGGATCATCATCAATAAAAGATTCACTTTTTCACAATTGATCTTCTTCTTATTGGTCCTAAGTTCACAATGGTGTAAGGGAGAATGGGGGGGACTCGCTGACCATTCGATGGCAGCCTTTTTGGAAGGTGGTCCTTATGAATTTATCGGGCCCCGTGGTAGGCAAACTTCATCATGTAAGGGAGGGCAGGGGTGGACTCGTGACCATTCGATGGTAGCCTTTTCGGCGATGAGAGTGTCCTCATGGGTTTGTTATACCTGCGTGGTAGACAAATTCCATAGTCCTTTTAATATTGTTTTTCTGCATGAGTGGTAAACAATATGCACCAAAGTAAGGAGGTTTGGTTGGACTAATTTGACCATTCGATGGTAGCCTTGTTGTTAGGTGTGTCCTTATGAACTTGTTTCTACCCTGTGTGGTAAACAAATTTCATGGTCCTTATAAAATTATTCTACCCCAGTGGTAAACAAATGTCCTTATATACTTGTTTTACCCGAGTGGTAAACAAGATCTTGATGGTCTGAGGAGGATCGGTAGAATTCACCTTATGCCTAATCTATCTCACACTTGGAAGCGATAAGTATGCATTACTTTTATTTGTTTTAAGTGTTGAGTTCGGTTCATTCGATTCGATTCATTATGATTCAGTATTATTCTTCAACTTAACTGTTATATGCCTTATCTGATTCACAGTTTAAGTTAAGTTCAAAAGACACTTATTCAATTTTAAGTTAATTGATACTGAATTATTGACAAGAAACGAAGTGAACAGAAGTCCTTCAGAAAAGAAAGTTGAAATTTCATTCATAATTAACTATTCATAATGTTAAACGATTGCATAAAGATAGAAATTTTTACAAAAATTCTTAAACAATTCCAGAGAAAACAGGAGTATTCACTTCAGGCATTATCCTCGCCCTCTGAAGAGTCGAACAGAGCCGGATCTACCTTGGCTGATATTAGCTTTTCCTTATCGCGACTTCGACTGAGCTCATAACCTTGAGTATATCTTCATGATTTCTCCATTGATCCCATCGATTTTCTATACTCTTCTGAGATCTGCTTGCGAAGATCAGATCATCGGTCAAAGGAGGTCCAAGATCCCGAAGAGCCTGAAGTTCTCAGATTTCTTCCTCAAGCTTCTAGCGCCTATTCAGATGACCAGTTTCTTTTAATTCCAGTTGTTTGACCAATTTAGCCAGGCTCTTATTGCTGGCTTTCAGCTCCTTAATTTTCCCCATTCTTATTTCATTCCTTTGAACCAGGTCAACATTCATCTTGGCAATCTCTTGGTGGTTGGCCTTGGTTAGCTTCAGTTCTTCATTAGATACTTTCACCTCTTCCTTGGTCTGGGCCAACTCCTTTCGAAGACCCTCATTAGTATGGAGGACAGCTCCATATTGGCTTCTCTCTCGGGCCAACGTCGATTTCAGGGTGGCATTCTCTTGTCTTATAGCCGCCTCTTCGGCTTCAGCTTCAATAGACCTTGGACGTAAACGTCCGAATACAACATTTGCCTACACATGTTCAACATTGTTTGATCAGTCTCAAATATCTAAGTATAAAGATAATTATAGAAATTAAAGAGAGAACCAATTACCTTTGCCAGATAGCTCATTCCATCCTTAAGCGAGATCCCGTTCGAATATGCATTAGAATCGGTGATAAATCGGTTTCCGGATGAAAGCATCAAACAGTTGAAAGGGAAAGTTGGCGTTAAACCGAGGCCACATGGTTGGAGATGTCATAGCATCATTTTGAAACTCGTACGACGATGGCCTTGGGGGGGAGGGCATGGGTCGATCATGAGATGGTGATGGATCCATGTATATGTTTTCGGGAGAAGGTGATCGAGCAGGAATAGGGTCATGAACCGGTGAAGGAACAGAAGATTAGCCTGAGTGACTATCTGATGGTTGCTTCCTTTTTCGAGAGAGTGTGGGGATAGGCTCGTTCGGCTCATTGTCATCTGAGACTTTGATTTCAATGGGGAAAGTTGGAGGAATGACAGCTGAGGAGGAAGGGACTCGAAGATCATCGACAGACAAGGGAGTGATCTTAGTCTGCAATTTCTTGACACGAAGGACTTTTGCCCGTTCATGTATAGGTATGTCGAACAGACTTCCCCACAGTTGGAAGCGGAGTTTGGGGGTGTAGGAGTGGGTGCGGATGAAGGGTTTGCTTCTGGGCTTGCTTCTAGGTTTGTTTTTGGGTCACTTTTAGGGTTTATTTCTGGGCAGATGGATTTAGATCTCTTAGCAGGTCTTTTCCTTCGTCGAGGCTTGAGGGATTCTTCAGGTGGAATAGGCTCGTCGGTTTGTGGATCGTCGATTGAAGGGTTGGAATTGGTATTTCAGTAGGGGGAGGACCAACTTGGGGAGGTTCTTCTGTTGGGAGCTCTTCAGTTGCTTCCGTAGTCTTTCCAGCCAAAAAATCTTCAAAATCTTTCACTTCCGAAGAATTCGGTTTGATCAAAGATACTGTAAGAGTTATATGACAACAAATCAGAGGTAATATTATCAAAAATTTTAGGCAATCAGGCAAAATCAGAGTTTATACTTACATTTATGATTATATAGCCACGCCTGTTTAGAAAGAAGTCCATGTTTCCATTCTTCCAGTGGGAAATTCCCAAAAAGCTCTATCATCTCGTTCACTCTTTCATCGAAGATGTCACCAAAATCTGCAGAGATTTTTTCGTCAGTAGCCTAGTTCGGTAAAGAGACAATTTCTGGCCCTTTGACGAAAAACCATTTCTCGTCCACCCCCTGTTGCTCGAAGGAGTTTTTATTAAAGACCGCCTCTCAAATCTTTCACCTGCCTTTGGTGCTTGCTTACCTAGAACTTTAAACCCTTTTTCCCTAGACTGGGCAACTTTATAAATGGTAAAGAAGAAATCGAGGGTGGGTTCGACGCCTAATTCATGGCAAAAAGCGATAAACGCTAAAATGTGGATGTATGAGTTTGGGACCAGTTGGGCGAACCCAACACCGATAAACCCTAAGAGGGTAACCAAGAAAATGTGAAGAGGGAATCAAACCCCCTTTTCAAGCAAGGTCACCGGAACTGCCGTCCACCCATCTAGACGTTGATACATCTTCTCATTAGATTTGGGGGCTCTTATCAAGTGAGTATCAGGGATATGATAACGAGCCTTAATCTTTCGCAATTCAGTCTCAGAAACAACAGAAGGAGTGTTGGCATGGGGATATTGCTCTTTGTTTTTGAAATATTCAGAGGGGTTAGGGAGAGATCTCGGAGGCATAGATTTCTTACTTGGACTCGCAACTTTAGGGTTTGAGCTCGAGGCTTCTTTGGTGGGGCTAAGGCTAGGTGGGACGGTGGTGATCGGGGTCACACGAAGGGGAGAACTCTGGTTCGCATTTAGGACCACCATTGTTGGTTTTTTTGCAGAAAGAAGGGTTCGAGAGCGAAGAAGAGAGCTCAAACGTCTGAATTTCAAATTGACAGGTAAAACTGTCAAATTTGGAGGAATTTGCTTTTTATACTGATTGCGCCTTGCGCTGTATACAAGGGCGGCACATTAATTGACAGTAATGATCAAGAATTCAAATGGGCAGCGTCCGGTTCAAATCTCAGATATTTATCAAATTGGGCTTTTTAGTTAATTTTCCGGTTTTAGTCCATCCTCTTATTTTAATTCCTTATTTGGACCTTGATGAGTTACAGTTTGGGCCTCTTTCAATCTTGTCAAATTCCTCATATAATGGACCATTTATAGTTTTCTATTAAACATCCTGTTTAATAAAAAACTAGGGGGCAATGTTGGGTCATGATATTTCACATATTGGGCCGACCCGATTAGGCCAATTCATTTGATTAAATCTCTTGGGTCATTTCTATTGGGCTTGGCGGTTTGGGTTGGTCGATGGTTTTTCTTGGTGAAGTCTTGAAAGACTTGAAATTTGAATTGAGTGGACCGATCCATTAGATATTTTAATATCTCTATCTTTGACTTGTAATGATGAAAAAGGATAGATGTTGACCAAAAGTCTGCAGATCATTAATGTGGATGAGATAATAGCCGGCCGACGATGGGAACAATGACAGGAAGTAGTGGGTAAAACATAATGCGATAAAATTTATGATGGTCGTGGTCGGTGGATGAGCGTCGGATATCGGGATGAAACTGCTAGTTAGCAAAAGGGCAAGATAGTATAACAGAGCAAGGAGGTCTTCAAAGTAAATGTATCTGATAACTTTATCTTTTTCAATACACTAGATTTTTTATCCTCCATTGTTGACCCTTGTGATCGCTTGTACTGACTCTCACGCCTGAGCTATCCCCCGACTGTTGAAGCCGTCAAGCTTGTGGTGTTGACTGTGTTTAGTGTGCAGGATCAAGACGTCTTACGTGATTGAGACGTGACAGAAGATCTTGACGTTAACATTATGGTTGATCGATTTAGTAAGTCCACACATTTTTTACCATTGCCACATCCTTACACTGCAAAAATGGTAGCTGAAAAGTTTTTTGCCGAACTCTATCATTACTGATCGGGATCCAATATTTATCAATCATTTTTTGTGTGATTTTTTCAAACTGTCAGGTACACAACTTAAAATGAGTTCAGCATACCATCCACAAACCGATAACAAATCTGAAGTTGTCAAAAGATGTGTTGACCAATATCTTGGATGTTTTGTCCATCAACAACCACGAAAATGGTGTACATTCCTTCCCTGGGCTGAGTTTTGGTATAACACGACCTATCATGCGTCAACGAGAATGACACCCTTTCAGGCCTTGTACGGACGCTTACCTCCAACCATCCCACCCTATCAAGTAGGCAGGTCTCCAGTAAATGAAGTAGATCTAAAGCTCGCGACGCGGGATAAAATTCTGCGATAACTCAAAGAAAACTTACATGCAGCTAATAACAGAATGCAACAAGTTGCTAACTTAAAGAGGCGAGATGTGGAATTTAAAGAAAGAGAGTGGGTTTTCCTTAAACTTCATCCCTATCGTCAACAAACAGTCATTAAACGAGCATTTCAGAAATTGGCAAGCCGCTTTTATTGTCCTTATTAGATTGAACAAAAACATGGCAAGGTGGCGTATAAGCTCAAGCTTCCAGAGCGATCCCGTATTCATCCTATCTTCCATATTTCATTGCTTAAAAAGAAACTAAGAGATTCCAATTCTGCTACTAGTGCGCGTTACCACCTATTGCTGATGATGGAGAACTTCTTATACAACCCGAAGCCATCTTGGACACTCGTTGGATCAAAAAAGGGTCAAGATTTGTTAAAGAAAGTCTTGTCAAATGGAAACAGCTTCCACATGATGATGCCACTTGGGAAAACACGCAAGAGCTGTGGGAGAGGTTCATAAACTTGAACCTTGAGGACAAGGTTCCACTGAAAGCATGGGGTATTGGTAAGCCAAGAAGATCACATTGAGTTTTCAAGAAGAATCCCAAGTTCCTAGCATGGGAAGTGGATGCACGTGAGACCAGTATGCTATTGTAATTGAGTTGTTGCAGTAACTTCGTGCAACAGTTTGCTACTCTTTAGGAGCACGTACTAATGCTGCAGAAAGTGGATAAGTGGTAGTACTAGAATCCTTATTTTTAGCTGTTGTGGCTGTGGGTTTAGGAGAGAGTAGTTTTTCCTTTATGTATTTAAATTACTTCAGGGGATATTATTGAATAACCAATTGTTGTGGTCTATTCTCACCCTGAGTAGAATTTTAGTTACATAAAAAATATAGCAGCTTTGACCGGGACCTATCATCGATGGAATAGTATTGTAATTGTAATTGTCCGTAAAGTGGAAAACGTAATATCATTTTATATTATACCGTAAAAAAGTATTTTAAAAATAAATAAATAATAGAACTCTTTTAGTGAAATATTCTTGAGAATGAGTAGTATTCACCTTAATTTTAGAGAATTAAAAGCTCAACATTCTCATACCAAAATAAATATCAACAATATTAAAGATGGTGGGGAAGAAGAACGTGTCTAATGGGGGTGGGGGGATTATTTTTTTTTTTTTGGGTACAATTACATATTTTATTACATTTTTAAAAATAATTACAATAATAGTTCACTCATAAAATATTTACATAATTAATACATTTTTATATTTATTTATAATATTAGTGCAATTAGGATTCATTAATTTAGAGAATTAGTATGCAATTAGGATTCCTTAATTTAGGAGATTAATATTGATTTATTTATTAAATTAAGTAATTAATAAGTAAATTATATAGCACACCTTCTCTTTCCTTAATAAAAATCACGCTTCCTTCGCCCTTGTCAGTCTTCTCCTCCGCCCTCCTCCACCATTAACGCCATCCTCCGCTCTCCTTTACCATTAATAATCCCAACTTGTCAGTCTTGTTGGCAGTTGAACAACTGGGGTCTTGGGTGATTGGAATCGTTGCTTGGGATCACGTTGGCCTCAGATGTCGTCGAAATAGATTACAAGACACAAGGTTTATAGCATAATCTATATAGTTGTCAAGATGAAAGAATAGTTTTCATGTTTATAAGAGTCAAGGGATGGGACACATCTTGCCATGTGTCCGGTGAATAAAATCTTCTAGTCCATAAGAAGCATATCTATAGATCCAAGATATAAAAGTGTTAACGTCATTCTCCACCATTAACGCCCTTCTTCTCCACCCTGTTAACGCCATTCTCCACCTGCGATTTTTTCATAAAAATACGATTCTTTGCGATTTTTTTATAAGATGAGTTGGTAGCCTAATCATTCATATCAAAGTAACCAATTCGGTGTTATTAGGTTTCTAATTTATTTTAAAAAATCTATTATAGATTTTTTTATTTAATAATGCGATTGGTAGCTAACACTTTATACAAATGTAACCAATTAGATTTTATTGGGTTATTAATTAATTAAAAAAATCTATTGTAGATTTTTTATAATGCGATTAGTAGCCAAACCTTAATACAAAGGTAACCAATTCAGGTTTTATTGGGTTACTAATTAATTATAAAAATCTATTATAGAATTTTTTTTTATAGTGCAGTTGGTAGCCAAACCTTAATACAAATGTAACCAACAAAAACTAAAATTGTTTCCTTTGAAAGTTTTGGTTACCAACTGCAATGAAATTTCTTTTGGTTACCCACAAAAACTAAAATGGTTACCGTTGTATAAATATTTGGATACCAACTGCACTAAAATTTATCTTTTTCTCATTTTAATTTTTGGACTAAATCAACCTTCGTCATAATGACAATTTGTGGTAAGTAATGGATGAGGAGATCGGCGTCCATAAGGCTACACCTTCAAGATCTCTGATCTACATCTTCAAGTGTTGAAAGCGGCCATGAAGGGAGGAGGAAGATAATGGCCGAAGGGAGGAGGAAGATGATGTTGCCAAACTTTGAATATTTGAATTTTAATTATTATTTTTTGAATTTGAATTTGTTTTTGTTGTTAGATCCAAGATATTTGAATTTGAATTATTAATTATGGTAGTTATTTCTCCTTGATTTTAGGTTTCCTTATTATTATGAATTGAATCCTATATTAATTCCCTAAATTAAGGAATCCTAATTGCACTAATATTGTAAATAAATATAGAAAGTGTATTAATTGTGTAAATATTTTATGAGTGCACTAATAGTGTAATTATTTTCTAAATGTTGTATATTACTGTAAATGACCCATTTTTTTCATGTCCTAAAAAAAATAATGTTGGGGCGTGGGCCTGGTGGAGTTGGTTGGATCCCTCTTACGTGGCAGAATTTTTTCATATGGCGATATATATATTTGTCATAAGACTTGATCTTTAAAGAATATGCAATTTTGATTTTGGTTGACTTTTTATTTTTATGGGAACAATCGGATTGATTTTAACTTCTCATCTTTAATGAGATTGAGTTTTAGCCATACATGATAACTGGAGTAATAAGGAATCATATTCCTACTCGGGGACAAGCTTGACAGGTGGTGTGAGAAAGTTATAAATACACGGCTATACCTTAATTCACATGTAACATATAACAACATTTTTTCTTACACAAGCATTGAAATTATTGTGTCTCCATTGTTAACCTATTCTCCAGCCTGTACTTATTCTCACATCGGAACTATTTCCTGACAGCCCCAGTCGTCATGCTCATCAGTGTGTATACTAGTTTATGTACAGAATTTGGCTGGTTGTTTAGTGATTGGACGAGCGGAATGATCTTGGCATTAACATTGGCGCTAGAAGGATGACTGTTTTAGTGTTATTTTCCACAATCACCACTTTAGTTTATTGAATTCATGACTAGTAATAGTAAGGGGAAGATGGGTTCTGACCAGAAGAGATCTTCGGTCAACAGTGCGGCCCAGGTCCGGGGATCAGTTAAATATAGATTTGGTCCCAATAAGAGCGTTGGGGATCAAATGCAGTTTAATCGAGTCCACCTAGGCGATGACTATTCTCTGTTAGTCAAAAGACGCCCGATACCCCTAGCCGTAGGACGGACAATCGTTCTCTTACGCGCACACTTCCGAATAAGTGCGGCCAGGACCAACGCGAGCTGATTTGCACTTGAAAGATTAAGCAAACTAAAGAAGTTATGAAGACTTTACACATCCAACAAAAAGAGTTGGACATACGCTTGTTGGAGTTAGAAAGGGAAGAAGAGGTTTCCTCGAGTCGACACAGTGTTTGCCTAAGTCTAGGTTAGCACAACACATAAGTATACGTGATCAATGTTGTCCAAAATTAATATTGACAATTTACACGCAAGTATATGTGGTCAACAAGTAATAAAGTGATAAGAAAAGTATCGTTCCCATGAGAAAATAGATTAATAGTTATCAATTATCAAATTTCAATGCAATTAATCTTATTTTAAACTACAAAATATTGTTTGTAAGATGATAATTAAAATTAACAAGATTAATTTCTAAGAATATGAGTTCAAATGAGTAAAAGTAGATTTAATAAGTTAAGATTACAACTTTCCCTGATATTTCATTTAAATCAATATACTTCATATTTAATTAAGTCAATTAGCATGAATCGATAACCAATAATGCTTTATAGTATTCACACACTTCTTCCGAAATACACGTAAACAAATCCTCCTAAATCTGATCTCAAAGAAACATAATTACAAGGAACACGCTAGTCAATTAACTCACTATATTCCTACGTGAATCAAGTTAATTAGGGTTTTAAACACAAATTATTTCAATGGTTACAAAAGACACATATGTATATTCTTATCCTACATGATAATTATATTAACCGTATTCAATTATATGTGTAAGACCCCAACTTTTTATGAATAAAGATTTAATTTCTCTAAATATTATTTTTGAATAATAAGGTTTTGATTTGATATAAAGCTGTAGTTATAGGTGAAATGTGCAAATTTTGGAAAGTAAGCAAGTGGTCATAAAATATTCGTTTTGTCAGGGAATATTCATTTTAGTCGGGAGATACTCTTTTGTCGGGAATATTAAATGCGACGACACAATCATTAAGTGAATGATAATCTAAATAACCGCTTCGGATATAGAAAGCGACAGAAATAACTTTTTTTGTAAAAATAATGGCAAAACTTTTACCGTTAAAACTGATGATATACCCGGTGATAAAAAGTACAGTAATACGCGTGGTTGCACAGTGGCACACAGTATTGCACAATATCTCTTATTATTGATTCTTACATAAGAAGTCGCTCAATAATTGATACAGTAAAATTGCACAGTTTTTCATATTATTGATGCAATAATTGCTACATTAATAACTGAATAGTTGGGAGTTGTCGTTTACACTCCTAAATTAACCTCACTTTCACTTTATAAATTCAAACAATTAGCACAGTAGTAAGCAAGGATCGATCCCACAAAGAGTGATTTGTTTTATATTTATTCTATTATTTTGATAGAAAATAAAGATTGGGGATTTTTTGAAAATTGTTTTGAAACTAAGAAAATAAGAATTAATGATGGAATTAACCAAATATGTAAAAAATTTAGTTCTGCAATTCAGCTTCACCAAGTACAACAATCAATTAATCAAGTTATTATTATTTTCCCTTCAATGAAACTATTAGCCCTAGATAACAATAAGATCTGCTATCCGAAATTCTTCTTAGATTATCACTGTATGAAACAAGCTCTCCACCAGATTCTAACTAGCATACAACCTAGAATAAGCTCTCTAGATTTAATATGATAGAAGCATTAAGAAATAGAGAATTAGGCTAATCCAAGCAACAAACACATAAGCTCGATTTGTTTAACTTGTTTTCTAATAATCTTAGCAATACACAAAAGCTTGTCCACAATTAGTATTACCAAGTTACTACTTATGATGAAGACAGATATCAATTACACGTAATACCAATCTTAATCTAGCAGATGATAATGATCAAAGTAATTCAATTGGCCATATCAAATCAATTAGATCAATTAGCATACAATCAAAGAAAATAGATTATCAGAAGAAATTTCATACAAGAAGGAATAAATAATAATACCCAATTAATCAATTACTTATAACAAGGGTTCACCTCCCTTTAGAACTGAATGAAAAGAACTAGCCTGACATGCTCTTGAGTTTGCACTCCAATGATGATAGTTGATAGTTGAATGAATAAAGCCATGATTCTCATCCTCTATTTATAATGCTATACAAAATCCTAAATCCTATAGGAAGTAGAAATCCAAATCCTAAAAAGAATTACAAATTACACTAATTTCCATAAAGAAATAGAATTCAATTTGGAAATAAATCTTTGTCTAAACGAAATCCTAAATCTAATACAATTGTTGTGTGCTGATTTCCTTGACGCCTTCGGATTCTTCCATGTTGCACTGCTTGAATTCTTTGTGACTTAGTGAATCCTCTTCCAATTAGAATTAGAATCCATGAATATATTGCCCACCTGAATAAATGTAAGGATTGCAAGTTTGTTGCATGAAAACAATAACAAATCGTGGCCCACAAGATATATACCAAGTATTAAAATTTTAAAATATGTGGTTGCTAGAAATTCGTGAGATAGGAATGCATGGAAAACAACTTTGCAGGTTATATATTATTAAGTAGCTTCTATGTAATGATTAGCTTGCTGCATTTCAAAACCAACACGTGGCCCATCTTTGTATGGAATCTTTGAATAAGCTGAGTATATATATGGATTGGGCTGCTAAGTTCCGTGGCCCACTTGGTCTAATAATGTTCAATTTGTCTTCAAATTATTTCCAAAATCACAGAGCCCATCAATTTTACCTAAAATAAAAATATAAAAATAATAAGTATATTTATACACAAAATTATTATAAAATATTAAGCATTAAGGGATAAAAATATAACATATTTCATTCTCATCAAATTCCTCCACACTTATCTTTTTACACGTCCTCGTGTAAACCAAAAATTTGATTTCTAGAAAAATTCTATTCAACCATCATGTCAAAAGATTTCAAGGTACAAATCGTGATTATCAACACTAAATTTGCAAAATTTTAATCAATGCCTTATCAGTTAACTCAGAATAAACAACCTTACTATTTCACCAATGAATTTCATTAAACCAAATTATAACTACATAAGAAACTTTCCCAAAATCTACATACTTACTCAACTTAGTTACCATGGAGAAAAAACCGTGCACACTAACTCACAACCAAGAACAAATTTTTCTTACTTTTTAAGTTTTTTCATAGAACCTTCTTTTTAGCACAGATGAATGTATTTTCATGCTTTTCTCGAATTATTTTTTTTTCTTGACATGTGCAATGTCTCCTTTTCTTAGGCTTCTCAGAGTTACTCATTAGCGAACTTTCCACCAACGATTCTCAAACCAGATGATCTTAGGGCGCTAGGTGTAGAGACACCTCTAAGGCTTACTTATTCAAGTAACAAAGGCCTCAAAAGTCGACTAGTCAAGCTGCTTTTATCCATCACGCTTTTCAGCGTGAATACCAATGCTTCACGAGGCTTAGATACCTAGTTATTTCGCACAATGGACATTGAAGAAGATTTTCATTTTTCATTTTTTTTCTTCTTTTTTTTTCTTTTTTTTTCCATTTTTCATTTTTTTCACATGGTTCTACAACAACATAAGCAAGTTAAACAGTTCTAAGTCATGAAATCAGTACACATAGACAACTCCACAAATAACTTAGCCAAATAAACATGTTTCTCATATTCAAGTACTCATGTATCACAAATTCAATTCAAATCAATTACTATGGATCATGGCTTAGTTGTCATCATTCATTAACAAATTAAGCATCAACCAGATTATGAATTTTAGCATCAATTTTCAATCTTTGACTTTAACCTTTGAACACATAGGCAAATAAAATCATGGAACCCAAGTTTTCAGAATTTTTTTACAATTTTTTTAACTTCCCATCAAAATTGGATTATTATTCCTACATAAAATAAAACCTAAATCTCCCCCCCCCCCCACACTCAAACCTTACATTGTCCTTAATGTAAGAAAAGCATGCAAAGAAGAAAATACTACTAGCTAACATGTAATAGTAATAATAAAAAACTAAAAAGTAAAGGGATAGAAAAATCAAATCTGAGATCTTGGGTTGCCTCCCAAGCAACTGCCCTTGTTTAATGTCATCGGCTTGACATCATCCTTCTTATTCTATGTAATTGGACTTGTGTACTTCAAGTGGACTGGTAACAGTTTCAATTTATTAGGAGCATCCTTTAGATCATGATTTTGCTCAATTCTAGCCCTTAAATCCTCCTTGTATATTTGCTCAAGAGATTCGCACTATAGAGTCAACAACATCAGTAGAAAAAAATGAATTAATATTACCAAGATACCTTTTAACTTTATATATGTTGAGCTGGACATGTGCCTCATCCAATTCCATAGTTAAGGTCCCATGGTATGTATTACGTAGTGTTTTTGTTGTTTGCATAGATGTCATCTATACCCTCTTTGTAAAGATCTGCAAAACTTATCAAATTGTTCTCCTCTTCCTCCTGTTCATCCTTTTCAGACTTTGAATACCTTATTTCTTCTTCAAATTCAGTAATAGCCTCAAGCACTTCCAACTGGTTTCCACTAGTGAACTCCTCATCATCTTTAAGTTCATGTTCCCTATTCGCCATTTCTTCCAGGAATTTTTCATTAGACTCTGTATACCACGTTGAATTCTTTCCAACTTTCTAATTTCTTATTAGAACTTGGGGAAAAGGTAGTTTCAGTTCATAAGCTGAAAGAGGTGGAAATTTGTGCTCGAGTACATCATTGCTTCCTGTTTCACTATTGTCAAACTTGCTTTGTATTGACTTTCCTTGCTGCTGATCCTCTGCACCACATCTAAATGTTATGGCACTTATAATTTCAATAGTTGGAGAAAGTGACCTTCCTACTATGGTTGCAAGTTGACCAACTTGATCCCTCAAATCTTGAATAAAAGTTCTTGTCTCCTGTTGAAATTGATGTGTCTGACTCATGAACTGTTGTGTTTGGTTCATGAATGCCTTGAACATATCCTCCATGGATGTCCCAGAATTGACAGGTACTTCTTGGTTTTCTATGTGGTATTGAGGTTGAGCTTGCTGAAAACCTTGCGTATTCCTTACAGCCATTTGTCGAACTATAAAAGTTAATTCAGAAATTTGTTGCTCAATATTACAAGTGCTCGCCTCTTTTACCCTTTGTGATGCATAAGTCATCCTAGTACCATACTGTTGTGAGTTGGTTGCCATGGTTGTAATTAAGTTCTTTGCAGTGTCTGGAGTTTTATCTACTAGTTCTCCTCCACTAGCCGCATCAATCATACTTCTTTCCATTGGTAGCAACCCCTCATAAAAGTACTGGATCAAGTGATGGTCATCAACTCCTTAAGGTGGACAGCTGGAACACAACTTCTTGAACCTTTCCCAATACTCGTAGAGAGTTTCTCCATTGACTACCTGATTCCACATATCTCCTTCCTTGTATCGGCAACTCTTGATGTAGGGAAATACCTCTCCAAGAATAACCTTTGCATATCAATCCATGATCATATTGATCCTGATGGTAGATAGTATAACCAGTCTTTAGCCAAATCCGCTAAGGAGAATGGAAAAAGTCTAAGCTTGATCTACTCCTCTGTCATTCCTTG
Source organism: Panax ginseng (assembly GCA_020205605.1). Lineage (NCBI taxonomy): Eukaryota > Viridiplantae > Streptophyta > Magnoliopsida > Apiales > Araliaceae > Panax > Panax ginseng. The sequence continues at coordinate 109,657,471 of CM035131.1, read as the reverse complement.
TGATTTCATCGTGGAACACACCACATGGAATTCCTTTAGATGATTATATAGATTTTCACCTATAAGACCACAAAAAATAGGCAAAAGACGAATTAGTCTGGAGTTAAGTTCAAAAGCAACATATAAAGTAGGATACTCAATACAAAAAGATGGTTGAGTCAGATCAGGAGTAACTAGTTCTTTCAAAGTTCTGTTATTGTATGGCACCGCCATCTCTTCCACTTCAAGTGATGGAACAAGAGCTTCTTTTGTATCTGCAGTTTTCTCTATCTCTTAATCAAAATTTAAGTCAATAAATTTAGAGGATTGAGTCATTAAACAAAAACAAAAAGCAAATAATAAAACTAAACGAAAACAAAGAATAAACAAAAACAAATAACACTCCCCGACAACGACGCCAAAATTTGGGAGCTGTCGTTTACACTCCTAAATTAACCTCACTTTCACTTTACAAATTCAAACAATTAGCACAGTAGTAAGCAATGATCGATCCCACAGAGAGTGATTTGTTTTATATTTATTCTATTATTTTGATAGAAAATAAAGATTGGGGATTTTTTGAAAATTGTTTTGAAACAAAGAAAATAAGAATTAATGATGGAATTAACCAAATATGTAAAAACTTCAGTTCTGCAGTTCAGGTTCACCAAGTTCAACAATCAATTAATCAAGTTATTATTATTTTTCCTTCAATGAAACTATTAGCCCTAGATAACAATAAGCTCTGCTATCCGAAATTCTCCTTAGATTATCCTTGTGATGAAACAAGCTCTCCACTTTGATTCTAACTAGCATACAACCTAGTATAAGCTCTCTAGATTTAATATGATAGAAGCACTAAGAAATAGAGAATTAGGCTAATCCAAGCAACAAACACATAAGCTCGATTTGTTTAACTTGTTTTCTAATAATCTTAGCAATACACAAAAGCTTGTCCACATGAATTAGTATTACCAAGTTGCTACTTATGATGAATACAAATATCAATTACACGTAATACCAATCTTAATCTAGCAGATGATAATGATCAAACTAATTCAATTGGCCATATCAAATCAATTAGATCAATTAGCATGCAATCAAAGAAAATAGATTATCAGAAGAAATTTCATACAAGAAGGAATAAATAATAATACTCAATTAATCAATTACTTATAACAAGGATTCACCTCCCTTTAGAACTGAATGAAAAGAACTAGCCTGACATGCTCTTGAGTTTGCACTCCAATGATGATAGTTGATAGTTGAATGAATAAATCCATGACTCTCATTCTCTATTTATAGTGCTAGACAAAATCCTAAATCCTATAGGAAATAGAAATTCAAATCCTAAAAGGAATTACGAATTACACTAATTTCCATAAAGAAATAGAATTTAATTTGGAAATAAATCTTTGTCTAAACGAAATTCTAAATCTAATATAATTGCCGTGTGCTGATTTCCTTAACGCCTTCGGATTCTTCCATGTCGCACTGCTTGAATTCTTTGTGACTTAGTGAATCCTCTTCCGATTAGAATTAGAATCCATGAATATATTGCCCACGTGAATAAATATAAGGATTGCAAGTTTGTTGCATGAAAACAACAACAAATCATGGCCCACATGATATATACCAAGTATTAGATTTTTAAAATCTGTGGTTGCTAGAAATATGTGACCTCCTCCAATTAGGAATGCATGGAAAACAACTTTGCAGGTTATATATTATTAAGTAGCTTCAATGTAATGATTAGCTTGCTGCATTTCAAAACCAACACGTGGCCCATCTTTTATATGCAATCGATACGCCCATTGAATAAAATTTGATATATATATGGATTGAAATTTGCTAAGTTCCGTGGCCCACTTGGTCCAATAATGTTCAATTTGTCTTCAAATTATTTCCAAAATCACAAAGCCCGTCAATTGTACCTAAAATAAAAATATAAAAATAATAAGTATATTTATACACAAAATTATTATAAAATATTAAGCATTAAGGGATAAAATTATAACATATTTCATTCTCATCAATAGTATTTTACATTATTGATTCAATAATTGTCACGACACAATAACTCATATTATTGAAATGATATTATTAGATACCATAATTGATAATGTTTAGAAAGTTCTGTCGAGGAAAGGGGTTAGGTCATATAATTGCACGCCAGTAAGGAGAAATCCTTATTGAAAAACCCCCTCTTTCATGGGAACTATCTGGTTATCAGTATTATGAATCTATAATATTAATTAGAAATAATTATTGAAGATTTATAAATAATTGATGAATATGGTAAGTAAAGATTTCTTTAAATTTTTATATAAATGGAGGAATTTTAGAATGAGACATTTGTCAAAAGTTGTTATTTTTTTTGAAACCATAATTATCTTCTCCGATAATATATTTATATATTATTATAATATTACATTATAAAAGTATAATGTGATAATATAATTATATAATTTTTATAATTTAAATGGTAATATTATTATAAATTTATGGTATAAGAATAAAATAAGGAGGAAGAGAGCAAATTAAATTTGGATTCCTTTTTAATTATAATTTTTAAAAGAATGTGATGAATGTTGGAAGAAAGAAAGTTGGCTTGGAAAGTGTGGTTTCAAATTAGGTGTGCTACAAATAATCATTTGTAGGTGAAATTGTCAGAAGTGGTGTGCTACCACTTTTCTATAAATAGGCTGCTTAGTTAAATAATGAAACTCACACTAGAATCATAAAATTCTTTTTCTATAATATTGAACGTATTTCTTGTGAGTATAAGGATACTTTGAGTGTAGCTTTTTGTGCACGATTTTCTCAGAATAATATCCGATATTTCGGTCAAATCCAGTTTCTACTAAGGTAAAAGATAATTTTTTTCGTAAACGAGGTTATTTTCTTTCAATACTCGTAAATGATACTATTTCCTTCCATATTCGTAAGGGATATCATTTTCTTTCATACTCCATATTACGAAAGCAATATTATTTCATCTCGTATTCCTAAATTTAAACTTACTATGGTAAGTATTGCTTCTATAATTCCTGAAATGATTAGAAATTTTGCTTCATCTAATGTCATTTCACTAGAATATTGGTCTAAAATTTCTTATTAAATTTAAAAATTTTCATGTCTGGGTATTATTCATGGGCACTGTTTATACATACGGTACTATTCATGAGTACTGTTCACACAAAAAAACATTTCGTCCAAGTTATCTGTTGTGACCCTTATTCTTGAAATTAAATCCATGTTATGGTCTCACTTGATTCATTCTTATTATCATTATCCTAATTCTCAGAATTAAATTATGTTGAAAGTTATCTTTGGCCTGTAATGCAAAGATGAACTGTTGATTGAATATCTTTGGCCGTAGTGCAAAGATGAACTGTTGATTGATATCTTTGGCCCGTAGTGCAAAGATGAATAGGTGTTTGACATGATCATGACCACTGGTGATACAAACGATTATCTGTGGTCCGTAGTGCATAGATAATTTGTTGATTGGAAATAATTATTGATTGACGTTACAAGGATAAAATATTGATGATGCACTTTTAAATCATGGAAGATAATATAGGCATCATGCTCTACTTGACTATTCTAATGGATTGTTGTTTCCACTGCAGTTGCTGATCTAAAACTTGTTGTCTATTGTATTTCATCAGATTTTTCCCTGTTGAGGGCTAAGGATAATTTATTCTGCAGTATCTTAGTCATAATATTCTTTACAGGGCTAGTTGAGCTCATCCTTTTCTTTTTTGTTCCATTTTCTTCTTAGGATACGAGAATATAGCTGGGACTAGTCAGGGTGTGGAGTGATGGTTCAAGACAGTTATTATAGCAGTCCTCACTATTTTGTAAAATAGTGTATCAATAATTGTAATGAGGACTTTATTTGAGTTTGGATATTGTCTATAAGATAATATTTGTATTAAAACTCACAGCATACGTGTTATCATATTTTGCACGATAGTTGTATTAATGAAGTTTGTATTTGGTTTCTGTACCATGTATTTGGCAACTCAAAATAGGTTGTGTGGACCTTTTTTGGGGGCGTCATAGTTGGTATTAGAGTTTAGGGATATGATCTCTGGTGGAGATCTGAGATTAGAACTAGGAGGGGAGAGACGAGTAAATCCTTCGCTAGTGTGTCCTACCCAAGCTTATTTGTTTGGTCGGTCAGAATATAGGGATATTATGTGGCATGTCAATTTCTTTAATTAACCCTTATTTTGTGGTAGTATTTGAGAATGACATCTGAAAATTTTGAGATGAGCAATGAAGCACATGAGACCGTTGAGACACCGTCAATCAACAACTAGGATAATGTGCATCAGGAAGGCAATAATCCTTCTGTAAATAACAACACCAACCAAATGATGAATGATGGAATGTTTAGGAGCTTTCTACAATTCATGCAAAACAAGACGAGAGAGACTCCTGTTCAAAATGTAGGTGAAAACAATGGTAACTCACGACTTGTCACTACCAAGCAATTCAAGGAGTTGGGACCGCCGGAGTTTTTGGGAAAGCCTGAGCCAGTTATGGTAGAGGCATGTATTATGCAGATTACTAAGATATTTGATGTCTTGGGATGCAATGAAGAGCATAAGGTTCCCTTCGCCACCTTCATATTGCGCGGAGAGGCAGATTACTGGTGGGAATCTGTAAAACGTACCCATCCGTCCGCACTTAAGATGTCTTGGGAGAAGTTCCAAGAATTGTTCAATGACAAGTACTTTCCAGAAAGTATTCGTCACATGAAGGTGGTGGAATTTATCAAATTGGAGCAGAACAATATGACTGTGTCACAATACGAAGCCAAGTTTGCGGAGTTATCTCAGTTTGCATCCCATTTGGTAGATAATGAAGAGCGAATGTCGCGAATGTTTCTGAGAGGTTTGAAACCCGAAATTCATCAACATCTTATCTCTCATAAACTTTGCTTATATTTAGATGTAGTGAATAGAGCTCAGTTATTGGAGCGAGATTATGAGTCAGCTCAACCAAAAGACAGCAACCGGTAGCATGATAATAGTCATACAAGTGGCAACAATCATCGAAGCAGTGATAACCAATGTGCCAGAAATGGTAACCATTTTGGTGGTAATCATGGCCAAGATAATAGGAGAGGTGAGTTAAGTGGAAATTTCAAAAAGAGGAGATTCAACAATGACAGGAAGACATCGACAGCAGCACCAGCACCAACAACAAATTCTAGGGGAGGAGAACGACCGCCAGTTAGATGCTATAGATGCGAAGAGGAGGGACACATAAGTCCAAACTGTTCACAACCTTCCAAGGTGTGTTTTAGTTGTGGAAAAGACGATCATATATCCCGATTTTGTTCGGTAGCAAAGTAAAGTCCAGCTGGACGGTGCACCAAAGGCGGCTACAGACAAAACAAAGTCAGTGGTTTAAAGGAGAGCGTTTATCATAATGTCCTAAAAGGTGAGGAATCCGAACGAAGTTATCATGAGTAAGCTAATTATAAATTCTTGCGAAGTCTATACCTTATTAGATATTGGTTCTACCCATTCTTTTATCTCTCCTGCTTGTGCTCAACGTTTGAACTTGACCCTTGAGAAATTAGACTTTGACTTATCTTTTGAAACTCCATTGGGAAAAACCTTCGTTACATCCATCATTTATAAATCTTGTTTGATTCAAATAGACTTCACATTACCTGTTGATCTCAACTCTTTGAAAATGCTTGCATTTGATGTGATTTTAGGGATTGATTGGTTAACTACTCATAATGCTAAAATTAATTGTTTTCGTAAGGTTGTTAGTTTTCATATTCCTAACCAACCTATTATGGGAATTCAAGTAACCAAACTACTAAAGTCAATCACTGACATATCAAGCCATAAAGCCATTCGTTTATTGAAAAATGGATGTCAAGCTTTCTTAGCCCATGTCACAGATTTAAACAAAAATACGTCAGATTTGGATGATATTTCTATTATTAATAAATTTCTTGACGTATTTCCCAAAGAACTTCCTGGCCTACCCCTAGAGCGTCAAATCGAATTTTGTATTGACCTTAAACCTGGTACAAAACCCATTTCCAAAACCCCATATCGAATGGCTCCTATTAAACTTCAGGAGTTAAAAACCCAACTACAGGAACTGTTAGACATCAGTTTCATTCATCCTAGTACATCTTCTTGGGGTGCTCCTGTTCTATTCATAAAGAAGAAAGATGGGAGTATGCGACTTTGCATTTATTATCGAGAGTTGAATCATGTCACCATCAAAAATAGGTACCCGTTACCTCGCATTGATGACATGTTTGACCAGTTGCAAGGTGCTAAATTCTTTTCAAAGATCGATCTTCATTTCAGATATCATCAGTTAAAGATTAAAACTGATAACATTCAAAAGACTGCTTTTAGAACTTGGTACGAGCATTACGAATTCCTAGCTATGTCTTTTAGATTGACTAATGCTTCTGCTGCCTTCATGGATATGATGAACCGAGTATTCAAGGAATATTTGGATCATTTTGTAGTTGTCTTTATTGATGACATCCTCATCTACTTCAAAAGTCGTGAAGATCATGAGCAACACTTGAGGCTGATACTCCAAAAGCTTCGTGAAAATAAGCTTTATGCCAAGTTGAAGAAATGTGAGTTCTAGCTTGAGGAAGTATCATTCCTTGGGCACGTGATATCGAAACATGGAATATCAGTTGACCCAGTGAAGATTGAAGCAATACAAAGTTGGGAGAAACCTAAGTTAGTAACTGAAATACGTAGCTGTTTGGGCTTAACTGGTTATTATCGGAGATTCGTGGAAGGATTTTCTCGAATAACTACTCCATTAACTCAGCTGAATCGAAAAGATACAAAGTTCGGATGGAGCAAAGAATGTGAGAAGAGTTTCCAAGAGCTCAAGAGGAGACTCATTTCAGCACCTGTACTGACAATACCATCAGGTTCGGAGGGATTTGTCATCTACAGCGATACTTTAGATAGTGGTTTAGGATGTGGTCTCATGCAACATGGGAAAGTCATAGCCTATGCCTCACGAAAACTCAAAGAATATGAGAGGAATTATCCTACTCATGATCTAGAGTTGGCAGCAGTTGTTTCCGCACTAAAGATCTAGAGACATTACCTGTATAGGGAAAAAGTGGAGATCTATACAGATCATAAAAGCCTCAAATATTTCTTCACCCAAAAGGAACTCAGCATACGACAATGACGTTGGCTTGAGCTGTTGAAAGATTACGACCTTACCATTCAATACCATTATGGAAAAGCGAATGTGGTAGCTGACGCGTTGAGTAGAAGATCATATGCGGGTACAAGTGCGATATTGTCAACACAAAGGCCCATTTTGTATGACTTATAAAGGATGGAGATAGAGTTAAAGACTCTAAGTACCCAGGTGATGATGTCAAGTATACGAGTAGAATCAACTTTAATCAATAAAGTTAAAGCTGCTCAAGTTACAGACCCGGAGCTGATGCGTATGAAGAAGAAAGTACAAGAAGGTGCTATTCCAGAAGTAAGGATCGATGAAGAAGGAAAACTTCTAGTCAACTCCAGACTTTATGTTCCTAACGACTCTGATTTGAAGTATAAAATCATGATGGAGGCACACAACACACCGTTTGCAATCTTCGACATACATTTTGGTGGAGCAATATGAAGAGAGAGATCGCATAGTTTATATCAAGGTGTTTAACTTATCAACGTGTCAAGACGGAGCATCAAGTACCAAAAGGTCCATTATAACCACTTGAAATTTCAGAATAGAAGTGGGAGCATATCAACATGGATTTCGTTACTGGTTTTCCAAAGGTTTCTCAAGGCATAGATATAATTTAGGTCATTGTTGATAGATTAACCAAGTCTGCTCATTTCTTGCCTATATGAGAAACGTATTCACTTGAACGTCTTGCTCGTATATACATAAATGAGATTATGAGATTGCATGGTATGCCAGTATCCATAGTTTCTGATCGAGACCCAAGATTCACTTCATAATTTTGGGTCAGTTTGCAGAAAGCTATGGGCACTAATTTATGATTCAGTTCTGCATATCATCCTCAAACGGACGGGCAATCAGAAAGGACTATTCAAACTCTTGAAGATCTATTGAGACTCTGCGTTTTAGACTTCAAAGGAAGTTGGGAAAAGTACTTGCCATTGGTGGAATTCTCCTACAACAATAGTTATCATGCAAGTATAGGCATGGCTCCATTTGAGGCGTTGTATGGACAAAAGTGCCACTCTCCAGTATGCTGGGACGAGGTGGATGAAGCAACGTTGTTGGGACCAGAATTGGTACGCATGACTACGGAAAAGATTTAAATGATCTGGCAACGTATACAAACCTCACAAGATTGACAAAAGAGTTATGCTGATCTTCATCGAAGGGACGTGAAATTCAATGTTGGAGATCATGCATTATTATGTGTTGCTCCATGGAAAGGAGTTACAAGATTCAAAAAGAGAGGAAAGCTCAACCCTCGATTCATTGGTCCATTTGAAATCCTCGACCGAGCAGGAACTGTGGCCTATAGACTCGATTTACCGCCAAGTATATCTCGTGTTCATAACGTTTTCCAATATCCATGCTACAAAAATATGTGAAAGACCCAAACTACATTATTGAATTTGAACCAAACGAGATAGCATAAGATTTAACGTATGAAGATGTACCTGTTAAAATCTTGGATAAGAAGGAACATATTTTACGCTCAAAGGTTATACCTCAAGTTCAAGTTTTATGGAGAAATCATGATATTAAGGAAATGACCTGAGAGTTAGAATCAGAAATAAAAACAAGGTATCCTTACCTCTTCGACATATCAGGTACGTACATCAATTTCGAGGATGAAATTTCATAAGGAGGGGAGGTTGTAAGACTCCAACTTTTTATGAATAAAGATTTTATTTCTCTAAATATTTTTTTTGAATAATAAGGTGTTGATTTGATATAATGTTGTAGTTATGGGTGAAATGTGCAAATTTTGCAAAGTAAGCAAGTGGTAATAAAATATTCATTTTATCGGGGAATATTCGTTTAAGTTGGGAGATATTCTTTTTATCGGGAATATCCGTATGACGGCGCATCATTGGTGGACCACATAACGGAATAAATGTCGGATATAGAAAGCGACATAAATGATTTGTTTTATAAAAATAACAGCAAAACTTTTACTGTTAAAACTGTTGATATACCCGGTGATAAAAAGTACAGTAATACGCGTGGTTGCACAGTGGCATACGATATTGCACAGTATCTCTGATTATTGATTCTTACGTAAGAAGTCACTAAATAATTAATATAGTAAAATTGCACAGTCTTTTATATTATTGATGCAATAATTGCTACAATGATAATTGAATAGTATTTTACATTATTGATTCAATAATTGTCACGACACAGTAACTCATATTATTGAAATGATATTATTAGATAGCATAATTGATAATGTCTAGAAAGTTCTGTCGAGGAAAGGGGTTAGGTCGTATAATTGCGCTCCAGTAAGGAGAAATCCTTATCGGAAAGCCCCCTCTTTCCTCGGAACTATTTGATTATCAGTATTGTGAATCTATAATATTAATTAGAAATAAGTAAGGAAGAATTGTAAATAATTGATGAATATGTTAAATAAAGATTTCTTTAAATTTTGATATAAATGGAGGAATTTTAGAATGAGACATTTGTCGAAAGTTGATATTTTTTTTTGAAACCATAATTATCTTCTCCGATAATATATTTATATATTATTATAATATTACATTATAAAAGTATAATGTGATAATATAATTGTATAATTTTTTATAATTTAAATGGTAATATTATTATAAATTTATGGTATAAGAATAAAATAAGGAGGAAGAGAGCAAATTAAATTTGGATTCCTTTTTAATTATAATTTTTAAAAGCATGTGATAAAAGTCGGAAGAAAGCAAGTTCTCTTGGAAAGTGTGGTTTCAAATTAGGTGTGCTACAAATAATCATTCGTAGGCGAAATTATCAGAAGTGGTGTGCTACCACTTTCCTATAAATAGGCTTCTTAGTTAAATAATGAAACTCACACCAGAATCAGAAAATTCTCTCTCTATAATATTAAGTGTATTTCTTGTGAGTATAAGGATACTTTAAGTGTAACTTTTTGTGCAAGATTTTCTCAGAATAATATCCGATGTTTCGGTCAAATCCAGTTTCTACTAAGGTGAAGGATATTATTTTTTTTTCGTAAAGGAGGTTATTTTATTTCAATACTCGTAAATGATATTATTTCATTCAATATTCGTAAGGGATATCATTTTCTTTCATACTCTATATTACGTAAACGATATTATTTCATCTCGTATTCCTAAATTTAAACTTACTATGGTAAGTATTGATTCTATAATTCCTGAAATGATTAGAAATTTCGCTTCATCTAATGTCATTTCACTAGAATATTGGTCTAAAATTTCTAATTAAATTTAAAACTTTTCATGTCTGGGTACTATTCATGGGCACTGTTCATACATACGGTACTATTCATACGGTACTGTTCATGAGTACTGTTCACAAAAAAAATATTTTTTTTCATCCAAGTTATCTGTTGTGACCCTTATTCTTGAAATTAAATAAAAATTATCTTTGGCCCATAGTGCAAAGATGAACTGTTGACTGATGAATATCTTTGGCCGTAGTGCAAAGATGAACTATTGATTGATATCTTTGGCCCGTAGTGCAAAGATGGACATGTGTTTGACATGATCATGACCATTGGTGATACAAACGATTATCTATGGCCCGTAGTGCATAGATAATTTGTTGATTGGAAATAATTATTGATTGACGTTACAGGGATAAAATATTGATGATAGACTTTTAAATCATGGAAGATAGTATATGCATCATGCTCTACTTGACTTTTCTAATGGACTGTTGTTTCCGCTGCAGTTGTTGATCTAAAACTTGTTGTCTATTGTATTCCATCAGATTTTTCCCTTTTGAGGACTAAGGATAATTTATTCTGCATTATCTTAGTCATAATATTCTTTACTGGGCTAGTTGAGCTCATTCTTTTCCTTTTTGTTCTATTTTTTTTTCTCAAGAGGAGAGAATATAGCTGGGACTAGTCAGGGTGTGGAGTGATGTTTCAAGATAATTATAATAGCAGTCCTCACTATTTTATAAAATAGTGTATCAATAATTTTAATGAGGACTTTATTTGAGTTTGGATATTATCTACAAGATAATATTTGTATTAAAACTCACAACATATGTGTTGTCGTATTTTGCATGACAGTTGTATTAATGAAGTTTGTATTTGGTTTTTATACCATGTATTTGGCGTGTAACGATCCCAAAATTCATACAATTTAATTCTCAACTTCGGTCGTTAACAATACATTCAACCTCAAATTTTACATCATTAAACGATAATACAACCATTGAAATTTGCGAAATAATTAAAATTTTCTATTACAATTAAAATTTTCTATTACAAACTATTCTCGTTCCCAGAACTTTCAACCTTTACATCTAAATATCTTAGAATCATTGTAATACTACAAGAGTTTACATCGCAAAATGATATTACAATTCAACATTAATACATTATTCGGAACCTTAAACATGGTTCAAATAATAATAACTCAGCCCAAGTATATAAATCTTCAAGTATCACATCTGATTCATATCTTCCAAGTAACACATAACCTTACCTTAAATCTTTAACCTGCAAAAGTGGTTATTTGCAAGGTTGAGCTCGACAGCCCAACAAAATCTAACAGTTTTCATGCATCACATAGCACATAATAACATGCTCAATATATATTTCATAAACATTGGACTAACATAACATACATGCTACATTTCATATAACAAGTACAAAGATTGAGCTCCTTACTCAATCCACATTCATTATTAAATCAATGTAGTCATAAATTGACTTTAACGTTTCATACTTTCAATATATATAGAATACATCATGCTCTTTGCAACAAATATTTAAAACAGTTCATTATCAAGTTCACATAACAAATAGGAACTGAAAGACTTGCCTTGATCATTGTTTACCAATAACAGTTTAACAACTTACAGTTATCTGCACTTCACGTGCCCTACACAATTATATAATCATACACATCAACTATTAGTCACATAATAACACATAGTAATTATAATGTAAACTCTACTCCACATCTCATAATCCTTCCTGTTAATTAGCACACAATGTTCAATTAGATTGTGTTAACTTTTTGACTTATGTAATATTCGAAATTCATTCAAGTGTTTAAATCTTGTTAGGAATCATTATTGGTTTTATATTAAACCCATTTCATATTTTATAATATTCATTTCATTTGAATTAAAACACTTTTTACGTTTATTAACACTTATCACGGCATTTCAACGTTTATTCGCCGCACGCCCGATTTGTCTCTCTTGTGTATGCTTACTATGCTTCTACAACTTATCTAATACATTATTTATTAATGTTAAGCATCATTATATTTACTAACATTCATGTTTTATAACTTAGAACAACATCTTTTATCATCAGAAGCATTACTCATGTATACGTGCATGCCCGACGCCCCTTGAAAACACAACAGTCCTAAAGATGAAAATTTTTACCACTGTTCTAGACATCAAATTGATAAACGTAAAGAACAAAAGTTGTAGGTCTACTCTTCCTCGTTCCGGATCATCTTGAATTACCTCAATCGGAGTTCATATGAAAACGTTATGCTCATTTTAGTAAAATATGCCCGGTCAGTTTTTTTTCAAAATTTGACTAGACAGACCCTTTCACGGAAGGGGTTTTTTATCTCTGGGCCCACTTTGTGCGGGGTCCCTTCTGCATTTTTGCGATTTTTCATCTAGAACACTACAGAAAGCTAAATTAGGCCTACAAACTCCTTTCTAACAACCATACTAACCTATCCAAGGTGTAATATGTTTACAGAAACATAAACTAATATTTCTAACACGTTTCTAACCACATAAACAACATAAACATCAAGATTACAACCTTTAATTTCACTATTTCTATTATTTCTTTTTCTTTTGAAATTCATAGCAAAATTCTTTGCTGTGAATTCATTTTACATCTGTTTTGACTCGTTCAACTTGGGTTGTTTTCGTTTTTCAACATACTAACAATATCTATCATCAATTTCAGATTCTATCCATCAATTTTGACTCCAACATAAGTTAAAATATACATATGCCATCAAAACCTAAGTTTTTTTATCTTTAACATATTCTTATGATTTTGATTACTCTAGAACCAATTAAAGAGACTATATATACCAGATTATACACCCATACACATATATATACAACATCTCTTCAAATCACCCAACCAAAATAGTTTTTTAAGTGAAGAACTTGAGAAACTATATATTATAATTTTAGAACTAGATGAATACCTTTGATTCTTCTTAAACTTGATTAGATGATGAGAAACCTTCTTCTTCTTCCTTGACTCCTCCAAGCTTCTTCTCAAATATCTCTAACTCTCTTCCCCAACACTCTATTTTCTTTATTCTTAGGCTTTAGGAACAAAACACGTACATCCATATAACTGATATAAACATAATGCGTACGCATTATGGCTTCATCAGTTACAATAACAAAGGGTCACTATGCCATGTTTGGCTAACACCCAAAATCTCTTTTTTTTTCAATGTTTTTTTATTTTTTTTAGCAATCTTTCTTATCATGTGATACCCTTGTCACACCCATTAACTATTTGAATTGAATTAATCTCAATTCATTAATAAATCCAATTAAACCTTACTAATAAAATTATAATTTCTATTTAGCTAATATAATTATAATTTTATTTAACAATCATTAATCCTCTAATTTAATTACTTAATTAAATTAGAAAATCACCACCACATTAACGTAATAATTATGCACAAATTATAAAATTATTTATCATCAATTTATTTTATATAATCATACTTAAATAAATTATTCCATAATAATTTTCATTGAATATTTATTTATTCCATAAATATTTCAACTAAAATACTTATTTTACTTGATAAATATTTTAATTATTTACGATCTCACAATCGTAATATATTAACATATTACATTTATATGTAACATACATTACTCTCTCATATCATAATAAGAATTTTATTTATTAAATTCTTATTTTAATAATTTTCAAAAATTCAGGTTGTCACATCCTTCCCTCCTTATAAGGATTTCGTCCTCGGAATCACCGAAACCCTACCTTACTAAGGTTTTCACAAAATCTCTTTCACAATTATCGTTGAATAACTTCAACACATTACCTTAATATAAGTTTTATATTTCCTACTCCCACCATTCTTGATAATAAATTCTTGTAAGTTTTATTTCATAACTTTCACTTGAACTCAATTATCTTTCTCTAAGGATCATTATCATAAACACTCGGGATATTACATTCACCTTTTCTTCTAAGAATTTCGTCCTCAAAATTTTATCTATTAATCTTTATTCATTCAATCTATCAAAATAGATTTTACGTTAATACTTTATTCATTCATTGGGTTCTATAACCACTTCTTTTCATAAAGATCTTTCTACATTATTAAACTTTTTTATTAAAAGTTTTACATTATTCTTTGATAACTCATCTCCTTCTCATTTCAAAATTTCTTTTCTCACTTATTCAATATATTCATCATTCAATGTCGCATTTTATGACTTACTTCTTTCTAAGAAATATCATCCTTACCACATTCGCTTTTTTGAATAGCAAGAATCTTCCACAATTGCTCAATAATTGGGAAGCAGTATGAATAACTCAGGAATTTAAAAGATTCCAAATCATGCTGAGGGGTCACAAGACTTTGAACTACGTCCACGGTTATAAGTACTCTTTCAACTTAAACCTTAACAGTTATTAGACTATAGGGACTCCCGTACTTAGGTTGTTAAGCCCTTCGTACGATGTATTATTAAAAGTAATATGCACACAAGCCAATCATGTTTGATGATAAAGCATATACTTTGTAACAATCTTATTCATTTATTAATAAAAAGTATTAATTTATTAAAGGCTTTTAATTATCTACATGATGCTGTTTTATAATATGTGATAAACCCATAGTTTTAAGCAATGCTTTTAGAATAATGATGATGATCATTCTAATAAGATCTAAATTCTTAGAAAGCTTAAAACTAAAATAGTTCCCAATCGTTGGATTACTAAATTGAGGATTAGTGAATCTGGATAGATTGGTACATATGTTGCTTGCTCATTGGATGAGGATGATTGATCTCATGATCATTTGTGTGGAGACACCAAAGCAAGTATGTAGGTGCTTATTAGAGAATAAGTTCACTGAACGTGGCTCACTAAAGAATACCTAATGGAGTTTTACTTGTCCGTCAATAGGAATTCCTGTAGTGATAGTAGTACAAGTGATCATTGAACTTGAGATCATCATAGTATCTTGTGTATGATGAATTATACTTTGACTTATTCCTTAAGACCCTTAGGGTATATCAAAGGGTATGCTTGAGTATAATAAGTTTTACATGGAGATAATGTATGATCAATAAAGAATCTACCACTTCTAGTAAAAGAAGAGAAATGTCCTATGTGATTCGATAAATGACAACCCAGTAGTCCTTGGCCAAGGCATAATGAAATTAGAAAGGAGTTTCTAATTTGCATTATATGGAGTTGTGCATTTAAGGATCAAAATACATATAATTTAATAAAATAAGACTTGACAGTAATTCCATGTCTTATATTTAATTGGGATATTGTATGGTGGAAGGATTGAATTGTACGGTAACTATTTACTCAAAGGTTCTTTTATGATTAATGTTGAAATCTATATTATCTGAAAAATCATTGATCGATAGGGAGGTTTATCCCTATTGTAGAATAAATATTATTTATTTAAATAAATTAATAGTTTAATTTATTTATTTAAATAAGATTAGAATTATTTTAATTGATTTATTCACAACCGGTTTAATATGGAGAACCTAAAGGGTCACAATATAAAGGAAGAATAATTATTTAAGAAGTTAATGGCATAATCTTAATAATAATTTAAGTATATTTAATTTAATCTATGGTGATAGAATAAATTAAATAGCTTAATATTTATTATTTAATATTTTAAAATATTAAATATAAATTAATAAGAGGAGTCTTATTATTATTACTATTATTATTTTTAATTTCTAAAGGAATTTAGGAATTAATTAATAAAAAGTACTCTCAAATATCATAATAATATTAGGCTAATTAATTAAAAGAGTTTAATTAATTATTCCTAATAAGATTGGGAGTCAAATTAATTAAAGAAATTTAATTAATTAAAATAAAACTCAATTCCTTAATTGTTAAGGAGGGTTGCCCACATCTATAAATAAGAGGAGTCTTATTATGGGTGAGTTGGTTGACGTTTTCATAGAATACATAATTCCAATAGTTGGAGAGTATACCTTTTTCTATAGAGATAAAAAACTAGGATTTTGCAAATACCCATATTCTTGAATTTTTCTTTTTCCATGGTGGATCACCTCTAGAGGCCAAACACTTGGGTGGCTAACATTGATCAAAGGAAAGAACCAAACCCGATGGATTCAAGTTGAACGCGAAAAAGATTGGAGGTGAACTTGTACCTGAGAAAGCTCGAATCTTCAAGGGTATAATTCTTATTCTTCTTCTTTTCGTTTAATTAATAATTGTGCATAAAGGATGATCCGGGTATATGATTTGTAAAATTTTAAAACTCTAATTTTCCATGCTTCCGCTTATTTTATGCAATTTGATTGCGTTCATGAATATTATAAACCTAACAGTGGTATCAGAGCCAAACCTTTATGCGAATTGTTAATTGTTTTAATTTGATATGTATATTGATATGTGTTTAGAATAATTTAATCGGGCATAATTTTGTTGTATGAAATTTAATAAATAAATAAAAAAAAATTGCGAATTTGCTTCTCCTGATATCTTAATCACGTGAATCAAATGTATCCCTCCTTATCATATATAATATGACTTATCATTATATATATATATATATATATATATATATATATATATATATATTATTATATAATCATGTCATTTGAATATAAATCATTTAGATTTTTAGATTATCAAAAGGAGTTAATCGCATGTAATCATATATATGATTAGTGTATGTATATATATATATATATATATATATATATATATATATATATATATATATATATATATATATATATATCGATAATATATTATATATTTTATAAGAAAGGTTACTGGGAAGTCATTTAGGGATCACGTGACTAATAAAAACAAAGGATCTAGAGCATGATTTAGGCGTATTTAGGTATATATATATTATGTATATACCGTAATATATATATTATGTATATGTAATATATATTTTAATAATTTTATACTTCAAATAAAAGTTTATTTTAATCTTAAAATAAAAAGTTTATTTTAATATTAAAATAAAAAAAAGATTATTTTAATTTTAAAATTAAATTTCATGCTAACTAATTAGAGTTGGAATTAGATTCCATGATAACTAATTGGAGTTGAAAATGGATTCCATATTTCCTTAAATAAAGGAGTTTATTTAGATATGAAATAAGATTTCATGTTATTCAAAATAAAAGAGTTTATTTGTGAATAGGAAAGAGAATACGTATTTCCTTAAATAAAGGAGTTTATTTAGATATGGAATAAGATTTCATATTATTCAAAAATAAAAGAGTTTATTTGTGAATAGAAAAAAGGAGTTTCCTTAAAATAAAGGAGTTTATTTTGATTCAAAATTAGATTTTATACTAACTAAATTTGCCCATTAAATGATATCATATATATATATATATATATATATATATATATTGAATGTTTATTATTCATGAGATGAATGTTATTTATTGATGCATATGGTAGTGTATATGATAATAAATGGGATTGATTATGGACCATTGACCAATGTGATTGGATTTTATTTTAGTTGGATGCATGAATGTATGAGTTTTATTAAATGGGGTCTGCGTACCTCGTCTTCTCTAATTTTTTCTTAATGTAAATTCTATCTCCCTCCTATGTACTTCTCCTTGACTGCTGATCAAGGTTTCTATTTATTTTAAATAGTTTTGTAATAGGAATAGTTAGAATTAATTTTGAAAAATTAGAGATCAAGGAGAAAGGAGCACTTGAAGACCCGTTTGTAATGGAGCCCGGGTTTAAATGTAATAGTTATATTTAAATATTAATTTTTGCACCCCTAGGGTTTGACCTTTTGGTTCACTTGGTGGCTCTAGTGACCAAACTAGAATAAAAGTCCATAATCAATCCAGGTAGAATATAGTATTATATATGTGCATGCTTATACTATATATGATTGGGATCAATCATCCTTATCTTACTCACCGTCTCACCCCCTTTTAGCAGCGGGACGTGACGGTTCGGTCATCTATAATCGTTGATCATACTTTTAAGCGACGCTATATGTTGTCCGTCGCTAAAAGTATAGACGATGGTTGTATGACCGAAACCGTCCCCGGGTCCGTCGCTAAAGGGGGGTGAGCACGGGTGAGTAAGATAAGGGGTATGCACTTGATCCTTGTTCATACTATATATATTATATATTATGCAAACATGCTTCGCATGTTCATTAATATGACGCTTATTATATATATATGTGCATGTGCGCTAAACAAGATGAGACAAATTAATTACATGCAAACCCCTCAAATTTTTTATATTAAGTCCTAAGCGTTCAAAGATATTTGGAATATTGAACGTCGCCTTCTAGCATGATAAAAATAATAGAGTATCAATTAATTATTATAAGTTTGTTGTGTCACCACAATGCTTATCTTAATTCTTTGAGATGTTAATTTTATCACATTTGATGCTTATAAAGAAAATTGAACAATATTGTTTTGTTGTCACCACAAGGACAATATTTTTTTTTTTTGAATATATGGAGTGCTAGGTTGGACTTAACTTAAATCATTTTAGTTCGGATGTGCACACACTTGACCATTATGATTTAAGAGGCAAAATACAAGGAGTTGCATAGTTAATGTAATTGACAAGAGTTGTCTACCTATTTATTGATATATAGTTTGTTGTGTCACCACAAGGCTATATACATTTGAAATGGGATCCTTATTCTCACTAGCATATCTTTAATTAGATATTATAGAACTATATAAGTGAGGGTAATATAGTTTGAAGAAAATAGTGGGAGATACCAATTTAAAACAAGACTTAATTTATTTTAGTAATTAATAAAAGAATGTATGCTAAAATGTTGTTAATTACAAATTCATTTACAGAATTTTACAATGTCTAAATTACTATCACTGCGAAGCATATTAGATGCTATTTAATAGGACCGAATTAAATGGAATGGTTAAAGAAATTGAGAATAGTTCTCACAATGAAAAAGCTATCTTATGTCTTAATACACTTTATCCCTACAATGGTTGCGCAGATAATGCCTACGAGGAAGAGATTGTTACTTTTAGAAAGTGGCAAGATGATGCACAGTTGACTCAATGTATCATGCTCGCATCCATCAGTAATGAGCTTCAGCGTCAGCATGAAACTATGGATTCTCCTACTATATTCCTGTACATCAAGTAGTTGATGGTGAGGAAAGTAAGACTGATAGATATTAGATATCTAAGGAGCTCTTCCGGTCTAGAATGACCAATGACACTACATTATAGACAAAAGTCCTTAACATGATCAATTTGATTGAACAATTAGGACAACAATTTTTTGTCATGGATGGAGAGTTGAGCCAAGATATGATCTTGCACTCACTCCTGGACTCCTCTCATAATTGTTGTGAATTTTTCATATGAACAAGCTAGATATCAGCTTCGCCGATTAGCTTAACATGTTGAAAAATGTTGAGAGTCACTTTCCAACCAAGAAAGACCAAGTCTTACTGGTAGGGGTCAAAGGATCTTCTGAAAAGAAGAACGATTCAAAGAAGGTAAATAGAAAAGCAAAAACAAAGGATAATAAGAACAAAATTGATACGGATAGCAAAGGAGTTTGCTTCCACTGCAATAAGCCAGAACACTAAAAAAGAAACTGCGAGAAGCATCTTGCAGAGCTAACCAGAAGAAGCTTAGTGAAGCTTCGGTTACAATACAATTTTGTTCATGATTTAAAATAAATTTTTCTTTAAGTCAAGGTTCTACTTGGGTATTGGATACCGACTTTGCTTAACATAAATATAGATTTATGAAGGGACCAAGCAGAAGTAGAAATATAAACAAAGATAAGTAATCCTATGTGTGGGAAATAAAGCAAAGGTTGCTGCATTAGCCATAGAAACTTATAGTTTAGCATTGCCTACGGGAAAATTTATTAAGTCAATAAGTTGTTATTGTATTCCAGTTCTCGTTAGAAACATTATTTCCATTTTGTTGTTGGACAATGCAATCTTTGGTATCATATTTAAGAGCAATTATTGTTCTATTTATAATAATAATGTTTTGTATAGAACTGGAATATTACTTATAGATTTTGTATACATGACTTACATGAAAATAATTTTGTAAATTAAACAAACTAGTATAAGAAAAGCAGATGATCATTCAAAGAGTTGAATGTTTGTATTTGATGAAATACAAGTATGAATTAATTGAAAGGTTTAAAGAATTCAAAAGCGAAAATAATTTGAAAAGCATTAAGATTCTTTGATTAGATTAAGGAATAAATACTTGTGCAATAAGTTTCTAGATCATCTCAAATGGTTTTCTCATAATGGACGCCTCCCGATACGCAATAATTGATTGATGTATCTAAAAGGAAAAATCGTACCTTGTTGGACATGGTGCAGTCCACAATGATTTTACCGACATTCTAGTACCCTTTTGGGGTCATGCCCTAGAAATGGCTGCATATCTACGAAAATGGTAACCTCAAAATCCGGCCACAAGACTCCATAAAAGTTATGGATAGGAAGGATTCCTAATTTTAAGTAAGTTAAGATAAGGGGTTGTCCAACTTATGTGAAAAGGTTTCAAAGGATAAGCTTGGGACAAGATTTAATAAGTACAGATTTGTGGGACATCCTAAAGTAAGTTTAGGGTATATGTTCTATAATCCTACTTAGCAAAAGGTGCTTTTTGCGAAACACGCTACCTTCGAAGATAAAGGTGTTTATCATTAAAGGGGCTAGTGGGAGGATAAATCTTGAAGAGTTCAAGAACCACAAAACACTATAAGTTAAATAAGAGGAACTTGTAGATAGACCTATTGTACCACAACTAAATCGTAAATCTGGAATAATACCGAAGATAACTAGGAGGTATGGATTCATCATAGATGATGATGATGAGGTACACATTATAGAAGATGATGATCCAATTACATACGATGAGGTAAGAGTTGTAGACACTCAGAGAAATGGATTGAAGCAAGCTTCTCAAAAATAGAACATTCGTTTTGATGAAACAAATCAAAAGAGTTTGATTTTATCACAAATAAGAATGTACCTAGTGTGTACAAAAGGATCAGTGGGAGCGTCGTGACATTCCTAGTATTATATGTCGATATACTACGGATAAGAAATGATATACCAATGCTACAATCAGTAAAGATAAAGTTGTCTAAACATTCCTCCATGAATGTTTTGGGAAGAGTATCTTAATTGGGGATAAAATCTATATAAATAGATTCAAGAGGATGCTCGACTTAACCCAAGGAACGTATATTCATTTGATGCTAAAGTCGTTTAGCATGATAAACTCCAAGAGATGTCTCATATTGATGAGCCATGGATTGGATCTCTCTTAATAGTCCCCATAGACTCCTGAAAAGAGAGATCGTATAAATGATAATCATGTATACAATGAAATATATGAGACCTGATGATGATCGATCATATTCTGGAGAAGATCACTATAAGACAGTGAAAACATCTTAAAGTACTTAATCGGCATTAAGGATGTGATTAAAATTTATGGTGAGTCTAAATTAAAACTAGAGGGCTTAACAGAGTCAAGTTTTTTTTTTAGACAGACCAAGACGACAGAAAATCCACTTTAAGGTAAAGCGTTACCTTAAACGGTGATGCAGTGAAATTGGAAAGGTTCTAAACAGCAAAGAGTTGTTGGTTTAGTGATAAAGAAAAAGTATATAGCTATAAATGAAGCTACAAGTTGATTGTTTGGATCAAAAGTTCATTACAAAACTAGGAATAGTTCCTAAGTCTCATCTTGGATCTAAACTTGTGTTGTGGCACTTTCATTTGATTATAGGGATCATTGAAAGATGGGAAATCACTATAGAGATAGTGAACTCTCAAGAACAACATTACATATCCATTAACTAAAGCTTATCTAACAGCAAGATAATCGTCACTTAGAGAAGAAGGGTATGAGATACCATGGCGATTGACTTTAGTGCAAGTGGGAGATTGAAAGTAGTATGCACACAAGCCAATTATGTTTGATGATAAAGCATATTCTTTGTAACAATCTTATTCATTTATTAATAAAAAGTATTAATTTATTAAAGACTTTTAATTATCTACATGATGTTGTTTTATAATATGTGATAAACCCATAGTTTTAAGCAATGCTTTTAGAATAATGATGATGATCATTCTAATGAGATCTAAATTTTTAGAAAGCTTAAAACTAAAAAATAGTTCTAATCATTTGGATTACTAAATTGGGGATTAGTGAATGGGATAGATTGGTACATACGTTGCTTGCTCATTGGATGAGGATTATTGATCTCATGATCATTTGTGTGGAGACACTAAAGCAAGTATGTAGGTGCTTATTAGAGAATAAGTTCATTGAGCATTGGCTCACTAAAGAATACCTAATGGAGTTTTACTTGCACTGTCGATAGGAATTCTGTAGTGATAGTAGTACAAGTGATCCTTGGACTTGAGATCATCATAGTATCTTGTGTATGATGAATTATACTTTGACTTATTCCTTAAGACCCTTAGGGTATATCAAAGGGTATGTTTGGGTATAATAAGTTATACATGGAGATAATGTATAATCAATAAAGAATCTACCACTTTAGTAAAGTAAGAGAAATGTCTGTGTGATTCGATAAATGACAACCCAAAAGTAGTCCTTGGCATAGCGAGAATAAAATTAGAAAGGAGTTTCTAATTTGCATTATTTGGAGTTGTGCATTTAAGGATCGAAATACATATAATTAAATAAAATAAGACTGATGTAATTCCATGTCTTATATTTAATTGGGACATTGTATGGTGGAAGGATTGAATTGTCTTGGTAACTATTTACTCAAAGGTTCTTTTATGATTAATGTTGAAATATATATTATCTGGAAAGTCGTTGATCGCTAGGGAGGCTTATCTCTATTATAGAATAAATATTATCTATTTAAACAAATTAATAGTTTGATTTATTTATTTAAATAAGATTAGAATTGTTATAATTGATTTATTCACAATCGGTTTAATATGGAGAACCTAAAGGGTCATACCATAAAAGGAAGAATAATTATTTAAGAAGTAAATGACATAATCGTAATAATAAGTTAAGTATATTTAATTTAATCTATGGTGATAGAATAAATTAAATAGCTTAATATTATTATTTAATATTTTGGAAATATTAAATATAAACTAATAAGAGGAGTCTTATTATTATTATTACTATTATTATTTTTAATTTCTAAAAGAGTTTAGGAATTAATTAATAAATGTACTCTCAAATATTCTAATAAGATTAGGAGACTAATTAATTAAAAGAGTTTAATTAATTATTCCCAATAAGATTGGGAGTGTAATTAATTAAAGGAATTTAATTAATTAAAATAAAACCCAATTCCTTAATTGTTAAGGAGGGTTGCCAGTGGTGCACAAATGGCCTGCGGCCTGGAGCCTGGCCTTGATCCGGCCTGAGCCCAACCTGGTCAAAGCTCGGCCTGGTCAAAGCCTGGACCGGTCAGGCCCGACCTGCTAGACCAAGAACAGACCATGAATTAATGACTCATATCCAGGTCCCAGCCTAGCCAAAAAGCCCGGCCTACTACTGATTCTAACTGGAATGGCTGGATTGTAGCACTTTGGGTGGCCAGCTACCTAATCTGGCCAAAAATCTTTAGTTGGGTAATATTGTAATACTAGCAAGTCTTTGTATAAGGAAATCCTCCTTATACTTGCATCCCCCTTTCAATGTGGGACTTAACATTTACAAGATAAACATTGTACTTTAGGATTTCTATTATAGAGTGAAGTCCTATGTTCAATTCAAGTTCAATTCGATGTGGGACTTTGAGATTATAGACTATGGGCCACTACTATTGACTATTGTCAATGCATATTGCTGGGCATATGCTCCAAGGTGCAAGCAAATGACATACAAATATAGTGTGTACATGATTTTATTAGATGAAAAAAATTCAAACTTACTTGAATTGAAAAAACATCTTTCTTACTAAATCAAAGCGCCCGGTCATGAAGTGCGACATCAATTTCATGAAAGGCGATTTGTAGCCAAATGAAAACAAGAATTCCCTATGCAAGGAAATAGAAAATGTCACGGGAAAATAGTAAACAATAATTTATTACTTTGGTTATTTTAAAAAAAGCTCAAATCAAAATAAAAAGTCAAAAGGATTTAGTACTAACTTTGGCCTGTTCTAAACCATCCATTTCAGTTAGTAAAGTAGATAGTAGCCTCTCCCCAACAAAAGGTCTAGGAAGATAAACATTAATGTGAAGAGTAAGGTTGTCTCTGTGCTTGCATGTGTACCCACCTTCCTTGAAACCTACAATCTACATCTGAGCGAGAAATGCAAGCATTCCCCGTAAATAAGTAACCACATATTTTAATGCAAACCCTTTGCTTTGAAAGATAACTCAACAAGGCACTCTTTCTGCACATAGTGCTTTCTCATGTTGTTTCATGCTCCAGTCTTCTAGTGAGCTATGTGATTGAAACTTCTCTTTAGCCCATGCAATTGCTTCATCTAGACCTTGAACAAAAATAGTGGTTTCGGCCCTCAATCTAGTCCAGGAGCTCAACAAACATACTCTTCATGCAGCAAAAGGAAAGATATCTTGAACAAGTTTAATTGCATTTTTGTTTCAAAGTCCCACATAGTCTAGTTAACATCTCTTGTCCCTACTTTTCTTCTATAAATAGAGGAGAGGTCAATTCTGAATTTTTCAAGTTTAATGCACTTGAGCTTGTGTTGGGTTTTCTAAGCAAAGCATAGTCCCCACATAGTCTAGAATTTTTTTTTGTACTAGCTTAATTTAATAAATGGAGGCCATGCCTGACATAGTCCCACAAAGTCTAGTAAAATGTTTTTTGTCCCACCTTTCTTCAATAAATGGAGGGGAATTTGAGTTTAAAATTTTAAAGTAAAGAAGGGCTTACTTGGTCCTAAGGCCTGGCTCAGCCTGGCCTATAGGCCTCAACAGGTCATATTTTTTTGTTCCAAAAACTGGCTGGCCCTACTGAGTTAAAAAGTCAAGGCTGACGACTGGCACAGTCAACGGCTAAGGCACTGGTAGGCTTAAGCTTAGGACCAGCCAGTCGGGCTGTTGTGCATCACTAAGTGTTGCCCACATCTATAAATAAGAGGAGTCTTATTATGGGTGAGTTGGTTGACGTTTTCATAGAATACGTAATTCCAATAGTTGGAGAGTAAACCTTTTTCTATAGAGATAGAAAACTAGGGTTTTGCCAAATACCCATCTTCTTGAATCTTTCTTTTTCCTTGGTAGATCACCTCTAGAGGCCAAACACTTGGGTGGCTAACATTGATCAAAGGAAAGAACCAAACCCGATGGATTCAAGTTGAACGCGAAAAAGATTGGAGGTGAACTTGTACTTGAGAAAGCTCGAATCTTCAAGGGTATAATTCTTATTCTTCTTCTTTTCGTTTAATTAATAATTGTGCATAAAGGATGATCCGGGTATATGGTTTGTAAAATTTTAAAACTCAAATTTTCCATGCTTTCGCTTATTTTATGCAATTTGATTGCGTTCATGAATATTACAAACTTAACAGTATTGTGCACAAACATCTAAACGCACGCGTAAAAATAATTCCCCCATAATAGGGTTGTTCTTCTCAGTTTTTAGAGATGTAACTGAGGGTCACAAGACCACGAACTATGTCCATGGTTACAAGTAATCTTTCAACTTTAACCTTAACAGTAGTACTGTAGGGACTCCCCATACTTAGGGTGATCAACCCTTCGTACCATGTATTGTGCACAAACATCTAAACGCCTCTGCGTAATCCCCTATAAAAGGGTTGTTCATCTCAGCTTTTCAACATCTGAATCCGCACCAAAACAATTTGGTTTGGCAAAACTTCTCAAGAAACGCTTGAATTTCATGAATATTTTTCAATATTCATCTAGCTGAATCAAATAGCATAGACTTCTACAATAATTCGGATATCAATCGAAATATACACACACACACACACATACACACACACACACACACACACACACACACACACATATATATATATATATATATATATATATATATATATATATATATTCTCATATCTTAAATAAATCTCAAAAATCTTTTTATGGCGTCATGATTATGACGTTGTCATACTACATCTCACCATAGTGGGCTGACGATCATATGATCACATCCAACACCAGGTTCCATTGCATTGATAACTCCATCGTTTATCATATCACCCGATACATATAATTAAAATATATTTTAAAATTTTAAAAATCATTTTTTTATCTAGCCGAAACAAACAACATAGATATACGAATAATAGCACTATTTTAAAAAGTGTGATCCAACATTTTTTTCAAAAATCAAAAGTACAACCATTGGCACGAAATCAATAAATCTTGAAAGTCTAGCACAGCTAGTAGATTTAGAATATCTAATTTTCTCCATCAATTTCTAATTTTTATACTAAATATTCTTGTATTTCAACTTACCATCCCCCTATACCCCTAGTATAGTTCATCAAACTTACCGTACATTGGAAGTTCAGGAACTTTCCACAATAATATAAGTTTAAGAACTTATCCTAGTCAGACCATATGCGTCCATTCGCTGAGGGGTTCAAAACATACCATATTATTATGAGTCACGAATTTACCATATGCATTAGTTTTAAGAACCGCACCTAATCCTAATAATATTTGACTAATCTTAATAGTTTCTAACTATCAAATATACACATGAGAAAAGAATCAACTTTTCACCCCATATACATTGATAGCGCAACACCAACATTCCAATGATTATCAATGTGATAAACTGAGTGCAATCACAAAACCCTCGCCCATACAAAGGTTTGTACAACTCAGCCATCACATGAGTCCTTAATTGAAATCCCACCTAACTCTATCTTGCTTATAACTTGTTCTTTGCTCGATACAAATTTTTCATACCTCATCACTTATAACTCCTCGCGAGTTTACTTCGTACTATTTCGTAGTACATTATCTTCATAGCATCAAGCTATAATTATTCAAACATTACAGACCATCTTTCTTTTATAATTTAAACAGATCACGTCGTGATCTTATTCTATAATCATCTCCCTTAAAATTCTTTTCTTAACTCGTGATCGTTTCGTTTTACAATCCTCTTTCTTTCCCTTTTTCATCATTTATGATTTTGTTTATGCTTTTAATCTTCCAGACTTTGTCTATTCATCATTATTCGTTATCTTGGCTATTGGAGTTAGGCAACTCCCATTTCTTATCTTTATATCTCTTCAAGATTCTTCTTTGAATTCTCTTGTTTATATAACAATTCTTCCTTTAAGAATTTCTAACTTCATTTACATTGCTCAACATTTCATTCGAGTTCCACATTTTCATCATACGTATCAATTTTCTATACTTGATACACATCGAGTCTTTAATAGTTTCAATATGGTAAGCTGAGTGGTTTCCCACAAACAGCCAACAAACTAGGTTCCGAGTTGCTAGTTTGTATATACCTCCGCTCTATGAAGGAATCGTTTAGCCCAGATACCATACATCAACTATTAAAGAGTACAATTGTACCATACTTAAGTATAACTTTTATTCTTAACTTCTTTATCATTCTCTTCTTATAGACATTGTCTATTTATTATCATCTTACATTCTTATTATTGGAGTTGGGTAACCCCACTTTCATATTCCTTATAACTCTGCGAGATTCTTCTTTGAATCCTCTCACACATGTTTTCATTCCTTCTTTATACATTTCTAAAATTACTTCTTATTGATAAAACTCTATTTGAGCTTATTCTTTCATTATCTTCACATTCCTTCTTTAAGGTTATAGACTACGGTACTCCTACCTAAGGTTTATAACCTACAACTTTGATACCAACTGTAACGACCTCAAAATTCATACAATTTAATTCTTGACTTCGGTCGTTAACAATACATTCAACCTCCAATTTTACATCATTAAACGATAATACAACCATTGAAATTTGTGGAATAATTAAAATTTTCTATTATAATCAAAATTTTCAATTATAAACTATTCTCGTTCCCAGAACTTTTAACCTTTACATCTAAATATCTCAGAATCATTGTAATACTACAAGAGTTTACATCGCAAAACGATATTACAATTCAACATTAATACATTATTCGAAACCTTAAACATGGTTCAAATAATAATAAATCAGCCCAAGTATATAAATCTTTAAGTATCACATCTGATTCATATCTTTCAAGTAGCACATAACCTTACCTTAAATCTTTAACCTGCAAAAGTGGTTATTTGCAAGGTTGAGCTCGACAGCCCAGCAAAATCCAACAGTTTTCATGCATCACATATCACATAATAACATGCTCAACATATATCTCATAAACATTGGACTAATATAAGATACATGCTGCATTTCATATAACAAGTACAAAGATTGAGTTCCTTACTCAATCAACATTCATTATTCAATCAACATAGTCATAAATTGACTTTAACGTTTCATACTTTCAATATATATAGAACACATCATGCTCTTTGCAACAAATATTTAAAACAGTTCATCATCAAGTTCACATAACAAATAGGAGCTGAAAGACTTGCCTTGATCGTTGTTTACCAATAACAGTTTAACAGCTTACAGTTATCTGCACTTCACGTTCCCTACACAATTATATAATCATAAATATCAACTATTAGTCACATAACAACACATAGTAGTTGTAATGTAAACTCTACTTCACATCTCATAATCCTTCCTGTTAATTAGCACACAATATTCAATTAGATTATATTAACTTTTTGACTTATGTAATATTCGAAATTCATTCAAGTGTTTAAATCTTGCTAGGAATCATTATTGGTTTTATATTAAACCCATTTTATATTTTATAATATTCATTTCATTTGACTTAAAACACTTTTTACGTTTATTAACACTTATCACGGCGTTTCGACGTTTATTCGTCGCACGCCTGATTTGTCTCTCTTGTGTATGCTTACTATGCTTCTACAACTTATTTAATACATTATTTATTAATGTTAAGTATCATTATGTTTACTAACATTCATGTTTTATAACTTAGAATAACATCTTTTATCGTCAGAAGCATTACACATGCATACGTGCATGCCCGATGCCCTCCGATTGCCCCCGAAAACACAACAGTCCTAAAGATGACAATTTTTACCACTGTTCCCAACATCAAATTGAAACCCTTAAAGAACAAAAGTTGTAGGTCTACTCGTCTTCGTTCCGGATCATCTCGAATCACCTCAATCGGAGTTCGTATGAAAACGTTATTCTCATTTTAGTAAAACGTGTCCGGTTAATTTTTTTTTTTAAATTTGGCTAGACAGACTAAAAAGCGTCGGGGCTGGGGTTTTTGTACTAGGGGGGCCCGCCGGGGTGGACTTCCCTTCTGCGTTTTTGTGATTTTTGATCTAGAACACTATGGAAAGCCAAATTAGGCCTACAAACTCCTTTCTAACAACCATACTAACCTATCCAAGGTGTAATATGTTTATAGAAACATAAACTAATGTTTCTAATATGTTTCTAACCACATAAACAACATAAACATCAATATTACAACCTTTAATTTCACTATTTCTATTATTTCTTTTTCTTTTGACATTCATAGCGAAATTCTTCACTGTGAATTCGTTTTACATCCGTTTTGACTCGTTCAACTTGGGTTGTTTTCGTTTTTCAACATACTAACAATATCTATCATCAATTTCAGATTCTATCCATCAATTTTCACTCCAACATAAGTTAAAATATATATATGCCATCAAAACCTAAGTTTTTTATCTTTAACATATTCTTATGATTTTGATTACTCTAGAACCAATTAAAGAGACTATATATACCAGATTATACACCCATACACATATATATACAACATCTCTTCAAATCACCCAACCAAAATAGCTTTTTAAGTGAAGAACTTGAGAAACTATAAATTAAAATTTTAGAACTAGATGAATACCTTTGATTCTTCTTTAAATTGATTAGATGATGAGAAACCTTCTTCTTCTTCCTTGATTCCTCCAAGCTTCTTCTCAAAGCTCTCTAACTCTCTTCTCCAACACTCTGTTTTCTTTATTCTTAGGCTTTAGGAACAAAACACGTACATCCATATAACTGATATAAACATAATGCGTATGCATTATGGCCTCATCAGTTACAATAACAAAGGGTCACTATGCCATGTTTGGCTAGCACCCAAAATCTCCTCTTTTTTTTCAATTTATTTTTATTTTTTTTAGCAATCATTCTTATCATATGATACCCTTGTCACACCCATTAACTATTTGAATTGAATTAATCTCAATTCATTAATAAATCCAATTAAACCTTACTAATAAAATTATAACTTCTATTTAGCCAATATAATTATAATTTTATTTAACAATCATTAATCCTCTAATTTAATTACTTAATTAAATTAGAAAATCACCACCACATTAACGTAATAATTATGCAAAAATTATAAAATTATTTACCATCAATTTATTTAATATCATCATACTTAAATAAATTATTCCATAATAATTTTTATTGAATATTTATTTATTCCATAAATATTTCAACTAAAATACTTATTTTACTTGATAAATATTTTAATTATTTATGATCTCACAATCGTAATATATTAACTTATTACATTTATATGTAACATACATTACTCTCTCATATCATAATAAGAATTTTATTTATTAAATTCTTATTTTAATAATTTTCAAAAATTCGGGTTGTCACGTGGCGACTCAATGGGTTGTGTGAACCTATTTTGGGGGCGTCACAATATGAATAAATGTTATTATATCCAAATCTCAATCTATACTCAATTTTTCAATTTTATATAGCTTATAGCAGTAATTGTTGGCCAAACAATTAATTAATAAGTGCAAGATATAATAAATGATTCAATAATAGTTAGCTTTCATTAAAAAGGAACCATCAATCTAAACTACATACCAAGTTCTGTTGCAATCTTAAGTGAACATTTAGTTCATAGTAATAAAGAAAAACAACATCCAAATTATAAATTCAAACATCCCAAATAATTACATAGATTAAAAATTAGAGAAAGAATTAGAAGAAACTTTGAAATTGCTCCTAGTCTTCCTCTTGATCTTCAATCCTTGCAATCTTCATTCGTGTTCTCCCTTGTTGTTCTCTCTTCAATTCTCTTATCATCTTCTATCCTTTTTTAGTATTCTCCATTTGGTCATTTTAAGAAGACCCCTTCAGAATCCTTTTTGGCTTAGAAATCCTTTTTCCCAATTAATTCTCAATTTTCCGCGCTGACACATTTTGCACTTGGGCGTATATACGCCGGGTTTAGTACTAATCTGGGCGTATATACACCACTCTGGTACATCATAATTACAAAAATGCTATTTTTTTAATTTTTAATGCTTTTCTTCTCCCAAAATGACAACTATGCCCCTCCTGCTCCATCCTACAATAAATAAACACAAAAAATAAACCTAACAAGACTTAAATATAGTAATAAATAAGCTTAACATTACTTGATTTGTAGGTATAAAACTCACTCATCAAATACCCCCAGACTTGCACAATTACTTATCCTCAAGCAAAGCATAAACAAAAATGCATATTCTAACATTCCTACTTACGAATTAAGAAATGAATCCTTATGTTATCAAACATTTGGCCTAAAATTTCACTATGCAAACTCAAAGAAAATATCAAAACAATGTCATGATTATAGTCTAACGTATTCATCAATTTTCGCATGCTTTTAACCCTAATGTGTGTGTGTGCACCACCTGTTCTAACCAATCACAACCGAGTAAAATCCACATATTCATCTGCTTAATGACAAATTTCAATTTCAACTCCACAACTAATTCACTAACAAATCCAAATCCAGATAATCTAAATAAAACATTCAAGCGAAAGGGGTCCCAAAATCTTATAAGCACCAATTATATTAATAATTTTTTATAATGTTGAACGAGTGCGTTTTATGCTCCATCTCATCCGTAAGCATGTGTCCATGAAAGAGTGCATTTTACGCTCCATCTCGACTCACCATATACTTCTATTTCTCTTTTTCATCATTTTTCAATTTCATATTCTATTTTCTTTTCCTTTTTTTAAGCACATGCTTAAGGAATTCCCCCAAACTCAAATGATTATCTAGATTTCACTATTAATGACATGCCCGCCAAGTTAATAAAGTTTCCATGAAATTCATCCAAGCAGTTAACCACATAAATCCTTGCCAAAACATAATTAATCAAAATAGGTGGATATGCTTATATAGCCTAAACGAATCTCAAGCAAGCTTCAACCAACTACTAAATCAAACTACACACACACCCATTGCTTATCAATAATCCTTGAGTTAACAATACCATAAATTCCATTTTTCATCATTGGCCATATTACATAACATTCAACTCATTGCTTAATTCATCCAGACTAGATGCAAATGCAACGTAAGCAGATAAGATGCAACTACATTCACAATTCAATGAAACTTAACTAAGCATGATTTTATAATGCATGAATGAACCTATTCTATATGCTTATTTAACTACACAAGCAGTTAACACACCCACACCCCCAATCTTGAATGTCACAATGTCCTCATTGTACAAAATGTAAAGAATTAAAAAATCGAGGACTTCCCTGATAGATGACTTAGGTGTTTTCGTCATCTCCTTCCTCACCGTTTGTATCCTCGTCATCCGCACCGTCGTCTTCTTCTTCATCCTCCAAGTCTGAAGGCGGGTATATTGGTAAAGGTTGCGGAGTAGGAAACTGAACAGGTGTTGTAGACGGGTTCAACCTGGCCATCATTTCTACCAACGATGTATTGAAAGCGACATTATACCTATTCATCATATCTTGGCATTCTACAATACGATGGTTCTAGTGATCCTTTCTGTTAATAGCATACTCTAGTTTCTTCACAACAAGATCAATATTCTTAGAATTTTACCTCATGTTGGGACGCAACTCCTCCATAATGGCTGATGGTGGTGCATGAATTTCAAACTCATTAGCACCCACAGCTACAAGCTCCTCTTGGACAGTGATATATATAACCCAACCCTTATGAATTTGACACTCACCCATGCCATACCTTAAATCTTGCGATCACAGAATGATCTACCGGTGCACCCGGGGCCTGTAACACCTCCTCTTTATCCCATTGCACTTCCGCTCTTTTGCACAAATCAGAAATTAACGATGGATGAGGCAAGCCACTGGACGTTCCTCCTTCAAGAACTTTTATCATAGAAACATGTATAATCTCACACACATCTATCATTTTTCCCATTATAAGGCAGTATAAAAAGAGCAGCCCGTTCCTTTGTCACATCCGTTTTATGCCGAGTTGGTATCAATTTAGCACATATGAATCCATAACTTTTCCATAACGACTGAGCTTGGTACTTAGAAAATTAGTTACCTTTTGTGTTTTCGTAATCTTCCAATCCGTACCCTGTTTAAACAATTTAAGATTAAGTTCACTGTAGTCCACATTCTCAATAATGTACTCCACGTATTCCGAATCTATGATTTCCTGTAATCCATAATAAGTATTGAGAGCCTCACTTCCCACGTCAACCAATTTGCCTCTAACCATCACTGAATTGAAAGTAGTATGCACACAAGCCAATCATATTGATGATAAAACATATAATTTGTAACAATCTTATTCGTTTATTAACAAAAGTATTCATTTACAAAAGCCTTTAATTTATCTACATGGTACTATTTTATAATATGTGATAAACTCATAGTTTTAAGCAATGTTTTTAGAATCATGATGAGATCATGCTAATGAGATCTAAATTCTTAGATAACTTAAAACTAAAATTGTTCCCAATCGTTGGATTACTAAAAAGGGGATTAGTGAATCCAGATAGATCGGTATATATATTGCTTGCTCATTGGATGAGGATGATTGATCTTATGATCATTTATGTGGAGACACTAAAGCAAGTATGTAAGTGCTTATTGGAGAATAAGTTCACTGAACGTGGCTCGCTAAGGAATACTTAATGGAGTTTTACTTGTTTGTCAATAAGAATTCCTGTAGTGATAGTAGTACAAGTAATCCTTGGACTTGAGATCATTATAGTATCTTGTGTATGATGAGTTATACTTTGACTTATTCCTTAAGAAACTTAGGGTATATCAAATGGTATGGTTGGGTATAATAAGTTGTGCATGGAGGTATGCATGATCATTAAAGAATCTACCGCTTCTAGTAAAAGAAGAGAAATGTCCTATATGATTCAATAAATGACAACCCAGTAGTCCTTGGCCAAGACAAAATGAATTTCTAATTTGCATTATTTGGAGTTGTGCATTTAAGAATCGAAATACATATAATTAAATAAAATAAGACTTGACAGTAATTCTGTGTCTTATATTTAATTGGGACATTGTATGGTGGAAGAATTAAATTGTACGGTAACTATTTACTCAAATATTCTTTTATGATTAATGTTGAAATCTATATTATCTGGAAAGTCGTTGATCACTAAGGAGGCTTATCCTTATTGTAGAATAAATATTATTTATTTAAATAAATTAATAGTTTAATTTATTTATTTAAATAAGATTAGAATTATTCTAATTGATTTATTCTGTGGATTTAATATGGAGAACCTAAAGGGTCGCACCATAAAAGGAAGAATATTTATTTAAGAAGTAAATAGCATAATCGTAATAATAAGTTAAATGTATTTAATTTAATATATGGTCATAGATTAAATTAAATAGCTTAATATTTATTATTTAATATTTTGAAAAATATTAAATATAAATTAATAAGAGGAGTCTTATTATTATTATTATTATTACTATTATTATTATTTAATTACTAAAGGATTTTGAGAATTAATTAATAAAAGTACTATCATATATTCCTAATAAGATTAGGAGGCTAATTAATTAAAAGAGGCTATTCTTAATAAGATTAGGAGCCTAATTAATTAAAGTAGTTTAAATAATTAAAATAAAACTCAATTCCTTAATTGTTAAGGAGGGTGGCCTACATTTATATATAAGAGGAGTCTTATTATTGGTGAAGGTTGCTGATGCTTTCACAACACACGTGAATGATGTAGACACTCAAAATTTTGCATTCCTGTTACTAACCTTGCAGGAGGGCAAAATCATCTTTCGGAGACAACCTTGGAAGTCAAATCGGCTCAATCCCAGAGACAACCCTGGGATACTCAGTTTTCAATCTTGGAGACAACCCCGATATATTCAGTTGACATCCTAGTGATAACCTCGGGAGATTCAGTCACAACCTCAGATATAACCCCGAGGGATGCAGTTCCAGTTCCAGAGACAACTCCGTAGAAGTCAGTTCCAACCTCGGAGACAACCCCGAGACACTCAGTTCCAACCTGGAGATAACCCCGGGAGGTCAAGACACCTCATATATGACCCTGAGGACATTCAGCATTCACAACAACCCAATTTTAGAGATAACCCTGAACAACGACTATTGCATCAGCGCAGAGTCGGAGATAACCCCGGTGAGGGAAAAAATCATCATTTTGCCACCTCAATACTACATTCATGTTATCTCAGCATCATTTCAATCCATACTTCACACAGAAGTGTCCCACAAGAACCATATCTCAAATTCCGAGTGACTACTACACAAGACAGCACACCGGATAGAATTTGAAGACTTGAAGATCTAGTCATGGACCCATCTTCCCGTCTTCGTACAACATCTTATCCTATGTCATTGTGTAGCTCTCGACCACAACATTCTGGAAAGGTATAGCATGCCACAGGTAGACTCACAGCTGTCGCGGGTAGACCCGCGACCATCAGATCTATAAATAAAGGCCTTTGGTTGGTTATTTGAAAAAAAGAAATAGAAAAAGGAGAGAAAACTCTGTTCATTCACTCTGTACACGCTTCTATAGTGCTTCAAATTGAGTGCTTCTTTTTTCTAAACACTTGTGAACTCGTGTTTTACAACATACTGAAATTTACCAAATTGGAAACAAGAATTTTCAAAGGCCAAAAGCTATCTCAAGTCTTGGCGACGTATTTGTAAGATATATTTGATTTTTAAGCTTTTTTATCATACGTATATATATATATATATATATATATATATATATATATATATATATATATATATATATATATATACACTCACGTTGAGAGTCGCGTTGTGTGAGTATGCTCAATCGTCGATCCGTGGCTTTTTATTACTTATATATATATAATATAGCATTTGGGCGTTTATTGCTTTCAGTATATATATAAATACTTATATATATATATATATATACATTTTCGACAGGCTGGAGTTCACTTACGTGGCCTTTTACCGCTTTATATATATATATATATATATATATATATATATATATATATATATATATATATATATATATATAATCATTTATTATTGGTTTGTGGGTTAGATTTTCCTAAATTTGGCTATTTCTCACTTTGACCGGTTCAAGGTGACTAAATTGGAACCGTTGAAGCTGGAATGCTTAGATTTACTCAAATCTAATTCATTTTCTAGCTTTTGCTATAGGCTAGATTTGTCTCAATTTGGCTATTTCTCACTTTAACCGGTTCATGGTGACTAAACTAGAACTGATGAAGCTGAAATAGTTTAGATTTATTCAAATCTAGTTCTTATTTTAGCTTTTGTACATATTTATTTATCATGTGAGCCTAGGAATCATGTGATCAAAGATTCAATTTCTGAGTCTAGATTCGGTTCTCGTGATGGACAATTACAACTGCAGCCAGCTTGTCAATTATTCATGGTGTTTGAATTTCCTTAGATGGCTCTCATGCCCACAAGGAGTTCGGAACTGCTATGTATCTTATTTTCTCAATGATGCTTCGCATCTCAAAAATAAAAGCAATCAAGCCGAATACATAATAAAATGGAAGTATCAAAGGCTTCAATTACTATTGAGCATAAGGGTTTGAAAAACCTGTTTTATAAAACATCACTGCCATATCTCGTTAAAACTGAAATTTTATACAAAAGTCAAACCCTTTGTATATAGGGCGAGCGAGACATGACACTACTTCCAAACAACTGCACATAGACCTACTACTACACACACACAAACACACACACACATAAGCAGAGAAAAGTTTAAAATAAAAAGTGGCGGTAACCGTGTTATCACGGAAGTTGGGGGGTGCCTAACACCTTCCCTCCGCTTAATCAAGCCCCCAAACCCTAACGAATTTTTGTTTTGCAGACCAGTTAAATAGTGTCACATCACTAGGTCTTTGTGAAAACCCTTTTCTCGGTTGAGTTGGTGCAACAATTTAAAAATAACCAACTGACAACTCTTACAATCAAATCGTCAACATATAAATGTCGGACCTTTTTAAACTTATTTTTTCAAACAAATTTCACCTAACATGAGAACACCAAAAGACAAGAACAGAAAGGGACAAATAAAAATCCCGACATTGATAGGTGGCGACTCTGTTGGGGACTCCAGTAAGAGGGCTTAAGTCGCTATTCGAAGCTTTTCAAAACTTTTATATGCTTACGTGTGGATGTTGCATTTACATTTGATTGAATGTGTACTAATGCTTTACTTACTGCACTTAGTGCTTCACACCATATCTACATATGATATTAGTGTTTCGCACATGTCATCATTTCCATACAGTGAGACGCGATGTATGTGAATGTATCTTGTGTGGTCCCTCCACCAGGAGGCTATCCCGTTGGTGTTTGATTACTGGACTCGTCGAGAGACTAATTCCACGGGGCTTAGGAAAGGCACCACCCAAATTTGCTCCAGTTGAAAGATCAGATTAACTTCCCATCGAGTAAATTGCGATGATCTGGGGACCTTTATGCAAAAAAACCGCAAGAGTAGCCTAAGACAGATCAGCCTCTGATAAACCAAACATGGAGGGAAGCCTCTTCATACCTTCCCATTTCAATTACTTGTAATTTTAATTACTTGTAATTTCATTTCCATGTCATTCTCAATGTAATGGAAAGTATAATGCAATATGTGAACATGCATATTAAAACTTGTCACGCTATTTGTCATCAAAACATCTGACATCCATTTTGCATGATAATACTCCTAAAAATTGGACACATTACATAGCATGTAACATTTTCACTTTTCCCAAACTAAACTACGTAAGTCTTTTTGTAGGGAAATGATTGGTCCCGTTACCCGTTCAAAGTCCAAGAAGGCATTAAGCCTACAGCCAAACATGGATACATTTGGCCAGTCTAATCCTACTCCTGTCTCTCGTGAGGAGTTTGAAGGATTAAGCAATCAAATCACAGAGTTAGCTGTTCTGCTCAAAGAAATACATAAATCAACTCAGGGTCCATAAATACCCATCCATACAGAATCCTCTGCACATAGAGAAATCCAAGGTCCGGACAAAGAAGTTCTAGCACCCGAGTCTCAGTCTGATAAGACCAACAAAATCCCTGAAATCACCCATCTTAAAGAAGATCATGACACCTGTGATATTCAGAAGAAGGTTCTATAAATTGAAGAGACCATTCGGTCCATAAAAGGGATTGGAACACACGAAAGTGTTTCATATTCAGACCTTTGCATCTTCCCCGGGGTTCATTATCCAAAAAATTCAAAACTCCCGATTTTGAAAAATATGATGGATTGGGAGATCCTTATACCCACTTAAAGGTGTTCATTGGAGAACTCAGATCTTATGCCAAGAATGAAAAGCTCAGAATATAGCTATTTCAGAAAAGTCTGACTGGAGAAGCTAGATCATGGTACACCATATTAGATAACTCCAAGATTCACAATTGGGAGGAGTTAGCCCATGCTTTCCTCAGTCAATACAGCTTTCAAACTCACATGGCTCCATACCTATATCAAATTACCAAGGTCAAGAAAAAAGTCAATGATTCATTCAAAGAGTATGTCCAAAGATGGAGGTGTCTGGCTGCTCAAGTTATCCCATCCATGACCGAGTCTGAAATGGTGATGACCTTCATAGATATTCAGGAATCTCCATTTTATGAGAGGGTCCTAGCTGGAATAGGAAAGTCATTCTCAGAAATGATTAAGCATAGAGAAATGGCTGAAATGGGATTAAAATAGCTGAGCATATCCAATTTGGAAGTTATTGGAACAACCCTCGGAAGGTCCATGAGAAGAAAGAAGAGGATGTTTCCTTGATACTACAAGGATAAAAAAGCATTCAAAACTGGCCTATTCAGAAAAGAAACTATTCCCCTTTTCAAGCATAGTCTTCAAATCCTCCCTTGCCAAAGAGTGGAGAAATCAGACGTACAAGAGTGTTCACACCCTTAGGGGACTCACTCGAAAACATTCTCAAACTTCTGATAATTCAGAATAAGATCAATAATCTCCTTCTACCAGCCAACCCTAGTGGAAAGGGTTTCAATGCAAGCAAGAAGTTTGCTTACCATGCTGGAGCTCCAGGCTATGACACTTAGGATTATTGGGCCCTTAAACATAAGATCCGGGACTTAATTGACAATAGTGAAATCGCGGTGACTAAACCTGACCAACCAAATGTTCAAGACAACCCTCTCCCTCAACACAAGGAAGAGGAGGTTAACATGATCAACAGGGGTGGTGGGGAGAGATCTAAATACCTTAAATATGTGGGGGGTTCATCCCAAACTAGCAAAGATAATGTTGACAAGTGGGATTATTCATAGTTCCAGTTCATGATGGAACGAGAGTTAAAGTCTCTTGGTGAACAAGTCAATTAATTGCAAGAGATGGTGATTCATCAACACCAAGTCACACGTCATTTGTTCAGTCAGGAGCATGTTAGCCTCCTTTCTCTTATCACAAATACTCCACCACTTACTCAAGAAAGTGAAACATTGGAGGAAAAGATTGCAAAAAGAGCAAAAGCTAAAGCCCGTCGAGACTTCGCCAACAAAAGAAAATTCACCTATTTAGGCCAACCGAAGGAAGAGATATTGCAGATGCTAATTAATGAGGGAAAAATCACAACATTGCTACCTCCAGTCAACCCACACTCATAACGGTTTGATGCTAATGGAGTATGTCAATACCACTCCCACTCTCGCGGTCAGAACACTGAGGAATGCTAGGTACTCCACCATCTTATTCAAAACATGATTGATAGTGGTGACCTTTAAATGGCAGACAATGACGCTGTGTCATCTGAGAGTGGGGACACATTTCCTCTAGGATGGAAAGAAGTTGTAGCAGTTATATCCTCTGAGGGAGATTTGGCTACCACACCACTTACAATTCAACCAATTCAGCTCAAAGGCTTTGAAAATCCTTTGAAAGTGGTTGCACCAAAGCCAATCATATTGCCATTCAGGTCACATTATTCTTTCATCAACCTTATGAAAGTCCCATGGAATTATGGAGAGGCTGAAGGATCAACATAAAACACAACTGCTGCAGTATCTAAAGAAAATCCATTGTATCTTCCTCAACGAGTGATGAAGCCTATCATCAGATCTAAGGGGAAAGTACCCATAGAGAAGATTGAAGAATTCCTCCATAAAATGGGACACAATGAAGCCAAGGTGGTTCAAAGCTTGAAAGAAGCTCCACAACAGATTTCTATTCTGGACTTGGTTTTCTCTTCAGAAGATCACCGAAAGGTCTTACTGAAAGTATTAGAAGAAACCCATTTGCCAAAGACAATGGATGTTGAAAAATTCCAAATGCTATCGGAGAGATTGAATTACCCGTGGAAATTGGTCCAAATTTATTTTACGTATCCTTCCAAGTGCTCAAAATCACTACAGGATATAATTTACTGTTGGGAAGACTTTGGATTCATATGGTTGGAGCCGTCCCATCCACTCTTCATCAGCAGCTCAAGTATATCATCAATAGTAATTTGGTCACTGTCAATGCTGAGCTAGAGTATCGTGTACAAAGTAATATACCTCTCATCGGTTTCAATAAAGAAATTGAGCACCTAAACTTTAAGCCCTTGAGGTGAGCAACAAAATAGGTATACATCACCCATCTTGAGTGCCAAATACATGGTACTAAATTCAAATACAACTTGATTATATACGATCGTGTAAAATCGACAAAATACATCTTTGTGAGTTTTAATACAAATATTGTCATCTAGACAATATCACACTCAATTTAGTCCTCATTACATTTATTATCACACTATTTAAATAAGAATAGTGAGGACTACTAAGACACCATCTCGGACCATCACTCGGGTTCCCAGAGCTAGTCCAGCTACGTTCTCATTTCTGAGAGAAACGGTGAAAGAAAGGTGAGCTCAACTAGCCCGATAAGAAATATTATGACTAAGATAATGCGAGAATAAATTATCATTAGTCCTCAAGCGATGTTAAAGCGATAAAATACAATAGACATCAAGTTTAAGCTGCGGCGGAACATCTGATCCATTAAAAAGTCAGTAGAGAATAAAATCTACTATCTTTTATGATTTAAAAAGGTTTTCATCACTTTTATATTTGAGACTCGACAATAAATAATCCACATCATCCACTTTTCTGGCCGAGGATATTCATTAGGGTCACGACCACAAATTATCCATACACTACGGGCGAGGATATTTGTGTATTCATCGATAATCATGATCATGCCAACAATTTGTCCATCATGATACTTGGGCCGATGAGGACTTTTACCACATCATTTGTAACATTACGGTCATGATTACACGAATAATCCTGGTCATAATCATACCAAGTCCATCATATACACTCTGAGGCCACAGATGACTTTCAAAAAAATAATATAAACATGAGGATGATGACAATGATATAAGAATTCAATAAAACAAGTTCAAGAATTAATTTATTCGAGGAACTAATAACGTCAAATTGTCGACATGATACTTCTTTGTAAAGTAAAATTCAAGAATGCTCGGAAGAATATTTCCATGAAAAGATCTTTGGATGAAGCGCAAATATCAAGAATATTCCACTAATTTCATGGAGTGTAGAAGTCGAAAAACTTTAACTTGTTGAGTATAATAAAGAATGGAATAACAAAAGAAATCACCATGCATGCGGTACGCGCATAGGCGCAGGTTATTCCATCGAAGAATAATAAATAACGGAACCGGTCGAGGCGTAATGTCATGCAAGCGAGGATATTCAACGAGAATAATAAAGAATGGAATACTACAGAAATCACCATGCATGCATGCGGTACTTCGCGCATAGGCA
This sequence comes from Panax ginseng, assembly GCA_020205605.1. Classification (NCBI taxonomy): domain Eukaryota; kingdom Viridiplantae; phylum Streptophyta; class Magnoliopsida; order Apiales; family Araliaceae; genus Panax; species Panax ginseng. The sequence goes on along the minus strand of CM035131.1, from coordinate 109,614,851 downwards.
GGTTATTCAACGAGAATACTAAATAATGGCGGAACGGTCGGGTGAAATTCACACCAACAGGAGGATGTTCAGCAGAATAATAAAAAGCGGAACCGGTCGGCGTAAAAGCCTGAGACAGGATATTCAACGAGAATAAAAAAGCGGAACCGAAGTCGGCGTAAAGCGCATGACGAGGATATTCAACAGAATAATAAAGAATGGAATGAGAAGAATTTCACCAAGTATAGGGTGGTAGCAGCGTATCTGAGTTATTCAACGAGAATAATAAAGATGGAATAATAGAAGTTCTCTTCATGAATATAAAAGAAATAATACCCCTTACTAGTAAAAAGAAACTTGATATCGAGAGTAGTGAAGTAGCGAGAATACTTTCTCTTCTCTCTCTCTATAGTTTCTCTCTACAGAGTTTCGATTGAATTCGTAAGAAATAATGAAGGAATGAGCTTATTTATAGAAGAATGGAATGAATAGTAACCAATCCATGAGCGGTCAGATTGATTTACTTTAATCAGACGGTCCATATTTAAAAGCAAAATCTTTTAAATAAAATATAATATATTATATTTATAATCTAATAAAGCGAATAACTTTTAAAAAGATTTTACTATAAAAATTTTACTATCTGAAACCTTATGCAAATACTATGCATAATAAAATATAATATATTCTAATTTTATCTAATAAAGCAGATAACTTTATAAAAGTATTACATTTTATATAAAAAGATTTTTTACTATTAGCCTAATAAAAGCGAATAACTTTATAAAAAGTATTTTATTTTTTATTTTATAAAAAATTTTACATTTTATTACGTTAATAATCTGAATAAAACAAAAGCGTCATCATCATTATTATTATTCACTTTTTATAATCGACCGAGTCGTTCCCGAGGAAAAGGGGCTTTCGATAAGGATTTTCTCCTATTGGTGGCGCATGATTAGGTGACCAAACCTCTCCTTGCGAGAACTTCTAGACATCGTTAATAATGCAAATAATAATATTAACAACCGTCATCTCAATTATTGATTTAATAACATATAAAATATCGACAATAATTGAATCAAAACGTGAGTGACTTCTCACATAAGCATTAATAATCAATCTGGTGTGCTCTTATGCAACCACGCGTATTCTTTGTACTTTTACTACTAAGAGTAGTTCAGCGAGTATCAGCGGTAAAACTTCGCCGTTATTTTCATAAAAAATATTTTTGTCGTTTTCTCGATCAAGCAATAATTACATTGTGGGGTCCACTGATGATTGTGTTGTCGTAAATACGAATATTCCACGTTAAAATCGAATATTATATAACAACTCGAATACGTACTTAACTTTTGCAAAATTTATAAATATTAAATATTAACTATAACATTATATCAAATTTATTCCATAATATTCAAAAAAATGATATTTATAGAAAATTCATTTTTATTCATAAAAGTTGAGGGTCTTACAATCTCCCTTCTTATGAAATTTAGCCCTCGAAATTAGAGTGCATACACGGTATGTCGAAGAGGTAAGGATACCTTGATTTCATTTGATTCTAACTCCCGGTCATTTCCTCAACATCGTGGTTCCTCTCCATAACACTTTGACTTGAGGTATAACCTTGGGGCGTAGAATATGTTCCTTCTTATCAAGATTTGAGCAGGAACCTCTTCATACGTTAAATCTTCAGCTATTTAAATCGGTTCTAACTTCGATAATATGGTTCGGGTCTTTCACATATTTACGTAACATGGATATATGAAAAAGCGTTATGAACACGAGACATACTTGGCGGTAAAAGCAAGTCTATAGGCTACAGTCCCTACTCGATCGAGGATTAAAAATGGGCGATGAATCGAGGATTGAGCTTTCCTCTCTTTCCAAATCTCGTAACTCCTTTCCATGGAGCAACACGTAACAACACATGATCTCGATATCGAATTCCCGTCCTTTCGATGAAGATCGGCATAACTCTTTTATCGGTCTTGTGTTTTTTTATCGTTGTCGGATCGTTTGAATCTTTTTAAAGTAGTCATACGTACCAACTCGGTCCCAACAACGTTGCTTCACCCACCTCATCCCGACATCTTTGAAGCGACACTTTCTTCCATCTAGCGCCTCGAATGGAGCCATGCCGATACTTGCTTGATAAGCTTTGTTGTTGTAGGAAAACTCCACCGATGGTAAGAACTTGTCCCAACTTCCCTTGAAGTCGAGGACACGAGTCTTAATAAATCTTCAAGAGTTTGAATAGTCCTCTACGATTGTCCGTAAAATGCGAGGATGATAAGCTAGAACTAAATAAATAAATCTGTGCCCATAGCTTTTTGCAAACTAACCCAAAATCGTGAAGTGAATCTTGGGTCTCGATCGGAAACTATGGATCTTTGGCATACCATGCGATCTTACAATCTCGTTTATATGTACATCTGAGCAAGGCGTTCAAGTGTATAAGTTTTCGTATTGGTAAGAAATGAAAGCGGACTTGGTCGATCTATCAACAATGACCCAAATTGCATCTATGCCTTGAGAAACCTTGGGAAGACCGATGCTTGAAATCCATAGTAATGTGCTCCCACTTCCATTACGGAATTTCAAGTGGTTCTGATGGACCTTTTGGTACTTGATGCTCGCTTTGACTCGTTGACAAGTTAGACACCTTGAGATAAGCAGTATTTATCTCTCTCTCTCGTATTGCTCCACCAAAATGTATGGCGAAGATCACGATACATTTTGGTACTCCCGAGATGGATTGCAAAGCGGTGTGTTGTGCGCCTCCATCATGATTTTATACTTTAAATCGGGGTCGTTAGGAAACACAAAGTGGAGTTGATTTCAAAGTATTCCTTCTTCATCGATTCTTGCTTGGCATAGCATAGCACCTTCTTGTACTTTCTTCCTCATATGCATCGGCTCAGTGCGTAGCTTGGCGACTTTAACTTTATCGATTAAAAGTCGGTTCTACTCGTATATTCGCCATCATCACATGGGGTCACAGAGTCTTTAATTCTATCTCCATCCTTTTTGCAAGTCATACAAGATGGGCCTTTGCGTTGACAATATCGCACTTGTACCGCATATGATCTTCTACTCGATCGTCGGCTACCACGTTTGCTTTTCGAGGATGGTATTGGATGGTATGATCATAATCTTTCAGCAGTTCAAGCCCAGCGTCATTTGTTGTCGCATGTTGAGTTCCTTTTGGTGAAAAGAAATATTTGAGGCTTTTATGATCGTAAAGATCTCCACTTTCTCCCCATACAAGTAATGCCTCCAAATTTTAAGTCGAAGAACAATATTTGCCTTGACTCTAGATCATGAGTAGGATAATTCCTCTCATATTCTTTGAGTTGTCGAGAGGCATAGGCTATGACTTTCCCATGTTGCATGAGAACACATCTAACCCTTTGCACGAAGCATCTTTGTAGATGACAAATCCCTCAAGGCGGATGGTATTGTCGAGCAGTCTTTGAAATGAGTCTTCTTTTGAGTTCTTGAAAACTCTTCTCACATTCCTCGTTCAATGAATTTTGTATCTTTAAAGTCAATTTGAGTTAAGGGAGTAGCGATTTGAGAGAAAACCCTTCTCTGAATCTCAGATAATAACCGACTAAGTAAAGAGAAAGCTCGTACTTGATCATTTGATTTAGGTTGCTCCCGACTTTGAATGGCTTGATCTTTCTTTGGGTCAGCAGATATTCCATGACTTGATACCACGTGCCCGAGGAATGCTACTTCCTCAAGCGAACTCGCATTTCTTCAACTTGGCATAAAGCTTATATTCACGAAGCTTTTGGAGTATCGACCTCAAGTGTTGCTCATGATCTTCACGGCTTTTGGAATAAATAAGGATGTCATCGATAAAGGCGACCACAAAGTGATCAAATATTCCTTGAATACTCGGTTCATCATATCCATGAAAGCGGCGAGGAGCATTAGTCGATCAAAAAAGACATGACTAGGAATTCATAATGCCCATCTGAGGAGTTAAAGCCGTCTTTGGAATGTCATCGGTTCTAATCTTCAATTGGTGATATCGGAGCGAAGATCGATCTTTGAAAAGAATTTGGCGCCTTTGTTGGTTGGTCAAACAGGTCATCAATACGTGGCAATGGGTACCTATTTTTGATGGTGACATGATTTGACTCCAGATAATCAATACAAAATCGCATACTCCCATCTTTCTTCTTCACGAATAGAGCAGGAGCACCCCGAGGGAAGTACTAGGACGAATAAAGCCGATGTCTAACAATTTCTGCGGTTGGGTCTTTAACTCACGAAGTTCAATAGGAGCCATTCGATATGGGGCTTTGGAAATGGTTTTTTGTACCGGGTTCAAGGTCGATACAAAATTCAATTTCACGCTCTGGGGTAGGCGGGGAAGTTCTTGAGAAATCGTCGGAAATTCATTAACAATAGAAATATATTTCAAAAGCGGCGTATTTTTGTTTAGATCGTGACATGAGCTAAGAAAGCTTGACATCCAGTTTTTCAATAAGCGAATAGCTTTATGGCTTGAGATAGCGGTGATTGATTTTAATGGTTTGGTTGCTTGAATTAGCATAATAGGTTGATTAGGAATATGAAAGCTAACAACCTTACGAAAATAATCAATTTTTGCATGATGAGTAGTTAACGATCAATCCCTAGAATTACGTCAAATGCAAGTATTTTCAATGAAATAAAAGATTGACGGGTATGTGTGAGTGTACCGATTTGAACCAAACAAGACTTATAAGCGAGTGGATGTAATGAAGGTTTCTCCCAGCGGAGTTTCAACGAGATAAGTCGAAAGTCTAATTTCTCGGAGTCAAATTTAAGCGTTGGCGCAAGTAGGAGAAATAAAAGAATGGGTAGAAGCCGGTATCAAATAAGGTATATACTTCACTAGAATTTATGATAAGCTTACCGTGATGACCTCGTTCGGGTTCCTTGCTTTACGGGAGGTCACGACAAAGCTCTCTCCCTTGAACAATGGGTTTTGTCTTATGCAGGGGCGACCTTTCTTTGCCTCCATCCAATTTGGACTTGTCTTGATTGCTGCGACAAAATCGGGCGGTGTCCTTCTCTTCCACAATTGTAACATGCTTTGGAGGGCATCGCGCGGTTTGGGTGATGTGTCCCTCCCTCCACATTTGAAGCATATGATAGGTGGTCGTTCTCCTTCCTTAATGACGGTCTTTGATCTTGGCGTCTTTCCATCATTGTTGAATCTTCTTTTCTTGAAATGTCCATTCTTATTGTTTTGGCCATGATTACCACCAGAAGTGGTTACCATTTACGGCATGTTGATTTCCTCACGCTTATTGTCATAGCCCGATGATTGCTTTATCCTTTGGTATTATCATTTTTTAAATTTTGCTCTCTTTTGGTTGGGTTGACTCATTATCGCGCGCTCAATAATTGAGCCCTATTAACAACATCGAATACAAACCACGGTTTATGAGAGATAAGATATTGGCGTATCTACGGTTTCAAACCTCTTAGAAACATTAGCGTCATTCTCTCCTCATTATCAACCAAATGGGGATATAAAGCGGGGACATTTCGGCAAACTTGGCCGTCTTTGTGACACGGTCGTGTTGTTTTGTTCGGTTTAATGAACTCTACCTCTTTCATGTGCGAATACTTTCGGGAAAGTACTTGTCGTTGAGCAGTTCTTGGAACTTCTCCCAAGACATCTTGATGCGGCGGGTTGAGTGCGCTTTTCTGATTCCCACGATAATCTGCCTCTGCGCATAACATGAAAGTGAAAAAAGGAACCTTTTGCTCCTCGGAGCAACCCAAGACATCAAATATCTTGTTGATCTTTTATCACGTCTCGCCTTAAGTGGTTTTGGCTCTCAAAAAACTCCGGTGGTCCCGGCTCCTTGAAGCATTTGTTTGGCGGTGGCCGTCAGAGAGTTGCCGGTGTTTCCCACTGCATTTTGGGCGAGGAGCCGCTCTGCTTTGATGTTGCATGAATTGCATGAAGCCTCGGAACATTCCATCGTTCATCATTTAGTCGGTGTTGTTGTTTGCATTAGGATTATCGCCTTCACGATGCACATTATCACGATTATTGATCTGTGGAGACTCAGCGGTCTCACATGCTCCATTGATGTTCTCAACATTCTCGGATGCCATTTTCAAATCTTGCCACAAAACAAGGGTTAATTAACATATCACATATTATCCTATACTACGTGAGACCAATTAAATACCAAATAAACTTAGGTAGGTCATAAATACTAGCGAAGAATTCCCGTCTCTCCCCCTCTAGTTCTTATCTCACATCTCGGCCGGGGATCATATCCTAAGCTTTGATACCAAGTTATTGTGGCGCCCCAAAAAAATAGGTATACATCACCCATCTTGAGTGCATGCATGAACATGGTACTAAATTCAAATACAACTTGATTATCTGACGATCGTGTAAAATACGACAAAATACATCTTTGTGAGTTTTAATACAAATATTGTCATCTAGACAATATCCACACTCAATTTAGTCCTCATTACATTTATTATCACACTTTATTTAACGAGAATAGTGAGGACTACTAAGACACCATCTCGGACCATCACTCAGGTTTCCCAGCTAGTCCAGCTACGTTCTCATTTCTGAAGAGAAACGGTGAAAGAAAGGGTGAGCTCAACTAGCCCGATGAAATATTATGACTAAGATAATGCGAGAATAAATTATCATTAGTCCTCAACGATATTAAGCGATAAAATACAATAGACATCAAGTTTAAGCTGCTGGCGGAACATCTGATCCATTAAAAAAGTCAGTAGAGAATAAAATCTACTATCTTTTATGATTTAAAAGGTTTTTCATCACTTTTATCATTTGAGACTCGACAATAAATAATCCACATCATCCACACTTTTCTGACCGAGGATATTCATTAGGGTCACGACCACAAATTATCCATGCACTACGGGCGAGGATATTTGTGTATTCATCGAATGGTCATGATCATGCCAACAAGCTGTCCATCGATGCACTACGGGCCGATGAGGACTTTTACCACATCATTTGTAACATTACGGTCATGATTACATAGAATAATCCTGGTCATAATCATACCAAGTCCATCATACACTACTGAGGCCACAGATGACTCAAAAAAAATAATATAAACATGAGGATGATGACAATGATATAAGAATTCAATAAAACAAGTTCAAAAATTAATTTATCGAGGGAACTAATAACGTCAAATTATCGACATGATACTTCTTTGTAAAGTAAAATTCAAGAATGCTCGGAAGAATATTTCCATGAAAAGATCTTTGGATGAAGCGCAAATATCGAGAATATTCCACTAATTTCATGGAGTGTAGAAGTCAAAACTTTAACCATTTGAGTATAATAAAGAATGGAATAACAAAAGAAATCACCATGCATGCGGTGCCGCGCATAGGCAGGTTATTCCATCGAGAATAATAAATAACGGAACCGGTCGAGGCGTGTCGCTTGCAAGCGAGGATATTCAACGAGAATAATAAAGAATGGAATAACAACGAAATCACCATGCATGCGGTACCGCGCATAGACGAGTTATTCAACGAGAATACTAAATAAGCGGAACGGTCGGAAAAATTCACACAGACAGGATGTTTCAGCAGAATAATAAAAGCGGCGGAAGCGGAAAGGCAAAGAATAATAAAAAGCGGAACCCGAGAGGATATTCAGCGAGGATATTCAGCGAGAATAATAAAAAAGCCGGAACCGGTCGGCGTAAAAGCCTGAACGGATATTCAACGAAGAATAATAAAGAATGGAATCTGAGAAGAATTTCACCAAGTATAGGGTAGCAGCGTATCTGAGTTATTCAACGAGAATAATAAAGATGGAATAATAGAAGTTCTCTTCATGAATAAAAAAAAAAAATAATACCCCTTAGTAAAAGAAACTTGATATCGGAGTAGTGAAGTAGCGAGAATACTTTTTCTTTCTCTCTATAGTTTCTCTCTACAGAGTTTTCGGTGAATTAAGTAAGAAATAATGAAGGAATGAGCTTTATTTATAGAAGAATGGAATGAATAGTAACCAATCCATGAGCGGTCAGATTGATTTACTTTAATCGGACGGTCGTATTTTAAAGCAAAATCTTTTTTAAATAAAATATAATATATTCTATTTATAATCTAATAAAAGCGAATAACTTTAAAAAAGATTTTACTATACAAAACTACTATGCAAGCACTATCAAACACTATGCATAATAAAATATAATATAATATAATTATTATTGTCTAATAAAAGCAGAGATAACTTTATAAAAGTATTACATTTTATATAAAAAAAATTTACTATTAGCTAATAAAGCGAATAACTTTATAAAAAGTATTACATTTTTATATAAAAAATTTTTTTTTACATTTTATTACGTTAATAATATGAATAAAAAAAAACGTCATCATCATTATTATTATTCACTATTATTAATCCGGTCGTTCCAGGAAAGAAAGAGGGGCTTTCGATAAGGATTTCTCCTATTATTGGCGCATGATTAGGTGACGAAACCTCTCCTTGCGAGAACTTCTAGACATCGTTAATAATGCAAATAATAATATTATTAACAACCGTCATCTCAATTATTGATTTAATAACATATAAAATATAAACAATAATTGAATCAAAAGTGAGTGACTTCTCACATAAGCATTAATAATCAACACAGTGTCTTCTTATGCAACCACGCGCGTATTCTTTGTACTTTTACTACTAAGAGTAGTTCAGCGGTATCAGCGGCAACGGTAAAACTTTTCGTAGTTATTTTCATAAAAATATTTTTTGTCGTTTTTTCTCGATCAAAGCAATAATTACATTGTGGGGTCCACCGATGATGATTGTCGTCGTGAATATTAAAAACGAATATTCCACGACCGATCGAATATTATATAACAACTTGCGTACTTTGCAAAATTTATAAATATTACCCACAACTATAACATTATATCAAATTTATTCCATAATATTCAAAAATGATATTTATAGAAAATTCATTTTTATTCATAAAAGTTGAGGGTCTTCTGATCTCCCCTTCTTATGAAATTTAGCCCTCGAAATTAGAGTGCGTATACTAGGTATGTCGAAGAGGTAAGGATACCTTGATTTCATTTGATTCTAACTCCCGGTCATTTCCTCAACATCGTGGTTTCCTCCATAACACTTTGACTTGAGGTATAACCTTGGGGCGTAGAATATGTTCCTTCTTATCAAGATTTGAGCAGGAACCTCTTCATACGTTAAATCTTAGCTATATTAAATCAGGTTTAACTTCGATAATATGGTTTGGGTCTTTCACATATTTACGTAACATGGATATATGAAAAGCGTTATGAACACGAGACATACTTGGCGGTAAAAGCAAGTCTATAGGCTACTGATCCTACTCGATCGAGGATTAAAAATGGGCGATGAATCGAGGATTGAGCTTTCCTCTCTTTCCAAATCTCGTAACTCCTTTCCATGGAGCAACACGTAACAACACATGATCTCGATATCGAATTCCGTCCTTTCGATGAAGATCGGCATAACTCTTTTTATCGGTCTTGTGAGGTTTTTATCGTTGTCGGATCGTTTGAATCTTTTTTTAAGTAGTCATACGTACCAACTCGGTCCCAACAACGTTGCTTCACCCACCTCATCCCGACATCTTGGAGAAGCGACACTTTCTTCCATCTAGCGCCTCGAATGGAGCCATGCCGATACTTGCTTGATAAGCTTTGTTGTTGTAGGAAAACTCCACCGATGGTAAGAACTTGTCCCAACTTCCCTTGAAGTCGAGGACCACGAGTCTTAATAAATCTTCAAGAGTTTGAATAGTCCTCTCTCGATTGTCCGTCCGTCAAGATACGAGGATGATAAGCGAACTAAATCGTAAATCTGTGCCCATAGCTTTTTGCAAACTAACCCAAAATCGTGAAGTGAATCTTGGGTCTCGATCGGAAACTATGGATCTTGGCATACCATGCGATCTTACAATCTCGTTTTATGTACATCTGAGCAAGGCGTTCAAGTGTATAAGTTTCTCGTATTGGTAAGAAATGAAGCGAGACTTGGTCAATCTATCAACAATGACCCAAATTGCATCTATGCCTTGAGAAACCTTGGGAAGACCGATGCTTGAAATCCATAGTAATGTGCTCCCACTTCCATTACGGAATTTCAAGTGGTTCTGATGGACCTTTTGGTACTTGATGCTCGCTTTTGATTGTTGACAAGTTAGACACCTTGAGATAAACAACGCTATCTCTCTCTTCATATTGCTCCACCAAAATGTATGACGAAGATCACGATACATTTTGGTACTCCCAGGATGGATTGCAAACGGTGTGTTGTGCGCCTCCATCATGATTTTATACTTTAAATCAGGGTCGTTAGGAACACAAAGTCTGGAGTTGACTCGAAGTATTCCTTCTTCATCGATTCTTGCTTCGGCATAGCACCTTCTTGTACTTTCTTCCTCATATGCATCAGCTCCAGGTCTGTAGCTTGAGCAGCTTTAACTTTATCGATTAAAGTCGGTTCTACTCGTATATTCGCCATCATCACATGGGTCCCTGGAGTCTTTAATTCTATCTCCATCCTTTGCAAGTCATACAAGATGGGCCTTTGCGTTGACAATATCGCACTTGTACCCGCATATGATCTTCTACTCGATCGTCGGCTACCACGTTTGCTTTTCGAGGATGGTATTGGATGGTATGATCATAATCTTTCAATGAGTTCAAAGCCAGCGTCATTTGTCGCATGTTGAGTTCCTTTTGAGTGAAGAAATATTTGAGGCTTTTATGATCAAGTAAAGATCTCCACTTTCTCCCCATACAAGTAATGCCTCCAAATTTTAAGTGCGAAGACAATTGTTGCCTTGACTCTAGATCATGAGTAGGATAATTCCTCTCATATTCTTTGAGTTGTCGAGAGGCATAGGCTATGACTTTCCCATGTTGCATGAGAACACATCTAACCCTTTGCTGAAGCATCCTTTGTAGATGACAAATCCCCTCGAGCGGATGGTATTGTCGAGCAGTCTTTGAAATGAGTCTTCTTTTGAGTTCTTGAAAACTCTTCTCACATTCCTCGTTTCAAGCGAATTTTGTATCTTTTCGAGAGTCAATTTGAGTTAAGGGAGTAGCGATTAAGAGAAAACCCTTCTACGAATCTCGATAATAACCGACTAAGCAAGAAAGCTCGTACTTGATCCTTGATTTAGGTTGCTCCCGACTTTGAATAGCTTGATCTTTCTTTGGGTCAGCGGATATTCCATGACTTGATGATACGTGCCCAAGGAATGCTACTTCCTCAAAGCGAACTCGCATTTCTTGACTTGGCATAAAGCTTATATTCACGAAGCTTTTGGAGTATCGACCTCAAGTGTTGCTCATGATCTTCACGACTTTTGGAATAAATAAGGATGTCATCGATAAAGGCGACCACAAAGTGATCAAATATTCCTTGAATACTCGGTTCATCATATCCATGAAAGCGGCGAGGAGCATTAGTCGATCAAAAGACATGACTAGGAATTCATAATGCCCATCTGGAGTTACGAAAGCCGTCTTTGGAATGTCATCGGTTCTAATCTTCAATTGGTGATATCGGAGCGAAGATCGATCTTTGAAAAGAATTTGGCGCCTTACTTGGGTTGGTCAAACAGGTCATCAATACGTGGCAATGGGTACCTATTTTTGATGGTGACATGATTTGACTCCAGATAATCAATACAAAGTCGCATACTCCCATCTTTCTTCTTCACGAATAGAGCAGAGCACCCCGAGGAGAAGTCTTTAGGGCGAATAAAGCCCGATGTCTAACAATTCTGCGGTTGGGTCTTTAACTCACGAAGTTTGATAGGAGCCATTCGATATGGGGCTTTGGAAATGGGTTTTTTGTCTGGGGTTCAAGGTCGATACAAAATTCAATTTCACGCTCTACAGGGGTAGGCGGGAAGTTCTTGGGGAATCGTCGAGGAAATTCATTAACAATAGAAATATCATTCAAAAGCGGCGTATTTTTGTTTAGATCCGTGACATGAGCTAAGAAAGCTTGACATCCATTTTTCAATAAGCGAATAGCTTTATGGCTTGAGATGAGCGGTGATTGATTTTAATGGTTTGGTTGCTTGAATTAGCATAATAGGTTGATTAGGAATATGAAAGCTAACAACCTTACGAAAACAATCAATTTTTGCATGATGAGTAGTTAACCAATCAATCCCTAGAATTACGTCAAATGCAAGTATTTTCAATGAAATAAGATCGACGAGGTAATGTGAGGTGCCGATTTTGACCAAACAAGACTTATAAGCGAGTGGATGTAATGAAGGTTTCTCTCCAGCGGAGTTTTGACGAGATAAGTCAAAGTCTAATTTCTCTAGGAGTCAAATTTAAGCGTTGGCGTAAATAGGAGAAATAAAAGAATGGGTAGAAGCGGTATCAAATAAGGTATATACTTAGCTAGAATTTATGATAAGCTTACGTGATGACCTCGTTGGGTTCCTTGCTTTACGGGAGGTCACGACAAGCGCTCTCCCTTGAACAACCGGTTTTGTCTTTTTGGGGGCGACCTTTCTTTGCCTCCATCCAATTTGGACTTGTCTTGATGGTGAGCGACAAAATTGGGCTAGGTGTCCTTCTCTTCCACAATTATAACATGCTTTGGAGGGCATCGCATGCAGTTTGGTGTGATGTGTCCTCCCTCGCATTTGAAGCATATGATAGGTGGTCGTTCTCCTTCCTTTAACGACAGTCTTTGATCTTGGCGTCTTTCCATCATTGTTGAATCTTCTTTTTTCTTGAAATGTCCATTCTTATTGTTTTTGGCCATGATTACCATGAAGTGGTTACCATTTACTGGCATGTTGATTCCCTCACGCTTATTGTCATAAGCCGATGATTGTTATCTTTGGTATTATCATTTTTTCAATTTGCTCTCTTTTGGTTGGGTTGACTCATTTATCGCGCTCAATAAGCTGAGCCCTATTAACAACATATCGAATACAAACCACGGTTTATGAGAGATAAGATATTGGCGTATCTCGGGTTTCAAACCTCTTAGAAACATTAGCGTCATTCTCTCCTCATTATCAACCAAATGGGGAATATGGCCCAGGACAATTTCGGCAAACTTGGCCCGTCTTTGTGACACGGTCGTGTTGTTTTTTTCGATTTAATGAACTCTACCTCTTTCATGTGATGAATACTTTGGGAAAGTACTTGTCGTTGAGCAGTTCTTGGAACTTCTCCCAAAGACATCTTGATGCGGCGGGTTGAGTATCACTTTCTGATTTCCACGATAATCTGCCTGCACGCATAACATGAAAGTGGAAAAGGAACCTTTTGCTCTCGGAGCACCCAAGACATCAAATATCTTGTTGATCTACTTTATATCCGTCTCGCCTTAAGTGGTTTTGGCTCTCAAAAAACTCGGTGGTCCCAGCTCCTTGAAGCTGTTTGGCGGTGACCGTCAAGAGTTGCCGGTGTTTCCACTGCATTTTGGGCGGAGCCGCTCTGCTTTGATGTTGCATGAATTGCATGAAGCCTCGGAACATTCCATCGTTCATCATCATTTGGTCGGTGTTGTTGTTTGCATTAGGATTGTCGCCTTCACGATGCACATTATCACGATTATTGATCTGTGGAGACTCAGCGGTCTCACATGCTCCATTGATGTTCTCAACATTCTCGGATGCCATTTTCAAATCTTGCCACAAAACAAGGGTTAATTAACATATCACATATTATCCCTATACTACGTGAGCCAATTAAATACCAAATAAACTTAGGTAGGTCATACTAGCGAAAGAATTCCCGTCTCTCCCTCTAGTTCTTATCTCACATCTCGGCCGAGGATCATATCCTAAGCTTTGATACAGAATACTAAATAGCGGAACCGGTCATGTGAAATTCAAACCAACAGGATGTTTCAACGAGAATAATAAAAAGGCGGAACCGTGTGCGGCGTAAAGCACGCAGCGAGGATATTCCAACAGAATAATAAAGAATGGAATCTGATGAAGAATTTCTCCAAGTATAGGGTAGCCAGCGTAAACAAGTTATTCAACGAGAATAATAAATATGAAATAATAGAAGTTCTCTTCATGAATACAAAAGAAATAATACCCTTACTTAGTAAAAAGAAACTTGATATCGAGAGTAGTGAAGTAGCATAATACTTTTTCTTCTTTTCTCTATAGTTTCTCTCTCTAGAGTTTGAAAGAATTAAGTAAGAAATAATGAAGGAATGAGCTTCTATTTATAGAAGAATGGAATGAATAATAACTAATCCATGAAGCTGTCAGATTGATTTACTTTAATCGGACGGTCCATATTTAAAGCAAAATCTTTTAAATAAAATATAATATATTCTATTTATAATCTAATAAAACGAATAACTTTTAAAAGATTTTACTATGCAAACACTATGCATGCACTATGCAAACACTATGCATAATAAAATATAATATATTCTAATTATTGTCTAATAAAACAAATAACTTTATAAAAGTATTACATTTTTATATAAAAAGATTTTACTATTAGCCTAATAAAGCGAATAACTTTATAAAAGTATTACATTTTATATAAAAAGTTTTTTCTTTTTATTACGTTAATAATCTGAATAAAACAAAACGTCATCATCATTATTATTATTCACACTATTAATCGACCGTAGTCGTTCCGAGGAAAGAGGGGCTTTCCAATAAGGATTTCTCCTATTGGCGCCCAATTAGGTGACCAAACTCTCTGGCGAACTTCTAGACATCGTTAATAATGCAAATAATAGTATTAACAACCGTCATCTCAATTATTGATTTAATAACATATAAAATATCGACAATAATTGAATCAAAACCGAGTGACTTCTCATATAAGCATTAATAATCAATACAGGTGTGCTACTTATGCAACCCACGCGTATTCATTGTACTTTTACTACAGGAGTAGTTCAACAGTATCAACCAGTAAAACTTCCGCCGTTATTTTCATAAAAATATTTTTGTCGTTTTTCTCAATCAGGCAATGAATTACATTATGGGGTCCACCAATGATTGTCTTAGTGCATGCGAATATTCCACGACCAATTGAATATTATATAACAACTTGCGTATTTTGCAAAATTTATAAATATTACCCACAACTATAGCATTATATCTAATTTATTCCATAATATTCAAAAATGATATTTATAGAAAATTTATTTTTATTCATAAAAGTTGGGGTCTTACATGATTAAACAGTTTCATATATTAAGTGAAAGCATTTTGTTTTAGGACTCTAAAGTTAGATATGCCTAAACTTGCTGATGAGGTGTGTATTCTTCACAAGGACTGTAACTTTGATGTAAAGTTGGACTCTAACTTGATGGAGATTGAACAAGAGGACTATGAGATACCTGAGGAGATTAAAGAATGGGTCGAAGACAAACCCAAGATAAATCTTGATCAAACCACCTCTTTTAACCTTTTAACCTCAGAAAACCTCAAATAAATTAAGATTGGTACGGACCTTACTCCAAGCCAAAGGAATGACATGGTTACTCTATTGAACCAATTCCAGGATGTGTTTGCATGGTCTCATGAAGACATGGTCGACTTGTCCACTGACATCATCATTCATCGTCTTCCGATCAAAGAGGGATTCAAGCCAGTCTGGCAGAAACTCAGGTGATTAAAACCTGAGTGGAGTTTAAAAGTTAAAGAAGAAATTGTGAAACAATTTCAAGCCTGCATCATCATGATGTCAACATACCCTGAGTGGCTATCCAATATAGTCCCCGTGCCTAAACCCGGAGGGAAGGTGCAAGTTTGCGTGGATTACAGGGATCTAAATAAGGCTTGTCTCAAAGATAGCTTTCCCATACCATTCATCCACATACTCATTGACAATACGGCGCAGTATGACATGTACTCCTTTGCTGACTAATTTGCTAGGTACCATCAAATCATGGTCGCTAAAGAGGATCATGAGAAAACTACATTCATCACTCCTTGGGGAACCTTTTGTTATAGAATGTTATCATTCAGCCTCATCAATGCTGGAGCTACCTATCAGCGAGCCATGATGGCTCTTTTCCATGATTTATGCATAAAGAGATAGAAATCTATGTGGATGACATCATTGGCAAGTCCTAAAGGGAGGAAGACCACCTAGATATTCTCAAAAAGCTCTTCAGCCGATTGCATAAGTACAATATGAAGCTGAACCCAGCCAAATGGACCTATGACGTTAAGTCAGGCAAGTTGCTAGGATTCCTAGTAAGCCACAAAGGCATTGAGCTGGATCCTTCAAAAATCCAGGCCATTACTAAGATACCCATACCCCAGACAGAGAGGGAAATACAGGGATTTTTGGGAAGAATCAACTTTATCAGTCGATTCATCTCCCAACTCATAGCAACTTGTGAACCCATCTTCAAGTTGTTAAGGAAGAACTCCTCCAAGAAATGGAACTACGAATGTTAAAAAGCCTTCCTTCTTATCAAAGAGAAGCTAATCAAAGCTCCTTTTTTGGTACCTCCCAGGGAAGGTGTCCCCCTATTTATGTACCTATCAATCAATGACAATGCCATGGGCTACATGCTGGGACAGAAAGATGATAGAAGCTAAATGGCAGTTGATCCTACATCAATTTAACATCATCTATGTGACTCAAAAGTCTAGAAAAGGTCAAGGAATTGCAGATCAACTGGCCTCCACACCTTTAGGGGATTTCAAATCTTTGGAAACATATTTCCCCAATGAAGGGGTAATGGCAATTCAGCAAAACCATCAGGACAATACACACCAACCATGGAAGATGTATTTTGATGGAGCTATAAACATGTAAGGCTCTAGAGCTGGAGCAGTTCTAGTATCCATTTCGGAGGAACAATATCCCGTTATCATCAAATTACAGTTTGCCAACACCAATAATACAGCTAAGTATGAAGACTGTATCATGGGGTTGAAACTAGCCCAATCCGTTGGCCTTAGACGGTTAACTGTCTTTGGAGATTCCGAACTAGTGATCAAACAAACCACTGGGATCTATCACACCAAAGAACTACATTTGCTGCCTTACCATTGGTAGGTTATCCAGATGGCTTCAAAGTTTGAAGAAATTTCCTTCCTCCACATTCCTCGAAATAAGAATGACTTTGTGGATGCACTATAACCTTTGGCCTTCTTGATCAACATACTTGATAAGGAAGACATGTCAAATATCACATTTGCCTTGCAGAAGGCTCCAGCCTATGGGAACTACATTGGAAAAGTATCGGATAAACTGCCTCCCATCCAACACCCTTGGTATCAAGATATCAAGGAGTACTTACGCGATGGATCTACACCCGCTGAGGCGAGTCCAGCTGAAAGAAAGAGGATCCATCGAATGGCCATGAAATTCTATCTGAGCGGAGATGCACTCTACAAAAGAGATGTAGGACTAGGCCTTCTAAGGTGCCTAGACAAAGACCAAGCTCAAAGGCTCATGGATGAAATCCATGGTGGAGTATGCGGCCCACACATGAGTGGCCCTCTACTTATCAAGAAAATCCTAAGAACAAGGCATTTTTGGCTCTCTCTCAAGGCTGACTGTGATGATCATGTCAAGGGATGTTACCAATGCCAAATTTATGGGAATGATATCCACGCCCCTCCAAGGGAGCTCCACAATATGAGTTCACCCTGGCTCTTCTCAATGTGGGGAATGGATGTGATCAGGCCCATCGAGCCCAAAGCTAATAATGGTCATCGGTTTATCTTCACCATGATCGACTACTTCACCAAGTGGGTAGAAACAACCTCTTCCCCCCAGGGTTACTAAAGAGGTGATCATTAGTTTCATCAGAAACAATGTCATTTGTTGATATGGACAACCAGAGGTGATTATATCAGACAATGCCAAAAACCTCAACAACCAAATGATGGAGGAGTTATGTAGTAAATTCCACATCAAACACCTCAATTCCGTCATCTCTCATTCAAAGATGAATGGTGATGTTGAAGCGGCTAATAACATTATCAAAAATATCATGCAAAAGATATCCGCCAATCATAAAGGATGGCTTGACCTGTTGCTTCTGACTCTATTAGCCTATAAAACGTTAATGCACACTTCCATTGGGGCAAACCCCTATTCATTAACCTATGGCATGGAAGCAGTGCTCCCCATAGAGGTGGAAATGGAATCCCTCCGAGTGTTGATAGACGCTCAACTGGATGAAGACCAATGGTTACAAGATCGGTACCATCAATTGTCTCTAATAGATGAAAGGCGGGCCGCAACCATCTTTCATGGTCAGTTATACTAACAGAGGATCGCTAGATCCTACAATAGAAAAGTCCGGCTATGACAGTTCAAAGAATATTAATTGGTCTTGAAGAAGGTCCTTGACAACCAAGAGCAATCTAAAGGAAAATTTGGCCCAAACTGGGAAGGCCCGTTTGTTGTCAAGGAGGTATTGACAGGAGGTGCCCTCAGATTACAGGAAATGGATGGCGAGGAATTTCCCCAACTCATTAACTCGAACACCATAAAATGGTACTATGTTTAAAGTTACCTACAAACCAACATCCTGGTTTTGGATCACCAGATCCCCAGTCAATTCAGGTTTTCAAAACCTTTCTTACTACATAAAATCCCCACCACTTCAGTTTGTCCTACTTAGGATCAAACATTTCACCACTTCAGTTTGTCCCACTTGGGATCAAACATTTCACAATTTTAGTTTGTCCCACTAGGGATCAAGCATTTCACACCTTCAGTTTGTCCCACCAGGGATAAAACCTTTCAATTTCATGTTTGTCCCACTAAGGATAAAACATTTCCTCATAACTTCAGTTTATTCCACCAGGGGCGAACTACGCAAACCTGATCTCCCCAATACACGAGAGTACGTAGGTAGTCATTTTTATGGTCTGGTCTAACTACAAAAATAAAATCTCTACACCATTTTTACCACCTTCAACTTTGAAACTTTTCACGCTAGGTTCGAACAACGTACACCTAATCTCCCCCTTCTCAATGGGAGTACGTAGGCAGCCATTCACGGTGCGGTCTCACCCCTACCAAAAACACAAAACCCTGTCAATAGTACTGAGATCATCCTTCAAACCTCCAAACCACACCTCATCGGCTTAGAACAAAGGGAAGGAGCTACCTGATCTCCCTATGCCAATGGGAGAATCAGCGACCATCTAAGCTACGGTCGAGTCCTCAAAGAGAAACACTAATCCATAAGAGATGGAACTACCTGGGCTCCCCAATACAAAGGAGTACCGGCGACCATCTGTGGGGCGGTCAACCTCAGAGAGGAAAGCCACAATCCTCTCCATAACCACATTCAGAAACCAGTCCCAAGACACCGAAGGGTAGGGAATACACGAATCAACGATCCATTCTAAGAGATCCTAAGAAATCTCAATGTCCATCCATTAAGGGGGAGTTTAGAATACATCAAGATCACAAGCCCTAGAGAACAGGAAGCTATCAAGCAAGTAACAAGGAATAACTAAAAGGGAAGTGAATTAAAACATATTTCCTTGCCATATAATACTGTTTGATATATACAATGTGTCATGTACATGACTAAAATGGTTAAGCTAGTCTATGCAGGAAAATCCAAGCTAATCTACAAACTAGTGGATAAGCGCACCATCAAATTTAACATGACATCCCTCTTAGAAGAATGGGGTAAGTCTGTGAGCTCCTGCCCTAGGCTATCAATGCGAGCCAAGAGATCCACAACCATCTGCATGGTGACACTATTCGCATCTCTACAATGATATCAGTAGTATGGGACCTCAATGTAATACTATCTGTAATAGCGGCATCATGAGCAGATATAACACCATCCCGCTCAATAACAACTACATCCTAGATGATATAGCCTTGTCCCGCTCAGTAACAACGGTATCTCTATAAGTTAGAGCATCAACTCTCTCAACTAGAGCAGCATCTCTACCAAAAAGAGCTGTCAATATTAAGGCCCTAGCCTGATCCTCCTCAAACATCATCAAATGTAGACTCTGCTTTAAATAATCTATAGAATGTGTAGTCACAGTAGTAGTAATACTGGGGGAATCAACCAGAGCTGCTGTCAACCCAGCAAACGACTCATCCTCAGTGGGAGAATCAAGGTCCTCCATAGGCTCCCCACTGTCAGAATCAATCTTTGGCTCTGAGGATACAACCCTAGCCGATGTAATCTTTGCCTCAAACCATGCGGAATACTCTACAGAACGGCCTAGGTGGCTAGTTGTAAAATCAGCCCTCTCACGCTGGGCTCAACATGCATAAACCCTGGACAAATCCTCTGTTGACAAAAGATGAGATGTCAAATGCTGACCCAGTGCCCCGTCAAAGGGATGAACATCCTGAAACTGGTCAAACTGTGCCATCACAGCAAGTGGATGATAAGTGGTCACGCCCCTCAAACCAACCAGGGGAAGATAATCCATGTCAGATGCATGAGTGATGAAGCTGTAGGGAGAACTAAGCCCTGAACACGATAGAATATCAAATGTATCCTCGATCCCTGATAAGAAAACCGACCAAGAAGCAGCGTCTGTACACTTCGCCAGCTAAAAGGAGTAAGACATGACTATCTCATGGGAAAAACAATACCTATGGCGTCGAAATGTGCTAATCGGTCTCAAGTGTGTCATAAACCACACGTACAACAAGACCGAACTTCCTATGAATGACCCTATAGAATGGGTATGGCAATGCATGGCCGACCTCAAGGTCTCTGCCAGAATCATCGATAAAATGGTATGTCCCTCCCAGAGAGCCAGCACTGCCATAATCACACCAATGTCTAAGTGGTCCATGTACTGTAGCATGTACAGATAAGCCACTACACACATCAAGAGTACATCTACTTTGGCCACACGCTAATCATCCTCTGAAGTGGTGAAATCCCCAGAGTACTGCACATAACTATCCAAGGAGCCAAATCTGTCAATCAGAAAATGCACGGACACTACATGCCCTGAGTAGATCTCATCCAGGGCAACCCTACGCCTCAAGCCTATGAGGGTTATAAACTGATGACTCATATCTCTTACAGCCATCCAAGCGCAAGGCCTATCTAATGACAAATCTGTCAGACGCTCATACTCCTCTAAGGTAGGAGTCAACTCATGGGTCTCAAACCGGAACACCTACCTCTCTGGTACCTAGTGCTCCAGCATGCCCTCTACAAAACCCAATGGAACCTAGAACATCAAGAGGGTCATGGAGTGATGCATTAGCTGATCTACTGTCACTCAATCTAGGGAAGACAAGCTGTCATACCACGATCTCAAATAGGAGGCCACCAATACTAGTGGGGTATGATCTATGTGACTAACTTTCGATGAAGACATCTGTAGGGCCGTGTCATAAGGCCAACCAGAGGTCAATGCTGAACTCATCTCTGAATATACATATGCATAACATAATACATGCATGATAAATAATAGATGACAATATGATGTAGGGAATGGAAAATAGTATACATACATTCCTAAGTACATCATCATCTAAATAC
Organism: Panax ginseng; assembly: GCA_020205605.1. Classification (NCBI taxonomy): domain Eukaryota; kingdom Viridiplantae; phylum Streptophyta; class Magnoliopsida; order Apiales; family Araliaceae; genus Panax; species Panax ginseng. The sequence continues at coordinate 109,593,352 of CM035131.1, read as the reverse complement.
ATCATCTCTATATACAGTTGAAAAATATAGGGAAATGGGACATAGCCGCCCAACAACTAATAGAGGCCTATCAAAAGATATAACAAGAAATACATCAGAAGAAGTCAATAGTACTGTTGATGTCTACATCATCTAACCTATCCATCTGATGTAACTCCTCCTGAGTCACTGAATCTCCACTAAGAGGGATATCAGACCGATACAACAGAGGATCTGCACCGGTAAAATCATCTGAATATGGGCCACCTGAAGGGCTAGCTCCTAAGCTGGAAGGATCAAAAGTACCCACCTTAGAAGGATATCTGCCCAAATGTCGGATGAAAAAAATATGCCTGGTCCAATTGCCAGGTCAAACTATCAATCTGCGTCAAATGAGTAGGCTCTCAAATTCAGGAAATCCAATTCGCCATCATGACGGAGCCAGGAACTATATCCCCCATAAATTGCGTAGTGCGGGTCTGGGCTCTAATGGTGCGAGGAGACCACCAGCGGTAGAATGCCTCATGAGTGAACAGTCCCTCTGATAAATCAAAGCCATAAACTCCCACCAATGGGATATCACTGATCAACGGCTGTGACACATGCCAATAACACCTTGCAGGAGGACAGATCGGTATGCAAATCTCTCTTGTGGTGCTCGTGATAGCACGCTCTCCTAAATAGAGCTCTCATCCTCTATCTGTGAAGAGAAAAAGCCTACGGGTGGACATCACATACTCGACAGTCAGGAAACCACCCTCAAAGCCAACTGTCAAGTGGTCCTCAAAGTAAGGAACCCATGTAATGACATCAACTGTCAACAGCTCTAACTGTAACCATGAATGGGTGAAACCCACAGCTACAGGAACCTCCACCAACGTGGAGTGATACCATCGCCGTCCCCATGGATAGGTGTCTAAACCTAACAAGCTAACGGGACGAAGACATGAGAGTCACTTATAGGCCCAAAACTGCTAATACAAGATCAAACATCTGCGGTCAGTCAACACTCTTAACCCGACCAAGGGAAATCAAAAGAGAAAATACTCAGCAGCAGGAATGGGTAAAATCCTAACCAAGCCTCTGTCAAGCCCTACGAGCGCATACGCATTCCCCTGAGGAAATAGGCAAAAGTATAGGAGCCCCAGTCAAACTCTCCAGTACGGTCCACCTCCCGTGTGGCACTAACTAAAGAAAACGATACCGTGGAAGAGTTATCTGCCAGGAAACAACCCTGGAGGATGATCAGGAATAATCGACAAAGGATACGATCTCTGAATCTCCTATCATCGGGCAATGGCTCAGTCAACGCCCCACTCATGGCGTTTACACTTAAAGGACTAGTGCGGACTGTCATGCCTTTAAGCACCGTAGCTTGGACTCCTAGCAAGGATCTAACGGCAGTAAGGGAAATGTCTACCACACAAGGCACTGGTGCCCCAAAAAATTCCATACTGGTGATAAACTGTCAATCCATCGGTGTCATCATCACCTCATAATCTAGAAAATGGAGAGACTGAGTTTGGTGAAACTAGTACTCAGACAATTCCCTGAGGTAACCCCAGGGACAATGGCGGGGGATGATAGAAAAGAACGCCTCGAAACCCCAAGCATGCACAATCTCTCGGTACTCTGGGTGAAGTGTCTGGTATATAGAGTGTATACAAAACCAGTTCCCTCGAGGCTGCGTAAAGCTGGGAACCTGTATCACAGTGCAAATCAATATCGGAACCCTTGCTCCTCATCAATAGGAAAAAAGGAAGATCAAACACAGCTTTACCTCGTTTGCATACAAATAGATCGAGGGGTGATGACTCAAATCATCCAGAAGCTCTTGAATCATCAAATTAATGGCCGGAAGATCCCTGCGGGGAATAGAAGCAGCAGGAGCAGGATATACAACTAGTACATCCTCGTCCTCATCCTCAATATTTGGTACCTCAACCCAAATAGGACGAATCACTAACTCCGTCAACCGACGTGGCTGTTGGGCTTGGCGAGGCCGAGGAACATCAGAAACTCTCCTCCTCACCCCTGAAGAGGTCATACGGGAGCTGCTTGGCTGATCCAGATCCATATATATCTGGACACAAGTCTCTAAATCACCTAAGAAAGGGTGTGGTAAACTATAACTTGGAGCTCATTAAATGCATTTTATGTCTATATGCATGCATTACTTTAACATACACCTATAGTAGAGTTAAAAATGCATGTTTATTCAATGCCTAGACTCGTGAAAAAATTTCACCAGTGTCCCCTTAGTAAAAAGGACTATCCACATGCACGTAGGCATGACTAGGTGGCCATTCAGTAGCACACCACTTTTACAGTCATAAACATCCTATATGCATAAAAATGTCAAAGTCATAATCCATAAGGGTAGCTTAATTAACAGTATTGCTTTACTTTTACAACCTTTACTCATTTATCCTCAAATAGGATAAGAAATAGCAGAAAAAGGTGCTAAATTAACTGTTTTAAAAGTCAAATTTTTTCACATCAATATGTTCGGCATGGTTAAATACTAACATTTACTATGTTAAATATTTTTTATCAAGTCATATGAGCATGCATATTCACTACTATGTGTTTAGAAGCATTTCATGGGATAACTCATTTTCCAACGGACAAAATTGGAAAAGAAGACATGCATACGTTACCAGGACAGTGCAGAACACTTATACGGTGACGAATTTCATAGAAAACAACCCGAACTCAGCAGATCTGAAGAAGAACTCTCAGATTCTCTGTGTGGCTTCAATTGAAATGACTTGTGAAAGGGAAAGATGACTGAAATAGACCCACGGATGGTCATGAGTCTACTGCGGTGGTGGCAGGTCTACTACATGATTCTGTGAGTCCCTGCGACTATCCCAGGTGGTCCCTACCCCCTCTGGCTCAATTAAATTTGAGTTGCAAAGGAGGTCCCACGAGAAAAAAGACGCTATGCGATTAAGCTGAAAAGCCTGAAATCCTGATTTTCAGAGACCAAACTGTGGATCTACATATCAATCATTGGTATTCGCTTAAACATAGGGTTCACAAAGCCGATTATCACAACTGTTGAAAGCTGCCCTTGGTAATACCTCACAAAGGTCTGATGTCATCACAAGGGTTATAATTACAATCACAACCATATATCTTGTCAAGAATCTATCCCCAGCGGGGACTTCATACATGTTCATCCATTGAAGCACATTTGATAAAGGTCGAGGCGACCACGGCGTCATTAATAGTTAGCCAAAGTAAATCAATAAGCATCGGAGAGGTGGTCCGATGATGTTCATCCGTTGAAGGACATTTCAATGAAGGTCAAGCAGCCTTGACATTATCAGCCATTGGCAGGTAAACCCAATGAAGCATCAGAGGTGGTCCGATGATGTTAGCCATTGAAGCACATTTCAACTGTAATAACCCGATATTTTCTATATAATTAAATCAGAAATTTTGCGTATAATTTTTTATTTATTTTAAAGGTAAGGATATGTACAAGATATAGCGTATGTATTTATGTGATAAATAAAAATATATTTATTACATGAAAAATTACAAATAATTTTATTTTAGAATTATTGCTCATTATAAAGTATATTCTTTTAATAATTAATTTTTAGTAGAAATGTTTTTATTAATTATTTTCCATGAAAATATGATTATTATTTTATTTAAATAATATATGAAATGATTATAGAATTATGATAATAACTATTTTATTATATGAATTTATTTCAGATTAATTAAGTTAATTATTTAAGTTAATTAATAATGGTATGTATATGTAAGACAAATTAGATATGGAATCCAAACCCTAATTATGGTGTTGGAATAAGGAAAAAGAATAATAATATTATATTAAGTATATTTCAGTGCTATAAATATGTATGTTATGCGTGTAAGATTATTCTGGGGAGCAATCTTATTATAACCTGTTAAACCCTAGTTTCAAAGTCAAATGAGACTTTAAAATCTGTTAAGTCACTGTGTTATGTGGTATATGATATGTATTATAAGTTTTAATGCTAATTATGGAAAACCCTAATTAGTAATTTAAAACCCTAATTTCTAAAATTAGAAACCTTATATAGTAATTAGCTAATTGCTAAGTGGAAACCCTAATTTGAAACTCAATTATGAGTTCGAGACTATTATGTTATTGTGTTGTTATGAATAAGATCAAGTATTATAGAATTTAATGATAATTAGGAAAACCCTAATTGTTAGAAAACCCTAATTACAAATTGATAACCCTAATTATCAAATTAGTAACCCTAAATGCTAATTGGGTAACCCTAATTGCTAATTTTAAGCCTTAATGCTAGTTAGTGAGCTATTAAACCTAATTTCAAGTTTAAATGTGACGCCCCCAAAATAGGTATACATCACCTATTACGAGTGCCAAATACATAGTATGCGAAACAACTACAACATCATTATTACAATTTATCGTGCAAAATCGACAACACAAATCTTGTGAGTTTAAATACAAATATTGTCTTCAGACAATATCCACACTCAAATAAGTCCTCATTACAATTATTGATACACTATTTTATAAATAGTGAGGACTACTATAACAAGCTGTAAGTGGAATGTCACTCCACTTTTGACTACTCCCCCTTTATATTCTAAACTCACGAGAAGAAAAATGGAACAAAAGAAAAGGGTGAGCTCAACTAGCCTAGTAAAGAATATTATGACTAAGATAATGAACAACAAATTATCGTTAGCCTTCAATAAATCGAGATAAAATATAATGGACAACGGTTTTAGATCAACATTCATGTGAAATAATAATTCATTAGAAGAGTTAAGTAGAGAATGAAATCTACTATCATCTATGAATTTAAAAGTCCATCATTAATATTTTATCCTGTAACATCAATCAATATACATCTTGCATCAAATATTCATCTTTGCACTACGGGCTAAAGATATTCATTTATATCACCGAGTTGGTCATGTTCATCTTAACACTTGTTCATCTTTGCACTACTGGCCAAAGATATTCATCAATAATCATTCATCTTTTACTCTGAGCCAAAGATATTCATCAAATATCACCATTAAAGGCGAGGATGATGAAAATATTTTGAAGAGCGAATCGGTGAGACAAAAGGACAAATATTAGGGATTAATACTACAGTTTATCCAAGTTCAAAAACACTCCATAATAAACCATGGTGGAGTAAAATTAAAGAATGAAGATCAAAACATGGATTCAATTTCAAGGTTAAAGGTCACAACAGATAACTAGGAAGGAAAAAAAATAATTTTTTTTTTTTTGTGAAACGATGAAGTGAACGATGTGAAGTGAGCGATGCAAGTGAAACGATACCGAGTCATGAAAAGTTCCAAATTTGATAAAAAGTTCAGACCAATATTCCTAAGAAATGATATTAGATGAAGCGAAAATTCTAATCATTTCAGGGAATTATAGAAGCAATACTTAAGTAGTAAGTTCAAATTTAGAATCTGAGATGAAATAATATAAACTACGTAATATGGAGTATGAAAGAAAATAATATTTTTCACGAGTATTGCAATAAAATAATATCTTTTACCTTAGTAGAAAATAGATTTTACTGGAATATCGGATATTATTCTGAGAAAATCTTGCAGAAAAACTACCCTCAAAGTATTCTTATACTCAAGAAAAATACTCACAATACTTTAGAATAAGAATTTCTGAATTTGAAATGGTGTGTTGAGGAAGGAGGGGTTACCCCCTATTTATAGTAAAACCTCGGAGGAAAAACAAGCTTATGCGCCTAACTCATCAGCCTAACTTCTGCTTAATTTCATTATTTTCCAAAGTTTAGGGCCCACTCTTTTGAAAACATGTTTTGCAAAAAATTTGCTGGAGCTTAATTCAAAGCCTAACTTCACAATTATCAATATAGGTAAGGGTCCACAATTTGGCAACACCTTACTTTCAACGACAAATTCTCTGACCAAAATAAATAATGCTACACAAAGCATGCAAATACACCTTGGTTACTTCAGCCCCTCAACTTAGAAAAGCATTCAAGGAAAATTAAATCACATGCATATATATATATATATATATATATATATATATATATATATATTGAAACAATTATAATATATTTAAATGAATATTTGATCAGAGAAATAATTGTAATTCCACAAAAATATGCCAAACTTTCAACAATTATTTCGTGCAAAAATTCCTTCATTTATATCCACATAAAATAAATATTTTCTTATCATATAAATCAATAATTAATTATTCACAAATAATATTACAAAATCACAATAATGATGACGAATAGTTCCCAAGAAGAGGGGCTTTAGATAAGGATTTCTCCTTCTTCGGCACATGATTAGATGACCTAACCCCTTTCCTCGACAGAACTTTCTAGACATTGCCAATAATGCTATCTAATAATATTATTCAAATAATATGAATTATTGATCTGATAATGGGAAATACTGTGTAGTGATGATTATTGAAACAACAATAATATAAAATATCAACACAACAATTATTGAATCAATAAAATAAAATATTGAACAATAATTACTGTAACAATTATTGAATAGTGCCTTCTTACGTAAGAATCAATAATTCAAAAAATACATGCAATACCAGTATGCTTCTTTGTGCAACCATAGCGTATTACTATATTTTAACCACCGGGTATTCCAACAGTGTTAACGGTAACGATTACGTCGTTATTTATAAAAACTCAAATTTGTCGTTTTCTTCATCTGACCGTTATTTTGTTATGGGTCCCACAAATGACTGTGCCGTCGTACGGATATTCCCGACAAAAAGAATATTCCATGACCAAACTAATATTCCCCGATAAAAATAATATTTTATAACCACTTGCTTATTTTGCAAAATTTGCCCATTTCACCCATAACCAGAGCATTATATCAAATTAATTCCTTATTATTTCAAGATAATAAATAGAGAAAATTTAATTTTATTCATAATAAGTTGGGGTCTTACAACCTCTCCTCCTTATGAAAATTCGTCCTCGAAATTGACGTATGTACTTGGAATGTCGAAAAGGTGAGGGTACCTCGCTTTCATTTCCGATTCCAACTCCCAGGTCATTTCCTCAATAGCATGGTTCCTCCATAAAACTATAACTTGTGGTATAACCTTTGTGCGTAAAACATGCTCCTTCCTATCCAAGATCTTGACAGGTACCTCCTCGTACGTTAAATCTTAGGTTATCTCGTCTGATTCTAACGTAATAATGTGGTTTGGATCTTTCACATATTTATGAAGCATAGATATGTGAAAAACATTATGAACACGAGACATGCTTGGAGGTAATGCGAGTCTATAGGCCACATTTTCTATTCGGTTAAGAATCTCAAATGGACCAACAAATCTTGGATTGAGCTTTCCTCTCTTCCCGAATCTTGTAACTCCCTTCCATGGAGCAATACGTAACAGTACATGATCTCCAATACTAAATTCCACGTCCTTTCGATGAAGATCAGCATAACTCTTTTGTCGATCTTGTTAGGTCTTTATACGTTGCCGGATCATTTGGATCTTTTCTATAGTCATGCGTACCAATTCAGGTCCCAACAACGTTGCTTCACCTACCTCATCCCAACATACTGGAGAACGACACTTTCGTCCATATAACGCCTCAAATGGAGCCACACCTATACTTGCTTGATAATTATTGTTGTAGGAGAATTCCACCAATGGCAAGTACTTATCTCAACTTCCTTTGAAATCTAGGACACATAGTCTTAATAGATCTTCAAGGGTTGGAATAGTTCTTTTTGATTGCCCGTCCGTTTAAGGATGGTATGCCGAACTAAATTATAAATCCGTGCCCATAGCTTTCTATAAGTTAACCCAAAATCGTGAAGTGAATCTTGGGCCACGATCCGAAACTATGGATACTGGCATTCCATGCAATCTAACAATCTCATTTATGTACATACGAGCAAGACTTTCAAGGGAATAAGTCTCATTTATAGGTAAGAAATGAGCAGACTTGGTTAATCTATCAACAATAACCCAAATCGCATTTATGCCTTGAGAAACTTTGGGAAGACCCATAACGAAATCAATAGTAATGTGTTCCCACTTCCATTCTGAAATCTCAAGTGGTTGCAATGGACCTTTTGGCACTTGATGCTCTACCTTTACACGTTGACAAGTTAAACACCTTGAGATAAACTCTGCGATCTCTCTCTTCATATTGCTCCACCAAAATGTATGTCGAAGATCGTGATACATTTTGGTACTCCCAAGATGGATTGCAAATGGTGTGTTGTGTGCCTCCATCATGATTCTATGCTTTAAGTCAGATTCGTTAGGAACACAAAGTCTGGAGTTGACTCTAAGTATTCCTTCTTCATCAATTCTTGCTTCCGGAATAACACCTTTTTGCACTTTCTTCTTCATACGCATCAGCTCCATGTCTGTAGTTTGAGCAGCTTTAACTTTATTGATTAAAGTCGGTTCTACTCGTATGTTTGATATCATTACGTGGGTACTTGGAGCCTTTATCTCTATCTTCATCCTTTGCAAGTCATACAAAATGGGCCTTTGTGTTAACAATTGCACTCGAACCCGCATATGATCTTCTACTCAATGCATTAGCTATAACGTTTGCTTTTTCAGGATGATATTGAATGCTATGGTCGTAATCTTTCAACAACTCGAGCCAACGTCGTTGCCGCATGTTGAGTTCCTTTTGGGTGAAGAAATATTTGAGGCTTTTATGATCCGTATAAATCTCCACTTTATCCCCATCTGGTGTAGTGTCTCCGATTTTTAATGCAAAAAAGCATCTGCCGCTGACTCCGGATCATGAGTAGGATAATTCCTCTCATATTCTTTGAGTTGTCACGAGGCATAGGCTATGACTTTCCCGTGTTGCATGAGAACACATCATAACCCTTTGCGAAGCATCATTGTAGATAACAAATCCATCCGAAGACCGGATGGTATTGTTAGAGCAGTCCGAAATGAGTCTCTCTTGAGCTCTTGGAAAATTTTCTTGCATTCCTCGCTCCATAATGCAATTTTGTATCTTTAAGAGTCAATTTGAGTTAGCGGATAGCGATTCGAGAAAATCCTTCCATGAATCTCGATAATAACCAGCCTTAAGCCAAAAAGCTATGCACTTTGGTCACCGACTTGGTTGTTCCCAACTTTGTATTACTTCAATCTTGGCGGGTCGATAGATACTCCATGTTTTGACACCACGTGCCCAAGGAATGCTACTTCCTTAAGCCAGAACTCGCATTTCTTCAGCTTGGCATATAGCTTGTTGTCACAAAGTCTTTGAAGTACCAGCTTCAAATGGTGGTCATGATCTTCATAGCTTTTGGAATAGATGAGGATGTCATCAATAAAGACAACAACGAACTAATCCAAATATTCCTTGAATACACGGTTCATCATATCCATGAAAGCAGCATGAGCATTAGTCAATCCAAAAGACATGACTAAGAATTCATAATGCCGTGTCAGGGATTACGAAGGCGATCTTTGGAATATCCTCGGTTTTAATCTTCAATTTGATGATATCCGAGCGAAGATCGATCTTTGAAAAGAATTGTGCTCCTTGCAACTGGTCAAACAGGTCATTAATGCGAGGTAATGGATACCTATTCTTGATGGTGACATGGTTCAATTCTCAGTAGTCAATAAAAAGTCGTATACTCCCGTCTTCCTTCTTTACAAATAAAATAGGAGCACCCCAAGGAGATGTGCTAGGACGAATGCAATCATTGTTTAATAATTCCTGTAGTTGGACTTTTAACTCCTGAAGTTCAATAGGAGCCATTCGATATGGGATTTTTGAAATGGGCTTTGTACTCGGTTCAAGATTAATAAAGAATTCAACTTCACGTTCTGGGGGTAGACTAGGAAGTTCTTCAGGAAATACGTCAGGAAATTCACTAACAATAGGAATATTATTCAAATCTGACATGTTTTTGTTCAAGTCCATAACATGGGCTAAGAAAGATTGACATCCGTTTTTCAGTAAAGAAATAGCTTTATGGCTTGATATGATAGTGACTGATTTTAGTGGTTTAGTTGCTTGAATTCATATAACAGGTTGTTTAGGAATATGAAAACTAACAACCTTACGAAAACAATCAATTTTGGCATGAGATGAGTAGTTAACCAATCAATCCCTAAAATCACATCAAATGCAAGTATCTTTAAAGAGATAAGATCAATAGGTAATGTGATGGTGCCAACTTGGATCAAGCTAGGTTTTATACGAGTGGATGTAATAAAGTTTCTCTAACGGAGTCTCCATGAGATAAGTCAAAGTCTAATTTCTCCGAGTCAAGTTTAAACGTTGAGCACAAGCAGGAGAGATAAAAGAATGGGTAGAACCAGTATCTAGTAAGGTATAAACTTCGCAAGAGTTCAAGATTAGCTTACCCGTGATCACCTCATTCGGGCTATATGACCGTCTTTTTCACAATTGAAACACACCTTGGAAGGCTATTGTGACTCCCCCAAAATAGGTATACATCACCCATCTTGGGTCACCAAATACATGGTACTAAATACAAATACAAACTTAATTATACAACATGAACTGTGAGTTTTAATACAAATATTGTCTTCTAGACAGTATTCAAACTTAAAATAAGTCCTCATTTATTATCACACTATTTCACAGGATAGTGAGGATTACTAATACAAACATCTGGACCGTCATTCCGTTCCCCGACTTGTCCCGACTACATTCTCATTTCCTGAAGAGAACAATGAAAGTAAAAGGGTGAGCTCAACTAGCCTAGTAAGAAATATTATGACTAAGATAATGCAGAATAAATTATCATTAGCCTTCAACAATGTTAAACTGATAAAATATAATAAACATCAAGTTTAACTGTAGCGGAACAAGCAATCCATTAGAAGAGTCAAGTAGAGCATGATATCTACTATCTTCTACGATTTAAAAAGTTTTTCATCAAATTTATCGCTGAGACTCAGCTTAATAAATAAACCACATCATCAAATCATCCTTGCACTATGGGCCAAGGATATTCATGTAATCACCAATGGTCATGATTATACCGAATAATTCCTGGTCATAATAATACCAACAACTGTCCATCAATGCACTAGGGGCCAATGAGGACTTTTATCACATCATTTGTAGCATTACGGGTCATGATTATACCGAATGATCCCTGGTCATAATCATACCAATAAACAGTCCATCTATGCACGTAAGCCAAAGATTACTTTCATCACAATATAAGCATGAGGATGATGACAATGATATAAGCAATAATCAAACGAAATCAAATCAAACGAAATCAAGGATAAATATTAAAGAATTTAAATTTTTAAATTTATCCAAATTGTCAACATGATACTGCTTCGTAGAGTAAAATTCAAGAATAATATTCATGTACCAAAAATAATTTGGACAGAAAAGAAATATATTTTTCGGGTAAATAGTACCCGTGAATAGTACCTCGTGAATAAGTACTTGGGAATAGTACCTCGAGAATAAGTAATCGATATGAAAAGTATCCCAAATACCGAGTGAATAATATTAGGATGAATAGTAATTGGGTGAATAGTAACCCATGAATAGTAACTCGTGAATAGATACTCCTCAGGTATGAAAAGGAATTTAGAATACCCGAGTGAATAATATTTGAGTGAATAATAGTAAGGGTAAATAGTAACTTAGTAAATAGTAACTCATGAATAGTATTCGTCATGAAAAGATCAATAATTATCAAGAAAGCTAGAATAATATTTCCATGAAAGATCTTTGGATGAAGCGCAAATATCAAGGATATTCTACTAATTTCATGGAGTATAGAAGCAAAACTTCAACAAAATGAGTATAGAATTCAAAATCAAAGCGAAATAATATTACTTACATACTAGTAGTATGGAAGAAAATATTATTTCAAGCGAATATTGAACAAAAATAACATCCCTTACAACTGTTGAATAATATTCCAACGAATATTTAACGAAGATAATATTCCTACGAATATTGAACGAAGATAATATTCTTTATGAATATTGAACGAAAATAATATTCATCCCAATATGAAAAATAATATCTCTTCAGAATATGAAATAAATAATACCCCTTACCTCAGAAGAAGACTGAATACTGGAGTAGTGAAGTAGCAGACTACTCTTCTTCTTTCTCCATATAGCTTCTCTCTCTATAAACCTTCTCTCTATAATTGCTCTTGTGAGTCTTAGTGAATTGGTGAGAATGAAGGAAGAATGAGCTTCTATTTATAGGAAAATATAGTTTCAATAATTGCACGTTTTGGGGCTCAAAATATTACAGTATAATACCTTCATCTTTTCCTTCATTTTTTAATTTAGTCATGCAAGTATTATAAAACTTGCACCACCACCCCAAATAGTACATCATGTGAATTAATAGTTCAATCATGTGAATCAATAGTTCTATACATGTGAAAATACGAATTACAGTATAGTACATCTATCTATACCTCCATTTTTAACTTAGTCATGTAAGTATTTTCAATCTTGCACCACCTCCCCTAATAGTACATGTAACAATCCGAAATTTCAAATTATAATATTACATATTTATTGAGTTATATAAATATTTAATGGATGTATTTATCATTGAATAAATATTTGTTTAATTGATTTAATTTTATTTGGCTAATTATTTGTTAAATAAATAATTAATAAGTCAAGGAAATTATTATTATGATGATATTTCAATTTGATGGTTAATTCTTTGCATGAGTTAATACCTTGTTGGGCGAGTTCTAGTTTTCAGCTTGCTATCAGTTAATGTACGTTCAATAATTTCATTTCTAATATTATAAAACTCTAACCTTAGCTTATTGATTGTTCAAAGCAAAGGTTTACCATTTTACTCATTTTGTTGAATACTTATGCTCTATAGTTATTTCTAGCATGAGTTTAATATGTATAATCAGTTCATTTATGTTTCTCAATCGTTATATGTTGTATTAAAACATCTGTTGTGATTATTAAACACTATTAATTCAACTAGTCCTCTAGTTGATGTTCGTTAAACTTCAAATTACCCTTGAAAGCTTATCCAAACCAAACTTTCTTTGGGGCGGTCTTGAACTCTAAATACTGAGATGAACAACCCTATTATTATTTCGGGATAACTTACGCATAGCGTTAAATGTTTGTGCACAATACATGGTGCGAAGGGCTGATCCCCCTAAGTACGAGGAGTCCTTATAGTCTTATGACTATTAAAGTTGGAGTTGAAAGATTACTCACAACTGTGGACATAGTTCATGGTCTTATGACCCTCAGTTAGATATATTCCATATTTTGGATTCCAGTTTTTGATTGTCATCGTTAGAGTACTATTCAGTTTTGATGAGCCTTTTGTGGACAGTTATTATTGTTATTCTCCTGTTGATACATTATTTTATCCAGTGAGCAATTGTTTTGTTCACTCTTGCATATTTATAAACTCATTGCAGCTAAAGTGGAGAAGGTAGACGAACCTTCAACTAGCAAAGGAAAGGGAAAATTGTACAAGTGATGCTGATTTGTACTTTTATTTATTATGATGATCTTAGACTTTATTTTAATGATGTTATGTAATAATTTAATTCCGCATTTGAATGACGTTTAAAGGTTAGATAACCTGGGATGTTTTGAGTTTAATTATGTAACCCTATTTAAAGGGAGGATTTTACGGTTTAAATATTATTTATTTTGGGTAGATAGTATGAATGTTTGAATAGTGAGCACCAAATCTTGTGGGAATGAAGTAGCTAGATTTGGGGGTGTCATAGGTTGGTATCAAATCCTTAGGTTATGAACCTTAGGTGGGGGAAAAGCCTTAGGAAGTAACCTTTGAAAAGATAGTAATGATAAACTCTTATCGAGTTTTAGGAAAGAGAAAGTAATAAAACACTTATGTGCTTATGTGATTACAGTTTATGTGCTCGTGAGTATTGAGTAGTAATGATTAGTAATTAAAACTTAAACTTTGGTTGACAGGATGACTATTATAGGAGGATCCGGTCGGAAATTAGAGAGGAGGAGCCTCGAGATATTCAGTGATTTGGGAACAATTCATCGCCATGGGAAAGCAGTTCCGTCATCGGCGAGAAGTTGAAGCAGGAGAGTACACGATGAGGAGGATGAGATAGAGATGGACGAGGAGGATCCCGTGGAGCTGCCACAGTCGGGGGATGAGGAGGAAGAGGAGGAAGAGCTTCCACTTAAAACGATAGTTGCCCGTATGTACGACGAGGTGTATGACTGAAATGTGGAACTTCAACACACCGCCGAGGAGTTACAGGAGATAGTAGTTGAACAACAAACCTCGATGGCACAGAAAGACGATGAGATCCAGGATTGAGAAGAACGACTGAACAACTTTGAAGAGAAGCTAGTCCACACTGAAGGAGAGAATGAGCGAATGATGGAAAAGATTGCAGAACTGGAGAATAAGTTGAAGGAAGAATCTTCAAAAAGGGCAAGAGCTGAAGATGCGTACAATGAAGCTTATCAATTAGCCGGAATGGCAGAGAGAGACGCACAAGCAAAGAGGAGGAAGATGGAAGAGATGAACAACGTATTCAACACCGTGATTAATCGAGCTCAAGATTGAGTCATGGGTTATCCAATTCAGTTCGAGACACTACCATCATACATATTGGATCGTCGAACAATGTTCCGAATCATGAAGGAAGAGCGTCGTAAGACTACGCAGTATCTTAGTAGGACATTGTAGTGATATGTAATTGATATGTAATTAGAGAATAAACAAAATGTAAATCCTGGGTATAATATAACCAATGGGATAGATGATGATGATGTTGTCCTGTAACTGTTATAGTTCAGGAAAGAAATATAAATAGCAGTGATGTTATTGTTTTGATGTTTTCTTTAAAAGATGATGAATGAATAAAAGTTATTATTTTATTCAAAGTGTTAAGTGTGGTGTGACAAACTTTTATGATGTGCAACTTAAGTATATAATACTTAAAAGATTGAATAGAATCTGGTGAGTGTATTTTTAATAGAAAATGGCTTCAAGACGTCAACCACCATGACGGAGAACCACTGAGGAGAACAACAACAACAATGTGGAAGGAAACCCAGTTCAGCAGCTAGTGACGTTACTTACGGGTGCTTTACAGAATCAACCTCAAAATCAAGGTACAACGTTTAAGGACTTTAAGGCGGTTGGACCACCAGAATTCTGAGGGTCCATGAATCCAGTTGAGGCTCAGACTTGGATTATGGAAATCGAGAAGGTTTTTGATGTTGCTAGGGTAGAAGATAATCAAAAGACTGCTTTTGCAACATTCATGCTGAAAGCAGTGGCTAGTTATTGGTGGCAGGCCAATAAAACTCATGAAGGACCAGGGGTGATGGCCTGGGATAGGTTTAAGGAGTTGTTCTTCGAGACTTATTTCCCAGAGAGTTTGAAGAGTCAGCTAGAGGTTCAGTTTTTGGAATTGAAGCACGGAACAATGTCGGTGTCTGAGTATGCCGCAAGGTTCAACGAGTTGGCGAGGTTTATGCCATATCAGGTCAGCATAGACGAGCGCAAGGCGAAGAGGTTTGAGCAGGGACTAAAACCCACGGTTGTCTGAAGAGGGTCTCCTGTTCCAATTGAAGACATTTGCAAAGAATGATGGAGAAGGCAATTCTCGCTGAAAGTGGAGGCGAGGCAGTAACAAAACATAACCAAGAGCAGAGAAAGAAGAAAAGTGAAGGTGAAGTTAAGAATGGTGGTAGTAACGGTGGAAATGGCAACAACAGTTTGAAGAGGAAGTGGAATGGGAATGGGGGAGCTGGAAATCAGCAAAGAAACCAGCAAAATAAGAAGTTTGAAGCATGTGCTACGTGTGGAAAGTTTCATAAGGGTGTGTGTTTGCTGGGGAAGCGAGTATGCTTCAATTGTAGCCAGGAGGGTCACATCGCCCCAAATTGCACTTAAGCTAAGAAGAATGTGTGCTTCACGTGCGGATCCAATGATCACTTTGCTCGTGAATGCCCTAAAAAGAGATCTGGTGAGTCAATTGGGAGGAAAGGATATGCTAGTGGAGGAGCATTGGCTATTGCTGGACCAACATCAACAAACAAGCCCACAGCCAGAACCTTCAACATGATGATTCAGGACGCGGTGCAATCAAAAGATGTCGTGTCAGGTATTATCCCAATCAATGATATAGATGCATATGTATTATTTGATTCGGGTGCTACTTGTTCGTTTATATCTGATGATTTAGTTAAGAATTTAGAAATACCTTGTGAGGAGTTAAAATTCCCTTTAAACATAGAAATTACGAATAGGGAAGTGATTCATGTTAGGTTTGTGTATAAGAACTGTAGGGTGAACAATAAGGGGAATGTTATGAAAGTAGATTTAATCCCGATAAAACTCAGAGAGTTTGATGTTATTTTGGGAATGGATTGGCTATTCAATTATGGAGCGGTAATTGACTGCCAAAAGAAGTGTGTAAACCTTATGACTCCGTCAAGGGTAGTTTTTCATGGTAACAAATCGCCTAGACAAATGAAATGTCTGACGATGATGCAGGCCAAAAACTTATTGAGTCAGGGCTTGTGGGGTATTTAGCTTACATAGTCGATACTCAAAAGGAGAGGGGTGCGAAATTGGAGGAAATACCAGTAGTTAGGGAGTTCGTGGACATGTTTTCAGAGGATTTTCCAGGACTTTCGCCTGACCGAGAAATTGAATTCGTGATCGACTTAACGCCAGGAAACGCTCCGATATCGAAGGCCCCATACAGAATGGCTCCGGTGGAAATGAAGGAACTAATGGTGCAACTGCAAGAGCTGTTAGACAAGAAGTACATTCAACCAAGTGCGTCACCGTGGGGATCACCGATGTTATTCGTGAAGAAGAAGGATGGATCAATGCGTCTTTGCATTGATTACAGAGAATTGAACAAAGTCACTATTAAGAACAAATATCCATTACCAAGGATAGATGACTTGTTTGATCAATTGAAGGGTGCTAGATATTTTTTGAAAATAGATTTGAGAAGTGGGTATCATCAATTGAAAGTGAGGAAGGAGGATGTACCGAAGACATCGTTCCAAACTCGGTATGGACATTATGAATTTTTAGTAATGTCATTTGGTTTGACAAATGCCCCTGCAGCATTTATGGATTTGATGAACAGGGTATTTAAACCATTATTAGACAAGCTTGTGGTAGTATTTATCGATGATATTCTGGTGTACTCTAAAACTCAAGAGGAACACGTGGAACACTTACGTCTGACATTGGAGACATTAAGAAAGGAAAAGTTGTACGCGAAATTCTCTAAATGTGAATTTTGGCTGGAACATGTACAATTTCTTGGGCATGTAATCGATAAAGATGGGATTTCTGTGGATCCATCAAAAGTCGAAGCTGTGATAAATTGGGAACAACCAAGAACTCCATCAGAAGTAAGAAATTTCTTGGGGTTGGCAGGCTATTACAGATGATTTATTTAAGATTTTTCCAAGATTGCCACTCCGTTGACAAATTTGACAAGAAAATCAGTAAAATTTGTTTAGACGGAGAAATGTGAAGAAAGTTTTCAAGAACTAAAAAAGAAGCTCGAGGTGTGGCTTTTTGTGTTGTCATTACCGGATAATCTGAAATTTTGTGGTGTATAGTGATGCTTCACACAAAGGATTGGGTTGTGTCCTTATGCAGAACGACAAGGTTATTGCGTATGCATCAAGGCAACTAAAAGACTACAAAAAAGGGTATCTGACTCATGATTTAGAGTTGGCGGCGGTTGTGTTCGCACTGAAGATATGGAGACACTATCTCTACAGAGAAAATGTGAGATCTACACAGACCATAAAAGTCTGAAGTATATTTTCACACAGAAAGACCTGAACATGCGGAAAAGGAGATGGATGGAATTGATAAAGGATTATGATTGCGAGATCTTTTATCATCCGGGCAAAGCTAATATGGTTGCAGATGCGTTGAGTAGGAAAGGCAGAGAAAAGTTGATGTTTTTAATAGATAAGAAGGAACTTATTGCAGCAATGGCAAGACTAGAGCTGGAAATCAAATTTCCAGAAGAATCCATTGAAAAATTATTCCAGATAGAAGCTAGTCCAACTTTGGTGGACAAAGTGAAGAACGCTCAGCTACAAGATGAAGAATGTAAAAAAATAAAGCAAAGTTTAGTCAAGGGTAAAGAAGCGAAGTACCAGGTCGATACTGCAGGAATGCTAAGATTCGAGGGACGAATTTGGGTTCCAGTAGTACATGATATCAAAGAAGACATCTTGACAAAAGCTCATAGCTCAAGATATTCAATTCATCTAGGAAGTATGAAAATGTATCAGGATTTGCGGCGTCATTTTTGGTGGCCGGACATGAAAAGAGATATTGCAGAATGCATTGCAAAGTGCTTGACATGTCAAAAAGTGAAGGCCGAGCATCAACGACCAAGCGGATTACTTCAACCGTTGGAGATACCAGAATGGAAGTGGGAGCATATCACAATGGATTTTGTCGTAGGTCTTCCAACGACTCAGAAAGGATACGATGCGATATGGGTGATAGTGGACAGATTGACAAAATCCGTACACTTTTTGCCAATAAAGATTAGATTTAATCTTGACCAGCTGGCAAAACTATACGTTAAAGAGATCATCTCAAGACATGGAGTTCCAGTGTCAATTGTATCAGACAGAGATCCAAAGTTCACATCAAATTTCTAGAAGAGACTACAATAATGCATGGGAACGCAATTGAAGATGAGCACAACGTATCATCCGCAAACCGATGGGCAAAGCAAAAGAACGATCCAGACGCTGAAAGATATGCTTAGAACGTGCATCATGGATTTCAAAGGAAATTGGGATGATCATCTACCGTTAGTGGAATTTGCATACAACAACAGTTACCACGCAAACATTGGTATGCCGCCACGAGGCGTTATCTACGGAAAGTGCGAACTCCACTATCTTTGGGATGAAGTTAGAGAACTGACCATTGTTAGGCCCAGAAGCTGGTCGATGAAGAGATTGAAGTTGTCAAACTCATCGAGAGAAAGATTGGTAGCTGCTCAAGATTGACAGAAAAAGTATGCTGATCAACACAAGCAGAATCGTGAATTTGAAGCGGGAAGTTTCGTGTTCCTGAAAGTTTCTCCTTAGAAGGGGAAAATTCGTTTTGGTAAGAAAGGTAAGCTCAGCCCGAGGTTTATTGGACCTTTCAAAATTCTACGTAGAGTGGGAGAGGTGGCTTACGAAGTAGCTTTACCTCCAGAATTAGAACATGTGCACAATGTTTTTCATGTGTCGGTGTTGCGACCGTATAAACCCTATTACAAGCATGTGATTGAGTATGAACCATTGTAGTTCAGTAAAGATTTGTCTTACGAAGAGATTCCTATCCAGATAGTCGACAGGAAAGAGCAAGTGCTCAAGAATAAAGTGATACCTTCTGTGAAGGTGATATGGAGGAACCACAACGTCGAAGAGGCTACGTGGGAACTCGAAGCGGAAATGATGAAGAATTACCCTGAGTTATTTGCTTAATCTGTATCTTCGATTCTAGGGACAAAATCTTTGTAAGTAGGGGAGAATGTGACGATTTGATTGTTTGAATTGTGATTCTGGGAACAGAATCCTTGTAAGGAGGGAAGGGTGTAACAATCCAAAATTTCAAATTATAATATTACATATTTATTGAGTTATATAAATATTCAATGGATGTATTTATCATTAAATAAATATTTGTTTAATTGATTTGATTTTATTTGATTAATTATTTGTTAAATAAATAATTAATAAGTCAAGGAAATTATTATTATGATGATATTTCAATTTGATGGTTAATTCTTTGCATGAGTTAATACCTTGTTGGGCAAGTTCTAGTTTTCAGCTTGCTATCAGTTAATGTACGTTCAATAATTTCATTTCTAATATTATAAAACTCTAACCTTAGCTTATTGATTGTTCAAAGCAAAGGTTTACCATTTTACTCATTTTGTTGAATACTTATGCTCTATAGTTATTTCTAGCATGAGTTTAATATGTATAATCAGTTCATTTATGTTTCTCAATCGTTATATGTTATATTAAAACATCTGTTGTGATTATTAAACACTATTAATTCAACTAGTCCTCTAGTTGATGTTCGTTAAACTTCAAATGACCCTTGAAAGCTTATCCAAATCAAACTTTCTTTGGGGCGGACTTGTACTCTAAATACTGAGATGAACAACCCTATTATTATTAGGGAATAACTTTCGCATAGTGTTAAATGTTTGTGCACAATACATGGTACGAAAGGCTGATCCCCCTAAGTACGAGGAGTCCTTATAGTCTTATGATATTAAAGTTGGAGTTGAAAGATTACTCACAACTATGGACATAGTTCATGGTCTTATGACCCTCAGTTAGATATATTCCATATTTTGGATTCCAGTTTTTGATTGTCATCATTAGAGTACTATTCAGTTTTGATGAGCCTTTTGTTGACAGTTATTATTGTTATTCTCCTGTTGATACATTATTTTATCCAGTGAGCAACTCTTGCATATTTATAAACTCATTGCAACTAAAGTGGAGAATGTAGATGAACCTTCAACTAGTAAAGGAAAGGGAAAATTGTACAAGTGATGTTGATTTGTACTTTTATTTATTATGATGATCTTAAACTTTATTTTAATGATGTTATGTAATAATTTAATTCCGCATTTGAATGGCGTTTAAAGGTTAGATAACCTGGGATGTTTTGAGTTTAATTATGTAACCCTATTTAAGGGAGGATTTTACGGTTTAAATATTATTTATTTTGGGTAGATAGTATGAATGTTTGAATAGTGAGCACCAAATCTTGTGGGAATGAAGTACCTAAATAGTATGAATGTTCTAAACATGTGAAAAAATTAATTATAGTATAGTACCTTCATCTATACCTTCATTTTTAATTTAGTCATGCAAGTATTACCAATTTTGCACCAACTCCCCTAATAGTAAATCATGTGAATCAATAGTACACACATGTGAACACATAGTTATAAGCATGTGAATTAATAGCAATTAATTGCTCATTTATCTGATTAATTACCCGATTGGTCAGTATAACTTCCATACATCAATTATTATCGAAATAAATGTCGATTTCCACTAACACTAATAATCCCAACACAATGGAACTATCAATTTCATCTTTAATCAACACGAACTTATTCATCATTAATATTATAACTCATAATATTTAACAACCATGTCGTTCCCAGGAAAGAGGGGACTTTTCGATAAGGATTTCTCCTTATTGGCGCGCAATTAGGTGACCAAACCTCTTCTTAGCAGAAGTTTTAGACATTGTCATTATTGCAAATAATAATATGAATAACTTTGTTGTCTCAATTATTGATTTAATAATATAAAATATTATGCAGATGATACTGTGACAATAATTGAATCAATAATATGAGAGATATGATGCAGCAATTACTGTAGCAATAATTGAGTATAACTGAGTGACTTCTTACGTAAGCACCAATAATTAATATTGTGTGCTACTATGCAACCACGCGTATTACCGGGTAGTTTAACAGTTTTAACGGTAATATTTTCGCCGTTATTTTTATAAAAAGATAATTCTATCGTTTTCTACACTATTAGAAATTTAACCTATAACGACGGTCGGGATGAAACCGTCGCTATAAGTATCCATAGACACGGTATGGAACCGTCGCTATAGGTGTCTATAGACACGGTCACAGAATTGCCGTAGGTATATATGAGAAAACACAGCTCTATTGCGAGGGTCGCCTTTGACCCACACTATAGACATAAAAAAAGGCCCTACAGTAATGGGAATTTCGCTCCAAACTAAATTTACTCCCTCCATTATTTTCAGGCTCCAAAAACTCTCTCAAGCTACCAGTATACTAATTTTTTTTCTCCCAAAAACTCGAGCCCTCTCAACTCCCCTAAATCTCTTATAGCCAGCCCTAAATCTCTCGTACCCGACCGTAAATCTCGTAACACGAAATCATCTTACCCAACCCATAAATGGCCAACAACGATCCAGAGCACAAAGAAGACGAAGAAACTGTTTTCGGCAAAAATGAAGATAGGGGAGCACAAGTCGCTCCGATCGTAAGGCTAGAAGCGGTCGCCGTCACTACTGGTGAAGAACACAATCCTTGATCTATACTTTCTCTCAATCTTATTATTTGCTAATCCATCTGTTAGAGCAAAATTTAGGGTTTGTTTTTTTGTGCAGTAAATAAAAGCTTTATATATTCAGCACTTAGGCAATTTTTGTGTGCAGTAAATCGAAGCCTGCGTTGGGTTCTTATGTTGGAATTGATCAGATCTAGATCACTAAATCAATTGGGTTTCACAAAGATTTGAACTCTCTTCCAAGTGAGTTAACTCTATACAGTTCTTGAAAGTTTATAATTGCAATTGCTTTTATATTTTATTATGCACTTATGACTAGGAAATGCTTGCTGCAATTTGGGGCCTCGTAAAAGAAATATAAGATAATCATGAACACATTTTTTAAGATGTTAGTTTTTGGGAAAAAAAGGTAGTGCTTGTCTATTTTTTACAAAATTTAAAAAGGATGATGCCTTTTACTGTTTTGGAATCCAACAATTTTGAGGCAGTAATCAATTTATATTCCTATATGCAATAATGAAAGACAATTGGGAAGTAATCAATTTTGAGGCAGTAATCAATTTATATTCCTATATCGCCAGTAGATTGGAAGGATTCCACTCTTCTTAAATTTCATTAATTTCAGAGATACATTTGGAATGTTACTAATGATACTTCCTTGCGTGAACACTTATTGTTATTTCACTTATTGTTATTTCACTTATTTGTATAGATAAGTTCACAAAAGAAGAAGACATGTGTTATTGCTCCAAAACGCTTTGTACAGAAACTGAAGAAGAAAAATCAGATTTTTCGCAGCTACATGCACCAGGTATGGGTGCTTAACATGAACTACTTGTTTTTGTTTTTGTATATGTTGGATTGAAGACTTGGGGACTGTTTATATTAGTAGAATCTAAATGAAAACGTCATTGGTCCAAAATAGCTCTTATGTTAACTTGTTATGGTGGCTTGTTTTGTGTTTAAATTATATTTTTTGGAAGGTTAACCAATAATATGGATATTTCCTTTACCATGCCTCACTTCATTGTTGATAATTATTATCATCGATTACTTTTTATTTTTATCATTTTTTAAAACTTCTTTTCCTTTTTGCCCCATTCTCTTCTTTCAGTTATTATAAATTCATGCCTTGGGTCTGTATATCTGGTGTACCCTTCTGCATAAGATTAACAGAGCATGTTTGGTATTCTGATATTTAGCTGTGTTACTACCAGTCTATCATTTGATATAAAATATATTCCTATTTTTTGTAGGATGCACATGAATTCTTGAATTATTTGCTAAATGAACTTGTTGACTTGCTGGAGAAAGAGGCTCGAAAGGCAAAAGGTGATCCGGAAACTTCATCGCCGTCTAAAAATATTGCAAATGGACTGAGAAATGGTCTTCCTAATGGTGTGCAAAAAGAGCCTCTTGTAACCTAGGTGCACAAAAATTTTCAAGTAACTTCACTTTGCCTTTTCTTCTTCCTTGCATTTACAATTTGTAGTAGTAGATTTATTGCTCACTCTGGTTAAACATCAAATGTAGTTGTTCCTGCATGCTTTATATATTACCGTTTGCAGTTTCTCATTCTCCTATATGACTATTGTTTAGGGTATACTCACAAATGAAACAAGGTGCTTACAATGTGAGACGGTAATGGCAAGAGATGAAACTTTCTTGGACTTGAGCCTTGATATTGAGCAGAACAATTCAATTACAAGTTGTCTGAAAAATTTCAGCTCGACTGAGACTTTAAATGCGGAGGACAAATTCTTTTGTGCCAAGTGTTGCAGGTCGGTATCATTTGTTGGCACTTTTGACTGTTGGATATTATGTTTGCTGTATTTTTTTTGGAGTTGTGATTATTGAAACATTTTGGGCTGCTTGTTGTTGTAGTTCATTGATATATATATATATATATATATATATATATATATATATATTTAAACCTCTCTTTCAGGCGCTTGATCAATTATTTTTATTCATTTTCTTTTCAAAATAAATAAAAATAATTACTAACCATATATATTACTAATAGGATTTCATAAATACTACAAGGTTCATAGATACTATGATATTATTGTAAAAATATGGACCTTGTAGTGTCTAAGATTGTAAAGAATTTTCTAAGATTCAAACTTTTCCACTGATAGGGGTCAGATTGTAAAGAATTTTCTACAATGCAACAGAAAGCTTTGGTAGGTGCCATAATACTGGATACTTTCCCCAAGACAACTGTACATGTTTTTGCATTGGTGTTGGAATCAATATATTAAGCTGTGTTTGCTGTAGAAGCACTCTATCCCAAACTAGTTGTTAGCAGGCTGAAAACGATTCCATATGTATGCATAAAAGTAGAAAGGTAGAAAGGCTGAAAATGAATCCTATATTTACTTCTCTTTTCTTTCTCTATTTTATGGAATGTGCTGCTATGGTGCAAAACTTGATGTAAGCTATCCTCTTATGCTCTCATCATAAACTTTTAAACTTTTGGTCCTGAACTGAGCTTGTGCTTTGTGAATTCGGTGCTTAGGCATATATTGAGTTTTATATCTGTCATTGTGTTTATAGATTTTCTAATGCCCCAGAATATGCTAGAATGGATTGGTCTTCATTCACCAAAGGATAATTTTTAAATAGAGAAACTTTGGTTACAGTACTACTTCTAGTAGATGCCAGTGTACCATCTCAAAAGATTGACCTCGACTGTGCTAATTGGCTTGGCTGAAACAATGTATGTTACTTGTTGCTTTTGTTATCTTCAAATACCCATTAATTCATCACTAGACCTTTGAGGTAAAAGTTCGATATACTCGTGATGTTTTATATTTCTGCCACACCTTTCAGATCGTAATGACGGTGGTGTTCACAAAATGTGACAGAATGAAAGGTGGCAAAGGAAAAAGACTTGTTGAAAACATCATGATTTATTTTGGGGATACTTTAGAGCAACGGGAATCAAGATCTATTTTGGAGGTTGTTACTGCACAAGCCAAGAAAATTGTAGAGGATGAATTATTCAACTATTATATTGTAATGTTGTACTATGAATGATTTTAAATGATGTATATAATATATTTTTATGTTTTATTTTATATTGTATTTGGGTTTGTTGAATAAATGTGTATTATTAATTTTTATTTTTTTTAAATTTAAAAAGGATATAGCGTCGGTCATCGACCGTAGCTATGGTATGCTAGAAAACACATACCTATAGCGACAGTCGCCGAGCGTCGCTATAGACATCTATAGCTACGGTCATTACCGTAGCAATAGCCTTCAATGACCGTATGTAAAGGGCAAATATACGGTTTTGGCATGATCTATAGCGACGATTTTTTGGCCTATAGCAACGGTCGGCGATCGTCGCTATATGTTGATTTTCTAGTAGTGCTAACTATGATAATACTTTTGTTGTGGGGTCTAATAATTATGTCGTACGAATATTCTCTGTTAAAACGAATATTCCCCGACACAACGAATATTTTATATCAACTTGCTTACTTTGCAAAATTTTCATATATCACCTTTAACTTTAACATTTTATCAATTTAGTCATTTACGAAATAAAATAATAATTATAAGGAAATTGAATACTTTTATTTCATAAAATTCGGGGTCTTACAATCTCCTATCTTTATGAAATTTCGCCCTCGAAATTTACGTATGTACCTGGTATGTCGAAGAGGTGAGGATACTTGACTTCATCTCAGATTCTAACTCTCAAGTCATTTCCTCCATATTGTGGTTTCTCCACAAAACTTTGACTTGAGGTATAACCTTGGAGCGTAGAATATGATACTTCTTATCCAAGATTTTAACAGGTAGCTCTTCATACGTTAAATCTTCTTCTATCTCGTCTGGTTCTAATTCAATAATGTGGTTCGGGTCATCCACATATTTACGTAACATCGATATGTGAAAAACGTTATGAACACGCAACATACTTGGTGGTAAAACGAGTCTATAGGCCACAGTTCCTACTCGATCGAGGATTTCAAATGGGCCAATTAAATCGAGGGTTGAGATTTCTTCTCTTCATCGACTCTTGCTTCTAGAATAACGCCCTTTTGAACCTTCTTCTTCGCATTCATCAGCTCTGGTTGTGTAGCTTGAGCGGTTTTAACTTCATCTGTTAATGTCGATTCTACTCGTATTATTTGACATCATCACGTGGGTCCTTAGAATCTTTAACTCTATCTTTATCATTTGAAAGTCATATGAAATGGGTCTTTGTGTTAACAACGTTACAATTGTAAATGCATACGATCTTACTACTCAATGCATCATCAATTTCCGCTTTCGCTTTTTCCATAATAATATTGAATGGTATGGTCGTAATCTTAATGATTTTGAGCCAACGTCTTTGGCGCATTATCGTTCGTTTTGGTTGAAGAAATATTTAAGGTTTTTAGAAATGAGTTTTGTCTTGAAATTCGATACAAAATTCGATTTCACGCTCGGGGTAGGTGAGTGAAGTTCTTGAGAATCGTCGGGAAATTTATTAACGATAGAAATATCATTTAAAAATTGTGACTCTCATCCAAGACTTGGATATACATGAAATGAAGGTTTTCTTAGCGGAGTTTCAATAGATAAGTCGAAGTCTAACTTCTCAGAGGTCAAATTTAAATGTTGAGTCAAGCAAGAGAGATAAAATAATGGGTAGAACTTGTGAGATCCCAGATTTTATGAATAAAGATTTAAATTTCTCGAAATATTTTTTTAAATATTATGGTGTGGATTTGATATAATGTTATAGTTGTGGGTAATATTTATAAATTTTTGCAAAGTATGCAAGTTGTTATAAAATATTAGTTTTGTAGGGAATATTCGATTTTCGGGGAATATTAAATGCGAAGGCATAATCATTGGTGGACCCCAGCAATGAAGTATTGTCGTAGTTAGAAAATGACGAAATTATCTTTTATAAAAATAGCTGCGAAAGTATTACAGTTAAAGCTGTTGAACTACCGGTAGTAAAAATACGATGTCTGGCGTGGTTGCGTAGTAGCATACGATATTGATTATTGATGCTTACATAAGAAGTCACTCGGTTATACTCGATTATTACTACGATAATTGTTGCATCATATCTCTCGTATTATTGATTCAATTATTGTCGCGATTATCATCTGCATAATATTTTATATTATTAAATCAATAATTGAGGCGACAAAGTTATTCATATTATTATTTGCAATATTGAAAATATCAGAAGTTACATCGAGGAGAGATTTGGTCACCTAATTGAGTGCGATAAGGAGAAATCCTTATCGAAAAGCCCCCTCTTTCACAGGAATGACTTTGGTTGTTAAATATTATGAGTTATAATATTAATGATGAATAAGTTCGTGTTGATTAAAGATAAATTGATAGTTCCATTGTGTTGGGATTATTAGTGTTAGTGGAAATCGACATTTATTTCGATAATAATTGATGTATGAAAGTTATATTGACCAATCGGGTAATTAATAGGATAGATGAGCAATTAATTGCTATAAATACACATGCTTATAACTATTTGTTCACATGTGTGTAATATTGATTCACATTCATGTACTATTAAGGGAGGTGGTGCAAGATTGATAATACTTGAATGATTAAGTTAAAAATAGAGGTATAGATGGAGGTACTATACTGTAATTCGTATTTTCACATGTCTAGAACTATTGATTCACATGATTTACAATTGATTCACATAATTTACTATTAGGGGAGGTGGTGTAAGTTTGATAATACTTGCAGGACTAAATTAAAAATGAAGGAAAAGAGGAAGGTATTATACTGTAATATTTCGAGCCCCAAAACGTGCAATTATCGAAACTATATTTTCCTATAAATAGAAGCTCATTCTTTCATTATTTTTCACTAATTCACTAAAGCTATAGAGTAATTATTATAGAGAGAAATTATAGAGAGAAAGAAGAAGAGAAGTCCGTTACCTCACTATTCTAGTATCCAGTCTTCTTTTGAGGTAAGAGATATTATTCTTTCGTATTCATGAAGAGAGCTATTATTATTCCATTCTTTATTATATATGTTGGAATAACTTTGTTATATTCATGCTGGATCTGCATCATGGTGAAATTCTTCTTTTATTCCATTCTTTATTATTACATTGGAATATCACATGCATGCGGATTCTACGTTTCATTCTTTCTTGATTATTGTTGAGTTCCATTCTTTATTATTACATTGGGAATAACACGTTGCATCATGCGATCTATCGCATGCATGGTGAATTCTTACATTATTCCATTATTTATTATTTTGTTGGAATAACATATACATGTGGATTCTTTGCATGCATGGTGAATGATCCTTCATATTCATTCTTTATTAAATTATGAAAATGATGCGTCATCTCGTTGATTCTGCATGGCGGGTGAAAATCCATTTGTAGTTTCGTATATTCTATTATACTCGTATGAGATATCATTTCTTTGTACTTAAATCATGGAATATCATTTTCTTTGGTATTTTTTTAATGAGTTCTTATTCACGTTCTTATTCACTCTGGTATTATTCATTCGGTATTGAGGGTACTTTTAGATCGGGAGTAGTATTCTGATTCTTATTCACCCAATTATTATTCACTCTAGTATCATTCACTCGGGTATTCGGGACACTTTTTGTGTCGGGGTACTATTTACGGGGTATTATTCTCGAAGTACTATTCACGGGGTACTATTCACCCGAAAAATATATTTTTTTTCTGTCCAATTTATTTTTGGTACATGAATATTATTCTTGAATTTTACTCTACAAAGCAGTATCATGTTGACAATTTGGACATTATTGATTTCTGGATAAATTAAATTATAAATCTTTAAAATTTATCCTTGAACTTGTTTTATTGAATTTTTATGTCATTGTCATCATCCTCATGCTTATATTGTGATTAAAGTCATCTTTGGCTTATGTACATAGATGGACTTGGTATGATTATGACCAGGGATTACTCGGTATAATTATGGGTAGTAATGTAACGAATGATGTGGTAAAAGTCTTCATTTAGTACATAGTTCATTGATGGACGATTGTTGGTATGATTATGACCATGGATTAATTGGTATAATCATGACCATTGATGATTACATGAATATCATTGGTAGTAGTGCGAGGATGATTGATTTTATTTATTAAATTTGAGTCTCAGCGATAAAGTTTATGAAAAACTTTTAAATCATAGAAGATAGTAGATTTTATGCTCTACTTGACTCTTACAATGGATTGCTTATTCTGCTGCGGTTGTTGATCTAAAACTTGTTGTTTATTGTATTACTATCGGTTGTTATCTTTGTTGAAGGCTAAGGATAATTTATTACGTATTATCTTAGTCATAATATTTCTTCTTGGGCTAGTTGAGCTCACCACTTTCTTTCATTGTTCTCTTGAGGAAATGAGAATATAGGTGGGCGAGTCGGGGAATGGAGTGATGGTCCGGGATAAATGGCTTTAGTAGTCCTCCTTTATTCTACGGAATAATGTGATAATAATTGTAATGAGGACACCATTGAGTGTGGATATTGTCTAGATGACAATATTCTTGTTTAAACTCTAAACTATGTTTTGTCGTATTTTACGGTAGTTGTATAATTAAGTTGTATTTGAATTTATGTACCATGTATGTCTGGCGACTTCGAGATGGGTGATGTATACATTTTGGGGCGTCACGGTTAGTATCAAAGCTTAGGGATATGATCCTTGGTGAGATGTGAGCAAAAGAACTAGGAGGGGAGGCAATGAATTCCTTAGCTAGTATGACCTACCTAAGTTTATTTGGTATTTAATTGGTGGAATTAGGAGTATAGGGATAATATGTGATATGTCGATTAACCCTTGTTTTGTGGCGGTGTTTGAAAATGGGATGCGAAAATGTTGAGATCGTGATGAAGCACATGAGGCCAGTTGAGTCTGATGATCGATACCGGGATAATGTGCTGGCGGGAAGAAAATAATCCTCGGGTAAATAACAACTACCGTCGGATGATGAGCGATGGGATGTTCGGAGGCTTTATGCGATTCATGCGACATCGGAGCGAGAGAGACTCACATTTATAATTGAGGTGGAAACAACTTGTGACTCTCGGACGGTCACTACTAAGCGATTCGAGGAATGGGGCCCTTGAGTTTTGGGAAAAGCGAACCACTTAAGGTGGAGGCGTGGATAAAGCAAATCACCCGAGATATTTGATTTCTTGGAATGCTCGAGGAGCAAAGGTTCCTTCATACCTTTATATATTATGTAAAGAGGCTGATTCTTGGTGGGAATCGTAAAAGCATTACCTGACTGGCCTTTTCGAGATGTCTTTGAACTGACTCTTGGAACTTCTCCCAGACATCTTGAGTGCGTCGAGTGAATCTGCCTAAATTCCCATCAATAATGCTTCTTCTGGAACATAAAGGTGGCGAAGAACATACTGAGCATTCAGGTATCAAAATCTTCATGATCTCCTATCACATTCATAAGTGACTCATTTCATCTCAGGCATCATACATTAAGTTAACGGCTGATATCGAATCAAAATAGCATCGATGTTACGATTGTGTTGTTATTTACACGAGGATATTGTCTTCCAGACATTTTCATCTCGGAATGTCATTCTCAAATCATTGTAAACAAATCTGACGGGTTAATTGATATTTGTGATTTTAATACAAATATTGTCTTTCAGGCGAGTATTCAAACTCAAAATAAGTCCTCATTTATTATCACACTATTTCACAGGATAGTGAGGACTACTAATGCAAACATCTGGACCATCACTCCGTTCCCCGACTAGTCCCGACTACGTTCTCATTTCCTGAAGAGAACAATGAAAGCAAAAGGGTGAGCTCAACTAGACCAGTAAGAGATATTATGACTAAGATAATGCAGAATAAATTATCATTAGCCTTCAACAGTGTTAAACTGATAAAATATAATAAACATCAAGTTTAACTGCAGCGGAACAAACAATCCATTAGAAGAGTCAAATAGAGCATGATATCTACTATCTTCTATGATTAAAAAAGTTTTTCATTAAATTTATCATTTGAGACTAAACAATAAATAAACCACATCATCGAATCATCCTCGCACTACCAGGCGAGGATATTCATGTAATCTTGATGGTCGTGATTATACCGAATAATCCTGGTCATATCATACAACAAGCGTCCATCGATGCACTACTACGGCCAATGAGGACTTTTACCACAACATTTGTAACATTACGGTTCATGATTATACCTTAGAATGATCCACAGTCATAATCATACCAATAAAGCAATCATCTCATACTTGCGTAAGCCAAAAGATTACTTTCATCACAATATAAGCGTGAGGATGATGACAATGATATAAGCAATAATCAAGCGAAATCAAATCAAGCGAAATCAAGGATAAATATTAAAGAATTTAAATTTTTAAATTTATCCAAATTGTCGACATGATCTTCGCTTAGAGAGTAAAATTCAAGAATAATATTCATGTACCAAAAATAATTTGGACAGAAAAGAAATATATTTTTCGGGTAAATAGTACCCCGTGAATAGTACCCTGTGAATAGTACTTCGGGAATAGTACCTCGAGAATAGTAATCTGATATGAAAAGTATCCCAAATACCCGAGTGAATAATATTCGGATGAATAGTAATTGGGTGAATAGTAACCCATGAATAGTAACTCGTGAATAGTACTCCGGTATGAAAAAGAATAGAATACTAGGAGTGAATAATATTTGAGTGAATAAGTGCAGGTAAAATAATAACTTAGTAAATAGTAACTCATGAATAGTATTAAAAGTCATGAAAAGATCAATAATTATCAAGAAAGCTCGAATAATATTTCCATGAAAGATCTTTGGATGAGCGCAAATATCAAGGATATTCTACTAATTTCATGGAGTATAGAAGCCAAAACTTCAACAAAATGAGTATAGAATTCAAAATCAAAGCGAAATAATATTACTTACATACTACGGAGTATGGAAGAAAATATTATTTCAAGCGAATATTGAACAAAAATAACATCCACTACAATTTGTTGAATAATATTCCAGCGAATATTTAACGAAGATAATATTCCTACGAATATTGAGCGAAGATAATATTCTTTATGAATATTGAGCGAAAATAATATTCATCCCAATATGAAAATAATATCTCTTGAATATGAAATAAATAATACTCCTTACCTCGGAAGAAAAATGAATCTTTGGAGTAGTGAAGTAGCAGATCTACTCTTCTTCTTTCTCTATAGCCTCTCTCTCTAAGCCTCTCATCTATAATTGCTCTTGTGAGTCTTAGTGAATTGGTGAGAATGAAGGAAGAATGAGCTTATTTATAGGAAAATATAGTTTCGATAATTGCACGTTTTGGGGCTCAAAATATTACAGTATAATACCTTCATCTTTTTCTTTATTTTTTAATTTAGTCATGCAAGTATTATCAAACTTGCACCACCTCCCCTAATAGTACATCATGTGAATTAATAGTTCAATCATGTGAATTAATAGTTCTATACATGTGAAAATCTGAATTACTGTTATAGTACCTCCATACATACCTCCATTTTTAACTTAGTCATGCAAGTATTATCAATCTTGCACCACCTCCCTTAATAGTACATGAATGTGAATCAATAGTACACACATGTGAACAAATAGTTATAAGCATGTGAATTAATAGCAATTAATTGCTCATCTATCCGATTAATTACCCGATTGGTCAATATAACTTTCATACATCAATTATTATCGAAATAAATGTCGATTTCCACTAACACTAATAATCCCAACACAATGGAACTATCAATTTTATCTTTAATCAATACGAACTTATTCATCATTAATATTATAACTCATAATATTTAACAACGGTCGTTCTCGAGGAAGAGGGGCTTTAGATAAAGATTTCTCACTTATTGGTGCGCATGATTAGGTGACCAAACCTCTCCTTGACAAAACTTCTAGACATTTTTAATATTGCAATTAATAATATGAATAACTTTGTCATCTTAATTATTGATTTAATAATATAAAATATTATGCAGATGATGCTGTGACAATAATTGAATCAATAATATGAGAGATATGATGCAACAATTCTGTAGCAATAATTGAGTATAAGCTGGTGACTTCTTACGTAAGCATCGATAATCAATATAGGTGTCTACTTATGCAACCACGCGTATTCTTGTACTTTTACTACCGGGTAGTTCAGCGGTTTTAACGGTAACAATTTCGTAGTTATTTTTATAAAAGATAATTAGTCATTTTCTAACTACGACAATACTTCCGTTGTGGGATCCACAAATGATTATGCCGTCGTACGAATATTCCCTGTTAAAATGAATATTCCCCGACACAACGAATATTTTATATCAACTTGCTTACTTTACAAAATTTTCACATATCACCTTTTATCAATTTAACCATTTGCGAAATAAAATAATAATTATAAGAAAATTGAATACTTTTATTTCATAAAATTCAGGGTTTTACAGATGTGAACAGTTCGGACTTATGTGTCCCTCCTCTCCGCATTTGTAGCATCTAACTGGCGGTCGTTCTCCTCCCCTAGAATTTTTTGATAGTGCTGGTGCTGCTGCTGATGTCTTCCCATCATTGTTGAATCTCCTCTTTTGGAAATTTCCACTTGACCCACCTCTCCTATTATCTTGTGGCCACGATTACCACCCCGAGTGGTTCTAGCTTTTAAAAGTATTTTTCCTCTCCTCATTTGGTTATCATCGTTCAGATGATCAGGCTAGCACATCCATATATGGTATGACCACAGTAAGTGGTCCTTCGGTTGAACATACTCGATTATCTCGCTCTAATAATTGAGCCCTATTTACAACATCTGAATATAAAAAAAAATTTATGAGAGATAAGATATTTTAGAATATCGGGTTTTAGACCTCTCAAAAACATCCAGCGTCATTCGTTCTCATTCTCTACCAAATGAGGTGCGAGCACTGGATAACTCCGCGAACTTCACTTCGTCTTTAGGACACCGTCATGTTATTACATTCGATCTAATAAACTCTACCTCCTTCATATAGCCGAATACTTTGGGAAAGTACTTGTCATTGAAACGATTCTGAAAATCTTTCCCAAGACATGTTAAGTGCGGTACATGGTGGTTGAGTACGTTTCATAGATTCCCACCGATGTCTCGCCTCACCACGGAATATAAAAGTGGCGAATGGAACCTTCATTCTTAGTGCATCCCAAGACATCGAATATCTTGGTAATTTGCTTGACCCACGTTTCTGCCTTAATCGGATCCGACTTTCCCCAGAAATATGGTGGTCTTAACTCCTTGAACTGCTTGGCTATGACAAATCGCGCGTTGCTATCATTTTCACCCGTATTTTGTACACGAGTCTCCCTCGTCTGATTTTGCATGAACTGCAAAAAGCTTCTAAACATCGCATCATTCATCGTTTGCTCGGTGAGTGTTATTTACAGGAGGAATAGTGCCTCCCTATTGCACGTTCTCCTGGTTGATGATTGAAGGTTGTTCCACTGTCTCATACACTCCATTGTTAACGTTCTCAGCTGCCATTCTTAAAAACTGCCATAAAACAAGGGTTAATTAAACAAATTAACATATCATATAATATCCCTATATTATAATGAGCCAACAAATAAGCTTAGCGGGACACACTACTAGCGAAGGATTTACTCGTCTCTCCCCTCCTAGTTCTATTCCGATCTACGCGGAGACCATATCCCTAGCTACGATACGGCTGTGATGCCCCAAAAATAGGTATACATCACCCATTCTGAGTCGCCAAATACATGGTACGAAAACAACTACAACATCATTATTATAATTGTCGTGCAAAATACGACAACACAAATACTGTGAGTTTAAATACAAATATTATCTTCAAGACAATATCCACACTCAAATAAGTCCTCATTACAATTATTGATACACTATTTTATAAATAGTGAGGACTACTATAACAACTGTCATGGAATGTGTAAGACCCCAACATTTATGAATAAAGATGAATTTTCTATAATTATCATTTTTTGAATATTATGGAATGAATTTGATATAATGTTATAGTTGTGGGTAATAGTTATAAATTTTGCAAAGTACGCAAGTTGTTGTATAATATTCGATTGGTCGGGGAATATTCATTTTAACAGGAAATATTCGTACGATGGCACAATCATTGGTGGACCCCACAATGGAATTATTGTCGGATTGAAAAAATGACAAAAATATTTTATGAAAATAACGGCGGAAGTTTTATCGTTAACTATTGAAACACCTGGTGTTAAAAGTACATGAATACGCGTGGTTGTATAGTAGCACACGGTATTGATTATTGATGCTTACGTGAGAAGTCACTCAGTTTTGTTCAATTATTGCTTTAGTAATTGTTGCATATTATATCACGTTAATTGATTCAATTAATGTCGATATTTTATATATTATTAAATCAATAATTGAGATGACGAAGTTATTAATATTATTATTTGTAATATTAACGATGTCTAAATTTCATCGAGAGAGGTTTCTTCACTAATTCAAGGCGCATGATAAGGAAAATCCTTATTGAAAAGCCCCCTCTTTCCTGGGAACGACCTGGTCGATTAATAATGTGAATTATAATAATGATGATGAAGTTTTGTTTTATTAGTATTATTAATGTAATAAAACAGAAAAGCTTTTTATATAAAATAGAATAATTTTATAAAGTTATTCGTTTTATTAGATTATAAATAGAATATATTATATTTTATTTAAAATTTTTTGTTTTATTAGAATATTTTATAGTAACCAATCTGGACCGTCCGTTTAAAAGTAAATCAATATGAACCGTTCAGGAATTAGTTACTATTCAGTCCATTCTCCTATAAATAGAAGCTCATTCCTTCATTATTTCTTACGAATTCTTTGAAACTCTAGAGAGAAACTATAGAGAGAAAAAGAAGAAAAGTATACTCGCTACTTCACTACTCCTATATCCAATTGTTCTAAGGTAAGGGATATTATTTGTTGTACTTTCGTAAGGGTATTATTTCTTTTCGTATTCATGAAGAGAACTTACATTATTCTATTTTTTTATACATTGGAATAACACGTATCTGTGATCTACCCTATACTTGGTGAAATTCTTACATTATTCCATTCTTTATCATTATGTTGGAATAATCTATCTATGCTACAATACCCGCATACATGGTGAAATTCTTACATTATTCCATTCTTTATTATTACATTGGAACATCCTATCATGCATTTACGCATGACACTGTTCCGATTATTTATTATTACGTTGGAATTTCACATGCATGCGTTTGCATGACTGGTTAGATTATTTATTATTCTCATTGGAATAACTTTCGTTCTTGATGCCGTCTGCGCAGATTTACGATTTAGTTCGGCATATCATCCTCAGACGGACAGAAAATCAGAGAGGACTATTCAAATTCTTGAAGATTTATTAAAACTCTGTGTCCGTGACTTCAAGGGAAGTTGGGACAAGTTCTTACCATTGGTGGAGTTTTCTTACAACAATAGTTATCAAACAAGTATTGACATGGATCCATTCGAGGCGTTGTATGGAAGAAAGTGTCATTCTCCAGTATGCTGGGATGAGGTGGGTGAAGCAACGTTGTTGGGACCAGAGTTGGTACGTATGACTACGGAAATGATTCAAACGATAAATGATGTATAAAACCTCACAAGGCCGGCCAAAAGAGTTATGCTGATCTTCATCGAAAGGACGTGGAATTTGATATTGGAGATCATGTGTTGTTACGTGTTGTTCCATGGAAAGGAGTTACGAGATTTGGAAGCCCATTTTTAATCCTCGATCGAGTAGGGACTGTAGCCTATAGACTCACTTTAGCACCAAGTATGTCTCGTATTCATAACGTTTTTCATATATCCATGTTACATAAATATGTGAAAGACCCGAACCACATTATTAAGTTAGAACCGGACGAAATAGCGGAAGATTTAATGTATGAACAGGTTCCTGTTCAAATCTTGGATAAGAAGGAACATATTCTACACTCCAAGGATATACCTCAAGTCAAAGTTTTATGGAGGAACAACGATGTTGAGGAAATGACTTGGGATTTAGAATCTGAAATAAAATCAAGGTATCCTTACCTCTTCGACATACCAGGTACATACCCTAATTTCGAGGGCAAAATTTCATAAGAAGGGGAGATTGTAAGACCCCAACTTTTATGAATAAAGATGAATTTTCTATAATTATCCATTTTTTGAATATTATGGAATGAATTTGATATAATGTTATAGTTGTGGGTAATAGTTATAAATTTTGCAAAATACATGAAGTTGTTATATAATATTCGATTGGTGGGGGAATATTCGTTTTAACAGGGAATATTAAATGCGATAACACAATCATTGGTGGACCCCACAATTGAATTATTGTCGGATTGAGAAAACGACAAAAATATTTTATGAAAATAACGATGGAAGTTTTATCGTTAATTGTTGAAACACCCGGTGTTAAAAGTACAGGAATACGTGTGGTTGCATAGTAGCACACGGTATTTATTATTGATGCTTACGTGAGAAGTCACTTAGTTTTGTCAGTAATTGTTGCATAGTATATCACGTTAATTGATTCAATTATTTTCGATATTTTATATATTATTAAATCAATAATTAAGACGATGAAGTTATTAATATTATTATTTACAATATTAACGATGTCTAGAAGTTCTGCCAAGAAGAGGTTTGGTCACCTAATTGCGCGCCAATAGGGAGAAATCCTTATTGGAAAGCCCCTCTTTCACAGGAATGACTTTGATCGATTAATAGTGTGAATTATAATAATGATGATGAAGTTTTGTTTTATTAGTATTATTAATGTAATAAAAGAGAAAAGCTTTTTATATAAAACAGAATACTTTTATAAAGTTATTCATTTTATTAGATTATAAATAGAATATATTATATTTTATTTAAAAGATTTTGTTTTATTAGAATATTTTATAGTAACCAATTTGGACCGTCAGTTTAAAAAGTAAATCAATACGGGCCAGTTAGAATTAATTCTTATTCAGGTCCATTCTCCTATAAATGAAGCTCATTCCTTCATTATTTCTTACTTAATTCTTTGAAACTCTAGAGAGAGAAACTATAGAGAGAAAGAAGAAAAGTATCTCGCTTACTTCACTACTCCTATATCAAGTTGTTCTAAGGTAAGGGATATTATTTGTTGTACTCGTAAGGGGTATTATTTCTTTCGTATTCATGAAGAGAACTTCTGTTATTCCATTTTTTTTATTTTGTTAGAATAACCTGTATACGCGGTCTACCCTATACTTGGTGAAATTCTTCTTTTATTCCATTCTTTATCATTATGTTGGAATAACCTGTCTATGCGAAGTACCGCATACATGGTGAAATTCTTCTATTATTCCATTCTTTATTATTCTGTTGGACTATCCTGTTTGTGCGTTTACTCATGACCTGGTTCCGTTATTTATTATTCTATTGGAACATCCTATCGGTACGAATTTCGCCTGACCTGGTTCCTTTATTTATTATTCTGTTGGAATATCCTGTCTATGCGTTTACGCATGACCTGGTTTCGTTATTTATTATTACATTGGAATAACACGTCTCATGCGATCTATCACATGCACGGTGATTTCTTTTGTTATTCCATTCTTTATTATACTCGGTTGGTTAAAGTTTTGACTTCTATACTCCATGAAATTAGTGGAATATCCTTGATATTTGCGCTTCATCCGATATCTTTTCATGAAAATATTCTTACGAGCATTCTTCAATTTTACTCTACAAAGAAGTATCATGTTGACAATTTGGACGTTATTAGTTCCTGGATAAATTAATTCTTAAACTTGTTTTATTGAATTCTTATATCACCATCATCATCCTCATGTTTATATTATGTTGAAAGTCATACGTGGCTGTAGTGTATAGATGGACTTGGTATGATTATGACCGAGGATTAATCGGTATAATCATGACCGTAATGTTACAAATGATGTGGTAAAAGTCCTCATTGGCCCGTAGTGCATTGATGGACAGTTGTTGGCATGATCATGACCATTGATGAATACACGAATATCCTTGGCCCGTAATGCATGGATAATTTGTGGTTGTGATACTAATGAATATCCTTGGCCGTAGTGCAGGGATGATGTGGATTATTTATTAAGCTGAGTCCCAACGATAAAAGTGATGAAAAACTTTTTAAATCATAAAAGATAGTAGATTTTATTTTCTACTTGACTCTTTTAATGGATTACCTGTTCCGCTGCAGTTAAACTTGATGTTTGTTATATTGTATCAATTTAACACTATTGAAGGCTAACGATAATTCATTATGTATTATCTTAGTCACAATATTTCTTATTGGGCTAGTTGAGCTCACCCTTTTACTTTCATTGTTCTCTTTAGGAAATGAGAACGTAGCAAAGACTAGTCGGGGAACGAAGTGACGGTTCAGATAATAGCATTAGTAGTCTTCACTATTTTGTTAAATAGTGTGCTAATAAATGTAATGAGGACTGAATTGAGTGTGGATATTGTCTAGATGTCAATATTTGTATTAAAACTCATAGCATATGTTTTGTCGTATTTTATACGACTGTTGTATAATTAAGTTGTATTTGAATTTTGTACCATGTATTTGGCAACTCAAGATAGGTGATATATACCTATTTTGGGGGCGTCACAGTTGGTATCAAAGCTTAGGGATATGATCCCTGGCTAAGATGTGAGACACGAACTAGGAGGGGAGAGACGGAGAATTCCTTCACTAGTATGACCTACCTAAGTTTATTTGGTATTTAATTGGTCGGTCAAAGTATAGGGATAATATGTGATATTTCAATTAACCTTTATTTTGTGGCAGTATTTGAAAATGACATCCGAGAATGTTGAGAACATCAATGGAGCACAGGAGACCGTTAAGTCTCCACAGATCAATAATCGAGGATAATGTGCATCGGGAAGGCGATAATCCTCGGTGCAAACAACAACCGACGGATGATGAGCGATGGAATATTCGGAGGCTTTATGCGCAATTCATGCAACATCAGCAAGAATGGCTCTGTATAAAATCTGGTGGAAACACTAACAACTCTCGGGGATCACCGCTAAGCAATTCAAGGAGGCTGGGACCACGGAGAGTTTTTGGAGAGCCAAAACCACTTAAAGGCGAGAGCGTGGATAAAGCGATCTGCAAGATATTTGATGTCTGGGATACTTGTGAGGGAAAAGGTTCCCTTTGCCACCTTCATGTTGCGTGTAGAGGCAGATTACTGGTGGGAATCTGTAAAACGTACTCAACCTGCCGCACTGAAGATGACTTGGGAGAAGTTCTAAGAATTGCTCAATGACAAGTACTTTACCGAAACTATTCGTCACATGAAAGAGGTAGAGTTCATCAAGCTGGAGCAAAACAACATGATCGTGTCGCAGTATGAAGCCAAGTCTACCGAGTTGTCCCAGTTTGCATCCCATTTGGTTGATAATGAGGAATGGATAACGCGAATGTTTTTAAGAGGTTTGAAACCCGAGATACGTTAATATCTTATCTCTCATAAAGCTGTGTTTGTATTGAGATGTTGTTAATAGGGCTCGA
Organism: Panax ginseng; assembly: GCA_020205605.1. Taxonomy (NCBI): domain Eukaryota; kingdom Viridiplantae; phylum Streptophyta; class Magnoliopsida; order Apiales; family Araliaceae; genus Panax; species Panax ginseng. The sequence continues at coordinate 109,552,631 of CM035131.1, read as the reverse complement.
TTATTGAAGCGCGATAATGAGTCGACCAACAAAAAGAAGCGGTAAACAAAATGATAATACCGGTGATACTTGATCATCGAAGCGGTGACAATAAGCGTGGAGGAAATCAACATGCCAGAAATGGTAACCACTTCATTGGTAATCATGGCCAAAATAATAAGAATGGACATTTCAAGAAGAGGAGATTCAACAATAATGGAACGTCGTCGACCAAAGACCGTTGTTAAGGAATGAGAGCGACCACCTATCATATGCTTCAAATGCGGAGGTGAGGGACACATCGATCAAAGCTATGGCGATGATGCAGTCAAAGCATGTTATAATTGTGGAAGAGAAGGTCACCTAGCTCGATTTTGTCGTTCACCGAAGACAAGTTTAGCTAGGATGGAGGCACCAAAGGACATCCCAGAAAAGTCAAAACCAGTAGTGCAAGGGAGAGAGTTTGTCGTGACCTCCCAGAAAGCAAGGAACCCGACGAGGTCATCACGGGTAAGCTTATCATAAACTTTAGCGAAGTATATACCTTATTTGATCTTGGTTCTACCCATTCTTTTATTTCTCCTTACTTATTTGAACATTTAAATTTGACTCAGGAGAAATTAGACTTTGACTTATCATTGAAACTCCATTGGGAGAAACCTTCATTACATCCCTTTGTTTATAAGTCTTGTTTGGTTCAAATCGGTACCCTCACATTACCTGTCGATCTTATTTCATTGAAAATATTTGCATTTGACATAATTCTAGGGATTGATTGGTTAACTACTCATCATGCAAAAATTGATTATTTTCGTAAGGTTGTTAGCTTTCATATTCCTAACCAACCTATTATGTGAATTCAAGCAACCAAACCATTAAAATCAATCACTCGTCATCTCAAGCATATAAAGCTATTCGTTTATTGAAAAACGGATGTCAAGCTTTCTTAGCTCATGTCACGGATCTAAACAAAAATACGTCAGTTTTGAATGATATTTCTATTGTTAATGAATTTCCTGACGTATTCCCTAAAGAACTTCCTGGCCTACCCCCAGAGTGTGAAATTAAATTTTGTATCGACCTTGAACCCGGTACAAAACCTATTTCCAAAGCCCCATATTGAATGACTCCTATTAAACTTCAGGAGTTAAAGACCTAACTGCAAGAATTGTTAGACATCGGTTTCATTCATCCTAGTATGTCTCCTTGGGGTGCTCCTGTTCTATTCGTGAAGAAGAAAGATGGGAGTATGAGACTTTGTATTGATTATCGGGAGTTGAATCATGTCACCATCAAAAATAGGTACCCATTGCCACGTATTGATGACCTATTTGACCAGTTGCAAGGCGCCAAATTCTTTTCAAAGATTGATCTTCGTTCCGAATATCACCAATTGAAGATTAGAATCGATGACATTCCAAAGACGACTTTCAGAACTTGGTACGAGCATTATGAATTCCTAATCATGTCTTTTGGATTGAGTAATGCTCCTGCTGCCTTCATGGATATGATGAACCGAGTATTGAAGGAATATTTGGATCACTTTGTGATCGTCTTTATTGATGACATCCTTATTTATTTCAAAAGCTATGAAGATCATGAGCAACACTTGAGGCTGATACTTCAAAAGCTTCGTAAATATAAACTTTATGCCAAGTTGAAGAAATGCCAGTTCTGGCTTTAGGAAGTAGCATTCCTTGGGCACGTGGTATCAAGTCATGGAATATCTATTGACCTAGCAAAGATTGAAGCTATTTAAAGCTGAGAGCAACCTAAATCAGTGACCGAAGTACGTAGCTTTCTCGGCTTAGTTGGTTATTATCGGAGATTTGTAGAAGGGTTTTCTCGAATTGCTACTCCCTTAACTCAGCTGACTCAAAAAGATACAAAATTCGGTTGGAACGAGGAATTTGAAAAGAGTTTTTAAGAACTCAAGATGAGACTCATTTAAGCACCTGTTCTGACAATACCATTTGTCTCGGAGGGATTTGTCATCTATAGTGATGCTTCAGGCAAAGGGTTAGGATGTATTCTCATGCAACATGGGAAAGTCATAGCCTATGCCTCTCGACAACTCAAAGAATATTGATGAGTGAGTTTTATACCCATGAATTGGATACAGTCGGGCTTAATTTATTGTTGTTCTCAAGTCTTTTAGAATATTTTTTATGTGTTTGTGTCTATTCATGCATGTTTTACATTGTTTTGTAGGATTTGGGACAAAAGTTACTTGGATTGACGTTCGGGGAGGCTAGATTCACGTTTTTGGCTTGTTATTTACACAGCAGTCACTTCATAGTCAATTTGACTATAGTTCCGGACATTATTTCGAAACACTCAAAGAATGAAAGTTGTAGATCTACTTTTCCTCTTTCCGGAACATCTTGAATCATCAAAATCGAAGTTCGGACGAAGAAGTTATGGCAATTTTACCAAAGGACATCGGAGTAGAAAATGTAAGAAAAAGTGGCAGCGCCGGGGCTCCCATTTTAGGCTTAATTGCAGCGCCGGGGCGCTAGGGAGCAGATTCTCATTGTCGTGCATAGCGCCTGCAATTATTTGGGAAGGGCTTTAGTGATGGCTTTGGACGCAGCGTTTTGGTAATTAATTTTGACACTTTTTTGACTCCAAATTGGATTGGGTTTGTTCCTAAACTAAAAATTGGACTTGTAACCTATAAATACATGATGTAAGGCATAAAAAAGGGAGATTACATAGCTTAGCCTAGATTAAACACTCCTTTAGATTAGAACATAACCCTAGTTTTTATTAGTTTTGGAGAATGAAGCAACTTGGAGACCATTGAAGATTCAAAGCAGGAACGAAAGAGGAGTCTCAAGGCTACTAACAATAGATTATATTCTCTTCTCTTCTCTTACTTTTATCTTTTAATGTCTATTCAATTGTGGATTCTTGATTTTAATTCATTAATTATGAACAAACTCTTTCATTAAGATTTCAATTGAACTTTTTATGATTATGAATTGATTATTTGATTTATTCTAATTATTTATGTTGAAGTGAATTGTTCATCTTGCTTTGTGCTTATTGATTAATTATCGATCGTTGATTACCTTGTTACTATAGAAGGAATTGAGAAAGGAATTCGGGGGTTAGAAGCTGGGCATGGTGACATGTGACTTAGTTATTTGCACGAGTGAATAATTAGGTTTGTGAATAGAATGAGAATATCTATTTCTTGCGCATGTAACACATAAGGAATTGGGGTTATAATGAGTTTAATTCAATTGTTTTGCATAGAGATATAGCAAAATTAATCTGGGTTAAATAGAAGGCAAATGATCACTTGAGAAAGGGCTTTTGGCACTTGAGATATCCTGTTAACAATTCAGTAGACATAATAATTGGGATACTTGGATAATTGGTTTATAGTTCATAATTGGGGATAGTTGAGTCTTAATCTTTATTTATCTGAATTCATTCGTTAAAGTCTTAGTTTTAATTGATTAATTTAGTTTTCTTAATTAGAAAAATCACAATATGCGATTGTTTAAATAGAACTGAATTGGTTAAGAGTTAGTAATTGGTAATTTTTATTAAATAATTCCTCGTGGGAACGATACTCTACTTTCACTTTATTACTTGTTGACCGTGTATACTTGCACGTTTTCATTGATTATGAAATCGATCAACAAGTTTTTGGCGCCGTTGTCGAGGAATTAATTTAATATTTTTTTATCAATATTAATTTCAATCAAATTAGTCTTAATTTAAACATTTTTATTTTTAATTCTCTTCCTATATTCCTCTCTTTTTAGGTACCATGGAAGACTTTGCGTATCAATGGCCATACAGGAACATGACTCAACCGAGGGCGGAGATTGTGAGACTCGAGAAACTTTGCATTATCGAGAGCAGATGGAGACACTTTCGAGGATGTTTGAAGCTTTTAAAGCTCAGCGTCGTTAAAGTGTGGCGATTACTTGTGATTATTGTCTAGAAATCATATGAGTCATCAATCGCCATCGGTTTATAGAAGTACGATATAGTAGCGATTATCCCAACAATTATGTCTATCCCAACAACTATCATCATGATTGGGGTATCACCACGAATTTTTCATGGAGTAACAATCAAGATCATTTTATGCTCCAAGTCCAACATACCCACCGGATTTTTCGTGTCCACCTCCACTACAACAGGAAGAACATTCAAATTGGGAGGAAGCCTTGGAAAAATATATTAAAGCTTCTGAAAAGAAACACGAGGAACATTAAAAGAAACTTAATCAAATGGAGTTGAATATACAAAGTCGAATGCATCTATCAAGAATCTGGAAAATCAATTGGGGCAGATAGCACATGTGTTGAACAATCGTCCTCAATACACTTGGCTCGATGACATGAATTCTGAGATTGTTGTGAGCCCGAACCAAATCTACAACCGGATGTGCCAAATGATATAGATGTTGAAAGAGAGGAAAGACTTGGGGACCAAGAAAAAGAGATCGGCAAAGATCTAACTTTGAGTACCAACGAAGATGAGCCAATTTCATTAGTATCCCATGTGCATCCTCCACCAAAGTTCAAGAATCTGGGCAGTTTTGCAAAACCATGCCCAATTAGAAGTCATGTCGTCGGCAAAGCTCTTGGTGGCGTGGAAAGCTGTACGATTGTGGAGTCATGGTGGGATGAAAAGGAGAAGATAGAGGAAGATTCCATTATGTTTATTAAGTTTCAATGCCCTAATCGATAATCGACATAATGGAGGAAACACCTAGTGGTTTCTTAGTTCTTAATGGGGATCCTATCTACAAAGAGCATGCTAGGTGACTTCAATTCAAGGGTTTTTTGCTAATGGGAACCTCCCAAAAGAGACATTGCTTACGATGGATGGAGGTTCCTCAATTTTAAATGAGGGAATGGGATAGCGAATTGAAGAAGTCGGTGAGACTATAAAACAAAGCGCTTATTGGGAGGCAACCCAAGTTCAATTTTTATTTTTAGTTTTTATTAAGTTTTATATTAGTAGTTTTGAATTTGCATTTATTTAGGATTTAATAAAATTGCTTCTATCATGGTTTTACAGGTTATTCAAGTCAAATTCAAGTGTGGTGCCCAATTTGTTCCATGTGTTTAGCCTATTCTCCAAACTTAGCGGACGAGGAGGAAGATTGCTATATTTTTTGAAGTCCTCTGCTTTAATTTTTTTATTATAGCCATTGAGGACAATGTCTAGTTTAAGTTTGGGGGCATTTTAGTGTAAATCTTGCATATAGTTAGTTATCTGCATAGTAGTTTATTTTTATTTTTTATGTGTTAGCATTATGTTTTTTTAGGTTGCATATAATACATGGTATTTTTTTTTTGCATCTTCATATATGTGTTCATGTAGCATAATTGCATTTTTTTTATTTTTGCATGAATCTGTGTGATAGGTTGGTGTGGTCTTAGCTCGGCCTATGATAAGATTGGTTTTGCATGTTAACTTGAACAGTGTTGATAATTGATGATGAGTTCTAATTTTAATCATGATGATAATCTGAGCCTGTCTGAAACTTATGTAACCGGTTAGCACTTAAAGTTTAACTGTTTTAATGCACTTGGTTCAAGGGTTTCATAATTTGTTTTTGAGGGAAAATCTTTGTTAAAATTTAAGAAAATTAGTGAACTGGCGGTAAAGGTTGGAATGACGTAAAACCTTGAGTTTGGGGGAATCTATGGGATATATATAGTAAAAAAAATTGATGAAAAGAAAAAAAAAATAGAAAATCCAGAAAAAAGAAAAAAAAGAAAAGAGATGATGAAAAAAATAAAAAAGAAAGAAGAGAAAAAGCGTAGTTAGTTTTGTTTTGGGGCCTTTGTTACTTGAGAGAAATGCATAGAAGGGGTGTCTTAACACTAAGCGCCCTAAGGTCTTATATAGGTCAGGAGTCGTTGGTTGAAAGCTCTCTAAGGGGTGGCCCTATTAGCCTAATGGAAGGAAACATTGCCTGACCATGAAAAAAAAAAACACGAGAAAGAGCAAAAATGCCTTCGTGGTTGAATAAAAGTATAAATAAATCTCTGTATTTACCCTTAGATTTGGTAATTGCTTAGTTTTTACTAGGAGTTGTCATGTTCACGTAAAGTAATTGAATTGGAACGAAATTTTCCTTCTAAGAAGTTTGTTATATGATTATCTTGAACTATGGTTGGATATAATGGTTAACACGCGCTACACACGCACAACATGGGTGATGACATGTTTGGGTTGACTAATTAGTTAGAGTTATGGATTTTGAATTGATTGGATATATTATTTGAGGACCAATGGTATCTTTTTGAGGCTGTTCTTTATATATCATCTTGATTTATTACTTAGTTCGTAGGTATATTAGGAAGTAGATTATGCATATGCATTCATTTAGTTGAGTTATTTTGTTTATTTTTAGTTCTTTTATGTTTTTGCTTGAGGACAAGCAAAGGTTTAAGTTTGGGGATATTTGATGAGTGAGTTTTATACCCATGAATTGGATATAGTCGGGCTTAATTTGTTGTTGTTCTCAAGTCTTTTAGAATATTTTTTATGTGTTTATGTCTATTCATGCATGTTTTACATTGTTTTGTAGGATTTGGGACAAAAGTTACTTGGATCGACGTTCGGGGTGGCTAGATTCACGTTTTGGCTAGTCATTTACATGAGAGTCACTTCAGAGTCAATTTGACTATAGCTACGGACATTATTTGAAACACTCAAAGAATGAAAGTTGTAGATCTGCTTTTCTCTCTTTTGAACATTTGAATCATCAAAATCGGAGTTCTGGACGAAGAAGTTATGGCCATTTCCCAAAGGGCGTCGGAGTAGAAAATGTTAGAAAAGTGGCGTGGCACGGGCGCCCATTTTAGTTTAATTGCGTGGCAACGGGCGCTAGGGAAAGCGATTCTTAGCGTCGTGCCAGATCTTTGAAGTATTTGGGGAAGGGTTTGGTGATGGCATGGACGCGTTTTGGGCGAATTTTGACACCTTTTTGACTCCAAATTGGATTGGGTTTGTTCCTAAACTAAAAATTGGACATGTAACCTATAAATACATGATGTAAGGCATAAAAAAAGGGAGATTACATAGCTTAGCCTAGATTAAACACTCCTTTAGATTAGAACATAACCCTAGTTCTTATTAGTTTTGGAGATTGAAGCAACTTGGAGACCATTGAATATTCAAAGCAGGAGCGAAAGAGGAGTCTCAAGGCTACTGACAATAGATTATATTCTCTTCTCTTCTCTTACTTTTATCTTTTAATGTCTATTCAATTGTGAATTCTTGATTTTAATTCATTAATTATGAACTAACTCTTTCATTAAGATTTCAATTGAACTTTTTATGATTATGAATTGATTATTTGATTTATTCTAATTATTTATGTTGAAGTGAATTGTTCATCTTGCTTTGTGCTTATTGATTAATTATCTGATCAGTAATTACCTTGTTACTCTAGAAGGAATTGAGAAAGGAATTCTAGGGTTAGAACTGGGCATGGTGAATAATTAGGTTTGTGAATAGAATGAGAATATCTATTTGCCGCATGTAACACATAAGGAATTGGGGTTGTAACGAGTTTAATTCAATTGTTTTGCATAGAGATATAGCAAAATTAATCTGGGTTAAATAGAAGGCAAATGATCACTTGAGAAAGGGCTTTTGGCACTTGAGAATTCCTGTTAATAATTCAGTAGACATAATAATTGGGATACTTGGATAATTGGTTTATAGTTCATAATTGGGGATAGTTGAGTCTTAATCTTTATTTATCTGAATTCATTTGTTAAAGTCTTAGTTTTAATTGATTAATTTAGTTTTCTTAATTAGAAAAATCACAATATGCGATTGTTTAAATAGAATTGAATTGGTTAAGAGTTAGTAATTTGTAATTTTTATTAAATAATTCCTCGTGGGAACGATACTCTACTTTCACTTTATTACTTGTTGACCGTGTATACTTGCACGTTTTCATTGATTATGAAATCGATCAACAAGTTTTTGGCGTCGTTGTCGAGGAATTAATTTAATATTTTTTTATCAATATTAATTTCAATCAAATTAGTCTTAATTTAAACATTTTTATTTTTAATTCTCTTCCTATATTTCTCTCTTTTTAGGTACCATGGAAGACTTTGCGTATCAATGGCCATACAGGAACATGACTCAACCAAGGGGAGCGGAGATTGACAGACTCGAGAAACTTTCTGCATTGTCAGAACAGATGGAGACACTTTCGAGGATGTTTGAAGCTTTTAAAGCTCAACGTCGTTAAAGTGTGGCAGTTACTTGTGATTATTGTGCTAGAAATCATATGAGTCATCAATCGCCCATCGGCCGAATGAGAGTGCGATATAGTAGCGATTATCCCAACAATTATGTCTATCCCAACAACTATCATCATGATTGGGGGTATCACCCGAATTTTTCATGGAGTAACAATCAAGATCATTTTTATGCTCCAAGTCCAACATACCCACCGGATTTCTCGTGTCCACCTCCACTACAACAGGAAGAACATTCAAATTGGGAGGAAGCCTTGGAAAAATATATTAAAGCTTCTGAAAAGAAACACGAGGAACATTAAAAGAAACTTAATCAAATGGAGTTGAATATACAAAGTCAGAATGCATCTATCAAGAATCTGGAAAATCAATTGGGGCAGATAGCACATGTGTTGAACAATCGTCCTCAATACACTTGGCTCGATGACATGAATTCTGAGATTGTTGTGAGCCCGAACCAAATCTACAACCGGATGTGCCAAATGATATAGATGTTGAAAGAGAGGAAAGACTTGGGGACCAAGAAAAAGAGATCGGCAAAGATCTAACTTTGAGTACCAACGAAGATGAGCCAATTTCATTAGTATCCCATGTGCCTCCTCCACCAAAGTTCAAGAATAAGAAGGCGGGTTTGCAAAACCATGCCCAATTAGAAGTCATAAATGTCTTCGGCAAAGCTCTTGGTGACGTAAAAAGCTGGTACTGATTATTGGAGTCGTGGTGGGATGAAAAGGAGAAGATAGAGGAAGATTCCATTATGTTTATTAAGTTTCAATGCCCTAATCTGATAATCGACATAATGGAGGAAACACCTAGAGGTTTGCCGTTCTTAATGGGGATCCTATCTACAAAGAGCATGCTAGGTGACTTCAATTCAAGGGTTTTTGCTAATGGGAACCTCCCAAAAGAGACATTGCTTCTGATGGATGGAGGGTTCCTCAATTTTCGTAGGGGAATGGGATGAGAATTGAAGAAGTCATTTGAGACTATAAAACAAAGCGCTTATTGGGAGGCAACCCAAGTTCAATTTTTATTTTTAGTTTTTATTAAGTTTTATATTAGTAGTTTTGAATTTGCATTTATTTAGGATTTAATAAAATTGCTTCTATCATGGTTTTATAGGTTATTCAAGTCAAATTCAAGTGTGGTGCCCAATTTGTTCCATGTGTTTAGCCTATTCTCCAAACTTAGCGGACAAGGAGGAAGATTGCTATATTTTCAGGGAAGTCCTCTGCTTTAATTTTTTCTATTATAGCCATTGAGGACAATGTCTAGTTTAAGTTTGGGGGTATTTTAGTGTCGTACTGCATATAGTTAGTTATCTGCATAGTAGTTTATTTTTATTTTTTATGTGTTAGCATTATGTTTTATTAGGTTGCATATAATACATGGTATTTTTTTTTTTTGCATCTTCATATATGTGTTCATGTAGCATAATTGCATTTTTTTTATTTTTGCATGAATCATGTGATAGGTTGGTGTGGTCTTAGCTCTACTATGATAAGATTGGTTTTGCATGTTAACTTGAAGCAGTGTTGATAATTGATGATGAGTTCTAATTTTAATCATGATGATAATCGAAAGCCTGTCTGAAACTTATGTAATGTAGGTTAGCACTTAAAGTTTAACTGTTTTAATGCACTTGGTTCAAGGGTTTCATAATTTGTTTTTGAGGGAAAATCTTTGTTAAAATTTAAGAAAATTAGTGAACTGGCGGTAAAGGTTGGAATGACGTAAAACCTTGAGTTTGGGGGAATCTATGGGATATATATAGTAAAAAAAATTGATGAAAAGAAAAAAAAAATAGAAAATCCAGAAAAAAGAAAAAAAAGAAAAGAGATGATGAAAAAAATAAAAAAGAAAGAAGAGAAAAACTGTGGTTAGTTTTGTTTTGGGGCCTTTGTTACTTGAGAAAAACGCATAGAAGAAGTGTCTTAACACCTAGCGCCCTAAGGTCTTATATGGTCTGGGAGTCGTTGGTTGAAAGCTCTCTAAGGGGTGGCCCTATTAGCCTAATGGAAGGAAACATTGCACAGCCATGAAAAAAAAAACACGAGAAAGAGCAAAAATGCCTTCGTGGTTGAATAAAAGTATAAATAAATCCTGTATTTACCCTTAGATTTGGTAATTGCTTAGTTTTAACCGGAGTTGTCATGTTCACGAAAGTAATTGAATTGGAACTGAAATTTTCCTTCTAAGAAGTTTGTTATATGATTATCTTGAACTATGGTTGGATATAATGGTTAACACGCACACACGCACAACATGGGTGATGACATGTTTGGGTTGACTAATTGGTTAGAGTTATGGATTTTGAATTGATTGGATATATTATTTGAGGACCAATGGTATCTTTGAGGCCTGTTGCTTATATATATCATCTTGATTTATTACTTAGTTAAGAGGTATATTAGGAAGTAGATTATGCATATGCATTCATTTAGTTGAGTTATTTTGTTTATTTTTAGTTCTTTTATGTTTTTGCTTGAGGACAAGCAAAGGTTTAAGTTTGGGGATATTTGATGAGTGAGTTTTATACCCATGAATTGGATATAGTCGGGCTTAATTTGTTGTTGTTCTCAAGTCTTTTAGAATATTTTTTATGTGTTTATGTCTATTCATGCATGTTTTACATTGTTTTGTAGGATTTGGGACAAAAGTTACTTGGATCGACGTTCGGGGTGGCTAGATTCACGTTTTTGGCTAGTCATTTACACAGTAGTCACTTCAGAGTCAATTTGACTATAGCTACGGACATTATTTCGAAACACTCAAAGAATGAAAGTTGTAGATCTGCTTTTCCTCTTTTCGGAACATTTTGAATCATCAAAATCGGAGTTCGGACGAAGAAGTTATGGCCATTTCCCAAAGGACGTCGGAGTAGAAAATGTTAGAAAAAGTGGTGGCAAAAGCGCCCATTTGAAAGCTTAATTACGGTGCCACGGGCGCTAGGGAAAGCGATTTCTTAGCGTCGTGCCTTGATCCCAAAGGTCAAGTCTGGGAAGGGTTTAGTGATGGCATGGACGGAGCGTTTTGGGGTAATTTTGACACCTTTTGACTCCAAATTGGATTGGGTTTGTTCTAAACTAAAAATTGGACATGTAACCTATAAATACATGATGTAAGGCATAAAAAAGGGAGATTACATAGCTTAGCCTAGATTAAACACTCCTTTAGATTAGAACATAACCCTAGTTCTTATTAGTTTTGGAGATTGAAGCAACTTGGAGACCATTGAATATTCAAAAGGGGAGCGAAAAGAGGAGTCTCGAGGCTCTTGACAATAGATTATATTCTCTTCTCTTCTCTTACTTTTATCTTTTAATGTCTATTCAATTGTGAATTCTTGATTTTAATTCATTAATTATGAACTAACTCTTTCATTAAGATTTCAATTGAACTTTTTATGATTATGAATTGATTATTTGATTTATTCTAATTATTTATGTTGAAGTGAATTGTTCATCTTGCTTTTTGCTTATTGATTAATTATCTCGATCAGTAATTACCTTGTTACTCTAGAAGGAATTGAGAAAGGAATTCTAGGGTTAGAACTGGGCATGGTGAATAATTAGGTTTGTGAATAGAATGAGAATATCTATTTGCCGCATGTAACACATAAGGAATTGGGGTTATAATGAGTTTAATTCAATTGTTTTGCATAGAGATATAGCAAAATTAATGGGTTAAATAGAAGGCAAATGATCACTTGAGAAAGGGCTTTTGGCACTTGAGAATTCCTCATTAATAATTCAAGAGACATAATAATTGGGATACTTGGATAATTGGTTTATAGTTCATAATTGGGGATAGTTGAGTCTTAATCTTTATTTATCCTGAATTCATTCGTTAAAGTCTTAGTTTTAATTGATTAATTTAGTTTTCTTAATTAGAAAAATCACAATATGCGATTGTTTAAATAGAATTGAATTGGTTAAGAGTTAGTAATTTGTAATTTTTATTAAATAATTCCTCGTGGGAGCGATACTCTACTTTCACTTTATTACTTGTTGATAGTGTATACTTGCACGTTTTCATTGATTATGAAATCGATCAACAAGTTTTTGGCGTCGTTGTCGAGGAATTAATTTAATATTTTTTTATCAATATTAATTTCAATCAAATTAGTCTTAATTTAATCATTTTTATTTTTAATTCTCTTCCTATATTCCTCTCTTTTTAGGTACCATGGAAGACTTTGCGTATCAATGGCCATACAGGAACATGACTCAACCAAGGGGAGCGGAGATTGACAGACTCGAGAAACTTTCTGCATTGTCAGAACAGATGGAGACACTTTCGAGGATGTTTGAAGCTTTTAAAGCTCAACGTCGTTAAAGTGTGGCAGTTACTTGTGATTATTGTGCTAGAAATCATATGAGTCATCAATACGCCATCAGTTTCGAGCCGGTACAGTATAGTAGCGATTATCCCAACAATTATGTCTATCCCAACAACTATCATCATGATTGGGGGTATCACCCGAATTTTTCATGGAGTAACAATCAAGATCATTTTTATGCTCCAAGTCCAACATACCCACCGGATTTCTCGTGTCCACCTCCACTACAACAGGAAGAACATTCAAATTGGGAGGAAGCCTTGGAAAAATATATTAAAGCTTCTGAAAAGAAACACGAGGAACATTAAAAGAAACTTAATCAAATGGAGTTGAATATACAAAGTCAGAATGCATCTATCAAGAATCTGGAAAATCAATTGGGGCAGATAGCACATGTGTTGAACAATCGTCCTCAATACACTTGGCTCGATGACATGAATTCTGAGATTGTTGTGAGCCCGAACCAAATCTACAACCCGGATGTGCCAAATGATATAGATGTTGAAAGAGAGGAAAGACTTGGGGACCAAGAGAAAAGAGATCAAGCAAAGATCTAACTTTGAGTACCAACGAAGATGAGCCAATTTCATTAGTATCCCATGTGCCTCCTCCACCAAAGTTCAAGAATCAAGGCGGTTTTGCAAAACCATGCCCAATTAGAAGTCATGTCGTCAAGAAAGCTCTTGGTGACGTAAGAGCCGGGTACTGATTGTGGAGTCATGGTGGGATGAAAAGGAGAAGATAGAGGAAGATTCCATTATGTTTATTAAGTTTCAATGCCCTAATCTGATAATCGACATAATGGAGGAAACACCTAGAGGTTTGCCGTTCTTAATGGGGATCTATCTACACAAAGAGCATGCTAGGTGACTTCAATTCAAGGGTTTTTGCTAATGGGAACCTCCCAAAAGAGACATTGCTTCTGATGGATGGAGGGTTCCTCAATTTTCGTAGGGGAATGGGATAGAGAATTGAAGAAGTCAGGCTGAGACTATAAAACAAGCGCTTATTGGGAGGCAACCCAAGTTCAATTTTTATTTTTAGTTTTTATTAAGTTTTATATTAGTAGTTTTGAATTTGCATTTATTTAGGATTTAATAAAATTGCTTCTATCATGGTTTTATAGGTTATTCAAGTCAAATTCAAGTGTGGTGCCCAATTTGTTCCATGTGTTTAGCCTATTCTCCAAACTTAGCGGACAAGGAGGAAGATTGCTATATTTTCAGGGAAGTCCTCTGCTTTAATTTTTTTTATTATAGCCATTGAGGACAATGTCTAGTTTAAGTTTGGGGGCATTTTAGTGTCGTACTGCATATAGTTAGTTATCTGCATAGTAGTTTATTTTTATTTTTTATGTGTTAGCATTATGTTTTTTTAGGTTGCATATAATACATGGTATTTTTTTTTTGCATCTTCATATATGTGTTCATGTAGCATAATTGCATTTTTTTATTTTGCATGAATCGTGTGATAGGTTGGTGTGGTCTTAGCTCTACTTTATGATAAGATTGGTTTTTGCATGTTAACTTGAAGCAGTGTTGATAATTGATGATGAGTTCTAATTTTAATCATGATGATAATCTCGAGCACATGTCTGAAACTTATATGTAGGTTTAGCACTTAAAGTTTAACTGCTTTTAATGCACTTGGTTCAAGGGTTTCATAATTTGTTTTTGAGGGAAAATCTTTGTTAAAATTTAAGAAAATTAGTGAACTGGCGGTAAAGGTTGGAATGACGTAAAACCTTGAGTTTGGGGGAATCTATGGGATATATATAGTAAAAAAAATTGATGAAAAGAAAAAAAAAATAGAAAATCCAGAAAAAAGAAAAAAAAGAAAAGAGATGATGAAAAAAATAAAAAAGAAAGAAGAGAAAAACTGTGGTTAGTTTTGTTTTGGGGCCTTTGTTACTTGAGAAAGTACGCCCGAAGGGGTGTCTTAACACCTAGCGCCCTAAGGTCTTATATGGTCTGGGAGTCGTTGGTTGAAAGCTCTCTAAGGGGTGGCCCTATTAGCCTAATGGAAGGAAACATTGCACAGCCATGAAAAAAAAAACACAAGAAAGAGCAAAAATGCCTTCGTGGTTGAATAAAAGTATAAATAAATCCTGTATTTACCCTTAGATTTGGTAATTGCTTAGTTTTAACCGGAGTTGTCATGTTCACGAAAGTAATTGAATTGGAACTGAAATTTTCCTTCTAAGAAGTTTGTTATATGATTATCTTGAACTATGGTTGGATATAATGGTTAACACTACACACACAAAACATGGGTGATGACATGTTTGGGTTGACTAATTGGTTAGAGTTATGGATTTTGAATTGATTGGATATATTATTTGAGGACCAATGGTATCTTTGAGGCCTGTTGCTATATATCATACTGATTTATTACTTAGTTCGTAGGTATATTAGGAAGTAGATTATGCATATGCATTCATTTAGTTGAGTTATTTTGTTTATTTTTAGTTCTTTTATGTTTTTGCTTGAGGACAAGCAAAGGTTTAAGTTTGGGGATATTTGATGAGTGAGTTTTATACCCATGAATTGGATATAGTCGGGCTTAATTTGTTGTTGTTCTCAAGTCTTTTAGAATATTTTTTATGTGTTTATGTCTATTCATGCATGTTTTACATTGTTTTGTAGGATTTGGGACAAAAGTTACTTGGATCGACGTTCGGGGTGGCTAGATTCACGTTTTTGGCTAGTCATTTACACAGTAGTCACTTCAGAGTCAATTTGACTATAGCTACGGACATTATTTCGAAACACTCAAAGAATGAAAGTTGTAGATCTGCTTTTCCTCTTTTCGGAACATTTTGAATCATCAAAATCGGAGTTCGGACGAAGAAGTTATGGCCATTTCCCAAAGGACGTCGGAGTAGAAAATGTTAGAAAAAGTAATAATAGCGGTAGGCGCCCATAGAGAAGTTTAATTAGCTACGGGCGCTAGGGAAGGCGATTCTTAGCGTCGTGCCCAGTCTTTGAAGTATTTGGGGAAGGGTTTGGTGATGGCATGGACGCGTTTTGGGCGAATTTTGACACCTTTTTGACTCCAAATTGGATTGGGTTTGTTCCTAAACTAAAAATTGGACATGTAACCTATAAATACATGATGTAAGGCATAAAAAAAGGGAGATTACATAGCTTAGCCTAGATTAAACACTCCTTTAGATTAGAACATAACCCTAGTTCTTATTAGTTTTGGAGATTGAAGCAACTTGGAGACCATTGAATATTCAAAGCAGGGAGCGAAAGAGAGTCTCGAGGCTCTTGACAATAGATTATATTCTCTTCTCTTCTCTTACTTTTATCTTTTAATGTCTATTCAATTGTGAATTCTTGATTTTAATTCATTAATTATGAACTAACTCTTTCATTAAGATTTCAATTGAACTTTTTATGATTATGAATTGATTATTTGATTTATTCTAATTATTTATGTTGAAGTGAATTGTTCATCTTGCTTTGTGCTTATTGATTAATTATCTGATCAGTAATTACCTTGTTACTCTAGAAGGAATTGAGAAAGGAATTCTAGGGTTAGAACTGGGCATGGTGAATAATTAGGTTTGTGAATAGAATGAGAATATCTATTTGCCGCATGTAACACATAAGGAATTGGGGTTGTAACGAGTTTAATTCAATTGTTTTGCATAGAGATATAGCAAAATTAATCTGGGTTAAATAGAAGGCAAATGATCACTTGAGAAAGGGCTTTTGGCACTTGAGAATTCCTGTTAATAATTCAGTAGACATAATAATTGGGATACTTGGATAATTGGTTTATAGTTCATAATTGGGGATAGTTGAGTCTTAATCTTTATTTATCTGAATTCATTCGTTAAAGTCTTAGTTTTAATTGATTAATTTAGTTTTCTTAATTAGAAAAATCACAATATGCGATTGTTTAAATAGAATTGAATTGGTTAAGAGTTAGTAATTTGTAATTTTTATTAAATAATTCCTCGTGGGAGCGATACTCTACTTTCACTTTATTACTTGTTGATAGTGTATACTTGCACGTTTTCATTGATTATGAAATCGATCAACAAGTTTTTGGCGCCAGTTAATAGGAATTAATTTAATATTTTTTATCAATATTAATTTCAATCAAATTAGTCTTAATTTAAACATTTTATTTTTAATTCTCTTCCTATATTTCTCTCTTTTTAGGTACCATGGAAGACTTTGCGTATCAATGGCCATACAGAGAACATGACTTCAACCAAGGGAGCGGAGATTGATGACTCGAGAAACTTTACGCATTGTCGAGAGCAGATGGAGACACTTTCGAGGATGTTTGAAGCTTTTAAAGCTCAACGTCGTTAAAGTGTGGCGATTACTTGTGATTATTGTGCTAGAAATCATATGAGTCATCAATCGCCATCGATTTTGTAGAATGCAGGTATAGTAGCGATTATCCCAACGATTATGTCTATCCCAACAACTATCATCATGATTGGGGTATCTTAGAAATTTTCATGGAGTAACAATCAAGATCATTTTTATGCTCCAAGTCCAACATACCCACCGGATTTCTCGTGTCCACCTCCACTACAACAGGAAGAACATTCAAATTGGGAGGAAGCCTTTGAAAAATATATTAAAGCTTCTGAAAAGAAACACGAGGAACATTAAAAGAAACTTAATCAAATGGAGTTGAGTATACAAAGTCAGAATGCATCTATCAAGAATCTGGAAAATCAATTGGGGCAGATAGCACATGTGTTGAACAATCGTCCTCAATACACTTGGCTCGATGACATGAATTCTGAGATTGTTGTGAGCCCGAACCAAATCTGCAACCGGATGTGCCAAATGATATAGATGTTGAAAGAGAGGAAAGACTTGGGGACCAAGAAAAAGAGATCGGCAAAGATCTAACTTTGAGTACCAACGAAGATGAGCCAATTTTATTAGTATCCCATGTGCCTCCTCCACCAAAGTTCAAGAATAAAGGCGATTTTGCAAAACCATGCCCAATTAGAAGTCATGTCGTCAAGAAAGCTCTTGGTGACGTAAGATTTGAAGTCTGATTATTGGAGTCATGGTGGGATGAAAAGGAGAAGATAGAGGAAGATTCCATTATGTTTATTAAGTTTCAATGCCCTAATCGATAATCGACATAATGGAGGAAACACCTAGTGGTTTCTTTGTTCTTAATGGGGATCCTATCTACAAAGAGCATGCTAGGTGACTTCAATTCAAGGGTTTTTTGCTAATGGGAACCTCCCAAAAGAGACATTGCTTTCGATGGATGGAGGGTTCCTCAATTTTCGAGGAATGGGATAGAGAATTGAAGAAGTTAAATTTGAGACTATAAAACAAGCGCTTATTGGGAGGCAACCCAAGTTCAATTTTTATTTTAGTTTTATTAAGTTTTATATTAGTAGTTTTGAATTTGCATTTATTTAGGATTTAATAAAATTGCTTCTATCATGGTTTTCTGAGGTTATTCAAGTCAAATTCAAGTGTGGTGCCCAATTTGTTCCATGTGTTTAGCTTTATTCTCCAAACTTAGCGGACAAGGAGGAAGATTGCTATATTTTTTGGAAGTCCTCCGCTTTAATTTTTTCTATTATAGCCATTGAGGACAATGTCTAGTTTAAGTTTGGGGGTATTTTAGTGTCGTACTGCATATAGTTAGTTATCTGCATAGTAGTTTATTTTTATTTTTTATGTGTTAGCATTATGTTTTATTAGGTTGCATATAATACATGGTATTTTTTTTGCATCTTCATATATGTGTTCATGTAGCATAATTGCATTTTTTATTTTTGCATGAATCATGTGATAGGTTGGTGTGGTCTTAGCTCTACTATGATAAGATTGGTTTTGCATGTTAACTTGAGCAAGTGTTGATAATTGATGATGAGTTCTAATTTTAATCATGATGATAATCTGAGCTGTCATGTCTGAAACTTATGTAAAGAGTTAGCACTTAAAGTTTAAACTGTTTTAATGCACTTGGTTCAAGGGTTTCATAATTTGTTTTTGAGGGAAAATCTTTGTTAAAATTTAAGAAAATTAGTGAACTGGCAGTAAAGGTTGGAATGACGTAAAACCTTGAGTTTGGGGGAATCTATGGGATATATATAGTAAAACAAATTGATGAAAAGAAAAAAAAATAGAAAATCCAGAAAAAAGAAAAAAAAGAAAAGAGATGATGAAAAAAATAAAAAGAAAGAAGAAAAAGCGTGGTTAGTTTTGTTTTGGGGCCTTTGTTACTTGAGAGAAAGTACGCCAAGGAAGAGTGTCTTAACACCTAGCGCCCTAAGGTCTTATATGGTCTGGGAGTCGTTGGTAGAAAGCTCTCTAAGGGGTGGCCCTATTAGCCTAATGGAAGGAAACATTGCACAGCCATGAAAAAAAAAACACGAGAAAGAGCAAAAATGCCTTCGTGGTTGAATAAAAGTATAAATAAATCCTGTATTTACCCTTAGATTTGGTAATTGCTTAGTTTTAACCGGAGTTGTTATGTTCACGAAAGTAATTGAATTGGAACTGAAATTTTCCTTCTAAGAAGTTTGTTATATGATTATCTTGAACTATGGTTGGATATAATGGTTAACACGCACACACGCACAACATGGGTGATGACATGTTTGGGTTGACTAATTGGTTAGAGTTATGGATTTTGAATTGATTGGATATATTATTTGAGGACCAATGGTATCTTTGAGGCCTGTTGCTATATATCATACTGATTTATTACTTAGTTCGTAGGTATATTAGGAAGTAGATTATGCATATGCATTCATTTAGTTGAGTTATTTTGTTTATTTTTAGTTCTTTTATGTTTTTGCTTGAGGACAAGCAAAGGTTTAAGTTTGGGGGTATTTGATGAGTGAGTTTTATACCCATGAATTGGATACAGTCGGGCTTAATTTATTGTTGTTCTCAAGTCTTTTAGAATATTTTTTATGTGTTTATGTCTATTCATGCATGTTTTACATTGTTTTGTAGGATTTGGGACAAAAGTTACTTGGATCGACGTTCGGGGTGGCTAGATTCACGTTTTTGGCTAGTCATTTACACAGTAGTCACTTCAGAGTCAATTTGACTATAGCTACGGACATTATTTCGAAACACTCAAAGAATGAAAGTTGTAGATCTGCTTTTCCTCTTTCCGGAACATCTTGAATCATCAAAATCGGAGTTCGGACGAAGAAGTTATGGCCATTTCCCAAAGGACGTCGGAGTAGAAAATGTCAGAAAAGGTGGCAGCACCGGGGCGCCCATTTTAGGCTTAATTGCAGCCACGGGCGCTTAGGAAAGCAGATTCTCGATGTCGTACTTGATCTTTGGGGTATTTGGGAAGGGTTTAGTGATGGCATGGCATGGATGCGTTTTGGGTAATTTTGACACCTTTTGACTCCAAATTGGATTGGGTTTGTTCCTAAACTAAAAATTGGACATGTAACCTATAAATACATGATGTAAGGCATAAAAAAAGGGAGATTACATAGCTTAGCCTAGATTAAACACTCCTTTAGATTAGAACATAACCCTAGTTCTTATTAGTTTTGGAGATTGAAGCAACTTGGAGACCATTGAATATTCAAAGCGGGAGGCGAAGAGAGGAGTCTCAAGGCTTACGACAATAGATTATATTCTCTTCTCTTCTCTTACTTTTATCTTTTAATGTCTATTCAATTGTGAATTCTTGATTTTAATTCATTAATTATGAACTAACTCTTTCATTAAGATTTCAATTGAACTTTTTATGATTATGAATTGATTATTTGATTTATTCTAATTATTTATGTTGAAGTGAATTGTTCATCTTGCTTTGTGCTTATTGATTAATTATCTGATCAGTAATTACCTTGTTACTCTAGAAGGAATTGAGAAAGGAATTCTAGGGTTAGAACTGGGCATGGTGAATAATTAGGTTTGTGAATAGAATGAGAATATCTATTTGCACGCATATAACACATAAGGAATTGGGGTTATGTGAGTTTAATTCAATTGTTTTGCATAGAGATATAGCAAAATTAATCTGGGTTAAATAGAAGGCAAATGATCACTTGAGAAAGGGTTTTTGGCACTTGAGAATTCCTGTTAACAATTCAGTAGACATAATAATTGGGATACTTGGATAATTGGTTTATAGTTCATAATTGGGGATAGTTGAGTCTTAATCTTTATTTATCTGAATTCATTTATTTAAAGTCTTAGTTTTAATTGATTAATTTAGTTTTCTTAATTAGAAAAATCACAATATGCGATTGTTTAAATAGAATTGAATTGGTTAAGAGTTAGTAATTGGTAATTTTATTAAATAATTCCTCGTGGGAACGATACTCTACTTTCACTTTATTACTTGTTGATTGTGTATAATTGCACGTTTTCATTGATTATGAAATCGATCAACAAGTTTTTTAAGCGATTATTGTAGGAATTAATTTAATATTTTTTATCAATATTAATTTCAATCAAATTAGTCTTAATTTAAACATTTTTATTTTAATTCTCTCCTATATTTCTCTCTTTTTAGGTACCATGGAAGACTTTGCGTATCAATGGCCATATGGGAACATGACTCAACCAAGGGGAGCGGAGATTGTGACTCGAGAAACTTTCTCGCATTGTCGAGAACGAGATGGAGACACTTTCGAGGATGTTTAAAGCTTTTAAAGCTCAACGTCGTTAAAGTGTGGCAGTTACTTGTGATTATTGTGCTAGAAATCATATGAGTCATCAATACGCCATCAGTTTCGAGCCGGTATAGTATAGTAGCGATTATCCCAACAGTTATGTCTATCCCAACAACTATCATCATGATTGGGGGTATCACCCGGATTTTTCATGGAGTAACAATCAAGATCATTTTTATGCTCCAAGTCCAACATACCCACCGGATTTCTCGTGTCCACCTCCACTACAACAGGAAGAACATTCAAATTGGGAAGAAGCCTTGGAAAAATTTATTAAATCTTCTGAAAAGAAAGACGAGGAACATGAAAAGAAACTTAATCAAATGGAGCTGAGTATACAAAGTCAGAATGCATCGATCAAGAATTTGGAAAATCAATTGGGGAAGATAGCACATGTGTTGAACAATCGTCCTCAATACACTTGGCTCGATGACATGAATTTTGAGATTGATGGTGAGCCCGAACCAAATCTCCAACCGGATGTGCCAAATGATATAGATGTTGAAAGAGAGGAAAGACTTGGGGACCAAGAAAAAGAGATCGGCAAAGATCTAACTTTGAGTGCCAACGAAGATGAGCCAATTTCATTAGTATCCCATGTGCCTCCTCCACCAAAGTTCAAGAATCCGGGCAGTTTTGGAAAACCATGCCCCATTGGAAGTCATGTCGTCGGCAAAGCTCTTGGTGACGTAAGAGCTAGTACAGTTGTGGAGTCATGGTGGGATGAAAAGGAGAAGATAGAGGAAGATTCCATTATGTTTATTAAGTATCAATGCCCTAATCTGATCATCGACATAATGGAGGAAACACCTAGTGGTTTGCCGTTCTTAATGGGGATCCTATCTACAAAGAGCATGCTAGGTGACTTCAATTCAAGGGTTTTTGCTAATGGGAACCTCCCAAAAGAGACATTGCTTCTGATGGATGGAGGGTTCCTCAATTTTCGTAGGGGAATGGGATAGAGAATTGAAGAAGTCAGGCTGAGACTATAAAACAAGCGCTTATTGGGAGGCAACCCAAGTTCAATTTTTATTTTTAGTTTTATTAAGTTTTATATTAGTAGTTTTGAATTTGCATTTATTTAGGATTTAATAAAATTGCTTCTATCATGGTTTTACAGGTTATTCAAGTCAAATTCAAGTGTGGTGCCCAATTTGTTCCAGGTGTTTAGCCTATTCTCCAAACTTAGCGGACAAGGAGGAAGATTGCTATATTTTTAGGGAAGTCCTCTGCTTTAATTTTTTCTATTATAGCCATTGAGGACAATGTCTAGTTTAAGTTTGGGGGCATTTTAGTGTCGTACTGCATATAGTTAGGTATCTTCATAGTAGTTTATTTTTATTTTTTATGTGTTAGCATTATGTTTTTTTTAGGTTGCATATAATACATGGTTTTTTTTTTTTGCATCTTCATAAATGTGTTCATGTAGTATAATTGCATTTTTTTATTTTTGCATGAATCTGTGTGATAGGTTGGTGTGGTCTTAGCTCGGCCTATGATAAGAATGGTTTTGCATGTTAACTTGAACAGTGTTGATAATTGATGATGAGTTCTAATTTTAATCATGATGATAATCTGAGCCTGTCTGAAACTTATGTAACCGGTTAGCACTTAAAGTTTAACTGTTTTAATCCACTTGGTTCAAGGGTTTCATAATTTGTTTTGAGGAAAATCTTTGTTAAAATTTAAGAAAATTAGTGAATCTGGCAGTAAAGGTTGGAATGACGTAAAAGCTTGAGTTTGGGGGAATCTATGGGATATATATACTAAAAAAATTGATGAAAAGAAAAAAAAATAGAAAATCCATAAAAAAGAAAAAAAAGAAAAGAGATGATGAAAAAAATTAAAAAAAAGAAGAGAAAAACTGTGGTTAGTTTTGTTTCGGGGCCTTTGTTACTTGAGCAAGTATGCCCGAAGGGGTGTCTTAACACGTAGCGCGCTAAGGTCTTATATGGTCTGGGAGTCGTTGGTTGAAAGCTCTCTAAGGGGTGGCACTGTTAGCCTAATGGAATGAGACATTGCACTGACCATGAAAAAAAAACACGAGAAAGAGCAAAAATGCCCTCGTGGTTGAATAAAAGTATAAATAAATCCTGTATTTACCCTTAGATTTGGTAATTGCTTAGTTTTAACCGGAGTTGTCATGTTCACGAAAGTAATTGAATTGGAACTGAAATTTTCCTTCTAAGAAGTTTGTTATATGATTATCTTGAACTATGGTTGGATATAATGGTTAACACGCACACACGCACAACATGGGTGATGACAGCTTTTGTTTGACTAATTGGTTAGAGTTATGGATTTTGAATTGATTGGATATATTGTTTGAGTACCAATGGTATCTTTGAGGCCTGTTGCTATATATCATACTGATTTATTACTCAGTTCGTAGGTATATTAGGAAGTAGCATATGCATTCATTTAGTTGAGTTATTTTGTTTATTTTTAGTTCTTTTGTGTTTTTGCTTGAGGACAAGCAAAGGTTTAAGTTTGGGGATATTTGATGAGTGAGTTTTATACCCATGAATTGGATATAGTCGGGCTTAATTTGTTGTTGTTCTCAAGTCTTTTAGAATATTTTTTATGTGTTTATGTCTATTCATGCATGTTTTACATTGTTTTGTAGGATTTGGGACAAAAGTTACTTGGATCGACGTTCGGGGTGGCTAGATTCACGTTATCGGCTTGTCATTTACACAATAGTCACTTCAGAGTCAATTTGACTATAGCTACAGACATTATTTCGAAACACTCAAAGAATGAAAGTTGTAGATCTGCTTTTCCTCTTTCCGGAACATCTTGAATCATCGAAATCGGAGTTCGGACAAAGACGTTATGGCCATTTTCCCAAAGGACATCAGAGCAGAAAATGTCAGAAAAAGTGGTAGCACCGGGGCGCCCATTTTAGAAGTTTAATTGCAGTATTTGGGCGCTAGGGAGCAGATTCTCATGTCGTGCTTGATCTTTGAAGTATTTGGGAAGAGAACTTAGTGATGGCATGGGCGCGTTTTGGGTAATTTTGACACCTTTTGACTCCAAATTGGATTGGGTTTGTTCCTAAACTAAAAATTGGACTTGTAACCTATAAATACATGATGTAAGGCATAAAAAAAGGGAGATTACATAGCTTAGCCTAGATTAAACACTCCTTTAGATTAGAACATAACCCTAGTTCTTATTAGTTTTGGAGATTGAAGCAACTTGGAGACCATTGAAGATTCAAAGCAGGAGCGAAAGAGGAGTCTAAAGGCTATTGACAATAGATTATATTCTCTTCTCTTCTCTTACTTTTATCTTTTAATGTCTATTCAATTGTGAATTCTTGATTTTAATTCATTAATTATGAACTAACTCTTTCATTAAGATTTCAATTGAACTTTTTATGATTATGAATTGATTATTTGATTTATTCTAATTATTTATGTTGAAGTGAATTGTTCATCTTGCTTTGTGCTTATTGATTAATTATCGATCGATAGAATTACCTTGTTACTCTAGAAGGAATTGAAAGGAATTCTAGGGTTAGAAGCTGGGCATGGTGACATATGACTTAGTTATTTGCACAGTGAATAATTATGTTTGTGAATAGAATGAGAATATCTATTTGCCACATGTAACACATAAGGAATTGGGGTTGTAACGAGTTTAATTCAATTGTTTTGCATAGAGATATAGCAAAATTAATCTGGGTTAAATAGAAGGCAAATGATCACTTGAGAAAGGGCTTTTGGCACTTGAGAATTCCTGTTAACAATTCAGTAGACATAATAATTGGGATACTTGGATAATTGGTTTATAGTTCATAATTGGAGATATTGGAGTCTTAATCTTTTATTTATCTGAATTCATTCGTTAAAGTCTTAGTTTTAATTGATTAATTTAGTTTTCTTAATTAGAAAAATCACAATATGCGATTGTTTAAATAAAATTGATTTGGTTAAGAATTAGTAATTGGTAATTTTATTAAATAATTCCCTCGTGGGAACGATACTCTACTTTCACTTTATTACTTGTTGACCATGTATACTTGCACGTTTTCATTGATCGAAATCGATCAACCGAGTTTTTAGCGTTGTTATTAGGAATTAATTTAATATTTTTTATCAATATTAATTTCAATCAAATTAGTCTTAATTTAAACATTTTATTTTTAATTATCTTCCTATATTTCTCTCTTTTTAGGTACCATGGATGACATTGCGTATCAATGGCCATACACGAACATGACTCAACCAAGGGGAGGCGGAGATTGACAGACTCTAGAAACTTTACGCATCGGTGAGCAGATGGAGACACTTTCGAGGATGTTTGAAGCTTTTAAAGCTCAACGTCATCAAAGTGTGGCGATTACTTGTGATTATTGTCTTTGGAAATCATATGAGTCATCAATGCGCCATCGATTTGAGTAGAGTCTAAATATATAGGCGATTATCCCAATGATTATGTCTATCCCAACAACTATCATCATGATTGGGGTATCCCGGATTTTTCATGGAGTAACAATCAAGATCAATTTTATGCTCCAAGTCCAACATACCCACCGGATTTCTCGTGTCCACCTCCACTACAACAGAAAGAACATTCAAATTGGTAGGAGGCCTTGGAAAAATTTATTAAAGCTTCTGAAAAGAAACACGAGGAACATTAAAAGAAACTTAATCAAATGGAGCTGAGTATACAAAGTCAGAATGCATCGATCAAGAATCTGGAAAATCAATTGGGGCAGATTGCACATTTGTTGAACAATCGTCCTCAATACACTTGGCTCGATGACATGAATTCTGAGATTGATGGTGAGCCCGAACCAAATCTGCAACCGGACATGCCAAATGATATAGATGTTGAAAGAGAGGAAAGACTTGGGGACCAAGAAAAAGTGATCGGCAAAGATCTAACTTTGAGTACCAACAAAGATGAGCCAATTTCATTAGTATTCCATGTGCCTCCTCCACCAAAGTTCAAGAATTCAGGCAGTTTTGCAAAACCATGCCCAATTAGAAGTCATGTAAATCGACAAAGCTCTTGGTGATGTAAGAGCTAAATACTGGTTAATGGAGTCATGGTGGGATGAAAAGGAGAAGATAGAGGAAGATTCCATTATGTTTATTAAGCTTCAATGCCCTAATCGATCATCGACATAATGGAGGAAACACCTAGTGGTTTGCCGTTCTTAATGGGGATCCTATCTACAAAGAGCATGCTAGGTGACTTCAATTCAAGGTTTTTGCTAATGGGAACCTCCCAAAAGAGACATTGCTTACGATGGATGGAGGGTTCCTCAATTTTCGTGAGGGAATGGGATAGAGAATTGAAGAAGTCGGTGAGGCTATAAAACAAGCGCTTATTGGGAGGCAAACCCAAGTTCAATTTTTATTTTTAGTTTTATTAAGTTTTATATTAGTAGTTTTGAATTTGCATTTATTTAGGATTTAATAAAATTGCTTCTATCATGGTTTTTCTGAGTTATTCAAGTCAAATTCAAGTGTGGTGCCCAATTTGTTCCATGTCTTGCCTTTATTCTCCAAACTTAGCTAGACAAGGAGGAAGATTGCTATATTTTCAGGGAAGTCCTCTGCTTTAATTTTTTCTATTATAGCCATTGAGGACAATGTCTAGTTTAAGTTTGGGGGCATTTTAGTGTCGTACTGCATATAGTTAGTTATCTGCATAGTAGTTTATTTTTTTTTATGTGTTAGCATTATGTTTTTTTTAGGTTGCATATAATACATGGTATTTTTTTTTGCATCTTCATATATGTGTTCATGTAGTATAATTGCATTTTTTTTATTTTTGCATGAATTTGTGTGATAGGTTGGTGTGGTCTTAGCTCGGCCTATGATAAGATTGGTTTTGAATGTTAACTTGAACAGTGTTGATAATTGATGATGAGTTCTAATTTTAATCATGATGATAATCTAAGCCTTTTACTGAAACTTATGTAAGCAGGTTAACACTTAAAGTTTAAATTTTTAATCCACTTGGTTCAAGGGTTTCATAATTTGTTTCTGAGGGAAAATCTTTGTTAAAATTTAAGAAAATTAGTGAACTGGAGGTAAAGGTTGGAATGACGTAAAAGCTTGAGTTTGGGAGAATCTATGGGATATATATACTAAAAAAATTGATGAAAAGATAAAAAAATAGAAAATCCGTAAAAAGAAAAAAAAAGAAAAGAGATGATGAAAAGATAAAAAAAAAAGAAGAGAAAAAGCAGTAGTTAGTTTTGTTTGAGGGCCTTTGTTACTTGAAAGCAAATGCTTAGAAGGGTGTCTTAACACCTAGCCCCTAAGGTCTTATATGGTGCGGGAGTCGTTGGTTGAAAGCTCTCTAAAGGGTGGCTTTGTTAGCCTAATGGAATGAGACATTGCATGACCATGAAAAAAAAAAAACACGAGAAAGAGCAAAAATGCCCTCGTGGTTGAATAAAAGTATAAATAAATCTGTATTTACCCTTAGATTTGGTAATTGCTTAGTTTTAACAGGAGTTGTCATGTTCACGAAAGTAATTGAATTGGGCCGAAATTTTCCTTCTAAGAAGTTTGTTATGTGATTATCTTGAACTATGGTTGGATCTGATGGTTAACATGCACACACGCATAATGACATGGGTGATGTGAGGTTTGAGTTGACTAATTGGTTAGAGTTATGGATTTTGAATTGATTGGATATATTGTTTGAGTACCAATGGTATCTTTGAGGGCTGTTGCATATATATCATCTTGATTTATTACTTCGGTTCGTATGTATATTAGGAAGTAGATTATACATATGCATTCATTTAGTTGAGTTATTTTGTTTATTTTTAGTTCTTTTGTGTTTTTGCTTGAGGACAAACAAATGTTTAAGTTTGTGGGTATTTGATGAGTGAGTTTTATACCCATGAATTGGATACAGTCGGGCTTAATTTATTGTTGTTTTCAAGTCCTTTAGAATATTTTTTATATGTTTATGTCTATTCATGCATGTTTTACATTGTTTTGTAGGTTTTGGGACAAAAATTACTTGGATCGACGTTCGGGGTGGCTAGATTCACGTTTCCGGCTTGTCATTTACACAACAGTCACTTCAGAGTCAATTTGACTATAACTCCAGACATTATTTCCAACCACTCAAAGAATGAAAGTTGTAGATCTACTTTTTCTCTTTTCCGGAACATCTTGAGTCATCGAAATCAGAGTTCGGACGAAGAAGTTATAACCATTTTCCCAAAGGACGTCGGAGCAGAAAATGTCAGAAAAAGTGGCAGCGCCGTGGCGCCCATTTTAGGCTTAATTGCAGCGCCAGGGCCCTAGGGAGCAGATTCTCAACGTCGTGCCCAGCGCTGGGGCACTGGGGAAGGGCTTGGTGATGGCCTTGACCTGTTTTGGGCGAATTTTGACACCTTTTTGACTCCAAATTGGATTGGGTTTGTTCATAAACTAAAAATTGGACTTGTAACCTATAAATACATGATGTAAGGCATAAAATAAAGGGAGATTACATAGCTTAGCCTAGATTAAACACTCCTTTAGATTAGAACATAACCCTAGTTCTTATTAGTTTTGGAGATTGAAGCAACTTGGAGACCATTGAAGGTTCAAAGCAGGAGCGAAAAAGGAGTCTCAAGGATACTGACAAGAGATTATATTCTCTTCTCTTCTCTTACTTTTATCTTTTAATGTCTATTCAATTGTGAATTCTTGATTTTAATTCATTAATTATGAACTAACTCTTTCATTAAGATTTCAATTGAACTTTTTATGATTATGAATTGATTATTTGATTTATTCTAATTATTTATGTTGAAGTGAATTGTTCATCTTGCTTTGTTCTTATTGATTAATTATCTGATCAGTAATTACCTTGTTACTCTAGAAGGAATTGAGAAAGTAATTCTAGGGTTAGAACTGGGCATGGTGACATGTGACTTAGTTATTTGCACCGTGAATAATTAGGTTTGTGAATAGAATGAGAATATCTATTTGCCGCATGTATCACATAAGGAATTGGGGTTGTAACGAGTTTAATTCAATTGTTTTGCATAGAGATATAGCAAAATTAATCTAAGTTAAATAGAAGGCAAATGATCACTTGAGAAAGGGCTTTTGGCACTTGAGAATTCCTATTAACAATTCAGTAGACATAATAATTGGGATACTTGGATAATTGGTTTATAGTTCATAATTGGGGATATTGGAGTCTTAATCTTTATTTATCTGAATTCATTCGTTAAAGTCTTAGTTTTAATTGATTAATTTAGTTTTCTTAATTAGAAAAATCACAATATGCGATTGTTTAAATAAAATTGATTTGGTTAAGAGTTAGTAATTGGTAATTTTTATTAAATAATTCCTCGTGGGAACGATACTCTACTTTCACTTTATTACTTGTTGACCGTGTATACTTGCACGTATTCATTGATTGCGAAATCGATCAACAAATATGAGAGGAATTATCCTACTCATGATCTAGAGTTGGCAGCTATTGTTTTTGCACTAAAGATTTGGAGGCATTACTTGTATGGGGAGAAAGTGGAGATCTTTACGGATTATAAAAGCCTCAAATATTTCTTCACTCAAAAGGAACTCAATATGCGACATCGACGTTGGCTTGAACTGTTGAAAGATTATGATCATACCATCCAATACCATCCTGGAAAAGCAAATGTGGTAGCTAACGCATTGAGTAGAAGATCGTATGCGGGTACGAGTGCGATGTTATCAATGCAGAGACCCATTTTGTATGACTTGCAAAGGATGGAGATAGAGATAAAGACTCCAGGGACCCACGTGATGATGGTGAATATACGAGTAGAACCGATTTTAATTGTTAAAGTTAAAGCTGCTCAAGCTACAGACCTGGAGCTGATGCATATGAGGAAGAAAGTACAAGAAGGTGCTATGCCAGAAGTAAGAATCGATGAAGAAGGAATACTTGAGTCAACTCAGAGACTTTGTGTTCTAACGATCCACGAAAGTTAAAGTATAAAATCATGATGGGGCGCTAACACACCATTTTCAATCCATCTGGGAGTACCAAAATGTATCATGATCTTCGACATACATTTTGGTGGGGCAATATGAAGAGGAGATAAGTATTTGTTTATCTCAAGGTGTTTAACTTGTCAAAGAGTCAAAGCGCGAACATCAAGTACCAAAAGGTCCATTGCAACCACTTGAAATTCGAGAATGGAAGTGGGAGCACATTACCATGGATTTCAATTCTTGGTCTTCCCAAGGTTTCTCAAGGCATAGATGCAATTTGGGTCATTATTGATAGATTGACCAAGTCTGCTCATTTCTTTACGAATACGAGAAACTTATACACTTAAGCGTCTTGCTCGTATGTACATAAGCGAGATTGTAAGACCGCATGGTATGCCAAGTATCCATAGTTTACGATCGAGACCCAAGATTCACTTCACGATTTTGGGTTAGTTTATAAAAAGCTATGAGCGCAGATTTACGATTTAGTTGGCATATCATCATCCTCGCAGACGAGAAAATCGAGAGAGGACTATTCAAATTCTTGAAGATTTATTAAAACTCTGTGTCCGTGACTTCAAGGGAAGTTGGGACAAGTTCTTACCATTGGTGGAGTTTTCTTACAACAATAGTTATCAAACAAGTATTGGCATGGATCCATTCGAGGCGTTGTATGGAAGAAAGTGTCATTCTCCGGTATCTTTGGGATGAGGTGGGTGAAGCAACGTTGTTGGGACGAGAGTTGATACGTATGATCTACGGAATTGATTCAAACGATCCGAAATGATGTATAAAAACCTCCACAAGACCCAAAAAAGAGTTATCTTTGATCTTCATCGAAAGGACGGGAAATTTGATATTGGAGATCATGTGTTGTTACGTGTTGCTCCATGGAAAGGAGTTACGAGATTTGGAAGCCCATTTTTAATCCTCGATCGAGTAGGGACTGTAGCCTATAGACTCACTTTACCACCAAGTATGTCTCGTATTCATAACGTTTTTCATATATCCATGTTACATAACTATGTGAAAGACCCGAACCACATTATTAAGTTAGAACCAGACGAAATAGCGGAAGATTTAATGTATGTAAGCAGGTTCTGTTCAAATCTTGAATAAGAAGGAACATATTCTACACTCGAGGATATACCTCAAGTCAAAGTTTTATGGAGGAACAACGATGTTGAGGAAATGACACAGGATTTAGAATCACGAAATGAAATCAAGGTATCCTTACCTCTTGACATACAGTACATACCCTAATTTCGAGGACAAAATTTCATAAGAAGGGAGATTGTAAGACCCCAACTTTTATGAATAAAGATGAATTTTCTATAATTATCAATTTTGAATATTATGGAATGAATTTGATATAATGTTATAGTTGTGGGTAATAGTTATAAATTTTGCAAAAGTGCGCAAGTTGTTATATAATATTCGATTGGTTAGGGAATATTCGTTTTAACGGGGAATATTAAATGCAGCGGCACAATCATTAGTGGACCCCTACAATGGAATTATTGTCGGATTGAGAAAGCGACAAAATATTTTATGAAAATAACGATGGAAGTTTTATCGTTAGCTATTTGAAACACCGGTGTTAAAATGCGAGAATACGTGTGGTTGCATAGTAGGACACGATATTTATTATTGATGCTTACGTGAGAAGTCACTTAGTTTTGTTCAATTATTACTTCAGTAATTGTTGCATAGTATATCACGTTAATTGATTCAATTATTGTCGATATTTTATATATTATTAAATCAATAATTAAGGCGATGAAGTTATTAATATTATTATTTACAATATTAACGATGTCAGAAGTTACGCGAGAAGAGGTTTGGTCACCTAATTGCGCGCTTGATAGGGAGAAATCCTTATTGGAAAGCCCCTCTTTCACAGGAACGACTTTGATCGATTAATAGTGTGAATTATAATAATGATGATGAAGTTTTGTTTTATTAGTATTATTAATGTAATAAAAGAGAAAAGCTTTTATATAAAAGCAGAATACTTTTATAAAGTTATTCATTTTATTAGATTATAAATAGAATATATTATATTTTATTTAAAAGATTTTGTTTTATTAGAATATTTTATAGTAACCAATACGGACCGTCTGTTTAAAAGTAAATCAATCGGACCGTTCAGAATTAGTTCTTATTCATCCATTCTCCTATAAATAGAAGCTCATTCCTTCATTATTTCTTACGAATTCATTGAAACTCTAGAGAGAAACTATAGAGAGAAAGAAGAAAAGTATTCTGCTACTTCACTACTCCTATATCAAGTTGTTCTAAGGTAAGGGATATTATTTGTTGTACTCGTAAGGGGTATTATTTCTTTCGTATTCATGAAGAGAACTTCTGTTATTCCATTTTTTTTATTTTGTTAGAATAACTCAGATCTGCTATCTCACCGTATACTTGGTGAAATTCTTCTTTATTCCATTCTTTATCATTATGTTGGAATAACTTTGTCATGCTAAGTAACGCATACATGGTGAAATTCTTCTATTATTCCATTCTTTATTATTACATTGGACCATCCTGCTTTGTGCGCTTTGGCATGACCTGGTTCCGTTATTTATTATTCTATTGGAACATCCTATCTTTCAGTGCAATTTCGCTAACTTTGGTTCCGTTATTTATTATTACATTGGAATATCACATACATGCGTTCACGCATGACACGTTCCGTTATTTATAATTACATTGGAATAACTTTTATGCATGCGATTACATCGCATGCACGGTGATTTCTTTTGTTATTCCATTCTTTATTATACTCGGTTGGTTAAAGTTTTGACTTCAATACTCCATGAAATTAGTGGAATATCCTTGATATTTGTGCTTCATCCAGTATCTTTTCATGAAAATATTCTTCTGAGCATTCTTGAATTTTACTCTACAAAGAAGTATCATGTTGACAATTTGGACGTTATTAGTTTCTGGATAAATTAATTCTTAAACTTGTTTTATTGGATTTTTATATCATTGTCATCATCCTTATGTTTATATTATGTTGAAAGTCATCGTGTGCTTTGTAGTGCATAGATGGACTTGGTATGATTATGACCATGGATTAATCGGTATAATCATGGCTAAGTAATGTTACAAATGATGTGGTAAAAGTCCTCATTGGGCGGTAGTGCATTGATGGGATGAGTTGTTGGCATGATCATGACCATTGATGAATACACGAATATCCTTGGCCCGTGAGTGCATGGATAATTTGTGGTTGTGATACTAATGAATATCCTTGGTGTAGTAGTGCGGGGATGATGTGGATTATTTATTAAGGTGAGTCGCGTGATAAAAGTGATGAAAAACTTTTAAATCATAAAAGATAGTAGATTTTATTCTCTACTTGACTCTTTTAATGGGTTGCACATTACTCAACTAAAGTTAAGCGAAGTGACGGTCGAGATAATAGCATTAGTAGTCCTCACTATTACATTAAATAGTGTGATAATAAATGTAATGAGGACTCGATTGAGTGTGGATATTATACAGATGACAATATTTTTATTAAAACTCATGACATATGTTTTTGTCAGTATTTTACACATTTGTTGTATAATTAAGTTGTATTTGAATTTTATACCATGTATTTGGAGACTCAAGATAGGTGATGTATACCTATTTTGGGGGCGTCACAGAATGTCACTCTACACCCTGACTACTCCCCGTTATATTCTCGCTTCCTGAGAAGAAAAATGGAATAAAAAGAAAAAGAGTGAGCTCAACTAGCCCAGTAAAGAATATTATGACTAAGATAATGTACAACAAATTATCGTTAGCCTTCAACAAATAAGATAAAATATAATGGACAACCAGTTTTAGATCAACGTTCACAGCGGAAATAACAATTCATTAGAAGAGTTAAGTAGAGAATGAAATCTACTATCATCTATGAATTTAAAAGTCCATCATTAATATTTTATCCCTGTAACATCAATCAATATACATCTTGCATCAAATATTCATCTTTGCACTACGGGCCAAAGATATTCATTTGTATCACCAGTTGGTCATGTTCATCTCAACACCTGTTCATCTTTGCACTACGGGCCAAAGATATTCATCAAGTAATCATTCATCTTTGCACTTCAGGCCAAAGATATTCATCAAGTATCACCATTAAAGATTGAGGATGTTGAAAAATATTTTAGAGAACGAATCCAGTGAGACAAAAGGACAAATATTAGGGATTCATACTACAGTTTATCCAAGTTCAAAAACACTCCATAATAAACCACAGTGGAGTAAAATTCAAGAATGAAGATCAAAACATGGATTCAATTTCAAGGTTAAAGGTCACAACAGATAACTGGGAAGGAAAAATAATAATTTATTTTTCTTTTGTGAACAGTACCCAGTCATGAAAAGTTCCAAATTTGATAAAAAGTTCAGACCAATATTTCTATGAAATAATATTAGATGAAGCGAAATTTCTAATCATTTCAGAAATTATAGAAGCAATAGTTACCATAGTAAGTTCAAATTTAGGAATACGAGATGAAATAATATCGCTTACGTAATATGGAGTATGAAAGAAAATAATATTTCTCACGAGTATTGCAATAAAATAATATCATTTACCTTAGTAGAAACTGGATTTGACTAGAATATCAGATATTATTCTGAGAAAATCTTGCAGAAAAACTACGCTCAAAGTATTCTTATACTCAAGAAAAATACTGACAATACTTTAGAATAAGAATTTCTGAATTTGAAATGGTGTGTTGAGAAAGGAGGGGTTCCCCCCTATTTATAGTAAAACCTCGGAGGAAAAACAAGCTTATGCGCCTAACTCATCAGCCTAACTTCTGCCTAATTTTATTATTTTCCAAAGTTTAGGGCCCACTCTTTTGAAAACATGTTTTGCAAAACCTTTGTTGGAGCTTAATACAAAGCCTAACTTCACAATTATCAATATAGGTGAGGGTCCACAATTTGGCAACACCTTACTTTGCTGACAAATTCTCACCAACCCAAAATAATGTTACACAAAGCATGCAAATACACTTTGGTTACTTCCGCCCCTCAACTTAGAAAAGCATTCAAGGAAAATTAAATCACATGTATATATATATATATATATATATATATATATATATATATATATATATATTATTTAAAACAATTATAATATATTTAAATAAATATTTTATCGGAGAAATAATTGTAATTCCACAAAAATATGCCAAACTTTCAACAATTATTTCATGCAAAAATTCCTTCATTTATATCCACATAAAATAAATATTTCCATATCATATAAATCAATAATTAATTATTTACAAATAATATTACGAATCACAATAATGACGGTAGCCGCTCCGAGGAAAGAGGGGCTTTTCGATAAGGATTTCTCTCTCACTGCGGTGCATGATTAGATGACTCTAACCCCTTTTCTCGGTGTAACTTTCTAGACATTGCCAATAATGCTATCTAATAATATTATTCAAATAATATGAATTATTGATCTGATAATGAGAAATACTGTGTAGTGACAATTATTGAAACAACAATAATATAAAATATCAACGCAACAATTATTGAATCAATAAAATAAAATATTGAGCAGTAATTATTGTAATAATTATTGCGTATAGTCTTCTTGCTACGTAAGAATCAATAATTCAAAAAATCTTTTGTGCAATACCGTGTATATCTTTTGCAACCGAGTAGTAGTATTACTATATTTTAACCATAAGGTATTCCAACAATGTTGTTAATTCGTGAACGATTACGCCGTTATTTATAAAAACTCAAATTGGTCATTTTCTTCATCCGACCGTTATTCTGTTATGGGGCCCACAAATGACTGCATCGTCGTACGGATATTCCCGACAAAAAGAATATTCCACGACCAAACGAATATTCCCCGACAAAAGGAATATTTTATAACCACTTGCTTATTTTGTAAAATTTGCACATTCCACCCATAACCAGAGCATTATATCAACTTAATTCCGTATTATTTCAAGATAATAAACAGAAAAAATTCAATTTTATTCATAATAAGTTGGGGTCTTACATTAAAGTAATTAGAAAACTTAACTAATTAGCAAAACCCTAATTTTCCATTTTTAGAAACTAATTTTGCTATTTTAAAACCTAAATAAAAATCCTAGAAAAATTAAATTTTTTGGAACCTTAGGGTTAAACCCTAAGTGTTTGCCAAGTTACCATTTAGCCATTAAATTTAAAAGCCAAATGACCTAAATGCCCCTCTTGCATTAATTGAACCTAACTTTTAAATCTAGCCAAAATTGGAGTTGCTCAACCACTCTTACTAACCCCATGTGATTGAAATCTACCCATATCAGCCAAGGATTGCCAGCCATATACATTACAACATCATTTAAATAGATTTAGAGAGAGAAAAGTATACAAATAAGTCTCATTTGCTCACCAACACTCATGAAAGACCCTCTCTATCTAAACCAACGAAAACTTTTGCTAGATCAGTCACAGAATCAAGCCCCACTATCACCATTACAGATCTAGAAGCTAAGCATCAAGAGTTTGTTTATAGAAAGGTATAAACCCTAAACCAAATCTGATCTTGAACCCTATGTTAGATGTTAGATTTTTATGTTAAAACATGTTGTATGTAGTATATATTGATGATCTGGGTTGATAGATGTTAGATCCATAACATCTATAGGCTCATATTTGATGTTTTCCAAAATCTGGAAAACCTAGAATGTGCCCGGAACAGCCTGACAACATGTTCATAGCCTCAGATATTTCAGTTATTTGTTAGTTTGTTATTGTTGTTACATCTAAGCTGAACTATGTTATTTGTACTTCATGCTTATGCCTTTATATCACTAAAACATTACGTATGTTGGATTTAATAGACGGTCAAACTAGGTCACTCATTACGGTTTGAGTTTGAAAAACCCGTAAACCTGTATGAACAAAGTTTCGACATCCTTCGAATAGAAAGCTATATCAGGAACATGTGATGTTGTTGGACTGATATGTGGTTATATTAATTTTCATTGACACATGTACTTTAAATTTAAAACTTAAGAACAACATCAGTTTAATGACCAAAACATAATGATAATCGAGCCTGAAAATGACACCATGAAACTGTCTGGGTTTCTGGGTTAGCCCTGACAACATATTTGGAGACTTAGATCTTGCATCTGAGTGATGGTATGACCTAAATAAAGGTTGGATCATGTAGTATTACATCAATACTACATGATCAATGTCTAAGATGGCCCAGATCTTGCTTTAACAAAGAATCAAAATTGGTCAAAGATGACCCCTTGAACTCTGACTGTCAGTGTTCTTGAGGCTCAAGAACACCAACAATGATGAAAAGTATCGCTTATAGCTAATAATAACGATTTTTATTATTTTTATTTTTGAATTTTCAAAAATGATTAAAAATAACAAATAAATTCTAAAAATTATAAAAATGGTTTTAAAAATTATTTTAAATTATGAAATATAACTTTTGATAATTTGGGATATTTTTCATTAATAATTATAATTATTTAAATATTAATGGTATTTAATTTATATAATTAGTATATTAAATAAATTAGAGAAAAATGATTTTAATATTATAAAAGTCATTTTAAATAAGATTAAAGTGTTTAAAAATATTTTAAATTTTAAAATGTAATTTTTGATATTTTGGAGAATTCTCATTAATAAATTAATATTAATGATATTAAATTTATTTAACTATTATATTAAATAAATTAATTTAAAAATGATTTTAATATTAAAAAATCATTTTAAATGAAAATAAAGAGTTTAAAAATATTTTAAGTTATAAATTATAACTTTCAATATTTAAAGGTAAATTTCATTAATTATTTATTATTAATGATATTAGATTTATTTAATAATTATATTAAATAAATTAGTTTAAAAATGATTTTAATATTATAAAAATCATTTTAAATGAAACTAAGGTGTTTAAAAATATTTTAAGTTATATAATATAACTTTCAATATTTAAAGGTAAATTTCATTAATAATTTAATATTAATGATATTTGATTTATTTAATAATTATATTAAATAGATAGTTTTAAAATGGTTTTATTAATTAAAAAATCATTTAAAAAAGATATAAATAAATTAAAATTATACTTAATGACTTTTAATATTTTAATAAATAATACATTAATACCTAATATTAATGGTAATTATTTAAAAATAATTTTAAATATTTGAAAAATCATTTAAAGATAATGATAATACTTTAAAAAATATTCTAAGTTATTATAAATAACTTTAATATTTTAGCAATGGTTTCTTTAATAGTTTAATATTATTTAAATATTAATGATAATAGAATTAGTTAATATTTAAATCATTTAATAATGATTCTGGTGTTTGAAAAATCATGACAAATTGTAACAAATGTTTAAAAATTATTATAAGTCAGTTAAAAATAAAATGACTGATATTTGCATCTATTGAACTTCGGAATAGAGTTTTAAACTCGATAGTTACCCGATAAAGCCGTCGGTATACCGACATATTTCAAAAATTGATCTGAACTTATATAAATTGTCTGTATACGTGTTTGTTTATGATCCAATGACTGTTAAACTTATGTGACAATGTGATTAGGCTTTGTGTTGACTGCAAACAACAGTACTATGTGATATGATATGTTATTCTAATCGATAGAATGATCTTATTACTAATAGGTCGCTATATAAAAGATAAAACTAAGTTGTGTAACTGTAAGAAGCAGACCAGGCAAGTATCTTACCTTTGCATTTACTTTATGCAATGGACATGAGTAAGAAAGTCTTAGAATTATATTATCGTTGTGCCAGATTATTCACTCTATTGTTATCGATTATGTATCCAATCATTTGTATTCATACAAGTTCTTAAATTATCCGATCATTGTTTATCAATACATTATTATTGTATAATCCAGATATTTATTATGTTCGTTAATTTCTAAATATGGTTATACAAGTGTCCCAACTTGGATAATCATTGTATTTAATCACATGTTGATACATACCTATTGATTTCCAGTATGAATACGTTGACTTAAAAGCCGTCTAAGCTATTTAACCCAGCTAGACACAGATTTAGAAATATCGTTGCACATGATAAAACTTTATTGTATCCAACTGAATTATTTTGGTTTGGATTCCCGACTAAGTATGAACATCCCGAATCTGGGAAAGTTTTATGCGCCTAAGGCGGATATGCTGAACGAAAATATTGTTCTTGTACGTAGTATTGATCAATACAGGGCACATTGGGATGATCACCCTCGCGCCCGTAAGTTATGACGATTTGCGGATGAAGTTCTGCTAAACCTTAGCGAAAATTAAAAATAATGTTTATAGTCTGTCGACTGATCCTCATTTATTGTCAGTACGTAGTTTCAAAAATTTGATATAGAATTGATATGTTGTTTATTATTGGTTCAGCTTACTTCACAACTGTTGATTCGTTGTAGAAGTGTCATTCAAAGAAAACATTTAATCCTTTCAGCTAATATCTATTGTTGCTATTACTTACCGGGTAATCAAATGCTCATCCTTGCTTAATTTAAATGTTTTCAGCTAAGTGTGAACAACCAAAAGGCTCTACTAAGAACAAAGGAAAAGGAAAAGTTGCTGAATGAATATTATGCTATATATTATGTAATAGTTTGGTTTTATTAAGATAAGGATGATATTTATTATTATCATGTATTGTAATGAATGTAGTAAAGGTTGCGTACTTGGGATTAGACTCTGATAAATGTAAGTTAAGTTTGATATTCATATTATTGTTATTATTATTAGTATTATTCCGCTCATAGAAATGGTATCGTAAAGCACCGAGTTTGGGTTTCAAGTATCTGAATTTGGGGGCCTTACATCAACGAAGGTCAGGCAGCCCTGACATCATTATCTTTTGGTAAGTAAACCCAACGAAGCATCAGAGGTGGTCCGATGATGTTAGTCGTTGAAGCACATTTTAACGTAGGTCAGACAGCCTTGACGTCATTATCCATTGGAAAGTAAACCTAATGAAGCATCAGAGGTGGTCCGATGATGTTAGCCGTTGAACGACACTTCAGCGAAGGTCAAGCAGCCATGACATTATCAGCCGTTGGCAAGTAAACCTAGCAAAGCATCAGAGGTGGTCTGATGATGTTAGTCATTGAAGAATATTTCAACGAAGGTCAGGCAGCCCTGACGTCATTATCCATTGGCAAGTAAACCCAAAGAAGCATCAGAGGTGGTCCGATGATGTTAGCCATTGAAGATCATTTCAACGAAGGTCAAGCAGCCTTGACATTATCAGCTATTAACAAGTAAATCCAACGAAGCATCAGAGATGGTCCGATGATGGTAGCCATTGAAGGACATTTCATTGAAGGTTAGGCAGCTCTGACGACACAAATTGTTGGCAGTAACTCCAACAAAGCGCAGGAAAAACCTGGTAATACAAACCAGGGAAAACCATCATCATCGGGGAGGACCGATGATGGAATCTATTATATAAATCTTCATCAGACAAAGCACAATTCACCAAGAGTCTCTCATATATAAGAAGGGCTTTTATAGTGTAAAGTCTGTGTTGAGGGTTAAGGACTTTGGTGATAACCCCAATGTTAACATCCTCTGGTCTCATTCATGGAGTAGTCTTCATTCCATACATTTAACATACATTCACATCATGCTGCATTACATTTGCATCATGATTATCTTGTCACATTTCAAGTGTCTACTGGTCTTTATCCTATCCATGCCATTACATTGCATGAATATGATAAAGAGGGGCATCTGTAGACACTCAAAATTTTGCATTCCTATTACTAACCTTGCAGGAGGGAAAAATCGTCTTCCAAAAACAACCTTGGAAGTTAAATTAGCTTAATCCCGGAGATAACCATGGGATACTCAGTTTTTAATCTCGGAGACAACCCCGAGATATTCAGTTGTAATCCAGGAGACAACCCCGGGAGATTCAGTTCCAACCTCGAATATAACCTAGAGGGATGCAGTTCCAGTTCTAGAGATAACCCTAGAGAAGTTAGTTCCAACCTCAGATATGACCCTGAGGACATTCAACATTCACAGCAGCCCAATCTCAGAGATAACCCTGAGCAACGACTGTTACATCAGCATAGAGCCGGGGATAACCCTAGTAAGGGGAAAAATCAAAATTTTGACACCTTGATACTACATTCACGTCGTCTCAGCATCATTACAATCCATACTACACACAGAAGTGTCCCACAAGAACCATAGCTCAAATCCCTAGTGACTACTACACACGACAGCACACCATATAGAATTTGAAGACTTGAAGATATGGTCATGGACCCATCTTCCCAGCTTTATACAACCTCTTATCCCATGTTATTACGTAGCTCTCGATAACAGCACTCCAGAAAGGTGTAGCATGCCTCAATCGGATTCCCGGATTGAAAGTTATCAACGTCGGGATTTTTATTGTCCCTCTTCTGTTCTTATTTTTTGGTGTTCTCATGTTAGGTGAGATTTGTTTGAAAAAACAAGTTGTGAAAAGGTCCGACATTTATATATCAACAATTTGACTATAAGATTCGCCAATTGGTTTTTTAAATGGTTGTACCAACACAACCGAGAAAAGGTTTGCACATTGACCCAGTGATGTGACACTGCTAAACGAGTCTGTGAAACCGAGATTCGTTAGGTTCCGGGGACTTGCTTATCTGGAGGGAAGGTGTTAGGAACCCTCCGACATCCGTGTTACCACGGTGACCACCACTTTTCAATTAAACTGTTATATGAATGTGTGTGTGTGTGTTAATGTGCAATTATTTGGAAGTAGTGCTATGCCTCGTTCGCACTTATATACAAAGGGTTTGAATTTGTGTAAAAATTCAGTTTTAACAAGATATAGAAGTGATGTTTTGTAAAAGAGGTTTTTCAAACCTTGTGCTCAATAGTAATTGAGGCCTTTGATACTTCCATTTTTTATTAAATGTTCGGCTTGATTACTTTTATTTTTGAGATGCGAAGCATCTTCGAGAAAATAATATACAAAGTAGTGCCGAACTCCTCATGGGCATGAAAGCCATCTAAGGAAATTCAAACACCGTGAATAATTTACAAGTTGTTTACAGCCGTAAATGTCCATCATAGGAACCGAATCTAGATTCAGTAGACCGAATCTAGATTTAGTAGACTGAATCTGTGATCACATGATTCTTAGGCTCACATGATGTAGTAGTTTATATGAAAGTTGTAAGCAGTTATATATATAAAAGCTGTAAATATATATATATATATATATATACAGACATGATCAACCACCACGAAGAACCTCCATGGGGGATTGAAAATGTAAATATATAAAAGCGATAAATATATATATGGACATGATCAACCACCACGAAGCACATCCACGGGGGATCAGAAATGTAAATATATAAAAGCGGTAAATATATATATAGAGAGATATGATCAACCACCACGAAGCACCTCCATGGGTGATCAGAAATGTAAATAAAGCAGTAAAAGACGATCAACCACCATGAAGTAAACTCCAGGCGGGATGAAATGTAAAGAAAGCAAAGAAGATTTATCAACCGCCACTAAGTAAACTCTAGCGGGACTTAAATGTAAAGAAAGTAATAAAAGGCCACGTAAGTAAACTCTGTGCCCATGAAATGTAAAATATATATATATATATATATATATATATATATATATATATATAGTAGTATATAAAATCCATATATATAAGTGGATTTTATATCATGAGTTATTGCTTTTATATATATACATATATACTTTATATATAAAGCATGTTGTTGAACTGCATTACGATGAGCATGGATTTATATATACTTATATATATATATATATATATATATATATATATATATATATATATAAGCAATAAATGCTAGAATATAAAATCTGTGCTCATTGAGCGAGTTCACAACAGTTCATATATATGTATATATATACAAAAACAATAAACGCTCAGGACGTAAGTCCAGGCTCAATCGAGGCATAACTCTATAATGTTAGTCCATATATATATATAAATATATATACAAAATGAAATAAAAATCCACAGACCGAAGTCCAGGCATACACACGTAACTCGACTCTCAACGTGAAGAATGATGTGTGCAAGATATGGAGAAAAGACTTTAAAAGGTGTAAGAAGGCTTATAGTGGACTGCCAAAGACGACTTCTATAGCTCTAAATGGATGAACATTCGGCTCCCGCCAGTAAAAATATGACAATATATGAGCTCATAAGTGTTTAAAATGAGAAAGCACTCAGTTTATAGTGTGTACAGAGTAAATTGGACAGGGCTTCCTCACCTTTTCTCTTGCAAATATGGCCACCCCAAGCCCTCTATTTATATAGGGGGAAGCATTAGGTGTACCTGCAGCTGCCCGGGGTGCCCCGAGCAATGTGGGTCCTGCCATCTCGAAGTACGTTTACTCGAACGACGCACTATTCGCTCGAACCTTCATAACTTTTAATCCGGGAGTCCAATGGAAGCGTGACATACCATTCCAAATATCTCTTTCTAAGAGCTATGCAATGATATAGGATTTTCCCTTTTTTGATTCTAGGAAGATGGCTCCATGACCGAAATGGCATTTTCTGGGTTTCTGTCAAGCAGTCCGTTAAGCCGTTTTGCTTAATTTGTGCTCGGCAGTTAAGATATGGTTCTTGTGGGACTTCTTTTGAAGAAGTTTGAGTTGAAATGAGTTGATATGATTTGAGTTGAAGTTGAGTTGGCAAAATGACCATTTTGCCCCTCCCGGGGTTATCTCCGGTTTTTGCGTAGTTATAGAGTTTTTTCTCAAGGTTATCTGTGAGATTGGCCAATGGTTGACTCTGAATGTCCTCAGGGTTATCTCTAAGGTTCGTTTGACCTCCCGGGGTTAATTCTGAGATTTTCACTTGATCTCACAGGGTTATTTTCGAGGTTAGAACTGACTTTCTCGAGGTTATTTCTGTGGTTGGCAACTAATTTCTCGGGGTTATATCCGAGGTTAGAAAATTGATTTCTCGGGCTATCTCTAGGGTTAGAATTGATGTTGTGGTCCTCCAGGGTTATCTCTAGAGTGTGAGAAAGACGCTTTTGTCTTCATGCATTGTTAGTAATTGGAAAATGAAATTTCGAGTGTCTACGAATGTCCTTCTGTATCATCTTCATGCAATGCAATGAAATGGACATGATAAAGATTACTAGACACTTGAAATATGACAAGGTATTTTGAATGATGCAAATAACAATTTAATGAATGTTATGATGAATGTTAAAATGCTTTCACAAATCGCAGTTCGCAAATCGCATATCGCATTTTGCACTTCGCACTTCACCTTTGGTCAATCGCACTTCACAATTCACACATCGC
The DNA here is from genome assembly GCA_020205605.1 of Panax ginseng. Classification (NCBI taxonomy): domain Eukaryota; kingdom Viridiplantae; phylum Streptophyta; class Magnoliopsida; order Apiales; family Araliaceae; genus Panax; species Panax ginseng. Next base: position 109,508,038 of record CM035131.1, on the reverse strand, counting down.
ATTTCGCATATTGCAAATCAAAATTTGCATTTCGCACATCGCACATTGCCAATCACAAATCTCTTTACCTTTATCGGTTATTATTGATGCTTATGCCGGTGTTGACTCCAACAGTTTGGCTTTTTATCGGTGTTGCTGATGCTTGTTTGATGAAGATAAGTTGAGATGTTTTCTACATCTCTGTTGGGGATGAAGTTCTGAATTCATCGGACCTTCCCGATGTATACACTAGTAGTTTACAACGGTGCCTACCCTGCTGGTAGTTTTCTACACTGACATCGCCAAACTATTTTGGTTCCCACTCGAACGGTGGTATACAAAGCTTTCATCGCTGAAATGGCTTGATGTTATGAAGAATTGATGCCAATGGTTTAGAATACTGGTTCTTCCGATACCTTCACTGAAGTAATATTTAATGGCTTAATTCACCAGACTCTGTCTAATGTTACGCTAGATTAATGACAACCAATTGATGTCTATGACGGAATTTTCCTCTAATCTAGACATTTAATGTGCGTACATATTTAAATCTACAGGAGATGCATGCTAAATGTTGATGGAGATGTACGCTGATGTAGCGCTTTTGCACATTTGCAGATCATGCATGATGTGATGACCTAAATTTGTCCTTAAGAGTCTATTGTCCTAGGTTGATGCACATTTTAAAGTGTCTGGAGTAGAAACTTACCTCACCCTTTCTGAGGCAATTTGGAATTTCTTTTTGTTGTTGGGGTGCTCATGCCCCATTCCCTTGATCTTTTGATTCGCAACCCGGCTGAACTGATGATCTGAATGCTGCTGACATCCCTGGAGAGTATAACCCGTTCTTTCACTGCCTAGATTTGAACTTCGGTGTCAAGGTCTCAACTCGTGAGGACTTGACACAGGTTGACACATTTGATGGTGAGGATTTCATTCTCTAGACCTTTCATCATTGGCCTTCTTCTATTGAGTTAAGGACTTTTTTTGAAAAATTTCCCATTCTTCTGTAGGGGCAAGCATACGTCGCCATGATTTCCTTCAGGAGTTCTCTCTTTTCTTTTGATGAGAAGCTTGATCTCGCCTTAAACTCCTTCCGTTTCTTGAAATTGGAAAATGCCCTAGTCCTTTCGCATGTTGTTGTCGGGGATTCATATGGGAAACTCTCTTTGTTGACCAAGTCGCGAGTGAACAATATCCTGTACATCAAAAGAGAAAGATGTACAAAAAGCTTGACGACTTGGCCGTCAGGATTAGTATACTCTTGTGAATAAGGCATTTGAAGTACAAATTATGAAATGGAATAAGTTATGAAATCGCAAGGAAATTTGTAAACATCCATGGTCATCTTCTCTCTAGACGTTATTCTTCACAGAATTGACTTCATATGACGCATACACTATGAGTGACACAACTCTTAGTAGGGGATTTACTTTTATGCCTTGACAAATTTTCTTTTTTTCTCGCCTAATCTTGTCTCATTTTCTTAGGCTATTCAAAATTACCCATGTAACGAGTTTTGGACCAATGACTCCCAAACCGGAGGGCTTTAGGGCACTAGGTGTTAAGACACCCCTTCGGGTTTACTGGCTAGAGTAATAAAGGCCACACTTCAAGATAAGTCAGGCGATAGTCTGTTTATTTCTTTGCCTGAGTTCGCCATGTCCGTTTTCTTAGGCTCTAAGTCACCCAATGTAATGAGTGTTAGGCCGATGACTCCCAAACCAGATGGCTTTAGGGCACCAGGTGTAAAGACACCTCTCGGGCTTAATTACTTGAGTAACCTACGCTACGATTCAGATCTGCTCAGGTTTTGCCTTTTTTTTTTAATTTCCAATGCTAATTTTCTTAGGCGCTAAGTTACCCAATGTAACGAGCGTTGGGCCGATGACTCCCAAACCAGATGGATTTAAGGCAACAGGTGTAAAGACACCCCTCAGGCTTAATAACTCGAGCAACCTAGGCCACGATTTGAGACATTAGGCTGGCAACTTATCTTTTATCTTTTCATTGCCATTATTTTTGCCATAGCTTCATACCCCATAACTAAGAGTCAGTGCAATCGCAAAGTGCAGACATGCATATAAGGTCAAGTTTGTTCCAAAAATTTCTTTGAACTAGGATGTTGTGCCCAATCAAAAGGTTGAATAGTCTTAATTCTCCAATTGTTCCCGTGATTCTCGCCCCACGGACACTTATGAAAATTAATCCCATTCATAACAAGTTAAGTAAAATCCTTTTCTAAGAATACTTAACATGCATCTTATCGCTAATGTATGTAAATAGAGATTGAAAGCTCATAAAGAGATGAGAGAGTCATACCTTAGATGTGGATTATTCATTATGAGATTAGTATGATTGGAAAAGAACAAGTGATCATACCAAATTGCCAGTGAGATGATGTGAGGGAAGCTCCGATGATGATGTACCATGCTGATGGTGATGACTGGTGCATTTTCCTCTTTAGGATGGTTGATAAATGCCCCAATATTGAGTTGTCACTGTTTTTGACACTGCCCCGGCCTTGTTGTAAGGGTCCCAATATCAGGGTGTTACTAATTTTGAAATTACCCCAGCCTTGCTTGTTGTCTGGGATATTTTCTTTTAAAGATGGACTGATAAGATGCTGAGATTGCAAGAGGCTTTTACTTTTGTACCATATGGTGAACAAGTAGTAGATTTGGGCTTTGGATGCCCTCAATCATTGTTCATAACTTGTTCTCGCAATTGGCATTGATGGTTTTCTTCTGATTTGATGAAAACTTGTGATTGAGGGTGTCAGCTCTTTGAAGGTCCTCGCTCTGGTTGTCTTAGTGTATCGCTGTTTCTTTCTTTCTGGGATTTGTGCCAGATTTGATGGAATGACATTGAAGTGTTGTGGTATTTTCTCAACATGGGTCACTGACTTGGAGGATTGTTCTTTGAGGCGCATCGCACCATTAATGGCCGCCACGTACTCGTAGTGCGCGGAGATCGTTTCATGTAGTTTCGATGGTGAGTGAATGATTTGAGAAGTGTTAGTTTGGGTTTTTTGGGTTTTTTGTTTGGTTTGACTGCACCATAAATGGTTGCCTATGTACTCCCATTGATAAGGGGAGATCAGGTCTTTCGTAGTTCAGGCTAGATGAGTTGAAACCTGACTGATTTGATTTTTTTGATTTTAATTTTTTTATTTTTTATTTTTTTGATTTTTTGATTTTTTCAATATTTACATGCATGGAAAATAAAAGGCATACTGTGAAGAAAGTGATACCGTCCCAACATCTTCTGGAACTCATAACTTTAACCCCTAGATCTACATATTCTTGGCTAGTTGAGGCCTAATAGTCCAGTTGTCAGTGGTAATGTTGCCTTCAAGGTTCGCGATAGAGGTCACCTCTTGATCCTAAATATCTTCGCTTATGGCCATAACTTGATCGCCCCCTGATGCAGTACATTCCTCATGGACACTTGAATTGGACCCATCGTAAAAAGGGATGAACTCTGGATTCTTTAATGGGTTGGCTTCCCCGACAATCTCACCATCTTTTCTTTCATCTGTTCCTTCGTATTTTTCTTGGGCTTGAGAGGATTTGACCATGAAATCTCCCTCGAACTATGGTTGCATTTTTTGTAAGGAATTTTCCCTTTTGGCTTTTCCTTCCTTGGACAAGATTAATATTTCCTCCTTATCATCCAAGGTGATAAAATCAAGAACGTGGTTGCTATCTTTGGACCAGAAGATGTTTGATGTTGGCGGAGGAATATCCTTTGGGGATTCCTGTGTCTCCTTTATCATTCGATGCATTAGGATCAGTCCTTCTGTGTTCTTCCAGGATTGGTGCTCATGGCCTTTACCTCCTCTGAATTGCCTGTCTCGAGTGGACATATTAATCTTTTTATTTCCTTTTCGCTTTTTCTGGTCATGAGGAATTCTATCTTCAGCTCTTCATTTTCAATGAGTTCCTGGATTTTATGTCGCAAAGACCAACATTCCTTAGTCGTATGTCCAAGTGAGTTAGAAGGTAGAGACACATCTTTGTGGAATCATAAATCTTTATCTTGGGATTTATAGGAGGCAGCTGTGACGCCCCCAAAATAGGTATACATCACCTATCTTGAGTCGCCAAATACATGGTACATAAATTAAATACAAACTTAATTATACAACTGTCGGGTAATATACGACAAAACATAGCTGAGAGTTTAAACAAGAATATTGCCTTCTAGACAATATCCACTCTCAAATTCAATCCTCATTACACTTATTATCACACTAAGTAGTGAGGATTGCTAAAACAACCATCTCGGACCGTCACTCTATTCCCCAACTAGTCCCAGCTATATTCTCATTTCCTGAAGAGAAAAAGAAAGCAAAAGGGTGAGCTCAACTAGCCCAATAAGAAATATTATGACTAAGATAATGCGTAATAAATTATCATTAGCCTTTAACAAAGGTTGTTAAACCGATAAAATACACATCAAGTTTAGGTTAAATGAATAAGCAATCCATTAGAAGAATCAAGTAGAACATAATGTCTACTATCTCTTCTAGATTAAAAGTCCATCGTTAATATTTCATTCTTATAATACTCAACAACAGTTCTTTATTATACCCAAGACAAAGAGAACTTTCATCACCTGTCTTCACCTGAACCACCAAAGATTATAGTTAAATTCACAATTCATATTTATAATCATGTAAATCAACTGTTTCTCCTTGCCATAAAAGCTTAATAGAACGTTTACTCAATATCCTTACCCCAAAGGCAAAAGATATTCAAATGTAATAACAATGATCATACCAATCAGTTGTCTACCTTTGCACTAATGGTCAAAGATATTCAACTATAAAACCAATGGTCATGATCATACCAATCAATTGTCTGTCAGTGCACTACGGCCAAAGACATTCAACTATTAACTAATGGTCATGATCCTGCCAATCACATCATCGAATTATCCATGCACTACGGACCAAGAATATTCGTTATTTATCACCAGTGGTTATGATCATGTCATACACCTGTCCATCTTTGCACGTAAGCCAAAGATATACAACTATAAAACCAATAATCAACAGTCCATCTATGCACGTAAGCCAAAGATGACTTTCATCACAATATAAGCATGAGGATGATGACAATGACATAAACATTAATCAAACGAAATCAAGGATAAATATTAAAGACTTTAAATTTATCCAGAGTTTAAAAATATCCAAATTGTCAATACGACACTTTTTGTGGAGTAAAATTCAAGAATAATATTCACGTACCAAAGATAATTTGGACAGAAAAGAAATATATTTTTCAGGTAAATAGTATCCCGTGAATAGTAACTCATGAATAGTAACTCGTGAATAGTAACTCATGAATAGTAACTCGTGAATAGTAACTCATAAATAGTAACTCGTAAATAGTACTTCATATTCGTACATAGTACCGTATACATAAATAATGTCATATACGCAAATAGTGCCATATACATAAATAGTGCCGTATACGTGAATAGTGTCGTATACGTGAATAGTGTCGTATATGTGAATAGTAACCCCACCACAAAAAGATAAAGTTTCACAATAAAATCTATATCAATATTTATAACACCTTAATCCAAATTTTATAAATCACTTAATAATCTCATAATCTAATATTATTAATATTACCACAATATTTTAATCATTTCTTAAACTTATAAATAATTTATTTTAATTGTTTATACTTTACTAATTAATGTATTTAATCATCCTAAAATGCCAAACTCATAAGATTTCATCACCAATAACCAAAACTCTCATCAAAAATCTCCATATACCTTATATAGGATTCTCAAGCCATAAAATCCTATTTTCCAATTTTCTTACTTCACATAACATATTTAATTCATTTACTCATAACTAGCCCATTTGTATGAAAAATACCAAATCAGTACAAACAAATTTTCTTTTTGGGATTTAGCGTAATATAGTCCCATATTGAACATATATTTTTTCTTAATTTTTAAAATTCATTTACTATTTTCATATGGCTAAAAATATTTAATATTTAGACATTTATCAAAAACTATACTTTTGTCCAAAAATTCCAAAATTTAGGTGGTATATATCGTTATATAGAAGTACTCCCAATAAAAATTTTACCAATTTTGGAGTTAACCACGAGGAGTTATAAGAGTTTACTTTTAAAATAGTCTTTTCCCATAAAATTCATAACTCCTAATCTATACATCCAAAAAATCGCCATTTTGGACACAATCTAGAAAACTCATCAAATTATCATTTCTAATTTTTCCGAATTTTTGAGGGTCGAAAAAATTACAAAATCGCTCTCAAGCGTAAACCCCTTACTTACAATCGGTTGAACAAAAATAATATTCCTTACTTAATATTGAGCTAAAATAATATTCCTTATGAATATTAAACGAATATAATGAATATTGAATGATAATAATATTTATACTTAATACAAAATATAATATCTCTTCAGAATATAAAAAAATAATAACCCTTACCTCAGAAGAAGATCAGATATTTGGAGTAGTGAAGTAGCGCATTTACGCTTCTTCTTTCTCTCTAGAACTTCTATCTCTATTGCTTCTATCTCTATAATTACTCTTGTGAGACATAGTGAATTGGTTAAAAATAATGAAGGAATGAGCTTCTATTTATAGGAAATTATAGTTTCTATAATTGCACGTTTTGGGACTCGAAATATGACAGTACAATACCTTCATCTTTTCTTTCATTTTTAATTTAGTCGTGCAAGTATTATCAAACTTGCACCACCTCCCATAATAGTAAATCATGTGAATCAATAGTAAATCATGTGACTCAATAGTTCTAAACATGTGAAAAAATTAATTATAGTATAGTACCTTCATCTATACCTTCATTTTTAATTTAGTCATGCAAGTATTACCAATCTTGCACCAACTCCCCTAATAGTAAATCATGTGAATCAATAGTACACACATGTGAACACATAGTTATAAGCATGTGAATTAATAGCAATTAATTTCTCATTTATCCGATTAATTACCCAATTGGTTAATATAACTTCCATACATCAATTATTATCGAAATAAATGTCGATTTCCACTAACACTAATAATCCCAACACAATGGAACTATCAATTTTATCTTTAATCAACACGAACTTATTCATCATTAATATTATAACTCATAATATTTAACAACCAGTCATTCCTGGGAAAGAGGGGCTTTCCGATAAGGATTTCTCCCTATCATGCCCGCAATTAGATTATCTAACCTCTCCTCGACAACTTCTAGACATTGTCAATATTGAAAATAATAATATGAATAACTTTGTCATCTTAATTATTGATTTAATAATATAACATATTATGCAGATGATACTGTGACAATAATTGAATCAATAATATGAGAGATATGATGCAAAAATTACTGTAGCAATAATTGAGTATAACTGAGGGACTTCTTACGTAAGCATCAATAATCAATACCATGTGCTACTATGCAACCAAGCGTATTACTATAGTTTTATCACCGATTATTTTATGAAAACTTTCTTACTTTGAAAAATTTTCAAATATCACCCTTAACTTTAAACTTTTATCAATTTAACTATTTACAAAAATAGAAAAATTGAATACTTTTATTTCATAAAATTTGGGATCTCACAGCAGCAACTCAGTAATCCATCCTTTGCTTATTAGAAAGTATAACATTTCTTCATTTGATTTGCTCAAAGGGGTGAATTTTTGGGCGCTTATGGAGGTTGTTTGATCTTTCTTCTTTTAGAATTCGCATTCCCCCGAGCGATTTTTTCACTGGCGGGATCTTCTAACAATTTTATCAATCCCCTTTTCTTCTCTTTTTAGCCTTCTTTGATCTTCTTCACTCAGCTGACTCATCATGGAGAGATATGGGTTTGCATTATGGTTGACCTTTTTTTTCACTTGGCTTTCTGATAGTTGAGTGAAAAACTGCCTTGTATCCTGATGTTGTCGCACTATAAGCTTAGCAAGCAAATTTACTTGATTCTGGATCGTCTCTAATTTTTGTATTACTACCATACCCTCCTCTGAGTTTTTCCACTTTAGGACATTTGATCTGTGCCTTTGGGGGTATTCCTCTATCCTTCGTATGTACTTATGATTTGGATACATTTAAGCACTTCCTGACCCGATCATGTTTACTTCATCCGTATCATGCTGCAACGGAAGGTTGGTGTTGACATTTTGTTGGTCAGGTTGTTAGACCACAATACTGCCACTTTCGATCAGATTTTGAATTTTATGCTTTAAAGACCATCAATCTTGTGTATCGTGTCCTGGAGACCCTGAGTGGTAAGCACATCTCTGGCTTAGATTGTACCTTTTGCTCCCTGGTTCCAGAGGTGGAGCCAGTTCGGTAATTTTCTTATGATTCATCAATATCGCTAATAAATTTTCAAGAGAATCGTCTAGTGGAGTGAACACCCAATTTTTTGTTCTCTCAAATTTTCCTTTCCTGTCCTAGAATTGGTTAAATGCAACCTATTGCTGAAATGGTAGATTGTCTCAGTTTTTCCAAATGGGGGGACTGTAGGTTGGTCTACTAGCTTGCCCCTGTACAAGAAGGGATACATCTTCAGTGCCTTTATCGGGTACCCCCTTGGGATCGCTAGCATACTTGCCAATCTGTATATGCTTTGCGACTGCTTCCAAGGCAGTAAAGTCTTTAATCTTGCTTTCCTTTAGACCCATCTTTGCCATTTCGCCATGTTTGATCATTTCCAAGAATGGCTTTCCTATGCCTGCTAGGATTCTCTCATTGTAAGAAGCCTCTTGGATATTAATAAACGTTATTACCATCTCAGTTTCTGTCATTGATGGAATGAATTGTGCTGCTAGATGTCTCCACCTTTGGGCATATTCTCGGTAAGATTCAGTACTTTGCTTTTTGACTTTAGTCACTTGGTATCAATCTGGTGCCATTTGTGACTAAAAACTGTACTGATTTAGAAAGGCGTGGTCCAATTCTTCCTAGTTGTGGATTTTGGCATTATCAAGTCGGGCGTACCAGGCTTTAGCCTCTCCAGTAAGACTCTTTTGGAAAAGCTGCATTCTAAGGCTTTCATATTCAACATAAGACCCTAGTTCACCAATATATACTTTTAGGTGCGTATAGGGATCGCCTTCCCCATTGTACTTTTCAAACTCTGGGAATTTGAATTTGTCAGGATATCGAGTCCCTAGGAATATGCAGAGATCTAAATAGGTGACACTTCCATAGTTCTAGTCCCTTTGATTGACCGGATAGTTTCCTCCATTTGTTGGAGTTTCTTTCTTATATCCCCAGATTCTCAATCATCCCTGAGTTTTGTGATTTTAGGGGTTTTGTTGGTTTTGTCCAACTGAGATTCAGGGACTGGAATTTCTTTGTCTGGGTCCTTGGTTCCTCCTTGTGCAGAGGATTCTGTATGTATGGGGACTCGTGGACCCTGAGTAGACTGATGTAGTTCTTTGAGCATAACAACTAACTCTATAATTTGATAACTTAATATTTTGAACTCCTCATGAGGGACAAGAGTAAGATTAGACTGGCCAGATGAAGCCATTCTTAGCTGTAGGCTTACTTCCTTTTTGGACTTTGAACGGGTAACAGGACCAATTATTTCCCTACAAAAAGACTTACGCAGTTTAGTCTTAGGGAATGTATAAATGTTACATGCTATGTGATGTATCCGTTTTAGGAATATTTTCCTGCAAATTGGATGATAGCATGTCAAGTTTTAATATGCATGTACACATATTCCTTCATATTTTCCATTACATTGAGATTGACATGGAATGAAATTACAAGTAATTGAATTTACAAGTAATTAAAATGAGAAGGTATGAAGAGACGTTCCTCCGCGTTTGGTTTATCAGAGGCTGACCTATCTTAGGTTACTTTTGCAGCTTTTTGGCATGAAGGTTCCCATATCATCGCAATTTACTCGACGGGAAGTTAATTTGGTCTTTCAACTGGAGCGAATCTGGGTGGTGCCTTTCCTCAGCCTCGTTGGAATTTGTCTCCCTATGAGTCCAATAATCAAACACCGACATGATAGCCTCCTGGTGAAGGGACCACACAACATAAATTCACATACAACGTGTCTCAGCGTATTAAAATGATGACATGTACGAAGCACTAATATAACAGGCAGATATGGTGCGAAGCACTAAGTGCAGTAAGTAAATGCATTCATACACATTTTTAAATGTAAATGCAACATCCACACACAAGCATATAACAACTTTGAAAAGTTTATAGTAGCGGCTTAAATCCTCTTACTGGAGTCCCCAGCAGAGTCGCCACCTGTCGACGTCGGAATTTTTATTGTCCCTCTTCTGTTCTTGTTTTTTGGAGTTCTCATGTTAGGTGAGATTTGTTTGAAAAAACAAGTTGTGAAAAGGTCCGACATTTATATGTCGACGATTTGAGTATAAGAGTCGCCAATTGGTTTTTTAAATAGTTGTACCAACACAACCGAGAAAAGGTTTGCACATTGACCCAGTGATGAGACACTGCTAAATGGGTTTGTGAAACCGAGGTTCGTTAGGGTCCGGGGACTTTCTTATGTGGAGGGAAGGTGTTAGGCACCCCCCGACATCCGTGTTACCATGGTGACCGCCACTTTTCAATTAAACTGTTATATGAATGTGTGTGTGTGGGTCAATGTGGAATTATTTGGAAGTAGTGTTATGCCTCGTTCGCACCTATATACAAAGGGTTTGAATTTGTAAAAATTCAATTTTAACAAGATATAGAAGTGATGTTTTGTAAAAGAGGTTTTTCAAACCCCGTGCTCAATAGTAATTGAAGGCATTAATACTTCCATTTTTTATTAAATGTTTGACTTGATTGCTTTTATTTTCGAGATGCAACGCATCTTCGAGAAAATAATATACAAAGCAGTGCCGAACTCCTTATGGGCATGAAAGCCATCTAAAGAAATTCAAATACCGTGAATAATTTACAAGTTGTTTACAGTCGAAAATGTCCATCACGGGAATCGAATCTAGATTCAGTAGACTAAATCTGTGATCACATGATTCCTAGGCTCACATGATGTAGCAGTTTATATGAAAGCTGTAAGCAGTTATATATATAAAAGCTGTAAATATATATATATATATATATATATATATACAGACATTATCAACCACCAAGAAGCACCTCCATAGGGGATCGAAAATGTAAATATATAAAAGCGGTATATGTATATATATATATATATATATATATATATATATATATATATATATATATATGGACATGATCAAGCACCTAACGAAGCACCTCCATGGGGGATCAAAAAATGTAAGAAACATAAAAGCGGTAAATATATATATAGAGACATGATCAACCACCATGAAGCACCTCCATGGGGGATCAGAAATATAAATAAAGCAGTAAAAGACGATCAACCACCACGAAGTAAACTCCAGGAGGAATGAAATGTAAAGAAAGCAGTAAAGACGATCAACCGCCACAAAGTAAACTCCAGGCGGGATGAAATGTAAAGAAAGCAATAAAAGGCCACGAAGTAAACTCCAGGACTGACAGAGATATATATATATATATATATATATATATATATATTTAAAAGCAGTAATGCTCATGATATAAAATCCAGGCTCATCGAACAGAGTTCGACAATAGTTCATATATATGTATATATATACAAAAGCAATAAACGCTTCGGATGTAAGTCCAAGCTTAATCGAGGCATAAATCGATAATATTAGTCCATATATATATATATATATATATATATATATATATATATATACAAAATGAAATAAAAAGCCACGGACCGAAGTCTGGGAATACACACGCAACACGACTCTTAACGTGAAGAACGATGTGTGCAAGATATGGAGAAAAGACTTTGAAAGATGTAAGAAGACTTATAGTGGACTACCAAAGAAGACTTCTATAGCTTTAAATAGATGAACACTCGGCTCCCACCGGTAAAAATATGACAATATATGAGCTCACAAGTGTTTAAATTGAGAAATCACTTAGTTTATAGTGTGTACAGAGCAAATTGGACAGGGCTTCCTTTTCTTTTCTCTTGCAAATATGGCCACCTCAAGCCCTCTATTTATAGAGGGGGGAGCCACATGTGTAGGCAACGTGAGTCCCACCGTCTCAAAATACTGCACTCGAACGATGCGTTGTTCGTTTGAACCTTCATAACTTTCAATCCGGGAGTCTGATGGAAGTGTGCCATACCATTCTGGAAAGCTCTTTCCAAGAGCTATGCAATGACATAGGATTTGCCCTTTTTTGATTCCAGCAAGATGGGTCCATAACCAGAATGGCATTTTTTTGGTTTTCGTCAGGCAGTCCGTTGAGCCATTTTTCATAGTTTGCGCTCGAAAGTTAAGATATGGTTCTTGTGGGACTTCTTTTGAAGAAGTTTGAGTTGAAACGATTTGATGTGATTTGAGTTGGAAAAATGACATTTTTGCCCCTCCCGGGGTTATCTCCGATTTTGGCGCAGTTGTAGCAGTCTTTTCTCAGGGTTATCTCTGAGATTGGCCTACTATTGACTCTGAATGTCCTCAGGGTTATCTCTGAGGTTGGCTTGATCTCCCGAGGTTGACTCCAGGCTTTGCACTTGATCTCTCGGGGTTATTTTTGGGGTTAAAACTGACTTTCCCGGGGTTATTTCTGGGGTTGGCAACTGATTTCCCGGGGTTATCTCCGGGGTTGGAAAATTGATTTCCAGGGCTATCTCTGGGGTTAGAATTGATGTTGTTGTGACGCGCTCAAAATAGGTCCAATCCATCCAACCTATTTTGAGTCGCCAAATACATGGTATAAAAAACAACTATAGCTTTATTACTACAATTGTAGTGCAAAATACAACAACACATATGTTGTGAGTTTAAATACCAACTGTGACTCTGGACACCAACTTGTGTCAGCACCTCACATTGATACCTTACATAAAGGTACAGTCAAAAACAGTTTTTAGAAATTAAAATCTTTGGGAAGTGCTCAAGGAAACCTTCGTACATGGGAGGCCATGCGTCTAAGTTATAGTAGATATCATATGACTGGAGAAATATCCTTGGTTGACCCAATAGACCCCAAAGAAAAATGAGAAGATTGCTATCATATTCTTTCCAATGACGAGTCTTCCCTTGACATATAACTATCTCCACTGTCTGCAATTAAAAAATATATTTCAACCAAACTCCAAGATCATATAGGTAGTGCTCGTAGATATACTCAGAAAGTGGATGTGCACAACCCTATCTTATGATAACTCATAGGTCATTAGACATCTTGTATGATAGTGGCAAAACACCCTTCCAAAGTTGGGTTCACCTCACCCTATTCGGTTCACCAAAATTAAATATCAAATGATGTATACAATACAACACACTTATCTAAAGTTCTCAATAAAATTATTTCCATACTATTTAGGAGAACCTCAACAACTATAGACCAAGATTCTATTCCCCGTTATCCCCCGCCAATTCGACAAGCAACACTCTTATTACACGAAAGGAATTGTGAAGCAAAAGGGTGAGCACAACTAACTTCGATAAGAATATCATGACTAAATATAATTAAATTATCAATAGCCTTCATCAGTAATAAATCAGAGATTTAGAACATATGGTAGATGATAAACTTTTCAACCATAGTTGCAGCGGAATGAGCAATCCATTAGAAGAGTCAAATAGACCATAAAGTCTATTATCTTCTGCATGTTAAAAGTTCACCAAAAATGTTTTATCCCTGTAACATCAATCAACAGTTCCTGTCCACAATCATGTGAATAACTCATAATCATAATTGTAGTTCTAAATTTCTCTTCTCATCCAGGACAAAGATACTTTTCATCACCTGTCTTTACCTGAAACATCAAAGATCATAGTTATACCAAATCACAGTTCATGTTTATAATCATACTAATAAATTCATCTTTGCACTACGGGCCAAAGATATTCATCAACAGATCATCATTGCACTACAGGCCAAGATATTCAATAACAGGTCATCTTTGCACTACAGGCCAAAGATATTCAACAACAGGTCATCTTTGCATTACGGGCCAAAGATATTCAACAACATGTCATCTTTGCACTACGGGCCAAAGATATTCAGCAACAGGTCATCTTTGCGCTACGGGCCAAAGATAGTCATATCTAAAAGAAATACATAATCATTTCAGAATTTATATAAACCATAATTATAACCATGTTGATCAATTCACCTTTGCACTTAAGCTAAAAATATTCAATTGTAAATTCAATGGTCATGATCATACCAGTCAACGATTCAACTTTGCACTACTGGCCAAAGAGAATCCATAGTCACGATCATACCAATAATCTACCCATCTTTACACTCAAGTCAAAGAGAAATTTCTTCACCAGGATTTTAAAAATGTTATATATGATAATAAAAACAATATGATCAAAACATGAATTTAATTTCAAGAGTAAGATTCATAAATCAACGATAATTTGGTCAGAAAAGAAACCAATTTTGTCGTGAATAATAACTCATGAATAGTAACTCGTGAATAGTAACTCGTGAATAGTAACTCATGAATAGTAACTCGTGAATAGTAACTCATGAATAAGTAACTCCCGAAATTTAAAAAGATAAAGTTTCACAATAATATCCATATCAATATTTACAACACCTTAATCCAAATGTTATAAATCACTTAATAATCTCATAATCTAATATTATTAATATTACAACAATATTTTAATTATTTCTTAAACTTATAAATAATTTATTTTAATTGTTTATACTTTATTGAGTAATGCATTTAATCATCCTAAAATGCCAAACTCATAAGATTTCATCACCAATAACCAAAATCCTTATCAAAAATCTGCATATACCTCATATAGTATTTTCAAGCCATAAAATCCTATTTTCTAATTTTCTTACTTCACATAACATATTTAATTCATTTACTCATAACTAGTCCATTTTCATGAAAAATACCAAATCAATACAAACAAATTTTATTTTCTGGGATTTAGCAGAATATAGTCTCATATTGAACATATATTTTTCTCGGAATTTTTAAAATTCATTTACTATTTTTCATATGTCTAAAATTGTCGAATATTTAGACATTTATCATAAATTTTACTTTTATCCAAAAATTCCAAAATTTAAAGGGTATACTGATATTATATAGATGTACTCCCAATAAAAATTTCATCAATTTTGGAGTTAACCACAAGGAGTTATAAGAGTTTACTTTTAAAATAGTCTTTTCCCATAAAATTCATAACTCCTAATCTATACATCCAAAAATCGCCATTTTTGGACACAATCGAGAAAACTCATAAAAATATCATTTCTAATTTTTCCAAAATTTTTGAAGTTCAGAAAAATTACGAAACTGAAGAAACATAATAACCCTTAAAATCCTCTACCTCGAAAGAGCAGTACTTCTAACTGAAATATCGGATGAAAAGCCGAAGGAAACTTGCACTGAATAGAAACTCTCAAAGTATCTAAATACTCACAAAAATATGCTTGATAATATAGAGAGAGAAAACTTATGTTTCTGGTGTGATTTTCAATTCTAACTTAAGCGCCTATTTATAGGAAAATACTAGAACGCCAAAGGAGACTAAATAATAAAATATTATTATTATTATTATTATTATTAATTTTCTCCTACGCAAGACACCATCAAAGTCCAGCCATCTCATTTGAAAATAATTTGGCAGTCCACATGTTTAAAACAATAGTGGGTCCCACCCCTAATTTTAATAAAAATCATTTTATTTTTCGAAACTGTAGTAATTCATAGAAAATAGCTCGTTTATCCGAAAAATACAAATTTTATATCCATTCCACACAAAATTAAATTCTCTACAACTTTATAGCTTTAAGTTTTTCCAAATTCCAGACAGAAAATATCCGAAATCCACAAACGGATGATTTTTAATACCTTTTAAAATTCATAACAAATCAACCGTTAATTTTTAACTGTTCAAAATCTGTGGATTTATACTCAACTTATATATGTATAACATATCCAAAAATCACAAAGATCCAACGATCGGATTAAAATTATAACTCATGCAATAGAGCTTTAAGAACACCGATTTGATCTTTTAATACCTCCAATCCGACAAAATACTGATAAAACACCTCAACATTAATTCCTTCATTTATAACCACATAAATAAATCCATCATTTATATCTGCATCAAATAAATATTTCCTTATCATATAAATCCATAATTAATTATTCACAAATAATATTATAGAATCACAATAATGACAACAAGGTAGTTCCCAGGAAAGAGGGGGCTTTCCAATAAGAATTTCTCTTTACTGGCGCACAATTAGGTGACCAAACATCTCCTTGACAAAACTTTCTAGACATTGCTAATAATGCTATCTAATAATATTATTCAAATAATATGAATTATTGATCTGATAATGGGAAATACTGTGCAGTGACAATTATTGAAACAACAATAATATAAACTATCAACGCATGAATTATTGAATCAATAAAATAAAATATTGAACAGTAATTACTATAACAATTATTGAGTAGTGCCTTCTTACGTAAGAATCAATAATTCAAAAAATATTGTGCAATACCTTGTGCTACTTTGCAACCACACATATTACTGTATTTTAACCACCAGGTATTCCAATAGTGTTAACGGTAACAACTACGCCGTTATTTATAAAAACGCATACTTGTAATTTTCTTCATCCGATAGTTATTCTGTTATGGGGCCCACAAATGGCTGCGCCGTCGTACGAATATTCCCCGACAACAAGAATATTCCACGACCAAACGAATATTCCCCGACAAAAATGAGTATTTTATAACCACTTGCATATTTTGTAAACTTTACGTATACTACCCTTAACTTTATATTTTTATCAATTTAACCATTAACTGAATAATAATTATAAGAAAAATTGATTACTTTTATTTCATAAAATTCGGGGTCTTACAATCTCCCGTCCTTATGAAATTTTGTCCCCGAAATTTATGTACCTGGTATTTCAAATAGTTGAGAATACCTTGCTTTCATTTCAGATTCCATCTTCCCTGTCATCATGATTTCTCCATTGCTCATCTCCTGTATTTCAGATATCATTCTAGAATACAGCTTCAAAACAAAGGTTAATTGACATATCACAATTTGTCAACTTAAGTAAGAAAATTCAGCTTAGGTAGGACACACACTAGTGAAGGATATTACTCGTTTCTCCCTTCCTAGTTCTAATCCTGGATCTCCGCCAGAGATCATATCACTCGATATTAAGCTGTGGCGCCCCCAAAATAGGTCCAATCCATCCAACCTATTACGAAAGTCGCCAAATACATGGTCTGAGAAAACAACTACAATTTTATTACTACAATTGTCGTGCAAAATACAACAACACATATGTTGTGAGTTTAAATACCAACTGTGACTCTAGACACCAACTTGTGTCAGCACCTCACATTGATACCTTACATAAAGGTACAGTCAAAAATGATTTTTAGAAATTAAAATCTTTGGGAAGTGCTCAAGGAAACAACCTTCGTACACGGGAGGCTATGCGTCTAAGTTATAATAGATATCATATGACTGGAGAAATATCCTTGGTTGACCCAATAGACCCCAAAGAAAAACGAGAAGATTGCAATCATGTTCTTTCTAATGGTGAGTCTTCTCTTGACATATAACTATCTCCACTGTCTACAATTGAAAATTATATTTCAACCAAACTCCAAGATCATATAGGTAGTGCTCGTAGATATACTCAGCAAATGGATGTGCACAACCTTGTCTTATGATAACTCGTAGGTCATTAAACATCTTGTATGATAGTGGCAAAACACCCTTCCAAAGTTGGGTTCACGTCACCCTATTTGATTGATGATTGGGTAATATACCCATGAATTGGATATATTTGGGCTTAATTTATTGTATTCTCTAAGTATTTAGATTCGTTTTACTGTGTTTAGTTGTGATATTGCAGATTTGTGAGCTGTAAGAACACTTGGGAGATTTTGAGTTGAAAAAGAGCATAATGGCCACTTTTCGCATCCCACGGGCGCTCTAGCCGAGATTAATCAATAACACGGGCTACCGGGGTCGGAAGATGGTTGACTGGGGGTCACAAGGCGTTGACCATCCGATTGACCTGATTATTGGGGGCTATTGGAGAGGTTGTTTTGGAAAAGGATTGTGGGACAAATTAATATGTATATAAGGATTATTTCTATTGAAGTAGGGGACTATTATACACAATGGGAGGCTGATCAAAGATTCAAGAGAAGAATTTTGCAGAATATACTTGGAGTTTTTTCTCTTCTTCTTTATTTCTTTCAATTTGTGTAATTCTTTAAGGATGATTTTTCAAAGATTGATGGTTTTAATTTCTGCTATGAACTAATTTCTTTAATTAAGATTTCAATTGAACCTTTTATGGCTATGAATTAATTATTTGATTTATTCCAATTATTTATGTTGAAGTGAATTGTTCATCTTGCCTTGCATTTATTGATTAATTATCTGGCCAATAATTACCTTGTTACTCTTGAAGGAATTGAAAGAGGAATTCTAGGGTTAGAACTGGGCATGGTGACATGTGACTTAGTTATTTGCACAGTGAATAATTAGGTTTGTGAATAGAATGGAAATATCTGTTCGCCGCATGTAACACATAAAGAATTGGGATTGAAAAGAGTTTAATTTAATTGTTTTGCATAGGAATATAACAAGATTAATCTGGATTAAATAGAAGGCAATTGATCACTTGGAAAAGGACTTTTGGCATTTGAGAATTCCTGTTAACAATTCAGTAGGCAAAATAATTGGGATAATTGGGTAATTGATTTATAGTTCATAATTGGGGATATTGGAGTCTTAATCCTTATTTATCTGAATTCAATCGAATTTTAGTTTTGTTTATTTGATATCTTTTAGACTATTCTCTTATAATTGTTCAATTTAGTTTTCTTAATCCTAAAAATCACAATTATTGGTTGTTTAAATAAAATTGAATTGATATAGTGCTAGTAGTTGTAATTTATTAATTAGAATTCTCTGTGGGATCGACACTCTATCTTATCACTCTATTACTTGTTGACCGTGTATACTTGCACGTTTGCTTTGATTGTGAAATCAACCAACAAGTTTGTGGCGCCGTGTCCGGGGAACTTCTTTATTAGTATTAATTCCATATTAGTAATAATCAATTTGGTCTTAATTTAAACGTTACTTATTTTTCTTCTTGTATTTGCAGGAATTCTTCGCGAGTGTATGCACACTAGATCAAGGGTAAAAAAGGAACTTTATCCTTATACAGACGATACTGAAAGAAAGTTAGAAAATTGCGAATGACTAGTGCGGTGTCACATGTGGAAGAAGAACGGCGTAAGAAGAAATTCCAAATGAACATGGTAGGAGCGATCGAAATCACTTAGGACTATGCCGTGCAGAATGTCACGGATATAAATGAGTATTAGGAGGTCGACGATCAATGCAAACACTTTTGAGATTAAACCGAGAACAATTCAGATGCTACAGAATATATGTCAGTTTGGGGGTAGTTCAATAGATGATCCTAAAGAGCACATCTTAAGTTTCTTGGAAGTTTGCGACACCTTCAAATTCAAAAATGTATCGAAAGATGCTACAAGGTTGAGGATGTTCCGGTTTACCTTGAAAGATAAAGCGCTAAGTTGGCTACACTTTTTGCCTCCTGGCTCAATCACCACTTGGGACGACTTAGCTCAAAAATTTCTAGCTAAGTTTTTCCCACCAGCAAAGTAGGCAAAACTACGGAATGATATTCACACCTTCGCATAGTTTTAATCAGAATCGTTATATGAGGCGTGGGAAAGAATTAAGGATATGCTCCGTAAGTGCCCACACCACGAAATTCCGTAGTGGATGTAATTAGGGTTATTTTGTGATGGTTTGCACGCGTCCACGAGGGCCAGTATTGATGCAGCAGTAGGGGGAACGATCATGTCTAAGAGTTTTAATGAGGAATATCAGCTGTTAGAGACAATGGCCACCAACAACTTTCAGTGGCCCATGACTAGGTCTAACCCTCCGAGAACATCAGGAAAGTTTGACGTAGATGCGATGACATCATTAACAGCATAAGTGGCCGCAATGGCTAAGCAGATGGAAACATGGTGTCCATAATGTACACAGCAGGTAGCAATGGTTTGTGAATTATGTGCTGGGGGTCATGCTACGGATCAATGTGCAATAAATTCTAAATAAACTCAGTTCGTAGGGAGCTATAATCGATCTACCCAACCTTACCCAAATCAAAAAGCATATAATCCGAGTTGGAGAAATCATTCGGGGTTTTTATGGAGTAACAATCAAGCTAAAGCTCAAGCGCCGAGACAATAAAACACATCCGGATTTCAGAATCAGACACAACAACCAAAGCGGAAAGAAAGTTGGGAAGAAGCCTTGGATAGATTTGTTAAAGTGTCTGAAAAAATGAACGAGGCAAATGAGAAAAAATTTAATCAAATAGAGCTGAATATGCAAAGCCAAAGTGCGTCGATCAAGAATCTGGAAAATCAAGTGGGGCAGATAGCACATGTGCTAAATAACCAACCACTTGGAACACTTCCGAGTGGCACAAAGAAAAATCCGGGAAGAGATGAGCATTGTAAGGCTGTAACTCTACGAAGTGGAAAGGAATTGCAAGAGACAGTCAAGGATAAGGAAAAGAAGGACAACGCAACAAGTACAATAGAGGAAGTTGTGGACATCGGAAAACATCAAGATGAGACCTTAGAGAAGAAAGAACCGAAACCAACCAGCGCAATGCCTCCCATACCGTATCCACAGGGGTTTCAGAAAGACAAGTTGGATAAGTAGTTTTCACGATTCTTGGATATCTTCAAAAAGCTGCATATCAACATTCCCTTTGTCGAAGTCTTGGAACAAATGCCGAGTTATGCCAAGTTTATGAAGGAGGTTTTGTCAAGAAAAAGGAAATTGGGTGAGTTCGAAACAGTGGCATTGACCGAAGAATGCAGCGTGATCATTCAGAATAAGTTACCACAGAAGCTTAAGGACCCAGGTAGCTTTAATATTCCATATGAAATTGGAAATCAGTTTTGGTCGGCGTTGTGTGATTTGGGGCGAGATAAATTTGATGCCATTGTCCGTCTACAGCCAGTTTGGGCTTCAGGCTCCACGACTAACAAATATCAGTTTGCAGTTAGCGGATAGATCGGTTACATATCCACGAGGTATTATTGAGGATGTTTTAGTTAAAGTGGATAAATTCATCTTCCCTGCGGACTTCTTTTATTTTGGATTGTGAAGTGGACAGCGAAATTCCAATAATTCTTGGGCGACCATTCTTAGCAACGGGTAGAACGTTGATTGATGTGCAAAAAGGAGAATTGACGATGTGGGTTGAAGATCAACAGGTCACCTTTAATGTTTTTAAGTCAATGTCTTATCCGAAAGAAAAAGGTGAATGTTTGCGGGTTGATATCATGGAGGAATTGGTTAATCATAAGTTCAGTGGAAATTACTCGGAGGATCCGCTTGAATCCATTTTGCTTGGGACATACGACTATGGCATTGAAGAGGACATTGAGTATATCAAATGGCTTGATACATCATTAGTATTCCGGAAAAGCAATCAATCATTCAACACCCTTGAGAGGCCCAAAATGGAAGGTAAAAAGTTCAAACCCTCGATAGAAGAGCCACCAGTGCTGGAATTAAAGCCACTACCATCTCATCTGTAGTATGCTTATTTGGGAAAAGATGCTACCTACCAGTTATTGTTTCGACGGAGTTAACTGACACGCAAAAGGAGAAACTGCTACGGGTCTTGTGAGAGTTTAAAACAGCAATTGGGTGGTCTATAGCGGATATTCGGGGAATTAGTCCATCTTATTATATGCACAAGATTCTAATGGAAGAGGGGGAAAAACCAACCATTGAGATGCAAAGAAGGCTAAACCCCATTATGAAGGATGTGGTGAAAAAGGAGATTATAAAGTGATTAGATGCCGGCATTATTTACCCTATCTCGGATAGCTCATTGGTAAGTCATGTACAATGTGTACCAAAGAAAGGGGGTATGATAGTGGTGAAGAATGAAGCTAATGAGCTCATCCCTACTCGAACAGTTATAGGATGGAGAGTATGCATGGACTACCACAAACTGAATAAACCCACTCGCAAGGATCACTTCCCCTTGCCGTTCATTAATCAAATGTTGGATAAGCTAGCGGGACATCAGTTTTACTGTCTTCTGGATGGATATTCTAGGTATAATCAAAATGCCATAGCACCGGAGGATCAAGCGAAGACTACATTCACATGCCCCTATGGTACGTTTGCATTCCGGCGCATGTCTTTTAGGTTATGTAATGCACCGGCAACCTTTCAACTGTGCATAATGGCGATCTTCTCCGATATGGTCGAGCAAAATTTGGAGGTATTTATGGACGATTTTTCTGTGTTCGGTGATAGTTTTGATTTATGTTTGAAAAATCTAATTTTAGTGTTGAAGCGATGCGTGGAGACTAATTTGGTTTTTAACTGGAAAAAATGTCACTTTATGGTGAAAGAAGGGATTATTTTGGGACATAAGGTTTCTGCAGCAGGGTTAGAGGTGGATAAAGAGAAGATTGAGATAATTGAGAAATTACCCCCTCATCATCATCTGTGAAGGAATCGGGGAGCTTCTTGGGACATGCGGGTTTCTCAGACGCTTCATTAAAGATTTTTCCAAGATTTCAAAACCCTTATGTTCCCTGTTGGAGAAAGACGTGCCTTTCAAGATGGATCAGTCATGTATCGAGGCATTTGAGGTCTTAAAGAACAAGTTGGTCTCTGCTCCAATTATTGTGGCGCCTGATTGGTCTTTACCGTTCGAATTGATGTGCGACGCCAGCGACTACGCAGTTGGAGCAGTATTGAGACAACGTCACGCCAAGATTTTTCACACTATCTACTATTCCAGCAAGACGTTGATAGATGCTCAATTGAACTACACAACCACTGAGAAGGAATTACTTGCAGTTATGTTTGCCTTCAACAAATTTAGAGCATATCTGATTGGGACCAAGGTAATTGTCTATACAGATCATTCTGCCATTAAGTATCTGATTGAGAAGAAGGACGCTAAACCAAGGTTAATACGGTGGGTGTTTCTGCTGCAAGAGTTTGATTTGGAGATTCGGGATAGAAAAGGTACAAAAAATCAGGTGGCGGATCATCTTTCTCGGTTGGAGAATGCAGACGTCCAGCAAAAAGACAACATCATGATCAATGAGAAATTTCTGGATGAACAACTTCTCCGAGTAACCCCAATATTACCATGGTACGCAGATTACGTGAATTATGTGGTTGCTAAGGTATTACCACCGGATTTGAACTCACAGCAACGTAAGAAGTTCCTCTACGACGTGAAGCAGTATTATTGGGATGAACCATTTCTATTTAAGGCCTGCGCAGATCAAATGATTAGACGTTGTGTGCCACATGAAGAGATGGACAGCATACTGGGTCATTGTCACTCATCGGATTACGGAGGCCATTATTCCGGTGATTAAACAACGGCAAAGGTGTTATAATCAGGATTTTTTTGGCCTTCTTTATTTAAGGATGCGTATCTCTATGTCTTGAAGTGTGATCGATGCCAACGCGTAGGTAATATCTCTAAACGTAATGAAATGCCACTCAACACAATTTTGGAGGTTGAATTATTTGATGTGTGGGGAATCGACTTTATGGGACCTTTCCCATCTTCCTTTAATAATCAATACATTATGTTGGCGGTCGATTGTGTTTCCAAATGGGTAGAAGTCGCAGCTTTACCCACCAATGATGCCAACACTATCCTCCGATTCTTAAAGAAAAACATCTTCACACGATTTGGGACACCGAGGGCAATAATAAGTTATGAGGGAACCCATGTAATAAGTAATTCACTTAATTGCTTATAAAGTATGGGGTTCGTCATAAAATTGCAGCCGCGTATCATCCCCAAACCAATGGTCAAGCTGAGGTTTTGAATAGGGAGGTCAAGCGAATTCTGGAAAAAGGTGGTCAATCCGTCACGAAAAGATTGGTCATTTCGTCTTAACGATGCTCTATGGGCATATCGAACAACATATAAGAATCCGATCGGCATGTCACCTTACAGAATGGTCTTCAGAAAGGCATGTCACCTCCCAGTTGAGCTAGAGCACAGTGCACACTGGGCCATTCGGAAACTTAATTTCGATCTACAAGTAGCGGGTGAGAAAAGGTTACTGCAATTAAACGAGATGGATGAATTTCGGTTCAATGCCTATGAGAACGCAAAACTCTACAAGGAGAAAGTCAAAGCCTGGCACGATAAGAAAATTCTTGATCGAACATTTGAACCAGGACAACAAGTCTTGCTTTTCAACTCTCGATTGCGTTTATTCCCTGGAAAACTGAAATCTCGTTGGTCGGGACCTTTCAAAGTTGTATCTGTTGCACCACACGGTAATATCGAAGTCGAGGAACCAAATTCAAAACTCACATTCAAGGTTAATGGTTAACGACTTAAACACTACTGGAGTGGACCCATTGATCATCAATCTACGGCCGTGTACCTCTCCGAACCAGTGGACAATTGAACAACACAGCACAGTCGGGCTGAAGACTATAAACCAAGCGCTTTGGGGAGGCAACCCCAAGAATTTTTAGTTCATTTGATGTCGCTTTACTTTGTTTTTCTTATTTCATTTTATTTTATTTTATTTTATTTAGAATTAAATAGAATAATATTTAATTTTAATTTTTGTTACATATGCTACAGGATTGTGCTAAAAGGCAATGTTCATAACATCAGTGAAAAAGCGCCCCCGCGCTAATAAAAAAACATCACACCAAGAGCCCGTGGCACCTAAGATCGAGTCCATATGAGAGTCTCAGCACCCCGGCGCTCCCCATATAAAGGATCCACGGCACCCGTATGAAGCTCGATAGCTTCTACAATAAAGACCACCGGCGCCCGGTGCTCCATCACGCATATTTCCCGGTAGCCTCGGCGCTAAGCTCAACCAGACTCTGCAGATACCCGGCTCCCCAGCGCTACAGGCGTACTATATCCAGCGCCCCAGCACTGAGGCGTGTCACCAGATACTGATTCCCAGCGCCCCGGCATTTTAAACAGCATGAAGCCCAGCGCCCCGGCGCTGCGGTTTAAATTCAGACTCCTACATAACCTTAAAGTACTGAACGGTTACACTTATAATCTTTTCAACTTTCCTCTCCTTATATCTCACACGTCTCTAATTCTCTCTCTTTATAACTGAAAAGTGCATGGTGATATCTGCATAATTCGAAACATAATTTCACATCTCGTTCCATAATTTGATCACGGTGCTCCATAATTTTCATCTCTCGTTCATCTTCAAAGGTATGCACTGAATTACAGTTAGATTAATGTGGAATCAAACTTTATAATTGTGCGAATGATAATTTCCAATTTGTATGGACTTTCATTCTCCTACATCTATACTGCCAATTCTCATTACTCTGATTTTGATTATCCTTTAGTGCATGTCTATCCATAACGTTTGATTGGGATTGCATGCATATAAGGGGATTGAATGTAGGGATGTAAATTACTAGACGATTGGAATTGTTCAAAGCAAAGTATGAACTGCCCACAAAGTGTTTGATGTTTTGTCTGACCCAATGTTCACACACATAACCATAGACACACATTGATAACACTGGCATTCTAACCATCCCAATACCGATGAACCACAGAAATATCATTAGTATGGGGGATGGGACTAATATTTTATCGGACTTGCATATACATGATTGAAAATTCTCAAAAGTTTAGCCTATATAGTTGCATGTACCGAATGTTGCAGTTATTGGCCATAATATGCTTTTACATAGGGTGCCTCCTTGCATATTGCACCATTTGCATGCTAAGCATCCTGATGTCGATCGATTCAATGTATCGACACACACCCCAAAGTGTACTCACGTGTATATAACTTGAAGTTTGGGGGTTGTGTTCAGGGTCTATGTATACAAATTTGAGTTATGCCCAATTCTAATACATGTGTATGTCTTTACGTGCAGAAGTTTGTACATGGCTTCCAAGCGTCTACGTGGCGAAGGTTCAGGGACCGCTTCGAATCTACCTCCAAAATTTGACAGCCGTCGTTTTGTCAGTGCCGCGGCTCAAGAACGCTTCAACCGCATGGCTACTCGCTCGTTGGTCCCCGAACGCAGTTTGAGACCCGATCAATCAAAGGATGGAGAAATGGCAGTTATGATAGCTGAGTAGAATTGGTTCACCCTCACCGAATAACCAGACCCAGCAGTCATTGCAGTAGTTAAAGAGTTCTACGATAACGTGCCCAAACACTACCATTATGGGGTCTTTGTGAGGGGCAAAACTGTTGAAATCAGCGAAGAAGACATTAATGGGTGCTATCAATTTCCATTAGAGGGACTAAACAATGAATATGCACGTCTTGTGAGTGATGGACCAGACTATGAGAAGATAATTCACGAGCTTTGCCAACCAAGCACCACATGGACATTGCATGAACGTGGCAGCATGACCTTTCCACTCTCCAACCTCAGTCTATATGGAAAGGCATGGTATGCTTTCATTTACGCTAAACTCATGCCATGCACACATGAGAGCCATGTCACCAAAGAGAGGGCTGTTTTTCTATATTCAATTATTCAAGGCCTAAAACTTGATGTGGGCCACCTTATTCAGCAGTCTATTCTCCGAGCATCTCGAGGAGGGACCACAGGAGGGTTACCACATCCATCTCTCATCTGCGTTTTGTGTGCTAAGTTTGGAGTCAAATGGAAATCAGATGAGATGATTCAAACGCCAATGCCCATTTTCGACGACAAGTTGATCAACATATATAAAGTATGGACAGGTGGAGCAAACAACCCTAGGAGATTGGGTTTCATAATTCCCCAAGTCGAAGCTTCTCAAGCTCCACCACCTCAGGCTCCACCTACTTATGGTCCTTCCTCCGCAGCTCAACGTGGTGTGGTTCCTGAAGCAGTCCAACGCGAAATAGATGGATGATTTTACAATATTGAATCCCAGAATGTCCGTCTTTACGAACGTCAAGATGTGATCTACAAATATTTGGTCGACCAGTTTGCTGCTCAAATTGCCATGAATGCCCAGCTATTCCCGGGCATCAATCTTAACCAGTTTCCCACTACTCCTATTCTGCCTGTGTTTCCCCCTTCCGATCTAGAGATGAGCGAGGATGATGATGCTCCACCCGAGGCATAAGCTCGTCAGGGAAGTCCTCTGTTTTCTTTTGTTTTATTTTTTGCATGAGGACATTGCTCTAGATAAGTTTGGGGGTAATTTTTATTGTTATTGTTAATAGTCTGTGATTTGAATTGTGTTTGCTGGTTAAATGTTGCATTTAGGTTTGCATGTTAATTCCAGCCTTTGATGGTACGTATGTTTGGGGCCAATGATGAAATTAAAATTGCATGAACAAGTCTAGTAAGGATTGTTGAGTCAATGATATGATTTTCTTGACTTGATTTAAATCTTTATCTGTTTGACACTGATATTATAAGGCTAGCACGTTTTGAAAAATGACCATGTTGGCTATGGTAGTTTAAATGGATAGATAATAGAGTTCTAAAAGATGAATGCTAGTGAAATGAAGGAACAATTTAAATAGCTAGTGAAGACTGAATTTAGATATAAGCTCAAGTTTGGGGGAAAAATATTTGGAGTATATAAGCTTAAAAAAAACGTGGCATGCTTGTCTAGTTTTGTGGCCTTTGTTACTTGAGTAAGTAAGCCCGAGGGGATTGTCTCTACACCTAGCGTCCTAAGGTCTTAATGGCTTGGGAGTCGTTGGTCGAAATCTCATTAAGTTAACACTGAAAAGCCTAAGGGAATAAGACAATGCATAGTCATGAGAAAAAAAAGAAAGAAGAAAAAAAATAATAATATGATAAAGCGGGAAAAGAGCAAAACGCCCCCGTATATAAAAATAGTATTCTGTTTTGACCCCTGGACCTTGGTGATTGCTTAATTTCAATTGAATCGAGTCTATTTGATGAGTTCTCAAGTTTAAGTTGTATGATGCCTATTAAGAAATTTATTATCTTTCATATTTTTCTTTTCATTGGTTAGCATGGTTGTTGAACACACACTCACGGTATCAGTATTAACAGATTTAGATTCATTGATTGTTGGGATATTATTGACCTGCCTACACATGGTGTATTAGCATGTTTTTGTGATTTTTTTGAGGTCTATGAATATGTGCTAGTAGATTGCTGGAATTAAGAACGTATAGATAGTTTGCATTTGCATGGTGTTTAGTTTGTCGTATTATTTTGTGTTGTGTTGTGTTATGTTGCTTGAGGACAAGCAATGATTTAAGTTTGGGGGTATTTGATGATTGGGTAATATATCCATGAATTGGATATATTTGGGCTTAATTTATTGTATTCTCTAAGTATTTAGATTCGTTTTACTGTGTTTAGTTGTGATATTGCGATTTGTGAGTTGTGTAAGAACACTTGGGAGATTTTGAGTTGAAAAGAGCATAATGGCCACTTTCATCGCATCCCAGTCAACGGGCTATCTAGTTAAGATTAATCGGTAGCGAGGCTAGTGGAAGGAAGTTGGTTGACCAGGGTTTGCGCATTGACCATCCGGTTGACTTGATTATTAGAGTCTATTGGAGAGGTTGTTTTGGAAAAGGATTGTGGGACAAATTAATATGTATATAAGGATTATTTCTATTGAAGTAGGGGACTATTCTACATAATGGGAGGCTGATCAAAGATTCAAGAGAAGAATTTTGCAGAATATACTTGGAGTTTTTTCTCTTCTTCTTTATTTCTTTCAATTTGTGTAATTCTTTAAGGATGATTTTTCAAAGATTGATGGTTTTAATTTCTACTATGAACTAATTTCTTTAATTAAGATTTTAATTGAACCTTTTATGGCTATGAATTAATTATTTGATTTATTCCAATTATTTATGTTGAAGTGAATTGTTCATCTTGCCTTGCATTTATTGATTAATTATCTGGCCAATAATTACCTTGTTACTCTTGAAGGAATTGAAAGAGGAATTCTAGGGTTAGAACTAGGCATGGTGACATGTGACTTAGTTATTTGCACAGTGAATAATTAGGTTTATGAATAGAATGGAAATATCTGTTCGCCGCATGTAACACATAAAGAATTGGGATTGAAAAGTGTTTAATTTAATTATTTTTCATAGGAATATAACAAGATTAATCTGGATTAAATAGAAGGCAATTGATCACTTGAAAAAGGACTTTTGGCATTTTGAGAATTCCTGTTAACAATTCAGTAGGCAAAATAATTGGGATAATTGGGTAATTGATTTATAGTTCATAATTGGGGATATTGGAGTCTTAATCCTTATTTATCTGAATTCAATCGAATTTTAGTTTTGTTTATTTGATTTCTTATAGACTATTCTCTTATAATTGTTCAATTTAGTTTTCTTAATCCTAAAAATCACAATTATTGGTTGTTAAAATAAAATTGAATTGATATAGTGCTAGTAGTTGGAATTTATTAATTAGAATTCTCTGTGGGATCGACACTCTATCTTATCACTCTATTACTTGTTGACCGTGTTTACTTTCACGTTTGCTTTGATTGTAAAATCAACCAACAAGTTTGTGGCGCCGTTGCCGGGGAAATTCTTTATTAGTATTAATTCCATATTAGTAATAATCAATTTGGTCTTAATTTAAACGTTACTTATTTTTCTTCTTGTATTTGCAGGAATTCTTCGCGAGTGTATGCACACTAGATCAAGGGTAAAAAAGGAACTTTATCCTTATACAGACGATATTGAAAGAAAGTTCCAAAAATTGCAGTCGACTAGTGCAGTGTCACCTGTGGAAGAAGAACTGGCAGAAGAAGAAATTCCAGCGAACATGGCAGGGAACGATCAGAAATCACTTAGGGACTATGCCATGCCAAATGTCACGGATATACAGTCGAGTATTAGGAGGTCGACGATCAATACAAACACTTTTGAGATTAAACCGAGAATAATTCAGATGCTACAGAATATATGTCAGTTTGGGGGTAGTTCAATAGATGATCCTAATGAGCACATCTTAAGTTTCTTGGAAGTTTGCGACACCTTCAAATTCAACAATGTATCGAAAGATGCTACAAGGTTGAGGATGTTCCGGTTTACTTTGAAAGATAAAGCGCTAAGTTGGCTACACTTTTTGCCTCCTGGCTCAATCACCACTTGGGACGACTTAGCTCAAAAAGTTCTAGCTAAGTTTTTCCCACCAGCAAAGTCGGCAAAACTACGGAATGATATTCACACCTTCACATAGTTTTACTCAGAATCGTTATATGAGGCGTGGGAAAGAATTAAGGATATGCTCCGTAAGTGCCCACACCACGGAATTCGATAGTGGATGTAATTAGGGTTATTTTGTGATGGTTTGCACGCGTCCACGAGGGCCAGTATTGATGCAGCAGTAGGGGGAACGATCATGTCTAAAAGTTTTGATGAGGAATATCAGCTGTTAGAGACAATGGCCACCAACAACTTTCAGTGGCCCATGACTAGGTCTAACCCTCCGAGAACATCGGAAAAGTTTGACGTAGATGCGATGACAACATTAACAGCATAAGTGGCCGCAATGGCTAAGCAGATGGAAACATGGTGTCCATAATCTACACAGCAGGTAGCAATGGTTTGTGAATTATGTGCTGGGGGTCATGCTACGGATCAATGTGCAATAAATTCTAAATCAGCTCAGTTCGTAGGGAGCTATAATCGATCTACCCAACCTTACCCAAATTAAAAAGCATATAATCCGAGTTGGAGAAATCATCCGGGGTTTTTATGGAGTAACAATCAAGCTCAAGCTCAAGCGCCGAGACAATAAAACACATCCGGATTTCAGAATCAGACACAACAACCAAAGCGGAAAGCAAGTTGGGAAGACGCCTTGGATAGATTTGTTAAAGCGTCCGAAAAAATGAGCGAGGCAAATGAGAAAAATTTAATCAAATAGAAATTTGAATATGCAAAGCCAAAGTCGTCGATCAAGAATCTGGAAAATCAGTGGGTGAGATAGACATGTGCTAAATAACCAACCACTTGGAACACTTCCGAAAGTGGCACAAAAAGAAAAATCAGGAAGAGATGAGCATTGTAAGGTCAGTAACTCTCTGAAGTGGAAAGGAATTGCAAGAGACAGTCAAGGATAAGGAAAAGAAGGACAATGCAACAAGTACAATAGAGGAAGTTGTGGACATCGGAAAACATCAAGATGAGACCTTAGAGAAGAAAGAACCGGAACCAACCAGCGCAATGCCTCCCATACCGTATCCACAGGGGTTTCAGAAAGACAAGTTGGATAAGTAGTTTTCACGATTCTTGGATATCTTCAAAAAGCTGCATATCAACATTCCCTTTGTCGAAGTCTTGGAACAAATGCCGAGTTATGCCAAGTTTATGAAGAAGGTTTTGTCAAGAAAAAGGAAATTGGGTGAGTTCAAAACAGTGGAATTGACCGAAGAATGCAACGCGATCATTCAGAATAAGTTACCACAGAAGCTTAAGGACGCAGGTAGCTTTAATATTCCATATGAAATTGGAAATCAGTTTTCGGGTCGAGCATTGTGTGATTTGGGCCAGGGTGATCAAAGATTCAAGAGAAGAATTTTGCAGAATATACTTGGAGTTTTTTCTCTTCTTCTTTATTTCTTTCAATTTGTGTAATTCTTTAAGGATGATTTTTCAAAGATTGATGGTTTTAATTTCTGCTATGAACTAATTTCTTTAATTAAGATTCCAATTGAACCTTTTATGGCTATGAATTAATTATTTGATTCATTCCAATTATTTATGTTGAATTGCATTGTTCATCTTGCCTTGCATTTATTGATTAATTATCTGGCCAATAATTACCTTGTTACTCTTGAAGGAATTGAAAGAGGAATTCTAGGGTTAGAACTGGGCATGGTGACATGTGACTTAGTTATTTGCATAATGAATAATTAGGTTTGTGAATAGAATGGAAATATCTGTTCGCCGCATGTAACACATAAGGAATTGGGATTGAAAAGAGTTTAATTCAATTGTTTTTCATAGGAATATAGCAAGATTAATCTAGATTAAATAGAAGGCAATTGATCAGTAGGCAAAATAATTGGGATAATTGGGTAATTAATTTATAGTTCATAATTGGGGATATTGGAGTCTTAATCCTTATTTATCTGAATTCAATCAAATTTTAGTTTTGTTTATTTGAGTTCTTTAAGACTAATCTCTTTTAATTGTTCAATTTAGTTTTCTTAATCCTAAAAATCACAATTATTGGTTGTTTAAATAAAATTGAATTGATATAGTTCTAGTAGTTGGAATTTATTAATTAGAATTCTCTGTGGGATCGACACTCTATCTTATCACTCTATTACTTGTTAACCGTGTATACTTGCACTTTTGCTTTGATTGTGAAATCAACCAACATCAGTTCACCAAAACTTAAATATCAAATGACGTATACAATACGACACACTTATCTAAAGTTCTCAATAAAATTATTTCCATACTATTTAGGGAGAACCTCAACAGCTATAGACCACCATTCTATTCCCCCGTTATCCCCGCTCAATTCTAAGTAATACTCTTATTATTACGAAAGGAATTGTGAAGCAAAAGGGTGAAAGCACAACTAGCTCAAGAAAGAATATCATGACTTAAAGATAATTAAATTATCAATAGCCTTCATCGATAATAAATCGAGGAGATTTAGAACATATGGTAGATGATAAAACTTTTCAACCATAGTTACAATGGTAGACGAAGCAATCCATGAGAAGAGTCAAATAGACCATAAAGTCTATTATCTTCTCCATGTTAAAAGTCCACCAACAATGTTTTATCCCTGTAACATCAATCAATAGTTCTTGTCCACAATCATGTGAATAACTCATAATCATAATTGTAGTTCTAAATTTCTCTTCTCATCTAGGACGAAGATAATTTTCATCACCTGTCTTTACCTGAAATATCAAAGATCATGGTTATACCAAATCACAGTTCCTGTTCATAATCATACTAATAAATTCATCTTTGCACTACAGGCCAAAGATATTCATCAACAGATCATCTTTGCACTACAGGCCAAGATATTCAACAACAGGTCATCT